>JANFOE010000208.1:0-1313129 GCA_025667525.1 Glebionis coronaria | reverse complement strand
ATTTGTCAAGATTGGTCCCTCAACTTTTGAATACTTGTCACTTTAAACCCTTGTAAATCTCCAAAATTTACAAGTTGATCCTCAAGTTTCAATATTGTACATGTTTAGTCCCTGAGGAATGCATTTATTACATGTTAAGTCCTTGTTTATGACTTTACAACATTGAGGGACTTATAATGTAATTTACCTTAAGTGATAAACAAAGGATATGGGAAATGTTGCTGCCAAGATTTATTATGAATACTTTCTGAAAGCCTGGGGACCAAATGTGCCAGACATAGAAACTCCTCTCCACCACTGCCATCACGTCACCTCACCCACTAACTCCTCTCCACCACTGCTACCCCGCCACATCACCATCACCTTCCATGTCACCCCCAGCTATGACAAAAACCTTTTGAATTAATATATAAAATTCCCTAATCTCCCTCCTAACAAACATTGTTAACATTACCATCCCAAATCCTCCCCATTACCAATCACGAACCCTAGATTATCAGACCCTTAATAACCCAAAATTAAAACTTTCTCTCCATCAAAAAATCGATTATCTTATACTCTTTAATCTGAATACAGTCTAACAAGGATGTTTTCTCGATCTCTCTTGAGTTAACAGACTTTTTTATTCGGTTGATAGATCTTAGGGTTTTTTAATCTGTTTATTTTTTTCTTTTTTGTTGCGATAGTGAAAACGTTTTGTTTGTTTTTAATTAGGTCGGTTGTCGCATCTATTAAAGGTCTTAATTCCTTATTCAGTGATTCGTTGTCTTGTCTCCCTGTGCAATTGTGATTGTGATTGTGTTTCGTTGGTTAGGGTTTGGTTACTGTTCGACTTAGGGTTTCTTTTTTAGGGATGGATTCTATTGATTATCCGAGTTTGGATTCAAGAGGCAAGGCTGCTGCTCTCAACATGTAGTCCTGTAACATGGATGTGATTAGGAAGGTGTTTGGGGTGCAACTGGCAACTGCTAGCGACGTGCATGATTTTATGCGCGGCTTGAAGATGAATGAATATGACTTTTGGTCCTTGGTGTCTAGTGCTCGATCCCAAGAAGTATTTAATATGCTGTGCTCTTATGAATTCGGTTTGCTTGCGAAGGAGGGGATTGATCAGACTAGGGTTTCCTGAAACACGCAACCGGTTAGGGTTTCATACCCGTCATTTGATGTGCAACAACATGAGTTTGTTATTATGTCTTCTCCTATGGTTTCTCAATTCCTAGATGGGGATGCTTGTTTGTCGCAGATGGATGGAAACCCTATTATGGGTTTGCATGAGCGTGAGGGACCATTGTTTGCTGGTGAGGGCTTTGTGGTTCGAAAGGAGCATGATGGGCTAGGTTCGCAGCAAATAGATGAGTTTGTTAGTATGTCTGTGTCTATATCTAGTGAAGAAGGTGTAAGTGTAAGTAAGAATGTCTTGTCGAAGGTTGATGATGTGCCTACTAGTCTGACTCTGGATGGTGCAAGTATACAGTCGATTGAGGATATTACCGCTGATTTTTCTAATAAAATGGATACGCTTGCTTCTACTTGTAGTCATGATACTAGTGCAAAAGAAAAGGAGCAGTCCGTAGATACTGGTAGTTTCCGTCACTTGGTGTCAGAAGATGTTTTTGAAGGTGTAAATGTCTCTATTCCTTGTAAAGTGGTTCAGAAGGTCAGTAATCGTCTTGAACATACTCTATATGGTTACTGTATTGGAAAGAGAATGGCTTTCCCGGTGGTGGATTATTTTGTTAGAAACAACTGGGTGAATCATGGGCTGACACGGATCATAATGAATTCTAAGGGTTTTTTCTTTTTCAAATTCAAGTCACTTGCTGGGTTAGAAGCTGTGTTAGAAGAGGGCCCGTGGTTGATTCGTAAATCTCTGATCATTCTCAAAAAATGGTCGATGGATACTAGGTTGATCAAAGAAGAATTGACTCGTATTCCTGTTTGGGTAAAATTATATGATGTGCTTATTCAAGTTTTTGAAGAAGATGGAATTAGTTTGATTGCTTCTTTCATTGGTAAACCTGTAATGCTAGATTCCTATACTAGTTCTATGTGTAAGGAGTCATGGGGTCGGAGTAGTTTTGCTAGATGCTTAATTGAGGTTAATGTTGCGGCTGATTTTGTGGATGTTGTTTGCTTTTATACATGGTCTCATCGTCCAAATCGAGCTTAAAATGCATAAAATATCATCAAATATACCAAATATATGCTCGTGCTTGTTACTTGTGTATTTTTAGGTACGGATATTGAGGAAATGGCAAAAGATCACAAGAATCATTCAAAAACGAACACGGGAAACGAAGCCGCACAATGAACCGGGCCCAAGTTTGGATTTTACAAAAATGCCCTTGAAGAATTGAAGATTGGCAACTTTAGTCCCTCAACTTTTGAAGATTTACACTTTATACCCCTCAAATATTCAAAATTATGAATAGGGTCCCTAAAGTTTGAAGACTATACAAGATCAAACCTTGGAAAATGAAGAAAATGCATTAATGGCCCTTGTTTCAATTTATAAAGTTTATTTTCCAAAAGTGACAACTTGCCAAAAGTTGTCAAGAGTAAAATGGGCATTGATAGCCATTTATTACAAACTGAATAAAAGAGAGAAGCTTGGGGGGCAATTCTGCCAGACAACCATACTTATTCCACCACTCAGGCTTTGCCACGTCACAAAACCCACCCAAATAACCATTACCCATACCCTACCCGTCCATACCCAATACCCAAACCGGTTTAATTAATTAAACTGGTCAAAGACCAGTCAACACCCCCACTTATTTCCCACCAAAACACATTTTTAAACTTAACCCTACCCAAAAAAAGATTAAACACTTCTCTTAATCACCCTTAAACCCTAATCCACCCCAGCCTCAATCACCCAAAATACAAAGGGCTTTTACCCAATTCCCTCAAGATCCTTGATTAATCATCACCCAAACCCAACCCACAACCCAGATTCCATCCACAACACACCCATGTAGTTGTGGACCCCTCCTCTGCACACGTCTCTTTCCCCCAAACCCTATAACCCGACCAAACCAACGTTTGTGATCAACTCCTTGTCCTCCAAGCTCAAACAAACGCCCAAGATGAAGTTCCAACAGCTGGCCAAGTACAAGACTCACAAGATGCCATTTTTTGACCAAAAATTCAGTCAAACAGCAAGGGCATTTTAGGGCTTTTCTTATTAGGGTTTTAGTGTTCTAGGTTCTTCTATAGACTAGTATAAGTATGAGTGGCCTGTCACTCATACGACTTGTTCCAGTTTTTAAGCTTTCACTCATTGTAATTCCTTTTTGATAATATAAAAAGTTTGGTATTTGTGTTAACAAGAGTAATTCCTTTTTTATGATTGTTAAAAGTTGTGTGTGTGTGTTAGAAAGCTAAAAACTGAGTTCCATTTTAATTGTGTAACACTTTGAGTGTTAAAGGTTTTCAAAAAAGGTTTTTGAAAAAGGTTTAGCAAGTTTCTGAAAATCCAAGGTTCTTTGAAGTGAAAGTGGATAAGAGTCCTGGATTTCTGATCTTTTGGTTGTTTTTAAAACGTGTCAAATGGTTTCAAGGTTTGTGAAAAGGTTTTAAGAGGTTTGAGAAGTTATCAAAAAAAATCAGAAGTGTATATTTGTGCTTGTGTGTTTTCATCTTCTTAGCAGGTTGTAAGAGAGTGTTGCTGTCCCAGGTCCTGCATAGGCCCGGCCCTATTGGAGGTGGTTTTTCAACCACTAAGGGACCTGGATGTAGGTCCCTTGAGGTAGTTTCCTTTTTCCCATTTTCATTTTCAGTTTTAAGTGTTATTTGGTGATTTGTGTGAATTTGTATGGAAGCTGCTTAAGTGTTGTTTAAATTGTTGGATATTGCTCAAATTTCTATGTTATGCATGTTTAGAGTAATTTAAATCAGTTTGGTATAGATTAGATGTGATTTGGTTAGAAAAAATTTGATTTCAGAAACATTAAGGTGTGTTTGGGATAAGGGAGTAACCAGTTTTTTTGATTAAGATTTGTGTTAGGACCTGTTGATACACACTTGTTTGGTGAAAATATGGTGATATATGCTCTAAGGTTTTAGTTTGGTAGATTTTTAAAGCAAGTTGTATGATAAAAGTTGGAAAAAATAGCTAAAATCCAGTAAGTGCTCATAGTGACCGATTTTTGTGAAAATTGTGCATCAAGATTTGATAATCTGTTAGAAGTAGGTTTAAGCAGGGTTGAGTATTGATTTTATGCCATGTGTTTAGTTTGTATGCAAGACCTTGGCCTTTGAATTTCACCATTGAGCAAGTAATCAAGCAAAAACCCCCCCAGACCTGCATAATTCTTAACATCAACTTCATTTGGTCATTTTTGTGCAATTTGTGGTTTGAACTTGTGTGTAACTTGTGTTCCTTTGTGTTCTTCTTGACTCCTTGTACTCCAAAGAGTACAAGGGTGCCTTTGTTCCATCAAAATCACCACCAAAGAATCAAAGTCAAGCCCTCTTGACCTGTCATTGCACAAGTGAAGAAACAAAGTTCCTTGTGTTCTTGAAAAGTTACTGAGCACGTTTTTCTACTTCAATCTTACTTTAATCTTGGTAAAATTTGATTTCTGTTGTGTTTTAGTGATTAAAAAGGGTACTGGATTTGAGTTTAAAAAAGAAAAAAAAAGAAAAAAAATTGCAAAAAGCTCACCTTGCCTGGGCTCGAACACGCGACCTTGCTTTCCAAGGGCTAGCGTGTTAACCAGTGATCTAGATGGCTTTTTACGTTTACATTTCATTTCATTAGATACTTAAGGGGTATTTGTTTTTGAGCTTATTTACCTAGCAGCTTATATTTAAGCTGTTTTCAGCTTATTTTCTTTAGGTTTTGACCATTTATCATTTTTCTTTTGTTTGTATTAGGTTTTAGGAATTTTCAGAGCAAAAAGTTTATTTTTCCTTTTATTTATTAATTTATTAGGATTATTTTTAGTTTAATTTTTAGAAAGTAGATTAAAAATATTAAAAATAGGTTTTAGTTTTTAGAAAAATAGTTTTTAGGTTTTATTTAAGTAATTTGAGGTTTACAGCCCAAAAAATTTTCAAAAAGTATTATTTTTAATTTTATAGGATTTTAGGGTTTTTCAACAACTTTAAAATTTAATACAAAATTAATATAAAGGTTTTAGGAACTTTTAATTACATTTTTGTTCTAGTTACATTATTTAGGATTTTTGGTAATTTTTTAGAATTAATTTATAAACTTTTTATTTTTTAGAATATTTTAATATTATTTTATTACTAAAAATAGAAAGTTTAATTGTTAACTTTTTTTCATTTTTCCTAGGTTAAGGACACATAATTAGGAATTTTGTCACTTTCCAAATCTTTTTTAGGCTTTTCATTTAATTTTTAGAATTAATTTAAGTTTTTATAGATTTTAATAGGTTTTAAGTGTTTAAAAATAGTTTAATTTGGTTTTAAAATTTTAAAAAATAGTTTTTAGCTTAATTAGGTCATTTTTGAGGTTTACAAACTATAAAATTTTGTTTAGGGCTTTTTAATAATTATAAGTGATTTTTAGGGTTTTAAGTAGCATTAAAAAGTCATTATTTAATTAATTAAAAGGTTTTAGCAAGTTTTGATTTTTTGTAAACTCTTAGAATTATATTGTGGATTTTTAGTAATTTTTAGGAATTTTTAGGTTAAAATTTTAATTTTTGTGGTTTTTAAGGTTCTACGTCTTAACTTTCGAGTAGTGATTTTTTCGTTAATTTTTATTTTTACGTCTTCGTCATTTTCTCTTCTCTTTTCTTCTTAATAAAATCATCAATCAAAATCAATTCAATTCACAACACACGTGCCTCCTCGAGAACGAACTCACTTTTCTTAAGGGTCATAAGTGCTTGGTTTTCCTAAACCGACACTTAACGCTTACCACTATTTTTAGTTGCTTGTTTTTCCTAAAGCAAGTGTCTAATTTTACAAGCATCATTTTGGCGCCGCTGCCGGGGAGGCGTGTTGTGTTTTGATTGAACCATTGTTGTTTTTTTATATTAGCCATAATAGTATTTTTATTAGTAGCACTCTACTAATACGTATTATCGTTTTTCGGTTTTTGTGTGAATATTATTAATATATTGTATACGTAGAACAATAAATTCACAAGTACTCCAAATACGTGAGAAATCACAACCTTGACTTGGGAGGTCATTACCCAATCATTGTATTCGAATCTCAAACCAAAGAAAAAAAGGCAAAAATAGATAAATACTTTCGTGAAGCTTAATTTTGATAATACAAACTATAAGGTGGGTATAAGGCGGTTGTATTTCACAACCTAAAGGAAAAAGGCTCTTAAGTGCTTCGCGCCGCCTCGTTTCCTCCGCTTGCTTGTGCGTATTTGATTTTGAGAGTGAATCGAGGGTTTTGCCGCCCAAAGTATTATTACATATCATATATATTTTCTTGGTTTCTATTGATTAAACCCTCTTGAACGATTTGGTGTTCCACCATCGTTTTAAAGTCATCGAAGGCGTTCACTCCACGTGATCGTTTTCATTCCTTGAGGCTTCTTTAATCAAGAGATTTGATTAAGGAGGAGATTTGTAGATTATTGTCTACTTAATACATTTCACCAATTTCCAAAAAAAAGTAGGTTCCCGCCAAAATCAAGCTCCACCAAATCAAAATGCTAATAACTATCGCAACAACAACCAAGGTGGAAATTACCAAGGAAATCAAAGAAATTACAACAAGGGTAATTATCAAAGTGGAAATGGGCAAATTTCAAATCAAAACCAAAACCGTGATTTTCAAACTAATGCTCAAGGTTTTCAAAACGATCACACCAAAAATCTTCAAGGAGAATTTTTGAATTATGCAAAGGCTAATGATGCTAAGTTTGACAATATGCAACGTGAAATGGTTAGCTTAAGATCCGAGTTGAAAAACGAGCTTAAAAATGAACTTGCTAATGAACTTAAAACTCATGCTAACAAAATGGAAGGAAATGTCACACATCTCCAACAAAATCAACAAAAAATGGAGCAAGGACAACATGAGATTAAGCAAGAGTTGTTAAAAGCGGATGCTAGGCAATCTAAATTTGAAGACCGTATGGCAAAAATGTTTGAAGCTATCATGTGTAAGCCCTCTTCCTCGGGTGGTCTTCCTAGTGATACCATCGTGAACCCGAAAGGAGAATTGAAGGTTATTACTACTCGTAGTGGTAAAACTTTCAAAGAACCCATTTCTCGTCCAAGTACTTCTATGGAGAAGGAAAAAGAGAAAGAACCCGAGGTTGTGGTTGAAAAGGAGCAAATTACAAGCCCACGAAGTACCGCTCAAACCACACCTACGGTTGAACCTATACCTATCATGGAACCCGAGATTCCAAGGCCAATGCCTATGCCTACTTTGCCCCAACCCACACCACCTTTACCCTACCCTTCAAGACGAGACAAGGAAAAGGCACAAGAGCGAAATAATTATCAATTTGAACTCTTTATGAAAATGTTTCGTGACTTGCATTTTAATATAAGTTTTGCCGACGCCTTAGTCATGATGCCTCGATTTGCCGCGAACTTCAAAAGTATGTTGAATAACAAAGAGAAATTGCAAAAATCGTCTAGTTGTTCTTCGGTTTTTCTAAGCCGCATACCTCAAAAAGTCGGTGATCCTGGAAAGTTTTTAATCCCATGTGCTATACAAGACATGGAAGAATGCTAAGCCTTGGCCGATCTTGGTACTAGTATTAATTTGATGCCTCTTGAGATTTTTAAATCGCTCAATCTTCCCAATCTCACTCCTTCAAGAATGTCAATCGAAATGGCCGATCATTCTACGATTCTAGCTTGTGGAGTAGCCGAGGACGTCTTCGTGAAAGTTGGAAAGTTCTACTATCCTGTAGACTTTATTGTTGTTGACATTCCTATCGATCCTAAAGTTCCGTTAATTTTAGGTCGATCTTTTTTGGATACCTCGAGAGCACTTATCGATGTGCATGCAAGAAAAATCACTCTTCGTTTCAATGAGGAAGAACTCGTCATTAATGCAACCCAAAACTCCACTCTTTCTCATGTGTATTCTATCACATCTTTGTACAATGTCAATCCCATCAAAAACATTTGCAAAAAGATTTCAAATAGAGTTTTAGGAGTTGTTGATAAAAATGAAGTTCCGTCCCCTCCGCCGATGGAGGTTAAGAGTGTAAAGCCTACGATTCCAATCTCGAGTGATTCTTCGGATGATGAATACGTTGATCCCGATGGGGAGGTTTTCTTTGTTGACAAACGTTTTGAAAACTTACCACCACCTAAACCAAAAAGATTTCAAAATGTGAGAATTTTTAGTGTGACTAACATTGCTTTAGATACACCAAATATTTTTGACATAATCAAATCGGGTTTTCACAAGGAGAGTGTAAAAGATGAAAAAGGAAAAGATTTTAACTTGAATTTAAAAGATTTTTCTACAATTCTAACTCCGTCATCACCGCGTTTATTGAGTACTACAAGCTCGTCTTCTCCTTTTGACGATGCTTTGTGTGGACTTAGTGTGGGGGAATCCCCTTATGTTCCCTCCCCTTTCTCCACCGAGGACGAGATATTTGATCCTGGAATTGCTTATATAGGGAAATCTCGGTCTTCCACCGATGCAATAAATGGAAAATCTTTTCATTTGATTGGTGCGAGTCTACCTCGAGTAGCTCAATGTTTCTATGACTTACCCATTGTCCCACCCTTTTATTTCTTCTTATCTATTTTCTTGAAACTCTTTGAGTTTTTGTTGACCAATGATGAAGTGGCGTTGATTTGTTTTTCCAATGAAAACGAGAACGCCATCTTCGATCCCGGTATTTTGCACCATCAAAGGACTTAGTCCTTAATACCGGTTGTTTTTGGGCCTTGTTTATCATGTAAGCCCCACCAAAAATTGACCATACCATGATTATCCCTAAATGATCACATTTATGGGGATTCGAGTCGAGCTTTTGACTCGGTTAACAAAAACAAGGTGCCTCGTGGGGGAGACCCATGCTTATCCATGTACATATTATTTCTTTCTAATTAGTTAATGTGAGGGGATTTGTGCCCTTCCAACCTTTGTTCCGTGGTTGTTTGTGAATTGTAGTTTTTAGATCATGATCTTCACGATTGGAGCCTCTTGTGTTCGTTTATGGGAGCACTCGATCGTTTGCTATGGAGGCCTTTCTCAATATCCAAATGATATATCCTTTGATGTTCTAACCTTAGGTTATTAGCACACTTCATTAACGGCTATTAATTTGATGGTTACACCCTTTCCATGCTAGATTAGGCATTCGGCTACGTCTCTAGTATGGGGGTGTTTGCACCCCTAGACTCGAAACATTGAGGACAATGTTTAACTTTAGTATGGGGGGGGGTGAATAGATACTTGCCTTGCCAAACCTTCACGTTTTCCAAAGTTTATCTTTTTGTTTATCGTTTTTGTTGCAAAATAAGGCTAAAAATGACCAAATTTTAAAATTTTTCTCATATTTCATAAGTGTTTGAAGACACGAATGTAGGTTTTCCGATGTCGAGAATAAGAGTAATTTTTGACTCGATCGTGCGTGTTGGGCACTTAGCTTTGATTCCTTAACTTCACATTAGGCTAAGTCTCTTAAATGAGGACGAGAAATGATAGAGTTAATTATAAATTACTATGCTAAACGTAGAGTACTCGTATTCTTTCAAAAACTCATGTGTTCTCGTTGTTTGCTTATTCTCCCTTTGCATGTAAATATTTTTGCTTAATAAATATTGACTTAGCGGTTTAGTTAGGATTGTTGGGTTTCTAGTCTTTTCTAGTAGCTTCCGTGTAATTAAATTGGGAAGACATTAAGGTATCGCCAGCGTCACGGTTTTGAAGTATTGGCAACCCGAATAATCGAAAGCTTCACCTAATAATAAGATTTCAAGTGCTCACATAAATCTAGCAAACAATTTGAAGCCCCACAAGGCCTAAAATCTATGCAAAAATTGAAAGTGAATCAAGCCTTAATCTTCGAAGCTTTAAAGATCCAAAATTCGCTTTAGCGTGAGGATATACGTCTTTGGCTAATAAAACCACCGATGAGGCGGATAATAAAAGGCAAGGCAAGACCGAAGTCATAATAAAAGCTTCATGGCGAAGTTGAATAAAAGATGGAGGTAAACCAAAGATAATAAGGTCCTTCCGTTAGGGGGCGTATAAAAGTCTTGGTAATAAGTCTCATGTTCAAAACCGTTATAAAACCGTGTTTATCGATTCTTCTTGTCAACTTAATTTTTTAACATCGTTGTCTATTAGGAAGGGTTATTGATTTGATGGTCTTAGTTACATCGTTAGGACTCTATTTTTAGACCTAAATCTCTATTATCGCATAAGTCAATGATGTATCCTCGTGATCATTAAGACATAATAAAATATAAGAGATACAACTTAGGAATAATGGGAGAATAAGTACGTGATTAGGGCATATGAGTAGTGTTAGCATTACTAACTTATAATGACAATGATCTCGTTGCACGCTTGGCATGGAATTAGGTTGAAAATCGAGGACGATGAAATTATTTCTAACGAAGCATTCACGTGTTCTTATTCTATGAACCTAAACGTCCCATTTTGCGATGAAAATCATACATTATGTCTAAAACGCAAGTAATAGTAATAGTAGTAGTGTAGCTAGTTTATCTTTCAATAAATGACTAAAAATGAATTTTGGAGATGCTGTGATACTTTATTCTAGCATTGCGTGAGGGCACGACAATGGTCGATGAGACTGCTTTTATACATGGTCTCATCGTCCAAATCGAGCTTAAAATGCATAAAATATCATCAAATATACCAAATATATGCTCGTGTTTGTTACTTGTGTATTTTTAGGTACGGATATTGAGGACATGGCAAAAGATCACAAGAATCATTCAAAAACGAACACGGGAAACGAAGCCGCACAATGAACCGGGTCCAAGTTTGGATTTTACAAAAATGCCCTTGAAGAATTGAAGATTGGCAACTTTAGTCCCTCAACTTTTGAAGATTTACACTTTATACCCCTCAAATATTCAAAATTATGAATAGGGTCCCTAAAGTTTGAAGACTATACAAGATCAGCCCTTGGAAAATGAAGAAAATGCATTAATGGCCCTTGTTTCAAGTTTATAAAGTTTATTTGCCAAAAGTGACAACTTGCCAAAAGTTGTCAAGAGTAAAATGGGCATTGATAGCCATTTATTACAAAGTGAATAAAAGAGAGAAGCTTGGGGGGCAATTCTGCCAGACAGCCATACTTATTCCACCACTCAGGCTTTGCCACGTCACAAAACCCACCCAAATAACCATTACCCATACCCTACTCGTCCATACCCAATACCCAAACCGGTTTAATTAATTAAACTGGTCAAAGACCAGTCAACACCCCCACTTATTTCCCACCAAAACACATTTTTAAACTTAACCCTACCCAAAAAAAGATTAAACACTTCTCTTAATCACCCTTAAACCCTAATCCACCCCAGCCTCAATCACCCAAAATACAAAGGGCTTTTACCCAATTCCCTCCAGATCCTTGATTAATCATCACCCAAACTCAACCCACAACCCAGATTCCATCCACAACACACCCATGTGGTTGTGGACCACTCCCCTGCACACGTCTCTTTCCCCCAAACCCTATAACCCGACCAAACCAACGTTTGTGATCAACTCCTTGTCCTCCAAGCTCAAACAAACGCCCAAGATGAAGTTCCAACAGCTGGCCAAGTACAAGACTCACAAGATGCCATTTTTTTGACCAAAAATTCAGTCAAACAGCAAGGGCATTTTAGGGCTTTTCTTATTAGGGTTTTAGTGTTCTAGGTTCTTCTATAGACTAGTATAAGTATGAGTGGCCTGTCACTCATACGACTTGTTCCAGTTTTTAAGCTTTCACTCATTGTAATTCCTTTTTGATAATATAAAAAGTTTGGTATTTGTGTTAACAAGAGTAATTCCTCTTTTATGATTGTTAAAAGTTGTGTGTGTGTGTGTTAGAAAGCTAAAAACTGAGTTCCATTTTAATTGTGTAACACTTTGAGTGTTAAAGGTTTTCAAAAAAGGTTTTTGAAAAAGGTTTAGCAAGTTTCTGAAAGTCCAAGGTTCTTTGAAGTGAAAGTGGATAAGATTCCTGGATTTCTGATCTTTTGGTTGTTTTTAAAACGTGTCAATTGGTTTCAAGGTTTGTGAAAAGGTTTTAAGAGGTTTGAGAAGTTATCAAAAAAAATCAGAAGTGTATATTTGTGCTTGTGTGTTTTCATCTTCTTAGCAGGTTGTAAGAGAGTGTTGCTGTCCCAGGTCTTGCATAGGCCCGGGCCTATTGGAGGTGGTTTTTCAACCACTAAGGGACCTGGATGTAGGTCCCTTGAGGTAGTTTCCTTTTTCCCATTTTCATTTTCAGTTTTAAGTGTTATTTGGTGATTTGTGTGAATTTGTATGGAAGCTGCTTAAGTGTTGTTTAAATTGTTGGATATTGCTCAAATTTCTATGTTATGCATGTTTAGAGTAATTTAAATCAGTTTGGTATAGATTGGATGTGATTTGGTTAGAAAAAATTTGATTTCAGAAACATTAAGGTGTGTTCGGGATAAGGGATTAACCAGTTTTTTTGATTAAGATTTGTGTTAGGACCTGTTGATACACACTTTTTTGGTGAAAATATGGTGATATATGCTCTAAGGTTTTAGTTTGGTAGATTTTTAAAGCAAGTTGTATGATAAAAGTTGGAAAAAATAGCTAAAATCCAGTAAGTGCTCATAGTGACTGATTTTTGTGAAAATTGTGCATCAAGATTTGATAATCTGTTAGAAGTAGGTTTAAGCAGGGTTGAGTATTGATTTTATGCCATGTGTTTAGTTTGTATGCAAGACCTTGGCCTTTGAATTTCACCATTGAGCAAGTAATCAAGCAAACCCCCCCCCCCCCCCCCCCAGACCTGCATAATTTTTAACAGCAACTTCATTTGGTCATTTTTGTGTAATTTGTGGTTTGAACTTGTGTGTAACTTGTGTTCCTTTGTGTTCTTCTTGACTCCTTGTACTCCAAAGAGTACAATGGTGCCTTTGTTCCATCAAAATCACCACCAAAGAATCAAAGTCAAGCCCTCTTGACCTGTCATTACACAAGTGAAGAAACAAAGTTCCTTGTGTTCTTGAAAAGTTACTGAGCACGTTTTTCTGCTTCAATCTTACTTTAATCTTGGTAAAATTTGATTTATGTTGTGTTTTAGTGATTAAAAAGTGTACTGGATTTGAGTTTAAAAAAGAAAAAAAAAGAAAATAAATTGCAAAAAGCTCACCTTGCCTGGGCTCGAACACGCGACCTTGCTTTCCAAGGGCTAGCGTGTTAACCAGTGATCTAGATGGCTTTTTACGTTTACATTTCATTTCATTAGATACTTAAGGGGTATTTGTTTTTGAGCTTATTTACCTAGCAACTTATATTTAAGCTGTTTTCAGCTTATTTTCTTTAGGTTTTGACCATTTATCATTTTTATTTTGTTTGTATTAGGTTTTAGGAATTTTCAGAGCAAAAAGTTTATTTTTCTTTTATTTATTAATTTATTAGGATTATTTTTAGTTTAATTTTTTGAAAGTAGATTAAAAATAGTAAAAATAGGTTTTAATTTTTAGAAAAATAGTTTTTAGGTTTTATTTAAGTAATTTGAGGTTTACAGCCCAAAAAATTTTCAAAAAAGTCTTATTTTTAATTTTATAGGATTTTAGGGTTTTTCAACAACTTTAAAATTTAATATAAAATTAATAAAAAGGTTTTAGGAACTTTTAATTACATTTTTGTTCTAGTTACATTATTTAGGATTTTTAGTAATTTTTTAAAATTAATTTATAAACTTTTTATTTTTTAGAATATTTTAATATTATTTTATTACTAAAAATAGAAAGTTTAATTTTTAACTTTTTTTCATTTTTCCTAGGTTAAGGACACATAATTAGGAATTTTGTCACTTTCCAAATCTTTTTTAGGCTTTTCATTTAATTTTTAGAATTAATTTAAGTTTTAATAGATTTTAATAGTTTTTAAGTGTTTAAAAATAGTTTAATTTGTTTTTAAAATTTTTAAAAATAGTTTTTAGCTTAATTAGGTCATTTTTGAGGTTTACAAACTATAAAATTTTGTTTAGGGCTTTTTAATAATTATAAGTGATTTTTAGGGCTTTAAGTAGCATTAAAAAGTCATTATTTAATTAATTAAAAGGTTTTAGCAAGTTTTGATTTTTTGTAAACTCTTAGAATTATATTGTGGATTTTTAGTAATTTTTAGGAATTTTTAGGTTAAAATTTTAATTTTTGTGGTTTTTAAGGTTCTACGTCTTAACTTTCTAGTAGTGATTTTTTCGTTAATTTTTATTTTTACGTCTTCGTCATTTTCTCTTCTCTTTTCTTCTTAATAAAATCATCAGTCAAAATCAATTCAATTCACAACACACGTGCCTCCTCGAGAACGAACTCACTTTTCTTAAGGGTCATAAGTGCTTGGTTTTCCTAAACCGACACTTAACGCTTACCACTATTTTTAGTTGCTTGTTTTTCCTAAAGCAAGTGTCTAATTTTACAAGCATCATTGTTACAATTGGTGTCCCTTCTCTTTCGGGGGAGGGTTTTACAAAGGAAACTATCTGTATTGAATATGAATGGAGACCTCCTAGATGTGCTGATTGTAAGACTTTTGGTCACTCTCTTGATAAATGCTCTAATAAGGTGGTTGTTTCTCCTATAGTTCCTACTGCTAGTACTGGTCCATCTACTTCTGTTGCTATTCCTGTTGTTGAGAATAATGATGGTTTCCAAACGGTGACCAAAAGAAAGAAAAAGACGAATATGCCGAATTCTATTAAGGATGGTAAGTTTACTAGTCCATCGGTTCAACCGAATGTCAAATTTGTGCCTAAAGCTACAGTTAGTAACCCGAAGAAGGGGGTGACTAGTGTGAAGACTGGTTCTTTGCCCAAGTTGAAGTATATTGTTACGTCATCGTCAGGTGCTGGTTTATCTACATAAAATACTTACTCTGTTTTGGATCATGATGATGAAGATGACGAGGTTGAAATGGTATATGATGAAACAACCAATTTATTCTCTAAGACAAATGCAGGTGGAAACTCCTTCACGACAGCTGTTAGCTAGTTTGGTTTGTTTCGTTGTGTACTAGGTGTTTAGTAAGTGTTTATGGCCTGTCATAAGCACTAGATTTAGGTGTTTATCAAGTTGTTTTTAGCTTGAGGTTAATGTGGTACTTTAGCCACATTCCATTTGTACTTCACTGTTTTTTGGTTAATCTATTTACCGGGGAAACCTATTACCAAAAAAATAAATTAAAACTTGAAAATTTCCATAATCTTAATTCATGGACCTCTAAACCTATTTCAACACTCACTTTGGTCCCCACTTGTCACCACATGGTTACCCAGACCTCCCCTGACCCACTAGATTACAAGAAGACAACATTGCTCAGTCAAATCAACAAACCACATTGAAAACTTGTTCTCTAGTGGTCCACCAACGGTTTAGATCAATTGGACAGCTGTGGAATCACATGTTTTAACAGAATGCACATGAAACAAGGAATACCAAGTTCAAATTTCTCATGATTCAGATATTCCTTCAAGGGCATTTCAGAAACAACACAACTAGGGTTTTAGTTTCTTCATTATTTCTAGAATCATCTCCGTTTCAGTATAAAAGGACCTATCAGATTGTGATATGGCCTTTGTTCCCGTTTCTTTGTAAAAACCTTTCTTGAATATTTAAAGTGAGTTAAGAGTTTTGCAATTATTGAGTTCCAAGTTACGTTTTATTTGCACCTTTTACTTTTAAGCATTGTTTTTTTATCAAAGGAATTTTCAAATATTTGATGTTACTTTGAGATCATTGGACCTAAGTTTGATCATGGCTTCTTGATACTCACAAGGTGAAGGGGCTGTGAAAACATAGGTTTGAGTTAGTTATTGGTTGGTTATAAATTATTTCATTGAGTTGCAAAGATAGTTGGTTCCAAAATAGTTTTCCAATTGATCTTGTTATTCATTGTTTTCTGGATACTTACTGTTCCATAAGCTTGACTACAAGCTCTTGACAACAACTTGTAGTCAAAGCTTTTAGGAGCTTGGAGTTTTTTTATTTGTGTTGTGGTCATCAACAGGTACAACAAGGGGTGTTTTTTTACTGTTGTAGTCTAACACTCCCTTCCTTCATTCCAAACAGCTTACTCCTTATCCCATGGTCTTAACTTTTGCTAAAAGAAAGATGACATCGGCCCATCCCTCTGGTTTGGATGTAAACCAAAAAGGTAATGTGGATTGAACCCTTTTTATTTGAGAAAAAGTTTGTGATTTTTGATGTGGTATGTGAAACTACAGATTATAGTGTGTATGTTTTGATGTGTGTTTTCTTGTTTATTTTATATTCTTTGTAGTAATATTAATGTTGTGACAATCCGTCAATTTATGGTTGATATTTTATTCTCAAGTATTATCTAAAAACATTATTTTAATGTTATATTATGAACTCACTCATTTTTGAGAAGAAAGTTGGGTTTACATCTTAAAGTAGCATCGACTACGTCTAAACCGGAGGATTCTACGTTACGTGCTTACGTTTACATACACCGTTTTTGGTGACAGTCAGATATTTCAGGAAATAAATTTATTCTTGAATACTATTTTCTAATTTTAATTTGTGTTGGTTCATAAACTCACAAATTTACGAGAAGAAATTAGGACTTACGTGAATAATTTAACGTCCTTTACGACTAAACCAGAAACCCTAGGTTTACGTATTTACGTTTTTGAACCCCGTTTTTGATGAGACAATTTTTATTAGATTCGTTTTGTGCCGTTGATTCATAATTTAAAAAAACGTTTTTCGTAAAACGACCTGAGGGCACGCAAATCGAGGAAACTAGAATCGAGGAATACCCGTAAATAAATGGAGATGAGACAAGATAACTCTTACCCCACCCCCATACAAGTGGCGGCAAAGCTTCACCAACACACTCTTGATGTGTCAAGTTAAGATGAAAAACCAAGTACACATGTCCTTACTTTTCATCCAAAACCATTTAACCCTTAAAACTACTAACTACATACACCTATCCTAATTCATACATGCAACAAATCACCCAAACTCTCTCTACCCTCCTTTGTGCCGTCCACCACCACCCATAAACACCACCATAGATCCAAATTTACACCATAAATCTTGTGTTAACTTGCACAAGATGATAACCCTTTGAAGACTTGATGTTTGAGATGATCCTACCATCTACAAAGGATATTTCATGAAGATCAAGGGCGGATTTCTCAAGAAGTCTACACATTCTTGGTGATCCTAGAAGTGGTGTTGATATTTAATAAGATTGGTTACCCAAAACCAAGTCTTATTCATCCAAAAATTTCAATCTTTCATCCTATTGAGTGGTATAGAGATTATTTCCTTCCCATCATCTTGTTATTTTGAATATGTATTTATGTATTTTATTAAAAAATATATATGTATATGATGATGAATGATGATCAAAGTATTATGTGGGGATCTTGTGTTGATAGATTTGGTTAAAATGATTAAAATCTACATGTAAAGATGTTAAAATCATGACTAGAATTGTAGGTTGTATAAAATAGTAAAGAACCATATGATAACTTGTTAAAATGACTTGGATAATTTAATATACAGTAAGTATATGACTTTTACATATGTTAGAGTTGGCCACTCAATGGAATCCATAAAATAAGTGAGATATGATCAAAACATTATTAAAGTTCATATCTATATAGTATGTTTTGGACGAATTATTAGAGACAATTAGAGGATGAATGAGCAGTAGCTAAGGAGTTAATTGTAGCACATATTATGTAGTTTGTGCTGCCCAAAAATGAGCTTCTATCTCCTTGTAGAACTCAAGATAAGGTAAAAATGGTGAAAGTGAGTTTCATAATCAGATTTGGAAAATAAAAGTATATATTATAAAATTAGCACTCAAGTAAAACTAATAAAAAATGTATACTTAAAACCCACTAACTTATATAATACTTATAAATAAGTTATATACTTTGATAAGTAAATGTGATATTTTATAAAATTTTAAATTGATATGTTTTATAAGTTATAAAACTATACGCATAAGTTTTACGTCTTTTCGGCTAAAACCGAAAGATTAACGTTTTCGTCAAATAAAACTTAGACGGTCAGAACCGTCTAATGTAAACTTTTTATAACTCATCTACTGATATGTAAGTACATTTGACAAGTGAAAACCGATAAAACCCGAGCTTTATAACTTATGGACATTAACGGGCCAAAGTAGCCTTATTGGACTATTAGCCCAACTAGATTGGCTAAACACTAATGGACTTACTCATGGGCTTAACCCACTTGGGCCTAATATATGAGTATAGGCCTGGTATTAAAAAGATAAATGGACTAATAAAATGATATTGGAATCTAATGGGCTTATTGGGCCTTAATATATAAATAAATGAAACTAGTGTAACTAGTCAAAAATTTGACTAACACATAACACTATAATGTGTATGAAGATATAAAAATCCCACTTGATCATCATCCTACTTATAAAGTCATCATATATACATATCCATTTTTTTATAAAATTATTGGACAAGAGTCTAAGATGAGTATTATTTGTCTAGGTTTCCGTGATTGAGGCACGTACCGTACATCCAAATCGTCGATAAACGCCTTTTCCAATCAACGTGAGTTCATAGCCTCGCACTCTTTTAATTGTTTTATGAAATGTTTTATAAACCCGCGAGGGAAATAACATGTAGTTTTAACAAAATAGGACACCAGTTGTCCCGATTGTTTGTTTATTGATATGGACCCGAATGATTTTATGACCCGATGAATGATTATATGACCCGATGTATGAAATGAAATGGATTATTAATAGTTAGGATATGTCACTAAAAGTCCCATTAGCATGAATTGTGAACTACCAGGATTTGGTAGACGCTTATGCATATAATAGTACTATTTGGGGAAGATCACCCCAGTTCGCGCCTTGACAGTTGATCCCCGTCGTGCCACATTGATTGGTAAGCGAATTTAGGTATGAGAAGTTTTATATAAGCGTGATTATTGTGACGACACGATGTTTTAGATGGGCAAATGATGTTCGGTTTAGCTACCCGTTGTTTGTTATATTAAGGTAGCAATGTCATGCGGCTTATAATAATCCAATATTGAAACTACTGATGTACGAATTGAATTATAATATATTGCTTAACTAGCAATACGGGGTCTTATTACTGATATTATGTTCGTGTTTTGGATTTATATAACGGTTTTTATTAAACTCTATACAACGTTATAGAACGTATCGTATGATGTTTTTACAACATTGTTTCGTATAATGGTTTGAAGGCAAAAGCCTATATTATGATTTACAACAAATATTTGTACAAAATGATTTTCGGTAATACTTATATACCGATGATATATTAATGGTTTTTATTAAACTCTATGAATTTACTCGACGTTTTCGCTGACCTTTTCTTTTTAACATGTTTTATCTCAGGTACTTGAAGGTAATTCTCGGGAAGACGACAAGAATTTATGGCCCGCACTTAAATAATAATTTCCATTTAAATGTTTTGTAAAATTGTATGAAATACTATGACTTGGGACCTATGTAATTTGATATTTATGAATAGAAAATGCTTTATTATTAAACGACGCGATTATTAAGCGTTGCCTATGATTTGAGTAATGTGCTATCCCGTAACACCAACGACTCTTCTGCTGAACTAAAGTATGAATATTTGGGGGTGTTATAGTTTGGTACCAGAGCTCTCGTTATTGAGAACGAAAGATTTTTAAAACCAAGGTTTTGAATAAAACATTTCAAAATCTTTTAACTATAAACATTTTTCTCAAAATGTCTAAAAATCTTTTGACTATAACGGTGCCGAAGAATTCCTGAGTTACCGACATGGCCAGACTGAGAAGTGTTATTTTAATATATATATAACTTGGATTATATATATATATATATATATATATATATATATATATATATATATATATATATATATATATATATATATATATATATATATATATATATATATATATATATATATATGTGTGTGTGTGTGTGTGTGTGTGTGTGTTGTAATTTGATTACATGATTGTTTAATGATTATTTTAATACTTATATGAGGTATTTATACGACGTAGATTGTCACAAGAAACCCTAACTCCCCTAGCAAATCAATCGAAGCTATTCCCGTAGGAATTCTAGCTGTTCCAGATCTAAACCAAGTTGTGGATATTTATAATTCCAACAAAATGGTTGATAGTTGTAGAAATGTTGATATTAGTTGATTGTGATATTAAAGAAGAATTGGTAAGATTAAATCTGATATCGATGTCATGACGATCTTTCCTTATAGAGTGAAGTTTGACAAAACCTTACCACCTAGAAAGGTGTCATCTGATTCGGTGTCACCCAATTCTTAAATTGAACTTGAAAAGGTAAATGTTGCACTTGAGGATGTCATTTGAGCCATTACCCAAAAGCCTCATGCCACTATTATCTTTCCGAGAAGTCTAATTGAATGTGTGAGTCATTTCATACTAGTGACTCATTTGATAACTATTGTTGTAAGAGATATAGGATTGGAAATTAAGTGTTGTTCATATCGAGCTTTTATTGCCCTTTTAAGGTCTAAGAATAAGGTTGAAAGTATTGGGGATTGAGGTAGGATATCGCATTGAGTATAAGTTGGTTGAAACTTGAATTAAGTAAAATTTAACTCGTATGGAATATGAGATTGTTAAGAGGAAGTCGTTAAGTCCTGTGATTGAATTATAAGGTTTTAAATGATTGTTGATTCGTGTTAAGGGTTGTTCCTAGACCATTGTCCAATGTCGAGGATGCCCAGTGTCCAAGAAATAAATCGAAGAAATCTTCTTCTGAAATGGGGACCGATGGATCTTTTGGGACATGTGGAACACCTAATGAATCTTGTAGATTAGTATTCATTGTGGTATATATTAAAATCCCTAATTTAACTGAGACATTAGTTGGTAGGATGAGTTTTTGGAATTGTATGACATGGAAACACGTAATGTGTTACAGTACAATTTTTGACTTGTTGGTGATTAATGAAAAGACGACCTTTGATTGCTAAATCCTACATGTATCAATGTTATCTATCTTTTATTTCTTCATCCTAATGTTCGCATTGGTGATGCAACCATTGAACAAGTACTCATCTCGATTTGAGTTACGTTGTGGATTATTCATTTTGAGTACCATCGAGGTCATGAACCTCATGATTAATTGGCTAAGCTCATTTCTTATTATACCGTAGTTAGTTCTTGGTGAACAACTTTTCATCACTCTTTTGCAGATCACTCATTATTTTTATAAGTTAAAACAGTGTCCCTTGAGAAAAACTGATTATCCATCACTATATGGGTTATTTAAAGTGAGACTTATAAGTAATCGTTATCAAATAAAGTTGTTTGTGAAACATCTTGGAAAACTTAGGTTGCGTTTAGTTTCAGAAAAATTTCTCCGGTTTTCATTTTCTAGTTTTCTTGAAAATGGAGGAGTTATTCTTTCTCTAGAGAACCTATGAAAACTTGTTCAAATGAATTTCAGGTTTTCCAGTTTTAATAAATTTGAAAACATGTTTAAATCTTATTATTTTCTATCGCTTTTCTAGTCAATCAATTATACTATACTCCTATAACAAATAAAAATTCTAAAGCGAACAATTTCAAAGCAACAACTGAAACTTTTAAACATTTTAAAAAAAATCACAAGCGAACAACGTAAATATCAACACTATTTTAGGCTAAATTTAAGGACGTATATCACCAAAACAATGCCATACATATTAAGTTATTAACACTATTTAATACTTCATCGATTCCAAAATAAGTGTTCTCGTTTGACTTTTAAAATCTTTTTTACCGAAACTTTGATGGTAAATATATTTGTTATACTTGATACAAATTATATCAATACAAAATACATTTAAAATTCTATCAATCTATATAATTTTCAAAGAGTATTATTTAGTGCACACAAAAATAATTAAGGTCAAAGTTACAAAAAAATCGAAAGTTAAAAAATAAACACTTATTTTAAGACGGATGCAGTACAAATAGGACTGAGCACGACAGACTTAAAACCGACCCGGATTGGAAAATCGGACCGGGCCGAATAATTTCGTTCCGGTCCTTGGTCCGGGGTTTTGGACGAATTCGGTCCTCGGTCCGGTCGGTATGATCCGGTCCGGTTCGGTCTTACCAAAATCTCGTTGATTATGCCTAATAGGACCAAACCGGACCATTTCGGTCCGGGGTTTCGGACCATTTCGGTCCTCGTCCGGTCCGGTTCGGCCCCTGACCGATGCTCAGCTCTACTAACGACATACATATTAACAATAAAAATAGAAAACCTTGATTTATGTTGAAAGAAGAAAAATATGGAAAACTCATAAAAGTAGTTTTCTAAATATTAGTTATACATATGGAAAATAGGTTTTCTATTTTTCCAAGAAAACTTTTAGAAAAATATCAATTTGAACACCTTTTCTATTTTTAAAGAAAATTTCTCTAGAAAAAAACCATTTTTCCATTACTAAGCATGAAAATATTTTTATTATAAACATGATGATAAAATTTTGATAAACTGAGTATCGCATCGTTAATCTTGAAATTGTATATAGTTGTGCGCCTACGTACAATTTGGAAGGGACCATGCAAGGATGATTAGTAGTCACCATGAAATTATTAATAAACACTAAGTTTTCTTTGAAGATTGTGAAAGATTGAATTTTTATGAGATCTACAAGAAGTGCAAAATAGGGACATATTGTAGGAACACCTACATATGTGCCCGTATCATTTATTTTTCCGAATTGGATTTTCTCATCTGTGGGAATTGTCTTATTTGGCAATTGACCTCCCATTCTTATCCAATTCTCTCGTGGTGAGATTCTTTGGAAAAGTATCTAATTATCGAGTACTAATACCCGACTGGGCGCATCGACATTTCTATCATTTCTTTTGATTATATTTCATTTGAATGACCTGGGTAACGATCCGAGGAGCTTTCGAATGCGTACTCTATTCATGAAAACATGGGATATATTCATATTCGTTAATGTTTTCGTCTGTATCTGACTTGAAATTCTCTCGCGTAAATTATGCGTTGACCTTACTCTTTTAATGTTAGCTATGTCTCTAGATATCCTTGAATTTGTGAAGTATTATGAGTTATTATTAGTCTTTTGAGAAGTCCGCATCTTATCAACGGTAATGAAACTGGAAAGTTGGAAGTGCTAGTAGAATGGATTGATTGATTATGAAATAATGTCATTGTCTAAATTGATGGGAACCCGTGTAGAAATCCCCTAAAAGATAAGATGTTGATTATCAAAAGTGATCTAAATAGTTCTTAATAGATGACCATATCCTACATTTAGACTTGAAAATGTATTTAAAAGATGTTTCTGTTATCTGAAACTTTAGGAGGTATTTGATGGTGAATTACCTAGACTTTCACCATTAAAGCAAGTTGAATTCGGTATTGATTATATTCCCGGTGTTGCACCCGTGGCATGTGCACTATAATTCAGCACCATCTGAATTAAAAGAATTACCGTACAACTGAGAGAGTTGTCAGAGAAGGCTTTTATTCTACCAAGCGCGTCATTATGAAGATCTATGGTGTTATCATTCCTTATCTTTGTTGATTACCGTGAACTAGGTAAATTGACGATCAAAATCTATATCCATTACTCGATATGGAAGATTTGTTTGATCCTTTACAAGGTTCTAGCGTATGTTCTAAAGATTTGATCCATGGCATGGTTATCATCAACATCGCATCTGCGAAAAAGATTATCTATTCCAATCACTACTTCTGGAACTCGTACTGAACATTATGAGTTTCACGTGATGTGGTTTGGATTGACCAATGCACATGTAGCATTCATGAACTTGATGAATCGCGTGTGTAGGCTGCAATTTGATAAATTCATGCTTGTGATCGTTAAAGAACCATTTGTTTGTTTCTAAGAATAAGAAGAAGTTAGTAATCATTTATAAACTGCCCTGAGTTGGCCGATTAGTGAAAACCTGTACCTTGAATATTTAACATGCGATTTAAGGCTTAATCCTTTACATTATTTAACCGTGTGATTAATAGATAATGGAATCTATATTGACTCTTCAAAAGATTAGAGCCATTAAGGCTTTGGGTTATACCAAAAAGAAAGTGCAAAAATGTGTTGACAGATTTTTATCAAAGGATTTTTAAGGAATCATTCTTTCATACCCAGATCAATTAACTAAACTCACCTAAGAGTAAATGTTTGTGTATACCTAAAGACAACTAAGAGGAATTGAGGAAAACCATTTAAACCATGACTTGAAATTTGAAACGACAATTTTTGCTTTTCAACTAAGAAAATTTTGACCAGTATAAACAAAGATTTTTCGAACATTTACGGATCTTATTATTTATTTTCGATAAATCAACAAAAATCGTGTTAACTAAATTCAAATTTATATTTGAACATTTTTCTATAATTGGACGAACTAAGAAAATTTAAAACTTTTTACGTTTACGTTTCATAAAAATTAAATATTTATTATTTAATTACTCGTAATATTTATTGACGCTCTAAACGTTAGATTGAGCAAAACTGATAAAAATAATAGTTGAGACGAAACTAAAACTTAGAAAATATGAAGAAAGAATTTTTGAGTGAATTGTGGTCATGATAATTATTACATCAGGAAAGGTGAATGTAGATACTAACACATTATGTAGAAAGGGTAAAGAATCAATTAGGATGTGTTCCTTAGTAACGAACTGTGCAAAATAACGCCCGAACAATTTAAAAGTAGTTGATTCTTGTAAGAAGGATAATATAGATAGTAAAAAGGGGTTCGCGGCAAATGTGAACCATTAGAAATGAGAGCTGATGGCATTAAATGTTTTAAAGATCGTTTGTGGTGGCCTGAATATGGAGGATTTTGAGATTTAGTCATATTAGAATCTCAGAAGTCTAATTATTCTATTCATACCATTTCTGATTAAATGTATCTCTATCTGAAGAAGTTGTACTGATGGCAAATTATGAAGGCAGACATCGCCTCATACATTAGTAAACGTCTAACTATTGCAAAGGTCATCATCTGAATATGATTCGATTTGGGTCATCGTTGACAGACTGACCAAATCTACTAATATCATTCCCGTTAATGATAAATTCTCGATGGAGAAATTGACTCTTTGTATTTAAAGGAGTTGTATAAACATAGTGTGCCTGTATCGATCATCTCTATCAAGATCCTAGCTTCGCATCGAATTTCTAGAGAATTGCTCAGAAGTCATTGGGAACGAACCTTGATGAGAGTACTGTTTACCACCCCAAACGAAGGGACGAGGTAAAGTAACGATACAAAACACTAGAAGTGTTGTTGTATGTTCGAGTAATTGACGTTTAGTAATGAACAGGATAATCGCTTTCCTTTGAAAAGATTATCATTGATAATTATCGTATTAGGATCGAGATCGAATTCTGTGAGGATCTAAATTTGAGAGCATCTGTAAGCAGGAGTTGGGATGAAGACACCCGACATACACCCATTGTGAGTTGGACATGTCTTTTAGGTTTAAGGTTGCCTACGATGACAAACCTAACTTTACAAGATACCCGACCCGCGAGACCTGAAATGATTGTTGAAATTAGAATCTGATTATTGATTGCCAGTAGTGGGCAGGAGGTTATGTGAATATGAAATGTAGATCTTGAAGTGCAGGATGGGTAGCGAAGTTATGCCAAAAAATTTCACCTTGGAAAAATGAATTGATGATCTGAAAGATCATGGGAAATAAGTCCCCGTTGTATTGGACCATGGAGATAATGTAAAAAGTTTGTTTGAAAGGGATATAAGCTAGATCTACCCTAGGACTTCAAGGGCTGCGTGAATTATGTTTCGTATATCGAACTTGATAAAATGTCTATCAGGTGAAAATCTGATTACTTCTTGATATAGTTTAGATCGGCGAAAAGTTGCATTCCTCAAAAACCCGTGAACATCATGGATAGAGAAAGTAAGTCAACATTAAGCCTGATCGTATTCCCGTAGTTATGTTTGATGAAACTCGCGTATTGTAATGAATTACACTCGTGAGAAAAGATCGAATGTGGAGGAAATACCCACATGAATCTAACTCTAAAAGAATCGAGTAGTAAGATAAATTGATCTTTGAGGACAAAGATCCTATTTAGGGCTAAATGCCGTGACAATCCGTCAATTTATGGTTTATTATTTATTCTCATGTATTATTTTAAAACATTATTTTAATTTTATATTATGAACTCACTCATTTTTGGGAAGAAATTCGAGTTTACATCTTAAAGTAGCATCGACTACGTCTAAACCGGAGGATTCTACGTTACATGCTTACGTTTACATACACCGTTTTTGGTGACAGTCCGATATTTCAGGAAATAAATTTATTCTTGAATATTATTTTGGAATTTTAATTTGTGTTGGTTCGTAAACTCACAAATTTACGAGAAGAAATTAGGACTTACGTGAATAATTTAACGTCCTATACGACTAAACCGGAAACCCTAGGTTTACGTATTTACGTTTTTGAACGCTGTTTTTGATGAGACAAGTTTTATTAGATTCGTTTTGTGCCATTGATTCAGAATTTATAAAAACGTTTTTCTAAAACGACCCGAGGGCACGTAAATCGAGGAAACTAGAATCGAGGAATACCCGTAAATAAATGGGGATGAGACAAGATAACTCTTGCCCCACCCCCATACAAGTGGCAGCAAGGCTTCACCAACACACTCTTGATGTGTCAAGTTAAGATGAAAAACCAAGGACACATGTCCTTAGTTTTCATCTAAAACCATTTAACCCTTAAAACTACTAACTACATACCACTATCCTCATTCATACATGCAACAACTCACACAAACTCTCTCTACCCTCCTTTATGTCGTCCACCACCACCCATCAACACCACCATAGATAAAAAATTTACACCATAAATCTTGTGTTTAACTTGCACAAGATGATAACCCTTTGGAGACTTGATGATTTTAGATGATCCTACCATCTACAAAGGAGATTTCATGAAGATCAAGGGCTGATTGCTCAAGAAGTCTACACATTCTTGGTGATCCTATAAGTGGTGTTGATATTTCATAAGATTGGTTACCCAAAACCAAGTCTTATTCATCCAAACATCTCAATCTTTCATCCTATTGACTGGTATAGAGATTATTTCCTTCCCATCATCTTGTTATTTTGAATATGTATTTATGTATTTTCTTCAAAAATGTATATGTATATGATGATGAATGATGATCAAAGTATTATGTGGGGATCTTGTGTTGATAAATTTGGTTAAAATGTTTAAAATCTACATGTAAAGATGTTAAAATCATGACTAGAATTGTAGGCTGTATGAAACAGTAAAGAACCATATGATAACTTGTTAAAATGACTTGGGTAATTTAATATACAGTAAGTTATATTACGTTTACATATGTGAGAGTTGGCCACTCAATGGAATCCTTAAAATGAGTGAGATATGATCAAAACATTATTAAAGTTCAAATCTGTATAATCTGTTTTGGAAGAATTATTAGAGACATTTACATGATAAATGAGCAGTATCTAAAGTGTACTTAGTTGTATCACATATTATGTAGTTTGTGCTGCCCAAAAATGAGCTTCTATCTCCTTGTATTTTTTTGGTAAAAGGGTAACAATGACCCCGGTAAATAGAACCAAAAAAAGCGTTGAAGTACAAGGAATGTGGCTGAAATACCACATTAACCGCAAGCTACAGGCAGCTTGTTAAACAAAATGTTTATGATAGGCCATAAACATTAACTAGTCTAGAATACTGGAAATATATAAACTAGACAAAAACCAAGACGATAACATGAAGTTACGAGGAAAATAATAACATATCAACATGGGATTAGCCAGTTGGAGTGCTTGCCCCAATATTAGTGTTGAGAAGATCTTCTATCTCCTTGTAGAACTCAAGATATGGTAAAAATAGTGAAAGTGAGTTTCATAATCAGATTTGGAAAATAAAAGTATATATTATAAAATTAGCACTCAAGTAAAACTAATTTAAAATGTATACCTAAAATCCACTAACTTATATAATACTTATAAATAAGTTATATACTTTGACATTTTATAAAATTTCAAATTGATATGTTTTATAAGTTATAAAACTATACACATAAGTTTTACGTCTTTTCGGCTAAAACTGAAAGATTAACGTTTTCGTCAAATAAAACTTAGACGGTCGGACCCGTCTAATGTAAACATTTTATAACTCATCTACTGATATGTAAGTACATTTGACAAGTGAAAGCCGATAAAACCCTAGCTTTATAACTTATCGACATTAACGCGCCAAAGTAGCCTTATTGGACTATTAGCCCAACTAGATTGGCTAAACACTAATATACTTACTCATGGGCTTAACCCACTTGGGCCCAATATATGAGTATAGGCCTGGTCCTAAAAAGATAAATAGACTAATAAAATGATATTGGACTCTAATGGGCTTATTGGGCCTTAATATATAAATAAGTGAAACTAGTGTAACTAGTCAAAAATTTGACTAACACATAACACTATAATGTGTATGAAGATATAAAAATCCCACTTGATCATCATCCTACTTATAAAGTCATCATATATACATATCCATTGTTTTTATAAAATCATTGGACAAGAGTCTAAGACGAGTATTATTTGTCTAGTTTTCGTGATTGAAGCACGTACTGTACATACAAATCGTCGATAAACCGCCTTTCCTAATCAACGTAAGTTCATAGTCTCTCACTCTTTTAACTGTTTTATGAAATATTTTATAAACCCGCGAGGGAGATAACATGTAGTTTTAATAAAATAGGACACCAGTTGTCCCGATTGTTTGTTTATTGTTATGGACCCAAATGGTTATATGACCCGATGAATGATTATATGACCCGATGTATGAAATGAAATGGAATATTAATAGTTAGGATATGTCACTAAAAGTCCCATTAGCATGAATTGTGAACTACCGGGATTTGGTAGACGCTTATGCATATAATAGTACTATTTAGGGAAGATCACCCCAGTTCGCGCCTTGACGGTTGATCCCCGTCGTGCCACATTGATTGGTAAGCTAATTTATGTATGAGAAGATTTATATAAGCGTGATTATTGTGACGACACGCTATTTTAGATGGGCAAATGAATTTCGGGTTAGCTACCTGTTGTTTGTTATAGTAAGGTAGGAATGTCATGCGGCTTATAATAATCCAATATTGAAACTACTGATGTACGAATTGAATTATAATATATTGCTTGACTAGCAATACGGGGTCTTATTACTGATATTATGTTCGTGTTTTGGATTTATATAACGGTTTTTATTATACTCTATACAACGTTATAGAACGTATAGTATGATGTTTTTACGACATTGGTTCGTATAATGGTTTGAAGGCAAACCCCTATATTATGATTTACAACAAATATTTGTATAATATGATTTTCAATAATAATTATATACCGATGATATATTAATGGTTTTGAAATTGAGTATATTGAAGTTCGTTTCTCTCGATTCTTGACCAATTGAATGTCCTACAAATCTCAAGCTTATAATTGTTCTTGGTTGATAGGGTTTTTTGGATATTCTATGTCTATTTCAAACAACACGTAAAATTGATGAAAAATATTAAGCTACGTATCTATAAAACACGTTGCAAATACCAAGTTTTTATTCACAAAAGGACAAAAATGTAAAAACATGAAAGTAATGTAACAAAATTGTAAAGAAATTGAAACTACGAAGCTTGAAATGTAAATTTTAGAAAGTAAAAGGACTTAAAATGTAAATTCTAACAACTATGTAACTAACTGTAACAAACTTACAAACTAACTAACTGAAAATGACAAGTAATTAAAAGATTAAGGACTGAAAAATTGCAAACCCTAATTAGTAGAAAGATTAGTAACAATTTCAAATAGAATCAAACTACAAGGACCAATGTTGCAATTAAATGGTAACTTTGATCAAAAACGGGTTTAACCAAGAAATAAACTCGTATGAGCTTAATAATGCACCAAATAAGCTCAAACAAGTTTCAAAAGACTTAAAATCGAAAATAAGCTAGACCTGTATAAGGAAATTGCTTGAAACACAGTAAAACTCAAATAAGCTCAAACCAATAAGCCATGAATAAGCAATCTAATAAGCCAGACTTCCACAACTTGTTTTTAATGCGCAAACTTGTTCAACAGCTTATCAAGAGTAGGGAATGTCTCCCCTTTTTGAATGATCAAGTGAATAAGAAGGAATATTGAATTAAGCTGAAATGTAGCTTATTTGACTTTTGTTGACCAAAAATGGAAAAAGCTCAAAATCTCCAAATCTACTCAACACAAGTTCCTAAACAAGATTATGAAAGAAAATGGCAACCTTTATGAAGTGGAATTTGCTCTACAAGAAAACAGTTAGCCTTGATATTACAGAAACTTGCATTAGCCAATGTGCTTATTTATAAGCTGATTTCTAGCTGAAAAGTGAATATTGTAGAATTTCCTCTTAAAAACTTAAACCTTGGATGTTTACTTCTAGTAGAAACTGGTTTCAAGAAAATTGGTAAAGTAATAAGCAAATGGCATGGATTTAAAAATAGCTAGTTTTCTGAATGAAAAGAACACAGATTTCAACCCAAACCTTTTATTGACCAATTGCCTGTTTGACCTCAACTTTGACCACAAAATTGAACACACTTGCTCCTACTGGTTTACTGAATGACAATAAGCTATATTGAACAGGATTAAGAAACTTGCATTCAAAAACTATGACATATCCAAACACCAGTTATCTAATCTATGATAACTTTTTCAAAGTAAATTTGATTTAAAGGATGAATCAAGCTAAGACTTATATCAGAACATGTTCAAGAGTTAAAATGAGAAGTTTTAAGCACAAAGTCAGACTTGTTAACAGACTAAACCATAAAATGCACTCAATCAACTATGACGGATGAACACCAAACTGAAATCAAATAAAAATAGTATTAAAGCTACAATACTACTACCAAACTATCAAATCTATCAGAATCACACTAAATAAAAACAAAGCACATGATCAGAGCAACATTTACTTATTACACTAAGAATTGAGCAAGCAATCAACTTTTTAGTGGAATTTAAAAACAGAATTCAACAAACCTTTTAGCTAAGGCCTCCTTTGATGGAGGAGTGTCGCGCTGAGCCAACTCAAATCTATAAGAACACCATTAGATCATCACCATACACCATTTTATCACTTCCAAAATCTCTTTCTGAACACATTAAACCAACTGCTACAAAACTGCTACTTAGAAACTGAAATGAACTGATCTTGCTATGAAACTGAATGTAATCTTCCAATATCTCCTCAAACAAACTTTATTGATCAGTTATGATCAAATGGAATCACAAACAACAACAGGATAGAAGGATTGAGTAATTGAAATGAGAATGATAAGAGGAAATGAATGTTTTTGTGTTTTTATTGATTGAAGAAGGTAAATTTGTTACAACTGCATAACTGAATCTACAACTAACTCTCTAGAGTGTGTCAAACTCTTGAGAGAATTTCACTAACTGAATGAATAACAGGAATGGGAGAGAAATATAAGGTGTGTGATTTCAGACTTATCTACTTGTTACAAAATGAAAGACTAAAGCCCTATGTATAGAGGTTGAGATGAAGTGAGGTGAGGAAGAATGACGTGTTGCCACCAATCAAATGTTGCCAGGTGTCCTTTTCTGGTAAATTGCAAATTCTCATCAAGAACACTAAAAGGGCTTTTCTTCTTCTTTGATCCTCAGCTTAATTGACTTGTATATATGGATTCGTCTTCTCAAACCGAGCACTTTTCATGTAGAAAGTTATTATGAAACGCATTGTAGATGAATCCCCGTTCTGGGCTCGTTTGAAGAAGGAAATGACACGTATCGTGATGTGGTTGGGTGAAATTATGTCACACGGATTGTTATCTAAACTGGATAAAAGGGATTATTGAGTGTCTCGTTCTGTTTGGTTCAAAAATAGAAAGTGGACTGCACTATAGCAGATTCGTTTCATTTAATATGTTGGTGAGCTAGCCACGTAGCTGGAAATCCGTGTTTCTATTTTCATGCAATGTGATTGGCTATAAACAAGTGTACACGGATCATGACAAACTTGGGGTATTTTTGACAAAAACAGTCCTTAGACTTTGGCAGATTATCTAAATGTGCTATAATCTTCATTCCAATGGCATTTTCAGTCCTTCAACTTGCATTCTTGTTCATTTTAGCCCTTTGACTTGCTTGACTTAAAGTTTGACCAGGTTTGACTTGAATCTTGACTTTATCCAAATTGCACTTTAAGTCCCTCAACTTTAGAGTGTTGTCAAGATAGGTCCCTCATCTTCAAAGTCTTGTCATCTTTCATCCTTCTTTGTCGTTTTCTTCACAAATGAGCTTGATTTACTCTTGTTTGCTTGAAAATGTATCCATGTTACCTATTAAGCATAAATACAAAACACACCACATAATTCTGCTTTATAGTACAAAAGTTAGGTATTTTCCGTGTGTTTTAGGGTGATTTGTTGATTAATTGATATGAGATTTTGCTCATATAAAATCCCCTACACTTGAACATTGCCATGACGTCATGAAATGCTATATTTGAAAGAACAAATTTACATTTTCCTCATAATTAACCCACTTTGGCCAGTATGAAATGCTATTACACTATTCTACTCTATATGATGCATGATTTTGATTTTGTACGATGCAATGCAAAAGAAAAAAAATTCTATTTATATTTTTTGATTTTCTTTAAATGGCTTTGATGGAAAAACTTATAAAGATGTCAATGACTTAAATTAGGGCTTTGGTACCATGGACACTTATCACCCTCAAGTTTTACTTTCTCCATACCAAGCTTAAAAATGGGATCATTGTATTCACAAGTAAAAAGTGCATCAACTTATTCATGAGAATTAAATGTAGAACCGGTTATTATTTGAGCAAATTGCTTGAAAGAAAATTTGTCATTATTTGAAGCGTGAAATATAAGAAATGTAAAATCCAAAAATAAGGAAGCACGGTTTTAATCCTAAGTAATCCTCGCATCCATTTCTTGAAAAACCGCTCACAATTAATATAAGTCCGACTCAAGAGTAATAAGTCATTCGCCTTATGTGTAAAATCCTCATGTCATGCATTAATAAGTAGCTACACACTCGCTAAGGAAAAGAAAAATAAAACTCACGCAATAATTTACATTCTCTGCCTTTTTGAGACTTTGGATCTTCAATCCCGCAACCCGTCAAGGTAATACTGGATTGTAGCAACTATTAAATCCCCGCAACCCGTCAAGGTAATATTGGAATCTAATAGTTACTATAATTAGCACTTCACTGCCCCTCTTGGGAGTCTTGTATAATTATTTTTTTTCTTTTTCTTTTCTCTAGCCACTCATTTTTTTTCATAAGCCGCTCTTATTTTTCTTTATTCCTCACAAAGAAAGTTGAAAAGAATAAAAGGAAAAACACCCGCTAAATATTAAGCATGACATAAGTCTAGTACACATAAAATGTTCTAACTTAGAATCTTAAGACGTACTTATATCAACCATGAATGATTAGACAAAAATGCATAAGAGATTACAAACCAATTAAAACCGTTCTTGATTATTTATTAACATATATACATGCGAAGAAAATAGAGATAAAGAAGAGAAGGGTTTAGCCACAAGTAATCATCATGAAGTTTATCTAGCCCTTTTATACTTGCTTCAACTCTATCATTTCCCATTTTCCATAAAATTAAAGTCTCAAATAATAAGAGTGGTGGATGCTTAGCCTAATAGACCAATGAAGAACTTACATGGTTAAGGATACTAGCGATAAGCAAACTCGGGTTGAGTCAAAATATCCATGGCGGGCCTAATATGTCAAAGAAATCTAAATTTGTTAAACCTTGTCCTTATTATATATTTTTTTTCTCTTTTTCAACTTTTCATAAAGAACCAAAGTAGATCAAAAATTTGAAAATTGTTTGAAAAATTAATTTTCCATGTTATCATGAAGGTCAATGACAAAGTCTAGGTAAGGTCACTTCGATAGAAGACCCCCTACACTTAAGCTAAACATTGTCCTCAATGTTTAAGAGCGTGGATGTATAAACTTCCCCTACTTATAGGTGTGAAAACACCCATCCTTTTACCACTTAATTATAATGAAAACGAGACCATAACATGTATTTAATGTCGTAAATGTCGGAATTATGCGTGGTTTGTGTTTTTGTTGTGATTTAGGATCAAATTGTGAAAAGGGAAGAAAATACGGGATTGCACGGGCTTTGATCGAAGAAAAAGACAAAAGACGAAGTCAAGAAATCAAGAGTGCAAAAAGAACGGAAGTCCAAGGCCTATTCTGAAGATTTATCGAAGAAAAAGTCTAAAGACGGAAGTTTAATAAAAGCCGAAGAACTCAAGTCTAAATTAGTGAAGAAATTACAAGACGAGTTTATTAATCCCGAGACAAAAGTCGAAGAATTAAGAAGACGAGGACTAAACGAGAAATAAAGAAAGAAGAAAGAGAGGAGGAAGCTTCCTCCCACTCCCTCTCCTCCTCCACTATAAATAGGAGATTAAGATTTCATTTTTTGTTGTTAGCTAATTTTGACAAAATTAGTCTCTCCATTTTTAATTACTTGCACATTTATTTCATTGCCATTTAATTACCTTGTCTTGCACTTTAATTATCAAGTAGTTTACTTTTTATGTTTACTGAATCTTTACTTTGCTTGTTAATCTCTCATCTACCTTTCTTGTTTTGAAATTGATCTTCATGTTTATGTTTATGTTCATGTTCTTAAGTTTTTATTGATTTGATCTAGTGGGTTTTGATTTTGTTGGTGTTTATTTGTTAGTTTTATTGATTTGGATTGTTGGTTTATGATTAGTAGATGTTATTTGGTTAGTTTTGTTTAATCTTTAGATTGATTTGGTTAGGTTTTGATTAAATTCGTAGCCTTCTTCCTTCCTTGTTCTTCGCGAATTAGTTTTCCCAGGTTATTCCGAATCAATGCTTTTATTCCGGATGAACAAATATTCCGAGTGAGGGTTTTCTTATTTTTATTCCGCATAAAGCTGATATTCCGGATCAGCACTTTATTCCGAATCAAAGCAGTTTATTCCGGATAAGTGGATTATTCAGAACGAAAGCTTTATTCCGAATAAGCAATTATTCCGGACGAATCTGTTATTCCGGATGAACTACTATTCCGGATGAGTCTTTATTCCGAACCAACGCATTATTTCGGACGAACCCTTTATTCCGAATAAGCAATTATTCCGGACGAAGGACTATTCCGGATAAAGCTAATATTCCGAACGAAGTCTTTTATTCCGGATCAGTATTTATTCCGGATCAATAGTTTATTCCGGATGAAGCAATATTCCGGATGAGTGATTATTCCGAATGAGCCATTTTTCCGAATGAACGTGTTTTATTCCGCATGAAGAGAACATTCCGAGTAAAGAAGAATCATTCCGAGTGAAGGTGACATTCCGAACGAAGGTGTTTTTCCGAATGAGCATTTTTAGTTTATTTTAAGTTTTAAACTTTACTTTTCCCGCCTTTTTCCTTAGTTTCACTTTTAGTTTACTTGCCTTAGATTTATTTTAAGCTTGCCTTTTGTTTAAGTTTAAGTTTTCCTTTAGGATAGTTTTAAGTTCGCGTTATTTAATTTCTCGTCACGTTTTTATTTCCCGTCATTTATTTTCAATTAGGTTTAGATTTAATTACCTACCATTTACTTTAAAGTTTTGCATTTTTATTTACAACAACGACAAATATTTTTCTTAACCAAAAACAATTGAATCGCACTTTAAACCAGTAATCAATTCGATTAGACATACGACAAAGAACTTAATTTTTATACTTGGCAAAAACCTTGTATTAAATGGCGCCGCTGCCGGCTCTTTTCATAAAGATTCACGGTTTTCTGTGAGAGACGCGTTGCTTTTTGGGATCCGTTCATTCGTGAGCGTTATTTTTCTTACTCAAAAATTTTCAAAAATCCATAAAAAATAAAAAATTTTAAAAACCCATAAAAATTAAAAATTTTCAAAAATCCAAATAGATTTTATTTTTATAGTGTATATATTGTCTATTGCTTTGGTATCTTTTTCTTTTGCTTTTGCAGGTGTATGCGTACTAGATCTTCAACTTATCCAGAGTCCGAGACTCGTGAAGATTTAGCTATGACAGGTGTGAACAACAACAATAATCCACCGCACCTCAACAATAACAACAACAATGTTCTTCCACAGCCTGATCTTTGGACAATGGAGGAGCTTTGTCAACCAACAATGTTTGGACGAGGAGGACCGATTGCGCCGATGCAAATCACGGCTCCGGAGTTTTCGTTGAAGCATCACATGATCCAACAAGTGCAAACTAATCCATTTCGCGGATTGCCTGATGATGATGCCAACAAGCACCTCGACAAATTCATTACTATTACTCAAAGCATGAAGTTGCCCGGTGCTACTATGGATGTTCTTCGCCTTCAACTCTTTCCACATACTTTATCACACCACGCCAAAAAATGGTTTGATCGTCTCCCGGAGAATTCCATTCATACTTGGGACTACATGACTCAACGATTTTTGTCGCGCTACTTTCCACCATCCATGGTCACGAGCCTTCGAAATCAAATCAGCGGTTTCATGTAAGAATCCGATGAATCTCTCTTTGATGCTTGGGAAAGATATAATGTTTTGATCGATCGATGTCCAAACCACAACATGCTCCCCGTTACCTTAATTGATACTTTCTACAACGGTTTGACTTTTCGTGATCGTGATACGATTAATGCAGCCGCCGGTGGCACATTTATGAAAAGAAGACCCGAGGAGTATAGAGAGCTTATTGAGAACATGACTACTCATCACAAAAATTGGGATTCCTCTGCTTCTTCAAGGAACAACCCGAGAGTCAATGTTTCTTCTACTTCAGCAAACCCGGATATGACCGAATTCACCCGCATGATGGCCGAAATGAACAAAAATATCTTGCTCATCGCTACAAACCAACAACAAGTTAAAGCTGTAGCAAATTCTTGTGAGACATGCGGCGGTCCTCACTCATACACTGATTGTCCTTCTACTCAAGGCAATCCGGAAAACGTGTATGCGGCTTATGGTAACTATTCACCAGAAAACTACCAAGCCCGACCTCAAGGGGATCGAAATTTGCTAAGTTACCGGTCTAACAACTACCTTGCACCCGGTTTTTCTCCTCAAAACCACAACCCCAACAACAATTACAATAGAATCAACCAAATCCCACCTCAAGCTTCTAATCCTTATCACCCACCCGCTCAACAAGCCCCACCCATTAATCAAGATGTTGAAGCCTTAATGAGAACCCAAGGAGAGCAAATTAAGAATCTACAAAGCCAAATTATCAATTTGAAAGGGGATATCACTAAGCAAGGTAATGACATTAGATCCGAGCTTCGAAATGATATATAATCCTCCTTCAGCACTCAGACGAATGATTTGAAGAATATGCTGGCTAGTTTCTTACCAACCACTCAACCCTCTACTTCGGGCTCTCTACCTTCAAACACCGTCACCAACCCGAGAGCGAATGTGAGTGCTATTACTACCCGTAGTGGAGAAACTTTAGTAGGACCATCTATCCCACCCCCAGTTACACCATCTACACCTCCTCCACCACCATTTATCCCTACTACTCCCACACCTAGTATTAGTTCACCATTACCGTCTCCACCTTGTCATGAAGAAGTACCCAAGAAGAATCTTCCACCAACCCCACCTTCACCTTCTACACCTCCACTACCCAACCCCAGCATTCCTTACCCTTCTCGACTCAACAAGGCTAGAATTTTGACTAAGAAAGACGTTCAAATCTCTAACTTTTTGAACAAGATTGCTGGCATGACCGTCACCTTTACCCTTGTCGAAGCTCTTGCCCAAATGCCACAATTTATCAAGATGTTTAAGGAATTGCTTAGTAAGAAGGAGAAGATGGTCGAGTTTGTTAATACTCGCTTGAATGAAAATTGCTCTGCAATCCTTCTTAAAGAACTTCCGAAAAAACTTGGAGATCCCGGTCGTTTTGTGCTACCTTGTACTTTTAACCAAACTGACGAATTTACTGCCTTAGCCGATCTCAGGGCAAGTATAAATTTGATGCCTTTAAGTGTTTGGAAAAAGTTATCCTTACCCGATCTTACACCAACAAAGATGACTCTTGAGCTTGCAAATCGCACTCTCGCGTACCCCCTTGGTATCGCCGAAGATGTGTTCATTAAAGTTGGCACATTCACTTTTCCGGTCGACTTCGTCGTTGTTGATTATGAAGTGGACCCTCGTATTCCATTAATACTTGAACGCCCATTTTTGAGAACCGGTAGAGCTTTAGTAGATGTGGATAAATTTGAACTCATCTTAAGAGTCGGGGAGGATGCACAAGTTTTTGAAATGGGGAAGCTTACAAGCAAATATAATGGAAGAGAATCGGCGCATATGATTAATGTGCTTGATGATTTTGTTGTCTACAACAATCCTCTCTTCGAGCCTCTACATGATAATCCATTGTTTCAAGATGATGTGGATGATTCTCTCTCCAATTTGGAACCTCCACCCATATATGATTCTCCACCGATCTATGATGCTTATGATGATGATTCTAGCTCCTATGGGGATGATTATGATGATTTTACTTCCGAGTATCCCGACATGCCCACTTATGATGATTTTGATGAGGCCGGTAGTCTTTCGAGTGATTCTTCTCATGATGAAGATCCTCCGCCTACAACACTTGATCCTACTTTGGATGACTACTCATTTGAGGAAGACTTTGCTACCTTTCTCAATACATACTTCCCAAACGAGAGTGATGCTCCTCCTTTAGACTTTGATGATTATGGTCTTCATCCTTCTACGGATTTGAAGAAAATTCTTTCAAAGGAGACGACACCGGACGACACCAACATCCGCATCACGTATGTTTTGACACCTCTTTGTCCACCTTCTGAGGACGAGGTTGTGCCTTTTCTTAGTGGATGTTCTTCAAATTCTGCTGAGCCTAAGTGTTATTTTCCCCTAAAAGAAAAGGTGTTCGACCCCGGTATTGAAATTTTTAAGCCATCTCAGTATCCGTCTGATGAAATAAAAGAAAAGATTTTTGGAACTACTGGAGATATGCTTGCACCCCATCATCCTTGCTACCACCGTGCTCAATTTTTTCTTAAGGGAACCTTGCCTACTCTTCTTTGGCTTGCCTTGTTCGCCTTAAGCTTGTGTTACTTGATGGACGAAAACTATGTATTTGATCCCGGTGAATGTTTTTCAAGCTTCTTTCCATGCTAATCAAGGTCGACTCAGGCTCACGACTCGGTGAACAAAAATCAAGCGCTTCTTGGGAGGCAACCCAAGTATCTATCTTTTAGCTATCTTTATCCTAAGTGTAGGGGAGACCCGTTGGTGTTTGTTATTTCCTCTCTTCTCATATTCACGGATTCGAGCGTTCAATGATCCACTCTTGATGATTTTTGACTACCCGTGATTCCGTGTTTCCGTCTTCCCGGTTCTATCCTAAACTCTTTTCGATTCACTATTTTATATTTCTCAATATTAAAATAGGAATCTCTTTAGTTGTCTCTTTCTTAGCAAGATTTAAACAAAGTGCACAATGTCCTAAGTGTAGGGGAGTTTACTCCCACATGCTTAAACGTTGAGGACAATGTTTATATCAAGTGTAGGGGGGACTTCTATCGAAGTTAAGTGGCCTTTTCCTTGTATTTGTCCTCATTTTAACCGGAAAATCAATTTTTCGACATTTTTCAAAATTTTTGATCTATTTTGGCCTAGTAGTTTTACCTTTGTATAGTTATTTTCTTTCTTTGCTAGAATAAATTTTAATAAAGTGGTTTTAATTTTCAAACGTTGTGAATCTTTTGATTCAACCCGAGTTTACTTATCTAAGTTTACTCTAGCTAGTATCCTTAACGTGTTTAAGTCAAGTTTTGCTAGGCTTTTATATAGGGAGCTTTAAAACGCGAAAGTCTTAACTCTCACGGGTTAAGAACAAGAACTTTTCGCAAGTTCCTATAATTGATCATAGAGAGTCGTTTATCTAGGGAACTTTAAAATGCGAATTCTAAACTTGAAAAAGTCTAAGAATTTGCAAGATCCTATAGATGACTCTAAAACCCAAGACTTTGATTTAATTGGCTAAGCATCCACGAGTCTCATTCCTTGAGATTTTAAATTGTGGAGAACGAGAGATGATAGAGTCAATTATAAGTTTGGTATCCTTTCGTGAATTTATGTGAGTTAATTATAAGCCTATTCTCCCATCGCTTGCTAATAAATTTATCTGCAATAAATAAGGTTGTACGATTTGAAAATTTACTTAGCTTCAAGCCGAAGATCGTTTAAAAGTTGCTCGGTATTGATTAGAGTTCATAGCCAAGGCATAACTTATTGAAGCGGGATGCGAAGATTGGCGAGTCCGAAAAGGCCCTAACAAGGCATGAGGGCTACATTTTGTTACTAAAGATCCCAAGTGATGTGAAGAATCATTTATCAAGAATCAATATGAAGGATCGAGACACACGACGAAAATCATTTACGTTGCCACCGTAAATCGTGTTTGTTCTCTATGCGAAACTCAAGAGGACTCTCATGAACACCTATTTTTTGAATGTCCTTTTTCTATGCAGATTTGGCGTCAAGTTCAGGTTTATTCGGGTATTATTAGCTCGAATTGGTCCATTTACAGCTTTATTGAAGACATTATTCCTTTTGCAATGAGAAGAAGTTCGAAGAGCTTATGTGCTAAGCTTGTTCTGGCAGCTACGGCGTATTATGTTTGGCAGGAACGTAATAATAGGCTTTTTAGAGGCGAGAAGAGGTCTGTTGATCATGTTGCTACTTGCATTATTGATTCGGTGAGGATGAAGCTAGTTTCTTGTCGTTGGAAATCGTCAAGAGCAACTCAGGATATCAAGCGTTTATGGAAGATCGACTATATGATTATTCAGGATTAACTTTTAAGGGTTTTTCCTTATGTCTTCTTAAATGGTTTTTCCCTATTGGTGTTATTGTTTGTGTAATAGGGTTTGATAACTGAGTGGTCTGTCTCTCGGTTTAAGTAGTGGTTGTTTGAGCTCTGGCTCAAGGTTAATGTGGTATTTCTGCCACGTTCCATTGTATTTATTGACTTTGGGTGATTAATATATTTTACCGGGGAATGGTTCCCTTTTACCCAAAAAAGACACACGACGAAAAGCAAATACTCCCCTAAAGATCATGGAGAAGTCTATCCAGAAAGGCCCTAACAAGGTATGAGGATAAATAGATCCAAGTCCTAAAAGGAGGCGGATGGTTGTATATCAAAGTCCAAAATAAAGATTGGAGAAAAATGAAGAATTCGTGGTCCAAATATGAAGAATCTCTCAAAACTTCAAGTGAAGAAATTCCTATTATAAAGAGAAGACCATTATTTCATGAACGTCTCACAAGATTTGAAGTATGAAGTCGCTGCCAAATATCGGTCCGAGAAAGGTCTCAAATCGTGAAGCGAGTTATGCCAAGATATGAACTTTATGAGGTCCCGAGAAGCAGTTTTAAAAGATTTTGTCCTTTAGCTAACTATTGGTTAAATCGTCCCACTTTATTTTCAGCCTTAATAACTATCGAAATAAGTCAACAATGCATCCTCGTGATCATTCAAGACAATAATAAAATATAAGAGATATACCTAGGAATAAGGGAGTCTAAGTGAATAATTGGCCCACATGAGTTCATGTTAGTTTGCTAACTTATAATAACTATGATCTCGTTTTTAAGCTTGGTTTGGGGAACGTGAAACTTGAGGATGATAATCATTCATGACATTCCAAAACCCTAAGGTAAGTCTTTGATTTCTTTACTTGTTTTGTTATTTTCTATCTCTTTAATAAAGGCCAATGTGGATTGATTGTGATGAAAAGTGTAATCTTGCTTTGTAACTAATGCATTGCATGAGGACATTGCAATGGTCAAGTGTAGGGGATTTGATAGGTGTGAAAACACCCATCCTTTTACCACTTAATTATAATGAACACGAGACCATAACCTGTATTTAATGTCGTAAATGTCGGAATTATGCGTGGTTTGTGTTTTTGTTGTGATTTAGGATCAAATTGTGAAAAGGGAAGAAAACACGGGATTGCATGGGCTTTTATCGAAGAAAAAGACAAAAGACGAAGTCAAGAAATCAAGAGTGCAAAAAGAACGGAAGTCCAAGGCCTATTCTGAAGATTTATCGAAGAATAATTCTAAAGACGGAAGTTTAATAAAAGCCGAAGAACTCAAGTCTAAATTAATGAAGAAATTACAAGACGAGTTTATTAATCCCGAGACAAAAGTCGAAGAATTAAGAAGACGAGGACTAAACGAGAAATAAAGAAAGAAGAAAGAGAGGAGGAAGCTTCCTCCCACTCCCTCTCCTCCTCCACTATAAATAGGAGATTAAGATTTCATTTTTTGTTGTTAGCTAATTTTGACAAAATTAGTCTCTCCATTTTTAATTACTTGCACATTTATTTCATTGCCATTTAATTACCTTGTCTTTCACTTTATTATCAAGTAAGTTTACTTTTTATGTTTATTGAATCTTTACTTTTCTTGTTAATCTCTCATCTACCTTTCTTGTTTTGAAATTGATCTTCATGTTTATGTTTATGTTCATGTTCTTAAATTTTTATTGATTTGATCAAGTGGGTTTTGATTTTGTTGTTGTTTATTTGTTAGTTTTATTGATTTGGATTGTTGGTTTATGATTAGTAGATGTTATTTGGTTAGTTTTGTTTAATCTTTAGATTGATTTGGTTAGGTTTTGATTAAATTCGTAGCCTTCTTCCTTCCTTGTTCTTCGCGAAATAGTTTTCCCAGGTTATTCCGAATCAATGCTTTTATTCCGGATGAAAAAATATTCCGAGTGAAGGTTTTCTTATTTTTATTCCGCATAAAGCTGATATTCCGGATCAACACTTTATTCCGAATCAAAGCAGTTTATTCCGGATAAGTGGATTATTCCGAACGAAAGCTTTATTCTGAATAAGCAATTATTCCGGACGAATCTGTTATTCCGGATGAACTACTATTCTGGATGAGCCTTTATTCCGAACCAACGCATTATTCCGGACGAACCCTTTATTCCGAATAAGCAATTACTCCGGACGAAGGACTATTCCGGATAAAGCTAATATTTCGAACGAAGTCTTTTATTCCGGATCAGTATTTATTCCGGATCAATAGTTTATTCCGGATGAAGCAATATTCCAGATGAGTGATTATTCCGAATGAGCCATTTTTCAGAATGAACGTGTTTTATTCCGCATGAGAACATTCCGAGTAAATAAGAATCATTCCGAGTGAAGGTGACATTCCGAACGAAGGATTATTCCGAACGAAGGTGTTGTTCCGAATGAGCATTTTTAGTTTATTTTAAGTTTTAAACTTTACTTTTCCCGCCTTTTTCCTTAGTTTCACTTTTAGTTTACTTGCCTTAGATTTATTTTAAGCTTGCCTTTAGTTTAAGTTTAAGTTTGCCTTTAGGATAGTTTTAAGTTCGCGTTATTTAATTTCTCGTCACGTTTTTATTTCCCGTCATTTATTTTCAATTAGGTTTAGATTTAATTACCTGCCATTTACTTTAAAGTTTTGCATTTTTATTTACAACAACGACAAATATTTTTCTTAACCGAAAACAATTGAGTCGCACTTTAAACTAGTAATCAATTCGATTAGACATACGACAAAGAACTTAATTTTTATACTTGGCAAAAACCTTGTATTACCTACACCTATGACAATGAATAGACGTTGCTTAACCCAAGTTAAGGAAAGATCAACTATAGTGAATTCATTTTTAAAGCACAATGTGTCTATGAAAAATCACAATAGTAACGAAGTGAACCGGATACAAGGGCCTCCTCCATAAGCTTCAAAGCACGTGATGAGTGAGAAACCCTACAAACAACATGAAGACAAAAGAAGGTCTCCCCTACACTTCTCATCAACTCTCCATCCTTATTTCTAACCTAAAACACTCTAAGTCTAAAACTTCTAAACCTAGTTATTCAAGCTTGATTTAAGGAGTCTCTAGCTCGACTCATCCCATAATGAATTAATTCATGGGGAAAATGGGGATCTCTTGGACCATTTCCACGGAATTGTCCTCCCCAAAATAGTGCTTAACACGGTTACCATTCACTTTGAAATTTGGACCATTGGGCTTTGACAACTCAATAGTTCCATATGGAAATACTTGAGCAATAGTGAATGGACCGGACCATCTTGACTTAAGCTTTCCCGCAAAGAGTTTCAACCTTGAGTTAAAGAGGAGAACCGGCTCTCCAACTTTGAACTCACGGTTGTTGATCTTAGCATCATGCAATTGCTTAGTCTTTTGCTTATAAAGCAATGAGTTCTCATAAGCATTGGATCTCAATTCATCCATTTCATTGAGTTGGTCCTTTCTATGTGAGCGGGCTTGGTTTAAATCAAAGTTAGCCAATTTTTGAGCCCAAGAAGCCTTATGCTCTAACTCGAATGGGAGGTGGCATGCTTTTCCATAGACAATACTATATGGAGTACAACCAATTGGTGTCTTAAAAGCCGTCCTAAAAGCCCACAAAGCATTATCAAGCTTATCCGACCAAGAAGCTCGATGCTCTCCCATCGTTCTGTCCAAAATTATCTTTAAACCACGATTTGTGACCTTGGTTTGACCATTGGTTTGAGGATGATACGCGGTATAAAGTCTATGATTAACACCATATTTCTTCACCACTCTTGTGAATTGATCATTACAAAAGTGAGTACCACGATCACTTATGATGGCCCGAGGTACACCAAATCTAGCAAATAATTGCTTCAAGAATTTCACTACAACTCGAGCATCATTAGTAGGTAAGGCTTTGGCCTCAACCCACTTTGACACATAATCCACCGCTACGAGTATGTACTTATTTCCTTTAGAAGATGGAAAAGGTCCCATGAAATCTATTCCCCATACATCAAAAATCTCACAATCTTGAATGAAGTTTTGTGGCATCTCATCTCGTTGAGTAATTTTTCCTTGTCTTTGACATACATCACAAAATTTCACCATCTCTTGGGCATATTTGTATATGGAAGGCCAATAGTAACCCGAATCAAAGACTTTCTTGGCGGTGTAGTTGGGCCCAAAATGTCCACCCGTAGGTCCCTTATGACAAGCTTGTAAAATCTTAAATGCCTCGGGCCCATCTACACAACGTCTAATGATTTGGTCGGCACATTGCCTAAAGAGGTAAGGGTCGTCCCAAAAGTAATACTTCACTTCCTTAAGAAATTTCTTCTTTTGTTGGGAAGTGAGACCCTCTATTAGCACATCCCCCACAAGATAGTTTGCAATATCCGCAAACCAAGGGGTGGCATCCTCTTGAGAAGAGATAGACATGAGCTCCTCTAATGGAAAGGATTCATTTATTTCCTTATGAGGCAAATCTCCTTAAAAAGGATGCTCAAGTCTACTCAAGTGATCCGACGCTAAATTCTCAGCTCCTCTTATCACGAATCTCTATCTTAAACTCTTGGAGCAATAAAACCCATCTCAGAAGTCTAGGCTTAGCATCTTGCTTTGTCATGAGATACTTGAGAGCGGAATGATCCGTATACACTATGGTCTTGGATAACACAAGGTAAGGTCTAAATTTCTCAAAGGCATAGACTATAGCAAGCAACTCTTTCTCTGTGGTAGTATAATGAAGTTGTTCACCCGTCATGGTTTTACTCGCATAGTGTATAGGTTGAAAATGCTTATTCACTCTTTGTCCTAACACGGCCCCCACGGCATAATCACTAGCGTCACACATAAGCTCAAAAGGCAATTCCCAATTTAGAGAAACCAGAACGGGAGCCTTAGTCAACTTTTCCTTAAGTATCTCAAAAGAATCCAAGCACACTTGGTTGAAAATGAAAGGAGACTCTTTTTCCAAGAGGTGGGTCATCGGTCTTGCTATCTTAGAGAAATCTTGTATAAAACGTCTATAAAACCCCGCATGACCCAAAAAACTCCTAACTCCTTTCACCATGGTGGGTGGGGGAAGCTTAGCAATCACGTCTATCTTAGCACGATCCACTTCTATTCCTTTGTTGGATATCTTATGTCCCAAGACAATTCCCTCTTTAACCTTGAAATGGCACTTCTCCCAATTAAGAACAAGACGTGTTTGTTCACACCTCTTTAGCATACGTTCTAAATGGGAGGACAAGAGGTGAATGAATCTCCAATAACCGAGAAATCATCCATGAAAACTTCCATAGTTTGCTCAGTCATATCATGGAAAATTGCCATCATACACCTTTGAAATGTCCCCGGTGCATTACACAAGCCAAAAGGCATTCTCTTGTAAGCAAATGTACCGTAGGGACAAGTGAATGTGGTCTTTTCTTGATCCTTAGGGTCAATGGGTATTTGAAAATAACCCGAAAATCCATCTAGAAAGAAATAGTACTCATTTCCCGCTAAGCGTTCAAGCATTTGGTCCATAAAAGGCAATGGGAAATGATCTTTCCTAGTAGCATCATTGAGCTTCCTATAATCAATACAAACTCTCCAACCCGTAACAAGTCTAGTAGGAATAAGCTCATTGTTCTCATTAGGCACTACGGTGATTCCACCCTTCTTAGGAACACAATGTACTGGGCTAACCCATGGAGAGTCGGAAATGGGGTAAATCATGCCCGCATCAAGGAGTTTGATAACTTCCTTCTTAATGACCTCATGGATTTTAGGGTTAACCCTTCTTTGGCTTTGAATAGCAGGTTTGTAATCATCATCCATAAGGATTTTGTGTGTACAATAATGTGGATCAATTCCCTTTATGTCGGATATTTTCCATGCTATGGCTTGCTTATGTTTCTTAAGAACTTCTATGAGTTTTTCTTTCTCATCTTCTTTCAAATCTTTATCAATGATCACGGGTAATTGGTCTTTCCCTTCTAAGAAAGCATACTCTAGGTGGGATGGAAGGTCCTTAAGTTCAAGTGGAGGTGGACTCTCTATGGAAGGTTTCACTATGGATGGATCATCATTGGTTACTTCTTGTGGAATGGGTGAAGGAATGGGATCCTCATTAAGCAACTTTTGGATAGTGTGAATGTCTTCTTCCTAATTAATGGGAGAATCATCATTACCAAGGAAGTTGGACTCAAATTCCTTCAAGAGGAAATCACTCTCTCCAAAAGGTGTTAAGGAAGGAGCAATTGAGGCAACGGTCTCAACATGGGGCATATCTTCACTATTACTCTTACAAGCATCACGGAAATGCTCAACACACACCTCATCAAGTACATGAAGTATGATAATGGTCTCACAAGCTTTAGACTTCTTAATCACTTTCTCATCACACACTTTTCCTAACTTAAACACCACTTTTTCATCCTCAACTCTCATAATTAGTTCTCCCTCTGCCACGTCTATTAGAGAACGACCCGTCCTCAAAAATGGTCTACCAACAATTAGAGAAACTCTCGGGTCCATGTCATAATCAACCACTACAAAGTCGGCTGGAAAGGTAAACTTATCCACACCTACAAACACATCCTCCGCAATACCTACTGTGTAAGCTAGGGTACAGTTGGCTATCTCAAGGGTCATCCTAGTTGGAGTAAGCTCGGGAAGAGAGAGTTTTTTCCAAACCGATAAAGGCATGAGATTTATGCTTGCCCCTAGATCCGCCAAGGCCATGCAATTTTCCACCCCAGGAAAATTACAAGGGATCAAAAAGCGCCCCGGATCTCCAAGTTTTGTAGGTAAGGTTTTGAGCAACACGGCGGAACAATTTTCATTAAGGGATGTGTTGGGCAAATCAACCAATTTTTCCTTATTGGAGAGTAGATCCTTGAACATCTTAGCAAATTTGGCATGTGAGCAAGAGCTTCCGCAAAGGAGATGTTTATGTTGAGTTGCTTGAACGTTATTAAGAAGTTTGAGACTTGTATATCATCCTTGTTTTTCGATTTGTCCTTTCTTAATCTTGAAGGATAAGGAAGGTTTGGTTTAGATGTAGGTGGAGTAGGTGTTATAGTGGAAGATTTTTCTTTGTTAGCTTCTTCATTGGGAGTTGTGGAAGGTAAAGGAGAAGTGGGTATAGGTTGAGAAGGTGTTGGTGGTGAAGTAGTAGAGCTTGGAGGTGGTGAAGAAGATGTAGAAGGCTTATCACAAGATGGAATCATAGTAGGCTTAACAATAGAAGGTGTAAGAGGTGAAGGATCATTAGTCGTTTTTCCACTTCGTGTTGTAATAGCCTTGTCATTGGCCCTCGGGTTTGTTTTTGTGTTAGATGGTAAGCCCCTTGTGGTCTTTGATTAAATGCCATTAAAAACCTCTTAGTTTGCTCCTCCGCAATAAGTTTCATTTTCTCTTGCATTCTTTTCTCACTTTCACGAATTCTCCTCTCAACATACTCATGATTATCATATGGCACATATCCTTGATTTTGAATTTGAGGGTATCCTTGATTTGGGAAGGGGGTGGTGGGTTAAATCCTTGATTGGGTGGATGAAAGTTATTTCCTTGATTTTGAAAAGTGTTGGGTGCCTTGTAGTTGTTTCCTTGGTATTGTGGCCTTGTCCCTTGGTTTCTTTGTAACAATTGAGGGGGATTGGGTTGAGTAATGGTGGGTGGATGGGGTGGGAAGCACGGTGGAGCAAGGTAATTTTGAGACTTGTAAGAAAGGTTGTTTGGATTGATGTTGGGTTTGAAATTTTCTTGATGTTCTTCTTGGTAGGCATAACACTCCCCTTGATAACCTTGCACCTTATCACATTGTTGATAGGAATATGGACCTCCACAAGTCTCACATGAAAGAGTAATAACATGTACATCATTGGTGGAATTGTTCAATGAAAGGCCCTTAATGGCTTGGATCAAATCTTGAGTTGCCTTAAGATGCATCTCATGATCCCTATCTATTCTTTGGAGTATCTCTTGGTGACTCTTAAGGATTTGGTTATCATAAGGTGTTTGAGAACTATTTTGGACAACATGAACCCTTTCTTCAAATTGTGTGTTAGTTTGCGCCATTGCTTTGGTCTTAGTAATATCCCAAGCTTCTTGAATGGATTTAGCAAGAATATTTCCACCCGCGGAAGCATTAAGTGAATCTTGGTGGTGTGGTCTCAATCCATCATAGAAAGTGTTGATTTGGTGAACCTCATCGAATCCATGATTGGGGCATTTTCTCAATAACTCCTTGAACTCCTCCCAAGCATCACTAAAGGTTTGACTAGGTTTTTGTTGAAAGCCTATAATTAAGTTCCTCAAAGCCGTAGTCTTAGATGGGGAGAGAACTTGTTCAAAAACTTCTTAGTGAAACCATCCCATGTAGTAATGCTCTCGGGTGGTTGTGTATCTAACCAATGCTTAGCATGACCCTCTAGTGAAAATTGTACCAATATCAACTTAATGGCATCATGGGGAACTCCATTGTACTTAATGGTGTTGCAAAGAGCAAGAAACTTCTTAAGGTGATCATGTGGATTATCATTCTTATTCCCAAAAAATGGTGTGTTTGAAACCAAGTTAATCATGGATGTTTTTAGCTCAAATGTGTTTGCGGGAATATCGGGTATCTTGATAGCATCGGCATATCCTTGCACATTGGATTGCAAGTGCTCCATCAAAGGTCGAGTGTCAACTCCGGCCATGGCTCCTTGTTGTGTGTGGATCAAAGCACGATTCTTGGGATCGGCTTGATGGACGGTGGTGCTTTTACTCTTTCTCTTTTTCTTCCTTTTGGGAGGAAGAGGTTGTACACCAATCGGTATTTGTGCACGCCCGCGAGTGAGCATGCAACTCAATACAAGGAACGAGAGAGAAGCTCTCGTTCGACTTTGAAGAAGAAGGGATTATCCTCTTCGAGATTCAATATGAAATATCCACAAGAACGTATAATATACGTATGTACTACTTGGGTGCAAGACCCCCAATCAAGCCTTCCTTCTTAGAATACGCACTAGTGAACGGGGGGTTAGGTGGCGCGAAGCACTTAAGTACCTATTAACCCTTAGATGGCATTTTATAGCACATCACCTTTCTATTCACTTTGTAGTTTGTATTCTTCTAATTTTTGCCTATTGGAACTATTTATCTATTCTTGCTTAATTAAATTTGATCGATACACGTGTCAAGGACCGGAACGCTCCCAAACACGGTGTATTGCCTTGGCAATACTTATGGAAGATATGTGTATTGGTTGTTCGTATACGTATACGTATCTACATATAATAATATAGAGAAAATATTTTTGTATTTATTGGGTTTTTTTAAAGAAAATACTATATGTACATAAAAACCGAGGAAATCCAATAATATATATTTTTGGTTGCAATCTCTTAGGAAAAAGATTGATTTTTTAGTTTTTTAATTTTTTTGGTCAATTCTTTTTGAAAAGAATTGTTTTTGTTATTTTTAAGTTTAATATATTTATTTTTTTTATTTTTTTATGTTTTTGATTTATGATACGTAAAAATAACGTTCACGAGGTGAACGGATCCCAAAAGCCAATGAAAACCGTCAATTGATAGTCTCTCGTAAAGTCAAAGAACCAGCAGCGGCGCCACTTGAAATTGAGTATATTGAAGTTCGTTTCTCTCGATTCTTGACCAATTGAAAGTCCTACAAATCTCAAGCTTATAATTGTTCTTGGTTGATAGGGTTTTTTGGATATTCTATATCTATTTCAAAGAACACGTAAAAATGATGAAAAATATTAAGCTACGTATCCGTAAAACACGTTGCAAATACCAAGTTTTTATTCACAAAAGGACAAAAATATAAAAACATGAAAGTAATGTGCCAACATTGTAGAGAAATTGAAACTACTATGCTTTAAATGTAAATTTCAGAAAGTAAAAGGACTTAAAATGTAAATTCTAACAACTATGTAACTAACTATAATAAACTTACAAACTAACGAACTGAAAATGACAAGTATTTAAAAGATTAAGGACTGAAAAATTGCAATCTCTAATTAGTAGAAAGATTAGTAACAATTTCAAACAGAATCAAACTACAAGGACCAATGTTGCAATTAAATGGGAACTTTTATCAAAAACGGGTTTAACCAAGAAATAAGCTCGTATGAGCTTAATAATGCACCAAATAAGCTCAAACAAGTTTCAAAAGACATAAAATCAAAAATAAGCTAGACATGTATAAGGAAATTGCTAGAAACCCAATAAAACTCAAATAAGCTCAAACCAATAAGCCATGAATAAGCAATCTAATAAGCCAGACTTCCACAACTTGTTTTTAATGCACAAACTTGTTCAACATCTTATCAAGAGTAGGTAATGTCTTCCCTTTCTGAAAATGATCAAGTGAATAAGCAGGAAAATTGAATTAAGCTGAAATGTAGCTTATTTGACTTTTGTTGACCAAAAATGGAAAAAGCTCAAAATCTCCAAATCTACTCAACACAAGTTCCTAAACAAGATTATGAAAGAAAATGGCAACCTTTATGAAGTGGAATTTGCTCTACAAGAAAACTTTTAGCCTTGATATTACAGAAACTTGCATTAGCCAAGGTGCTTATTTATAAGCTGATTTCTAGCTGAAAAGTGAATACTGTAGAATTTCCTCTTAAAAACTTAAACCTTGGATGTTTAACTTCTAGTAGAAACTGGTTTCAAGAAAATTGGTAAATTAATAAGCAAATGGCATGGATTTGAAAATAGCTAGTTTTTTGAATGAAAAGAACACAGATTTCAACCCAAACCTTTTCTTGACCAATTGCTTGTTTGACCTCAACTTTGACCACAAAATTGAACACAATTGCTCCTACTGGTTTACTGAATAACAATAAGCTAAATTGAACAGGATTAACAAACTTGCATTCAAAAACTATGACAGATCCAAACACCAGTTATCTAATCTATGATAACTTTTTCAAAGTAAATTTGATTTAAAGGATGAATCAAGCTAAGACTTATATCAGAACCTGTTCAAGAGCTAAAATGAAAAATTTTAAGCACAAAGTCAGACTTGTTAACAGACTAAACCACAAAATGCACTCAATCAACTATGACTGATGAACACCAAACTGAAATCAAATAAAAACAGTATTAAAGCTACAATAATACTACCAAACTATCAAATATATCAGAATCACACTAAATCAAAACAAAGCACATGATCAGAGCAGCATTTACTGATTACACTAATAATTAAGCAGGCAATCAACTTTTTAGTGGAATTTAAAAACAGAATTCAGCAAACCTTTTAGCTAAGGCATCCTTTGATGGAGGAGTGTGGCCCTGAGCCAACTCAAATCTATAAGAACACCATCAGATCATCACCATACACCATTTTATCACCTCCAAAAGCTCTTTCTGAACACATTAAAGCAACTGCTACAAAACTGCTACTTAGAAACTAAAATGAACTGATCTTGCTATGAAACTGAATGTAATCTTCCAAAATCTCCTCAAACAAACTCCATTGAACAGTTATGATCAAATGGAATCACAAACATCAACAGGATAGAAGGATTGAGTAATTGAAATGAGAATGATAAGAGGAAATGAATGTTTTTATGTTTTTATTGATTGAAGAAGGTAAATTTGTTACAACTGCCTAACTTAATCTACAACTAACTCTCAAGAGTGTGTCAAACTCTTGAGAGAAGTTCACTAACTAAATGAATAACAGGAATGGGAGATAAATCTAAGGTGTGTGTGTTTTCACACTTAGCTACTTGTTACAAAATGAAAGACTAAAGCCCTATTTATAGAGGTTGAGATGAAGTGAGGTGATGAAGAATGACGTGTTGCCACCAATCAAATGCTGCCAGGTGTCCTTTTCTAGTAAATTGCAAATTCTCATCAAGAACACCAAAAGGGATTTTCTTCTTTGATCCTCAGCTTAATTGACTTGTATATCTGGATTCGTCTTCTCAAACAGATCACTTTTCATGTAGAAAGTTTATTGTGAAACGCATTGTAGATGAATCCCCGTTCTGGGCTCGTTTGAAGAAGGAAATGACACGTGTCGTGATGTGGTTGGGTGAAATTATGTCACATGGATTGTTATCTAAATTGGATAAAAGGGATTATTGAGTGTCTCATTCTGATTGGTTCAAAAATAGAAAGTGGACTACACTGTAGCAGATTCGTTTCATTTGATATGTTGGTGAGCTGGCCACGTAGTTGGCAATCCATGTTTCTATTTTCATGGAATGTGATTCGCTATAAACAAGTGTACACGGATCATGACCAAACTTTGGGTATTTTTGACAAAAACAGGCCTTAGACTTTGGTAGATTATCCAAATGTGCTATAATCTTCATTCCAATGGCATTTTCAGTCCTTCAACTTGCATTCTTGTTCATTTTAGCCCTTTGACTTGGTTGACTTAAAGTTTGACCAGATTTGACTTGAATCTTGACTTTATCCAAATTGCACTTTAAGTCCCTCAACTTTAGAGTGTTGTCAAGATAGGTCCCTCATCTTCGAAGTCTTGTCATCTTTGATCCTTCTTTGTCTTTTCTTCACAAATGAGCTTGATTTCCTCCTGTTTGCTTGAAAATGTATCCACGTTACCTATTAAGCACAAACACAAAACACACCACATAATTCTGCTTTATAGTACAAAAGTTAGGTATTTTCCGTGTGTTTTAGGGTGATTTGTTGATTATTGATATGAGATTTTGCTCATATCAGGTTTTTATTAAAGTCTATGAATTCACTCGGCGTTTTCGCTGACCTTTTCTTTTAACATGTTTTATCTCAGGTACTTGAAGGTAATTCTCGGGACGACGACAACAATTTATGGCCCGCACTTAAATAAGAATTTCCATTCAAATGTTTTGTAAAATTGTATGAAATATATGGCTTGGGACCTATGAAATTTGATATTTATGAATAGAAAATGCTTTATTATTAAACGACGCGATTATTAAGCGTTGTCTATGATTTGAGTAATGTGTTATCCCATAACACCAACGACTCTTCCGCTGAACTAAAGTAAATCAGACTAAATGAGTCTGTTGCTTAATGAATATCAGCAACTCACAAAACTAAATAAGCACAGAAAACTTAAATAAGCAAATAAATCTAAAACTTAAAATAAGCAAATCAAAATTTATCAAAAGCAGTAAAATAATACTTATAAATAAACAAAACTATAAACAAAGCAGAATTAAATAAGCAACTAAGCAAAACAGAAAATAAGCAAATTCAAAAACTAACAATAAGCAATTATAAACTTATAAAAAGCATATAGTCCTAACAATCAGCAAATCTAAAAAAACTAAATATCAGCAATACTAATTATCTAAACAATATAACATCAGCAACTTAAAACTAAACAAAACCAGTCTAAAGCAGATTTACCATATCTTTTAGCAAATATAACTAAATCAAACAGCTAAACAATACTGAAAATAAGCAGAGATAAATTAACTAACACAACAAAGTAAACCTTAACACTACTCTTAAAACAACCACTAATCAAATCAACTAATCTTAAAACAACATTCACTAAGCAAATCTATTAAACCGAAACTTCAACAAATATAATCTAGAATTTAAATAACATTAAAATAAAAATAGAGATTAAACCTGTGATGAAAACCGTTGAGCACTAGATCGGCGCTGAGCCGTCTATGAAACGAATCAAACACCACCTTATCAACCAATTATCATCATTGAACCGAACAAATTCAAGCACCACTCGAACAGTATTTCTAATCTTCCCAGTGGGGGAAATTATCAACCACTTTTATTTACTTTTATTAATTAAATTAAACTTTTAATCAACTAACAATAATTTTAATATAATAAACAGATTTAAAGAACCACTTGCAAGATTAAATTTAAAACAGAAAAATGAGTCACAAATTAAAATTAAATAAATTTTATTAATAATAAAAGGATATTACATTTATTGGAAAAATAAAATTACAATTAACCTAAAATCTATTTTGCATAATAAAAATAAAATAAAAAATGGCACCAAATTACAGAATGATGAGGGTTTTTATAGCCAACCCCCATGGCTTTTGGTGAAACTTGGTGAGCAAGGAGAGAAATCCTGACCCTTCAATCCGTCTTTCCTCTTTCTCTTTCTTCAATTAGCTTGATCAAACGGTGGATATGACACCTATGTGCCACTATTCGCCAGGTTGGATGAACTTGTGCTTGTTGTGTTTCTTTGGTGGTGAGGTGGCTAAACTCTATTGGTTTGATTTTTGATTGAGGAAACATTAACCAATCAGAGTTGAGTTGTGACAAAGTAGAGTGCCACGTTGGATCGATTTCAGCACCTTCTTCTTCCCGAAAAACTTGGGGATTTAATTTCCCTGCGTGTATAACACGCGCCTCACAAAAGTAAAAAGCCCCAAATTATGTATTTTGGATCTAGGGTTTTGGGGTGGTGATGGCTACGTTTTGTTGTTGAGAGAGAGATAGGGATGAGCTTTGTTTGTAACGAAAATAAGTGAAGTATACGGTTTGACCAAAAAATGAACTGATGTTTATAAACTTTATTCCATCCGTTACTTACTTTTGTTAAAATGGGCTTTTAACCTATTGGACCAAAAATGTATAAAAATCTCCTTCGTCCCTTTTCCATTTCTTATTGGGCTTTGACCCACTTTGGACCAAAGCTATATTTAACTTCATCCGTTTAATGAATATGGGCTTTTGGCCCAACTATAGATCCAATCCGTCCCATATACTAGACTTTTGGGCTTGTAACTTGGACTTTAAGGCCCAATAATCTTGTGTGGGACCCACTTGGCCCAAATAACTTCATAAACGATTAAATCCTCTAAAAACGAGCTCGATTTCGGCTTCCTTGTTCTTTCCTTTAAACCCATGTCGATTTTTGCCGGTTTTCGTGATCTTTGGTTCACTTTTGGTTCCTTGACTTTGACTTTGTCTTTTTCTTGGACTTTTCTTCAACAATTGACCGTGAAATCCCGTGTTTTCTTTCCTTTTTTATCTTTTATACCTATTTAACACAAAACCACGCGTAATTCTGACTTTTACGATATTAAACACATGATTAGGTCTTGTTTTTCCTTGATTTTAGTGGTAAAAGGATAAGTGTTTACACACTTATTAAATCCCCTACACTTGACCATTGCAATGACCCCATGCATTGCATAATTTTAAAGCATAAAGTTACATTTTTCTCATGATTAACGCATCTTGGCCTTTATTAAGATATACTATTATTACTAAAATAAAAAGGAACTAAAGGACGATGAAAAGATAAAACTTTATAGGAAACAAAAGTTATAACAATTTATTAACTTGGAAATTATTTGATGGAAGAAACTCGTAAAGAAATCTAAGACTTAGATTAGGGCTTTGGTGTCATGAATATTAATCACCCTCAAGTTTCACGTTTCCCATACCAAGCTTAAAAACGAGATCATTGTTTACCATAAGTTCTTACACTAATATAAGACAATTGTGTAATACTCTTTCTCCAATTCCTAAGTTGTATCTCTAGCTTTTAAGGATTGTCATTCACCCGTAGGATCATTGACTTATTTGATAATTATTAGTCCAAAAATGAAGGCCAAACGGAGCAAACCCGACACTCAAAACCTAACCTTGTCCTCAAAAATGTTGTCACTAAAGTAAGCCCACATCAAGGATAATTAAACACGATTTGGGGAATAAATTCCCGGATTCAAAATTTGGCCAATAGTACTACTTATTAATTATTCCTCCAAAGTCATGTAGACTTTATGTGGAGTTTAGCAAATTTACATCATATACCCTTAGGCTCTTTAAGATGTAAAAATGCTCCTCATCTATTGTCCACACCCTAAGGCTCCTTGAACGATAAACAAGGGAATTGATTTTTGATCAATTTTTATTCAACACTTACCATGCCATACACCCTAAGGCTCTAATGACAAGGTTCGTGCTACATGCCCCACACCCTAAGGCTCCTTGAGGCCATGTTTTAATCTTATTATTTCTTTATTTATGATATATATTAGGCCAAATTCTGCGGTCCCATGGTCTGAATACCTCCTACTTAGTGGTTATGAGCCACCTTAGTCGGAAGTCCACAACGCTGGCACCCTCAATGTGTTCATGCTTTAATTATAAGGAGATAAAAGATTTGGCTAAGAGCTAAGATATCGAATCTACACCGCAAAAATCCTCATTTATTAAGCAATTAAATATACAAGCGGGAAGAAAGAGCCACAAAAACTTATATAAGCAAGAATTAACCCTTAAACTTATTATCAACTCTATCATCTCTCGTTCTCCACAATTTAAAATCTCAAGGAATGAGACTCGTGGATGCTTAGCCTAATAAACGAATTAAGGTCCATATGTTTAAGGATACTAGCTAGAGTAAACTTGGATAAGTAAACTCGGGTTGAGTCAAAATATTCACGACGGGCCTAATATATCAAAGACATCTAAACTTGTTAAAACCATTTTATTTATTTATTTATTTTTTTGACTTTATTCTTTGAAATGGAATTTATTCATATGATAAAAGGAAAGAAAATAAAAGAAAATAAATGGAAATACTACTAGGCCAAAATAGATCAAAATTTTGAAAAACGTTGAAAAATTTTAATTTTCCGGTTAAATGAGGTCAAATTCGTGGAAAAGCCCACTAAAATTCGATAGAAGTACCCCTTACACTTAATATAAACATTGCCCTCAATGTTTAAGCATGTGGGAAAATAAACTCTCCTACACTTAGGACATTGAGTACGTTGTTTAAATCTAGCTAAGGAAGAGACAACTAAAGTGATTACATTTATTCAACTTATTTATATAAATGTATGAATCACAATAGCAAAAACTTATCGAAGAAACCGGGTACACGGGAACACAAGATCACGAGTCGCGTCAAAAGCACCAAAAGTGGATCATTAAAGCACACATCCCTGCACAACATCACAAAAAGCAACCTACTCGGCTCCCCCTACACTTATTGGTGGAAATGGGTGAAGGTGAAAAAGGGTGGAAAAGGCAGAAAAGGTAAAAATCTAACCTAGTTAAATGATGCTTGATTTATTTATCACGAGTCTCTAGCTCGACTCGATTTCCCGAATGTCGTCATTCAAATGGGAAACCGAGATTTCCAAGGGAGGAAAATCTCTCCATGATAAAGGGTGAAATATATCCATATAAAGAATACCCCAAGAAAAATCCACTCGGGTCAAACACATAATTTCCATCACGAAATGAAATAAACCCCCAGGTGGTAAAATCACACAGGGCAAAGAAAAGTGGGGTACCCTTAGTCAAATATTTCTTACGAGGAAAGGTGTTATGGTGATATTGCAATGAAAGCACTAAAGTCTCTATTCCGGGATCAAACACCGGTTCCTTAACGGGAAAATAGCAAGAGGTGTTGACATTTAAGCTCAAAATATCATCATAATCCAAAGTGGGAAAGTCGTCCTCTTCCAAACTTGATGTGAAAAAATAAGTATCATTAGAGTCATAGGAAAACTCTTCCTCGTGAGGAAAATAGGTATTTAGAAAGATATCTAAATCCTCCTCAAATGGAATATCCTCTAAAGTAGGAATGATCTCTAATAGTGGAGGATCCTCCTCAAAAGTCATGACTTCTAAAATTAGGGTATAAAAGTCAAAAGGAGTCTCCATAATGGAAGAATCACTCATAGAGATATGAGGTGCATTAAGATCATGAGGTGGGTCATCAAAAATAATGAGATCACTTAAAGAAGTGTCATCATCGTAAGTATCAAAGATTGGTGGATCAAAAATGGGTGGGTCAAAAGTGGGTGGGTCAAAAGATAGGTCGTCTAAACCGAAGATAGTGTGATCACTTAAAAAAGTGTCATCACTATAAGTATCGTAAATAGGAGTTTCAAAATTTTGAGGCTCTAAGGGAAGGGATGAAGTTATCACAAAATCATTTTGATTAGACTTTTGAATTCAAAAAGGATTAATAAAAATCTCTTCATTATCATAATTAAGAACATCAATCATATTGACCGACTCTTTTTCATTTGATTTAGTTGTGATTTTTCCCATTTTAAAAACTTGTTGTTCATCCCTAACCCTAAGAATTAACTCCCCTTCGGCCACATCAACTAAGTCTTTCCCGGATCTTAAGAATGGTCTACCAAGTATTAACGGAATATGAGGATCCATCTCATTGTCGACGAAGACAAAGTCCACGGGAAAAGTGAATGTACCAACTCGAACAAAAACGTCCTCGGCAATACCAACGGGGTATGCAAGGGTTCTATTAGCTAACTCAAGAGTCATGCGAGTTGGTACAAGGTCGGGTAATGATAATTGTTTCCATACCGAGAGTGGCATAAGATTGATACTAGCGCCGAGATTCGCTAAAGCATACAATCATCAATTTGAGGAAACGAGCAAGGTAACACGAATCGTCCGGAATCTCCTAGCTTTTCGGGAAGCTCTTTGAGAAGAATCGCGGAACAATTCTCATTTAAACGAGTATTAACGAGCTCAACCATTTTTTCTTTCTTATTGAGCAAATCTTTGAACATTTTCACAAATTTAGGCATTTGAGAAAGTGCTTCAATAAGGCTAATGTTAACATTCACTTGGGAAATCATTTTCAAAAAGTTGGAAACATGAACGTCATCTTTGGTGAGCACTTTAACCTTGTCCAACCTAGAGGGGTAAGGGATATTGGGCTTAGAAGTTGAAGGTTGAGAAGGAGAAGGTCTCGCTTCTTGAATAACCTTAGGGATAGGATATTTAGGCAATGGAGAACTAGTACTAGGAGTGGTAGTGGGAGGAATCACCGAAGGGGGAGTAGGATTACTCATTATGACCTCCGGGCCTTGTCTCTCCTTTATGGGCAAAGAGATGGAAGGTTCCACTAAGTGGCTCCACTTCGAGTAGTTATAGCACTCACATTAGCACGAGGGTTAATCTCGGTATTAGAAGGTAAGGATCCTTGGGGTCTAAGGGCTTGCAACATTTGCACGAACTTCCTATCGATGGACTCTTGCATTTGTTTCATAGTTCTCTCATGTTTGGTCAATTTTTGTAGAACCAAGTCCATTTGAGGATTATGCATGTTCATTTGATTATACCCTTGATTTTTAAAACCTTGATTTTGAAATTGATTAGGATTTTGAAAGCCTTGATTTTGAAAACCTTGATTATTAAAGCCTTGATTTTGAGTATTAAACCCTTGATTTTGCCCTTGAAAATTTCCTTGATTTTGGTTAAAACCTCTTGTATTTGAATTTCCTTGAAAATTACCCATTTGAGGACCTTGGTTCCTATTTTGGTATTGGGTATTTCGGGCGGGTGGGGGTGGTCTTTGTGGAGATACAAAACCCGGGGGAACCAAATAGTTAGTACTCTTATAAGACAAATGGTTAACATCAACGTTTGGTTTAAAGTGAACCCACTCATTTTCATTGTTGTTATAAGCATAAACTTGTTGTTGTTGATTGTAAACCTTGTCACAATTAAAATATGAATGTGGTCCACCACAAGTCTCACACGTTTCACAAGTCTCTTTTAAGGCATTTACTTGACCATTGATGGCTTTGGTATTGTTAGCGGTTTGTAGAGCAATTGTTTCAACAAGCGAAGTAAGCTTATCAATTCTCTTGTCGCTCTCACTAGTACTAGCACTTGCCATAGTGGCCCTAACACTCTTGGTTTGTACTTTTGCCTTGTTTTCAATTATTGCCCAAGCCTCGTTCATGGATTTCACAAGAATATTGCCCCCCGCAGCACTATTAAGTGAGTCTTGGTCATTAAGAGTTAAACCATTGTAAAACGTATTGATTTGATACACTTTTGTAAAATCATGTTGTGGACATTTTCGTAAAAGATCCTTAAAACGGCCCCAAGACTCACTAAACATTTCCCCATATTTTTGTTCAAAGGTAATGATGTCATTCCTTAAAGAGGTGGTCCGTGATGGTGGGAAAAAGTAGTTAATGAACTTGGTCTCTAAATCAATCCATGTGATAATACTTTGGGGTGGTTCCTTATCAAGCCAAATCCGGGCTTGTCCCTCGAGGGAAAAAGGAAAGAGTCGTAAACGAGTGGCCTCTTGTGGCACCCCATTGTATTTGACGGTGTTTGCCAATTGTATGAAACGTTTTATATGAGCGTGTGGGTCATCATTAGTACGGCCTAAAAATGGTGTAGCGGAAACCATTTGAATAAAACCCGTTTTTAGTTAATTATTCGCTCCAATATCCGGCACCACAATCGCGTCATCATTTCCTTCAACGTGAGATTGTAGAATCTCAATCATTGGTCGATTATCCGTTGCCATCGTGTTGTTCAAAGCTCGATTCTCGGGATCGGCTTGATTGACGGTCTTTTTGTTCTTCTTCTTGTTGGAAGAATTAGAAGTATTTGGTACACCACTCGGTATGTGTGTACGCGCGCGAGTGCGCATACAACTAAACTTGAGGAATGAGGTAGGAGACCTCGGCCGATTTTGAGAGGAAAGGGATTATCCCTCTCGAGGTTCAATATTAAAAAGCTACAAAAAATATATACGTAATACTACTCGAGTTGGCAAACCAATAATCGGTCGTCCCTCTCAATATACGCACAATCAAGCGGGGAAACGAGGTGACACAAAGCACTTAAAAACCTTTTTCCTTAGACGGCCTTTTATAACGCGTCGCCTTATACCCACCTTATAGTTTGTATAAATCGAGTTCAAACTTTTTACTAGTATTTATCTATTTTGCCCTTCTTTTTCCGTTTTGGATTCGAATACAATAGCTAGGTGATGAAATCCCAACTAAGGTCTTATTTGGAAGTAGGTAAATTAATTGTTCTACGTAATACAATATAGTAAGAGAAAAAATCTGTTTGTATTTTTAGAAAAATATATATTCACAATAAAAAGCGAAAGAAATCAAAATAAGAAAAATAACAATAATACGTAATATTTTTGGTGTGATACTTTAGGAAAAGTATTACTTTTGGATTTTTTATTTCTTTTTGGTGCAAATCTTAGGAAAGAGTTTGCTTTTGATGATTTTTTTTTTGTATTTTTAAGTTTTTGATTTTTTTATGTTTTTGATTTTTTTTTCAAGAAAAGTAACGTTCAAAATTGAACAGATCTCAAAATCCAAAGCTTCTCACGAAAAATCGTCAATCATAACGAGCGAAGCGGCAACGGCGCCAATTTAATATATGAATTTAATGTAGCATTTTTTAGTTTATCGTTTTCCTATTTTTCGTTCCTCGACTCGACTCGAATTGATATCGGATTTAAACACAAGATTAATTGTTCTTGGTAAAACATACTTTGTCTGGTATTTTAAAACTAAAATATATTTAATCTAATTAAAAAGTAAATACTTTTATACTATTAAAATCTTTAAAACTAATTAAACTAATTAAAACAAATCTATTTTAAAAATTATAAACTAATTTTAAACTATTTAGAATAAATCTATTTAAACAAATAAACTAATTAAAAACTATTTTTTATAAAAACTAATAACTAAAATTAAACAAGTAAGTTATATCTTTTATATTTTTTTTAAACTTTATAAAGGTAAATTTATAAAAGCTATTAATTAAAAACTAATTAAACACAAACTTATAATTAAACTAATTTAAATAAACTGGCAGCTAATTAAAACTATATTAATTTAATAAGGTGTAATAAACACAAAAGAAGAACTAGAGGAGATGGTTAAGACGATTGGCTATTGAACTAGAGGTCGCAGGTTCGAGTCTCGTTGGAGACATATTTTGATATTATTTCTTCTTTTTTTTCTTTTTTTTATGGAAGTAAAAGGGCAATCAGACTAAATAAGTCTGTTGCTTAATGAATATCAGCAACTCACAAAACTAAATAAGCACAGAAAACTTAAATAAGCAAATAAATCTAAAACTTATAATAAGCAAATCAAAATTTATCAAAAGCAGTAAAGTAATACTTATAAATAAACAAAACTATAAACTAAGAAGAATTAAATAAGCAACTAAGCAAAACAGAAAATAAGCAAATTCAAAAACTGACAATAAGCAATTATAGAAAACAGAAAATAAGCAAATTCAAAAACTGACAATAAGCTATTATAAACTTATCAAAAGCAGATAGTCCTAACAATCAGCAAATCTAAAAAAATTAACTTATAACAGAATACTACTTAACTCAAAGATCAGCAAAAACTTAAATATCAGCAATACTAATTATCTAAAAAATATAACATCAGCAACTTAAAACTAAACAAAACCAGTCTAAAGCAGATTTACCATATCTTTTAGCAAATATAACTAAATCAAACAGCTAAACAATACTGAAAATAAGCAGATCAGATAAATTAACTAACACAACAAAGTAAACCTTAACACTACTCTTAAAACAACCACTAATCAAATCAACTAATCTTAAAACAACATTCACTAAGCAAATCTATTAAACCGAAACTTAAACAAATATAATCTAGAATTTAAATAACATAAAAATACAAATAGAGATTAAACCTGTGACGAAAATCGTTGAGCAGTAGATCGGCGCTAAGCCGTCTATGAAACGAATCAAACACCACCTTATCAACCAATTATCATCATTGAACCGAACAAATTCAAACACCACTCGAACAGTATTTATAATCTTCCCAGTGGGGGAAAATTATCAACCACTTTTATTTACTTTTATTAATTAAATTAAACTTTTAATCAACTAACAATAATTTTAATATAATAAACAGATTTAAAGAACCACTTGCAAGATTAAATTTAAAATAGAAAAATGAGGCACAAATTAAACTTAAATAAATTTTATTAATAATAAAAGGAGATTACCCTTACTGGAAAAAGAAAATTACAATTAACCTAAAATCTATTTTGCATAATAAAAATAAAACAAAAAATGGCAACAAATTACAGAATGATGGGGGTTTTTATAGCCAACCCCCATGGCTTTTGGTGAAACTTGGTGAGCAAGGAGAGAAATCTTGACCCTTCAATCCGTCTTTCCTCTTTCTCTTTCTTCAATTAGCTTGATCAAAAGGTGGATATGACACCTATGTGCCACGGATCGCCAGGTTGGATGAACTTGTGCTTGTTGTGTTCTATTAGTTTAATTTTTGATTGAGGAAACATTAACCAATCAGAGTTGAGTTGAGACAAAGTAGAGTGCCACGTTGGATCGTTTTCAGCACCTTCTTCTTCCCGAAAAACTTGGGGATTTAATTTCCCTGCGTGTATAACACGCGCCTCACAAAAGTAAAAAGCCCCAAATTATGTATTTTGGATCTAGGGTTTTGGGGTGGTGATGGCTGCGTTTTATTGTTGAGAGAGAGAGAGGGATGAGCTTTGTTTGTGACGAAAATAAGTGAAGTATACGATTTGACCAAAAAATGAACTGATGTTTATAAACTTTATTCCATCCGTTACTTACTTTTGTTAAAATGGGCTTGTAACCTATTGGACCAAAAATGTATAAAAATCTCCTTCATCTCTTTTCCATTTCTTATTGGGCTTTAACCCACTTTGGACCAAATCTATATTTAACTTCATCCGTTTAATGAATATGGGCTTTTGGCCCAACTATAGATCCAATTCGTCCCATTTACTAGACTTTTGGGCTTGTAACTTGGACTTTCAGGCCCAATAAGCTTGTGTGGGACCCACTTGGCCCAAATAACTTCATAAACGATTAAATCCTCTAAAAATGAGCTTGATTTCGGCTTCCTTGTTCTTTCCTTTAACCTGTGTCGATTTTTGCCGGTTTTCGTGATCTTTGGTTCACTTTTTGTTCCTTGACTTTGACTTTGTCTTTTTCTTGGACTTTTCTTCAACAACTGACCGTGAAATCCCGTGTTTTCTTTCCTTTTTATCTTTCGTACCTCTTTAACACAAAAACACAAAACCACGCGTAATTCCAACTTTTACGATATTAAACACATGATTAGGTCTTGTTTTTCCTTGATTTTAGTGGTAAAAGGATAAGTGTTTACACACTTATTAGTGTTACAAATGTTCATATTAATTTGATACAATTTGAGTTTGAATTTAAACAAATTTCTTTGTAAATCTTACCTATTATTAATCTTAAGAGGTGTTTGGATTTGGTATTTACAACCTGTGAAGTGACACACAATGGGGTAAGCTTGATCCTTGCATGCCATATTAGGTTAGAAAGAGTAATTTGTGGTTTTTGAAAGTACTTTGTTGTAACACCCCCAAATATTCACATTTCGAATCTGCGGAAGAGTCGTTGGTGTTACGGGATAGCACAATACTCAAATCATAGACAACGCTTAAAAATCGCGTCGTTTAATAACAAAGCATTTTTCCATTCATAAATATCAATTTACATAGGTCCTCATGTCAAAGTATGTCTTACAAATTTACAATACATTTGAATGGAAATTTTTATTTAAATGCGGGCCATAAACTCTTGTCGGCTTCCCGAGAATTACCTTCAAGTACCTGAGATAAAACATGTTAAAGGTCAGCGAAACGCTGAGCGAGTCCATAGAGTTTGATAATAACCATTAACATAAAACCGGTATATAATCATTACCGAAAAGCATTTTGTGCAATACTTCGTCGTAGACCATAACATCGGCCAAAAATAGTTTTATACGAATCATTGTCGTAAATCATAACTTAGGCCAAAAACATTTTATACGAATCATTGTCATAACAGCACCATTCAATACGTTTTATAACGTTGTTTATAGAATAATAAAAACCGTTATATAAAACAGTTATGTAAAACAAGAACACGGGTATAATAATAAATAAGACCCCATATTGCTAGTCAGACAATATATTATAATTCAAATCATATATCATACACTATTCCTGAGACCGCAGCCTCGGTGTTACCAGTATCATTATTATTATCGGATTATTATAAGCCGCATGACATTGTTACCTTTCTATACTATATATCGGGTAGCTAGCCCGGAATTCATTTGACCATTTAAATCACCATGTCGTCACAAATTGCACGCTAAATATACTACTCTCATACATAAATTCGTTTGCCAATCAATGTGACATAACGGGGATCAGTTGTCAAGATACGAACTGGGGTGAGCTTCCCCAAATAGTACTATTATATGCATAAGCGTCTACCAACTCCCAGTAGTTCACAATTCATGCTAATGGGACTTATAGTGACATAATCTAACTAATAATAATCTATTTCAATCATTCATTGGGTCATCAAATCAATCAGGTCCATATCAATAAGCATAGAATCGGGACCACTTGTGTTCTATTTTTATTAAGACTAGCATGTTATCTCCCTCGCGGGTTTATAAAACATTTCATAAAACATCTAAAAGAGTGCAAGGCTATGAACTCACGTTGGTTGGGAAAGGCGGGTTATCAGCTATTAGGATGTACGGTGCGTGCCTCGATCACGGGAAACCTAAACAAATAATACTCGATCTAAGACTATGTCGAATAATATTTATAAAAAATTGTTATGTATATGTAATGATGTCATAACATGATGATCAAGTGGGGTTTTATTACTTTATACAACATTATTAGTTGTTAAGTATTAGTTAACTTAGTCTTATTATACTAGTTTTAGCCCATGTATATGTTAAGGCCCAATAGGCCCATTAAGAGTCCAATATGTTTTATTAGTCCATTTATCTATTTAGGACCAGGCCTATACTCATATGTTGGGCCCAAGTGGGTTAAGCCCATGAGCAAGTCCAATAGTGTTAAACCAAACTAGTTGGGCCTAGTGGTCCAATAAGACTAATTTGGTCCATTATGGGTCCATATGTTACAAAGCTCAGGTTTGTCGGTTTTTACTTGTTAGATGTTTATATATCAATATATGTTCTACAAAAATGTTACATTAGACGGGTCCGACCATCTAAGTTTTATTTGGCGAAAACGCCATCCTTTCGGTTTTAGCCGAAAAGACGTAAAAATCATATGTATAGTTTGTAGTTAGAAAACCATTTGAGTTTTATTTTTATAAAACGTGATACTTATTTATTATAATATATAAACATATTTCATAGTAGTTATTTATCGATTATTTACTTTTATATACTTATTTTATATATTAATTTTACTCCAAGCGGCCTTTTAATATAATCTGATGTCAAAAGTCAAGTTAACCATTTTGATCATATCTTGAGTTCTATAAGGAGTTAGAACCCCAAATGTTTACAGTAGAAACTACATGATATGCTCTACAAATAACTCTCCTATGGCTCCTTCTCAAACAGCTTCTAAATATCAGTAATAATTCGTCCAAAATAGATCAGTCAGATTAGTACCTCACAAGTGTTTTGGCCATATCTTGCTCATTTTTAACATTCCATTGTGTGGCCAATTCACCACTTATGTAAAAATAATTTATCTATCATTATATAAAATAATCTAATCTATTTAATCAAGTAAAAATATTGAAACTTACTGTTTATCACAACCTACTTATTAAGTTAAGATTTCATCAATGTTTACTTATAGATTTAGCCTTTTTAACTTAATCTAATGACACAAAATCCCCATGCAATACTTTGATCATCATTGATCATCATCATACATATGCATTTTGAAGTAATTAGATAAATACATTTACAAAATTAATAGGATGATAGAAAGAAACAATCTTTATACAAACCAATGTGATGGAAAAGATGAGATTTTGGATGAACAAGGCTTGATCTTGTAACCAAATCTTTAACTTTGCAAGACAACTTTAAAGTATGATTTTGCTAGTTAAAAAGTTCGTTATTCTCGGTGTCTAATCGAATTGATCTCCGGTTAAATGTGTGACTCAGTCGTCTTTGTTGGATAAAAGAAAAGGGTCGTTGTCTAAAACTAATTAAAGACACACATAAAGCTTTAAAAGAAAATGACAAAATATAAAAGAAATGAACTAAAAATTAAAACGATTGACAAATAATAAAGAAACGATATTAAAAACGAAACAATTAATAAAAATAAAACTGAAAATAAAAATAAACTTTCGATTTAAAAAGAAAACCCACTAAATAAAAATGAAAGAAATTGGATTATAAAACTATTTTAAAAAGAAACGAAACAAATATTGAAACGAAAATTAAAAACGAAACAATTAATAAAAATATAACTAAAAGAGGAAATTAACTTTCGACTTGAAAATAAAATTTACTAAATGAAAAAGGAGAAAATAAAACTATGAGGGTACTTTAAAACTAAACGAGGCAAAAGCTAAAGCGGGCACTAAATAAAAGATAAAACTTAAACTTTTCGAAAAAATACTAATACTAAAAATTGACGAAAAATACAACTAAAAATACCTGACTTTCAGAATAAAAATCGGAACAACTTTCAAATTAAACTAAACGATTACGGAACAATATTAATTAATAAACAAGCAACCAAGCTAGTAGGTGAAGCACCCAGGCTAGCACCTCAAATTGGCGGGAAAAGTATACAAGCAAGCAACTAGGCATGTAGGTCAATTCTATTGTTCGGAATATGACCATGTTGTTAGTTCGGAATACGACCATGTTGTTAGTTCAGAATATGACCATGTTGTTAGTTCGGAATCTATTAGTCCAATACCTAGTTCGAGATGTTGGATACTCAATTTAGTTCGGAATGTGTGTCGAGTACTCAATTCGGAATATGAGACTAAACTTAGTTCGGAAAGCCAGAATTCCACAAGTAGTTCGGAGTCCACAGCTTAGGACCTAATTCGGAATCTGGTTCATTACCTAATTCGGGAAAAGTAAATATGCACCTAGTTCAGATTACTAGGGTTTTGGCACAACCCGAATTAACTACAAAATACGCAAAAAGTAAAATTAAGCTAAAACTCAATAAGCACTTATCTAAACACTTAACCAAATCAAGTTTAAGAAAAAGCAATTAAACCAAAATTTTAAAACTTTTAAAAACACTAAAAAATCAAAATATTTAAAATCAACTTTTTATAAAATCACTTTTAAAAACACTTAATTAAAATTAAATCAAACACACATTAAGCTATAAGACTAAATAGCTAACACAATCAAATACACAAAAACATCAATCAATCAAAGAACATGATTAACAAACTACATGATTATCAAAATTAGACAAGATTAAAAATAAAGAAAGGTAGAATGAGAATGATTAATTGAAAAAGCTTGAAATTAAGATGATTAAAGATTCAAATTACAAGATTAATGAAAAAGCTTAAAACATTTAAGAAAAGCTAGAGAGAGAAAGTAAATTACACTACTCCTACTCATAAAACTAATCTATCTACTCTAAAATGACTAACACCTTCTAATGACATATTAGGAGGGTTTATATAGGAGGAGAGGAGGAGTGTTAATGCTTTCTTCTTGTCTCGACTGGATTTAAATTCTTTGTCTTTCTCGACGTCGTCTCGGGATTTGTCGATATAAATTGAACTCGTCTTATAATTTTCCTCTTTAATTAGACTTGGTTCTTCGACTTCATTAAACTTCCGTATTTAGACTTTTTCTTCGATAAATCTTCAGAATAGGCCTTGGAATTTCGTTCTTTTTGCACTCTTGATCTTTTGACTTCGTCTTTTCTCGTTTTCTTCGATAAAAGCCCGTGAAAGCCCGTGTTTTCTTCCTTCTTCATCTTTTAGTCCTAAAATACAATAAAAACACAAACCACGCATAATTCTGACTTTTACGACATTAAATACACGTTTTGGCTTGGTTATTATTATAGTTAAGTGTTAAAAGGATGGGTGTTTTCACACCTATCAAATCCCCTACACTTGATCATTGCAATGCCCTTATGTAATGCATTAATTACAAAGCACGTTTTACATTTTTCATCATAAATAACCCACATTGGCCTTTATTAAATACTAAACATTAAGGAAACTAAAAAGATAGAAATATATACAAAACAAGTAAAGAAATCAAAGTCTTACATCAGGGTTTTGGTTGTCATGAATGTTTATCATCCTCAAGTTTCACGTTCCCCACACCAAGCTTATAAACGAGATCATTGTTATTATAAGTTAGCAAACTAACACAAACTCATGTGGCCCAATTATTCACTTAGACTCCCTTATTCCTAGGTGTATCTCTTATATTTTATGATTGTCTTGAATGATCACGAGGATGCATTGTTTGACTTATTTCGATAGTTAATTTAGGCTGAAAATAAAGTGGGACGATTTAAGCAATAGTTAGCTAAAGGAAAAATCTTTTGAAACTGCTTCTCGGGACTCTTAAAGTTCATATCTTGGCATAACTCGCTTCACGATTTGAGACCTTTCTCGGACCGATATTTGGCAGCGACTTCATACTTCGAATCTTGAGAGACGTGCTTGAATTTATGGTCTGCTCTTCATAATAGGAATTTCTTCACTTGAAGTTTTTAAGAGATTATTCATATTTGGACCACGACTTCTTCATTTTTCTCCAATATTTATTTTGGACTTTCATATACAACGATCCGCCTCATTTTAGGACTTGGATCTATTTATCCTCATACCTTTCTAGGGTCTTTTCGGATAGACTTCTCCATGATCTTTAGGGGAGTATTTGCTTTTCGTCGTGTGTCTCGATCCTTCATGTTGATTTTTGATAAATGATTCTTCACATCACTTGGGATCTTTAGCAAAAAATGTAGCCCTCATGCCTTGTTAGGGCCTTTTTGGACTCGCCAATCTTCGCATCCCGCTTCAATAAGTTATGCCTTGGCTATGAACTATGATTAATACCGAGCAACTTTTAAACGATCTTGTGCTAGAAGCTAAGTAACTTTTCAAATCGTACAACCTTATTTATTGCAAATATATTTATTAACAAGCGATGGAAGAAAAATCTTATAATCAACTCACATAAATTCATGAAAGAATACCAAACTTATAATTGAATCTATCATCTCTCGTTCTCCACAATTTAAAATCTTAAGGAATGAGACTCGTGGATGCTTAGCCAATTAAATCAATGTTTTGGGTTTTCAAGTCATCTATAGGAACTTGCATCTTCTTAGACTTTTTCAAGTTTAGAATTTGCATTTTAAAGTTCCCTTGATAAACGACTTCTTAGGATCAATTATAGGAACTTGCGAAAAGTTCTTGTTCTTAACCCGTAAGAGTTAAGACTTTCACGTTTTAAAGTTCCCTATATAAAAGCCTAGCAAAACTTGACTTAAACACGTTAAGTTTACTAGCTAGAGTAAACTTGGATAAGTAAACTCGGGTTGAGTCAAAAGATTCATGACGTTGAAAAACTAAAACCACTTTATTAAACTTTATTTTAGCAAAGAAAGTAAATAACGATAACAAAGGAAAAACTACTAGGCCAAAATAGACTAAAAATTTCAAAAATGCCGAAAAATCAAATTTTCCGATTAAAATGAGGACAAATTCATGGAAAAGACCACTTAACTTCGATAGAAGTCCCCCCTACACTTGATATAAACATTGTCCTCAATGTTTAAGCATGTGGGAGTAAACTCCCCTACACTTGGGACATTGTGCACTTTGTTTAAATCTTGCTAAGGAAATGACAACTATAGTGATTTTAATGTGAACATATAATATATGAAATATTGAATCATGACAGTTTAGGATAGAACCGGGAAGACGGGAACACAGGAGCACGGGTCGTCAAATATCATCAAAAGTGCTCTTTGAAGCTTTAATCCCTGCACATCATAAGAAAGAAAACAACAAACTCCTACGGGGCTCCCCTACACTTAGGATGGAAAACAAATAAAAAAGGATAGATTAGCGGGTTGCCTCCCGAGAAGTGCTTGTTTTTGTTCACCGAGTCACGAGCCTGACTCGTCCCCGAATAAAATGGTCCATGGGGAAACCTCAAATGTAATACCAGGATCAAAAATCTTGTCCTCAGTCCCGGAGGAACATAGTAAATGAGAGGCAGGAGGATAAGTCTTTAAGGGTAGAAAAGTCCTCTCAACATAAGAAAAGTAAGTGACGTCTTGATCCACGGGCGGTGGGGTGGGTAAAGGAAGCAAATTGTTATCCCCCCAAGACAGTTGATGGTCACCAAGCGGCAAAGCCGTAAAGGAATCAATCATAAAATGGTCAATGTCACCTCCCGGGTCAAAGCACTCATCCCCATGAACGTTAATCTCTTCGATTTCGTCATCATAGATAGGTGCGTCAAACCAAGGTTTGTCGTTCCCGTCATTGAGGATTTTAGAAACTCGCTCGAAAAGATCACGATCAAGTACGAAACCATCATTCATTTGTGGGGATTGTCTATACGTTAAATCCGCACGAATGTGGTAAACGTAATTCTCATTTGAGGAGTGTTGATTAGGTAACTCCTCGAGAATTGGATGATGGTCAAGTGAGTTGGTTCGTCACTATTATGAAAAATAAGACTTCCAACTCATCAAGCTCGGCCTCGACTTTGGAAAAATCGACCTCGCTTGTAGGTGGAAGCGGAGGTAAAAGAGCTAGCTCTCGTTCGATAATTTCCTCAATCTCGGGCTCGAATTGGAAATCATTATGAAAAGCGACCTTATCGACAATCTCCTTAAGCTCTGCAAAAGTTGGTTTAGATAAAATAGGAGAGTCATCTTCATCCGATCCCGATGAATAATTAAAAGTATAGTCGGAATCACAAGATAACTCATTCTTATCGACAATCTCCTTAGGTGTAGGACCAATTAAGGGTTCTTCTTCTATGGACTCATTAGAAAGTTATTCACACTCCTCAAAAATTTGTTTATCAAAACAAGTCTCACTAAGAGAATATGAAGAAATCATAAAGTCATTTGAAGGAGTAGGTGAAGAAATGGGGTCATCAATGGGTAAAGTAGGCTCAAGAATAATCTCGGGAATTTCCTCAAAAGGTGAGGAAGTAGGAGAGCTAAAAGTAGCTTCATCATCAACTCTCAAAGACGGCTCAATATTATTTTGAGCTTGATAGGTTTCTAAAAAGAGCATGAATTTTCTATCGGTTTCCTCTTGCCATTCTCATAGGAATCTATCATGTTGTTCAATCTTTTAAAAAGTTAATTCCATTTGAGGTTGTGAAATATTCCCTTGATTATAGTTTTGAAAATTGCCTTCATTTTGAAAACTTTCATGATTTGAAAACCCTTGATTTTGAAATTCCCCATAAAACCCTTGATCAAAATTGGTGGGTTACTTCGTTGTGGTAAAACTAGGGGAGTCAAAATAAGTATTAGTAGCATAGTACATACCTTCCTCATTAGGATAAACTTCCCCATAGGTTTTGTCACAATTAAAATAAGCATGAGGTCCACCACAAGTCGTACATTCCTCGTACATAATCTGATAACGCTCTTCTTGCAATATTTTCCAAATCGGACGATTATCCATGATAGCACGAGTCTTGTACACCTATAAAAGAAAAAGATAGAAAATAAATAGAAGAAATAAAGTTAACATGAAAAGAAAATATTTTTGGTGCAAAACTTTTGAAAAATAAATGCTTTTTATGAGTTTTTAAATGTTTTTGTATTTTTGAAAATTTTAATTTTTTATGATATTTTGAAAGTTTTTGAGCAAGAAAAATAACGTCCAAAAGTGAACGGATCCCAAAATCCAACGCGTCTCTCACTAAAAACCGTTAATCTTTACGAAAAGAGCCGGCAGCGGCGCCATTTGAAAGTATGATTTTGCTAGTTAAAAAGTTCGTTATTCTCGGTGTCTAATCGAATTGATCTCCGGTTAAATGTGTGACTAAGTTGTCTTTGGTGGATAAAAGAAAAGGTGTCGTTGTCTAAAACTAATTAAAGATAAAAATAAAGCTTTAAAAGGAAATGACAAAATATAAAAGAAATGAACTAAAAACTAAAACGATTGACAAATAATAAAGAAACGATATTAAAAACGAAACAATTAATAAAAATAAAACTGAAAATAAAAATAAACTTTCGATTTAAAAATAAAACTCACTAAATAAAAATGAAAGAAATTGGATTATAAAACTATTTTAATAAGAAACGAAACAAATATTGAAACGAAAATTAAAAACGAAACAATTAATAAAAATAAAACTAAAAGAGGAAATTAACTTTCGACTTGAAAATAAAATATACTAAATGAAAAAGGAGAAAATAAAACTATGAGGGTACTTTAAAACTGAACGAGGCAAAAGGTAAAGCGGGCACTAAATAAAAGATAAAACTTAAACTTTTCGAAAAAATACTATTACTAAAAATTGACGAAAAATACAACTAAAAATACGTGACTTTCAGAATAAAATCGGAACAACTTTCATATTAAACTAAACGATTACGGAACAATATTAATTAATAAACAAGCAACCAAGCTAGTAGGTGAAGCACCCAGGCTAGCACCTCAAATTGGCGGGAAAAGTATACAAGCAAGCAACTAGGCATGTAGGTCAATTCTATTGTTCGGAATATGACCATGTTGTTAGTTCAGAATATGACCATGTTGTTAGTTCGGAATATGACCATGTTGTTAGTTCAAAATCTATTAGTCCAACACCTAGTTCGGGATGTTGGATACTCAATTTAGTTCGGAATGTGTGTCGAGTACTCAGTTCGGAATATGAGTCTAAACTTAGTTCGGAATGCCAGAGTTCCGCAAGTAGTTCGGAGTCCACAGCTTAGGACCTAATTCAGAATCTGGTTCATTACCTAATTCGGGAAAAGTAAATATGCACCTAGTTCGGATTACTAGGGTTTTGGCACAACCCGAATTAACTACAAAATAAGCAAAAAGGAAAATTAAGCTAAAACTCAATAAGCACTTGTCTAAAAACTTAACCAAATCATGTTTAAGAAAAAGCAATTAAGCCAAAATTTAAAAACTTTTAAAAACACTAAAAAATCAAAATATTTAAAATCAACTTTTTATAAAATAACTTTTAAAAACACGTAATTAAAATTAAATCAAACACACAATAAGCTATAAGACTAAATAGCTGACACAATCAAACATACAAAAACATCAATCAATCAAAGAACATGATTAACAAACTACATGATTATCAAAATTAGACAAGATTAAAAATAAAGAAAGGTAGAATGAGAATGATTAATTGAAAAAGCTTGAAATTAAGATGATTAAAGATTCATATTACAAGATTAATGAAAAAGCTTAAAACATTTAAGAAAAGCTAGAGAGAGAAAGTAAATTACACTACTCCTACTCCTAAAACTAATCTATCTACTCTAAAATGACTAACACCTCCTAATGACATATTAGGAGGGTTTATATAGGAGGAGAGGAGGAGTGTTGATGCTTTCTTCTTTATTTCTTTTTGTCTCGACTCGATTTAAATTCTTTGTCTTTCTCGACGTCGTCTCGGGATTTGTCGATATAAATTGAACTCGTCTTATAATTTTCTTCTTTAATTAGACTTGGTTCTTCGACTTCATTAAACTTCCGTCTTTAGACTTTTTCTTCGATAAATCTTCAGAATAGGCCTTGGAATTCCGTTCTTTTTGCACTCTTGATCTTTTGACTTCGTCTTTTCTCGTTTTCTATGATAAAAGCCCGTGAAAGCCCGTGTTTTCTTCCTTTTTCATCTTTTTGTCCTACACCACAATAAAAACACAAACCACACATAATTCCGACTTTTACGACATTAAATACACGTTTTGGCTTGGTTATTATTATAGTTAAGTGGTAAGAGGATGGGCGTTTTCACACCTATCACAACTTTTAGAGATCTTCAAGTATATAAACTCCATTTTGCAAATCAGTCCTAGGACTCCATGAAAACTTCTTTTCACAAGTTGTAATCACCTCAAAACAACATCCTTTTAAGTGGTTATCATCATGTGATGAATATAGATTAAGTTGTTGGTTAAAATTTGATGAAGATGGTGGTATGGTGGCTGTTATGGACGGAAACAAGAGGGAGGGGGAGAGAGTTTTGATGGAAAATTGTTTATTACACATGCAAGTGTGTGAATGTGTGTGAGAAATGTGGCTTAAGTATCTTGTAAGCTTATGAGACAAGTGTCTCATGTTAGCTTAATATTTTAACACCAAAGGGTATCTCCCCTTTGTTAATTTCGCCCATAGTGGGGGTGGGACAAGTGTAAACCTGTTTCATCCCCATTATTTTACGGGTACTTCTCGATTCTAGTTTCCTCGATTTACGTGCCCTTGGGTCGATTTACGAAAAATGTTTTTGCAAATTATGAAACTACGGCACAAAACGATTCTAATAAAAATTGTCTCATCAAAAATGGAGTACGTAAACGTAAACACGTAACGTAGAGCTTTCCGGTTTAGACGTAGACGATGCTAATTTAAGACGTAAACCCTAATTTCTTCACAAAAGTGAGTGAGTTCATAACCTAACAATAAATAATGATTATAATTTATACTTGAGAGTAAAATAACGACCTCAAATTGTCGGATTGTCACAGCATTTCCCCCTAAAGAGGATCTTTGTCCTCAAAGATCAATCCATCTTACTACTCGCTTCTTATAGAGTTAAAGACATGTGGGCATTTACTCCACATTCGGTCTTTTCTCTCAAGCGTAACTCATTCTAATACGCGAGTTTCATCAAACATAACTATGGGAATACGATCATGCTTAAGTTGACTTACTTTCTCTTTCCATGATGTCCACAGGTTTTCGATGAATGCAACTTTTTGCCAACCCAAACTTCATTAAGAAATAATCAAATTTTCACTTAATAGGCATTTTATCAAGTTCGATATACGGAACATATTTCATGCAACCCTTGAAGTCCTAGGGTAGTCTAGCTTATATGCCTCTCAGACCAACTCTTTACATTATCTCAATGGTCCCATACAACGGGCACTTAGCTTCCCACGATCTTTCAGATCATCAATTCACCTTTCCATGATGAAAATTCTCGACATAACTTTGCTACCTATCATGCACTTCAAGATCCACATCTTACATTCACATAACCTCCTTCCCACTACCGGCAGTTAATAATCAGATCCTAATTTCCACAATCCTTTACAGGTCTCGCGGGTCGGGTATCTTCATTCCAACTCCCACCTACAGATGCTCTTAAACTTTTCTTTATATAGATCCTCACAAGGTTCGGTCTCAATCCTAAAGCGATAATTATCAATGATAACCTATCCAATGGAAAGTTCTTATCCTATTCATTACCAAAGGTCAATCATACAAGTATAAAACAAGCCTTCTAGTGTCTGTATCATTCCTTCACCTTGTCACTCCGATTGGGGGTGGTAAGCAGTACTCATATCAAGATCCGTTCCCAATGACCTCTGAAGGAATCTCCTTAAATTCGATGCGAAGCAAGGATCTTGATAGAGATGATCGATACAGGCACATCATGCTTACATAATTCATTTAAATACAAATGAGCCAACTTCTCCATCGAGAACTTATCATTAACGGGAATGAGATGAGCAGATTTGGTCAGTCTGTCGACGATGACCTAAATCGAATCAAATCCAGATGATGTCCTTGGAAGGCTTGTGATAAAATCCATGGTGATTCTATCCCACTTCCAAACAGGAATAATAAGCTGTAACAGCAATCCTGATGGATTGTGGTGTTCAGCCTTCACCTTCTCAAAAGTTAGATATTTACTAACGTATGTGGCGATGTCTACTTTCATATTTGGCCATCAATACAACTTCTTCAAATAAGGATACATTTTATCAGAAATGGCATGAATAGAATACTTAAACTTATGAGATTCCATCATGACTAAATCTCGAAATCCTCCATATTTAGGCAACCACAAACGAATTTTTAAACACTTGACGCCATCGGCTCCCATATTTAATGGTTCTCATTAGCTGTGAAACCCTTCATCATCTATATTATCCTTCTTACATGCATCGGCTAATTCTAAATTGCTCGGGAAATTTATTATGCACGGTCAATACTAAGGAACACATCCTAATTGGTTCTTTATCCTTTCTACATAATGCGTCAGCATCTACATTCACCTTCCCCGATGAAATAAATATCATGACCATAATCACTCAGAAATTCTTTCTTCATATTTTTAAAGATTTAGTTTCGTCTCAACTATTACCTTTATTAGATTTGCCCAGCCCGACGTTTAAAACGTCGATAAATATTACAAGTAATTAAATAATAAATATTTAACTTATGAAACGTAAACGTAAAATTTTTAAATTTCTCAGCTCGTTCAATTATAGAAAAATGTTCAAAATAAATTTGAATTTAGTTAACACGATCTTCATTGATTTATCAAAAATAATTAACAAGATCCGTAAATGTTCGAAAAAATATTTGTTTAAACTTTGGTCAAAATTTTCTTAGTTGAAGAGCAAAAACTGCCGCTCCAAATTCCAAGTCATGGGTTATATGGTTTCCTCAATTCCTCCTAGGTTGTCTTGAGGTATACAGAAACATCTACTCCTAAGGGAGTTTAGTTAAATGATCTGGGAATGAGAGAATAATTCCTTAATAATCCTTCGATAAATATCTGTCAAAACATCTTCGCACTTCCTTTTTGGTATAACCCAAAGCCTTAATGGCTCCGATCATTGAAGAGTCAACATAGATTCCACTACCATTAAACACACGGTCAAAGAATGTAAAGGATCAAGCCTAACATCCCATAAATATTTAACGCACAATGTTTCACATCTCAGCTAGATCAAGGTAGTCTACAAATGATTACTAAGCTCCTTCTTATTCTTGGAAACAAGCAGGTGGTGTGACACCCCGGGTAAGGTCAAAATAGGCGGAAATATCCACGGAGATGTCACAAGGGTGGACCGATAGCATATAGTCCATAGAGCATAAGATAAAAGGTTAGACAAGTCAGATTACATGTTTATTAAAACAAATAAATAAAAATTGTTTTAACAAGACATTAGGTGATTGTTTTCGTTTCCCAAATAGAACCCCGGACGAGTCCTACAATGCAGATTACTAAGATGCTGGAGACCATGCACACACCACGTACTAACTTCATATCCCTGTGCAAAACATACTAACGGGGTCAACATTAAGTTGGTGAATTTACAGATTTTAACAATTAATTAGTTTGTACATACAATAATCATAGAAGTAATAATGCACAAAGCATTCTTACTAAAATGTAAATAACATTTGTTTATTATTAGAAACTGAAGCTTAACCCCATAGTCCTCAACAGATGAGGACGTAGTGTCTTACAAAAAGACACCCATTCTAGTTCCAACATGGTATACTCTGTTGTCCCGGCCAAGGCACAGTGAGCATGACTCACCCAGACGGGGATGGTCAATCCCTAATAGATCTATTTACAACATTCGGGCGATTTACAACAATTTAATAGTTTCAATAATAATCAATCAATAATCAAGTTTATACAATTCAGTTATGTCCAATATATGTTTGCATGTTTTCTTTCCCAAAAAGGGAAAGTCTTTTCAAAGTTTATATGGGGCTGTAAACTCACCTGGGAGTAGGCAATTGCTTGTTTAACACGGATATCCAATTAAAGCTCACACCAAGTTATGCCTAATCAGATAGTACAGTCTTAATAGACAGTACAAAGAACATATATGTATGCTTATACGGATTTTATTCAGTTTATTCATACTATGGTATTTATCTAAATAACCGTAGTTCAAGTAGCCTCAATATTCATTTAAACTTATTTATATAAGTTTCATTTCTAAGTAAACATAAAATGTTTAACTGTTAATGTTAATTAGCATACATGTATATATATATATAGTAATCATTTAACTTACAATTAAGTTTTACATTTAAGTAAACATAAAAGAAAATGTTTCACTTAAAATATTAATCTAGGTTTATAGTACTTGTATCAATAACATCCTACTAAATTTTTAACCAAGTTCTATATTTAAGTAAACATTTAGGGTTTTACTTATAATATATTTACGTGGTAACATTTAATTAAATTTTACGTTCATATAATTTTATTTCTTAAAAGTATATGAGTATATGTATTGATAACACACATTTATAATTGTTTATACAATTATTTCCTAAAGTAAATATAAATATTTTATTTAAAAAAAAATATAATATTTTATTTAACCTTAAAGTTTCCATAAATTATTTTAAAATATATAAAATAATTTAAACTTAATTCTTATGGTCTAAGTATTTTAATTATGTTTTATTATAATTAAAATAGATTTTAGGGTTAGGGCTTGTTAATGTTTCGGAACATGGCAAAACTAGTCCCACCATACTTTTAAACAAGTAAACTTTCGGATTTTACATATTTAGTACCTAGGGCTTGTTATAGTTTCGACTTATGGCAGATTTGGTCCCCTAGTTATATCTAGGTTTTGTAACTTTACTAAATTTACAAAAACAGCCCCTAGGGCTTCTTTAGGTTTCGGCAATTTACAAAAATAGTCCTTAGGGTTTTAAAATGACAAAATAACTTTTAGAAACTTCCCAAAATGTCCCTATGGCTTAATTCGCCATTGTTAGTAATTATTAAACCCTAGACTTTTGGATATTTACATTTTCAGTCCTTGTGCTTACTAGTTTATCAAAATAAGTTTCATAAGTTACGGTTTTAGTCCTTAAGTTTTATAAATTGTCATTGTCATCCAAAAAGTTTTTATAAATCATATTTTATTATAAAAACTTTTATTTTAACATCTAAACTTTATATGGGCTCATTAAATGGGCTAAACATCTAATGGGCTATTTTAGTGGGCTTAAATATATTTCATGTCCACTAATTTACTTAAATGGGCCTTTAAATCATTTATTGGGCTTAATACATTTTTAAGTCCCTTTAACTAGTTAAATGGGCCTAAGTGTGATCCTAAGTCCATTTAAGTCACTATAATTTATAAAATGGGCTTATTGGGTTCATTTAAGTATTAGGTTAACTTTTCATGGGCTTAAATAGTCCATTAACACTACTTTTCATTTTATATAAGTTTTTACTTAGGATATTCTTATAAGCTTATTATGAGCTTATTAATATTTAGTTTTCAATCTAAATAGATGAATAAAAACTTAAAAATTCATTTTATGTGTTATACCAAATTAGATCTAGGTGTGTCATAAGGTTACAAGTAAGTCATAAGCCCTAGTAGGAGCTTATAACCCACGGCTATAATTAGTTATAGCTTATTAACATAAGTCAAGTCTCATTTTTAGGTTGTATGTACTTTATAAATGTTACAAAAATAGATCTAACTATGTACACATCAAGAATCAAGTTACAAGTCCAAAATAAGATCTAAACTATGTCTAGACCTAAAAATCAAACATAGATCCATGTACATTCATTTATAGCTCACGACTATATTTTTAGATCTTGGTACTTCCAATATGAACACTATATCTAGTTTTTAAGTATTGTAACTATTTAAAAAAATACAATCATGATTATCTAGTTTACATGCATGTTTCCAAGGTTACTATTTTTCCAAGGAGACTACATATAGCTCACGGCTATATTGTCTCTTCCCAAGGTCCCCATAATCTTGTTTTATGTTTAACATACTCAAGTTAATCTTTGTCATTAGATCTATGGTTTATAATAGCATGCATGTACCTTTAATCCATTTTAGATCATATGTAACCCACGGCTACATTTATACACATAAGTTGTATTTGTGATTTTTAATAGTCATATTAACATGTATCATTTCATATACCATTATTTAAACTTAACACATAAATCACATATACATTAACCATGTATGCCGTGACCTTTAAGGTCATGGTCTTCAAGATTTTTAGGTTACACACATTCATTTTATGAGATCTGTGACTATTGGTTTAACCATAGTCCCATAAAACAAGATTTGTAACTCATGCAACCTTTAGATTTACAAAACGTCTCATATGGTTTTTAAATCAAATTTAAAACATAACATACCAATCATAAGTTCCTTATCAAAAGGTTTTAAATCAAGAACATGATTTTTATAAATATGTCGTGACCTATAATGGTCATAGCTTCATCAAATCTTGATTTTAACATGTTATTTACTTGTGTTTATAGATGTATGATGATGCATGCATGAAGAAATGAAAGGACAAGTAGTGTATACCTTTCTTGCCTAAAAGTACCACAAATGATCTAGATAAACAAGGTGATTTGAGATCTACTCAAAATGATGAAGAAAACCCTATGTATAAATCAATCCGTGGCCTAGATGGCTTAGCTAGGGCTTGTTTATAGTGATTCCAAGAGAATGATACTACCAATGATTTGTAGTAGAGATGATACAAGTATCTTGGTGGAATTAATACTTGATTTTTGGATGTATATGGCTTTAAGCCGTGTGATTGAGAGAGAAGAGAATGGGAGAACAAGATTTGGATTGCATGTATGTGAGGTGTGTGTGTGTGTGTTTCGACTTAAAGAGGAGAGAGGGAAAGGAATGGAAAAAGGTATGATTTACCTTGGTAAGACATATCATGCCAAGTGTCCCCTTTTGCCTTTCCAAGTCCATCTTCCACACAAGCCTATGCCGTGTGATACTCACCAAATAGGGGGAAAAGGATGGGCTTAGATCATGGGCTTATGTTGGGCCTAATACAAAGAGCACAAACTTGGGCTAGTCCATGAGAGTTTAAGCATGTAATAATATGCATGCACTCATACATTATAAGTACATTGTGTAGTATGTTTCCATGTTGGTTAAGTGTTGTTTATAGTTAAAAACACACTTCATCACTTGTTTTACTTGGTTGTGAGTTCATGGTTTAAGTTGTGAAGTTATTTTCAACAAAGATGAATGTAGAAGTATAGATACATGATAGACATGTTTATTCACATCCTAAGGAAACATAACATATGAATATGTGTTATAGGATTATTGGTGGAAATCTGTTACATAAAATCATGGTAAAATCATGGATTTTACAGCACCACCCTGTTATTTTAGCTTTGTCCTCAAAGCTACTAAAAACTTAGTTATCTTTTAAGTAAGAGGTGTTCTAAGTACATGATTCGTTTCAGGTTCTCTCTCAGGTACGATGGCGGCATGAACGCGAAGTGGTTTATTCCTAGGTTACTTCTATATGTCTGATTCGGCATTAATGGAAACTTCTGTCATTACAAGTGAATAGAAGAGAAGGCAGAGATATTTTTATCCAGATTGTACTATTCATCCGATGGAGCAGTAGAAGAGATTACTGTTGTGGTCGGATAGGGGAAATGCAAAGAGATTTTTATTCGAATCGCACTATACATCCGATTGAGCAGTAAAGGAGACTGCTGCTAAGAATGGTAGGCAAGGAATGCAAAGATATCCTGATCTGGATCGCACTATACATCCTATAGAGCAGTAAAGGAGTCTGCTACTGTGGATGGGTAGGCGAGGAATGCAAAGAGATCTTGATCTGGATCACACTATACATCCGATTAAGCAGTAAAGGAGACTGCTGCTGTGGATGGGTAGGCGAGGAATGCAAAGAGATCTTTATCTGGATCGCACGATACATCCGACTGAGCAGTAAAGGAGACTGCTGTTGTGGATGGGTAGGCGAGGAATGCAAAGAGATCTTGATCTGGATCGCACTATACATCCGATTGAGCAGTAAAGGAGACTGCTACTGTGGATGGGTAGGCGAGGAATGCAAAGAGATCTTGATCTGGATCGCACTATACATCCGATTGAGCAGTAAAGGAGACTGCTACTGTGGATGGGTAGGCGAGGAATGCAAAGAGATCTTGATCTGGATCGCACTATACATCCGATTGAGCAGTAAAGGAGACTGCTGCTGTGGATGGGTAGGCGAGGAATGCAAAGAGATCTTGATCTGGATCGCACTATACATCCAATTGAGAAGTAAAGGAGACTGCTGCTGTGGATGGGTAGGCGAGGAATGCAAAGAGATCTTGATCTGGATCGCACTATACAACTGACTGAGCAGTAAAGGAGACTGCTGCTGTGGATGGATAGGCGCGGGCTTCTCAATGGATGTTGTAGTCATACCTTTCCCGGATCTGGGAGAGGACCATTGGCGTTGTGGATTTGGTTAGGAGGACAAATCCATTGCAAATGGTTTCTAATATGAGGAGGACACTCCAACATATTTCATATGCTGGGGAATCTGGGGATGCACTATTTCTACATCCTTTTCATGGGTGAGATACAAATTATATCTCCATACCCGCGGATGAAAAATTGGGGGTTGAAGGTAAAACAAACATGTTTAACTTTAACCCCTCCTATATTAACATCTTTAAGAAAAGACTTACGATCTTTACCTCAAGTCAGCGGGACACAAATATTAGTTAATGGTACTAAAGTTTCTACCCAACAAAGAGGTTAAGATTGTTGTCAATGGCATTTGCGTAAGAAGTTGCAAAGAACTTGCTTCTTTTGCCGTGAGGCTGCGTGAGAGGGGCGCAGAAAAGAAGTACGTCAAATGGTGGAAATAAAAGAAGATACCAAGAATAAAGAAGTGCGCGCCTTGCAGGGTGTCGTAACAAAGGTCATACATTCACTATTACTGGTTCAAAATTTGTACAAATTCTAACTTCTAAAGAGAGGAATTCTCATCTCCTAGCGTCTACTGGATGTTGGTATTGTCGAACTAATTGGACCCGAAGAGGAAAGAGGAATGTCCAAAAGCATAGGACATTCAACATCTCCTTACGGGGGATGTCGAATGTAGCCCTCCAAGGTACACCCATTGTGAGTTGGATGTGCCTTTCAGGTTTAGGCAAGTAAGGAACAAGTTAGGGAAATGGGATATTCTTGGACCAAGTATTCTCTGGCCCGTTGGTGCTAGAGATGACACTAAATCTAGTGTTAACTATATCGGGGTTATGGCTCCCCAGTATAATTAAGGTTTCATCTCACCAAGGTGCACAAACCCATGTTTGGCTATATAGGATAGTCGCATGATACTTCTTAGTCAATTTGTGCTAATAACGACCTCAAAGCTATCAGGGCTTTCTAGGATCTGATTGATGTAAAATGGCGATTTGAAAAGTTTTAAGGATCAACCTCGAATGATGGTGTTTAACTATCATAACTTTTCCGTCCACTATTCCATAGTATAATAGGAGCTTAGAACTATCGGAGGGATTCCCATTACCTTAATAAATTTAGCAATTGTAGTGCTTTGGTCTACACATGTATCAGACAAGATAGATGTATATCACTGGTTTAATAAGAACGTACTAGGTACGATGCTAGAGCTTGGGTTTGTTGGGGCATTGCCAGCCATGTACACTTGCGAAGGAGTTCCCTTGTCGTCCTTCTTCTGGTTGGCCCTCTTGGGACAATCAGGTCTCACGTGCCCAGGGGTTCCACACTCGTAACATACCACAGCTTTCTTTGGCCTGCTACTGCTCTCGCCAGTGGGGTTTCGGTTTCCTTGTTGCCCACTTCCACTCCCTCGTGCGTTGGACTTGCCCTTGTTGCAGTTTCCAGGATTGGTGTTGGGTCGGCCTGGGGTAGCAACATTGGTTGGACAATCGTGAGCAAAATGGCCCTATTGGCCGCACTTGTAGCATCCTTGACATTGTCCTCCAGCAACATGATGGTAGTTGCACTTCGAACACTTGGGCTTTGTCCCTAAGTAGTTCTTGGTGCGGGTTGTGGGGGTAGTGTCATCTGCTTGCCCAACATTGTGCTTTTTGGAAGGCTGCTGGTGCTGGCTACGAGATTTTTCATCGGATTTCCTCTTGTCGTCTGTTTGCCTCTCGGACAGATTACGGGCTCACTTGTTGATCAGCTCAGTCGCAAATTCCATGACACCTTCAACAGTGGTGGGTCGTAAAGCTAGCACACTGTCATGAATGTTGTCAGGGAGTCCGCTGACATACTTTTCAATCTTGTCACTCCTTAGAGGAAACATTCTGGTGCACATCAAGCTTAACTCTTGAAATCTTTGGTTTTACCAAATGATATCATTGTTCTTACACTTGAGATCCTACAACTCGACTTCCAACTTCTTCATTTCTCCTCTGGACAGTACTTCTCAGTCATTCTTTCCTTGAGGTTGGCCCAACTAAGAGTATAAGCAACGTCATGTCCAAGGATAGCGACGACAGAGTTCCACCAGGTAAGGGCACGCTCAAGTAGGGTGCACGTGGCAAACTTAACTCTGTTCTTGTCAGCACAACCACTGATGCGGAAGACTGTCTCTAGCCTTTCAAACCACTGCATCAGTTCAACAACTCCTTCTTTCCCTCAGTAGTATGAGGGTTTAAATTTTAAGAAGTCGGGGTAAGAGCAACCCCTTTTGGTGTTGTTTCTGCGAGTGTGGGAGTTTGGATCATTGTTTGTATTTGGGTTAGCTCCTCTGTCTGCCATAACTGCTGTGATGCCTTCACTTATCATTTCCCGCAGTTGTGCGGCAGTGACATTTCGTGTAGCTTCTGGGGATTCAGCATTGTCGGCATTAGAAGTGGTTGCATTATTGGGATTTGACCTCGTAATCACCATTTGTCTATAATCATATACAAAATGAGATTATTAGTTCAAGCATTAGTACAGTTTTTATATTATTTGCACGAGGAAACTTATGCACTGATTTCATAACAAATTTGTACAACCTGTTAATGATCTCATAATATAATACATTGCACAACAGATATAATAAAGAAAGTGATTACATGTTATTTCCATGAGAAATTTAATAGTCATCTTAGCATAACACAATCTAAGTCATAGGCCGGTCGAGCCTAATGTAAAGTAATGATACGCACAGTCTTTAAAACATCTTTTTTTTGGTAAAAGGGTAACAATGACCCCGGTAAATAGAACCAAAAAAAAACGTTGAAGTACAAGGAATGTGGCTGAAATGCCACATTAACCGCAAGCTACAGGCAGCTTGTTAAACAAAATGTTTATGACAGGCCATAAACATTAACTAGTCTAGAATACTGGAAATAAATAAACTAGACAAGAACCAAGATGATAACATAAAGTTACAAGAAACATAATAAAATATCAACATGGGATCAGCCAGTAGGAGTGCTTGCCCCAAAATTAGTGTTGAGAAGATTCACCGATTCATCAAAGACAACCTCGACTCCCTCCTCATTATCTTCCTCGCTTAGTTGAACCCCTTCATCAATACCATGCATGGACAAAGATGAAAATTTATTAGATGTAGAAACACTGCTCATTTGAGCTGTACCCTTGTTCGGACCATTAGGATTACTAGTCTGCTGCAACTGACCAGATGTAGTATTCAACTTTCTACTATTATCACCACTCATACTTGTAGTATCCAAGCGAGTTTTTGGACGAAAAACAACCGTCTTTCCTATTTGGGAACCCTTACTCAATGGAACACCTCTCGGAACTTGATTCCCTAAATTACCTTTGTACTTCTTCCTCTTACTTTGCACTTGTTGGAATCCATCAGTATCAACATGAGTTGTCACATTTTCAACCATTGTAGGTTTAACATTTTTCGGATAAGAATCAAAGGAATGACCAAAAATATTACAAGTATGACATCTAGGCGGTTTCCATTCGTATTCAACACGAATTAGTTCCTTAGTACAACCAGAGCCTTCAAGATCAGGGACACCAATAGTAACGTTATCTATAAACTCCGAATCAGCGTTCATCTCAATAAGACAACGAGCAAAACTACACCGACCCCAAGACTCTTTGCACATCTTATCAGTATAATTATCCATCATAATAAGCTTACCAAGAAACGAAGCAATTAAACTAATACCTTCCTCTTCAAATACCTGTAGCGGGACATCATGAAACTTGACCCATACCGGAATACGAGTTAATTCCTCCTTTAGAAGATTCGTTTTCATAGTCCATTTCTTAAGAAAAATTGGTGAATTACGAACCATCCACGGACCACCTTCCAGAACCGCATTAAGACCCTCACTAGACCCAAATTGAAAAAAGAAAAAACCTTTCTCATTTATCATGATACGCTTAAGACCATGTTTTGCCCAGTTATTCTTAGCAAAATACTCAACCACAGGAAATGCAATCCTCTTACCAAGAAAGTAACCATATAAAGTGTTTTGGTAGCGAGTATTTACTTTTTCAACAACCTTCTTAGGAATAGAAATATTAACCCCTTCACAGACATTATCAGAGTTAAACGAAGAAGAGACTGCATTAATACCTCCATTAGTAGACGTAACCATATCAGCTTCAAATTTGCAAAGCAATTCCCGAATTTCTTTAGCACGGTCATGTGAGATCAATCCCCACAAAGGATGTTTCTTCATTCTTAATTCATGCATAAATTCACCCGCATCACCAACCGTGCAAATCTTTACACCAAATAATTTAAAAACCTCATGTAGATTACACGGTTGCATACCATTAATTTTTGCAGCCTTAGCTGCAAGGTCCAAAGATACATCACAAGAAGAGGAAACATTAGGAATAGAGTCATCTGTTTCCTTAGCCATTTGTGTTGAGTGCACACTCGAACCACCTGAACTGAGTGAAGACGTTTTGCTAGTAAGATTCAAATGGCGTTCACACAAAACTTCATAATAAAGCGTAGTGGTCTCCTTAGGTAAGGTAGACCATTTAGGAAATTGTTTGCCTTAACACCATTTGCAAACACTTCAATGTCACGCACAGTATTCAAAGGAATAGAAAACAAATTAGATATCTCCTCTAACGTTACTAAAACCTTAAGATTAGACACCATATCCCTATCATTCCAACCTGTGAACAATGGCTTATCACTTTCATTGCTTGAATCCATGTTCAATCAAACACAGCCCTAACCACGGAAAATAAACCCTAAATAAACAATAACTATATTTTTTTTTTATTATCGTAAAACAAACGATACCAGAACCCACAATCAAGGACCCCTTCAGTTTAATTAAATAGCACTTCAAAGGTCAGCCGACACCATAGGTCAGCCGACACCAAGCTTTAATTAAATCAAAGGTCAGCCGACACCACAAGGTCAGCCGACACCCACCTTAATTAAATTAGGTCAGCCGACGAAAGAAGACAAACCGAATAAATGTTGCAACGATTGAAAACCTAATGATTAGCACGGTTAAAAACTTAATGTTGCAACCAAAGGACAAGAACCAATTAAGGTCAGCCGACCAATTGAAACATTAATGGTGCAACGAATTAAATCAGTCGACGAAAGAAGACAAGAATGAATTAACTTAAAACAAACCCTAAAAAACCCTAAGAAAAAACAAGGTATCCCAGCGACCAATTTAAACAAAGATCAATAGAAAACACACACTTGACGACAAGAAAATTTCTGCCGCCATGGATGTTATTTAGGGTTTTTTGTGTACAGTCTTTAAAACATCATATCCCAAAGTTACATGTCCCAAAAGAAAGAAAAGATAAAGTACGGGATTACATCACAAAAAGCTGAACAATAGATAAAAGTACAAAGGCCCTATGTCATGATAGCTGGGATGCAACCCGTGAGCTTATCATGACGTACAAGAAGTCTAGTGCGTCTATGCTAATCCTGCCAGGATGGTCCACTAGATGATGCCGGGGCTGACGGTGCGGATGGAGCTGGTAGGGCTGCAGAACTCCTCCTGGTATTCCACAAAGTCCGAACTGTCGTTCGGGTCTCCTTGAGTGTACGGAGTGCAGACAGTAGCTGGTTCCGGAGCCTATCGACGACCCCTCGGAGGTAAGCCATCTCCCCATTAACCCCATCATGCCGGACAGTGGCAAGATCAAAGAAGATGGACAATGACTGCTCCTGAGCAGCTAGAGCAGCATGGGTCTGATGCTGTAGACCCTCCATGACCTGAATGCGCTGGTGGAGGCGGTAGTTCTTGTTGTAAATACGTTTTTACGTATTTAGGAAGATTCGGTCACTCCAACAATATACTAAGTAGTAGCTCGTAGTCTAGACATCGTTATTTAACAAACAAGCCCAAGCCTAGCCTACAACATGTGTAGGGCGGCCCAAACATGTAAGCCCAAGCCCATTACAAGGCTTGGGTATATAAACCCTCTCCTTAGATGGAGAGGGTGGTGTGGTTATTCATTTTTCATATAGTTCTTATAAGCTTCTCTCTCTAGAATTGTGTGTAATCCACCATCTCTCTATCTCTTTCTCTCTCTAAAACATAAGCAAGATTTACATATCCTACAAATGGTATCAAGAGCCATGGGATGATTGTATTGTTCATGTGTTTGTGTTCTTGATTCATATGCCTATTTTGATCCTTTTTACACACGTCCAAATTTTTTTTTGTGTTTTTTATGGTTTTTTCTTCATAGAAATCTTCGACATAGTTGTGGTAGGGATTTGGTATAGTTACTTTGGCTAAAAACACAAAATATTTGGGTGTTTTGATCATTTTTGGCTTAAAATCACGAATTGGTTGAGTTTTGTCCGAGAAAATTGGGATTTATTCCCATCAGGTCATTGGAAAAGGGTTTATAGGACATTCCGATCAGTGTAATCAGAATAGGGTTTAGGGATTCCGATTTTGGTACATTCCGATTAGGTATTCTGATTTGGTATTCCGATTTGATATTCCGATTTGGTGCATTCCTATAAGGACATTCCGATTTAATATTCCGATCAGGGTATTCCGATAGTGTTTATTCCGACAAGGGTATTCCGATTAAGGGTATTCAGATAGTGTTTATTCCGACGAGGGTATTCCGATTAGGGTATTCTGATTAAGGGTATTCCGATTAGGTACATTCCGATAGGACATTCCGATCAGCTTTCCGATCTTTATTCCGATCAACATTCCGATAATCAAAAATTATTCCATAAAAAATTTCGAAATCGTGTGTAATTTTGACTTGGAATTTTTGGTTTATCGAGAACATATATTAGGGGATTTTAACACTGTTTCTCGACTTCAACTCACAACAAAAAACACATTTAATTTCTTTCATTGATCGATCAACGTTTGTAAATCTTAACTTATTGAAATGGAGTACACATCTCTTACGGATAAGTCCATCCTCTCGGGTACGGATAATCGTCCACCAATGTTGGTGAAGACTATGTATGAGGAGTGGGCTTCCCGAATGGAACTTTATATGTTAAACAAGGAGAATGGACATCTCATTTGGGCATCGGTGCTCAATAGACCATTAGATTATGGTACAGTGACGGAAGGTACAACTACTCGTCCTCGCACAACGGGTGAATTGACTGGAGATATGAAGATTCAAGACAAATGTGATAAGTATGCTACAAACATCATTCTCCAAGCCCTTCCTCCAGTTGTCTACAAACTCGTTAGCAAACATAAAGTTGCCAAAGTGTTATGGGATAGAATTCGTGTTCTAATGCAAGGCACCTCGTTAACTAAACAAGAACGAGAGTGTAAGCTTTATGATACTTTTGATAAGTTTGCCTATGTGCCAGGGGAGACTCTCAATGATTACTATCTGAGATTTACCCTATTGTTGAATGAGCTTAATATCTATGGCATGGCAATTCCTACCTTTCAATTGAACACCAAGTATTTGAACACTCTTCCTCCAGAATGGAAAAAATACGTGACGGATGTTAAATTGGCTAAGGACTTGCATAACACCAATGTGGATCAACTTCAAGCCTTTCTTCAACAACATGAATGCCATGTGATCGAGGCTCGGTTGTCTACACCTCAAGTTCATGATCCACTTGCAATGTATGCTTCTCAACAAAACATGGCTTATACTTATCAACAACCATCATACTTGCAGCAGCCACCACCATACACCTATCAGCAACCATCTTATCAACCACCAATGATGCCACATCAAGCATTTCAACAAAGTGTTCATCAACAATCTTTTCCACAGCAACCACCATATCAGACATCACCATCACAAGCCAACACTTCTCCAATGGTCTATACTCCTCAGCAAGGATATTTTCCACTAGAAGCACAACCAGCACAAGCTTTCTACTCTAATGAACTTCCACCAATCCAAGCACCAGTCTTCACTCTAAATGATACGCCAGCTGATGTTCTTAACCATCTCATAGCCTACTTGTCAAAACTTGTTGCAACTAGAGGATTTCCACCAACAAACAATCAGCTCCGCACCTCTTCAAATCCTCGACAACAAGCTACTGTTCAAGATGGTCAAGTAACAGTGCAACCTATTCAGGGAAGGAAAAATTCATATAGACCTACTACAAGGACTGTAAATGCTCAAGCTGTGAATTCTCAAGCTAATGGAAATGGAAGCCCCATTGTTCCTAAGAAGGTTGTGACTTGCTACAATTGCCGAGGACAAGGTCATATGGCTAGAGAATGCACTCAGCCGAAAAGGAGGAGGGATGATGCATGGTTTCGTGAGAATATGTATTTGGTCGATGCTCAGTCAATGGGAAAGATTTTGGATACAGAGGAGTTAGCATTTCTTGCAGACCCAGGGGCAGCATATACTGAAGGCATTGCAGTCGTTTCCACTTCTAATGCAGCTTATCAAGCAGATGATCTTGACGCATATGATTCGGATTGTGATGACATTCACTCTGCCCAAGCTGCTCTCGTTGCTAATCTCTCTCACTACGGTTCTGATGTCGTCAGTGAGGTACCCACCACAACCAATCTTGGTAATGATGATAACCAACATCAAGTTGGGCATGAAAATGACAACCTCGAACAGCATTCGGGAACTAGTAACTCAAATGATGTAGTACCCAATCCTACACATTTGAGTGAACCTCAACCAAATGCTACGACGAGCATGGAATCTTATGCTCAACATGATTTGGTCATGGTACCTAAACATATTATTGATCAAATGCATATGGACCTCAGACAATCCGTAGATACCAATTCCACCCTAACTACTGAGCTTGCGTTGCATAAAGAATAGGTCAAAACTTTTGAAATGGTCCCTCAAGCAGAGAAAATAACATGTTCAGAATTTGACCAATTTTATTTTGAAAAGATTGAACACTTGAAAGAAATAGAATCCTTAAAAGCTAATCTTTCCAATGAATTAAAAGCAAAAGAGTCGGTTGTCAATGATTTTCAGAAACTTAAAATGGATTTCGAAACTCTCGAGTCTAAAAAGGTTAAATCAGAAATTAATGCTACCAAACTTCTTAAATTCAAGGAACAACAGCTTTTAAAAAAATACGCTTCCACAGATAAGGTTCACCTTTTAACTAAATCATTTAAAGAACTCGAACTTAAACGTCTTCAAGATTTACCACCTAATCGCGGTTATGCAAAACAAGCTCAGGAATATATTCCGTGTCTTTATGATATGACCCTAATTGGCAAATCGAAAGAAGCACCTTTTGTTCGTAGTTCTGAGGAGACACAGTCACTTGCGGATGAAACTCATTCTAAAATACTTTCAAAATTCCATACAATTGATTATGATCAATATAACAAAGATCAGTTGTCTAAAAAGACCCGCATTCGCTTATAAAAGGAATTAGCTGAATTGACAGTTCTTGTGCCCCAAAGTTTGTCAAATGAAAACCCTCCTAGTATGTCTCCTACACTTGTCAAAACGGATTTAACGAAGTTAATTACACCGGTATGTAAGGCGTCCGTTAACTTAAAAGCGGTACACCAACACTTAGCCGATTTTGACAAGGTCATTTTGGAACGTACGACGGCTTCGGCCATAACGGAAGGTGAATGGAACTTTGAGACACTAGAGCTGCGTTTCGAGACGAAATTGTTCCGTTTGTAAAGAATGTTAAAGCTTGTCTTAGTACTCTTGATCAAGATTTGCTTTTGGAAATAGAAGAAGTTAGACGTGTTTTCAATGAAATGGATGATGCTTATGAAAACAGTTTACTTGAAATAGAACGGGTTTCACGCCAAAATGATCAGCTTCTGAAGCAAGTGATGTCTCATGATATAGTTTCCGTCTGTGTGAATAAAAGTGTTGATGATGATTCTATTGTGCATAATGTTGAATCTGTGGATACTGTGGTAGATAGTACTTGTCACGAATCTGACGTTGAATTTTTAAAGCTTCAAGATTCATATTCTTCGCTTTCAAAACGTTTTGATGAGATTCAAACACATTGTATTTCGCTTGAATGCAAGCAACAATTTATTCAAGAAATCTTTGAAACGTCATTCGAAGGTGTTAATATCGATGATGCAAACTTTGAAAAGAATTTTCAATTGAATTTACAATCAAAACAACGTCAGCCAAGTGACAAAGTTGCTAAATCTTTGCCGATAGACATAGAGAAATCTAAGGAGCTTAACTGTGTGAACGTACTTGAGGCTGCTGAGAATTTAAAACTTGATCTAGATAATCGAGTTTCCAAGATTTTGTCCAAAGTTGATAACTTAAAACAGAAAAATACACGACTCTTCGATTCAGTAAAGCCCGCATATGCTAATACCACTGCACAGAATCAATCGTTGATTGAACAATTGAATCGAAAGTCGGTGGAAATATCTGATTTAAGGGAACAAATTTGTGATAAAATCTGGTCTTGGCTGAGTTAAAGGAAACACTTCGTACTCTAAAAGGTAAGAATGTTGTGGATAACGCATCCACTGTCTCAGCATCGTCCTCTAGTGCAATCAAAAGGAACCTTAGAGCCGTCACACCACTTAACAAGGGCCCTAGGACTAAACCTTCTCAAACATTGGTCACTAAAGATAAGGCGGAATCAAAACCAACTTCTAATATTCCTGTGTTGCCTTCTACAGGAGTAATCACCACTACTAAGGCTCAAAGATCTAAGCTTAAAAGAAACAAGAAGAATGATAGGATCTTGCCCCCATCTAGTAGTCAAGTGAAGAAGAAAGTAGAAGCCCATCCTAGGAATGTTATTTCTGTTTTGAATAAAAAGAATCATGTAGCTAAACCTAAAGGCTCTGCGGTTGTGCAGCGTTCTAAGCCTAGTGTGAATTCTAATTTGAAATGTTGGAATTGCAATGAATGTATGTTTTCTAGTCGTCATGATTCTTGCCTTATTGACCATGTGAATGAGATGTATGCCCGAAAAAATGGATTAGAATTGAAACCGACTGGGAAAGTGTTAACCCAAGTTGGTTGGATGTGGCGCCCCACTGGTAGAACTTTCACTATAGTAGGAAATATGTGCCCTTTAACTAGGATCACTCCCACTGAAGTGAAGAAAGCATGCCCTTTAACTAGGAGTACCAAGGCTACCAAAACACAAGCGTGTCCTTTAACTAGGAACACTGGCACTACTGTAGGAACCAAGTGCCCTTTAAATAGGTCTACTCCCACTGTAGTGCCTGCGAATAATCCAAAACCTAAGAAAGTTGGAACAGTAAAACCTGTTAGTGCTAAAACTCACCTTAGAAAACACAGGAAATCTAAGGGTCACAAACTTGTTAGCAATTCTGATAATTTTTTATCTGTATATGCTAACACTCCAGAACCAATAGTTTCCAATGCATTGTATACTGTTATTGTTGAAAACAGGTGGTCCAAATTGTTCTCTGGTATTTGGACTCTGGTTGCTCCAAGCATATGACCGGAGATCGCTCTCAGCTCAGAAATTTCGTCAGCAAGTTTCTTGGTACGGTTCGATTTAGAAATGATCATATTGCAAAGATAATGGGTTATGGTGAATATCATATTGGGAATGTTATTATTTCAAGAGTGTATTATGTGGAGGGTCTCGGTCACAACTTATTTTCTATGGGACAATTTTGTGATGCAAACCTAGAAGTTGCTTTTCGAGAGCATACCTGCTTCATTCTTAATTTGGAAGGGGTTGATTTATTGAAAGGTACTCGAGGGAATAATTTGTATACTTTGTCTCTACAAGACATGATGGCCGCTTCTCCCGTATGTCTTCTCTCCAAAGCATCGAAGACTAAGTCATGGTTATGGCATCGACGGTTATCTCATCTTAACTTTGACGCTATTAATCACTTGGCGAAAAACGAACTTGTTCGTGGTCTTCCTAAACTATCATTTCACAAGGATCATTTGTGTTCCGCGTGTACAATGGGGAAAAGCACTAAGAAATCATACAAACCCAAGACGGAAGACACCAACCAAGAGAAACTTTATCTGTTGCATATGGATCTTTGTGGACCAATGCGTGTTGAAAGTCTTAGTGGCAAAAAGTACATCCTCGTCATTGTCGATGATTACTCTCGGTTTACATGGGTGAAATTTCTTAAAACCAAAAATGAGGCACCTAAATTCATCATCGGATTTCTCAAGATGATTCAAGTGCGTCTCAACACTACTGTCCGACGCATTCGTACAGATAATGGAACTGAATTTGTGAATCAAATCATGCGTGATTATTATGAAGAAGTTGGCATATCTCATGAAACATCCGTTGCTAGCACTCCACAACAAAACGGTGTCGTTGAAAGGCGAAATCGCAAAGTTATGGAAGCTGCTCGAACGATGTTAATTTATGCAAAGGCTCCATTGTTTTTATGGGTAGAAGCAGTATCTACAGCAGTGTACACCCAACACCGATCACTAATTCGTAAATGCCATGGTAAAACACCTTATGAGCTTCATCATGGAAAAGTACCAGATTTATCATATCTTCATGTATTTGGTTCTCTTTGCTATCCAAATAGTGATGGTGAAAATTTGGAAAAACTTCAACCAAAGGCTGATATTGGTATTTTCATTGGTTACGCCCCCACAAAGAAGGCATACCGAATCTACAACCGTAACTCTCGCAAGATCCTCGAAACTATGAATGTTGATTTTGATGAGCTGACAGCAATGGCTTCTGAGCAAAGCAGCTCTGAACCCGCACTTCATGAAATGGGACCCAGTAACATTAGTTCTGGTCTAGTCCCAAATAACCCTACTTCATCATCATTTATACCACCTACTAGGAGTGAATGGGATACGTTGTTTCAACCGTTCTTTGATGAATTCTTTACTCCTCCAACTATTGTTGCTCCAGAACCTGAGGTAATAGCTCCGGTAACCGAAGTTGTCGCTCCAGCAACCGTTGCACAATTAGACACATCTGCACCTACAATTGGTCAAGATTTACCCTCATCAAGTAATTCTCAACCAACACATGTTTCAACTACCCATGTCATGCCTATTGATGATGAAGAGGATGATGATGATCACGATTTGGAATTCGCTCAAATGCGTGAACTTCCATTCTTTGGTGTACCAATTCCCGACCCTAATCAAGCCGGGTCGTCCACCTCAGAGGAAGCTCCTTCTACGGTTTACTCCAATCCACGGATTCGTGAACATGACAGCAAGTGGACAAAGGATCATCCTATAGATTCTATTATTGGTGACCCTAATCGTCCGGTATCCACACGAAGTCAGTTACAAGAAAGTGCAATGTTTTGTCACTTTGATGCTTTTCTCACTGAAGTTGAACCTAAGACATGGCAACAAGCTTTTACTCAATCATGTTGGATAGAAGCTATGCAAGAAGAACTTAATGAATTTATACGTCTTGAAGTATGGGAACTTGTCCCATGCCCGGATCAAGTGCAGTTACTCACTTTGAAATGGGTTTACAAGGTGAAACTCGACGAGTTAGGCGGAATATTGAAGAACAAAGCTAGACTAGTAGCTCGTGGATACAAGCAATTATTGGGCATCGACTTTATGGAATCCTTTGCACCTGTTGCCCGTTTGGAAGCTATTAGACTATTCCTCGCTTATGCAGCCCACATGAATATGATCGTCTATCAGATGGATGTAAAGACGGCATTTCTTAATGGTGAAATCAAGGAAGAGGTCTATGTTCAACAGCCGGATGGTTTTGTGAATCCTAAATATCCTAATCATGTGTACAAGCTTAAAAAGGCTCTCTATGGGTTGAAGCAAGCTCCACGCGCATGGTATGATCTATTATCACAATTCCTCATACGCAAGGCTTTGCTAAAGGCAAGGTGGATCCCATGTTGTACATTCAGAAACGAGGTAAAGATATGATTATGGTACAAATATATGTTGATGATATTATATTTGCATCCTCGACCCAAACCTTATCGGATGAGTTTGGGACACTCATGTCTTCCAAGTTTAAGATGTCAATGATGGGCAAGGTATCATTCTTCTTAGGACTTCAGATATCTCAGAGTCCCAGAGGCATCTTTATCAATCAATCCAAGTATGCCCTTGAATCGCTAAAGAAGTATAAGATGGAATCTTGCGACCCTGTGGATACTCCAATGGTGGAAAAATCTAAGCTTGATGCAGATCCACATGGAGTTGTCGTTGATCTGACACTTTATCGTGGAATGATCGGTACTCTTCTGTATATCACAGCTAGTCGACCTGATCTTCAGTTTGCTATATGTATGTGTGGTCGGTATCAAACTCGACCTACTGAGTTACACTTGGCTACTGTGAAACGAATCTTTCGATATCTTAAAGGAACCATTAATCGGGGACTTTGGTATTCGAAGGACTCTTCGATTGCACTAATGGCATATGCAGATGCGGATCACGCGGGTTGTCAAGATACAAGGCGTAGCACGAGTGGAACTTTGCAACTACTAGGAGATCAACTAATCAGTTGGGCATCGAAAAGGCAGAAAAGCGCTGCAATTTCAAGTACAGAAGCAGAATACATAGCTATGTCCGGTTGCTGTGCTCAAATTCTTTGGATGAGATCGTAATTAACCGACAATGGTCTAGGTTTCAACAAAATTCCGATGTACTGCGACAACAAGAGTGCAATTGCCTTATGCTGCAACAAAGTTCAATTCTCCCGATCGAAGCATATTGACATTCACTACCACTTCATCAAGGAGCAAGTGGAAAATGGAGTAATCGGCTTTACTTTGTCTGATCTGAGTATTAATTGGCGGATATTTTCACGAAGGCTTTAGATCGCGCTCGAATTGAATTTTTGGCCGACAAGCTAGGAATGAGAACCTTCTCACCTGAGACTCTAAAGGAACTAGCAGATGAAGAGAAAGAATAGTCTTGGTAAAACTATTCTCCGTATCCTTGGTGATTATTTGTATATATTGTTTATATTTTTATCCACAAAAGCAAAATACAAAAATATAAAACCATATAAAAACCATAAAAATTGAAAAATATAGAAAAATCCAAAAATATTTTTACCTTATTTCTAAAAAGGCATGTCTTTTGGTACGATAATATTTACGGTCTTAGAAATGTCGATTAATATTGACACGTTCAGTGCATTTATTTGTTTATACAAGAGAAGTCTTGTTTTTATGAAGCTATCATCTCTACAACCATAGCAATCTACAATTGGTATCTACATACTCGACGATGCGACTACTCAACAGACGACTACAACTCTTTCAATAGAACACGGGTCAATAATTGAGGGGGAGCAATTGTCAAGCATTCAGAATCTTAGATGCCGAATGTGCCAAGTTCACAAGTTGGTGTCAAGACAACAATACCAATCGCACATGTGGTGTCCAGAGATGACTTCAGAGGTGACGAGGCGACCAACATATGCTGACAAGAACCATTTGATCTTATCATATGATGTTCTCATCAATCAGGTCCAACCTTGTCAATTCTTTTTAATATTGTGAATATGTGATCATGCTACAAATCGATACCATATCTCATACATTTGGTATCATGAAGATAAAATGGACTCGCATTTTTCTTCCCAAAACCTTTGTTAAAACTTTATTAAATCAATTGATATTAAAAACATCGATTGGGTTAATATTTTTTTAATATGGGGGAGAAAATATGATTTAATATGGGTAATTATCACAAATGGTTTGACTTAATGTGCTGGCTCATCCTGACATGTGTGAAATGTTTTCGAATATCGTTGCATATGTTAAGGGGAGCAAAATGGATTTGCATATCAAAATGGATTTTCATGGTGACATATACTTACCCAAAACCCATTTATTTCACGACGATGAAGATAGTGGTGACATAAGGATGGTAGGATAGGTTAAGTCCTATGATTCTTCCAGAACCGGAGGAATCTTCCCAAGGACATTCCATAGCTAGAAATAGTAGTCCTTAGGAAAGTTGGAGAAAGATTATGAACGTAGCTGAATGCCGACCAAGTACTTAAGTTAGCACTGGAACTATCACAACAAGGTGCTAGTGATGACGTATTGGTAAGCATTGAAGGGGTTGAAGAATGAAAAACAATTGTAAAGATAAAGGGTGTAAAGAAAGAAGCCATCCTTCAACCTTAGGCAGAAACCGGGTCAATACATATGCGATTGAGATCATTTTTAATGATTCTTGATATTGAAGATAGACATCATGGACCCAGTGATGCAATGCACAACCCATCCCAGCTAACTCAAATATCTCTCAAAAGGTATTTGTTTTAATCACACGGAGACAACACATTATCTATTGATTTATTCACTCCGAATAAATTGGTATTGAAAAGGTAGCACTCCTCTCCAGCCTCTGATCACTAAAATCCAAAATGCACGATCGAGTCTAGAGCCATTTGAGATCATCAAATATCTCATTAGGACACACTTCCATATTTCCTTGCTTCTTCACACACTGTGAAAAGTAAGAAAGATTTTAAGAGTCCTACGCAAAATCTTCATGATCTTGCCTGAACATCCGAGTAATACGAAAGTACTTACAATGAAGATGGAAATCCTTCTTGAGCAAATATCAAAAAGCTCATGGTAGGTGACTTGTGCGATTCTTTATGAATCAAACTTGTGATAACTGGAAAGCAACAGCTGTTTAATTCTTAACTGAATTTAAACACGTTCCAGGCCTCTACGCAATATCTTAGTGATCTTACCAGAACACTCAGAGTGATACCTTAGTGTTCACAGTGATGAGTGGAAATCCTTCTAGTGTTAACCTCAAACAGCACTTTGTAGGTAACTTGCAAGATTCTATACGAATCAAGCTCGTGACAACTGGAAAGCAACGATGGTGCGGTTCTTAATTGAATTTCACTTGTTCCAGGAACATGAATTGACGGCTTCAATTATGCGGATTACTTTATCCAAATGATTCACTCTTTACGTTCGCAGTCAGCTTTGGACGGTCGAGTAAAGAGAACGGGTTTACCCGCGAAATCTTGTCAAGGAGATTTTTAATTAAATCTACCTGCCACGAGTACGATAATCGTCCAACGATCTTCACCGGCCAGAGGTAAAATGCTACCGAATTAGAATGAAATGTTCAAAGCCATTTTGTTTGTGTCTACTTATGTTGCGGCATTTGAAGACGGTGGCGTTGCGGAATCCCAGAAGAAGTCGTCTCCGCATGCTTATACTTTGTGCACTTAATACCTCATCTAATTCAAGAAAGCCTAAAAGTTAAGTCTTCCGCTGTATCGATCTCTGAAGCTTTCAAGAATTACAAAGGTATAAGTATGTGGGACATGGTGTCACGAAGAGGCGAAGATCATAAGTGATGGATGCTCAAGATCAAGGCAAGAGATTAATGTTAAAGATTGATATCAAAGATCACATCAGCATGTTCATCAGAAAAGAAAAAGAAAAGAAAGACGAAGACTACGAGCTCAAGACAAGCATAGTATGCTAGGTTTACCTTATTATTGTAACTTGGGTAATGCCCTTGTTTGGAGTGACCTCCCTTAGGGGGAGATTGTTAGAAATACGTTTTTACGTATTTAGGAAGATTCGGTCACTCCAACAATATACTAAGTAGTAGCTCGTAGTCTAGACATCGTTATTTAACAAACAAGCCCAAGCCTAGCCTACAACATGTGTAGGCCGGCCCAAACATGTAAGCCCAAGCCCATTACAAGGCTTGGGTATATAAACCCTCTCCTTAGATGGAGAGGGTGGTGTGGTTATTCATTTTTCACATAGTTCTTATAAGTTTCTCTCTCTAGAATTGTATGTAATCCACCATCTCTCTATCTCTTTCTCTCTCTAAAACATAAGCAAGATTTACATATCCTACAGTTCTCATCCAATAACCACTTTAGTGCCTCGTCCGTCCTAGCCTGGATGCCCTTAGCAGTCTGGGAGTCTCCCCTCATAGTGTGGAAAAGAGTGTCGATACGCTCATAGATGACGGCATGGCTCTGTTGACTGACTGTCAACTAGCTGGGGAGGTCGGATATCTCTCGCTCATGGCGTGCAGCCAATGCGGAGATCTGGGCCTGGACGGAATCGACACGTCCTGCCCCGGTCTCATAAGTGGAGACGGGTGTGGGTCCGGAGAAATAGCCTGATGAAAAGGACAGAGGCATGGAAGATGGTATGCTAGAAGGGACCCGGTCCTCCTCCATAGAGGTTGGGGCCGGCATGGCTGATGCTGAGATAGAAAATGGGTCCTCTGGGAGTACAGCTTCGGTGGCTGGGTCATCCTCTGAATCCGAGGCTGAAAACCATCCACACTGCATCGATTGTGGGGATGAACAAACAACTGGAGTAGGAGCTACTCTGGGTAGAAGATTCGTGGATGTAGTAGGCGGAGTCATGATGCTCTGAAATAGTATTATTTTAAGTTTGAAGTGAGTATAAGCTTACAAACAAAGAACAATATTATTTAGATTACATGCTTTATGAAATATATCCCTTTTACACAATTATTAGAATGTTTTAAGGTTACAAATATTTATACTTATACATATATATGTATTATCATGTAAGTAGTTCATTTATTAATTAGTAAGTGTGAAGTTTAGTTTAATATTACTCATATTCTCATTTCAGTATTTTACTATGTAATGTAAAATTTTCAAGTTTAGCACGTCTAACATATAGCAATACCTCACTATACAGTATTAATAATCAAGTTTAGTAAACACATATATATATATATATATATATATATATATATATATACAATTAGTTCACATAGCATAAAATGCCCTAAGATCTATATGCATAACTAATACGGTCCCAAAATAAAATCCCAAAAAGATTTTAAGTTATAGTCCAGTTTTTAAATAAAAGAAAAATCATTTTATTTTTATTTTATTTAAAAATTTATCTGGTTCTCTATAACTAAAGCTCTGATACCATTCCATGTGACACCCCGGGTAGGGTCAAAATGGGCGGAAATATCCACGGAGATGTCACAAGGGTGGATCAATAGCATATAGTCCATAGAGCATAAGATAAAAAGTTAGACAAGTCAGATTACATGTTTATTCAAACAAATAAAAAAAATTGTTTTAACAAGACATTAGGTGATTGTTTTCGTTTCTTAAATAGAACCCCGGACGAGTCCTACAATGCAAATTACTAAGATGCTGGAGACCATGCACACACCACGTACTAACTTCATATCCATGTGCAAAACATACTAACGGGGTCAACATTAAGTTGGTGAATTTACAGATTTTAACAATTAATTAGTTTGGACATACAATAATCATAGAAGTAATAATGCACAAAGCATTCTTACTAAAATGTAAATAACATTTGTTTATTATTAGAAATTGAAGCTTAACCCCGTCGTCCTCAACAGATGAGGACGTAGTGTCTTACAAAAAGACACCCATTCCAGTTCCAACATGGTATACGTCTGTTGTCCCGGCCAAGGCACAGTGAGCATGACTCACCCAGACGGGGATGGTCAATTGATAGGTGTGAAAACACCCATCCTTTTACCACTTATTTCTGGCTAAAACAAGACCAAAACACGTATTTAATATCATTTGTTTGGAATTATGCGTGGTTTTTGTGTTTATTGTGTTTTCAGAGTCAACCGGATGAATATTGAAGAAAACATGGGATTGCACGGGTTTTATCGAGGAAAAAGACTCAAGACGAAGTCTATTGTCCAAGAGATGCAAAAGATTTGAAGTCATTGTGCCTATTTGAAGATTTATCAAAGAATAGAGTCAAAGATGGAAGATTCATATTTGTCGAAGAACTCGAGTCTATTAAACAAAAGATTATAAGACGAGTTGGAATTATTCACCGACACTTCTCAAAATCCAAAGTCGGAAACGTTTATGTAAAGAAACGTGAAGACTAAAGAAGGAAGAAGAAAAGGAGCCCAAAACCAAGCCCATTCACAAAGCCCACAAGACTTGCCTATAAATAGGACTTTACTTCACAAATTTGACACACTTAGTTTTTAGGTAGTTTTTAGTTTTTTTCATTCTCTCTAGTTTTAGAGAGAGAAAGTTCTAAACTTTCTCTCACTAGTTTTCATCTTTTTCTCTTTCAAGATCAAACCTTTGTATTATTTTTCATTAATCAAGTTTAGTTTCAAGCTTTTAATCTTTAATCTCATTCTTCCTTTCTTTGATTTTGATTGATTTTGGTACAAATCTCGTATGATCCGTGTTGTTCATCAATGATTTTGTGCTTAAAAAGTTAATCTTTTTATGTTTTCCTAAGTTTCTACACGAATAAGCTTTGAGATCCTTGTGCTTATTGGCTTATTTGTTAGTTTTGCTTATTTACTTTTTATAAGTTTTGTCAAAAAGTTTATCTTTTTATTGTTTGATTTATAAGTTTGCTTATTTAAAGTTAGAAAAGTTGTTTTTAGTGCTTATTTAATCAGCTTAATATTGGATTCGAGCTAGTTTTGCGTTTTAGCTTATTCCAACAGCTTATTCCCCTAGCATAAGTTTCGGATCAACATCATTTTCGAAAAGGGCAAAGCCCTTTTCCGACCAGGTATTCCGACCAGCACTACCGGCCCCCTCTTTCCGAACCCCAATCGGAAAAGGGTTTAGGATTTTCCGATCTGAGCTATTTTTGATTATTCCGATTGTGAGGGTTTTAATACATTCCGATTAGTACTTACTAGAACATTCCGATTTGGTTGTTCCTTGGATATTCCGATTTGCACTTCTGTTTGCACATTCCGATTGGAACCATTTGCATTATTCCGATTGCACCCCTTTCCCACATTTCGATCAGCCACATATTCCGATTGATATTGTCTTCAGTTATTCCGATTAGCACTGTTTTTAGATTTTCCGATCTTACTTTCTTTTAGTATATTTCGACTAAGTTCATGTTTTCATAAAGTTTTCAAGTGTTAATTTTTATTAAGTGTTCATTTATTTTTCTAATATAGTCTTTAAGTTTTCAAGCATTTATTTCTAAACTCATCTTTTTAGTCTAGTCTTTAAAATCTCTTTTCACTTCAACGACATTTACATTTAATTGCTATTAGTTTAAATTAGATAAACAAACCAACACCTTTTTGTTAACCAAAAACAAATCCTTCCACTTAGAGCCGAGATCAATTCGAGAGGATACCGAGAACAAAATCCGAACCCCATCTAAACGCTTGTATTAAATGGCGCCGCTGTCGGCTCTTCTCGTTAAGATCAACAGTTTTTTGTGAGAACTTGGATTTTGGGATCCGTTCACCGTGAACGTTACTTTTTCATAAAAATTTTCAAAAACACAAAAAAAATATAAAATTTTCAAAAATCCTAAAAATTAAAAAACATAAAAACCAAAAATATTTTTGCTTTGTTTTTGCCTTGTTAGTTCTTTTACAAGTGCATGCGTACACGATCAACGTCTTATCAAGAGCCCGAGCCTCTCGAAGACTTAGACATGGCCGGTGTACAAAACAACAACAATAACCCACCTCAAAACAATAATAATAATAACAACCCACCTTTCAACAACAATAATAACAACAACAATGAGCCTCTACCGGATAATCGCCCGATGATTGAACTTCTGCAAGCACATGTGGATGGCAACAATGATCCAATTGTCATACCTGCGTTTGCAGCCAACAACTTTGAGCTCAAATCCGGCTTTATCCAGATGGTCTCTGCTCAACCATTCTTGGGGCGTACCATTGATGATCCACATGACCACATCAAGAGATTCCTGCAACTCACGAATACGGTCAAATTCAATGGTGTTCCACAAGAGGTAATCCGTTTACAACTTTTTCCCTTTTCTTTAGAGGGACAAGCCCGGCATTGGCTTGCTAAGGAACCGCCACAGAGTATTCTTTCGTGGACGGATTTGGAGACCAAGTTTATCAACTACTTTTTCCCACCCTCTCGTACTACCGCTTTGCGGAATAAAATTATCAATTTTGAACAAAAGTACGATGAGTCGTTTAGTGAATCTTGGGACCGTTTCAAAGACCTTTTGAGAAAATGCCCACAACATGGTTTTACCAAAGTGCACCAAATTAACACTTTTTATAATGGTTTAAGCATGAATGACCAAGATTCACTAAACAGTGCCTCAGGGGGTAATCTTTTGGCTAAGACTTCCAATGCTGCTTAGGATATCATTGAGAATAAGTCCCGTGTGCAAACCAAGAGTGTTCGGACCAATGTCGCTAGTGCTAGTACTAGTGACAGCGATAAGCGACTTGACAAAATCACTGCGCTTCTTGAATCGCTTGCTACCCAAACCGCCAGCAACACCAACAGCATCAACGCTAAGAACGCTAAAGACGCTCAAGTCAATGCTGTTAGCCAACCATGTGAGATATGCGGGGGTCCTCACTCTTACACCACTTGTACTGCCACCCAAGACTACCCTTCTGAGAACGTGAATGCAACATACGGTACCTATCCTCAACCTGCTTATCAAGCTCGACCTCAAGGTGACCGCAACCTGCTTAGCTACCGCTCCAACAACTATCTCTCACCACCCGGTTTTACTCCTAACAACCAAAACCAACAACAAAACCTCAACCGCCCTCCTCAACAACAACAACAACAATCTCGTGGACCATACATACCACCTCACAAACAACAACATCCACCTCAAAGAAACAACCAAGTTTACCAGCAACCTGCTTATCAACCACCCGCATACAATGCTCCTCCCAACCAACCCACCGCTTTACACCAAGAAGTGGAAACCTACATGAGGACTAACGATGTGATCGTGGGAAATCTCCAACAGGAAGTGCGCAACTTGAAAGCAGACCTGGTGAAACAAGGGAACGATCTGAGAGCTGATATGAGAAACACTTTGGATAGTCAAACGAATGACTTAAAGAACATGATGGCTAGTTTCTTCCAAGGTAATCAACCCTCTTCTTCGGGTACTCTTCCGAATAACACCGTTGCAAATCCAAGAGGGGAGATGAAAGCAATCACCACTCGCAGTGGCAAAGGTACCAAGGAACCCGAGCTTCCTATACCTCCACCGGTGATTGTGACTAAGGAGAACGAGTCACTTGCTCCTATTCCTCATCCTTCTACTACCCCAATTTCTCCACCTCTTACTTCTACCCCTCCTCCACCCAAGGATGTGAGTGATCCTTCGATCCCAAAGCCTTCCTCTTCTTCCGATATACCTTATCCATCAAGGTTGAGGAAAGATAAGCTCAAAAGCAAGGATGATATTCAGGTTTTGAACTTTCTTAAAATGTTCAAACAATTGAATTTCAACATCTCCTTCGCTGAGGCTCTCGCTCACATGCCTAAGTACGCAAAAATGTTCAAAGATCTTCTGAGTGACAAGGAAAAGCTTCTTGATATCGCCAACACCCAACTTAATGAGAATTGCTCTGCAGTGCTCTTAAGGAAATTGCCAACCAAGCTTGGTGATCCGGGTCGTTTCTTAATCCCTTGCAATTTCCCGGGAGTAGAGAATTGCATGGCCCTAGCCGATCTAGGTGCCAGTATTAATCTAATGCCTCTAAGCGTTTGGAAGCAATTATCTCTCCCTGAGCTAGTCCCCACCAAAATGACTCTGGAATTAGCTAACCGTACAGTTGCTTATCCAGTGGGGATAGCCAAAGACGTCTTTGTTGGAGTCGACAAATTCACTTTTCCTGCCGATTTCGTCGTCGTCGACTACGAGATGGACCCTCGTGTGCCATTAATTGTTGGTCGTCCATTCCTGAGGACCGGTCGCACTCTCATCGATGTTGAAGCCGGTGAGCTTATCATGAGAGTGGGTGACGATAAAATCGTCTTCAACATGGGAAAGTTATCTAAACAACCTTATTCCAACGAGAGTGTTAATTGTATTGACGTTCTGGATGAGGCTTGTGAAGAACACTTTATTGATGCTTGTAAAAATATTCCTACCTCTCTTCCCAATGTTGAGACCGTTTCCTCAATTGATTCATCACTGTCTCTATTTGGAGAAAGTGATTTCTTTTGGAAAGATCTTGAAGCCACCATGGGAGATGTGAACTCAGCAAATGACGATTCTCCCACCGATTGGGATGAAAACATGCGTTTCTTTGAAACCTTCTCCAAGAAGACAATCTTTCTCCACCATCTCCCACGGTTATTGCTATCGATGCTCCGACTTTGAAAATGCCTCCCATCGAAAATCCTCCGGATTTAGAACCTAAGGAGTTGCCGCCCCATCTCGAGTACGTGTTCCTTGAAGAAGAGAAGAAGTCGCCCGTCATTATCGCGAAGGACTTGAAAGAAGAAGAGAAATCTCGCCTCATCGCCGTGCTTAAAGATCATAAGAAGAAAATTGCTTGGAAAATTTCCGATATCCGCGGAATTGATCCGAACTTTTGTACTCACAAGAATCTCATGGAAGATGATTTTAAACCCGCAATCCAGAGCCAAAGAAGGGTTAATCCTCATATTCATAACGTCATCAAACAAGAGGTTATGAAACTTCTAGATGCCGGCTTGATCTACCCTATTTCGGATTCGCCATGGGTAAGTCCCGTCCATTGTGTGCCCAAGAAGGGCGGAATAACCGTTGTTTCCAATGAACACAACGAGTTGATTCCCACTCGTCTCGTCACTGGGTGGAGATTTTGTATTGATTATCGCAAGCTCAATGATGCCACGAGAAAAGATCACTTTCCTCTTCCTTTCATGGATCAAATGCTCGAACGTCTTGCGGGTAATGACTATTACTGCTTCTTAGACGGTTTCTCCGGGTATTTTCAAATTCCCATCGATCCCAAGGACCAAGAAAAGACCACATTCACTTGTCCATATGGAACATTTGCTTACAAACGCATGCCTTTTGGTTTATGTAATGCTCCTGGGACGTTCCAAAGGTGTATGATGGCTATCTTCCATGACATGGTTGAAGACACTATGGAAGTATTCATGGATGATTTCTCGGTTTATGGCGATTCTTTCTCTGCTTGCCTTGCCAATTTAGAACGTATGCCTAAGCGGTGTGAAGACACTCGCCTTGTTCTTAATTGGGAAAAATGCCATTTCATGGTAAAAGAGGGCATCGTGCTAGGACACAAGATCTCCAAAGCCGGTCTCGAATTAGACCGTTCTAAAGTCGATGTTATCACTAAGTTGCCTCCACCTTCAACCGTGAAGGGTGTGAGAAGTTTCCTGGGTCATGCGCGCTTCTACCGTCGATTCATCAAAGATTTTTCTCAAATCGCTCGCCCGATGACCCACCTCTTGGAAAAAGATACTCCTTTTATCTTTCGTCTTGAAGCCTTCAACTCGCTTAAGGATAAGCTAACTAAGGCACACGTCTTGGTTACCCCTAATTGGGAGCTTCCCTTTGAGTTGATGTGCGATGCTAGTGACTTTGCTCTTGGAGCGGTTCTGGGCCAAAGAGTGAATAAACACTTCCAACCAATCCATTACGCTAGCAAGACAATGATTGGGGCTCAATTCAATTATACGACAACCAAAAAAGAGCTTTTAGCTGTTGTCTATGCTTTTGAAAAATTCCGCCCCTATCTTGTCCTTTCCACCACAATCGTTTACACCGATCATTCCGCGTTGAAGTACTTGTTGACTAAACAAGATTCCAAACCAAGACTTCTTCGCTGGGTTTTGCTACTCCAAGAATTTAAAATCGAAATTCGCGATAAAAAAGGAGCTGAAAACCTAGCCGCGGATCATCTCAGTAGACTTGAGGATCCTTACCAAGGGGATCATCCGAACAAAGAAATCAATAATTCTTTTCCCTTGGAGACCTTAATGTCTATCAACTCGACTGCTGATGAAACCCCGTGGTTTGCGGACATTGCAAACTACTTGGCGGGTGGAATTCTCGTTGACGGGTTAACATCCCAGCAAAAGAAGAAGTTCTTCAAAGACATCAAGACTTACTTTTGGGATGACCCGTATCTATTAAAACAATGTGCTGACTTGATAATTCGCCGATGTGTTGATGGACCGGCAGCTTTGTAAATCCTTGACGCTTGCCACAAAGGACCCACCGGTGGTCACTTTGGTCCCAACTACACCGCCAAAAAAGTGTTTGACTCGGGATTTTATTGGCCCACCATTTACCGTGATGCTCACGAGATGGTTAAACGATGTGATGCTTGCCAAAAACAAGGTAAGATCACACATAAAGACGAGATGCCTCAGAATTTCATTCAAGAGTGTGAAATCTTTGATGTTTGGGGTATCGACTTTATGGGGCCATTCCCTTCATCTAAAGGAAACAAATACATCCTTGTAGCCGTTGACTACGTTTCCAAGTGGGTTGAAGCCAAAGCTTTACCTACTAATGACGCAAGGGTGGTTTGTAACTTTTTGAAGTCGCTATTCGCTAGATTCGGTGTGCCTCGTGCCATTATTAGTGATCGTGGGACTCATTTTTGCAATGACCAATTCGCAAGAGTCATGGCTAAGTATGGTGTAAATCATCGTCTTTCCACAGCCTACCACCCACAAACTAATGGCCAGGCTGAAATATCCAACCGAGGATTAAAGCGAATTCTTGAAAGAACCGTGGGAGAGCATCGTGCCTCATGGGCTGATAAACTTGATGATGCTGTGTGGGCTTTTAGTACCGCATACAAGACTCCGATTGGTTGTACACCATATCGTCTCGTGTACGGGAAAACATGCCACCTCCCCATTGAGTTGGAACAAAAGGCTTACTGGGCCTTGAAGTGTGCTAATTTTGATATCAACAAAGTCGGTGACCTACGCAAGATCCAACTCAATGAGCTGAATGAACTCCGTAATGAGGCTTATGAAAATTCTTTGATCTATAAGGAGAAGACTAAGCTCATTCACGACTCTAAGATTAAGAACCGAGATTTCCAAGTTGGAGACAAAGTTTTACTCTTTAACTCTCGGTTGAAAATCTTTTCGGGCAAGCTGAAATCTCGTTGGTCCGGCCCGTTCACCATTGCCCAAATTTTTCCATATGGTACTCTCGAGCTCGCTCAACCTAATGGACCAACTTTTAAGGTGAATGGCCAACGAGTGAAGTTGTACTTTGGTGAGGACATCTCTCAGGAGATGATATCATCCCTCACCACGTTCCCTATGAACTAATTTTGGGTCAAGTCAGGCTCGTGACTCGGTTATCAAAAACAAGCTCTCCTCGGGAGGCAACCCGAGTATCTATCCTTTTATGTTTTAACCTCCTAAGTGTAGGGGGACCTATATAGGTGTTTGTATTTGTGTGGTGATGTGATTACAGGGATAAGTGCACTCTTGGAACCAATAAAGAACCGTGCTCCCGTGTTATCCAAAATCCGGTTCTATCTCTCAACTATCGTGATTCAATTTTCTTCATACTCACATTTGAAATTGATCACTTTAGTCGTCTCTTCCTTAACTTGAGTTAACCAACGTACACAATGTCATAAGTGTAGGGGAGATTTTTCCCACATGCTTAAACATTGAAGACAATGTTTATCTTAAGTGTAGGGGGGACTTCTATCGAAGTTTTAAGTGGACTTTTCCATGAAAATGCCTTCATCTAACCGGAAAATCATATTTTTCAACATTTTTCAAATTTTTTATTAACTTTGGCCATTTAGTCGTAATTTTTAAATTTTTCTCGTTGCTTTCATATGTATATATCCCGCAATAAAGTCAAAAATATTAATAAAGTGGTGTAGCTAGTTTAGAAGTCTTTGACATATTAGGCCCGTTGCGATTATTTTTACTCAACCCGAATAGACTTATCTAAGTTTATTCTAGCTAGTATCCTTAACCATGTAGACCTTAGTTGGTTTATTAGGCTAAGCATCCACGAGTCTCATTACTTGAGATTTTAAATTGTGGAGAACGAGAAATGATAGAGTCAATTATAAGTCGGTATTTTTGCGCAAGCTCACTTGGTGTAATTATTTGCCTATTCTCCCATCACTTGCTAATAATTTATCTGCAATAAGTAAGGTCGTAGGATTTGAAAAGTTACTTAGCTTCTAGCCCAAGATCGTTTAAAAGTTGCTCGGTAATGATAAGAGTTCATAGCCAAGGCATAACTTATGAAGCGGGGCGCGAAGATTGGCGAGTCCGAAAGGGCCCTAACAAGGCATTAGGATTCCATTTTATTGCTGAAGATCCGAAGTGATGTGAAAAGCATTATTCCCAAAATCAATATGAAGGATCAAGACTCACGACGAAAAGCAATCAACTCCCATAAAGATCATGGAGAAGTCTATCCGAAAAGACCCTAACAAGGTATGAGGATAAATAGATCCAAGTCCGAAAAGGAGGCGGATCGTTGTATCTCAAAATCCCAATTAGAGATTGAAGAATAATCATGAAGTCGTGGTCAACAAAGTTGGAGTACCCCTAAAAATTCTCCAAGTGAAGAAACTCTATAATGAAGAGAAGACCATTATCTCAAGAACGTCTCTCTCGAAGATATGAAGTATGAAGTACATGCCAAATATCGGCCCGAGAAAGGTCTCAAATCGTGAACCAAGTTATGCCAAGATATGAACTTTTTGATATCCCGAGAAGCAGTTTTAAGAGATTTTGTCCTTTAGCTAACTATTGATCAAATCGTCCTACTTTGCTTTCAGCCTAAATAACTATCGAAATAAGTCCAAAAATGTATCTTCATGATCATTCTAAGACAAAAATAAAATATAAGAGATACACCTAGGAATAAGGGAGTTTAAGCATATAATTAAGCCATGTGAGTAAGTGTTTGATATGCTAACTTATAATAACCATGATCTCGTTTTTAAGCTTAGTTTTGGGAACGTGAAACTTGAGGGTGATAAATCTTCGCAGCACCGAAGCCCTAATGTAAGTCCTCGATCTCTTTACAAGTCATTTCCACGTAGCTATTTTCTATCCTCTTGTTCACATTAAAGTTATAATTTCTCTTAGTACTTTGATTTTTGTTTAGTAGTATAAGGCCAAGGTTGATTGATTATGAGAAGAGTGTAAAATTGCTTTATCGCTAAGCATTGCATGAGGGCATGGCAATGGTTAAGTGTAGGGGATTTGATAGGTGTGAAAACACCCATCCTTTTACCACTTATTTCTGGCTAAAACAAGACCAAAACACGTATTTAATATCATTTGTTTGGAATTATGCGTGGTTTTTGTGTTTATTGTGTTTTCAGAGTCAACCGGATGAATATTGAAGAAAACATGGGATTGCACGGGTTTTATCGAGGAAAAAGACTCAAGACGAAGTCTAATGTCCAAGAGATGCAAAAGATTTGAAGTCATTGTGCCTATTTGAAGATTTATCGAAGAATAGAGTCAAAGATAGAAGATTCATATATGTCGAAGAACTCGAGTCTATTAAACAAAAGATTATAAGACGAGTTGGAATTATTCACCGACACTTCTCAAAATCCAAAGTCGGAAACGTTTATGTAAAGAAACGTGAAGACTAAAGAAGGAAGAAGAAAAGGAGCCCAAAACCAAGCCCATTCACAAAGCCCACAAGACTTGCCTATAAATAGGACTTTACTTCACAAATTTGACACACTTAGTTTTTAGGTAGTTTTTAGTTTTTTTCATTCTCTCTAGTTTTAGAGAGAGAAAGTTCTAAACTTTCTCTCACTAGTTTTCATCTTTTTCTCTTTCAAGATCAAACCTTTGTATTATTTTTCATTAATCAAGTTTAGTTTCAAGCTTTTAATCTTTAATCTCATTCTTCCTTTCTTTGATTTTGATTGATTTTGGTACAAATCTCGTATGATCTGTGTTGTTCATCAATGATTTTGAGCTTAAAAATTTAATCTTTTTATGTTTTCCTAAGTTTCTACACGAATAAGCTTTGAGATCCTTGTGCTTATTGGCTTATTTGTTAGTTTTGCTTATTTACTTTTTATAAGTTTTGTCAAAAAGTTTATCTTTTTATTATTTGATTTATAAGTTTGCTTATTTAAAGTTAGAAAAGTTGTTTTTAGTGCTTATTTAATCGGCTTAATATTGGATTCGAGCTAGTTTTGGGTTTTAGCTTATTCCAACAGCTTATTCCCCTAGCATAAGTTTCGGATCAACATCATTTTCGAAAAGGGCAAAGCCCTTTTCTGACCAGGTATTCTGACCAGCACTACCTGCCCCTCTTTCCGAACCCCAATCGGAAAAGGGTTTTGGATTTTCCGATCTGAGCTATTTTTGATTATTCCGATTGTGAGGGTTTTAATACATTCCGACTAGTACTTACTAGAACATTCCGATTTGGTTGTTCCTTGGATATTCCGATTTGCACTTTTGTTTGCACATTCCGATTGGAACCATTTGCATTATTCCGATTGCACCCCTTTCCCACATTCCGATCAGCCACATATTCCGATTGATATTGTCTTCAGTTATTCCGATTGGCACTGTTTTTAGATTTTCCGATCTTACTTTCTTTTAGTATATTTCGACTAAGTTCATGTTTTCATAAAGTTTTCAAGTGTTAATTTTTATTAAGTGTTCATTTATTTTTCTAATATAGTCTTTAAGTTTTCAAGCATTTATTTCTAAACTCATCTTTTTAATCTAGTCTTTAAAATCTCTTTTCACTTCAACGACATTTACATTTAATTGCTATTAGTTTAAATTAGATAAACAAACCAACACCTTTTTGTTAACCAAAAACAAATCCTTCCACTTAGAGCCGAGATCAATTTGAGAGGATACCGAGAACAAAATCCGAACCCCATCTAAACGCTTGTATTATCAATCCCTAATAGATCTATTTATAACATTCGGGCGATTTATAACAATTTAACAGTTTCAATAATAATCAATCAATAATCAAGTTTATACAATTCAGTTATGTCCAATATATGTTTGCATGTTTTCTTTCCCAAAAAGGGAAAGTTTTATCAAAGTTTATATGGGGCTGTAAACTCACATGGGAGTAGGAAATTGATTGTTTAACACGGATATCCAATTAAAGCTCACACCAAGTTATGCCTAATCAGATAGTACAGTCTTAATAGATAGTACAAAGAACATATATGTATGCTTATACGGATTTTATTCAGTTTATTCATACTATGGTATTCTTCTAAATAACCATAGTTCAAGTAGCATCAATATTCATTTAAACTTATTTATATAAGTTTCATTTCTAAGTAAACATAAAATGTTTAACTTTTAATGTTAATTAGCATACATGTATATATATATAGTAATCATTTAACTTACAATTAAGTTTTACATTTAAGTAAACATAAAAGAAAATGTTTCACTTAAAATATTAATCTAGGTTTATAGTACTTGTATCAATAACATCCTACTAAATATATAACCAAGTTCTATATTTAAGTAAACATTAAGGGTTTTACTTTAATATATTTACGTGGTAACATTTAGTTTAAATTTTACGTTCATATAATTTTATTTCTTAAAAGTATATGAGTATATGTATTGATAACACACATTTATAATTGTTTATACAATTATTTCCTAAAGTAAATATAAATATTTTATTTAAAAAAATATAATATTTTATTTAACCTTAAAGTTTCCATAAATTCTTTTAAAATATATAAAATAATTTAAACTTAATTCTTATGGTCTAAGTATTTTAATTATGTTTTATTATAATTAAAATAGATTTTAGGGTTAGGGCTTGTTAATGTTTCAGAACATGGCAAAACTAGTCCCTCCATACTTTTAAACAAGTAAACTTTCGGATTTTACATATTTAGTACCTAGGGCTTGTTATAGTTTCGGCTTATGGCAGATTTGGTCCCCCTAGTTATATCTAGGTTTTGTAACTTTACTAAATTTACAAAAATAGCCCCTAGGGCTTCTTTAGGTTTCGACAATTTACAAAAATAGTCCTTAGGGTTTTAAAATGACAAAATAACTTTTAGAAACTTCCCAAAATGGTCCCTAGGGTTTAATTCGCCATGGTTAGTAATTATTAAACCCCAGACTTTTGGATATTTACATTTTCAGTCATTGTGCTTACTAGTTTATCAAAATAAGTTTCATAAGTTACGGTTTTAGTCCTTAAGTTTTATAAATTGTCATTTTCATCCAAAAAATTTTATAAGTCATATTTTATTATAAAAACTTTTATTTTAACATCTAAACTTTATATGGGCTCATTAAATGGGCTAAACATCTAATGGGCTATTTTAGTGGGCTTAAATATATTTCAAGTCTACTAATTTACTTAAATGGGCATTTAAATCATTTTTATGGGCTTAATACATTTTTAAGTCCCTTTAATTAGTTAAATGGGCCTAAGTGTGATCCTAAGTCCATTTAAGTCACTATAATTTATAAAATGGGCTTATTGGGTTCATTTAAGTTTTAGGTTAACTTTTCATGGGCTTAAATAGTCCATTAACACTACTTTTCATTTTATATAAGTTTTTACTTAGGATATTCTTATAAGCTTATTATGAGCTTATTAATATTTATTTTTCAATCTAAATAGATGAATAAAAACTTAAAAATTCATTTTATGTGTTATACCAAATTAGATCTAGGTGTGTCATAAGGTTACAAGTAAGTCATAAGCCCTAGTATGAGCTTATAACCCACGGCTATAATTATTTATAGCTTATTAACATAAGTCAAGTCCCATTTTTAGGTTGTATGTACTTTATAAATGTTACAAAAATAGATCTAACTATGTACACATCAACAATCAAGTTACATGTCTAAAATAAGATCTAAACTATGTCTAGACCTAAAAATCAAACATAGATCCATGTACATTCATATATAGCTCACAACTATATTTTTAGATCTTGGTACTTCCAAGATGAACACTATATCTAGTTTTAAGTCTTGTAACTATTTAAAAAAAATACAATCATGATTATCAAGTTTACATGCATGTTTCCAAGGTTACTATTTTTCCAAGGAGGCTACATATAGCTCACGGCTATATTGTCTCTTCCCAAGGTCCCCATAATCTTGTTTTATGTTTAACATACTCAAGTTAATCTTTGTCATTAGATCTATGGTTTATAATAGCATGCATGTACCTTTAATCCATTTTAGATCATATGTAACCCACAGCTACATTTATACACATAAGTTGTATTTGTGATTTTTAATAGTCATATTAACATGTATCATTTCATATACCATTATTTAAACTTAACACATAAATCACATATACATTAACCATGTATGCCGTGACCTTTAAGGTCATGGTCTTCAAGATTTTTAGGTTACACACATTCATTTTATGAGATCTATGACTATTGGTTTAACCATAGTCCCATAAAACAAGATTTGTAACTCATGCAACCTTTAGATTTACAAAACGTCTCATATGGTTTTTAAATCAAATTTAAAACATAACATGCCAATCATAAGTTCCTTATCAAATGGTTTAAATCAAGAACATGATTTTTATAAATATGCCGTGACCTATAATGGTCATAGCTTCATCAAATCTTGATTTTAACATGTTATTTACTTGTGTTTATAGATGTATGATGATGCATGCATGAAGAAATGAAAGGACAAGTAGTGTATAACTTTCTTGCCTAAAAGTACCACAAATGATCTAGATGAACAAGGTGATTTGAGATCTACTCAAAATGATGAAGAAAACCCTATGTATAAATCAAGTTGTGGCCTAGATGGCTTAGCTAGGGCTTGTTTATAGTGATTCCAAGAGAATGATACTACCAATGATTTGTAGTAGAGATGAGACAAGTATCTTGGTGGAATTAATACTTGGTTTTTGGATGAATATGGCCTTAAGCCGTATGATTGAGAGAGAAGAGAATGGGAGAACAAGATTTGGATTGCATGTATGTGAGGTGTGTGTGTGTTTCGGCTTAAAGAGGAGAGAGGGAAAGGAATGGAAAAAGGTATGATTTACCTTGGTAAGACATATCATGCCAAGTGTCCCCTTTTGCCTTTCCAAGGCAACTCTCCATCTTCCACACAAGCCTATGTCGTGTGATACTCACCAAATAGGGGGAAAAGGATGGGCTTAGATCATGGGCTTATGTTGGGCCTAATACAAAGAGCACAAACTTGGGCTAGTCCATGAGAGTTTAAGCATGTAATAATATGCATGCACTCATACATTATAAGTACATTGTGTAGTATGTTTCCATGTTGGTTAAGTGTTGTTTATAGTTAAAAACACACTTCATCACTTGTTTTACTTAGCTGTGAGTTCATGGTTTAAGTTGTGAAGTTATTTTCAACAAATATGAATGTAGAAGTATAGTTACATGATAGACATGTTTATTCACATTTTAAGGTAACATACCATATGAATATGTGTTCTAGGATTATTGGGTGGAAATCTATTACATAAAATCATGGTAAAATCAAGGATTTTAAAGGTGGTCCTTAATGATCACAGCTTACACATGCGATTCTTCAAATTCATGAATGCTACATGTGCATTGGTCAATCCAAACGACATCACATGAAACTCATAATGTTCATTACGAGTTCTGGATGTAGTGATTGGAATAGATAATCTTCTTTGCGGACGCGAATTTGATGATAACTATGCCGTAGATCAAAATTTTGAAATATACGCTAGAACCTTGTAAATGATCAAACAAATCTTTCATCTTGGGTAATGGATATAAATTTTGATCGTCAATTTATTCTGTTCACGGTAACCAATGAATATATGGAATGATAATACCATAGCTCTTCATGATGACGAGCTCGGTAGAATAAAAGCTTTCTCCGACAACTCTCTTAGTTGCACGGTTACTCTTTTGATTCAGATGGTGCTGACGTATAGTGCACATACCACAGGTGCAGCACGGGGAATATAATCAATACCAAATTCAACTTGCCTTAATGGCGGAAGTCTAGGTAATTCATCAGCAATACCTCAGAAAGTCTCAGATAACAGGAACATTTTCGTATTTAATTCACCTTAGGTTCTTTCTAGATTGCTAGATCTATGACTAGTTCATAATCATTCATGGTATAATTTCAAGCCTAAATGCAGGATAAGGTCACCCATCGGGAATGATTTATATCACCTTTGATAATCAACATCTTATCTTTTAGGGGAATTCTACTCGTGTTCCCATTAATTAAGATAATGACATCATGTCATAATCAACCAATCCATCCTAATGGCACTACCAACTTTCAGATTTTATTACTCTTAATAAAACGAGAACTTCTCAGAAGACTAAGAATAACTCGTAACCCTTCACAAAATCAAGGATATCTGGAGACATAGCTAACATTAAAAGAGTAAGGTCAACGCATGATTTACGCGAGAGAATTTCAAATCAGATAAAAATGAAAATATTAACGAACATAGATATATCCCATGTTTTCATGATTTGTTTATGCATCCGAAAGCACCTCGGATTGTCACCCATGTCATTCAAATGGAATCTAATCAAAGAAATGATAGGAACGCGGATACACCCAGTCGGGTATCAACACTCGATAATGAGAAAATTTTACAAAGGATCTTATCATGAGAGAATTGGACAAGAATGGGTTGTCAATTGTCAAATAAGACAATCCATAGATGAGTAAATTCGATTCGTAAAAATAAATGGTACGGGCACATATGTTGGTATCCCTAACAATATGTCCCTATTTTGCACTTCTTGCAGATCTCATAAAAATTTAATATTTCGCAATAATAAAAAAAATGTAGTGTTTATAAACAATTTCATGGTGACTACTAATCAGTCTTGCATGGTCGCTTCCAAATTGTACGTAGGCGCGCTTCTATGTACAACTTAGGATTAACGATGGAATACTCAGTTCGTCAAAATTTTGTCATCATACTTAAAATATATATTCATGTTTAATTATGAAATAAAAATAAAAATGATTTTTACCGAAATGCTCATCTCTATGAAAGCATTTCCATTTACAAGATGTTTAATAAAAACTTTATATTCGATAGTAGTTACTTAATAGTACCGATTTAAATAAATCATATGAAAATAAGAATTTTATATTTTCCCCAGATGGTATTGTATTACTTATAAAAACAATGAATGATCTGCAAAAGAGTGATAAAGAGTTGTTCACCAAGAACTAATTACGATATGATTGGAAATGAGCTTAGCCAAATAATCATGAGGTTCATGACATCGATAGCACTCAGTAATACGAAAGAATAATCCACAACGCAACTCAAATCGAGATGAGTACTCGTTCAATGGTTGCATCACTAATGCGAACATTAGGAAGAAGTAAGAAAAGATAGATAACATCGATACAGTAGAGTTTAGCAATCGAAGATAGTCTTTTCATTAATCACAAACAAGTCAAAAGTTGTATCGTCACACATTACATGTCATCATGTAATGTTATACAATTCCAAGGACTCGTCCTACCAACTGATATCTCAGTTAAGTTAGTGATTTTAAAAGATACTACAATGAATACTAATCTACAAGAATCATTAGGTGTTCCACGTGTCCTAGAAGATCCATCGGTCCCAATTCAGAAGAAGATTTCTTCAATTTATTTCTCGGACACTAGGCATCCTCGTCATTAGACAATGGCCTAGGAACAACCCTTAACACAAATAAACAATCATTTAAAACCTTATAATTCAACCACAGGACTCAACAACTTCTCCTTAACAATCTCGCATTCCACACGAGTTAATTCTAACTTTATCCGAGCTTCAACCAACTTATACTCAACGCGATATTCTACTTCATTCTCAAATACTTTCAACCTTATTCTTAGGCCTTTTAAGGGCAATAAATGCTCGCCATGAACAACACTTAATTTCCAATTCTATAGCTCTTATAACAATAATTATCAAATGAGTCACGAGTAGGAAATGACTCACACATGCAATTAGACTTCTCGGAAAGGTACAAGTGGAATGAGGCTTTTGGGTAAGGGTTCCAATGACAGCCTCAAGTGCAACATTTACCTTTTTGATTTCAAATTTAATAATTAGGTGACACCGAATCAGATGACACATTTCTAGGTGGTGAGGTTTTGTCAAACTCCACTCTATAACGAAAGATCGTCATGACATCGATATCAGATTTAATCTCGACAATTTATTTTCAATATCACAATCAACTAATATCAACATTTCTTGGAATACCAACCATTTCGTTGGGATCTTAAACATCCACAACTTGGTTTGGATCTGGAATAGCTAGAATTCCTACAAAAATAGCTTCGATTGATTTGCTAGGAGAGTTAGGGTTCCTTGTGACAATCTACGTTGTATAACTATCTCGTATAAGTATTAGAATAATCATTAAACAATCATGTAATCAAATTACAACATATATATAATCCAAGTTATATATATATATTAAAATAACACTTCTTAGTCTGGCCTTGTCGGTAACTCGGGAATTCTTCGGCACCGTTATAGTCAAAAGATTTTTAAACATTTTACTCAAAATATTTATTTAAAAATATTTTTAGTTAAACGATTTTTGAAATGTTTTATTCAAAACCTTGGTTTTAAAAATCTTTCGTTCTCTATAACGAGAGCTCTAGTACCAAACTGTAACACCCCCAAATATTCACATTTCGAATCAGCGGAAGAGTCGTTGGTGTTACGTGATAGCACAATACTCATATCATAGATAATGCTTAAAAATCGCGTCGTTTAATAACAAAGCATTTTTCCATTTATAAATAGATTAGTATTCATTGTAGTATCTTTTAAAATTATGGCCCGCATACAAATTTACAAAACATTTGGTAGGACGAGTTAAGTTAGTGATTTTAAATGATTAGTATTCATTGTAGTATCTTTTAAAATTATGCCCCGCTTAAAAATGCGGGCCATAAACTCTTGTCGTCTTCCCGAGAATTACCTTCAAATATCTGAGATAAAACATGTTAAAAGAGCGAAACGTTGAGCGAATCCATAGAGTTTAATAATAACCATTAACATAAAACCGGTATATAATCATTACCGAAAAGCATTTTGTGCAATACTTGGTCGTAGACCATAACATCGGCCAAAAACAGTTTTATACGAATCATTGTCGTAACGTCGTTTATAGAATAATAATAACCGTTATATAAAACCAGAACATGGGTATAATAATAAATAAGACCCTATATTGCTAGTCAGGCAATATATTATAATTCAAATCATATATCATACACTATTCCTGAGACCGCAGCCTCAGTGTTACCATTATCATTATTATTATCGGATTATTATAAGCCGCATGACATTGTTACCTTTCTATACTATTGATATGAGAAAAATCTCATATCAATAAGTCAACAAATCACCCTAAAACACATAGCAAATATCTAACTTTTATGCTATAAAGTAATATTTTTTTTGGGTAAAGGGGATTACTACCCCGGTAAAATATATTACACCAAAAAAACATTGAAGTACATATGGAATGTGGCGGAAGTACCACATTAACCTCAAGCACAAGCGCTTGATAAACACCTAAACTAGTGTATATGACATGCCATACACACTTACACAACTAGAAAAATAAACAAAACATACTCTTCTAGTAAAATAAAAACATTATGACTTAACTTTGGCTTTGTCCCTATTTTCATAGAACAAATTAGCAGTTTCATCGTAAATATTCTCAACTTCTTCCTCGTCAGATTCTTCGTTCAACACGTGATAAGACTTAGAAGTATTAACACCCCTAACATCCCAAGAATTATTCGTATGTTTAGGAACAGACGTAGACGACGAAGGGATATCCGCAGCCTTAGTAGATTTCTTTGGATAAACTTTAGGAGGTATATTAACCTTAGGCACATACAACATGTTAGTGCCAACCTGAATACCACCTTTCTTCTTCTTACCTCGTTTCTTCTTACGAGTCACATTTTGAAAACCATCATTAGCATCTTCACCAAATGTGTGCTCCCCTGAAACTAGAGTAACCGGAATACTAACCTTCACCGATTTGGGACATACAGCATGATCATGACCAAAAGGCTTGCAATGCTCACACCGAGGGGGTTTCCATTCATATTCAATGGTAACCGTCTACTTTGTATACCCAGAACCATCAGCCAAAGGAACCCCAAAAAATTTGCTCTCCTTGAGCACATCATCCGCACTAATTTCTATCAAACAACGAGCATAACTGCTTCTTCCCCAAGAATCAATACACATAGCACTCGTAAATGAATCAAGCATAAGCGGCTTACCAATGTGAGAAGCAATGATACTAAGTCCATCCTCTGAGAAGACCTGAATTGGAACGTCATGAATCTTAACCCATACAGGAATATGAGTAAGATCCTCCTTTTGCAACCTCGCATCTAAATGCCATTGCTTAAGAACAATCGGTATTTTCCGAATCATCCACGGTCCATTCTCTAAAACATCCTCCATTCCCTTCCTAGTGTTTATTTTAAAAAAGAAAAACCCTTTCGAATTCAACATGATCCGAGTAAGCCCAAATTTGGTCCAATTTTGTCGGGCAAAATATTCAACCACGGGAAACGCAAGACGTTTTCCAAGAAAGTATCCATATAACGTATGTTCAAACCGAGAGTTTACCTCATTAACAACCTTAATTGGCATATTGAACGCGACACTCGCTCCCGGACCAGGTTTTACTGATTCAACAAAGCGAAAGTTTGCCTTAGGAATACGAGCAGCCATAGTAGCAATACCATTCGCACCAGCAGCTATATGTTTAGTAATCGCTGGAGTAGTAGTACCAACACCATTCGCTGTTTGCACAGCCTCCTTAAATGTAACCTTATTTGTTTGACATGTCAGGATCGTTGCATCAACAACTATTGAATCTGCTGCGCGAACATCACCACCAGCTATATTACCCACCATCGAGTCCTTGGACGTCCGAAGATCAGACCCCGCATTCTGATCCTGATGTAGGTCATTTACCACCTGTGTGACATTCACACTGGGCCGTATTGCAGCAACTTGTGGTGTATAACCAGAAACAGCAGCATCTATATTAGGGTTTGTTATAACCCTAGCAACCGTCACCCTATTGACATCAACATTGCTATCATATCCATGTTTCAAACGCTCCATACGAGCAGCTAATTCCCCCATATCAACCTTATTCATACCTTCCATCATCGTGAAACCTAGAAAAAAAACTTTATAACAGAGTCGCACAGCAGCCACACAACGAACACCCAAACAAACCCTAGTTATTAAACTAGGGTTTTATGCAGATCATGAAATTCCTAACCAACCACCATGATAAAGAACCACAGACAATCCTTGATATCACGTCACTTGGATAAAAAAATCCGAACAACAGCACAAAAAGAAAACCCTAATCAGATATTAAAACCCAAATTCAAAATACCACAAAAAAACATAAGAACAAAGAATGAAATGCTATAGAAATAATAGAATCACACTTGTATCAAAGCGTTTAGATGGTAGATTTAATCAGAAATTAAAAATAAATGTTATAGAATTTCTTTTGGGGGCGGCAGCCATTTTTAGGGTTTGAAGATGATGATGAACAGTAACAATGGTGATTTATTAGAATGAAGGTTATAAAGTAGTATTATGTGGTATGTTTTGTGTTTGTGCTTGATTAGGTAACAAGGATACAAATTTGAAGCAAACAAGTGAAATCAAGCTCATTTATAAAGAAAAGACAAGAGAAGGATCAAAGAAGACAAGCCTTTTGAAGATAAACGACCTATCTTGACAACATTCAAAAGTTGAGGGACTAAAGTGCAATTTTGATAAAGTCAAGATCAAAGTCAAACCTGGTCAACTCTCAAGTCAACCAAGTCAAAGGACTTAAATGATCAAGAATGAGGGTCAAAAGACTGATATTTCCAAAGAAATGAAGACAAGAGCTCAAATCATAAATCTGCCAAAGTATAGGGGCTGAAAGTGACAAGTATATATCAAGTTTGGTCTTAATCCGGTTTAGCATGCAAGAACCAATGGGAAGGCATGAATATTTAAACATGGATCACCATGTCACTTGCCAACTGGACCACTAGCCGTCTCATATTTAATACCGAATCCCAAACAGTGCAGCGCACTTTCTCCTTTTCAACCAATCACATTTCGCCACTCAATAAATCACTTTATCCACTTTTGGATAATGATCCGTGTGACCAGATGAGAGCAAATAAAAAACGGCCACGTGTCATCTTCAACAAGTAACAAACCCAGCACCTATATTGAGCTACTATGAATTTCAGGCAAAGTGTTCTACATGAAAAAGACTCGAAATTAAGCAAGAAATCCATTCCTCATAACCAATTAGACTGAAATTAATCCAAGCAAAAACCCACAATCATGTTCTTGAGATGGATTATACAATTGAGCAGAGGAGGACACCTGGCATCTCTTATTGGAAGAAACACGTCATCTACCCCAACTAACTCTCCTTTCTTCTCTATAAATACCCAGTCATTAGCTCATTTGATGTATGTAGACTTAGGTGTGAAAAACACACACTTCAATTTCCCTTTCATTCTTAGTCCTTCATTTTCAGTTAGAACAACTCTTAGGTGTTTGACACACACCTAAGAGTTAGTTAGTTTGTTACCAACTTCTTGTAACAAATTTCCCTCCAATTAATAAAATTCAAAATTCAGTTTACTTCTCTCTCATTCTACTTCACTCATTTCTGCAATCCTGTTGATACTGTGTGTTACTATTGATCTTCCATGATCAATGGATGCCTTGTTGATGTTTTGAAGAACTTGTAGCTGTTCAGTTTCACTTGGAGTTCATTAGCAGTTCATTTTCATCCATTTGCAGATCTTGTAGCAGGGGTGTAGATTGTAGCTGATCATGATGATGATGATGGTTAAATTTGGTTGATTGCTGGTGGTTTAGTGTTTGCTAGAGAGTCCAGCGCTCCTCTACTCCATCAGAGGAGGCTTCATAGCTAAAAAGTTCTATTTTCCTCATTTTTAGTTCCTCTAAATTGTCTTTTCATGCTACATTCCTAGAATAACTACTATGTGATGAACTGATTTTGTGCTTAGCTTGTTTGCAGCTTAATTGTGTGAGAGTGATAGTTTACTTGTGTAATTTCAGCTTTGATCTTAGTTTTACTTGATTCTATTTGGTAACTTCATCAGTAATTAGTCATAAAACTCATTTTGTGGTTAAGACTGTTTACATGCTTGTTTTTGGTTTAAACACACTTCAATTGGTCATTTAAACAAGTTCTGATAAAAGTCTATACCAGTTGTAGTTTTGTGATCAACTTCTCTTTGAAAAGGTTCTTTAACAGATTTTTAAGAGATTTTTGGTACATTTAGTTTGTAAAATCCTTTGTTAAGTGTTTATTTGCACTAGGTAATCTAGTGTAAACAATTTAGTCTCAATTTTGGTCAAGAGAATAGTCAAACAAGCAAATGGTAGTTTAAAGTCTTTGGGTCAGTTTCTTTAAATTTCATCAGCTTAAACTAGAAAACCTTGATTCCTTGTCATTTCTTCATTATTTGATGATTTTTCCTGAAAACTTTTCACAATTGTGGCTTAACATCCAAAGTTTTAGTGTTCATAAGGAAACAATATAGTTTAACAATTTGAGTGAGAAATTAGCTTTTTGATAAGCACTTGAGCAAACTCAAGTTTCTATGATAATCTTCAAACTGTTTTGCTATATTGCCAAATCCACTTCATAAACTTGCCAATTTTCTTTCACATATCAACTTGCCAACATGTCTTGAGTAGATTTTGATATTTTCAGCTTTTTGGATTTTTGGTCAAAGTTGGTCAAATAAGGCCATTTTTGCTTATTCTGGATTTTGGCTTATTCAGTGGATCATTTTCCATTCTAAAATACATTCCAAGCTTATTGTTAGTTCATTCATCAGTTTGTGCGAGAAAATCAGATTGTGGATGTCTATATTTCATATGAGCTTATTCTTGGCTTATTGAGATAAGCTAAATTCAGATTTACAAGATTTTAATCAATTTCCTGTTACTGGCCTAGCTTATTTTGGATTTTAAGCAGTTTGCAAAAGATTAGACTAAATTTGGTTGAGAATTAAGCTCTATCCAGCTTATTCAAGTAGCTTAACCCGTTTTTCACAAAAGTTTCACTTTAATTGCCATTTGGTCCTTTGTGTTTTCTAGAGTTTGTAATCAGTGTTAATCTTCATTGTTTTTAGGGTTTGCAAAGTTTAGTCCTCGAAATTTCAGTTTGTTTCAAATTCAGTTAGTAAGTTTTGTGATTTTGTTAAGTTTGTTACTAGTTTGTTACATTTTACATATTTGGTCCTTTTAGTTTCTGAATTTTACATTTCAGTCATTATACTTTCATTTAGTTTACATTTCAAGCTATTTTACTTTATGCATTAGATTGTTGTACTTTGTGAATATTAATTGGTACTTGCACTTTGTTTTACGGATACGTAGCCTTAATATTTTCATTTTTTTACGTGTTGATTGAATTAGCCATAGAAATCCAAATACCCTTAACAACCAAGAACAATTTAAAGCTCGATATTTTTAGGCATTTCAACTTGTCAAGAATCGAGAATAAACGAACTTACTAATACTCAATATGGCGCCGCTGCTGGTTCATGACATTACGAGAGACTATTGATTGACGGTTTCGATTGGATTTTGGGATCCGTTCACCTTGTGAGCGTTATTTTTACGTATCATAAATCAAAAACATAAAAAAATAAAAAATATAAAAATATAAAAACTAAAAAACAACAAAATTAATTCTTTTCCTAAAGAATTGAACCAAAAAAATAAAAAATTCAAAAAGCAATCTTTTTCCTAAGAGATTGCAACCAAAAATATATATTATTGGTATTCATCGGTTTTTACGTACATATAGTATTTTCTTTAAAAACCCACTAAATACAAAAATATTTTTGATATACTATTATATGTAGATACATATACGTATACGAACACTCAATACACATACTTCCATAAGTATTGCTTTTGCAATACACCGTGTTCGGGAGCGTTCCGGTCCTTGACACGTGTATCGATCAAATTTAATTAAAGCAAGAATAAATAAATAGTTCCAATAGGCAAGAATTCGAAGAATACAAACTACAAAGTGAATAGAAAGGCGACGTGCTATAAAATGCCATCTAAGGGTTAATAGGTACTTAAGTGCTTCACGTCACCTAACCCCCCCGTTCACTAGTGCGTATTCTAAGAAGGAAATCTTGATTGGGGGTCTTGCACCCAAGCATTACTTACATATACTATACTTTCTTGTGGATATTACTTATTGAACCTCGGAAAGGATAATCCCTTATTTTCCAAAGTCGAACGAGAGCTTCTCTCTCACTCCTTGATTTGAGTTGCATGCTCACCCACAGGCGTGCACAAATACCATTTCGTGCACAACCCCTTCCTCCAAAAAGGAAGAAAAAGAGAAAGAGTAAAAACAACATCGTCCATCAAGCCGATCCTGAGAATCGTGCTTTGAACAACACACAAGAAGCCATGGCGGCCATTGACAATCGACCTTTCATGGAACACCTTCAATTATATGTGCAAGGATATGCCGATGCTATTGTTATACCCGAGATACCCCCAAACACCTTTGAGCTTAAGACATCTATGATTAGCTTGGTTTCAAACACACCATTTTTGGGGAGACCTGGTGACAATCCACATGATCATATCAAGAAGTTTCTAACTCTTTTCAATACCATTAAGTACAATGGAGTTCCCCATGAGGCCATTAAGTTGATTTTGATCCAATTTTCCTTAGAGGGCAATGCCAAGTATTGGCTAAATACACAACCACCTAAGATCATTACTACTTGGGATGACTTTACTAAGAAGTTTTTGAACAAGTTCTTTCCTCCATCTAAGACCACGGCTTTGAGAAACCTAATTATTGGATTTCAACAAAAACCTAGCCAAACCTTTAGTGATGCTTGGGAAGAGTTCAAGGTGTTATTGAGAAAATGCCCCAATCATGGATTCAATGAGGTTCGCCAAATCAATACTTTCTACAATGGATTAAGACCACATCATCAAGATTCCCTCAACTCCTCCGCGGGTGGTAATATTCTTTCCAAATCCATTCAAGAGGCATGAGACATTATTGAGAATAAATCCATGGTGCAAACTAACACACAATTTGATGAGAGAGTCCATGTGGTGCAAGAGAGTATTACTCCACAATTAGATAAGATTATCTCTCAAAAGCTTGATACTATGACTGACACACTCTTGAAATTTTGTGAAATCTATTTGAACAAAAATTCCACTAATGATGTGAATGCTATTGCTATTTCATGTGAGACTTGTGGAGGTCCTTATTCTTACCAACAATGTGATAAGGTTCAAAATTACCAAGGTGAATGTTATGCTTATCAAGAAGAACATAGAGAGCACTTCAAACCTAACATCAATCAAAACAATCTCTCTTACAAGTCAAATAACTACCTTGCTCCACCCGGCTTTCCACCACAACCACCCACCCAAAATCAACCCAATACACCTCAATTAATTCAAAGAAATCAAAGGCCTAGGTCAAGTTACCAAGGACAAAACAACTTTAGAGCACCCAATACCTTTCACAATCAAGGAAATCACTTTCAAGGCAACAACCAAGGGTTTTACAATCAACCTCCACCTTTCCAACCTCAAGGTTTTCAAGGAAATGTGTCACATGATTTTAACACCATTGAGCTTCTTCACAAAATGAATCAAGAGAATGAAAGGAGGTTCCAAGCTAATGAGAAAAGAATGAGGGAAATGCATGAGGAAACAAACAAAAATTTTATGACGCTTCTTAATCAAAGGCCACAAGGGGATCTATCTTCAAACACACAAATAAACCCAAGGGCTAATGTCAATGCTATCACAACAAGAAGTGGAAAGACAACTAATGATCTGTCACCTCCTACACCTCCTATGGTTAAGCCTATTATAGTTCCACCTTGTGATAAGCCTTCTACATCTGCTTCACCACCTTCAAGCTCTACAATTTCAACACCTACACCTTCTCAACCTACATCCACTTCTCCTTTACCTTCCACACCTCCCAATGAAGAACCTAACAAAGAGAAACTTTCCACCACAACAACTACTCAACCTACACCAAAACCAAGCCTTCCTTACCCATCAAGTCTCTAATTTTTTTAAAAATGTTCAAGCAACTTAACATAAACATCTCCTTTGCGGAAGCTCTTGCATATATGCCAAATTTTGCTAAAATGTTCAAAGATCTCCTCTCCAACAAGGAAAAATTGGTGGATTTTCCTAACACATCACTTAATGAGAATTGCTCTGTCGTGTTACTCAAAATCTTACCTACAAAACTTAGAGATCCGGCGCGATTTTTGATCCCTTGTAATTTTCCCGGGGTGGAAAATTGCATGGCACTAGCGGATCTAGGGGCAAGAATTAATCTCATGCCTTTATCGGTTTGGCAAAAACCCTCTCTTCCCGAGCTCACTCCTACTAGGATGACCCTTGAGTTAGCCAATAGTACCATAGCTTATCCGGTAGGCATTGCGGAGGATGTGTTTGTAGGTGTGGATAAGTTTACCTTTCCGGCGGACTTTGTAGTGGTTAATTATGATATGGACCCGAGAGTTCCTCTTATATTTGGTAGACCATTTTTGAGGACGGGTCGTACTCTTATAGACGTGGCGGAAGGAGAATTAATTATGAGAGTTGAGGATGAGAAAGTGGTGTTTAAGTTAGGAAAAGTGACTAAGAAGTCTCAAGGTTGTGAAACAATTAACATAGTGGATGTTCTTGATGAGGTGTGTGATGAGCATTTTCATGAAGCTTGTAAGAATGATAGTGAAGACATGCCTCATGTAGAGACCGTTGCCTCAATTGCTCCCTCCTTAACACCTTTTGGAGAGAGTGATTTCCTCTTGGATGATCTTGAGTCCAACTTCCTTGGTAATGATGATTCTCCCATTAGTTGGGAAGAAGACATTCTCACTATCCAAAAGTTGCTCAATGAGTATCCCATTCCTTCCCCTATTCCACAAGAAGTTACCATAGATGATTCATCCATAGTGAAACCTTCCATAGAGAGTCCACCTTCCCTTGAACTTAAGGATCTTCCATCACACCTTGAATATGCTTTCTTAGAGGGAAAAGACCAATTACCCGTGATCATTGCAAAAGACTTGAAAGAGGATGAGAAGGAGAAACTCATAGAGGTACTTAAGAAACATAAGCAAGCCATAGCATGGAAAATATCTGACATAAGGGGAATTGATCCAAATTTTTGTACCCACAAAATCCTTATGGAGGATGATTATAAACCCGCCATTCAAAGCCAAAGAAGGGTTAACCCTAAAATCCATGAGGTCATTAGAAAGGAAGTTATCAAACTCCTTAATGCGGGCATGATTTACTCCATTTCTGACTCTCCATGGGTTAGCCCGGTACATTGTGTTCCCAAGAAGGATGGAATCACCGTAGTGCCTAATGAGAACAATGAGCTTATTCCTACTAGACTTGTCACGGGCTGGAGAGTTTGTATTGATTATAGGAAGCTCAATGATGCTACTAGGAAATATCATTTCCCATTGCCTTTTATGGACCAAATGCTTGAAAGCTTAGCGGGAAATGAGTACTATTGCTCTCTAGATGGATTCTTGGGTTATTTTCAAATACCCATTGACCCTAAGGATCAAGAAAAGACCACATTCACTTGTCCCTATGGTATATTTGCTTACAAGAGAATGCCTTTTAGCTTGTGCAATGCACCCGGGACATTCCAAAGGTGTATGATGGCAATCTTTCATGACATGATTGAGCACACTATAGAAGTTTTCATGGATGATTTCTTGGTTTTTGGAGATTCATGGACTTCTTGTCTCTCCCATTTAGAATGTATGCTTAAGAGGTGTGAAGAAACACGTCTTGTTCTGAACTGGAAGAAGCGCTATTTCATGGTCAAAGAAGGGATAGTCTTGGGACATAAGATATCCAACAAGGGTTTAGAAGTGGATCGTGCTAAAATAGATGTTATCGCTAAGCTTCCCCCACCTACCACAGTGAAAGGAGTTAGAAGTTTTTTGGGTCATGCGGGATTCTATAGACGTTTCATACAAGATTTCTCCAAGATTGCAAGACCGATAACCCACCTCTTGGAAAAAGAGGCTCCTTTCATTTTCACCCAAGAGTGTTTAGACTCTTTTGAAATACTTAAGGAAAAGTTGACTAAGGCTCCCGTTTTGGTTTCTCCAAATTGGGATTTGCCTTTTGAGCTCATGTGTGACGCTAGTAATTATGTTGTGGGGCCGTGTTAGGACAAAGAGTGAATAAGAATTTTCAACCTATACACTATGCTAGTAAAACCATGACGGGTGCTCAACTTCATTATACCACCACGGAAAAAGAGTTGCTTGCTATAATCTATGCCTTTGAGAAATTTAGACCCTATCTTGTGCTCTCCAAGACCATAGTGTATACGGATCATTTCGTTCTCAAGTACCTCATGACAAAGCAAGATGCTAAGCCTAGACTTTTGAGATGGGTTTTGTTGCTACAAGAGTTTTCCATTGAGATTCGTGATAAGAAATGAGCCGAGAATTTAGCGGTGGATCACTTGAGTAGAATTGAGCATCCTTTTCAAGGTGACTTACCTCATAAGAAAATTAATGAATCTTTTCCATTAGAGGAACTCATGTCTATCTCTTCACAAGAGGATGCCATTCCTTGGTTTGCGGATATTGCAAACTATCTTGTGGGGGATGTGCTAATAGAGGGTCTCACTTCACAACAAAAGAAGAAATTTATTAAGGAAGTGAAGTATTACTTTTGGGATGACCCTTACCTCTTTAGGCAATGTGCGGACCAAATCATTAGACGGTGTGTAGATGGGCCCGAGGCATTTAAGATTTTAGAAGCTTGTCATAAGGGACCTACGGGTGGACATTTTGGGTCCAACTACACCGCCATGAAAGTCTTTGATTCGGGTTACTATTGGCCTTCAATATACAAAGATGCTCAAGAGATGGTGAAATTTTGTGATGTATGTCAAAGACAAGGACAAATTACACAACGAGATGAGATGCCACAAAACTTCATACAAGAATGTGAGATTTTTGATGTGTGGGGAACAGATTTCATGGGACCTTTTCCATCATCTAAGGGAAATAAGTACATACTCGTAGCCGTGGACTATGTGTCAAAGTAGGTTGAGGCCAAAGCCTTGCCTACTAATGATGCTCGAGTTGTAGTGAAATTTTTGAACCAATTTTTTGCTTGATTTGGTGTACCTCGAGCCATCATAAGTGATCGTGGTACTCATTTTTGTAATGATCAATTTACAAGAGTTATGAAGAAGTATAGTGTTAACCATAGACTTTCTACCGCGTATCACCCTCAAGCCAATGGTCAAACCGAGGTCATAAATCGTGGTTTAAAGAGAATTTTGGAAAGAACGATGGGAGAGCATCAATCTTCTTGGTCAGATAAGCTTGATGATGCTTTGTGGGCTTTTAGTATGGTTTTTAAGACACCAATTGGTTGTACTCCATATAGGCTTGTCTATGGAAAAGCATGTCACCTCCCATTCGAGTTAGAGCATAAGGTCATGGGCTCTCAAGTGGGCAAACTTTGATTTGAACCAAGCCGGTTCACATAGAAAGGACCAACTCAATGAAATGGATGAATTGAGAGCCAATGCTTATGAGAAATTATTGCTTTATAAGGAAAAGACTAAGCAATTGCATGAGGCTAAGACTAAGAACCGTTAGTTCAAAGTTGGAGAGCCGGTTCTCCTTTTTAACTCAAGGTTGAAACTCTTTGCGGGCAAGCTTAAGTCAAGATGGTCCGGTCCATTCACTATTGCTCAAGTGTTTGCATATGGAACTATTGAGTTGTCACAACCCAATGACCCAAATTTCAAAGTGAATGGTCACTGTGTTAAGCACTATTTTGGGGAGGACATTTCCGTGGAAATGGTCCAAGAAATCCCCATTTTCCCCATGAATTAATTCATTATGGGAAGAGTCGAGCTAGAGACTCCATAAATCAAGTTTGAATAACTAGGTTTAGAGTTGTTAGACTTAGAGTGTGGTAGGATAGAAATAAGGGTATAGAGTTGAGGATAAGTGTAGGGGGAGACCTTCCTTTTGTCTTCATGTTGTTTGTAGGGTTGCTCTCTCATCACGTGCTTTGGAGCTTATGGAGGAGGCCCTTGTATCCGGTTAACTTTGTTACTATTGTGATTTTTCATAGACACATTATGCTTTAAAAATGAATTCACTATAGTTGTCTTTCCTTAGCTTGGGTTAAACAAAGTCTATTCATTGTCATAAGTGTAGGGGAGTTTATACTCCCATGCTCTTAAATATTGAGGACAATGTTTAACTTAAGTGTAGGGGGTCTTCTATCGAAGTGACCTTACATAGATTTTGTCATTGACCTTCATGATAACTTGGAAATTAATTTTTCAAACATTTTTAAAATTTTTGATCTACTTTGGCCAACAAAAATAGGCATTCATAATTTTTTCATTAATCATTTTTCATATTGCATAACACATTTGCATTGTATATATTTCTTCTTTTGTTCTTTATGAAAAATTGAAAAAGAAAAAAATACAATAAGGACATGGTTTGACAAATTTAGACTTCTTTGACATATTAGGCCAGCCAAGGATACTTTGACTCAACCCGAGTTTGCTTATATAAGCATTCTCTAGCTAGTATCCTTAACCATTTAGTCCTTCATTGGTGTATTAGGCTAAGCATCCACTACTCTCATTATTTGAGATTTTAAATTTGTGGAGAATGGGAGATGATAGAGTTGAAGCAAGTATAAAAGGGCTAAATAAAATCATGACAATTACTTGTGGCTAAATCCTTCTCTTTCTTTGCCTCTAATTTCTTCGCATGCATACATGTTAATAAATAATCAAGAACGGTTTTAATTGGTTTATAGTATCTTATGCATTTTTGACTAATCATTCATGGTTGGTATAAGTATGTCTTAAGATTCTAAGTTAGAACGTTTTATGTGTATTAGACTTATGTCATGCTTAATACTTAGCGGGTGTTTTTTTTTTTCCTTTTATTCTTTTCAACTTTCTTTGTGAGGAATAAAGAAAAATAAGAGCGGCTTATGAAAAAAATGAGTGGCTAGAAAAAAAAAGAAAGAAAAAAATAATTATACAAGACACCTAAGAGGGGCAGTGAAGTGTTAATTATAGTGCCTATTCAATTCCAATATTACTCTCACAAGGGTTGCGGGGATTTTATAGTTGCTCCAATCCAATATTACTTTGACGGGTTGCGGGATTGAAGATCCAAAGTCCCAAAAAAGGCAGCGGATGTAAATTATTGTGTGAGTTTATTTTTCTTTCCTTAGCGAATGTGTAGCTACTTATTAATACATGACATAAGGGTCTTACACATAAGGCGAATGACTTATTACTCTTGAATCGGACTTATATTAATTGTGAGCGGTTTTTCGAGTAATGGATGAGCGGATTACTTAGGATTAAAACCGTGCTTCCTTATTTTTGGATTTTACATTTCTTATATTTCACGCTTTAAATAATGACAAATTTGCCTAAAAGCAATTTACTCAAATAATAACCGGTTCCACATTTAATTGTCATGAATAAGTTGATGCACTTTTTACTTGTGAATGCAATGATCCCATTTTTAAGCTTGGTATGGGGAAAGTGAAACTTGAGGGTGATAAGTGTTTATGGTACCAAAAGCCCTAATCTAAGTCATTGATTTCTTTATGAGTTATTTCCATCAAAACCATTTCAAGAAAATCAAAAATTCATAAATAGAATTGTTCTCCTTTGCATTGCATTGTATAAAAACAAAATCACGCATTATGAGAAAAATATAAATTTGAGCTTTAAAATATGGCATTGCATAAGGTCATGGCAATGATCAAGTGTAGGGGATTTGATATGAGCAAAATCTCATATTAATAAGTCAACAAATCACCCTAAAACACATAGCAAATACCTAACTTTTATGCTATAAAGTAGTATTATGTGGTATGTTTTGTGTTTGTGCTTGATTAGGTAACAAGGATACAAATTTGAAGCAAACAAGTGAAATAAAGATCATTTATGAAGAAAAGACAAGAGAAGGATCAAAGATGACAAGCAATTTGAAGATAAAGGACCTATCTTGACAACATTCAAAATTTGAGGGACTAAAGTGCAATTTTGATAAAGTCAAGATCAAAGTCAAACCTGGTCAACTCTCAAGTCAACCAAGTCAAAGGACTCAAATGATCAAGAATGAAGGTCAAAGGACTGATTTTTACAAAGAAATGAAGACTAGAGCTCAAATCATAAATCTGCCAAAGTATAGGGGCTGAAAGTGACAATTATATATCAAGTTTGGTCTTAATCCGGTTTAACATGCAAGAACCAATGAGAAGGCTTGAATAATTAAACATGGATCACCATGTCACTTGCCAGCTGGACCACTAGCCGTCTCACATTTAATACCGAATCCTAAATAGTGCAGCACACTTTCTCCTTTTCAACCAATCACATTTTGCCACTCAATAATCACTTTATCCACTTTTGGATAATGATCCGTGTGACCAGATGAGAGCAAATAAAAAACGGCCACGTGTCATCTTCAACAAGTAACGAACCCAGTACCTATATTGAGCTACAATGAAGCAAGGAATCCATTCCTCATAACCAATTAGACTGAAATTAATCCAAGCAAAAACCCCCAATCATGTTCTTGAGATGGATTATACAATTGAGCAGAGGAGGACACCTGGTAATCTCTGATTGGAAGAAACACGTCATCTACCCCAACTAACTCTCCTTTCTTCTCTATAAATACCCAATCATTAGCTCATTTGATGTATTTAGACTTAGGTGTGAAAAACACACACTTCAATTTCCCTTTCATTCTCAGTCTTTCATTTTCAGTTAGAAAAACTCTTAGGTGTTTGACACACACCTAAGAGTTAGTTAGTTAGTTACCAACTTCTTGTAACAAACTTTCCCTCTAATTAATAAAATTCAAAATTCAGTTTACTTCACTCTCATTCTACTTCACTCATTACTGCAATCCTGTTGATACTGTGTGTTATCATCGATCTTCCATGATCAATGGATGCCTTGTTGATGTTTTGAAGAACTTGTAGCTGTTCAGTTTCACTTGGAGTTCATTAGCAGTTCATTTTCAGCCATTTGCAGAGCTTGTAGTGGGGGTGTAGATTGTAGCTGATCATGATGACGATGATGGTTAAATTTGGTTGATTGCTGGTGGTTTAGTGTTTTCTAGAGAGCTCAGCGCTCCTCTACTCCATCAGAGGAGGCTTCATAGCTAAAAAGTTCTCTTTTCCTCATTTTTAGTTCCTCTCAATTGTCTTTGCATGCTACGTTCCTAGAATAACTACTATGTGATGAACTGATTATGTGCTTAGCTTGTTTGCAGCTTAATTGTGTGAGTGTGATAGTTTTAGTTGTGTAATTTCAGCTTTGATCTTAGTTTTACTTGATTCTATTTGGTAACTTCATCAGTAATTAGTCATAAAACGTATTTTGTGGTTAAGACTGTTTACATGCTTGTTTTTGGTTTAAACACACTTCAATTGGTCATTTAAACAAGTTCTGATAAAAGTCTATACCAGTTGTAGTTTTGTGATCAAGTTCTGATAAAAGTCTATATCCAGCTTATTCAAGTAGCTTAACCCGTTTTTCACAAAAGTTTCACTTTAATTGCCATTTGGTCCTTTGTGTTTGCTATTGTTTGTAATCAGTGTTAATATTTATTGTTTTTAGGGTTTCTATAGTTTAGTCCTTTAAATTTCAGTTTGTTTCAAATTCAGTTAGTAAGTTTTGTGATTTTGATAAGTTTGTTACTAGTTTGTTACATTTTACATATTTGGTCCTTTTAGTTTCTGAATTTTACATTTCAGTCCTTATACTTTCATTTAGTTTACATTTTAAGCAATTTTACTTTTATGCATTAGATTGTTGTACTTTGTAATTATTAATTGGTACTTGCACTTTGTTTTACGGATACGTAGCCTTAATATTTTCATTTTTTTACGTGTTGATTGAATTAGACATAGAAATCCAAATACCCTTAACAACCATGAACAATTTAAAGCTCAATATTTTTAGGCCTTTCAATTTGTCAAGAATCGAGAATAAACGAACTTACAAATACTCAATATTAACTATATATATCGGGTAGCTAGCCCGGAATTCATTTGCCCATTTAAAACAGCGTGTCATCACAAAAATCTCGCTAAATATACCACTCTCATACATAAATCCGCTTGCCAATCAATGTGACACAACGGTGATCAGCCGTCAAGAAGCGAACTGGGGTGATCTTCCCCAAATAGTACTATTATATGCATAAGCGTCTACCAACTCCCTGTAGTTCACAATTCATGCTAATGGGACTTATAGTGACATAATCTAACTAATAATAATCATTTCAATCATTCATTGGGTCATCAAATCAATCAGGTCCATATCAATAAGCATACAATAGGGACCACTTGTATTCTATTTTTATTAACACTAGCATGTTAGCTCCCTCGCGGTTTATAAAATATTTCATAAAACATTTAAAAGAATGTGAGGCTATGAACTCACGTTGGTTGGGAAATGCGGGTTATCGGCATTTAGGATGTACGGTGCGTGCCTCGATCACGGGAAACCTAAACAAATAATACTCGATCTTAGACTATGTCGAATAATATTTATAAAAAGTTGTTCTGTATATGTAATGATGTCATAACATGATGATTAAGTGGGGTTTTATTACCTTATACAACATTATTAGTTGTTAAGTATTAGTTAACTTAGTCTTATTATACTAGTTTTAGCTCATGTATATGTTAAGGCCCAATAGACCTATAAAGAGTCCAATATGTTTTTATTAGTCCAATTATCTATTTAGGACCAGGCCTATACTCATATGTTAGGCCCAAGTGGGTTAAGCCCATGAGCAAGTCCAATAATGCTAAACCAAACTAGTTGGGTCTAATGGTCCAATAAGACTAATTTGGTCCATTATGGGTCCATATGTTACAAAGCTCGAGATTGTTGGTTTTTACTTGTTAGATGTATTTAAATATCATTATCTGTTCTATAAAATTGTTACATTAGACAGGTCCGACCATCTAAGTTTTATTTGGCGAGAACGCCATCCTTTCGGTTTTAGCCGAAAAGACGTAAAAATCATATGTATAGTTTGTAGTAGGAAAACCATTTGAGTTTTATTTTTATAAAATGTGAGACTTATTTATTATAATATATAAACATATTTTATAGTAGTTACTTATAGATTATTTATTTTTATATACTTATTTTATATATTAATTTTACTCCAAGTGGCCTTTTAATATTATATACTTATAGTGAAATCTGATGTCAAAAGTTAAGTTCACCATTTTGATCATATCTTGAGTTCTACAAGGAGTTAGAACCCCAAATGTTTACTGTACAAACTACATGATATGCTCTACAAATAACTCTTCTATGGCTCCTTCTCAAACAGCCTCTAAATATCCGTAATAATTCGTCCAAAACAGATCAGTCAGATTAGTACCTCAAAAGTGTTTTGGCCATATCTTCCTCATTTTTAATATTCCATTGTGTGGCCAATTCACCACTTATGTAAAATCATTTATCTATCATTATATCAAATAATATAATCCATTTATTCAAGTAAAAATATTGAAACTTACTGTCTATCACAGCCTACTTATTAAGTTAAGATTTCATCAACTTTTAGTTATAGATTTAGCCTTTTTAACTTAATCTAGTGACATAAAATCCCCATGCAATACTTTGATCATCATTCATCATCATCATACATATATATTTTGAAGTAAATAGATAAATACATTTACAAAATTAATAGGATGATAGAAAGAAACAATCTTTATACCAACCAAAGTGATGGAAAAGATGTGATTTTGGATGCCAAGGTTTGATCTTGTAATCAAATCTTTAACTTTGCAAGACAACTTTTAGATATCTTCAAGTATATAAACTCCTTCTTGAAAATCAGCCCTAGGACTCCATGAAAACTTCTTTTCACAAGTTGTAATCACCTCAAAACAACCTCTTTTTAAGTGGTTATCATCATGTGTTGAATATAGATTAAGTTGTTGGTTAAAATTTGATGAAGATGGTGGTATGGTGGTGGTTATGGATGACAACAAGAAGGAGGGGGAGAGAGTTTTGGTGGAAATTTGTTTATTACACATGCAAGTGTGTGAATGTGTGTGAGAAATGTGGCTTAAATATCTTGTAAGCTTATGAGACAAGTGTCTCATGTTAGCTTAATATTTTGACACCAAAGGGTGTCTCCCCTTTGTTAAATCCGCCCATAGTGGGGTGGGACAAGTGTAAAACTTGTTTCATCCCCATTATTTTACGGGTACTTCTTGATTCTAGTTTCTTCCATTTACGTGCCCTCGGGTTGATTTACGAAAAACGTTTTAGCGAATTATGAAACTACGGCACAAAACGATTCTAATAAAAATTGTCTCATCAAAAACAGAGTACGTAAACATAAACACGTAACGTAGAGCTTTTCGGTTTAGACGTAGACGATGCTAATTTAAGACGTAAACCTTAATTTCTTCCCAAAAGTGAGTGAGTTCATAAATTAACAATAAAATAATGATTATAAGTAATACTTGAGAATAAAATAACGACCTCAAATTGACGGATTGTCACATTTGTAGTGTAAGAAAATAGGAATTGCATGATAGTCATAAAAATGCATAGATTCATCAGTAGGTTTAAAACATGTTTGATTTTGAGTTTTGTTTATTGAAATCTTGTTCACTGTTAGCTATAAGGTTAGACTGGGTTGTATGCTTTTAGTTTTGCTTGTGGTGTGCTAGGGTGTTAAAATTTGTAGCTCAAAATTCGTCTAGTGACCAAACACATCAGCTAGACCACTACCAGACCCCATAGTAACATTAGAGACTGATTTTTGTCCATTTGTGTGCATAATTTGTGTTGTAATTGCTTATTTTTTGCTTAATATTGACTCCCCACACCCCACTGAGTGTGGGGGTGCCTTTGTCTCGAAAAACCACCATCAAACAAAGCTTAAATCGCCACGTTTCACTTTTCTGTGAAGGAGCAGTGGGAAGAAGTTCCCACTGCTTAGAAATAAGTGTGAAAATACTTATCCTTTTACCACTTATTTCCAATAATAACAAGACCAAAACGTGTATTTTATGTCATAAAAGTCGGAATTACGTGTGGTTTGTGTTTTTATTGGGTTTCAGGATAAAAATATGAAAAAGGAAGAAAACATGGGCTATCACGGGCTTTTATCAAGAAAAAGACAAAAGACGAAGTCAAAAGATCATGAGTACAAAAAAACAGAAGTCCAAGGCCTATTCTGAAAATTTATCAAAGAAAAGTCTAAAGACGGAAGTTTAATGAAGTCGAAGAACTCAAGTCTAATTATAGAAGAAAATTATAAGACGAGTTTAATTTATATCGACAAATCCCGAGACGATGTCGAGAAAGACAAAGAAATTAAATCGAGTCGAGACGAGAAGAAAGAAAGAAGGAAACAACACATGCACTCCCCACCTCCTATATATACCCTCCTAATGTGTCATTAGGAGGGTGTTAGTTAGTTAATTTAGCTAGTTCATTTTTCTTTTTGTAGTTTTCATTTTTAGAGAGAGAAAGTGTTTAACTTTCTCTCACTAGAATTTCATCTTTTCTTTCTTTCATGTTTAAGCTTTAATTCACTCTTGTATTTTGAAATCATTAATCTACAAGTTCAAGTTAAGTTTTTCATCTTCAATCTCTTTCTACCTTTCTTGATTTTTACTTATATTTGATCTGAAATCATCTTTGATTTGTTTAATCTTGATGTTTATGAGATCAAAGATTTTATCTTTTGGTTTCTATCTAAGCTTTATACGGATTAAGCTTTGAGCTTATGATGCTTATTGGATTATTTCGTGTTTAGCTTATTTACTTTTTAGTTTTCTCAAAAAGTTTTGTTTTATCAAAGTTTGATTTAAAATTTTTGCTTATTTAAAGTTTTCAAAGGTTCTTATTCGTTCTTATTGAGATCTTTTCATAATAAATTTGGTTAAGTTTTGGTTTGAGCTTATTAAAAAGTAGCTTATTAACTTGGCTTATTGCGAATTTCATTCCGTTGGAAAAGGGTTTACCTTTTCCGACCAATATTCCGACAGATTCCACTATTATTCCGATACATTGTATCGGAAAAGGGTTTTTGATTCCGACTGAGATTCCGATTGGGATTCCGACAACAGTGATCATCATTATTCCGATAGCTTTGGGTTACCAGTATTCTGATCACTTATTCCGATCGTTGGTTGCGATTGCTCCTGGCATCGCACATTGCGATCGGGTATAAGGCTAATTGTGACAAAACGCTGCCAAAATTTCATCAGCCATATTCCGACAAACATTGTATTCCGATAGAATTATTCCGATACTTTGATATTCCGACAGTTGTGATTCCGATGGGTTTTCCTTTGACATATTCCGATGAGTTCATTCCGATTATATTCCGACACAGACGTTCCGACGGGATTCCGATGACATTCAGATGCGTTTAAGTTTTTGTCTTTATAAAGTTTTAAGTTTTCAATTTACCTTCAAGTTTTTAATCATTTACTTTTAACTCGTAATTTAGTTTAATTTTTAAAGCTTTAATTTTACTCAACGACATTTTCATATTTGCTTTTAGTTTAATCAAACCATTTTATTTTCCACCAAGAACGACTGAGTCGCACTTTCTACTGGTAATCAATTCGAAGAGACTTGGAATCAACGAATCTTTTTTATACTTGGCTAAAACCTTGTATTAAATGGCGCCGCTGCCGGCTCTTTTCGTTAAGATTAACGGTTTTTAGTGAGAGACGCGTTGGATTTTGGGATCCGTTCATTTTTTAACGTTATTTTTCTTGCTTAAAAATTTTCAAAAATCCATAAAAATTCAAAAAATTCAAAAATCCAAAAAAATAGAAAAAAATAAAAAACCAAAAATATTTCTTGTCTATTTTTGTTTTCTTTTTGTAGGTGTGTATGCGTACCCGTTCTCGTAAGAAGAAAGCAACTCAAGCCGAAGTCGTAACTCCACCTATTGTCACCATGGACATTCGACCAATGATCGAGCTTATACAATCGCAAGTAGAGGGCAACACCGATGCTATTGTCATACCCGAGATTGGAGCCAACAACTTTGAGCTCAAATCCGGCTTCATTCAAATGGTCTCTGCTCAACCATTCTTGGGGCGTACACTTGATGATCCTCATGACCATATAAAAAGGTTTCTTCAACTCACTAATACGGTTAAGTATAATGGGGTTTCACAAGAGGTGATTCGCTTGTAACTTTTTCCTTTCTCCTTAGAGGGACAAGCCTGCCATTGGCTTGGTAAGGAACCACCACAAAGTATTCTTACGTGGTCGGATTTAGAGACCAAATTCATCAACTACTTTTTCCCACCTTCACGTACTACCGCTTTGCGGAATGAAATCATTAACTTTGAACAAAAGTACGGTGAGACATTTAGTGAATCTTGGGATCGTTTTAAGGAACTTTAAAGAAAGTGTCCACAACATGGTTTCACAAAAGTACATCAAATTAATACTATTTACAATGGTTTAAGCATGAATGACCAAGATTCACTAAATAGTGCCTCGGGGGTAACATTTTGGTTAACTCTTCTAATGCCACATGGGATATTATTGAGAATAAGTCTAGAGTGCAAACTAAGATTGTTCGGACTAATGTGGCTAGTGCTAGTACTAGTGACGCCGACAAGAGAATTGATAAGCTTACTTCGATTGTTGAAACACTTGCTCTACAAACCGCTAACAATACCAAAAACATCAATGCGCAAGTTAATACTATGAGTCAGTCATGTGAAATATGCGGGGGATCTCATTCATACACCGATTGTCCTTTGACTCATGACAATCCGGAAAATGTGTATGCCGCTAACGGTAAATTTGCTACGGGAGGCTATCAAGCACGTCCACAAGGTGACCGCAATTTGCTTAGTTATCGTTCAAACAACTTCCTTTCACCACCCGGTTTTCCTCCTCAAAACCAAAACAGCCTCAATCGCAACAATCAAACCCAAACTCGAGCTCCAAATCAATTTCAAACCCAAAGAAACCCATATCTACCTCAAGGAAACAATCAAGTTCACCAACCACCCGCTTATCAACAACCTGCTTACCATGCTCTTCCTCCCACCTAACCCACCACATTTAATCACGAGGTTGACACTTACATGAGGACTAATGACGCAATTGTGCAGAATCTTCAGCGACAAATTATCAACTTGAAAGGAGATATGGCGAAACAAGGGAATGATCTTCGAGCCGATATGCGAAACTCTTTGAGCAGTCAGATGAATGACTTAGGGGACATGATGGCTAGCTTCTTCCAAAGTAATCAAGCCTCTGGTTCGGGTTCTCTTTCGAGTAACACCGTTGCTAATCCAAGAGGGGAGATGAAAGCAATCACCACTCGAAGTGGAAAAGGTTTAAAGGAACCCGAGCTTCCTACACCTACACCGGTGATTGTGACAAAGGAAAACGAGTCCCCTTCTCCAATTCCTCCACCTTCTATTTCAACAATTCCTCCACCTTCTACTTCAACCCCTCCACCACCCAAGGATGTGAGTGAGAATTCCATACCAAAGCCTTCATCTCAACCCAATATATCTTATCCCTCAAGGTTGAGGAAAGAGAAGTTGAAGAACAAGGATGATAATCAGGTTTCTAATTTTCTTAAAATGTTTAAACAATTGAATTTCAACATCTCCTTTGCCGAGGCTCTCGCTCACATGCCGAAATATGCTAAAATGTTTAAAGATCTTCTCAGTGATAAGGAGAAACTCCTTGATATCGCTCAGAGCCAGCTTAATGAGAATTGCTCCGCGGTGCTCTTAAGGAAATTACCCACCAAACTTGGTGATCCGGGTCGTTTTCTCATTCCTTGCAACTTCCCTGGGGTAGAGAATTGTATGGCCCTAGCCGATCTAGGTGATAGTATAAAATTAATGCCATTAAGTGTTTGGAAACAATTATCTCTACCCGAGCTAGTCCCCACACGAATGACATTGGAATTAGCTAACCGTACGGTTGCTTATCCTGTGGGGATAGCCGAAGATGTCTTCGTCGGTGTCGACAAATTCACCTTTCAGGTGGATTTTGTTGTCGTTGACTACGAAGTGGACCCCCGTGTTCCATTAATCGTTGGACGTCCATTCTTGAGGACCGGTCGCACTCTCATTAATGTAGCCGCGGGCGAATTAATCATGAGAGTTGGTGACGATAAAATCGTTTTCAACATGTGTAAACTTTCTAAGCAGCCTTCTGAAAACGAGAGCGTTAATTTCATTGACGTTCTTGATGAGGCTTGTGAAGAACATTTCAAAGACGCTTGTAAAAGTGGTTCTTCTTCTCTACCCATTGTTGAGATCGTTGCCTCTATTGCTCCATCACTAACTCCATTTGGTGAAAGTGATTTCCTTTTGAAAGAATTTGAAGCAACTTTGGGAGATGTGGACTTACAATATGACGATTCTCCCTCCAATTGGGATGAAGACATTCGTACGATTGAGAAACTTCTCAATGAGGACCATATTTCTCCACAGTATCCTAAGGAAATCTCTATCGATGATCCGAATTTGACTATACCTTCCATCAAAAATCCTCCGGATTTAGAGCTTAAGGATCTACCGTTTCATCTCGAATACATTTTCCTTGAAGAAAATAAGAAGTTACCCGTCATCATCGCAAAGGATTTGAAAGAAGACGAAAAATCTCGACTTATTGAAGTGCTGAAGAATCATAAGCGAGCGATTGCTTGAAAAATCTCCGATATTCGTGGAATTGATCCTCACTTTTGCACACATAAAATTCTCATGGAGGATGACTTTAAACCCACTATTCAAAACCAAAGAAGGGTGAATCCCAAGATCCATGACGTTATAAAAAAGAGGTTATCAAACTTCTTGATGTGGGAATGATCTACCCTATCTCGGATTCACCATGGTTAGTCCGGTCCATTGTGTGCCTAAGAAAGGCAAAATCACCGTTGTGCCCAATGAAAACAACGAGTTGATTTCTACTCGTCTCGTTACAGGGTGGAGAGTTTGTATAGACTATCGCAAACTCAATGATGCTACGAGAAAGGATCATTTTCCCTTTCCTTTTATGGACCAAATGATCGAACGTCTAGCGGGTAATTACTATTATTGCTTCTTAGACGGTTTCTTCGGGTATTTTCAAATTCCCATCGATCCTAAAGACCAAGAGAAAACAATATTCACTTGTCCTTATGGAACATTTGCTTACAAACGAATGCCTTTCGGCTTATGCAATGCTCCTGGGACTTTCCAAAGGTGTATGATGGCTATCTTTCATGACATGGTTGAAGAAACTATGGAAGTCTTCATGGATGATTTCTCGTTCTATGGTGATTCTTTCTCTACTTGCCTTGCCAATTTAGAACATATGCTCAAACGGTGTGAAGACACTCGCCTTGTTCTAAATTGGGAAAAATGCCATTTCATGGTAAAAGAAGGCATTGTTCTTGGACATAAAATCTCCAAAGCCTGTCTTGAAGTCGACCGTGCTAAAGTCGATGTTATTGCTAAATTGCCTCCACCTTCAACCGTGAAGGGTGTGAGAAGTTTCCTTGGTCATGCGGGCTTCTATCGTCGATTCATTCAAGATTTTTCTAAAATCGCTCGCCCGATGACCCACCTCTTAGAAAAAGATACTCCCTTTATATTTTCTAAAGAGTGTATTGAATCCTTCAATCTTCTTAAGGACAAGCTAACTAAGGCACCGGTCTTGGTTACCCCTAATTGGGAGCTACCTTTTGAATTGATGTGCGATGCTAGCGACTTTGCCATTGGAACGGTTTTGGGCCAAAGAGTGAACAAACACTTCCAACCAATCCATTATGCTAGCAAGACAATGACGGGGGCTCAATTGCATTATACCACTACCGAAAAAGAGCTTTTAGTTGTAGTGTATGCTTTTGAAAATTTCGCCCCTATCTTGTTCTTTCCACCACCATTGTCTATACCGACCATTCTGCGTTGAAGTACTTGTTAACTAAACAAGATTCGAAGCCAAGACTTCTTCGTTGGGTTTTGATCCTTCAAGAATTTAAAATCAAAATTTGTGACAAGCAGGGAGCCAAAAACCTAGCCGCGGATCATCTAAGTAGACTTGAGGATTCTTATCAAGGGGATCATCCGAATCAAGAGATCAACGACTCTTTTCCCCTTGAGGCCTTAATGTCTATCAATTCCAATCTTGATGACACCCCGTGGTTTACAGACATTGCAAACTACTTAGCGGGTGGTATTCTTATCAAAGGGTTAACATCCCAACAAAAGAAGAAGTTCTTTAAAGATGTTAAGACTTACTTTTGGGATGAACCTTATCTCTTCAAACAATGTGCTGATCTGATGTTGGTGTGTTGATGGACCCGCAGCTTTAGACATTCTGGAAGCTTGCCATAAAGGACCCACCGGTGGTCATTTTGGTCCCAACTACACCGCGAAGAAAGTGTTTGACTTAGGATTCTATTGGCCCACCATTTATTGTGATGCTCACGAGATGGTTAAAAATTGTGATGCTTGCCAACGCCAAGGCAAGATCACACATAAAGATGAGATGCCTCAAAATTTCATCCAAGAATGTGAAATCTTTGACGTATGGGGTATCGACTTTATGGGGCCATTTCCATCATTCGAAGGGAACGAATACATCCTCGTAGCAGTTGACTACGTATCCAAATGGGTTGAAGCGAAGGTTCTCCCTACGAACGATGCGAGGGTGGTTGTGAACTTTTTGAAGCAACTTTTTGCTCGATTCGGTGTTCCTCGTGCTATCATCAGTGACCGCGGGACTCATTTTTGCAATGATCAATTTGCTCGAGTCATGGCTCAGTATGGTGTCAATCACCGTCTTTCCACCGCTTATTATCCCCAAACAAATGGTCAAGCCGAGATTTCGAACCATGAATTGAAGAGAATTTTAGAGCGAACTGTGGGAGAGCGTCGTGCCTCATGGGCCGATAAGTTAGAGATTCTTTGTGGGCTTTCCGTACCGCATATAAGACGCCGATTGGTTGCACTCCATATCATCTTGTGTACGGGAAGGCATGCCACCTCCCTATTGAGCTGGAACATAAGGCGTACTGGGCCTTGAAGTGGGCCAATTTTGACATCAACAAAGCCGATGATCTTCGAAAGATTCAACTCAACGACCTAAATGAACTAAGGAATGAAGCTTATGAGAATTCATTGATCTACAAGGAGAAAACCAAGATCATCCATGATGCAAGGATTAAGAACCAAGAGTTTCACGTTGGTGATCAAGTTTTACTCTTTAACTCTCGGTTGAAGATCTTCTCGGGCAAGCTAAAGAGCCGTTGGTCTGGTCCATTCACCGTCGCCAAAGTCTTCCCTTATGGCACCATTGAGCTTTCTCAGCCAAATGGGCCTAATTTTAAAGTGAATGGCCAGCGTGTGAAGCTGTTCCTTGGTGAGGACATCTCTCATGAGATGATTCCATCCCTCACCACGTTTCCCTTGAATTAGTTCTGGGTCGAGTCAGGCTCGTGACTAGGTTAAAAAAAACAAGCGCTTCTCGGGAGGCAAACCGTTGATCTATCCTTTACTGTTTTCATAATAAGTGTAGGGGGAGCCCCGTATGTGTTTGTTGTCTTGTTTCTTATGATGTGCAGGGATTAAAGCTTTAGAGAGCACTTTTGACGACATTTGACGACCGCGATCCCGTGTAGCCGTCTTCCCGGTTCTATCCTAAACTGTCGTGATTCAATATTTCATATCTTATACGTTCACATTGAAATCACTATAGTTGTCCTTTCCTTAGCAAGATTTAAACAACGTGCACAATGTCCTAAGTGTAGGGGAGTTTACTCCCACATGCTTAAACATTGAGGACAATGTTTACATCAAGTGAATTTGTCCTCATTTTAACCGGAAAATTTAATTTTTCGACATTTTTCAAAAATTTTAATCTATTTTGGCCTAGTTGTATAGTAGTATTTTCCTTTGTTATCGTTATTTACTTTCTTTGCTAGAATAAATTTTGAATAAAGTGGTTTTAAATTTTTCAACGTCACGAATCTTTTGACTCAACCCGAGTTTACTTATCTAAGTTTACTCTATCTAGTATCCTTAACGTGTTTAAGTCAAGTCTTGCTAGGCTTTTATATAGGGAGCTTTAAAACGGGAAAGTCTTAACTCTCACAGGTTAAGAACAAGAACTTTTGGCATGTTCCTATAATTGATCCTAGAAAGTCATTTATCAAGGGAACTTTAAAATGCGAATTCTAAACTTGAAAAAGTCTAAGAAGTTGCAAGATCCTATAGATGACTTCAAAACCTAAAACTTTGATTTAATTGGCTAAGCATCCACGAGTCTCATTCCTTGAGATTTTAAATTGTGGAGAACGAGAGACGATAGAGTCAATTATAAGTTTGGTATTCTTTCATGAATATATGTGAGATAATTATGAGCTTTTTCTCCCATCACTTGTTAATAAATTTAATTGTAATAAATAAGGTTGTACGATTTGAAAAGTTACTTAGCTTCTAGCACAAGATCGTTTAAAAGTTGCTCGGTATTAATTAGAGTTCATAGCCAAGGCATAACTGTCACACCCCACCATGGTGGAATATGGGACGCGACGCATGGATATCATCACAACAATAGCGTGTCCATAGAGAGAACTATATGAATTAGAAATGTCATAAAAGGTGACACAAATGTCATGACAATATCTCATCAATGCAGGAGTCTAGATAAGTAGGTAACAGTCCTACCTCTTACCCAAGACAAACAAATAACACAAACAAATCAACATATAGGTTCATAGTATCACTTATTGAAACAAACAGAAAAATAAACTAAGAAGGAATGGGGATCTCCTTCTAAATGCATTCCTACGCGACTCCAATCCTAGCCACATATGTTCTCACGCTTAACCACTTTATCACCTGAAAGAGACACTAAAACACGTCAACATAATGTTGGTGAGAGTCATAGGTTTAGACTCCAACCGAAAATAGATTATAATAAGCTGTGAACAACCATAAACCACTAAACATATGGACAATGTGCTACAAGTATGTATTAACAACTAACATTCAAGATCAGTCATTCCAAACCAAATACAAGGCTCCCAACCTTACCAAACACCATGGTACCATAGGCGCCCATACACCTATGTACCAATCCCAAGGCCCCGCCTTGTCATTATCCATTGGTTCCATAGATGCTCACACATCTATGTACCTCCCCAAGGCCCCGCCTTGTCAACATCCCCTTGGTACCAAGTAAAACCACAATAACTGAGACGGTACGTGTCCCCCGATCCAAATCATAAACACAATCAAGAATCACATAGCAGTTAATCACATAAGTGCACACACAAGTCCATCACAACCCATAAAAACATTCACAGCATTAGTTACAAAACCATACAGTGTCTCTTCCATCCCATCTGGAAGTGAAAATCATTAAAAGATATGGGACTATGAAACTCACCTGATTGAATATATATATATATACTTCTGCTTATCCGCATATTACCGATTTTGAACATACAAAAAGTTTGTTATGATTAGGGGGTCTTACCCTAACCCATTTGCTTAGCCACCCTTCAGGTCTCTTATTTAATATATAAACCAACTACCATGCTCATTAGAGGGCTCAAGTGTACTCCTAAGTACCCCAATCACCTTAAAACATTAAATTAAACCCGGCTGATTTCAAAACTGTTTTGACCTCCGATTGTTTAACCTGTATTTGACCCACCTCCCGACCTCCAATTTAGTTATCTTTTCTTGCGTTTGAAATCCACTTCAAAAACCTATTCAGGAATGCTTGGATCGCAAAATAAGGGTTTGTAGAACTCTAGATATGATCAAAACAAGTGACATAAAATTTTGCCCAGTTTTTAAAAACGAATTTAACACAATTAGCTTAATTAATTACCATCACCATGTATAATTATTATCTCTAATTAATCTAATCATGTTTATACCATTATAATACAGAATTCATAATTAACTTAACCCTAGATCCATCATGTATTGATTGTAAGAGAATTAAAAACAATTTAATTAAAAAGTGTATTGAAGATTTTACCTTAGAATTTTTGAAAGAAGAAAAATTAATGAAGAACCCTAAATAGACTCCATTGATTTCGACTTAAGCTTGATCTCCAGGGGATTATGATGTGTTTTTAGTTAATAAAAAGTCTTTATATAATTTCCTAACAAGTCCTTGGCCCATTACAAAAGTCCGGTTCCCTTTATTCCTTTTTTACCCTTTTCTTTCTTTTTAATCGGCCTAAACCGACTTTAACATATACTTTTTTATTTTATTTTTCTTTTTATTACTTATTATTATGTTATTAATAATACCTTAATTTACCGTAATTTATTTCAGCTCCTAAAGCCTCTGAAACCTTAAAACCGTAAAACTAGTCAATTTTACGCGTATACCGAAAAACGTAAAATATACAGTTTTAAAAAAAATATATTAAATTTTGAAATAAACTTTATAACTAAGTTCTAAATGACTTAAAATCATCCAGAAAAATACTCACATGACTAAACACCTTACCCGAGACCTCTAAATGCTAAACCCCAAATCGTAAAAAAAATACGATTTACTATAATACTTATACGTATACGTAAAACACCAAAATAACACCATTTCATTTCATAGTCACTAATTTGTGAGCTCATGAACATGAAATAACCGTTCCTCGATTTACTTATGAGTACTTTATACCCATAAACGATATCCACACCAACCTCGTTCACGCAAAATAACATGTAAACACGCAAATCACATAGTCACACATAAATTAACATTTAAATAAGACCAAGTGACGAACCTCAAAACCACGGTTGTCACATCACTCCCTCCTAATAGAAATCTCGTCCCGAGATTTACTCCTTAGGATCGTCATTATCAATTACCTGAGGATACTTGCTCCTCATAAATCCTTCCCGTTCCCACGTGAACTCTAGTCCACGTTCCAAATTCCATCTATCCATAACTATGGTATATTACCCTTTTTATCCAACGTCCTAGCTTCACGACCCAAAATCTCTATCGGATCTTTGATAAAACGAAGACTGTATCCATACTAATATCATCTAACGGTACTTGCAAGTCAGTTCTTGCTAAGCGTTTCCTCAAGTTTGATACATGAAATACGTCATGCACACTACTTAATTCCTCCGGTAATCTCAACCTATACGCCACTAGCCCAATCCTTTCAAGGATTTCAAATGGACCCACAAATTTAGGTGCTAACTTCCCTTTTCTTTCCAAACCGCATCACCCCTTTCCATGGTGAAACCTTTAGCATAACTTTCAAATCTCAACGGCTTACGCCTCTTGTCCGCATAGCTCTCTTGTCGGTTCTTTGCTATTTTCAACCTCTACTTAGTCACTGCCACCACCTCCATAGTTTTCCGATCCACCTCCGGTCCAATACGTTGGCCGCTTCTAACTTCATCCCACTGTAACGGTGATCCACCTCATCTCCTATGAATTAACTCCAGTAGTTTCTACTACAATTCCTATCACCATACCTAACGGCTTCTATCCTCTACGGATTTTCCATCATTCGGAAGTTCTCCCAACCTTAAACACATCCAATGGTATATGCAAGATTGCATAACCAAAAGCTTCCCATAATATTCAAAAGAAACATGTCATAACCACCACCTCATCCTTGCTTTCCCATGCTCGGCACCAAGTAACTAACCATCCTTCATACTAACATGTGTTACACCTTTTCTCTAGGTGGACGTTCCATTTTTCGTGACTACTAACCTCTTGCTCTAACGGTTTCTCTTCAATATCACCCCACTATCTTCACAACCTCTTGCTCCCTCGAATCATTCTTCCTCCATACTACTTTTCGCTTGTCTCTCCACAATCTTAATTTCCATACCATCTTATATCCCGTCTTCAGCCTATAATTTAGGTATTTCCTCCTTTATTCCTTACATCCTCATCAATGGGGAATATGCCCCTCTCACCGGTGACTCTCTCTTTGTAGGAGAATTCTTCCTAATATAATGCGTTCTCCAACTATCTCCAAATCTCACGCCAATGCTCTAGGCGTCTTTCTCAATTACCCCTATTGTATGCTCATACCAAACATTAGTCTATCAACGGTATACTACGCTTGCTTCCCATCGTTTCTTCCCTTTCCATAATCCTTCATAAGGCATTCCATACATATTAGGCTAACTTTTACGCAAAACCCTCTATTCCATCACATCCGTACGCAATCCTTCCAACTTCTCAACTACGTGACTTCTCATTCCTCTTGAAATATGAGATGAATTAGTCAGTCTATCGACTATCACCCAACTCTCGTCGTACTTATTCCTTCACCCCATTATGTATCCCTTTCACCAACTTCGTCCTTACCATCACCCTTTCTAAGCTACTCCTATCTATCTAGGAAGTATAGCCTACGTCCCTTTTCTCCATATGATTGTCCAAGCCACGCAACATACATGTTGACGCGTTCTTTGCTTTAGAAAACTCAACTCGTGCAACCTACATCCTTCATCCAAACCACCCTAATACGCTATCCATATAGTTCAAGTTCGTCTCAGCTTCACTTCATTCTTCTTATTCTATGTCTCATCAACCATGCTTGCCTTTCCCAGATGGTACTTGGCCTTGCAATTTTCTTTCATCACTTAACTCCACCCATCACTTTTTCCAAATGTTCAATCAAGATGATTAAATATGTGTTGGAGACGTTCATGATCTGTATAGATCATTCTCTACGTGTCGTACCCCCAATGCCTCTAGCATTCTAGGCAGATATAACAATCCAGCTCCACTAACTAAGTCTATCTAGTTCTTCCAAATCTTTAGTTCCCACAACGTATAAAAAACCGCCTTTCTTTGTCGTTCTCGTATACATCCAAATCCTTGCTCCACGTATCGTCATAGTTCGCGAATTCATCCAGTCCTTCCGATAATTCCAAGATCTGCTCATTATCCAATCCACCTCTTCAGCCTCCAAAACGCTTCCTCACCCTTCTTTACTTTGCCCCTTGATGGTTCCACGATATGCCATAATCTTTGACTACTCGTCCTGGCCAACTTAATCCTAAAACTCACACTTGAAAATCTCATGTATAATTCCCTTTCCTAACAACTCCAAAACCAACTCATAATTCGCCTCACTCTCCTTCTTAGATTTGAGTAGATCAATCGTCGATGCTCCCGATGACAAATCGTTTATATATTGTCATGCACCTCCGGTTCATTGACTCCATGAAAACTGCTAGCGCCTCGGCGAAGCCAAAATCATAACCGTAAACCCAAAGCGTTCATACAACATCCTTAGCAGTTTCAACTACGTCCTCCTTGCACCCTCTCTTAGAAGCAATACGAATAAATTTCTACCTCGTTCTACTCGCGAAAATCTACACGTATTCTAAAAGACCAATACTTACTCTTATCAGACCACTCAACCGCTTTTCACAGCCAATCTACTACTAAGCAACTCAAATTTTACCTTGCATCCGTCGCAATTTCTAACAACTCTTGCTCTTAAAATCATTCCATCAACAATTTCCTTGGAAAGGCACTAACTACAACTCCTCTCACTTCGCCTACTTGCTCTATTTATGGTTCTACCTCACAGTAATAGGCAAACCTACTAAATCTCAGGAAATTTTCAGAAAACTTACATGCCTTACGAACAATCATAAATACCTTTGAGGTATTATATCCCCTTCCAACACTCTCTATGGCGCATTACTTGTGCCAATATCCATACATTATACAAATCTCTATTCATCTCCCTTGTCAGTCCTAAGAGACCTCATGACCACATTAGTTCGTCTACGAACTTTTAACTCTTTCATCCCCACTAAGGGCATTCCGACCATTCTCTCAGGGCCACCTACTTAATCGTGTAGGCGCGACCAAGTCTTTCATATGTCTACCTCAACGCTCCCAATCAATACGAACCCAAAACTACATCCTGAATCCACTAGATACGATCAACGAATCAAACCCACGGATAACTAACGACATTTCACATGCACGAGTTAAAACAGACCAAAACCACGAAAACTCAAAAGGAAAACTCAAACAAGTACCAATGCAAATGACTCATGACAACGAAAAATGATCCAAGAAACACTTAATGGCAACCAAAACATCTTATGCCCCGTGACATATTATTTAAACCGTGCACAAGATCGACTTTTCCAAAAGAATATTTTTTTCTTTCCTCCCCATATCTATGTGACTCAAACAATCTACAAACAACCTTCTAGACGATCTCAAAACTCAACTCAAAGACTAGGTATCCCGTGCATCCCAAATCATAAAAAACTACTATTCAAAACTCAACCTTGAACCCGTCACTTGTACCAAAATTTCGATCAAGCTACTGACACCCCATGACTATACATACTAAATATTTGAAAATTACATTCCGAGTACATAATTTTAGGCTTTTGAATCACCCAAAAAGCTTTAAAAACGAACAAGTTATGACCAAAACAGTTTTATACTAGTTGTTTTTTTTAATAACTAAAGAATCCTCTTAGTAATTAACGTAGTCCTTTTTAAATGAAAAGAAATAAATGTATGTGAAATTTTCATGAACTTTTTTTAGTCTTGCATAAATAATTATAAATGACGTATATTGATTAAGCTCACTTATATAAACTATTTAAGTAGAAAGAAATTTTATTTCGCTTTATTTTAAAGAAAGTCTTTTAGAATTTGAAATAAATAATTGTTGATTGAAAAAAATCTTATGTTACATCTTGTTTCAAACACGACTCCAACACCTTACCCTTATTTTACCGAATACAACCAACTATCTAACTCTATAGTAGATTTCCAAGTCCCTTTTTTTTCAATATATACCGACCAAAAGAAATGTAAGACCCAACACAAAAGATTTCATTATCTCAAAAGAAATCCTAAGTTATTTCAATAGACTTAAACCAAGAACACCATTTTAAAACGTACACGTGAAATACGAAACTCAATGAATACGCTACAACAGAGGTTTAATAAAAAAAACGAGCTAGCCACCCTCCTAAGGATACAATTGATAATTGTAGGGGATCATACATATATAGGCATATCGGGATACATATACTTAAATCCGTCTAACATCTACTATACAAGCATGTACTAACCCTCTTTCATGCAATCATACTTATGAATCCATTGAAGTTGTGGTACTTGTATAACTATGTTGGCCACCATACTTATACAATTACCCTTCCCCAATGCACTCCTTCCTATGATGACACTTATAAGAATTAATACAACACATAACACATATATCCATCTACTCACATAAGCTCATAACCACATAACCAAAAAAAGTCCAAAACTCCATCCATTAAAATAACATAGTCAAACTCTTGTAATACATAAATCCATAGTCTAGCTAAAACACATAGACTAAATCCAAAACGAAAACATAATCAGTTATAAGTCATGTCGCCCATAAGAGTGGAAACAGCTTAAAATCCTTCATATCCACCTACTCCTAATAACTCGAACCACCACATGATTCTTAGGGAACATGACTTAAACATCAAAAGAAAAATACTATACCTCAGGTACATAAAATAACCCAACAAAAGATAGAAACTACCATGTACCAAATTATGTACTATAATGTACAATTTAAGCAAAATACGACAATGACTAGCGTGGATGATTATGGTTCAACCAGCACTAGTCACACCCCGAAAAGAAAATAACATGTGGCGAAGTATGAACTACTATGGTTCAACCCATACTAGTCAAAATTTAACAAACATCGCAAGTAAAAACCAATAACATCCAGAAAACTTTATTTAATATAAAATGCACACATACTCCTATGACGCCTATATGCAGGGACCCTTAAGCTATAGACTAGGTTACTAGACTAGGCAACCTAATTCTCTATAACCATTGGCTCTTGATACCATTCTGTCACACTCCACCATGGCAGAATATGGGACGCGACGCTTGGATATCATCACAACAATAGCGTGTCCATAGAGAGAACTATATGAATTAGAAATGTCATAAAAGGTGACACAAATGTCATGACAATATCTCATCAATGCATGAGTCTAGATAAGTAGGTAACAGTCCTACCTCTTACCCAAGACAAACAAATAACACAAACAAATCAACATATAGGTTCATAGTATCACTTATTGAAACAAACAGAAAAATAAACTAAGAAGGAATGGGGATCTCTTTCTAAATGCATTCCTACACGACTCCAATCCTAGCCACATATGTTCTCACGCTTAACCACTTTATCACCTGAAAGAGACACTAAAACACGTCAACATAATGTTGGTGAGAGTCATAGGTTTAGACTCCAACCGAAAATAGATTATAATAAGCTATGAACAACCATAAACCACTAAACATATGGACAATGTGCTACAAGTATGCATTAACAACTAACATTCAAGATCAATCATTCCAAACCAAATCCAAGGCTCCCAGCCTTACCAAACACCATGGTACCATAGGCGCCCATACACCTATGTACCAATCCCAAGGCCCCGCCTTGTCATTATCCATTGGTTCCATAGATGCTCACACATCTATGTACCTCCCCAAGGCCCCGCCTTGTCAACATCCCCTTGGTACCAACTCAAACCACAATAACTGAGACGGTACGTGTCCCCCGATCCAAATCATAAACACAATCAAGAATCACATAGCAGTTAATCACATAAGTGCACACACAAGTCCATCACAAACCATAAAAACATTTACAACATTAGTTACAAAACCATACAGTGTCTCTTCCATCCCATCTGGAAGTGAAAATCATTAAAAGATATGGGACTATGAAACTCACCTGATTGAGCTTCTCCAAAAATCCGCGCACTAGCAAAAAGCTAACAAACAAAAGCACACAATCAAAACATGCACCAAACACTAAGATGGTCATCAACCCATGATGTATATCTAACCTTCTCCCATATATATACCTCATTTATATGCTCTAAGCATCTCATTACACCCGTCTATAAAGCCCTTAACTTAGTTTACTAAGGGCATTCCGACCATTCTCTCAGGGCCACCTACTTAATCGTGTAGGCGCGACCAAGTCTTTCATATGTCTACCTCAACGCTCCCAATCAATACGAACCCAAAACTACATCCTGAATCCACTAGATACGATCAACTAATCAAACCCACGGATAACTAACGACATTTCACATGCACGAGTTAAAACAGACCAAAACCACGAAAACTCAAAAGGAAAACTCAAACAAGTACCAATGCAAATGACTCATGACAACAAAAAATGATCCAAGAAACACTTAATGGCAACCAAAACATCTTATGCCCCGCGACATATTATTTAAACCGTGCACAAGATCGACTTTTCCAAAAGAATATTTTTTTTCTTTCCTCACCATATCTATGTGACTCAAACAATCTACAAACAACCTTCTAGACGATCTCAAAACTCAACTCAAAGACTAGGTATCCCGTGCATCCCAAATCATAAAAAACTACTATTCAAAACTCAACCTTGAACCCGTCACTTGTACCAAAATTTCGATCAAGCTACTGACACCCCATGACTATACATACTAAATATTTGAAAATTACATTCCGAGTACATAATTTTAGGCTTTTGAATCACCCAAAAAGCTTTAAAAACGAACAAGTTATGACCAAAACAGTTTTATACTAGTTGTTTTTTTTAATAACTAAAGAATCCTCTTAGTAATTAACGTAATCCTTTTTAAATGAAAAGAAATAAATGTATGTGAAATTTTCATGAACTTTGTTTAGTCTTGCATAAATAATTATAAATGACGTATATTGATTAAGCTCACTTATATAAACTATTTAAGTAGAAAGAAATTTTATTTCGCTTTATTTTAAAGAAAGTCTTTTAGAATTTGAAATAAATAAGTGTTGATTAAAATAAATCTTATGTTACATCTTGTTTCAAACACGACTCCAACACCTTACCCTTATTTTACCGAATACAACCAACTATCTAACTCTATAGTAGATTTCCAAGTCCCTTTTTTTCAATATATACCGACCAAAAGAAATGTAAGACCCAACACAAAAGATTTCATTATCTCAAAAGAAATCCTAAGTTATTTCAATAGACTTAAAACCAAGAACACCATTTTAAAACGTACACGTGAAATACGAAACTCAATGAATACGCTACAACGGAGGTTTAATAAAAAACGAGCTAGCCACCCTCCTAAGGATACAATTGATAATTGTAGGGGATCATACATATATAGGCATATCGGGATACATATACTTAAATCCGTCTAACATCTACTATACAAGCATGTACTAACCCTCTTTCATGCAATCATACTTATGAATCCATTGAAGTTGTGGTACTTGTATAACTATGTTGGCCACCATACTTATACAATTACCCTTCCCCAATGCACTCCTTCCTATGATGACACTTATAAGAATTAATACAACACATAACACATATATCCATCTACTCACATAAGCTCATAACCACATAACCAAAAAAAGTCCAAAACTCCATCCATTAAAATAACATAGTCAAAATCTTGTAATACATAAATCCATAGTCTAGCTAAAACAGCATAGACTAAATCCAAAACGAAAACATAATCAGTTATAAGTCATGTCGCCCATAAGAGTGGAAACAGCTTAAAATCCTTCATATCCACCTACTCCTAATAACTCGAACCACCACATGATTCTTAGGGAACATGACTTAAACATCAAAAGAAAAATACTATACCTCAGGTACATAAAATAACCCAACAAAAGATAGAAACTACCATGTACCAAATTATGTACTATAATGTACAATTTAAGCAAAATACGACAATGACTAGCGTGGATGATTATGGTTCAACCAGCACTAGTCACACCTCGAAAAGAAAATAACATGTGGCTAAGTATGAACTACTATGGTTCAACCCATACTAGTCAAAATTTAACAAACATCGTAAGTAAAAACCAATAACATCCAGAAAACTTTATTTAATATAAAATGCACACATACTCCTATGACGCCTATATGCAGGGACCCTTAAGCTATAGACTAGGTTACTAGACTAGGCAACCTAATTCTCTATAACCATTGGCTCTTGATACCATTCTGTCACACTCTACCATGGCGGAATATGGGACGCGACGCATGGATATTATCACAACAATAGCGTGTCCATAGAGAGAACTATATGAATTAGAAATGTCATAAAAGGTGACACAAATGTCATGACAATATCTCATCAATGTATGAGTCTAGATAAGTAGGTAACAGTCCTACCTCTTACCCAAGACAAACAAATAACACAAACAAATCAACATATAGGTTCATAGTATCACTTATTGAAACAAACAGAAAAATAAACTAAGAAGGAATGGGGATCTCTTTCTAAATGCATTCCTACACGACTCCAATCCTAGCCACATATGTTCTCACGCTTAACCACTTTATCACCTGAAAGAGACACTAAAACACGTCAACATAATGTTGGTGAGAGTCATAGGTTTAGACTCCAACCGAAAATAGATTATAATAAGCTGTGAACAACCATAAACCACTAAACATATGGACAATGTGCTACAAGTATGCATTAACAACTAACATTCAAGATCAATCATTCCAAACCAAATCCAAGGCTCCCAGCCTTACCAAACACCATGGTACCATAGGCGCCCATACACCTATGTACCAATCCCAAGGCCCCGCCTTGTCATTATCCATTGGTTCCATAGATGCTCACACATCTATGTACCTCCCCAAGGCCCCGCCTTGTCAACATCCCCTTGGTACCAAGTCAAACCATAATAACTGAGACGGTACGTGTCCCCCGATCCAAATCATAAACACAATCAAGAATCACATAGCAGTTAATCACATAAGTGCACACACAAGTCCATCACAAACCATAAAAACATTCACAACATTAGTTACAAAACCATACAGTGTCTCTTCTATCCCATCTGGAAGTGAAAATCATTAAAAGATATGGGACAATGAAACTCACCTGATTGAGCTTCTCCAAAAATCCGCGCACTAGCAAAAAGCTAACCAACAAAACCACACAATCAAAACATGCACCAAACACTAAGATGGCTCATCAACCCATGATGGACATCTAACCTTCTCCCATATATATACCTCATTTATATGCTCTAAGCATCTCATTACACCCCTCTATAAAGCCCTTAACTTAGTTTACTTCATAACCCGTCTCGTTAACATTTTACCCAAAACAGTCCCGGCTTTTTAGGTCTCCAAACTATAAGCCAAACGCCCACCTAACTGTTGGGTCGAATTATTAAGTTGATGAGTCAAAATACAACAAAATAAGAAGACAAGGGCTAAAAAGTACAAGTTGCAAAAGAACAAGCCGTTGGAGTCTTTTTATTACTTTAGCTTTCTTTGTAAGCTATGTTTTCTAGTATATAAAGAAAACATACGTAGGTTTTATATATATTATTCATTCACAATGTAAACCTAAAGTGTGTGTCGCACTAGACGTGGGATTCAATGTATACACGTCTAGTGGATGTTTGTTATTAATATAATGAACATCCCCATTTGTTTTAATTCGTGTTCTTTGTGCCTAAACACCTTGTCATGATCATTGTTCTTTTCCGCTATGTTATCATATGAATGATGATCAAACCTAGATATATGGTTCATAACCATTGAGTCGAACGATCAATAGGACTCATCAATTGGTATCAGAGCCTAAGGCTCTTGATATCTAGGTCCGACGAGGTGTTCGTGTATGGTGAAGAAGAAAAATTCGTATGGAGTTTTTCTGGACGTTTTTGTGTGCGCAACAGTATTCAGAAGGTCATAACTTTTGATTGAACCGTTGGATCGTCACGAAATTTTAGATGTGTGTTCTACATACATAGATCTAAACATCCACCGGAGGGATTGTCGAGTTTTATCCCCAAGCAAAAGTTATTAAGCGTCGAAGTTGGCTGATGGAAGATTTTCAGTTTTCTGCTTTCACATGAAATCATGAACTAGGGTTTCTTCAAACCCTAGATCTACTTAAAAAGCAGGAAGAATTGAGATTGGTGGCTGTTAAATCAGGATCTATGGTTAATTAACAAACCCTAATTAGGGTTTCGATGTTTAACTTTATAAACCCTAGATCCAAGATTATGTTTGGTTGGCTGCTATTTGATCGAGGGCTGTGCAAAGCAAGTGATCACTGTTTGATATTTAACAGCCAAGAAGAAAACGTGTGATGATGAGGGTTTGATGTGAAGAACCCTAGACCTGAATGGAGTAGCAGTGTAATAGCAGACTGTGGTACGTCTACATCTGCTGGTACAGTACATTCAAATAAATAAGTTGCTTCAATTAGGTGCCCTAATTCTGGATCTAAACATTGTTTGGATATAAAAGAAGAAACGGTATGGGCCAGGGTTTCTCCAGATTTGTTTATTACGTGGAGAGAATAAACATTACTTTGCATTCACACGGTTACCTCATTCTGATTGGTGGAAAACATTGCATTCAGACGGCTACATGATATTCGTTATATAATCTTTAATCCTCTACATGCCAGTGTATCGTATTACAGTGAGCCTCTCGTTCCTATTGGTTTAAGGATGGTGTGTTCACACGGTTTGAACTTTGTGATTGGTTATGCACATGGAGTGATTTGTTATAATTCTCTACATGCGCATCCAAGACTATCTTCACGTGAGGCTTGTTTTTCATTGGTGGAAAAATTCTTATGTTCACACGGATGACTATCAGATTTTCAACGCTGATAGGACTTAATGTAGCCGTTGACAAGATTTTTGGTCGACGCTGATGAGGTTTCGCATAACGCTGACAGATTATGACGCTGATGTTAGCAAATTAAACGCTGATACGTTTAAACCTTAGACACTGACAAGGTTTAATATAGACGCTGACAGGTTTAAATGTAACGCTGACAGAAGGAAATTCGACGCTGACAGAATAAGTCAACACTGATGGAGTTGACAGTGTCGTCCGATATATGAGCTTCAACGCTGATACGTATTGTCAGATATCGGACAATACATCTGACCAAGATATTGGACAGAAGAGATATTGGACAACACATGGATAGCTGCTGTTTGAGAAAACTGGTACGTTTTAAGCACACAAAAAGAAGGTAAATACACACAAAAGGTACATGGAATCTCCGTTTTAATATAGAATATCATGATGATATTTATGGCTCGGATATATTGAAAGGGATTAATGATTTTAAAGCGAGTTAGCAATTATTCATGGGAATTTGATGGATACTTAAACTATGTAATCGGGATAGCCTTGCAAAAGAGTTATCCATAACTGGCTTTTACATATGGTATGAAGATGTGATTCCATTAAAATCGTCATGAAGAAGTGTTAGCTTAAGGGGAAGAATTCTTATGGGAAGTTTGATGATTGAAGAAGCTTTTCGCGAGTTTGTGTTCTATCATATCTTGAAGTCGTGGACCTCAGCCACTGACTTTAAAGGTAACTTGTTCGTGCTCACATAGTTGGTGACGAAGACTTGTCATAAACACTTGAAGGAGTTACATTATCGTGCTCAGTGTCTCACAAAGGATGAGAATATTGACAAGGGATCGAGGTCTACTTATATTTTTTGCATAATGTGGTATAAGTTCTTCATCACATGGATAAACAAGACATGGAACATAAGATTGGGTTATCTAATTCAACATCAAGAATACTTTATTTATTTTTCTTCAGGATCATTACATAGAGCTACTTTTGGAGAATCTTCAAGATTGCATACTTTCACATATTCCCTATTGATGTGTCAAAAAGGGGAAGAATATGTGCTATACTTAAGGGGAAGCTTCTTGGAGATCATGTACTACATACAAAGGATTCATGCTTAAGAGGAGTGTTTTGACATCATCAACTAGGGGAAGATTGTTGGGTCGAATTATTAAGTTGATGAGTCAAAATACAACAAAATAAGAAGACAAGGGCTAAAAAGTACAAGTTGCAAAAGAACAAGCCGTTGGAGTCTTTTTATTACTTTAGCTTTCTTTGTAAGCTATGTTTTCTAGTATATAAAGAAAACATACGTAGGTTTTATATATATTATTCATTCACAATGTAAACCTAAAGTGTGTGTCGCACTAGACGTGGGATTCAATGTATACACGTCTAGTGGATGTTTGTTATTAATATAATGAACATCCCCATTTGTTTTAATTCGTGTTCTTTGTGCCTAAACACCTTGTCATGATCATTGTTCTTTTCCGCTATGTTATCATATGAATGATGATCAAACCTAGATATATGGTTCATAACCATTGAGTCGAACGATCAATAGGACTCATCACTAACCATACCCATGATCTCTGTAAAGGAAACCCTATGTCCTTAAATATGTCAGCTAACTCTTCCGTTTTGTCCCAACCTTAAAGCTATTGTTAAGGCCCCGATATATATATATATATATATATATATATATATATATATATATATATATATATATATATATATATATATATATATATATATATATATATATATATATATATATATATATATATATATATATATATATATATATATATATATATATATATATATATATATATATATATATATATATATATATATATATATATATATATATATATATATACTTCTGCATATCCGCATATTACCGATTTTGAACATACAAAAAGTTTGTTATGATTAGGGGGTCTTACCCTAACCCATTTGCTTAGCCACCCTTCAGGTCTCTTATTTAATATATAAACCAACTACCATGCTCATTAGAGGGCTCAAGTGTACTCCTAAGTACCCCAATCACCTTAAAACATTAAATTAAACCCGACTGATTTCAAAACTGTTTTGACCTCCGACTGTTTAACCTATATTTGACCCACCTCCCGACCTCCAATTTAGTTCTCGTTTCTTGAATTTGAAATCCACTTCAAATACCTATTCAGGGATGCTTGGATCGCAAAATAAGGGTTTGTAGAACTATAGATATGATCAAAACAAGTGACATAAAATTTTGCCCAGTTTATAAAAACAAATTTAACACAATTAGCTTAATTAATTACCATCACCATGTATAATTATTATCTCTAATTAATATAATCATGTTTATACCATTATAATACAGAATTCATAATTAACTTAACCCTAGATCCATCATGTATTGATTATGAGAGAATTAAAAACAATTTAATTAAAAAGTGTATTGAAGATTTTACCTTAGAATTTTTGAAAGAAGAAAAATTAATGAAGAACTCTAAATAGACTCCATTGATTTCGAATTAAGCTTGATCTCCAGGGGATTATGATGTGTTTTTAGTTAATAAAAAGTCTTTATATAATTTCCTAACAAGTCCTTGTCCCATTACAAAAGCCCGGTTCCCTTTTTTTCCTTTTTTTCCCTTTTCTTTCTTTTTAATCGGCCTAAACCGACTTTAACATATATTTTTTTATTTTTTTTCTTTTTATTACTTATTATTATGTTATTAATGATACCTTAATTTACCGTAATTTGTTTCAGCTCCTAAAGCCTCCGAAACCTTAAAACCGTGAAACTAGTCAATTTTACGCGTATACCGAAAAACGTAAAATATACAGTTTTAAAGAAAATCTTAAATTTTGAAATAAACTTTATAACTAAGTCCTAAATGACTTAAAACCATCCCGAAAAATACTCACATGACTAAACACCTTGCCCGAGACCTCTAAATGCTAAACCCCAAATCGTAAAAAAAAATACGATTTACTATAATACTTATACGTATACGTAAAACACCAAAATAACACCATTTCATTTCATAGTCACTAATTTGTGAGCTCATGAACATGAAATAACCGTTCCTCGATTTACTTATGAGTACTTTATACCCATAAACGATATCCACACCAACCTCGTTCACGCAAAATAACATGTAAACACGCAAATCACATAGTCACACATAAATTAACCTTAAAATAAGACCAAGTGACAAACCTCAAAACCACGGTTGTCACAATAACTTATTGAAGCAGGATGCGAAGATTGGAGAGTCCGAAACGGCCCTAACAAGGTGTGAGGGCTACATTTTGTTGCTAAAGATCCCAAGTGATGTGAAGAATCATTTATCAAAAATCAATATGAAGGATCGAGACACACGACGAAAAGCAAATACTCCCGTAAAGATCATGGAGAAATCTATCCGAAAAGACCCTAGCAAGGTATGAGGATAAATAGATCCAATTCCTAAAAGGAGGCGGATCATTGTATATCGAAGTAAAAAATAAAGATTGGATAAAAATGAAGAAGTCCTGGTCCAAATAAGAAGAATCTCTCAAAAACTTCAAGTGAAGAAATTCCTATTATGAAGAGAAGACCATAATTTCAAGAACGTCTCTCAAGATTCAAAGTATGAAGTCGCTGCCGAATATCGGTCCGAGAAAGGTCTCAAATCGTGAAGCGATTTATGCTAAGATATGAACTTTAAGAGGTCCCGAGAAGCAGTTTTAAGATTTTGTCCTTTAGCTAACTATTGATTAAATCATCCCACTTTATTTTCGGTTTAAATAAACTATCGAAATAAGTCAAATAATGTATCCCCGTGATCATTCAAGACAAAAATTAAAATACAAGAGATACACCTAGTAATAAGGTAGTCTAAGTAAATAATTGGGCCACATGAGTTCGTGTTAGTTTGCTAACTTATAATAACAATGATCTCGTTTTTAAGCTTGGTATGGGGAACGTGAAACTTGAGGATGATAAATATTCATGACAACCAAAACCCCAATGTAAGTCTTTGATTTCTTTACTTGTTTTGTTCTTTTAGTTTCCTTAGTGTTTAGTATTTAATAAAGGCCAAGGTGGGTTATTTATTATAAAAAATGTAAACCGTGCTTTGAAATTAATGCATTGCATGAGGGCATTGCAAAATGTAGGGGATTTAATAAGTGTGAAAACACTTATCCTTTTACCACTTATTTCCAATAATAACAAGACCAAAACGTGTATTTTATGTCGTAAAAGTCGGAATTATACGTGGTTTGTGTTTTTATTGTGTTTCAGGATAAAAATAAGAAAAAGGAAGAAAACATGGGCTATCACGGGCTTTTATCAAAGAAAAAGACAAAGGACAAAGTCAAAAGATCAAGAGTGCAAAAAGAACGGAAGTCCAAGGCCTAATCTGAAGATTTATCGAAGAAAAAGTCTAAAGACGGAAGTTTAATGAAGTCGAAGAACTTAAGTCTAATTATAGATGAAAATTATAAGACGAGTTCAATTTATATCGACAAATCCCGAGACGACGTCGAGAAAGACAAAGAATTTAAATCGAGTCGAGACGAGAAGAAAGAAAGAAGGAAGCAACACATCCACTCCCCACCTCCTATATATAACCTCCTAATGTGTCATTAGGAGGGTGTTAGTTAGTTAATTTAGCTAGTTCATTTTTCTTTTGGTAGTTTTCATTTTTAGAGAGAGAAAGTGTTTAAGTTTCTCTCACTAGAATTTCATCTTTTCTTTCTTTCATGTTTAAGCTTTAATTCACTCTTGTATTTTGAAATCATTAATCTACAAGTTCAAGTTAAGTTTTTCATCTTCAATCTCTTTCTACATTTCTTGATTTTTACTTATATTTGATCCGAAATCATCTTTGATTTTGTTTAATCTTGATGTTTATGAGATCAAAGAGTTTATCTTTTGGTTTCTATCTAAGCTTTATACGGATTAAGCTTTGAGCTTATCATGCTTATTGGCTTATTTCGTGTTTAGCTTATTTACTTTTTAGTTTTCTTAAAAAGTTTCGTTTTATAAAAGTTTGATTTAAAAGTTTTGCTTATTTAAAGTTTTGGAAGGTTCTTATTCGTTCTTATTGAGATCTTTTCATAATAAATTTGGTTAAGTTTTGGTTTGAGCTTATTAAAAAGTAGCTTATTAACTTGGCTTATTGCGAATTTCATTCCGTTGGAAAGGGTTTACCTTTTCCGCCCAATATTCCGACAGATTCCACTATTATTCTGATACATTGTATCGGAAAAGGGTTTTTGATTCCGACTGAGATTCCGATTGGGATTCCGACAGCAGTGATCATCATTATTCCGATAGGTTTGGGTTACCAGTATTCGATCACTTATTCCGATCGTTGGTTGCGATTGCTCCTGGCATCGTACATTGCGATCGGGTATAAGGATTATTGTGACGAAACGCTGCCAAAATTTCATCAGCCATGTTCCGACAGACATTGTATTCCGATAGAATTATTCCGATACTTTGATATTCCGACAGTTGTGATTCCGATGGGTTTTCCTTTGACATATTCCTATGAGTTCATTCCGATTACATTTCGACACAGACATTCCGACGGGATTCCGATGACATTCAGATGGGTTTAAGTTTTTGTCTTTATAAAGTTTTAAGTTTTCAATTTACCGTCAAGTTTTTAATCATTTAGTTTTAACTCGTAATTTAGTTTAATTTTTAAAGCTTTAATTTTACTCAACGACATTTTCATATTTGCTTTTAGTTTAATCAAACCATTTTATTTTCCACCAAGAACGACTGAGTCGCACTTTCTACTGGTAATCAATTCGAAAATATCGGTTTAACGAACTCTCATACGAGGTAATCCCTTGTATTACTTAGCTTAGTCTTGCCACTGATTAGCTAGAAGACAAAACCAGTCCACAAGTCATTGTCAGTTTTTTTTGTCTTTAGTGTTTAATTTTCAGTATTTTTCAGTTATTTTAATTTTCCATTGCTAAGTTATTTAATTTAAGAATTTTCAAAAAGTTATTTTTATTTTCCTGTTTATTTTATTATTGCTAGAATTAATTTAAGTTTTAATTAGTTTTATATTTATTCTGTTTTTGTCTTTTAGTGGTAAAAATGTGTTTTTTAGTTTTTCAAATTTTCCTAGTTTAAGTAACATATTTTAAGACTTTTAGAAAAGAAAGTTCTAATTTTCCATTATTTATTATTTTTTAGAATTAATTTAAGTTGAAATAGGTTTTTAATCAAACTGTTTTTGTCTTATTAGGCAAAAAAATTTACTTTTTCAACTTTTTTCATTTTTCTCAAATTTAGATAAGTAAAATAGGATTTTTGCAAAAGTTAATTTATTTTTCTCATTATTTATTATTTTTAATCATTATTTTAGTTTAAAAAGTGTTTTTATCCTTTAAAAAATAGAAAAATAGTTTTAAAAATTTAGGAAAAATAATTTTTAGTGTTTAATTGATATAATTAAGATATTAGTTTGATAAAATATAATTTTGAACTTTTTGTTAATTATATTTAATTTTTGGGCTTTAATTAGCATTTAAAATTGAATATTTAATTAATAAAAGGTTTTAAATTTATTTATTAATTTTTTATTCTTATTTATATAATTTTAAACTTAGTTTAAAATTTTAAGTTGTTTTTAGTTTAAAATTTTATTTCGTCACGTTTTACATATTTAGGTTTACATTTTACGTCATTCTCGTAGTTTAATCGTAGTGTAACTCGTCTTTTTATTTTTTCTCTCTAAACCCAAAAACAACTCTAATCCGAACTTGACTTTTGTATAATTGGCACATAATCACATACACCTCCACCGAGAACGAACTTTAACTTTTCGTGTTTACGGTTTTCCTAAACCGTATCGATTAAAACTTACCGGCTTATACTCTCTTTTTCCTAAAATAAGTGTATTTTTACTACTATCACTGGGAGTTTCAAGATCACCTATAATCTGAGACTGTGGATGATCTTTATTGGTTCTATAGGTGGGTTGCATGGTCATAAGGACTTCTATTTCAAGATTTCCCAAATCAGGTTCTATATGACTATCCTGAATGGGAAAGAACTCTTCAAAGGAACTTCCAAATGATACTGCATGGCTAAGAGATGGATGTTGGTAAGCTGAGTGCAGCTCTGAATAGCTTGGACCTCCATGCATGATGATTCTGTTTCCACTGCTTGACATAGAGATTGGAGAAGATGTAGAATTAAGTGGGGTTTCTCTTTCTGCATCATTATCATCATCAATCACTTCTTCATCAACACCAGGGGAAATGTTTGGACCAGCATGGAAATTCAAGATTCCACTGCTTTCAGACATTCTACTGCTTTCATGACTGTGCTTGGCAGGGGGATTGATCGGTTGTTCATCCTTTTGAGAAAGGTTATCTTCTTCTGCATTCTCTTTGGCAACATCATCAGCAGGGAACAATGAAGGTATAGTCATGTACCTTAAAGGTGGACTCTCCAAAGCAGTTGGTTCTTTTGTACCTGAAATATTATTATTCTCCAAAGCAACAAGCACATCATTCATAGATTTAGAAATTACATCAATATCAAAAAACTAGTTGGGACCTGGTTGTGTATCTTCAGGTTTATCCTCCAGAAAATTCACAGGTATGTTCTCTGTCACCTTGCTTGTCTTTTTGTTAAAGACCCTGTATCCCTTGCTTGTTAATGAATATCCCACAAAGTATCCATCATCCCCCTTTTTCGTTGAACTTCCCCAAATTATCAAGTGTGTTAAGTATAACTACATGACAACCAAAATGGTCTGAAAAAGTCAATCTAGACAAAGCAACTAAATGACACCCTAATACCAAATGGGTATTCGTATTTCCCCAAATTATCAAGTGTGTTAAGTATAACTACATGACACCTTGTTCATTGCTTTTGGGAGTTCCTCCTGCTGTCAGATCTGATTTTTGGGACAACAACGTTTTGGAGTATGGTTTATTCACATCAACTGGTCTTAAAGGTATAAACCGCTCGTTTTATTTTCATTGATTACGAAGAAAAGCTTTTATCATTTGTTTGAAGATGAAGGAGATTTTCGCGGGTACGAGTTTTATGCTTAAACACTTAGTGACGAAGTGATACAAGATCTAGGAATGTGTGATTTTCCTTATGGTACTCTATGCACATATTTTCTATCACTTGCGGAGTTACATTATCGTGCTCAGTGTCTTGTTTCATAGGTAAATGGGGATTTTTGTATATACTCTTCGTCACGTGGTTAGTGCAAGATATAAAACACAAAATTGTGAGTTATAATTAGATTTCTTCATATGTGGTCATTACATAAAGCCTACAAAATTGTGATTCATAAATGATTAGCATAATTTAAGGGGAAGCTAAATTGTTGAAGTGCTAGTCATTCACATATAACATTGAGGTGAAGATTTTTACTACTACTCATTGGTATTACTACAACTAATGTGAGTATATACTGCTCAAAATCATTTTTTTATTAGGATCTCCCTACCTATGAGCTTTATGGAGGGTATTTTGAAAAGTAGAATACTTGGGTTTGATGTATGATATTGGTTAGTAGTAGTTGAAAATCAAGGTTGCTCACATAGAAGACCACTTTTTGATCATGTCAAAAAGGGGAAGATGTCTACAAAGAATGAAGTAATCTGTTGATCTTTGATGTTGTATGCTTAAGGGGAAGTGTTTTGACATCATCAATAGGGGAAGATTGTTAGGTTAAAAGTTGATGAGTCAAATCATCATGGAAACAAGGAGGACCAAATATGGCATTAGGAGAAACTTCAAGCTGGTTGACAAAATACAAGAAAGTTCCCCCTGCTAGTGAAACTTCCCACTGCTTGAAAATTCCCCTGCTATATAATAAAAGATGGAGATTTGGTCAAATATGATAAGTATGAATATTTTTGTTTTGATTTAGTCATTATTATCTTATTTAGTTCCCATTTATTTCTGGTTTCCTTAAGTTATAAAAGGAACCACCAGATGTAGGTTCTATACATCACTTCAATATACTAAATGTAACCTAATGTTATGTTTGATCTCTAGGCATGGGATTCAATGTATACATGCCTAGAGTGGTTTGTGTTCATCAATAATACAAACCTTTTGGGAATCATTCATCTTGTTAAACATCTTGTTCTAATCATTGTTCTATTCCGCTATATTAAATCATAGAATGATGATTGTCATAGATAAATGGTGTAAACCATTGAGTCTATACGATCCATAGGTTTCCACATTTTGTAAAACTTTAGGGGGTAAATCTGCCAAAAAACAAAACCCAAACCCATTAAATTCCCCCAAATCCGGCCCTTAACCTGTACCCTGCCAAAACCAACCAGCCACCTCAGATATCCACTATCCCTAATATATTAGTTATTAGTTATTTTTAAAATGAATTATTAATTAATATGTTAGGCGCCAAACACCTCTCTCCTACCCATAATCATATTAAACTCATTGTTTAAGCAAAACCCAAAACCTCCCCAACCCTAATTTCGTTTACCCACCAAATCAAAGGGAAAATATTTTATTAACTACAGATCCTTGATTCACATTTGCCTTAACCCAAACCCACCTTATACTCTTCACCAAGCCAACACATGTGACCCTTGCCATGGTCCTTGTCCCGTCCCTTTCTCTTATTACCAAGATACCAGATAAGATCAACAGCAAAGATGTAAAACTTGGTCCCAAAGTAAAAACGAACGCTTGAGATTGTTTTGAAGAGCTGTACAACTCACATGGTTTTGTCAGTAAGTCACAAGCTCCAGTTACACCAAGATGATGAATTCAAACAAAGGGCTTTTAGGGAATTTCGTCTATTTGGGTTAAAGATTCTAGACTCTTTTGTAGCCTCCTATATAAAGGCGTTTAGGGTTTTAATTCTGCTTTGTAACAGTGTTTTTTCTCAAATATTGTAATCCCTTTTTAAAATTTTATAAAAGTTGGTAATTTTTAGAAAAATGTAATATCTTTTTGTAGTTTAAAAGTTTCTATTATCAGAGATTAGTTCTGAGTTCCACAAATCACTTGTTTGATTTTGAGTTCAAGTTTAGAAATCGTAATTCCTTTTTCAAAAGACTGAAAAATTGGTAGGTTTTTCAAAACTTTGATAAAAAAATTTGTTAATGAGGTATTTGTCTGAGGTCCTTTATTAGTTTGTTTAGGTTTTCAAGAGTTAAAAAAAGGATTGTGAAAAGAAAGTTTTTGAAAAAGTTGATTATCATTTGTGTTTAGTTAACTGTCCAAAAACCAAAGTCTTGGACTTTGATTTTCTTGTTTTTCTTGTTTTCTTTTACTCCAGTAGGTTTGGAAGCGTCTGTAAGGTCGTACACGTCAGCTCATTTCCCCAAGGCATGGATGTATGCCTTGGAGGTATGCCTCTCTTTTTCATTTTCTAAGATATGATCTTTCTGTTCTTGTGTTGAATTGGTGTTGCTCTTAGTTGAAACTTGTTAAATGACTGTTGTGAAATAGTATTATATGGTCCTCTTTTTGTTGTAGAGTGTTTTCAGAAAGTTTTGTTTGAAAAAATTCGACGACTCAACCTTTAGGGGTGTTTGGGAGTGCACAGCCTAGGGTAGGGAGTACCTCATCTAGGCTGTGCTTACTCTGCATAAGCTTAGAAGGTTGAGGGTAAATGATTTATGAAAGAAAACTTGGTTGTGTAATTTGAAATATTCAGTTTCCTAGATTTTTTTTAAAAAATTTGTCTATGCTCATTTTTTCTTTTGGAATCTAAGTTGGAAAATAGGATATGATGTGAAGTAATGTTGTTTGCTCATCTTTGAGTGTATGTTGAGTTGGTAGGTATAAGTTGTGGCTAGTTGTGACTAAACTTGTGTCATCTTGATGCCTTAACCCCATCATGAACCATCAAAGAGGGCATTGGGGGGCAAAACTTACATTTTTGCTTGAAGAGTCTTGTAGTCTGTTAGATTTAGGTATTAGTCAGGTTTGATTTAGTAGAGATAAGGAAAGTAGGATTATTAGAGCTCATTGAAGCATTAGAAGTTCACAAAAAAGGCTAGTGTAAGTTTATGTATCCTTACTTGAGTGTTATGTGCATAACCAGTGGGAAAGATACATTCCCATTGACAGTTATATAGAAAGGTTATGCTATCTGCTTATTTTAGTTCTTTGCGTTCTTGTTGGGACCTTCACTAGTACAAAAAATTGTATCCGTCACACTAAAAAAGAGTGACCGTAGGCCTACAGTCACATGCGGTTTTTTAGCCTTTGTGACTAAAGGTCTCGCGACCGTAGGTACCATACGGTCACAATATGATCTAAGTGACGATAACAAGCAAGAAAATGTGACCAATACTCGAAAATGTGTGAAGAACTAGGAATAATATTTGGTGTTTAAGTGAATATGTGTGACGGTAAACACTCTACAGTTACACGAGTTTTGTTAAAGAGTGACTATTGTTTAAAAGTTTGTCACATTAATATACAATATGTGTGACATTTACTATATGATTATTGATTTTTGTGTGATTATATGCATCCAATAGCCACATGAATTGTATGTTTGTGTGACCTTTTATGACATGTAGTCACACAAATCATGCTAATGGTACTGAGTTAGTCTCATACAATTAACCAAAGAGTTACCAATAGTAGAAATAACTGTGACTGTATGCTTTGTCAAGTCAAGCAAATTGTATTTTGTGTGACTATATGCATCCAATAGTCACATGAATTGTATGTTTGTGTGACCTTTCATGACATGTAGTCACACAAATCATGCTAATGGTACTGAGTTTGTCACATACAATCAAACAAAGAGTTACTAATAACCGACTTTACTAATTCGTTTCCTCGACTCGACTCGAATTAATTTCCAATTTTAACGTAAAGATTTATCGTTTTTGGTTATAGAACTTGAATGGTATTCTATGTCTAAATAACACGTAACAAGCAAAAACGTAAAAATATCTATAATACGTAGTACGTACTATTTCTAAAACAACTAGCAAGTACCGCAAATGAAGCACAAAGGAAAAATACAAAATGCTCAAGTAAAACGCAAACAAGAATGATAAACTGCTAAAGGAAAATTAAAAGACAAATGCAAAATATTAAAATGCTAAAATGGAAATGTAAAATTAAACTAAAAATTTTAAAACCATATTTCTCATACTTTTTATATTTTTTATATTTTTATATTTTTTATTAAAACTTCTTTTCTAAAATTCTTATTAAACTAGAAATTGATTTGAATTAAAAAGAAATCTAAACATTAACTTTGCTAAAAATTGATTGTGAAACTTAAAACTAACGTGTCCTTTTTTTTTTGAAATGAAACCCAAAGAGTGCACAAAAACCAAACGCATGCCTTATAGAAACTTGGCCCAACAAGATGTACAACCCAAAGTTAAACGCAGCCCTTACAATTATTACTATACGCATGAAAAGAAACCAAGCAGAAATATAAGGGACCTTCCCTGTAATTACTAAAACTGCCAACTGTTTGCGATTTAAAGGACCAAATTGCAATTTTCGTATAATAAAAGTAAAAAACGGGCTGAATGTATATAATAAGCTCGTTCGAGCTTATTTCCGAACCAAACGAGTTGGGATTTGTTTCAAAATGTTTCTATATGAAAAATAAGCTACGAAAACTTTATTACACGTTTTAATATGAACCGAATAAGCTAAAGCGATTTTAAAAGCTTAACAAAACTTTACCATGAGCTTATTATTTAAGCGTTAGAACTTAAACTTATAGAAAATGATCGAAAGCTGAGAAAATGATTTTACCGAAGGAATTTTCAAAAAGTATTGAAATAATAAGCCAGAAATCGTGAATAAGCAAACTGTCTTATCGAGCTTATTTGACTAGTCGTTGACCAAATATAACTTATAGAAAAATCACTTCTATGGACTTAAAACACCTTATAAGCCAATAGTAATCAAATTCTATAAAAGTGAAACAAGATAAACAGGTGAATAAAGAAAACAGGACAATCAATGCAGTTTGCTCATTAAAGGACAGTTCTGAACGACTAACTTTAGGACTGAATAACTGCTTATTGAATAAGCCTCAAGCAAAACTTATAACTACAAAATTTAAGACACTAGTACTGGTTTTCTTAAACACAAATCCTTTTTGTCCAGATCAAAGTAATGAGAAATTTATGATGCTTCAAAAACAGCTATTTAGACTACCAAAATGACCTAAACTTTTTATTTGCCATCTGCCGTTTAACTCTAGGAAGCTGACTTTTAAAAACTGATATATGAATGATAAAAGGTTACCAATGTGAAGACAATTAGTACACTACCACAGCTCTAACCAAAAATTACAACTAAGCTGATCCAAATGCTCCTAATGCTGAGATTAATGTTACGCCTATTTTTGAGCGAAAAAGAGAACTAAAAGAGCACTAACTTTTGAGCATATGACCTCCAAACCACCAACCAATTACTGAAACTTATAGAGGGGATAAAAGTAAATTTGTAACAGCCATTAACTCACAGATTCAGCAACTTCTGATCTAATTTCTTCAAAACTCAGAAAGTCATCACATAAACTTGTTTTTATCAAAAAAAAATTTGCTATTTTGTGTTTCTAAGCAAACCAAAAGCTAGTTTTTACTAGAATAATTCTACTTAGGGTGCGTTTGGTAGGGTTAAACTGGAATGAGGAATCATATCAGATATGATTTGATTGTGGTAAAAATACGACCTTTTAGGGAAAAGGCGTAAAAACGGTAAGTATTAAGTGATAATTTAGGAAAATCAAGCACTAATGACCCAACTAAGTTCGTTTCCCAAGGAGGTATATGTGTGTGAATAATTAGTAATTGATTTGAGATTAATGTTTGAAAGAAGGGGATGAGAAAATAGATTGACGAATACGTGAAAATTATTACTACGACGACTAAAATTAAAACCGTAAAAAGAGCTTAAATAAAAATTAATTCTACAAATTCCCAAAAAATTACCAAAAATCAAATTAAATAAACTAAGAGTTTACAAATGATCAAAACTTTTTCAAACCTTTTAATTAATTAAATATTAATTTTTAAATGCTAATTAAAGCCCTAAAAATCAAAATAATTATTAAAAATCCGAAATAAAGATTTTTCACTCTGTGAACCTCTAAAATAACCAAATAAGACTAAAATCTATTTTTATAAATTTTTAAACTAATTAAAACTATTTAAAATGATTAAAAACTATTAAAAACTTAAAATAATTCTAGAAATTAGAAAAATAATGATAAAATTAATCTAAGAGTTGCAAAAATCCTATCTTAATGTCTTAAACCTATGAAAAATGTAAAAAGTGTAAAAATGTGAATTGAAAAATAATCATAAAATAATATTAAAATAATATTAAAAACCCAAAAATTATAAAAAATTCTAAAAACTTGCAAACTAGTTTATTTTAACCTAAATAATCAGAAAATAAAAGCGAAATTACCAAATTAACCCTATTGGGCCCCCAAATGGGCTAAAAACCAAAACAATCAACCTTAATTGGCTTAATGGGCCCAAAAAGTCAAACTTGGCCCAATTGACCTGAAAAAGCCCTATCTGACTCAAAATTCAATTCTAAACACAAAAGTCTGAAGGCCCAAAAGTTGGTTTTGAGCTTATAACAACTTAAATAGTCAACAGCTTATTCTTATTGGGCCAATAAGCCCATTAAGCAATAAGCCAATGCCATAAGCTCTGCTTAAACACACAACCTTCTTTTGAGATGCCTAAGAGATCTGTGAAAAGAAATTTTTAAAAAGCATACTCAATAAGCCAAAAATAAGCCAAGAAGATTTTCACTAAAAGACAAAATAGTCGACTTAGAGTTCTAGACCACCTCAGACCTTCTAATAAGTTGCAAAAGATTCTAAATGACTTAATTAAGAAAAATCAACAAATAAAAGTTCAATTAACCAATCCAAATAAGCAAAATAAGCTGATAAGCACTTATTTAAAAGTCAAAGTGTTTGGTTTTCTAGTCAAACCTCAAAGTCAACCCCTCAAATGCTCCAGAATGAACAAATGGGTCAAATAAGTGACACCTATTACAAATTCAAAGTTGTTGCAGGTTAAAATAAGCTAGAATAGCTTATTGATAAGCACCAGTTGAAATAACACTAGTAGTGGCTAGCAGCAGGGGAAAGGAGTTCCCAGTGCTTTGACTATTTGACTTGCTTTTTTAAAGAGATCCAGTTGGATTCAAATGGAAACAAGGGCACCCTTGTGATCAGTGAATCACAAGGAGTCTATATCAACAAAGAAATCACAATTTGGTCCACTCAATAAGCACAGAATAAGCAAACAGTTCACATATATTGCATAGACCTTGAAAATAAGCAGTTATGAACAAATAAGCAGTTTGAGCATGAATAAGCCACCCAAAATGAACCAAATGCATACACAAGCTATAATAAAGTCCAATAAGCACAAATAAACTTGTTTCAAGCAATGAATCAAAGTAAATAAGCAGATTCAAGCACCAAAAGTTAGTGATTAGCAAAAGTGATTATCCAAAATCCTTTTGCTGATCTATTTGACCACCAATCCAATTTTAAGCCTTCAAATATCTTTCCCTGATTAGGTTAACTAAAATTTAACACTTGTTAACCCTTGTCTACCCTTAGATCTAGGTTTCCCCAAAATTTTAGCCAAAATACCCAAGTAAAACTGATTTTATGACCTTTTGATTGATTTAGGTGTTCAAACCCACAAAACTTGCAGATAACCAACCCTTAATAACAGATAAACATATAACAACACAATAGAACCAAGAACAACCAGAAAGGAAGCCTTGAACCTTGGAAAATCAGTTAACCTAAACACCCCTTTGGAATCAGATCACTCAATTTTCCAAAGGATTGTTGTGTTTTAACCTATAATCCAAGATCAAAACAACCTAGCAACAATATTCCAACCCTCAGAAACACAAATCAAGCCACAAAACACAGATCCACAACAATTCATGCAAAATCACCAGATATTCAACAAAAATCAGAAAAATTAAAAAGGAAAGAGATGCAAACCTCCAAGACTTACATCCAAGCCTTGGAATGTTTGAGCTGAGGTGCTAGCAAAACAAGCACCAGCTTCCCTGTACCTGTTAAGATCAACAAACCACAAGGATGAACAAATAACTATAAAATCTGATTTTTTGAAAATAAGAGTTTTATCCCATAAAACCTTTCCTCAAAAATGAACAAATCATAAATTGGAACTCAGATCTTAGCTATTCAGATACCAAACTTTTATAAATAACACAAGAGAATTAAAGATTTTCAGATATTCAAATTTTATTTCATAAAAAGGGTTATAAACAAGATAGCTAAAATCTGGAACAAAGGGGCTCTCACATGTTGAGGCCTCCTTATATAGACGGATACAAGGCATAAACAAGCAAAACCCTAGGCTATGAAATCCCAAAAGTGCCCTTGAAATCTTCTAGACGCATTTGATGTTTGAGCTGTCCAAATTCATCTTGGCTGTTCATTTTGTGCTTGGGGACCAAGTAGAAGCTATAAATCGTTGATCTTGCCAGCTAGGATTACTTGGAGAGGAGGGTGTGATATGATTGGTTGACGTGTGAAATGGTGGGGTCAGATGGTGAGTGGGGATTGGGGTTTTGGGTGTGGGTTGAGTTCCTGGGCATGTGAATTAAGCGTGTGCCTGGGTAATTTCATTTTACCCTTTGTTTTAAGTGGGGTAAGTTCTTGGTTCATCATGGTAAACAGTAAGTATAATCTTGATAACCTATGAATCTATGAAGGGGGTTGATGATTTCTAGAGAGAGAAACTAGAGAGAGAAACTAGAGAGAGAAAGTAAGAGAAAACTATGTGTTATTTCATTAAGTGGAAACAAGAAATGTTCAACAACCAACCCCTTTCCAAGGAGGAAAGGGGTATTTATACTTCCAAGTCACTAATGGACTTGGGCCGGTCCATGACAAGCCCATGGACCGGTTCTTACTTAACTAAATAAGTAACTATTAACTATGAGCTATTACAACATTAATAATATTGTGGAGTGACCGATACTTCTAATATACGTAAAAAACGTATTTCTAACAATCTCCCCCTAAGGGAGGTCACTCCACGTTACAAAGTTCTAAACCTAGCATACTATACTAAGTCTTCGTTCTTTAGCTCGTAGTCTTTTCTTCTTTTTCTTTTTGTTGTGAATATGTTTATTGATATTTTAGGCTTTGGCTTGAGAGCATTGTTCTTTTGGCCTTTCACGTGCGATCTTTGCCTTCTTGTGAAACTTGCCTCCTCGTGACTCCATGTTCCACACACTTATGTCTTTTTGTTGAATTCTCGAAAGCTTCAGAGTTTGGTACAGCGGAAGACTTCATTTTGCACTTTCTTGAATTTTTGCTGAACTTTGATGCAGAAAAAACATAAGCATGTGGGAACGACTTCTACAGGTACACCGCAACACCACCGTCTTCACTGGTACACAGCAACGCCACCGTCTTCAGCAGGTACACAGCAACGCCACCGTCTTTAACAGGTACACAGCAACGACACGAATAAAATGGCTTTGAACATTTTATTCTAATTCGGTAGCATTTTACCTCCGGTCGGTGAAGACCGTTGGACGATATTAGATATCGTACCCGTGACGGATAGTTTCAATTAAGTAACTTCCTGACAGGATTTCGCGGGTAAACCCGTTCTCTTTATTCGACCGTCCAAAGCTGACTGCGAACATAAAGAGTGAATCACTTGGATAAATTATCCTTGTGATTTGAAGCCGTCAATTCATGAAACCTGGAACAAGTGAATTTCAGTTAAGATTTTCACCATCGTTGCTTTCCAGTTGTCACGAGCTCAATTCATAAAGAATCTTGCACGTCACCTACCAAGTGCTGTTTGATGTTAACACTAGAAGGATTTCCACTCGTCACTGTGATCAATAAAGAGTCACTCTGAGTGTTCTGGCAAGATCATATGATAATGCGAAGAGGCCTGGAACGAGTTTAAGTTCAATTAAGAATTAAACCACTGTTTCTTTCCAGTTTTTCACAAGATTGGTTCTAAAAGAACCGCACGTGTAACCTACCATGAGCTTGTTTGATGTTGGCTCAAGCAGGATTTCCATTTTCATTGTAGTACTTGCGTATTACTCGGATGTTCTAGCAATATTACAGGAATATTGCGTAGGACTCATTGAAAATCACCTAAAGTACTTGTGATACTGAAATCAAAAGTTTCGTACCTTAGGTGTTTTTGATCATCAAAAACGCTCCCCCTTAACACGTGCTTTACACATATTAAGTTGGATAATCGTTAAGTCTTTTTCATCTTTTAGCCAAGTATCATTTAAATCTCCTTAATCTTATTTTCTCCCCTTATCCAAAATGTTAACCATTAATATTTGGGATATTGAATGGATTAACCGGTCTTTGGGTAAAAATGAAATCGATATTTGGCCATAGAACATGTTCATGCTCCCCCTTAAATTAATAAGGGATATTTGTAGTGCTTTAGTATGATATATTTTGAAAGATTTAGAATCTCGTGAGAAATTCTTGAAAAATTATCATACCTTAACACTACATCAAGCCGTTCAAGCACAATATTCACAAATATACATATTCACAATTGAAAACCAATATAAAGTGGACCTGAAATGTACGACCCATTAGATGGATCGTTGCAGTAGCTTGTGGTGCACTAAATATGGTCTACCACCAACGAATCTTTCCAAGCTCCTCATCAATCTACGTTCACGGAGCTTTTGATCAATCTTCTTGATCACATACTTCGCCATCTGCCGATAACCCTGATGCCAATCCTCAGTCATCTCTGGCAAAGTCCCACCCGAATTGAGATGATCCAACTTTCCTCTGACGTAGATGAGAGTCCCATCACTGTACTTATAAAGCTCACCCACCCTCATAAACTTCATTAATCCTCGACTGTTCAAGTAGAAAATCCCACAATTCGGAACAGAAATGCCGGTATAGGTACATCTGTTGACATGTTGAGGTAACACTTGATTCACTGGACGGGTTAGGTTAAGCTTCCTTTGGTAACTTTCGACTCCCAACTGAAGATCTTCAACTCGTTTCTTGATAACAACGCTTCGTGTGAACATACGAAGTGCTGTATTCAAGGCAATGAGGTCTTCACGAGGAATATGTGTGAGTTGATCACGGGTCATCAGAAGCAACATATCTTCGATATCCTCAAGGCGAATGATAGAAAAATCTCCCTGCTGGATTTTGTATTCTCTGTCATCCTCCCTTTTCAAACGAATCTCCGTCACATGATAATAGCCATTCTTGGCTTCAGTTTTCAGCCCTAAAATACTAGAGATGCGGATATCGGATCTAACGTTGCTTCTAGAATTGACTAAGCAGCAACCCCTGTACGCCCTTCGGACTCGTTCGTCCCAATGAGATGCACCTATGACATCATACATATCATAATTACGATTTACCTTTGGGACCCAGAGTCGGTTTACCTTTTCCTCGATAAAGGGTATTGTCCCCCAGTTGGCAGCTTTCAGCAAGGTAAGAGAAGTTGCGTACTTTGATGACCCCTTCAGAAGATACACAAGATCATTGGTGACGAAGAAGTCAAGAGCAATCTGATTATCTTGAGAAGGATCAAGTGGAGGTGGAGCTCTTTCTGAATCATGAAGACCTGGCCGTTGAACGGTATTCAGAGCTTTCAGGATCTCATCAGCATAATACTCGAACTCCATTTGGGTTAACCTGGTTTTGGCGCGAAGTCTTTTATCCTTCAGTGCTTTCTTCACCAAAGACGGAGTAACCGAAGTCTTATACTCATGAGCAAGAAATGCACACAAGTCAATCGGACTACGGATACGGAGATATAAAACATCTCTGTCAGCGTCCGTGATTGGATCATATTGAGCCACTGCCGTGATCCAAGCTTGTGGCGGTGCAGTTTCGTCAATCTCCAACGTGTCTGCCCAGTCCCGTGTGCTTGATTCAGGAACAGTAGATTGTTGTGCTTGTTGTAGAGGAGTAGAAATGCGAACATCTGCTGGTTCTGATTCAGGCATCTCGGCGGTGTCATGAACGGGTGATTGTTGTGCAGCTTCAGGTTCAGTTACTGATTCTGCAATCACAGGAGCAACAACAACAGGACTAACAGGGTTAGTGGTAACAGGTATAGATACAGCAATAGAAGTACCGGGAATCGATGACGCTGTAGTAGCATTCACATCGTGGCGCCACTTAGATCGTCTTGATTCCGTTGATGTTGATTTGTCCTTCTGCGCTGCATCTTTCTTGGACTTGGTTCCAGACTTAGCAGGTTTCTTTGAGCTGGTAACCTTATCCCCCTCTTTAGGCTGTTTACCCCCATCATCATCCTCATCGTTATCCTCGTTGCTCCCCTTGGCACTCTCCTCATTACCATCACCACCATCATCACCATCATCATCATCATCATCATCCTCATCATCATCACCATCCTCATCATCATCACCATCTTCGTCATCGTCATCATCCTTTTCTTCTTCTTCTTCTTCTCCACCTTCTTCTTCACCAGTACCCTCTTCTTCTTCACTTTCTTCCCTTTCTTCCTCAGGCAGAATGTGGTATGGTACCACACTTCCAAACGTTTTAAATAACTTATCATCCTCCATGATAGCGTCATTCAGGGATTTGTAGAGAGCCCGTTGAATCCTAGATTTATCAAACGATCCAAGTTCCCTCATACGAGCTTTGAGGATCTTCTTCAATTCAAAATCCGTCAAGTCGTAGGCAATTTTGTAGGCGGATTCAGAAGGATTGGATGACTTGATCATCAAATTATTAGCCGCGAGTGTCTTCAACTCATCACGCAGTTTTGGCATAATAGATTCAACGGATTCTTTTACTCTCTCTTCAACAGAAGCTTCAAGTGCTTCTTTCTGCTCCTTGTATCTATCCCTCATCGCTTGAAGTCTAGTGATACGTGCAGCATGCTTATCAGCCTCAGCCTGCTTAACCTGAGCTAGTTCTTCTGCATGGGCTTTTCGAGTCAACTCCATCTCTGCAGCGAACTTAGCAAGCATCTCTTCTTGTGCTTTCTTAGATGCTTCTTCACTTTGAACTCGTCTATGTAGCTCTTGGCGAAGTTCATCCATCTCTCTTTTGTGATTATCCGTATGTTTATCCAACATTTCGGCCATCACCAATGCAGCCATTGTAGATGTTGCAGAGCTGCTCTGGGTTGAGTGAAGAGGCTCGGTTGTTACTACGGTACTAAGGATGGGAGTTATTGGTGGTGGAAGGAATGGTGTTGAAGCCGGTCTGGTTGGTAAGGGTTGTATTGGTGGAGGTTGAGTTGCTAAGGGTTGAGTTACTAACGGTTGAGTAGACACCATGATTGTAGGAGCACCGGACTCCTTTTCAACACTTGCTGAAACAGGGATTGATGGCTCCTTCGAAGTAGAATACCGTTCAGGTGACCCAAACTCATCAATATCCTCTGGCTCCTCGTACTCTTCTTCAATATTTATCCTTGCACCTGAACCACTACCGCCCGTATCTTTCCTACTCCTTTCAATAGCTATCTTCATCATTTTCCTTTCAGCCTTGTCAAGAGTGGGATCAACAACATCTTCTTCGTCACGTAGAACTAACTCATCAGCCTTACCCTTTCCCTTCTTAACCTCAGTCTTCTTTTTCTTGGTTTCGGGTTCAGGTAACGCAGCTGGTTGCTTGCGTTTACCTTTACTCTTGACCGTAGTAGACGAGTCTTCTCCAGTCTGAAGGTTTGCTTTTAGCTTCTTGATTTCTAGTTGCAGTAGTTTGTAATCAGCAGAACCTCTATTTCTATCCGTCAGAAGGTAATCGGGAACAAGACCAGGAATCACACCACCAGAAGGTCCTTCATGTCTTAGATCTACAGTATGATCAGCCTCTTCTGTGTGATGACGACTTGCTGCACGCCTATCAATAGTAACATCATTCTTCATATAATAGTTGATGATAAGATTGATAAACCGAGGGTAAGCAAAGAAATTAGTCTTCAGCTTCTTGTTTTGGAAGAGTTGAAAGGTGAATTCTTCCCATAACAATAAAGCATAATCTGCATTTGCGCCTTTGTACATCCCATAGAAGATGTTCATTATTGGACTGCGCAAAGCATCATGCCCACTTGTTTTCGGTGTAAGACATCTACTGAGAATACCCAACAATGCTCTCCAAGGTTGTCCTACTTTAGCAGTGGTAAATTCAGACGCAACTCGTATGTCAGGACATCCAATAGCATCGAATAACTCCATGAGTTCGTCTTTAGTAGGATCCCTCGAAAATACCATACCTTTGGGTGAATCCCGAATGCCAAATATCTTACGGAAGTCTGAAACCTTAAGTGTCTGCTGCTTGTTGTCGAGAGTGAAGGTGATCTTGTTTGAAGTGATTTCCTTGGTAGCCCAAAACTCATACATATAATCATAAGGCACCGAGGCAGTACTCCTTAAAGCATTCTTGAAATGAGATTGATCAAGAATTGCTATGGCGACTTTGAAACCATGGTGAGTGGATTTTGAGACTGGTTTTAGCCGGTGGTTGTTTGGTATGAACTTGAGTGTTCGTGCTTCGACAATTGCGGCTTCTCTAGAGTCTTGGATTGCTTGTACTGTCGGATTAGTCATTGTATCTGCTTAAGATAAGACATGAAAGGTTGATGCACAAAAATAGATAGATATGTATCATTCTTATTTCTAAGCATAACATATTTCACCAAGTACTTAGAACATGCAAATAACTATGAATCAAACAACTCTTCATCCGGAACTTTCCTTCATTCGGAACTTCTTCATTCGGAAGTTCTTCATTCGGAACTTCTTCATTCGGAAGTTCTTCATTCGGAACTTCTTCATTCGGAAGTTCTTCATTCGGAACTTCTTCATTCGGAAGTCCTTCATTCGGAACTTCTTCATTCGGAAGTCCTTCATTCGGAACTTCTTCATTCGGAAGTCCTTCATTCGGAAGTCCTTCATTCGGAAGTTCTTCATTCGGAACTTCTTCATTCGGAAGTTCTTCATTCGGAACTTCTTTCATTCGGAAGTCCTTCATTCGGAACTTCCTTCATTCGGAAGTTCTTCATTCGGAAGTTTTTCATTCGGAACTTCTTCATTCGGAAGTTCTTCATTCGGAACTTCTTCATTCGGAAGTTCTTTATTCGGAACTTCTTTCATTCGGAAGTCCTTCATTCGGAACTTCCTTCATTCGGAAGTCCTTCATTCGGAACTTCCTTCATTCGGAAGTTCATTCGGAACATTCCTTCATTCGGAAGTTTTTCATAAAATTCCTTCATTCGGAAGTTTGTATCCATGTTCATCTGGAACTTTTCAAACGTAGCTATGATGATTAATTCTAAGCGCGTTTGTGAGTTCTAAGGCAATCTAAGGTAACCAACCATAATCTAATGATGTTCCGCATAAAACCCGTCAAAAATCCCTAATCAATTAAGCCTAAATTGAGGTGAACGAACCCTAACTAGATTAAATTGATTATCCGAATTAATTAACCGGATTTACATGATTTAAACGAATTAGGAATTAAATGATTGATGTTTATTACCTTATAAATCGAATGAACAGATTTGGATGATTGAGACGAAAGATTTAGAGAGCTTAAGTGTGTTTTAATGGCGGCAAGGTAAGTGAAACAGTGAATGAGATAAAGAGAAAAAGGGGGGCGGGGGGTTTGTATTTGACTAGGTCAAATTTTAACAACTTTCTCAAAATGTCACTTTTTACCCTACATTTTCACTCCTTTTCCTTTTTGGTTTATCACTTTTCATTTTTCCTAACCATTGTTAAACTTAGCTACTATTAACTTTCACACAACTTAGCAATCGCAATCTATTTGCAAATCTCCAAATTCTAAAGCAAGTCCTATCACCTTGAACGAGCACAAGTCGTTTTCTAAAGCAATACCACTCATTTACCATTTAGCCATTAATTTTCCACAATCACTTTTGAAAATCAATTTAATGACGAAGATGATTTAATATTTTCTCCCCCTTAAATGATGACCCATTTTCTATTTAAAGAGCTGTAGTCATTGTTTAAAGAGTCAAATATTGATGAAAGCATTTCCAATTAGTATCTTGAAAAAGTTGATTCGAGGTGTCAATAAGATTTCTCTTATTTTAACAAATTGATGCACTGAGACGTACATTAATTCGTGTTAGACCAAGTTGTAAAGTAAACTTGATCCCTTTGCATGATTTGGCTTGTAAATCATGCCCGAGAAAATTAATTCCCTTTCTGAGCCAACGTTTTCCAAGGAAATACGTGACTTTAATATTAAAACCGGGTTGCAGTCTGAAATAACTACAAGCCATTATGGGCATGCTTTAAAAATGTACAACTTTTATACGGACTCTATTTATGGCACCGTGTCAATATTGATTGACATTTCTAAGGCCGTAAATATTACCGTACTAAAAGACATGCCCGTTTTAAAAACGAAAAATATTTTTGGTTTTTCTGGATTTTATAATTTTTATGGTTTTTCTAGGTTTTATATTTTTATGGTTTTTGTTGGTTTTATATTTTTGTATTTTTCTTTTTGTGGTTTAGATATTTACGATAATATACATGATCACGAACAAAGGATACTCTGAATAGTTTACCACCACTATTCAGCTGATTCTTCTGCCAACTCTTTGAGAGTCGCTGGAGTGAATGATTTCATGCCAAGTTTGTCGATCAAAAACTCGATTCGTCCTCGATTTAAGGCTTTGGTGAACATATCCGCCAGCTGATACTCAGTAGTGACAAAATACAGCTCGATCACTCTGTTCTCCACCTGCTCTTTAAAGAAATGGTAGCGAATGTCTATGTGCTTGGCCCGGGAGTGTTGAACATAGTTGCAGCAAAGGGCAATGGCGCTCTTGTTGTCACAATACATCGGGATTTTGTTGAAACCCAAACCGTAGTCAGTTAATTGTGATCTCATCCAAAGGACTTGAGCACAACAACCGGACATGGCGATGTATTCAGCCTCCGTGCTAGAAATTGCAGCGCTTTTCTGCCTTTTTGAAGACCAACTGATCAATCTATCTCCAAGGAGTTGCACAGATCCAGAAGTGCTACGCCTCCTGTCTTGACATCCATCATGATCGACATCTGCGTATGATATTAAAGCAATCGAGGAATCTTTCGGATACCACAGACCACGATGAAGTGTTCCTTTTAGATACCGAAAGATCCTTTTCACAACATGTAGGTGCTTTTCGGTAGGCCGAGCCTGATACCGGGCACACATGCATACAGCAAATTGCAAATCAGGCCTGCTAGCAGTCAGATAGAGAAGGGTGCCGATCATTCCACGGTAAAGTTTTGGATCGACAATAGTCCCATTCCTATCTTCATCTAACTTGGATTTCTCCACCATTGGAGTGTCCACGGGGTCACAATTTTCAAAGTTATATTTCTTTAAAGATTCTAGAGCATATTTGGATTGATTAATAAAGATGCCTCTGGGATTCTGAGAAATCTGTAATCCTAAGAAAAATGAAAATTTTCCCATCATCGACATCTGAAAGCGTGTGGACATTATCTTCTCAAAGCGATTTGACAATTCTATGTTAGTGGCAGCAAATATTATATCATCAACATAAATTTGTACCAGAATCATGTCGTTGCCTTCCTTGAGAGTGAATAGAGTGGGGTCCACCTTGCCTTTGGAGAAGCCTTCCGAAATGAGATATGTTGAGAGGAGATCGTACCACGCGCGTGGAGCTTGTTTCAACCCATAGAGAGCCTTCTTAAGCTTGTACACATGATTAGGAAACTCCGTGCTAACGAACCCATCCGGTTGACTAACATAGACTTCTTCCCTTAGTTCACCATTCAAAAATGCCGTCTTCACATCCATTTGATAGACGATCATGTTCATATGAGCAGCATACGCAAGGAATAGTCTAATCGCCTCCAATCTAGCCACAGGAGCAAAAGATTCTTCAAAGTCTATACCCAAGGCTTGTTTATATCCTCTAGCAACCAGTCTAGCCTTATTTTTCAATACTACACCCATCTCATCAAGTTTAACCTTATAAACCCATAACAAAGTAAGGATGTTAACCTTGTCTGGGAGAGGAACTAATTCCCATACTTCAAGTCTTTGAAATTCATTTAGTTCCTCCTGCATGGCCTCAATCCAAGATGATTGAGTCATGGCCTGCTGCCAATTTTTAGGTTCAACTTCAGAGAGAAATGCATCAAAGTAGCAATAAAGTGCACTCTCTTGTAATTGATGGCGTGTAGAGACTGGTCGATCTAGATCTCCAATGACATTCCTAATTGGGTGATCTTTTGTCCATTTAGTGCTATGATTTTCAATCCTAGGTGGTCTGGAGTGAACAATAGAAGGAGCTTCTTCTGAGGTAGACGCGGCTGAAGGGTTTTCAGGGAACAGTATACCAAAGAAAGGAAGCTCTTGCAGGTGAGCATATTCCAAATCGTGATCAATAGAATCCTCTTCCTCATCATTAGGCACAAGTAGGGGTGACGATTCAGGTGTAGTTTGAGAATCACTTGGTAAAGGTGCATCCGGTTCAATGTTAATTGAAGATGCATTTGATAAAGCTTCATTAGCTGGAGCAACAACTTCAGGGATTGGAGCTATCACTACGGGAGCTAGAACTTCATCATTCGGGGGATCAAAGAATTCATCAAACAACGGTTGAAACAGTTTATCCCACTCGGGCCTTGTTGGTGGTAAAAATGATGTAGAAGTAGGATTATTGGGAACTAATCCGGAACTAATAGCACCGGTTCCTATCTCATGAAGCGCGGGTTCAGATCTGTGTTGCTCAGAAGCCATCGCTGTCAGCTCATCGAAATCTGCGTCCATAGTTTCTACAATCTTACCAAGACGACGGTTGTAAATTCGGTAGGCTTTCTTTGAGGGTGAGTAACCAATGAAAATACCTATATCGGCTTTTGGTTGAAGCTTTCCCAAGTTCTCACTATTAATATTTGGATAACAAAGAGCACCAAACACATGAAAGAATGAAACATCGGGTTTACGATCATGTAGAAGCTCATAAGGTGTTTTTCCATGGCGTTTCCGAATGATAGAACGGTTTTGGGTGAAACATGCAGTAGATATCGCTTCTGCCCACAAGAACAATGGAGCGTTCGCATAAATAAGCATAGTCCTAGCAGCTTCCATAAGCGTACGATTTCGTATTTCAACGACACCGTTTTGTTGTGGAGTGCGTGCAGCGGATGTTTCATGTGAAATACCAACTCCTTCATAGTAATCACGAAGAGTCTGGTTGACGAACTCTGTTCCATTGTCTGTACGAATACGGCGGACAGTAGTGTTCAAACGTACCTGAATGAATTTCAGAAAAGTGATGATAGCCTTCGGTGCTTCATCCTTTGTACGTAAAAATCTTACCCATGTAAACCTGGAGAAATCATCCACGATAACGAGAATGAATTTCTTACCGCTCACACTTTCAGTTCTCATTGGCCCACAAAGATCCATATGCAAAAGATGAAGTTTTTCTTGATTGGTGTCTTCAGCTTTGGGCTTGTATGATTTCTTGGTACTTTTCCCCCTTGAACACGCGGAACATAAATGATCCTTGTGAAATTTGAGCTTTGGAAGACCACGAACTAATTCGTTTTTAGCCAGATGATTAATAGCATCAAAGTTGAGATGAGATAATCTGCGATGCCATAACCAAGACTTGGTCTTAGATGCTTTAGAGAGAAGACATACTGGAGAAGCGGCCATCATGTCTTGTAGGGACAACGTATAAAGATTTGCACCACGAGAACCCTTCAACAAGTCTTTTCCTTCCAAGTTGCGGATGAAACAAGTATGTTGTCGAAATACAACCTCTAGGTTGGAATCACAAAACTGTCCTACTGAAAATAAGTTATGACCAAGACCTTCTACATAGTATACCCTTGAAATCGTAACGTTTCCAATCTGATATTCACCATACCCCATTATCTTTGCTATATGATCATTCCCGAATTTAACCGTACCAAGAAACTTGCTGACGAAATTTCGGAGCATCGAGCGATCTCCGGTCATATGCTTTGAACAACCGGAGTCCAAATACCAGAGGATGATTTGGACCACCTGAAAATATCACCACACGAAGACAATGTGGAGGTATCGGAATCTGAATGTTCCTTGTTATTAGCAGGTACAGATTTAATAATCTTAGATTTGCTAACTTTAGGTTTCTTAGATTTCCTAGCCTTCTTCTTCCTAGTTGGTGGTGTAGATTCTAGTTGGCTTAAATCCTGTGGTATTTCTTCACTGATAGGCACTATAGTGGGGGCTGACCTAATTAAAGGGTGCTGTTTCCATACTTGAGTACGAGCGTTCCTAACTAAAGGACGCTCAGACCTAACCTCAATGGATGCATTCCTAGTTAAAGGGCACATTGTTCCATCTAATGTAAAGGTCCTACCAGTGGGACGCCATTGCCAGCAAACTTGGGCACGAGTTCTACCCGTTGGCTTCCATTCAAGACCATTCCTAATGGCATTCATTTCATTCACATGATCTATAAGACACAAATCATGACGTTGGGAAAACATACATTCATTACAATTCCAACAATTCAAATTAGAATTCACGAATGGTTTAGGCTTCTGCACAGGCGCAGAGCTTTTAGTCTTAACATGATTCTTTTTATTTAAAACTGAACTAACATTCCTATGGTGAGCTTCTACTTTCTTCTTTTTGGCACTACTAGTGGAGGGCTTGATCTTATCTTTCTTGAGTGGCGATCCTTTAGCCTTAGTAGTCTCTTTTAATCCTGTAGAAGGCAAAGTGGGAACATTAGCAGCAGATTTTAAAGGTGCCTTACTTGATTGTACCAATGACGGTTTTGCTCCTGGAGTCTTATTGAATGGAGTTACAGCAATGGGCCTATTAGTAAGTAGTGCAGAGCCTGGTTTACCTATGTATTGCAAATATGCTAAGCAATATTGAACTCGCTTAATATATTCATGAGCCGAATAATAGTAGCTACTTGAGGGATCTAAGGCATAAAGATCGTCTAAAATATCCCTAACAAGATCTACATGCTTAATGGCATTCCTCATATAATCATCGTAGGTAACCGGGTTTCTCTTATGAAGCGGGTTCTTATAAAGCACTACTGACTTGGTTGTTGGAGCACTAGTGGACGGTGCAGAGTCGGTAGCTAAGTTATCAACAACTTCTTGTCGGGTGAGAAGAAGTGTCTCCTTTAACTCGGCCAAAACCATGTTTTTGTCAATGAGTAGGATGTTTAAGTCAGAGATTTCCTCACACTTTTGGTTCAGTTGTTCAACATAAGATTGTTGCTGTGCCGCATTAAAAGCGAAGCGTTCTTCTAGTGAACCATAAAGAGCGGATAGTCCCTGTCTTGTCCGATACATCTCCCCTAGAACAGACGAAAGTCTAATTTCTAAGACCTGGTTTTTAGACTCTGCAGCCTCTAGTTCCAATTTTAGTGTTTCATTTGATGACACATCTCTCTTCAATCTCATAATCTCTTCCTCTAATGCCTTAACTATTGCAATCATCTTGTCAGTCGTCTCAACACCGTTTTCACAACTATTTGTTATCAAAAGATCCTCATTTTGAGTTTGTTGTTTTAATTCTAAAGATATACAATGTTTTTCTAGTTGATTAAAGCGTTTTGAAAGTAAATTGTAAGAATCTTGTAGCTTTAAAAACTCAGCATTAGATTCGTGACAAGAATGAATATCTACCTCATTTACAGTATCAGCAACATTTACAGAGAGATCACAAACATCATCACATATATGCACAGCATCACAGTTAATCATTGCGGATGTAAGCTCATTCGAATAATTAACATTTACAGTAGTAAGCACATCACACGAGATTACTTCGGACAAGAATCGGTCATATTCGGTTAAAATCTTTTGTTTTTCAATTAGTTGTAGTTCGTAAGCGGTGTCCATTTCATAAAACACTTTTTGAACTTCTCCAATTTCAAATTCAAGATTTTCCTTAAGAGATGCAAAACTTCCTTTTAGACTTTCGACAAATGGATTGATCTCATTTTTAAACACCTCGTTCATGTGTTCGAAAGCCCATTCTCTGGCGTTTAGGCCATTTGAAGTCGTACATTCCAAAATGACCTTGTCAAAATTAGTAAAGTATTGATTAATCTCTTGCAAGTTTAACCATACAGTGCTAACAGGTGGGAGATCCTTTGGAATTTCCTTAGGACCTTCCATGTTGACAAGTGTAGGAAATGTACTAGGGTTTTCTTCATTCAACATGTAGGTTAGTGCTGTAATGAGATCTTTGTCCATATGGAAGCGAATTCTAAAATCCGTTTTAGCAAGCTCCTGATTCATTTTAAAATAATCACACTCGGGATATTTTGCAGAATTGTATGAACGATCCTCATCAACTAGATCCTTACTTGTGCGATCATCGAAAATAACAATCGGGTCTAAGACCAATCCTAGTTGGGTTGCATTATAAAGTCTAGTACTATGGATCAAAGCTTGTTTTGCATACCGTGGGTTAGGGGGAAGGCCTTTTTGACGTGATAAGTTAAATTCTCTAAACGAAGCATCAAATAAGTGCACTAGTTGAGAAGCAGCGTATTGTCTTAAAAGCAAATAATCTAGACTTCTAATCTTATTAGCAGCATTAATCTCCATTTCATTCTTCTTAGACTCGAGTAATTCAAAATCCGTTTGAAGTTTTTGAAAATTAGTGACTACTAACTCCTTTTCTTTAAGTTCATTAGAAAGATTTGCTCTTAAGTTTTCAATTTCTTGCAAGTGACCCATTTGTTTGTTTCGAAAGTGATCATATTCGGGATTTGTTAGAACACTAGACGAAGGCACTAATTCCAAAGTTTGAACTTTCTCGTTGCTTAAGGCAAGCTCATCAGACAAATTCTTATTCTTAGCTAGGGTTTCTAAAAGTGCAGCATTCATTTGGCTAAGTAATGTAGCAGGAACCATGACCAAATCTTGTTGAGCAGGAGTAGGCGTATGCGAAATGGCTCCCGGTTATGATTCACTCAAAGTCTGGGGAGTCACATTGATATTACTATCATTGATTGTCTCCTCATTTGAAAGACTCACCACCAAAGACTCATTCGAATCAGCACTCTCTTGCACAACTTGATGTGGTTGAATACTAGCATCAGTGGTATTATCAGTGGTATTAATAAGTACCTCAGATCTCTTTTCTGGCCCTAAGCTGGAGATAGTTGCCATGAGAGCAGCCTTTACAGATTGAAATTCATCACAGTCTGAGTCATACGCATCGAGATCATCTGCTTGGTATGCTGCATTCTGTGTGGTGACAGTGTCTTGTTCAGCAATGATCAGCAAGAAATGCAAGCTCCTCTTCATCAAGTTCCCTTCCTTGTGCCTGAGCATTCACCAGATAGATCTTCTCTGCAAACCATTGACCATCCCTTCTCCTCTTGGGTTTCTTGCAATCCCTAGACATGTGTCCTTCTTCCTTGCAGTTGTAGCATGTAATCATTCTCAACTTGCCTGTAGAATTAGCCCGTGGAGCAGGATTGACCATTGGAGCCTGATTGACCGTACGAGCATTGGTAGTTGATGTGGTAGGTCTCCCCTGATATGGTTGAATAGGTTGAACCATTACCCTGCCATTCTCAATAGTAGCTTGTTGGCGAGAATTGGATGAATTCCTCAACTGATTGTTGGTAGGAGCTTGTCCTCTAAATCCTCGTTTGCTTAAAGTCCTTGTGAGATAAGCAGACATAGTGGTTAACACTTTAACTGGGTCAGTTCCTTGTTTGAACACAGGAATGGGGACTTCTTCATCATCATCACAATACATTGCTTGATCTTGTTGAGCTGCATAATCACTAGAAGGAATACTCATTTGATCAGGGTAGCTTGTTGGATATGCTGCATTCTCTTGATAAGAAGAATATGAAGATTGAGCATAAGGTGCAATACTTGCTGGGTGATGTTGTGAAGCATAGTGTGGTGAAGGTGCATTGAACCGATATTGTTGCTGATGTGAGGTGGGTGGTTGCGGTAGAATCGAGTATTGGGGGAAGGTTGGTGTCATGTAAGGTGATGGATGATAGGCTTGATGTCCCAAGATATAAGGAGTGTTGTTGTGAGACAAGCTTGGTTGATTCGCCATCAAAGCTAAGGAATCAGGGTACATACCTCGAGGCGAACGGTGCATGATCACATGTTTCTCATGCTGCTGAAGGAAAGCATAGAGTTGATCCAAATTGCACTTATGCAAATCCCTGGTTAACTTAACATCGGTAATATACTCACCCCATTCAGATTGAGGTAAAGTATTCAAGAATTTGGTGTTAACCTGGAATGGAGCAATCACGAGATTGTATACATTCAGATCATTCATGAGAGTGGTGAACCTGAAGTAATAATCGTGAAGCGTTTCCCCTGGGTTGTACGTGAATCTATCAAACAGATCATACAACTGACATTCCCTTTCCTGTTTGGTGAGAGACGTACCTTGTAGCAACACCTTTAGACGTTCCCATAAATCCTTTGCCACCGTATACTGACTTACCATCCGATAGATGTCATGGGGAAGAGCTTGGAGAATGGTTTGAAGAGCCTTTTCGTCTGCATCGGCAACAAGTTGTTGAGCTGGTGTAAGTTCTTCAAATTCTCTTGGTCGAGTCACATTGTTAACCACGATGGTACCATAGTCAAGTGGACCATTTAAAATTGACTTAACCATAAGCCTCCCATAAACCGGTTTTCCCTTAAGGTAAGACATCATCCGGCCTTGCCATGCTTCAAAAACTTCTTTGATGAGCATTGGCGGGCGATTATCCGTTCCCGTAATGACGGAAATATCCGTAAGGGATGTCATCTAAGGCATTACTGAATTCGGATTCATTTTGTTAACTTCAAAGAGACAAAGATTATCGGTTGATCGAGCAGTGAAGTAAAGCTTGTGAATTGTTTTGAGTTTTTGTTGTAAGAAACCAAGATTAAATCCTCTAAAAAATCGTCGAAAAAACAAGTAAAATAACCCTTGATTCAGAACTTTTTGTTGATTCGGAAGTGTTGATTCGGAAGATTTGGCTTGGAATACCTTGATTCGGAACTTTTGGTTCGGAAGTCTTGATCCGGAACTTTCCCTTGATCCGGAACTTTTCCCTTGATCCGGAACTTTCCCTTGATCCGGAACTTTCCTTGATCCGGAACTTTCTCCTTGATCCGGAACTTTCCTTGATCCGGAACTTTCTCCTTGATCCGGAACTTTCCTTGATCCGGAACTTTTGGTTCGGAACTTCCTTGATCAGGAACTTTCCTTGATCCGGAACTTTTGGTTCGGAACTTCCTTGATCCGGAACTTTTGTTGATCCGGAACTTTTCGTTCGGAACTTTTGGTTCGGAACTTTTGGTTCGGAACTTTGGTTGATCCGGAACTTTTTAATTCGGAACTTTTTGGTTCGGAAATTTTTGGTCCGGAACTTTTTGGTTCGGAACTTTTGCTGGGTAATCAGAATCTTGTACGATGAACAGTCGATCAATAAAAGATGAGATAAACCCAGATTTTTTACCAAATAACCCAAAAAGTTTTGTGATTTCTACAATAATAAGTAAAAACAAATACTTATCTACTAATCCCAATCACAAAAACACCAAAAACACCAAGAATCAAGATGGATCTTCTTAAAGAACACTAATACAATCAAGAACTAAAAAACCACACAAATCATTACCTTAAATCACCCCATAGCTCTTGATACCAAATGTAGAATCTTGATAACCTATGAATCTATGAAGGGGGTTGATGATTTCTAGAGAGAGAAACTAGAGAGAGAAAGTGAGAGAAAACTATGTGTTATTTCATTAAGTGGAAACAAGAAATGTTCAACAACCAACCCCTTTCCAAGGAGGAAAGGGGTATTTATACTTCCAAGTCACTAATGGACTTGGGCCGGTCCATGACAAGCCCATGGACCGGTTCTTACTTAACTAAATAAGTAACTATTAACTACGAGCTATTACAACATTAATAATATTGTGGAGTGACCGATACTTCTAATATACGTAAAAACGTATTTTTAACAAGTAACAAGTTTGATCCGAAATAAGGGGGTGTGTTGTGTTTGGTGCATGTTTGTCTCAGTTTAAACTTTGGGAAATGGCATTAGTAGTACTTGTGTTTTGGTGAAATGTGTATTAAATGTTTTTCAGCAACAAAACTCACTTTCCTTTGTTAAATAAGTTTCACACTTCACATATTGGCCACCAAACTTTATGATAAGGGTTTCAAGGGTTGTTTTTGCCAATTTTGAATATTTGAAGGACTGATCTTGGACTTTCTTGATCTTCAAAGGTCTTCATTGTATCTTTGACTTCATGAGGGACCATTTTTGACAACTTAGAATTGATGAGGGACTAAACTTGCCAATTCTTCAAAGTTGAAGGACCATTTTGTAATTTTGACAAACTTAAGGGACCAAACTTGTAATTATGAATATACAAGGGTTTTAAGTGTCATTTCTTCATAAATTGAGGATCAATCTTGTACATCTTCAAGTCTTCAAGGGTTTATCTTGGATAATTCATGAACTAGGGCCCGGTTCTTTGTACGGCTTTTTTTCTCGTCTCCGTTTTTCCTTGTTTCTTGTAATCTTTTGTCTTTTTCACGATATCCATACCTAAAACACACAACTAAACAAATACAAGCATATATATGGTAATATTATGACATTTTATGCATTTAAAGCCCGAAAAGAACGATGAGATTATGTATAAATGCCATCTCATCATGATTGCAAGCGTTTGGTTAACATTTATATCTATCAACTATGAGATTAAAACACATATATACTCTATCCTCCATACCTTTCATACTAGGGTCCAATGGCGGACTTCAATAGAGACTGGGGAGGGCCCCGACCCTCCCAAAGTTCGTGACAAGTAGTGTAAATATTATGCATATCGTTTGAAAGTTATTGTCCATTTTTTTTATTTTGGTAAGTGTAAAATAATCCGACCCTCTCAAAATAATTGCTCAAGGTCCGCCACTGCTAGGGTCCTTTACACTCTTTCATTCCTGACCACTACCTGTAAAACCCGCATGCTTTTACCATGAATAATACCCTTAAGATCGTACGTACTAGATTAAAACTTTCCTAATATAGCATGATTACGATTACGTGTTAGGATTTTACGTATTACGTGCGTGTTAGAACACGATAAGTATTTACTACGCACGAGCACGTAATAATTATTTGACAATAATTAATCACGAACATGCGATCATGAAATCATGAACGTACACGAACTATTATTAATTACGTATATATATTTATTACGAGCGTAAATAAATATATTAGATCACGATAATTACGTAACGAGAACACATAAAACGCGAACACAAATAATCATGAACGAATAACTAAACATCGAGACACGGAAAAAGGTACGGGTACCCCATGTGGGGCCCCTACCCGCGGCTACAAGGAGCAAATGGGCAAAGCCCATTTGTATTTTTTACTAAAAGGAGGTTAAGGAATTTTACACTACTGATAATTGTTTTTATAGAAAATTTACAGAAAACCTAAAACCCTCCTCTTCTTCTTCTTTTTGGCCGCCACCTTCAAAACACCAAAAGGGGATGTTTGTTGATCTTGGATCTTGGAATTCTTGTTGGTGTTCGTGTTTGTTCTTCGTTCTTTTGATCCACGTGTTCGGTAAATCCTTTTAAACCTTTTTCTTCTGATTTGATCTTTTATTAATTCAGAACATGTTATGTTTTTTTATAAAACCTAATTAGATCATAGATCTAACATGAATTTGGATTTAATAAAATCAAAAGTAATGTTTTAAGGGGTGTTTGTTTTGGCCGCAACCTACACCGAACCCGAGAGGGTTTCGGTTTGGCCATCCGACCACCACCGAGACCATATGGTCCCGGTTGGTTGGTGTGGGTCCCACGACAGCATCAAGACAAGGGGTACCCCGATTTGGTTCGGGGTTCGGTGTCGATTTCATGTCCGGTTCATGGTTTTTAGTCTAGATCCGGTTCATGGTGTATGTTTAGTTTTTATTTTTTTTATGATCTTATGTTAAAAATTAAATTAATAAAATGACATGATTAATTTAATAACATGACTTAGGTTATTTTAATTATTAATAATCATATCTGCAAAACAGAGGTTGATAAAAAAAAACATCAATGGCTGACAAAAAATCCCTTCTTCTCATAACTTAATTTTCTTTTTCCTTTAATCCGAATACCTTATAATGATGCTGTTTTCTCGAATAATCACTGATTATTCTTGAGTTAACAAAGTCTTTATTTGGTTGATTGATTTTAGGGTAAATTAAATTGGTTTTATTTTTCGTTTTTTGCCATCATTGTCTTGTGCGATTGTTTTGTTTCTCTAGTCGGTGGTTAATTGTCTCCTTTTCATGTGCTACCTAGATAAGAAGTTTCGGTTTGTGTTTAATAGTTAATCGCATTAATTGTTTTTTAGGGTTTTGCTGTGCTGGGGTCTCGTAGCATTAAATTTCCTTCAGTATTGTTGATCATTAAATTGTTCGTTTGGTTTCTCTGTCGGCTGACCTTGTTTTGGCGGCTGATCTTGGCGGCTGACATTAAATTTCATTCAGTTTCGTTTGTTACTCTTGGCGGCTGACCCTTTCTTTCTTGGCGGCTGACCTTTTGTGATTCAAAGGAATTCATTGTTATCCCATTGGTCGGCTGACATTCTCATCATTAAGGTGGTCGGCTGACCTTTGATCTAGTGGCATTGAATTGTCATTGGATTTAATTGTTATCGTAACTTGTGGTCGGCTGACTTTTATCATTAGTATATTATTGGTGATTGGTGCTATAGGGTTTCGTCACATTCTTATTATTTAGTGGTTCGTTTGATCGAGTTGTTGAAGCTATGGTGGATTCGAGCAATGAAAGTGATAAGCCATTGTTTACAGGTTGGATGGATGTGGTTGCGGTGTCTACTCTTGAGGTTTTAGTAACGTTAGAGGAGATATCTAATTTGTTTTATATTCCTTTGAATACTATGCGTGACATTGAAGTGTTTGCAAATGGTGTGAAGGCAAACAAATTTCCTAAATGGTCTACTTTACCTAAGGAGACCACTAGGCTTTATTATGAAGTTTTGTGTGAATGTCATAAGAATCTAACTAGCAGCACTTCTTCAGTCAGTTCAGGTGGTTCGAGTGTGCACTCTGCACAAATGGCTAAGGAAATAGACCTTGCAGCTAAGGCTGCAACCATTAATGGTTTGCAACTGTGTAATCTACATGCGGTTTTGAAATTATTTGGTGTAACATTCGCACGGTTGGTGACGCGGGTGAATTTATGCATGAATTAAGAATGAAGAAACATCCTTTGTGGGAATTGATCTCACCTGATCGTGCTAAAGAAATTATGGAGTTACTTTGCAAATTTGAAGCTGATATGGTTACGTCTACTAATGGAGGTATTAATGCAGTCTCTTCGTCGTTTAATTCTGAAAATGTCTATGAAGGGGTTAATATCTCTATTCCTAGGAAGGTCGTTGAAAAAGTAAATGCTCGCTACCATAACACTTTATATGGTTACTTTCTTGGTAAAAGGATTGCATTCCCTGTGGTTGAGTATTTTGCTAAGAATAACTGGGCAAAACATGGTCTTAAGCGTATCATGATGAATGAGAAAGGTTTTTTCTTTTTTCAATTTGGATCTAGTGAGGGTCTTAATGCGGTTCTGGAAGGTGGTCCGTGGATGGTTCGTAATTCGCCAATTTTTCTTAAGAAATGGACTATGAAAACGAATCTTCTAAAGGAGGAACTAACTCGTATTCCGGTATGGGTTAAGTTTCATGATGTCCCGCTACAGGTATTTGAAGAGGAAGGTATTAGTTTAATTGCTTCGTTTCTTGGTAAGCTTATTATGATGGATAATTATACTGATAATATGTGCAAAGAGTCTTGGGGTCGTTGTAGTTTTGCTCGTTGTCTTATTGAGATGAATGCTGATTCGGAGTTTATAGATAATGTTACTATTGGTGTCCCTGATCTTCAAGGCTCTGGTTGTACTAAGGAATTAATTCGTGTTGAATACGAATGGAAACCGCCTAGATGTCATACTTGTAATATTTTTGGACATTCCGTTGATTCTTGTCCGAAAAATGTTAAACCTAAAACGGTTGAAAAAGTGACAACTCATGTTGATAATGATGGGTCCAACAAGTGCAAAGCAAGAGGAAGAAGTACAAAGGTAATTTAGGGAATCAAGTTCCGAGAGGTGTTCCATTGAGCAAGGGTTTCCAAGCAGGTAAGACGGTTGTTTTTCGTCCAAAAACTCACTTGGATACTACAAGTACGAGTGCTGATAATAGTAGTAAGTTGAATACCAAATCTGGTCAGTTGCAGCAGTCTAGCAATCCTAATGGTCCGAACAAGGGTAAAGCTCAAATGAGTAGTGTTTCTACATCTAATAAATTTTCATCGTTGTCCATGCCTGGTATTGACGAAGGGTTTCAAGTAAGCGAGGAAGATAATGAGGAGGAGGAGGGAGTCGAGGTCGTCTTTGATGAATCGGTGAATCTTCTCAATACTCATACTGGGGCAAGCACTCCAACTGGCTGATCCCATGTTGATATTTACTATTTTCCTCGTAACTTTATGTTATCGTCTTGGTTTTTGTCTAGTTTATATATTTCCAGTATTCTAGACTAGTTAATTATGGCCTGTCATAAACATTTTGTTTAACAAGCTGCCTGTAGCTTGCGGTTAATGTGGTATTTCAGCCACATTCCTTGTACTTCAACGCTTTTTTTGGTTCTATTTACCGGGGTCATTGCTACCCTTTTACCAAAAAATTATTAATAATCATGAAATTAATTAACCTAAGTATTTTTATATTTTAGACTTATAATTAATTAATTATTTAAAAACCATGGTTATAATTAATTAATTAACATGACTTAGGTTATATTATTAATAAATAATAATACATGTTTTAACCTAAGTATTTAACTTTATTTAATTAAAAACATGTTATACTTTAATTAAATATTTTAACCTATAGTTTAATTTAATTACATGAAATAATTATTAAACTATACATTATATCATATGACTTAGAAAATAATCATGAAAACACTTAGGCTTATATACTTAGCTTATTTAACCAGCTTATTTCTAATTATGGAAACTTTTTATTTTTAGAAACTTAATCAAATAAGGCAGCTAATCTATTTATGGAAACCTTCTATTTTTAGAAACTTATTTATTTCAGGCAGCTAATCTATTTATGGAAACTTATTTAATTAAGGCAGCTGACCTATTTATGGAAACTTTCTATTTTTAGAAACTTATCTATTTTAAGCAGTAATTCTATTTTTGGAAACTTTATATTTTTGGAAACTTTCTATTTTTGGAAACTTTCTATTTTTGGTAACTTTCTATTTTTGGAAACTTTCTATTTTTGGAAACCTTCTATTTTAGGAAACCTGCTATTTTTGGAAAGTTACTTATTAATACACAGTAAGTATAATAATACATGAAATACCAGAAATACTTAATCAGATTAAACAGAATATAAGATAAACACAGTTTAAGGCGTTAAACAGTAAAACATGGTAAGAACATATAAAATAAGCAAAGACATGACTTAAAACCAGCTACGTATTTAGTAAGCAGATACTTATTCATGTATGTATTTATGTAGCACTAGTGATACGGAAGTAGGATTCCTCCCAGTTCATCTTCTTCGTTCACTGGACATAAGGTACGGATTCCCGTCATTTCAGTATGGACATTATTTCCTTATTAGGATTCCCCGTATGCAGCCAAATGTTTTCCCGTAGTATAAGTTACGTGTTTGATTTGCTTATGTTTAATTAAGAATACCTATAGCCATATACATGCATGACCAGTTTCACCTAGTTATGGAGGTACCATAACCATAACATTAGAGGCACTGATGTTATGACTTCACCACGGCGGAGTGATTGCTCGTGGCGTCACTTCAGCTTTTGGCCATTTATATTATATTTATAGAAGATTTACAGAAAACCTAAAACCCTCCTCTTCTTCTTCTTTTTGGCCGCCACCTTCAAAACACCAAAAGGGGGTGTTTGTTGATCTTGGATCTTGGAATTCTTGTTGGTGTTCGTGTTTGTTCTTCGTTCTTTTGATCCACGTGTTCGGTAAATCCTTTTAAACCTTTTTCTTCTGATTTGATCTTTTATTAATTAAGAACATGTTATGTTTATTTTATAAAACCTAATTAGATCATAGATCTAACATGAATTTGGATTTAATAAAATCAAAAGTAATGTTTTAAGGGGTGTTTGTTTTGGCCGCAGCCTACACCGAACCCGAGAGGGTTTCGGTTTGGCCATCCGACCACCACCGAGACCATATGGTCCCGGTTGGTTGGTGTGGGTCCCACGGCAGCATCAAGACAAGGGGTACCCCGATTTGGTTTGGGGTACGGTGTCGATTTCATGTCCGGTTCATGGTTTTTAGTCTAGATCCGGTTCATGGTGTATGTTTAGTTTTTATTTTTTTTATGATCTTATGTTAAAAATTAAATTAATAAAATGACATGATTAATTTAATAACATGACTTAGGTTATTGTAATTATTAATAATCATGAAATTAATTAACCTAAGTATTTTTATATTTTAGACTTATAATTAATTAATTATTTAAAAACCATGGTTATAATTAATTAATTAACATGACTTAGGTTATATTATTAATAAATAATAATACATGTTTTAACCTAAGTATTTAACTTTATTTAATTAAAAACATGTTATACTTTAATTAAATATTTTAACCTATAGTTTAATTTAATTACATGAAATAATTATTAAACTATACATTATATCATATGACTTAGAAAATAATCATGAAAACACTTAGGCTTATATACTTAGCTTATTTAACCAGCTTATTTCTAATTATGGAAACTTTCTATTTTTAGAAACTTAATTAAATAAGGCAGCTAATCTATTTATGGAAACCTTCTATTTTTAGAAACTTATTTATTTCAGGCAGCTAATCTATTTATGGAAACTTATTTAATTAAGGCAGCTGACCTATTTATGGAAACTTTCTATTTTTAGAAACTTATCTATTTTAAGCAGTAATTCTATTTTTGGAAACTTTCTATTTTTGGAAACTTTCTATTTTTTGGTAACTTTCTATTTTTGGAAACTTTCTATTTTTGGAAACTTTCTATTTTAGGAAACCTGCTATTTTTGGAAAGTTACTTATTATTACACAGTAAGTATAATAATACATGAAATACCAGAAATACTTAATCAGATTAAACAGAATATAAGATAAACACAGTTTAAGGCGTTAAACAGTAAAACATGGTAAGAACATATAAAATAAGCTAAGACATGACTTAAAACCAGCTACGTATTCAGTAAGCAGATACTTATTCATGTATGTATTTATGTAGCACTAGTGATACAGAAGTAGGATTCCTCCCAGTTCATCTTCTTAGTTCACTGGACCTAAGGTACGGATTCCCGTCCTTTCAGTATGGACATTCTTTCCTTATTAGGATTCCCCGTATGCAGCCAAATGTTTTCCCGTAGTAAAAGTTACGTGTTTGATTTGCTTATGTTTAATTAAGAATACCTATAGCCATATACATGCATGACCAGTTTCACATAGTTATGGAGGTACCATAACCATAACATTAGAGGCACTGATGTTATGACTTCACCACGGCGGAGTGATTGCTCGTGGCGTCCCTTCAGCTTTTGGCCATTTATATTATATTTATCATGTGGGGCGTATGGGTGCATCCTAGTTACATGTTTTCAGTCAGGATTTCATGGTGAATGTGGTGTGTTCCTTGCATCCTTCACAAGGAGCTGATCCCTCCTACCCAAAAACCAGTATATTAAATTAGAGGCAGCCCCTCTAATTTGCATGATGAGGTCACCCCTCCAAGTATTCATGCACGGTGGATTTTCATGACCTATATTGGCTAATGGTAAAATATGACAAAACAGTTTTTACAAGATAAACATAAGACTTTTCAAACTATAAAACCAGTTTTATCAAGACTTAACCAGGTTACTCGGGACTTAGTTTCTTCCGCTGTTATATGTTATATGCTTATCCTATTCATGCTTTATTGTACATCCGTGCACTGAGCGTATTGCTCAGCCGTTTCCTTTTCTATGTTCCCAAAACGGCAGGTACTTAGGGACGCTCGTAGACACTAAGAGTACGTGCATATGGACTGGAAGCTGTCTAGCCTTCTTTACTTTATGCATTTCCTTTCTTATGATACATTTGTTATGGACATTGTTTAGTCCTTTCCTTTATTATACTATGTTTGTGTGTGATGAGCTTTACGTTTGGACTACCGATGTTTGATTCCGGTATTTTCCTTGTATGGTCAAGTAATGTTTAGACATTTTTCCTTGTATGCTTTGATGACACGCCATAATTGCATGTGACATTTCCATTACCAAAATGGGGTGTTACAATTATGGTATCAGAGCCAAGGCTTCGACCTGTAGGCTCTCAAATATGACCTGTGATTAGTGGGTAGTCACTACGGTCTTCCTAGAACTGACAGTTGTTTTTATGCATTCATCATTTTTAAGCATACATATACATGTCATTGTCGCAGATTTTTAACTAAGTAATGGTTGGTACAGGACTGGCCCTATTTAGTTGCATGTGTTTTATCGAAACTTTTAAATTTGGGACCGACCCATAGGCGTCCCCTCGTTATGTCTTTTGTTTTGGGTGAACTGACCAGAGGCGTTCACTCTCGAGCATACAAAAGTTTTCATAAAACTGCATCATGCATACATACACAAAAATTTTCTTGCATAAAATTTTTCTCGTGAAATTTTGGTATAAATTTTTTTCATGTATATATAGATTTTATGTTTTGATCTGTTTAATCATATGTTTTATGTTATACTGTTAGATGGTTCTCACAGCGAACAGGAACAGCTCAATGCTGCAATTCAAGCTGCTATGCAAGCTTTGCTTCCTCAACTGAGGAATGACATCAGGGCTGAAGTTCAAGGTGCCAACAATCAGCAGCATAATCAGGCACCTCCTCCTCCTCCTCTAGTGACATTAGCGGTATGGCTGGAGAGATTCAACAAGCTCCGCCCTCGAGCTTTTGAGAAGACAGATAGCCCCAGCGATGCTGAAAGCTGGTTGGCTCACATCGAGAAGATTTTCAATGCTATGGGCTGTGACCCCACATACAAGGTGAGGTTGGCATGCTATCGGTTCGAAGGCGATGTGCTAAACTGGTGGTTAGCATTGATGTAGTCTGAAGGTGGTGACGAGTGGGTTGCTGGTTTGACTTGGGCTCAGTTCAAGGACAGGGTGATGGGGCAGTTCTTTCCCAAGGCTGAACAGGACAAGCTCAAGAGAGAGTACCATGGGATCCGACAGAGAGCTGGGGAGAATAGCAATGAGTTTATGCAGCGCTTTCTTTGTTTAGCTGGTTTCCTTGGTGCGGCAGCTGGAACTCCTGAAGAGCAGGCACATCACTTTAGATGGGATCTTCGCACATCGGTCGCAAACAATCTGGTGTGTGCTACATTCAACACAGTAGCACAAGTGGCCGATGCAGCACGTAAGCTGGAGATGCTGCAGGAGAGAGATGAATTCGGGGAAGCTGAAAGACCCGACAAGAGGTAAAAATTCGTATTCAAGCGGTGATCAATCCGTATACTTTCCATACATGTCAATTATTCATCTCTTTAAATGTATCTTCCAGGCAGAAAACTTGGGACCGGTCTCAGCCGGCTACTCAGCAGCAGCCTCATCAGCCCAAGGGAAACGGTCAGACTAACGACCGTTCTGCTATGGATAGGCGTGGCGGTAATGATAATTACCGTAACAACGTTGGGCACTCCAACAACAGAAGGTCCTAATACTTACGCATTTCCTTATGATTTCATGTTTTTGGGTAAAAGGGAAAATTTATTCCCCGGTAAAATATATTAATCACCCAAAACATTAAGTACAATGGAACACGGCAGAGATACCGTGTTAACCTCAAAGAAACCTTGAACTACCAGATTATATGACATGCCATATAATCAATGCATAAAATAAGCTAAAACACCTATAGGAGAGAACCATCTATAGGAGCATGAACAAAATGAGCCCTCCATAAAGAAAACTAGCTAATCAACCGAGCCGATAACCTCCATTTCTGCACCAAAGCTGAGACGCTCTAAGAATGTCTCAAACGGCATGACATGAGCTTGAGCCGAACAGAATTTTCAATAACCTCAACAACCTGGGCAACCGTCCTCTTAGAATTCTTAAAGAGTCGATTATTTCTCTCCTGCCATAGAAAATAAGTTGTCGCAGCCAACACAAGTTTCGCTACAACACTTCGGGTAGATTTCTGATGAGCAATCGGAAATAAAGCATGTACCACATCTTCTATAGCAAGCATTGGAGAAGGAAAGTCAGAAACTCTTCTAATAGTGTTCCAAACTTGAGTAGAAAACGAACATTCGAAAAACAAGTGCTCGTGCGAATCATGCGTCGTCTCACAAAGAGCACATCTTAACGTAGACAGATCAACATTAACCCAATCCCTCATTCGATCTTGGGTCTTCAGCCTACGCTTAATAATCAACCATAACGTAAATGCATGCCGAGGAATACACCCTAAAAACCAAACAACGTGATACCATGCAACCTTAATCTCCCTGGGCCTTAACAAATTCCACACAGCAAGCGTAGAAAAAGGTTTCGGATTCCCGTCTTCATCTCTCCATTCCAGAATATCAACATTACCTTCAAGTAAAGTTGGAACTGCAATATTGAGTAACAAAGGGTACTTATGCACCCATTCATTAGGCCAGTTGAACTGCCCCTCCGTAATAAGATCCCGGACCTTAGTCTGCTTATTAAACCCCGATCGAAAGATGTCCCGACTAGATATAATATTAGCAAGTGGACTAAGCGAACACCAAGAATCGTACCAACCCAAAGTAGAATTGCCATCACCAATTTTATGCCAGATTGAGGAACGAAGCAACGGCCTTAATTGGAGGATTTTACGCCAAGCCCATGTCATGTTTCCACGAATAGGAAAACTTCTATTCTGACACTTTAGCAAAACTTCTACCAGGAACCATGGAAACGGTAGGGACCAAAACCAGAGAGGTTCGCAGCCTAGCCGTCCAGCTATCACTGGTATTCAATCTTACGATTATCCGCTTTGTCCTTTGTACCCAATTATCATGTCTTATGTAAAATGTTTTATCAGGTTCCCAGCCAGCCAGAGCACCTGCTGGAGGATTCACTCATCCTCTTTGCTCTACTTGCCACCGTAGGCACCCAGGACCATGTCGCCGTAATACTGGCGCGTGCTTCAAGTGTGGTCTTCCTGGCCATATTATGAAGGATTGCCGTAAGGGCGAGAAGGAGGGTACATCGGGACATGCTGATACCAAGCCGCCTCCTACTACCGGGCGTGTCTACACGACATCTCGAGACCAGGCCAACAAGTCTACAGGTACCATTACTGGAATCTTGTATATGTATGGTCAAGCTGCATGTGTTCTTTTCGATACGGGTGCTACTCACTCGGTTATTTCTACTGCTTATGCTAAGAACATTAGGATGTTCCCCATGCCACTAGAAAATAGGCTTACTATTTCCACGCCTTTGAAGTACTCTGTATTAATCACTCATGTATATAAGAGTCTTCCCCTAGAATTTGACGATAAGGTTCGACCTGTTGACGCACTTCCGTTGGACATGAATGACTTCGACATGATTTTGGGCATAGATTGGCTATCCAAGCATCATGCTACCATAGACTGCCATTCATATCGAGTTATCTTCGGTGATGTTAATGCACCAGAGTACATTCATAACGGGTTCATACCCGGACGGTCTGTACAAGTCATATCTACCCTGCAAGCGCGTGCACTACTGTCACATGGCTGCGAGGGTTATCTAGCTACGGTTCACGACATGGATGCTGAATCCCCATCAATTCAGGATCAACCTATAGTGTCGGAATTCCAAGATGTTTTTCTAGCAGAACTTCCGGGTATACCACCTGCACGAGAAGTGGAATTCAGTATCGAGCTTATTCCAGGAGTTGAACCAATCTCCAAAGCTCCTTATCGCATGGCTCCCATAGAGCTGAAGGAGCTGAAGGATCAACTGCAAGAACTTCTTGAACGAGGTTTTACTCGACCGAGCGCATCTCCATGGGGCGCACCGGTCTTGTTCGTTAAGAAGAAAGACGGCAGTATGCGTCTTTGCATAGACTATCGCGAGCTCAATCAAGATTACCATTCGGAATAGATATCCACTGCCACGCATTGACGATCTGTTTGACCAACTCCAAGGGGCAAAAAACTTCTCCAAGATTGATCTTAGGTCAGGCTATCATCAGCTACGGGTCAAGGAGCAGGACGTCGCTAAGACTGCCTTTCGTACCCGTTATGGCCACTACGAGTTTGTAGTTATGCCATTTGGCCTGACAAATGCTCCAGCAGTGTTCATGGATTTGATGAACAGAATCTTCCATGAATTTCTGGACAAGTTCGTCATTGTTTTCATCGATGACATCCTGATTTTCTCAAAGTCCAAGGAGGAACACGAAGACCATCTTCGTACAGTACTACAGATTCTTCGCCAGAAGCAGCTGTATGCTAAATTCTCTAAGTGTGAGTTCTGGCTAGACAAGGTGGCATTCTTAGGTCACATTGTATCAGCGGAAGGAATCAATATGGATCCAACGAAGGTTGAGGCCATAACTAAGTGGCCAAGACCAACATCAGCGACGGAAGTCCGCAGCTTCTTAGGCTTAGCTGGCTATTACCGTAGGTTCGTGGAGAACTTTTCCCGCCTAGCACTACCATTGACCAAACTGATGCGGAAAGGGGAGAAATTCGTCTGGACGGAAGATCGACAAAAGAGCTTTGAAGACCTGAAGCAGAAGCTAGTATCAGCACCTATTCTTACTCTACCATCTGGTACGGGTGGATTTCAAATCTACAGCGATGCATCGGGGAAGGGACTTGGTTGTGTTCTCATGCAACATGGGAAAGTGATCGCGTACGCTTCACGGCAGCTTAAGCCTTATGAGGAAAATTACCCCACGCATGACCTGGAACTTGCAGCTGTGGTGTTTGCATTGAAGATATGGAGGCACTACCTGTATGGAGAATCATGTGACATTTTCACGGACCACAAGAGCTTGAAGTATATCTTCACTCAACGTGAATTGAACATGAGGCAGAGGAGATGGTTAGAGCTGTTGAAGGATTATGACATTAATCTACAGTATCATCCCGGAAAGGCAAATGTAGTAGCAGATGCTCTTAGTAGGAAGTCCGGAATGATCAACGGCATTAAAATCGAAGAGGAAATCATAAGAGACTTGGAGCGACTAAACATCGAAATCATGCTACGTGGACAGCACGGTTACTGGGCTAATCTTAGAGTAGAACCCGAGTTACTCTCTAAGATCAAGGAAGCTCAGAAGGACGATGGAGAAATCTGGGCGATAGTACAGAATTTGGAAAAGCAGACGGAATTCAGAGTAGATGCAGATGGTATCGTATGGCAGGGCACGAGACTTTGTGTTCCTGATGACCAAGAACTCCGGGAAGCTTTGTTAGCTGAAGCTCATAGCTCCCCATTCTCTATACATCCTGGTTCGACTAAGATGTACCATGACATCAAGCAGTACTTTTGGTGGAGTGGTATGAAACAGGATGTGGCCAGTTACGTCTCCAGATGTCTTACGTGCCAGCAGGTTAAGATCGAGCATCAGCGATCTGGCGGTCTCCTTCATCCGTTAGATATTCCAGAGTGGAAGTGGGACAAAATCACCATGGATTTTGTTACTGGTCTTCCGCCTACCAAGAGGAAGCACGATGCTATTTGGGTTATCGTAGATCGACTTACCAAATCAGCTCATTTCTTACCGATTCGCAAGGAAGATTCGGTAAGTAAACTCGCAGATACGTACAGAAGAGAGATCATGAGACTCCACGGTGCACCATCCAGCATCGTCTTAGACAGAGATCCTCGATTCACTTCGCGCTTTTGGAAGAGTCTGCAGAAAGCTTGGGGTACACAACTTAAGCTTAGCACGGCTTTTCATCCTCAAACGGACGGACAGTCGGAGCGAACCATTCAGACATTGGAAGATATGTTGAGGTCATGTGCGTTGGAATGGACGGGTGATTGGGACGATTACATCTGTTTGGTGGAGTTTGCATACAACAACAGCTGGCACGCAAGTATCAAGTGTGCTCCTTTTGAGATGTTGTATGGCAGAAAGTGTCGCGCCCCAATCTGCTGGGATCAGGTTGGTGAGCGAACACTTGAAGGACCGGAAATCATAGAGATGACCAGTGAGAAGATCGCAGTAGCTAAGTAGAAAATTCAGGAAGCACGGTCACGTCAAAAGAGTTACGCCGATAAGCATCGTAGGGACATACATTTTAACGTAGGAGATCACGTCTTCCTTAAGGTTTCGCCGGCACGTGGTGTTAGACGCTTCGGGATTAAAGGGAAGCTCAGTCCTCGTTTCATCGGACCGTTTGATATCATTGAACGAGTCGGTGAAGTATCTTACCGATTGGCGTTACCTCCGCAGCTTTCGCATGTGCACAATGTGATTCATGTGTCCTTACTCAGAGGTTACCAGTATCATCCCCTTCACATGGTTCAGTATCCACTGGAACAGATACGTGAAGATCTCACTTTTATAGAAGAAACCGAACGAGTTCTTGATAAACAAGAACGAGTCATGAGAAAGAAGACCATTCTATTCATCAAAATTCTATGGAGGGATCATACCGAGCGGGAAGCCACTTGGGAAACAGAGGAGTCTATCCGGGCTTCTTACCCTCATTTCATATTTTGAATTCGGGTATGTTCTTCTTTTCCAGTTTACTTTATCTATAATTCGGGGACGAATTATTCTTTTTAGGGGGGAAGAGTTGTAAAACCCGCATGCTTTTACCATGAATAGTACCCTTAAGATCGTACGTACTAGATTAAAACTTTCCTAATATAGCATGATTACGATTACGTGTTAGGATTTTACGTATTACGTACGTGTTAGAACACGATAAGTATTTACTACGCACGAGCACGTAATAATTATTTGACAATAATTAATCACGAACATGCGATCATGAAATCATGAACGTAATTAAAACACGAACTATTATTAATTACGTATATATATTTATTACGAGCGTAAATAAATATATTAGATCACGATAATTACGTAACGAGAACACATAAAACACGAACACAAATAATCATGAACGAATAACTAAACATCGAGACACGGAAAAAGGTAAGAGTACCCCATGTGGGCCCCCCTACCCGCGGATACAAGGAGCAAATGGGCCAAGCCCATTTGTATTTCATACTAAAAGGAGGTTAAGGAATTTTACACTACTGATAATTGTTTTTACAGAAGATTTACAGAAAACCTAAAACCCTCCTCTTCTTCTTCTTTTTGGCCGCCACCTTCAAAACACCAAAAGGGGGTGTTTGTTGATCTTGGATCTTGGAATTCTTGTTGGTGTTCGTGTTTGTTCTTCGTTCTTTTGATCCACGTGTTCGGTAAATCCTTTTAAACCTTTTTCTTCTGATTTGATCTTTTATTAATTAAGAACATGTTATGTTTTTTTTATAAAACCTAATTAGATCATAGATCTAACATGAATTTGGATTTAATAAAATCAAAAGTAATGTTTTAAGGGGTGTTTGTTTTGGCCGTAGCCTACACCGAACCCGAGAGGGTTTCGGTTTGGCCATCCGACCACCACCGAGACCATATGGTCCCGGTTGGTTGGTGTGGGTCCCACGGCAGCATCAAGACAAGGGGTACCCCGATTTGGTTTAGGGTACGGTGTCGATTTCATGTCCGGTTCATGGTTTTTAGTCTAGATCCGGTTCATGGTGTATGTTTAGTTTTTATTTTTTTTATGATCTTATGTTAAAAATTAAATTAATAAAATGACATGATTAATTTAATAACATGACTTAGGTTATTTTAATTATTAATAATCATGAAATTAATTAACCTAAGTATTTTTATATTTTAGACTTATAATTAATTAATTATTTAAAAACCATGGTTATAATTAATTAATTAACATGACTTAGGTTATATTATTAATAAATAATAATACATGTTTTAACCTAAGTATTTAACTTTATTTAATTAAAAACATGTTATACTTTAATTAAATATTTTAACCTATAGTTTAATTTAATTACATGAAATAATTATTAAACTATACGTTATATCATATGACTTAGAAAATAATCATGAAAACACTTAGGCTTATATACTTAGCTTATTTAACCAGCTTATTTCTAATTATGGAAACTTTATATTTTTAGAAACTTAATTAAATAAGGCAGCTAATCTATTTATGGAAACCTTCTATTTTTAGAAACTTATTTATTTCAGGCAGCTAATCTATTTATGGAAACTTATTTAATTAAGGCAGCTGACCTATTTATGGAAACTTTCTATTTTTAGAAACTTATCTGTTTTAAGCAGTAATTCTATTTTTGGAAACTCTCTATTTTTGGAAACTTTCTATTTTAGGAAACCTGCTATTTTTGGAAAGTTACTTATTATTACACAGTAAGTATAATAATACATGAAATACCAGAAATACTTAATCAGATTAAACAGAATATAAGATAAACACAGTTTAAGGCGTTAAACAGTAAAACATGGTAAGAACATATAAAATAAGCTAAGACATGACTTAAAACCAGCTACGTATTTAGTAAGCAGATACTTATTCATGTATGTATTTATGTAGCACTAGTGATACAGAAGTAGGATTCCTCCCAATTCATCTTCTTAGTTCACTGGACCTAAGGTACAGATTCCCGTCCTTTCAGTATGGACATTCTTTCCTTATTAGGATTCCCCGTATGCAGCCAAATGTTTTCCCGTAGTATAAGTTACGTGTTTGATTTGCTTATGTTTAATTAAGAATACCTATAGCCATATACATGCATGACCAGTTTCACATAGTTATGGAGGTACCATAACCATAACATTAGAGGCACTGATGTTATGACTTCACCACGGCGGAGTGATTGCTCGTGGCGTCCCTTCAACTTTTGGCCATTTATATTATATTTATCATGTGGGGCGTATGGGTGCATCCTAGTTACATGTTTTCAGTCAGGATTTCATGGTGAATGTGGTGTGTGCCTTGCATCCTTCACAAGGAGCTGATCCTTCCTACCCAAAAACCAGTATATTAAATTAGAGGCAGCCCCTCTAATTTGCATGATGAGGTCACCCCACCAAGTATTCATGCACGGTGGATTTTCATGACCTATATTGGCTAATGGTAAAATATGACAAAACAGTTTTTACAAGATAAACATAAGACTTTTCAAACTATAAAACCAGTTTTATCAAGACTTAACCAGGTTACTCAGGACTTAGTTTCTTCCGCTGTTATATGTTATATGCTTATCCTATTCATGCTTTATTGTACATCCGTGCACTGACGTATTACTCAGCCGTTTCCTTTTCTATGTTCCCAAAACGGCAGGTACTCAGGGACGCTCGTAGACACTAAGAGTACGTGCATATGGACTGGAAGCTGTCTAGCCTTCTTTACTTTATGCATTTCCTTTCTTATGATACATTTTCTATGGACATTGTTTAGTCCTTTCCTTTATTATACTATGTTTGTGTGTGATGAGCTTTACATTTGGACTACCGATGTCTGATTCCGGTATTTTCCTTGTATGGTCAAGTAATGCTTAGACATTTTTCCTTGTATGCTTTGATGACACGCCATAATTGCATGTGACATTTCCATTACCAAAATGGGGTGTTACACTACCTCTTCTCGTTTCTGTCTTATAATCCTGCAATTTTCCTTACCTAGACCACCTTCCATTGATTCATATATTTATCTATCCACAAGTTGTTAGCAAAAAGATTACAGAGGTATTTCTTCTCTTTTTTTCTTTGAGTTTACTAATATGAACTTTGAAATGAAATACTTGTTGAGAACTTGGAAATTTTCGTAAGAATAATCGTTAGTTTGTAAATATTGAAGGATGCATATGACCTGTTTGACAAAATGCCTCATAGAGTGCAACTTAAGATTCCTTTGCTTCTAATAATCATCATCATATTTAGTTCGATATCATATGTTACATATCTTGGCAATACCAACAGCTATACGAGATTATTAACTATGTAGTTAAATGTGAAAAGGAACATGCTTTGGCAAAGTGTTAAGTAAAATTAAACAACATAACTGTTTCATGCAAGTATAGAGCATCTCACAGGGACAAAAAGAAAAAGAAAAATGAAAGTTGTTTTGACTAAATTAGCTGTAACGTTATTGCTAAATTAGTTGATAAAGTTGTTATTTTTCCTCTCTTTTTATCTTTATAGAATTTATAGTAATCTGGTCACATTTTTCATTATGGTATTTTATCCCATTTGAAATTTTAAATGGATAATCTGATTTCCTTAGTTACAATCAGTCATGATGGTTTGTATGCTTATGCCATTGCTAATTTGCCACTATATATTTGCTAAATAATGTTCTTTGTGTCATGGGGATTGCACTTGGCCTTGTTTATAAAACATGTTTGACGTATCTCAGTCAGCATAACTGTGGATTAACAACATGTATACAGTGTCCCGCTAGAGGTGGCAAAATGGTGAGTCGAGCCCGAAATGGTAACAAGGAAAAAATGTAATTTACGGTATGGATTAAGCTCTGGATCTCGTTTGTTTATTTGACAAAAAATTAATTTACTCAATTACCATTACCATTCCTTAATAAACCTTGCTCAAACCAAACATTTGTTTTCAAGTAATGATAATCATACACATTCCACTATACTATCAATCTTATACCGATTGTGATTCCCTCGTGCCAACCAAACGCGCCCTTAATCTATCTAGAGTATCCTGAATACCTAAATCTTATTAAACTAATATCACCTTAATCCAAACACCCCTATTCCTGGCAGTTTCGATTTCAGCTTATGATAACTTGAAATAGTGATTGTTTTAGCGAACTTAAGTGTCTAAAAGCTGAACTAAAACCTAATAAGCTACTAACAAACAGAAAATATGCTAGATAATAAGAACTAAGCAAACTGACTCGAATATTTTTGTATTTTCATGTTTTTATGACATAAATGATAAAAGAGATGATTAAATGATAATTTAAGCAACAAAGTGAAATTTAAAACAAGTAAGCTCAGATAAAAAGCAAATAAGTTCAAATAAGCAAGACAATAAGCTGGATTATATAAACTAAAGTATAGAGGAATTGAAAAATAAGAACATATACCTATATGCTTAGCTCCTATCCAAAGTAGCCTTTGCACAAATGCCGGAATCTTCAACCCTTATCAAATCAACTTAAATAAGCTTATACAAAGCTAATTGAACCCACTGTTCATACACCTATTGAGTAAGGAAGCCTTCATCTCCAAAGTAGCTTTCGTATGATTTTGAGTATTTTCCTTAGCCCTTTTTTAATAAAGCTCACATAGGCTTGTTAAGGCTTATGTGAGATATAGGTAACTTGTAAAGACAACTTATTAAAATAGCTTATGGCTTATAAGAGAAATTTGGGCAAAAGTATGAGAGAACTTTAAACAGAAATTTAGATGAACAAACTTGAATTAAAACTAAACTTTCATTAATAAAAAGAGATCATTACATCAAAACATTACAACTGAAATAAAATAAGCTGAATTTAAGCTAAGAAAAATACATGAAAAATGATGAAAAAAACCTATCCTTATTTATAGGATAACCAAGGCTTCTAGACGAATTTTCTAGCTCATCTTCTCTCTCCAAGGGTTTCAATTTCATCACTCTGATCTTGTTTAAGAATGAAGCATGATTTGAGGCCTTTAGATCTTTTTCTTGTTTACTCTGACCTCCCACGGATTGCCAGCGTGACAATAGATATGACACCAAGTGTGTTTGTTTAACAAATGATTTAGTGTAATTTTTGTCCTTGAGTGTGTTTATTTTTTCTCACATTCAGGATTACCAGCGTGGACATACGTAGGGGACCATTCTTTTGCTTTTTACACGTGGGATTCCTTCATTGGTTCATTGGGAGTGCTCAATTGTGATTTAATTGATTAATTATTGACATAGGTGAAAACCCCCATTTGTGTTCTTGGTAAAAATACGTATGGAAGAGATGATGTACAGTAATTCTTTGCCTCCACTTTTTATAAGTTCTTTAGCCTGTTTGACTTGTTTGACCAAGCTCATCTTTCATCATTTGGTAATTCTGGCCCCTCCATGTTTGTAATCCTTTGACTACTTGATCTTTCCCTTAATAATAGTTTGGCCCTTGTGGTTATTATTAATAGAAAACTAATAATTAAAGTGTTTGTTTGATATTTATGGGATTGTTGAGGGGTATTTTGTGTATTTTGGTGAAAGTGTTAGGGTAAAATGGTAATTTGAGACGAAAACTTGTAGAAAACCCTTGAAAGTAGAATCCCGACTTCTGCTTTTTTTGCACTTTTGATCCTTTTCTTCATTCTTCGTCTTTTTCTATGATAAATGCCCATGAAATCCCGTGTTTTCTTCATTTATGATCTTTTGTACCTATTTCACACAAAAACACAAAACCACGCGTAATTTCGACTTTTACGATATTAAATACACATTTTGGTTTGGTTTTTCTTTGTTTTAAGTGGTAAAAGGATAAGTGTTTTCACACTTATTGAAACCCCTACACTTGACCATTGCAATGTCCCCATGCAATGCACGATTTTAAAGCACAAATTTACATTTTTCATCATAAATAACCCATCTTGGCCTTTATTATAATATACTATTACTACTACAACAAAAGAAACTTAACAACGATAAAACGATCAAAAACTTATAAAAGATATAACAATTCCCATTCTACTTGAAATTGTTTGATGGAAGAAACTTGTAAAGAAATCTAAGACTTAAATTAGGGTTTTTGGTGTCATGAATATTTATCACCCTCAAGTTTCACGTTCCCCATACCAAGCGTAAAAACGAGATCATTGTTATTACAAGTTAGTAAAGCTAACACTTACTCATGTGGTTTAATTATTCACTTAGACCCCCTTATTCCTACAGTGTATCTCTTGTATTTTATTTTTGTCTTGAATGATCATGAGGATGCATTTTTGACTTATTTTGACAATTTATTAAGCCCGAAATAAAGTAGGACGATTCAATCAATAGTTAGCCAAAGGACAAAATCTTTTAAAACGGTTTCTCGAAATCTCATAAAGTTCATATTTTGGCATAGCTCGTTTCAAGATTTGAGACCTTTCTCAGACCGATATTTGGCATGTACTTCAAACTTCAAATCTTGAGAGACGATCTCGAAATTATGGTCTTCTCTTCTTTTTAGTATACATCTTCATTTGGAGTGAGAGATGCTTAAAACTTTGACCACGACTTCTTCATTTATCCTTGTCTTTATTTAGAATTTAGATATACAACGATCTGCCTCCTTTTCGGACTTGGATTTATTTATCCTCATACCTTGTTAGGGTCTTTTTGGATAGACTTCTACATGATCTTTAGGGGAGTAAATTGCTTCTCCTCGTGTGTCTTGATCCTTCATATTGATTTGGATTAATGATCTTCACATCATCTTAGGATCTCTAGCAAAAGAAGTGAATCCTCATGCCTTGTGAGGGCCTTTTTGGACTCGGATATCCTCATGCCTTGTTAGAGCCTTTTTGGATACGCCAATCTTCGCGTCCCTTTTCAATAAGTTATGCCATGGCTATGAACTCTAATTAATCCCGAGCAACTTTTAAACGATTTTGGGCTAGAAGCTAAGTAATTTTTCAAATCGTACGACCTTATTTATTGCATTCATTTATTTACAAGTGTTGGGAGAAAAAGATCATAATTAACTCACATAAGTTCCGAAAAGAATACGTAACTTATAATTGACTCTATCATTTCTCATTCTCCATAATTTAAAATATCAAGGAATGAGACTCGTGGATGCTTAGCCTAATAAACCAATTAAGATCCATATGGTAAAGGATACTAGCTAAATTAAACTTAATTAAGTAAACTCGGGTTAAGTCAAAATATTCACGACGGGCCTAATATATCAAAGACGTCTAAACTTGTTAAAACCATTTTATTTATTTATTTCCTTTTTGACTTTATTCATGAAATAGAATATATACATATGATGGTGACGACAAAAGGAAAGGAGATAAAAGAAAATAAATGGAAAATACTACTAGGCCAAAATAGATCAAAATTTTGAATAACGTCAAAAAATATTAATTTTCCGGTTAAAATGAGGACATATTCATGGAAAATCCAACTTAACTTCGATAGAAGTCTTCCCTACACTTAATATAAACGTTGTCCTCAATGCTTAAGAATGTGGAAGTAAACTCCCCTACACTTAGGACATTGTGCACGTTGTTTAAATCGAGCTATGCAAGAGACAACTAAAGTGATTAAATATATTCAACTTATTTATATACAAGTATGAATCACAATCGTTTTGGATAGAACCGGTATCACAGGTACATGAGATCACAGGTCGCGTCAAAAGCCCCAAAAGTGGATCATTAAAGCACATATCCCTGCACAATACCACAAAACAACAACCTACTTGCCCCCCTACACTTATTGGTGGAAAAGGTGAAAAGGCGGATAATGAAAAATCTAACCTAGTTATATGATGCTTGATTTATTTATCACGAGTCTATGGCTTGACTCGATTTCCTAAATTAATTTAAGGGAAACATGGAGAGGGATGGAGTCATCTCATGAGAGATGTCCTCTCGAAAGTACAACTTAACCCGTTGGCCATTCACCTTAAAGTTGGGCCCATTAGGTTGAGCTAGCTCAATGGTGCCATAAGGGAAGATTTGGACCACGGTGAATGGACCAGACCAACGGATCATAAATTTACCCGAAAAGATTTTCAACCGAGAGTTAAAGAGTAAAACTTGATCACCAATTTTGAACTCTCGGTTCTTAATCTTAGAATCGTGAATGAGCTTAGTCTTCTCCTTGTAAATCAAAGAATTCTCATAAGCCTCATTCCTAAGTTCATTAAGTTCATTGAGTTGGATTTTCCTAAGATCACCGGCTTTGTTTATATCAAAATTAGCCCATTTCAAGGCCCAATAAGCCTTGTGCTCCAACTCAATGGGGAGGTAGCACGCCTTTCCGTACACAAGGCGATAAGGAGTACAACCTATAGGTGTCTTGTAAGCGGTACGGAAAGCCCACAAAGCATCATCTAATTTATCGGACCAAGAAGCACGATGCTCTCCCACGGTACGCTCTAAGATTCGTTTAAGTCCATGGTTGGACACCTCGGCTTAACCGTTGGTTTGAGGATGATGCGCGGTGGAAAGTCGGTGATTGACACTATACTTAGCAATGACTCATGCCAACTGATCATTGCAAAAATGAGTACAGCGATCACTAATGATAGCACGAGGAACGCCGAATCTAGCAAACAATTGCTTCAAAAAGTTCACAACAACCCTCGCATCATTAGTAGGTAAAGCCTTTGATTCAACCCATTTGGATACATAGTCAACGACTACGAGGATGTACTTGTTCCCTTTGGATGATGGAAATGGCCCCATAAAGTCGATACCCCATACGTCAAAGATTTCACACTCTTGAATGAAATTTTGACGCATCTCGTCTTTATGTGTGATCTTGCCTTGTCGTTGGCAAGCATTACAATGCTTAACCATTTCATGAGCGTCATGATAAATGGTGGGCCAATAGAATCCCGAATCGAAAACTTTCTTCGTGGTATAGTTAGGACCAAAGTGACCACCATGGGTCCTTTGTGGCAAGCTTCAAGGATTTGTAAAGCCGTGGGCCCATCAACGCACCTACGAATGATAAGATCCGCACATTGATTAAAGAGATAAGGGTATCGACTTTATGGGGCCATTTCCATCATCCAAAGGGAACAAATACATAGTCAACGACTACGAGGATGTACTTGTTCCCTTTGGATGATGGAAATGGCCCCATAAAGTCGATACCCCATACGTCAAAGATTTCACACTCTTGAATGAAATTTTGACGCATCTCGTCTTTATGTGTGATCTTGCCTTGTCGTTGGCAAGCATTACAATGCTTAACCATTTCATGAGCGTCATGATAAATGGTGGGCCAATAGAATCCCGAATCGAAAACTTTCTTCGCGGTATAGTTAGGACCAAAGTGACCACCATGGGTCCTTTGTGGCAAGCTTCAAGGATTTGTAAAGCCGTGGGCCCATCAACGCACCTACGAATGATAAGATCCGCACATTGATTAAAGAGATAAGGGTCATCGGTCATCCCAATAGTAATGTGCCGGAATTGCGTAAGTGATCAGTGAAATCCGTCTAAATATGGAGGTTCTAAAAAAAACCCTTTCTCTCTCTACTATGGGCGATTTCAAACTTCTTAGGCGGCATTAATCAGATCTGCTAATTCTACCAATCATTGAATAATAGCCAATTAACGTTCCTCGATTCTGTTTTCATCTCATCAAATAAGTTGTGATAAGAAATAGGCAGTGATCTAGATCCCCCTATTCTCTTTGTGATCACTTATCTCGTGGGGTGTTGACGTTTTAGGGTTTGTTTAATTTGCTCTTATTTGATTCGACGTAGTTTAGAGGTGTGTATTTAGTGTCGTTTTTTTCTGAATCGTCTATAGTCTAGGGTTTTTCTTGGATCTAGGGCTTATTGTAATATATTATTATTTTATTGGTGTTCCCATTATGGGGACCGGCTAGAGGTGTTTGGTTGGAGTGTTTTTTGGGCCCTAATTTTTTAGGGTTTCATGGCTATGAATATGTCTGGAGAGAATGTTATTAATGGGGTTCAACCTATTGGGACTGGAAAGACGTCGGTGTGTGCATCCGTTAAGGCACATGCTCTGGCATCCAAGATTAAGAATATTGACGGAAAATTGTTGGCTAAAAGAGTTCCGGTTAAGGAGACTAATGTTAGTCAGAAGAGTGAGAGTGGCGTGGGTAGCAAATCGTTTGCGGCTGTGGTCAATAAGAAGCTGAATAAGCAGGTTGTTAAGATTTCCATGATGAGAAGTGAAGAAGTGGTGGAAGGGGCTGCTGCTGCTCTTCCGTGGGAGGCTGTTGAAGTCATCCAAGAGAGATTTACGTACACCCTATATGGTTATTTTATAGGAAAGCGTCTAGCTTTCCCTTTGGTCCAGAATTATGTGAAAAATGCTTGGGCCAAGTTTGGTCTTAAGCGTGTACAATTACATGAAGATTTCTTCCTTTTCCAGTTTGAAACGCAAGAGGGTATGGAGGGTGTGTTGGAGAATGGTCCCTGGATGGTTCGGTTGGTTCCCCTAATGCTTAACATATGGACACCAACAACGGATTTAAAGAAGGCTGAGGTCAAGAAGGCGCCAGTTTGGGTTAAGTTGCATCATGTGCCAATAGTGGCATATTCTGAAATCGGCCTCAGCTTGATTACATCTCAAATTGGAAATCCAATCATGCTGGATTCCTATACTAGTAATATGTGTCTGAGCTCTTGGGGACGTAGTACCTATGCGAGGGCACTTATTGAAGTCTCATCTGATAAGGAATTGCTGGATTCAGTTGTCATTGCTGTCCCGAAAGGCAAAGATATGGGTCACTCGCTGGCTACTATTGACATTGAATATGATTGGAAGCCTCCTCGGTGTTCTAGTTGTGCCATATTTGATCATGTAGATGATAAATGCCCTAATAGACAGGTGGAGGAACAGGTTGTTTTGACTGAAGTTGATGGTTTTGTGGAAGTCACAAAGAAGAAATCTAAGGCTAAACAAACGCATAACCAACCTATTAGTGGGATTAAACTCACTAAACCTCCTCCAAAGCTGCAGGTTAGAAAAGAGCGTGGTGAGTCTTCAAAGTCGATGGCTCCTGGTCCTAAACCTAAGCTGCAGGTTATCCCAAAGGTCAGTAAGCCTATAGTTAGTACTAACAACTCCTTTAGTGCTTTGGATATTCCAGAAGACGAAAATGTTTTGGAACCTAAGAAGAAACAAGATATGGTCCTCAATGCTAGTGATAGTGACGTGGATGAGGAAATAATCTTGGATGATCGAACTGTCACTAGTCAAGATGGACAGGTTAAGGGGGCAAGCACTCCTATTGTCACGGTTTCCAATGATTAATGTTGCCTTATGGAATATTCGGGGCTTGAACTTCTCCCCGAAACAAAGTGAAGTGAGACAAGTGATTGCTGAAAATAATCTTTCTGTTTGTGCTATTTTGGAGTCCCATGTGGGAGATTCCAACCTTCATAGGATATGTTCCCTGGTGTTTCGACATTGGGATTGGGCGTCAAATGGATTTTACTGCCAAAAGGGTACTCGTATCATACTGGGTTGGAACCATAATGAAGTTGATGTAATGGTTATATCTCAGGACGACCAAGTTATTCACACGCGTGTATGGATGAAAAATGAAAAGAAGGAAGTTTTCTGTTCTTTTATATATGCTCATAATAAGTATGTTCAACGTCGGGCTTTATGGAGGGGTTTGTGTCTTCATAAGAGTTATGTGCGTGATCGTCCGTGGTGCTTATTGGGCGATTTTAATGCGGCAATGTTCTTGGGTGATTCAACTGCGGGTAGTTCAGCGATTGACATATCGATGAGGGAATTCAAGGAGTGTGTGGATGAAATTGAGGTAGTGGATGTTCAAAATACGGGCTTGCAGTACACTTGGAACCAAAAGCCGAAAGGTGGTCAGGGGATCCTTAAAAAGCTAGATCGTATCTTGGCGAATTTGGGGTTTTCTACAGAGTTTCTGGGTGCTCATGCTATCTTCAAACCCTATCGTATATCAGATCATTCTCCCGCTGTTCTGTGCATTCCTACAAGTAATAAACCGAAGCCTACTCCTTTCAAGTTTTTTAATGTGCTCACTAAACATGAGCATTTTCTTAATACTGTCCAAGGAGTGTGGAACCAACATATCAGTGGGTTCCATATGTTTGCTGTTGTAAAGAAGCTGAAGTTACTAAAAAAACCATTTCGTAAGCTTCTATATGACAAAGGAAATCTACATGCTAATGTGATATCCTTACGGTCAGAGCTAGACTTTATCCAATCGGCGCTTGATAAGGACCCGTTTAGCTCCAGGTTGCGTGACGAAGAAGCCAGGTGTGTTGTTGCCTTTAATAATGCTGTGCTTCTGGAGGAGAGCTTTCTTAAGCAAAAAGCTAAAATCAATTGGTTAAAAGAAGGGGACTCGAACTCAGCCTATTTTCATAAGGCTGTTAAGGGTCATGCTAGTAGGAACCATATTAATGTTGTTACTAACGGTGATGGTATTATTTGTGCTAATGATCAGGTTGCGGGTGCGTTTGTATCCCATTATGAAGCGTTCCATGGCGAGGCGAATGCAGATACGACTTTCAATCCACAGCATCTATTTAAAACGGTCATTGATGATAATGTTGCTGCTGCTATGGTTAGCGATGTTACTGATAAGGAAATCAAGGATGCTATGTTCTCTATGGGGGATGATAAATCCCCTGGACCGGATGGTTTCTCTGCAGCGTTTTTTAAATGTGCTTGGAATATCATTGGACAAGAGGTCATTTCTGCTGTTAAAGAATTCTTCATGAATGGTACGCTTTTGAGGGAACTTAATCATACGATTATAGCGTTGATTCCTAAAGTCAGTTCGCCTTCACGGGTTACTGATTACAGACCTATATCGTGCTGTAATGTTCTTTTCAAGTGTATTAGTAAAATTATTGCTAACCGTATCAAGCATAGCCTTCAGTTTATTGTGAGTTCCAACCAATCTACTTTTATCCCTGGAAGAAGTATAGCTGACAATATTTTGTTAACTCAAGAACTTATGCATCAGTATCATCTTGATAGGGGAACTCCTCGTTGTGCGTTTAAAGTGGATATCCAAAAAGCCTATGACACGGTTGACTGGAATTTTTTACGTACGATTCTTCAAGGGTTTGGTTTCCACAATCGCATGATTGGATGGATCATGGAGTGTGTCACGACGACTTCATATTCCATATGTGTGAATGGGTCTCTCCATGGTTATTTTCAGGGTAAACGTGGGCTTCGACAAGGAGACCCTCTTTCTCCATATTTGTTTACATTGGTTATGGAAATCTTAACCCTTATGCTCCACAGGAAGGTTGCGGAGTCAGGGGTTTTTACTTTTCATCGTTACTGTTCCCGTCTAGATCTTATTAACCTATGTTTTGCTGATGACCTTTTCTTATTTGCTTATGGGGATGTTCAATCTGCTACTGTCATTAAGGAAGCTTTGGAGGAGTTCAAAGATGCTTCGGGTCTGCATCCTAGTTTGCCTAAGAGCACTGCGTACTTCTGTAATGTGCTGAATTATGTCAAGCGTGGTATCCTTCATGTTTTGCCTTTTGAAGAAGGGAGGTTTCCTGTAAAATATCTAGGTGTTCCTCTGATTTCTTCGCGGTTGATGATTCGGGATTGCAAAGGGCTGGTGGAGAAGGTCCAGAACCGTGTTCAAGACTGGAAAAATAAGTCGTTGTCTATAGCGGGTCGTCTCCAATTAATCAGGTCTGTTCTTGGCTCTATGCATGTCTTTTGGGCCTCAGTGTTTATTATTCCGTCTAGTGTGCTGCGTGACATAGAACAGATTATGCGCGGTTTCTTATGGTCTCATGGCCCCATGAAAAAAGGGAAGTCGAAGGTGGCTTGGGAAGTTGCATGTCTGCCTAAAGATGAGGGTGGGTTAGGTATTCATCGGTTAGAGGTTTTCAATTCTGCTCTTATGGTACACAATATTTGGAAGCTGCTTACTTTCAAAGACTCCTTATGGGTCAAATGGATTCAGGAATATAAACTTAAGGGTCGCAGCTTTTGGAGCATCCCTAAGCTAGGTAATATATCTTGGGGTTGGAGAAAGATGATGGAGTTGCGTCCAATTATTCGTGAGTACTTTTGGTCTAATTTGGGAGATGGATCGAAGACGTCTCTTTGGTTTGATAAATGGTGTGATACTGGGCCAATTGAGGCTCATGTTACTATGCGGGATGTTCATAGAGCAGGTCTTTCGATAACTGCAACAGTTAAGGATATTGTTGCCAATGGTTTGTGGAGATGGCCTGTGGATCTGCTGTCTAAATATCCTATATTACATTCCTGTATAGGTCAAGTTGGTGGGTCTGCTCATGATTGTTTGGTTTGGCGGGTTGGAAACACTACGTCAACGAAGTTCTCTGTTCAGCAGGTGTGGGATTCCATCAGACCGAGAGATCATAAAGTGCCTTGGTGTCATACGGTTTGGTTCCCTCAGAATATACCCCGTCATGCTTTTAATTTGTGGTTGATTGTTAAGCATAAGTTAAAAACGCAGGACCGTATCACGTATTGGGACGCATCCTCATCTCTTGGATCGGTGTGTTCTTTATGTGAAGGTCAAGCGGATTCCCATGAGCATCTCTTCTTCCAATGCCCGTTTGCAACGAATGTTTGGAATCAGGTGAAGGGAAGGACCTGTTTTGCTTCATTGCCCCCTGATGTGTATGGTATGATTGTTCATATTAATCCTATTGCTAAGAGAAGGACGACTGCGGTCATTGTTTCTAAATTGGTGGTTGCTTCAGCAGCCTACTATATATGGCAAGAACAGAATTGGCGGTTGTTTAAAAAGAGTAAACGCACAGTCACACAAATTGTTGAATCCATTACTTCAGCTGTTCGGCTAAAACTTCTGTCGTGCCATTTTAAGAAGTCCAAGGAAAGTGAGAAATATGCTCGTCTTTGGGAGTTACCTGATTCTATTTTTATTGTTCCATGATAGTTGGTGTTTTTTGTTTATGCACTATTAGGTGGTTTTTCCCTATTAGTGTTATTGGTTTTGTAATGGTTAGGTAAAATGGATGGTTTGTCATTCATTTTAGGCTGTTCGAGCTTGTTCTCGAGGTTAATGTGACACCCAGTCACATTCCATTGTAGTTATTGGTTTTTTGGGATCTAATATATTTTACCGGGGAGTGACCCCTTTACCCAAAAAAAAAAAAAAATCCCAATAGTAATGCCTTATGTCCTTAAAGAATTTATCTTTTGTTGGGACGTTAACCCTTCGATAAGAACTCCACCCGCCAAATAGTTTGCAATGTCCGCAAACCATGGGGTATCATCAAGATTGGAATTGATAGACATTAGGGTCTCAAGGGGAAAAGATTCATTAATCTCTTGATTTGGAAGTTCCCTTTGATAAGGATCCTCAAGTCTACTTAAGTGAACCGCGGATAGGTTTTCGGATCCCTTTATATCACGAATTTCAATTTTAAATTCTTGTAAGAGCAAAACCCAACGAAGGAGTCTTGTTTTAGCATCTTGCTTGGTCAACAAGTATTTCAAGGCGGAATGGTCGGTGTAAACGATGGTGGTGGAAAGCACAAGATAGGGGCAGAATTTCTCAAAAGCATACACTACGGCTAAAAGTTCTTTTTCGGTAGTGGTATAATGCAATTGAGCCCCCGTCATTGTCTTACTAGCATAATGGATGGGTTAGAAGTGTTTGTTAACTTGTTGACCTAAAACCGCTCCTACCGTGAAATCATTAGCATCGCACATGAGCTCGAAAGGTAACTCCAAATTTGGAGAGACTAAGACCGGTGCCTTTGTTAATTTACCTTTAAGAGTTTCAAAAGAGTCGAGACAATCTTGAGAAAAGATGAAAGGAGCATCTTTCTCTAAGAGATGAGTCATTGGTCGAGCTATCTTTGAAAAATCTTGAATGAAACGTATATAGAAACCCGCATGTCGTAAGAAACTCCTAACTCCTTTGACGGTGGTAGGTAGAGGAAATTTAGCAATGACGTCAACTTTAGCACGATCGACTTTGATACCGGCTTTTGAAATTTTGTGATCGAGGACGATGCCTTCTTTTACCATGAAATGGCACTTTTCCCAATTAAGAACGAGACGAGTGTCTTCACACCGTTTTAGCATACGTTCTAAATTGGCAAGGCAATAAGAGAAAGAATCACCGTAGATCGAGAAATCGTCCATAAAGACTTCTATAGTTTGTTCAACCATGTTAATAACCTTTTTTTAAGTATAATCGTTTCTCCTCGACTCGAATTGATATCAAATTTATCACAAGATTAATTGTTCTTGGTTAATAGTAATTGCTTGGTATCTATGTCTATTTAAACCAAAAAATGGGGAAAATTATTTAGGCTAAGAAATTGTAAAAATAAAAGCGCAAATAGTTCACATAAAATTACTCTAAAATGCAATAAAATTAAACTACAATTTAAAATCTAGATGCAACAAAACTAAACTATAATTAAAAATATTAATAATTCTAAATGCAAAATTAATCTAAATGCAAGCACATAATAACAACTAAAAGTGACAAAAAATGAAATCACAAAGATAAATTTAAAAATAAAGCGTAAAGCTTTAACCTTTTTAGCTTATTAATCTCTTAGATGATAAAGCTAGAAGCTTTATATACTAATAAGCTTAATTATCACAAAAAGGTGTAAACTTTATACTAATAATAAGCTTATCTAAATGAAAACTAATTTTTAAACTTTTAAATCTATTTTTTTTCAGCAATAATAATATTTTAAACTAATTAAACCGATTTTTATGAAAAATATAATTTTTTTAAAAACAATTTAAACTATATGTATCTAATTAATTAAACTAAAATGATTAAGCTAGAAAAATAAAAAGGAGAGAACTCTAGTACCCGTAGTCCAAAGATAACGCTCTAAAAACAACATCAACATAATCAACAAAGCATGGCCCGTAAAGTACACGGCCTCCCAAAAGCAACAAATTACGGCCCGTAAAGTACATGGCCAACCAAATCAAACTTAAGCTAAGCGTATCGCGGCCCGTAAAGTACACGTCCAACCAAATCAAACTCGAACCAAATTAATCAAACCATAAGCTTTTTACCAAACCTGATAAATCGATTCGACAAGATCACAATAACACAAGAGGTTAGAATAATAAGCAACTATTAATATTATATAAAGAGATTCGAGCAAAACTAATAGATCTAGATTATTTTTTATATTTTATAACAATTTTATAATTTTTAAACTAAAAGTTGATAGATTTACACTATTCTATAAATAAATCTAATAGATCTAAACTAATTTTTTTAGTTTTATGAAAATACTTTAACTTTTAAACTTAAAATTTATAGATCTGAACTAATTTTTATGAAAAACTAATAGATCTAACTATTTTTTTGGTTTTATGAAAGTATTTTTATTTTCTAAAACTTAAAACTAATTGATGACGTATAGTCCCCAGCCGGGTCATGAACCCGGCCCTTGGGTACTACCCGTATCCGGCCCATCACAGATGGGTGGAATAATGTCATTCAGGCTTATGGGCTTGGATGAACAGTAACCGCACACAAGTGTGCGGCCCACGGCCCAGTGCGGCCGGCATGGCTGACATAGGGTTAGACAGAATAATATTCTGTCTAGGAATATCTTTATCCCAATGAGAGAGGATATTCACTACCAGGATTAGAAGATAACAATCATTCTAATTCTGGTGATTATCTCTTCCTTGGGGTCGAAGCATCGGTGGAAGCCCATTAGGGTTTCACTGCTTATAAAAAGAACCCTCAAGGGTCCCACAAAGGTATTACGACTTGTACTCTAAACTCACATAAACCCTAAATCGATTACTTACTCTCACGCCGGAGTCTAATCGTGGGAAATATTCCCACGGTAAGTCTAACACGTGCTGTTTAGTGTGCAGGATCCCAACCAAACGATTCTCTTGGTGCAGGAGCCGGAGCCCAGCCAACCCGAATTAAGCCTAATTCGGGTCTAGCAAGGATCAACCAACTTTTGCATCAACAAGTTGGCGCCATCCGTGGGACCCATTACACTAAGCTAGAACAAAATCTCATTCTGAATCTCCAATGACGAAGGGGCACCAGCAAGCCAATCCCAGGAATGCGAATCCCGGGAATCGGAAGTCCCAAGGGGAAGGGATTCTCATCCCCAACCAATCACCTAGCCGCCTCGCAGGCGGGCCGGGTAACCGTAGCAGTTTTCAACCCTTGGGGGTGACGAGCACGATCTCCATGACACCCCCACCTACTTCAACCCTGGACAACCCTGATCCAGAGAGTGCGCCAAACCCTCCTAACAAGGAATCGCGCAGACCCTCGACGGAGGAAGAAGTGGAAGTCCTACCACTCAGTGAGGAGGATCTTACTCGAGTTCTCACGCAGAACTTCGAAAGGATCATCCCGGGGATCGCATCAAGGTTGAATCTGGGGAGGAACCTCCAATCCAGACTCAACTTTGGCGACACCGGACCAATCACCTCCTCCCAAAATCAGAGGAAAAGGAGAGCTCGGCCTCCGGAACAGGGTACCTTTGAGGAAACCCCTCAACCCCGGAATGTGTTTGAGCGCATAGGAGATCGCCTCATGCAGGAAATAATGCAGCCTCGAGAAGGAGAAAGGTCGGATGGCTCACCCGAGCGACCAGATCGAGAGCTGGCCAGAACCACACGTCGCCCGAGTGTGTGGGACAGGATGAACACTGGGAAAAAAGCTCCTGGTTCATCCCAAAAAAGTGGTCCTTATTCAAAGGATGGGGCACCACCGCCGTCCCCGGATCCGTCCGGAGAGGACTCAGATGACCATCCACCTAAGCGTCGCCGGCCTAGGCGCACCCCTCCACCACCACCAAACAACGATGAGTATTATGGTGGCCCTTACTATCGAGATACGGAGGCGGAGGATCTTTCACGTCCCTGGTGTGAACCATGGGATGACCCTAGGCTCACTCGGCCATGGGCGGATCCCAGGGAAGACCCGTTCACCCTCCGCATACGGAACTATTCTGAGGACACTAAACGTCGCATGCCGGCGTGTATCAAGACTTATGACGGGTCCGGTGATCCGGTGGATCACCTTAAAATATTTGATACACAGGCTAAAATTGAGCGATGGCCCATGCCTATATGGTTCCAAATGTTCAATTCGACCTTGATCGGAAACGCCCGTGACTGGTTTGAAGCACTCCCTCCATGGAGCATTGATAGTTTCACGGAACTACGCACTGCGTTTGAGAACAATTATACTCAAAGAAAGAAGTATAATAGGGATCCGGTCTCGTTGGCAACTGTCAAGCAACGGCCGGGGGAGTCAACAGAAGCCTTCACTGAACGCTTCAATGATGAGTGCACGCGCACAAGAACCATGCCGGAGCTCCTGAAAATCTCTGACTACATGCACGCCATAACAGACAGAGAACTGATCAGGCGCCTCAATGACAAGCGTCCAGAGAGATATGATGACCTCATGGAAAGGGTCAGAAATTTCATAGAAGGAGAAACAGCTGTTGCCGCGGCCTACCCATCCCGAGGAAATGGGTACCGGTCAAATGATCAGTCCCGGAGGCAATCGGGCGGTCAAGGCAATCAGAACAATAACAAGGGCTCAGACTATAAGAGCCAAAGCAAAGGAGGACGGCAGGACGATAAGTTCACCCCCCTAAAGATGTCCTACCGGGAGATCTTGCTGACGGAAGGGGCGAACTTCCCAAGGCCTCCCCCAATGACCACTCCGCCGGAACGTCGGCAAGGAAGTCGCTTCTGCGAGTTCCATAATGACAAAGGTCACGGCACGGAGGAGTGCATCCAGCTCAAGAAGCATATTGAGTCGCTGATCAAATCAGGCAAACTCAAGCACCTAGTTAAGGATTGGAAGGATGGAAAAGACAATAACAAGAAGTATGATAAGAAGGATCCCCAAAAGGACAAACCTTCGACCATATACATGATTCAATCCAGACAGCGCCGCACGAGGCAGAAAGTTGGCCAAAAATTTTCACGCGGCAGGGAAATCTCATTCCCTCCCATCACAGCAAGCGATGTGATTGATGCACCTCTCACTATTGAGATAAGCATTGGAACACATAATGTTCGTCGCATGTATGTGGATGGAGGATCGTCAGCAGAGGTACTATATGAACACTGTTTCGTGCAGCTATGCCCAGAAATAAGAAGCCAATTAGTACCGGCCACGTCGCCGCTTACTGGCTTTAGTGGAGACACTATCTGGCCGATAGGGCAATTACGTTTGCTTGTGACCATTGGGAATGAGGAACATTCCACTACGGCGTGGATGAACTTCATGGTGATACGCTCACACTCTCTGTACAATGGAATCATAGGCAGACCAGGCATTTTGGCTATACGGGCGGTACCCTCTACGGCGCACGGGATGATCAAATTCCCCGTGGAAGGGGGAATTGTTACCATTTACAACACAATTGTACCGGCATCCGAGTGTCACACCGTGACAACACCGGCTCCACCTGTTCCACCCAAAGATGGATCACCACCTCCCAATTGGAAGGTGGCCATTCACCCTGACTATCCGGAACAAGAGGTATCCATAGGAGGGGCACTCTCGGATAGCGGCAAAAGGGCCATGTGCTCTCTTTTAAGTGCAAACCTAGACATATTCGCATGGGAGCCAAAGCATATGACAGGTGTGCCACATGCGATAGCGGAGCATAAGCTCCAGATCCGCCAAGGGTACCAACCCATCAAGCAAAAGAAGCGCGGCCAGGCGCCTGAGCGCAGCCAAGTAATATTAGAGGAAGTACGGAAACTAGTGGATGCAGGCATCATGCGCGAGGTATACTACCACAAGTGGTTGTCCAATCCGGTCATGGTCAAGAAGCATGACGGAAGTTGGCGCATGTGTGTGGATTTTACGGATCTTAACAAGGCCTGCCCACAGGACTGTTACCCGTTACCAGAAATCGACTGGAAGGTGGAGTCCCTATGTGGGTATCCTTTCAAATGCTTTTTGGACGCGTATAAAGGGTATCATCAAATCCAGACGGCGTTCCATACGAGCCAGGGCGTGTATTGCTATATGAAAATGATGTTTGGACTAAAGAACGTCGGTGCTACGTATCAGCGGTTGGTGGACAAAGCTTTTGAATCACAGATAGGCTGCAACTTGGAAGTCTATGTTGATGACTTGGTGATAAAAAGTCACACGGAGGAGGCACTCCTCCGAGATGTCCAAGAGACATTCGACACTCTGAGAAGGATTAACATGAAGTTAAATCCAAAGAAATGTACGTTTGGAGCAACTGAGGGGATGTTCCTCGGATATTTGATTGATCCAAACGGAATCAAACCTTGCCCAGAGAAGACGGATGCAGTGATACAACTACCGTCCCCGCAGACACGGAAGGAGGTGCAATCCTTAAATGGGAAGCTAGCCGGACTGAATAGGTTCCTATCTAAATCCGCAGAGAAGTCATTACCCCTATTTAAGACACTCAAGGAGTGCATTAGAAAGGGAGACTTCCGGTGGACGAAGGAAGCCGAGGAAGCCTTCGGCCAACTCAAGCGACATCTTGCATCCCTCCCTATGCTAGTAGCTCCCCGGCCAAAGGAGGAACTCATTATGTATCTCTCAGCTACTCATGGCGCAATAAGCGCGGTACTTATGACGGATAGAGATACAGTACAAACTCCGGTCTACTTTATAAGTAGAACACTACAAGGGCCGGAGCTGAATTATTCCTCCATGGAAAAATTGGTGTTAGCACTAGTGTTTGCTACAAAGCGGTTGCGCCGGTACTTTCAGGCGCACCCAATTGTAGTCATTACGGATCAGCCAATCAAGCAGGTTATTTCTAGACCAGATGTGGCAGGGAGGCTACAGAAGTGGAGCATCCTATTGGGGGAGCACAATATATCTTACAGGCCAAGGACGGCTGTTAAAGGCCAGATCTTGGCAGATTTCCTGATCAAAAAGCCGGATGAGGAAGGGCCAATCATCAAGCAAGACGAAATCCCAACAGAACCATGGGTGTTATTCACGGATGGATCTTCGTGTACGGACGGGTCCGGAGCAGGTCTCATCCTCACAAATCCAGAAGGAATGGAATTCACGTACGCCCTCCGTTTTGAGTTCACGGCCACCAACAACGAAGCGGAATATGAAGCATTAATTGCGGGTTTAAAAATCGCCGCTAGAATGGGAGTCCGCAACCTTGAGGCCTACGTGGACTCACGGCTTGTAGCGAACCATATTCTAGGTGGGTATGTGGCTAAGGAGGACAACATGGTCAGGTACTTGGAAAAAGTCAAGTCGTTAATCGCGACTTTCAGTAAGTTTTCCATCAAGCAGGTACCAAGGGGCGAGAATAAGAAGGCGGACGCTCTTAGCAAGATCGCATCCACAAGCTTCGCTCACTTATCTAAACAAGTCTTGGTGGAAATACTCAAGAAGAAATCTATAACGGAAGGGGAGGTTGCTGCTATAGTTGAAGAGGATGGACCTACATGGATGACCCCAATTATCAACTATTTGACTAGTGAGACCCTTCCAGACGAGGAAAAAGCAGCACGACGCATAAGAAGGAAGGCGCAGCATTTCGAACTTCGAGAGGGCATCCTTTACAAACGCTCTTTCTTGCAGCCGTGGTTGCGGTGTGTTGGACCAAGTCAGGCCGCTTACGTAATCAGTGACATACACGAAGGGTTGTGCGACATGCATGCAGGTCCACGATCCGTGGTAGCCAGAGCCTTACGAACAGGATATTATTGGCCCACCATGCACAGAGACGCGCGCGACATGATTCGCAAGTGTAGTGATTGCCAAGTGCATAGGCCAGTACCGCGACACCCGCAGCAGGAGCTTACACCTATCACGTCCCCATGGCCATTCTGTAAGTGGGGAATTGACATTGCAGGACCATTTCCTGTAGCTGCGGGGGGAGTTAAATTCTTGATTGTTGCAATGGACTACTTCACACGATGGATAGAGGCCAAGGCAGTCAAGTCTATCACAGGCAAACAAGTTAAGAAGTTTGTTTGGGAACATATTGTGTGCCGTTTTGGTTACCAGGAGAAATCATCTCGGATAACGGCAAGCAGTTCACGGACAACCCGTTCAAAGATTGGTGTGCATCATTGAACATCAAGCGTCGCTTCACATCTGTTAAGCATCCGCAGACAAACGGCCTCGTCGAACGAGCTAATAGAAGCTTGGGGAATGGCATCAAGGCGCGTCTGGATGAACGAAGTGGTAAATGGGTCGATGAGTTATCACATGTGCTATGGGCGCATAGAACTATGATCAAAACAACCAACGGAGATACTCCATTTGCATTGGCTTACGGCACTGAAGCTGTTATACCAGCAGAAATAGGAATGCCTACCATCCGCACGGCGGAGGTTAATGTCGTCACGAACGATGAACAGCTGCGAATCAACCTGGATCTGTTGGAAGAAAAAAGGGAAATAGCAGCCATCAATGAAGCTAAGTCCAAGGCTAAGATGAAGGCTCATTACAACGCCAAGGTCAAAGGTGTTTCTTTTCGACCGGGAGACTACGTCTATCGTGCTAACGAAGCAAGTCGAGCGGAGAACACAGGAAAGCTGGGCCCTAAGTGGGAAGGACCATATGAAGTCACTGAAGCCTTGGGACGAGGCGCGTACAAGCTACGTGACATGGATGGCCGCGACCTAGAGCGCACATGGAATATTTCCAATCTCAAAAGGTGCTATCTCTGAAAGCTACGGCTTCCGCATGGGTACTTCGCTATATGCGGTCTTAATAAAGAACCATGCGGTTTTATCTGTTTTGTTTTTATTATGTTTGTTTAGATTCTTTTCTTGTTTTTTAGGACTTGTCATTATTGTTCAAACAAAAGTGTAAATGTTCTAATAAAATGCCGTGGTGCCTAGCTAGCTCCACGGCCTGTTTCGTGCAAATCATTTTTTAGACTTTTTGTTAGTCGTATGAATTTTACTTATATTATAGTATGTTATGTTTTATTCATATGCATTCTTCCAAAATTACTGTACATGTACTATACGCCTCCAGGCGGGGTAAGAGGATTAAGTGAACCTACTAATTCAACTTGCCGCGTAAGAGGGATGCAACCCCAGCCGCACGGATCATGTGTCCTTACTAGACACCTTACTCACAAGACGTTGGGGTAAGTCTCATATGCCGTAGCCACACGGTGCTCCGCATAGCAAAGACGCACGTCGCATCTCTAGTAAATTATGGACTTGCATGTATTTTATTTCTTTGTGTGTAAGACGTGATATATCATGCAGTATTGTGCTACAATATTTAAACACAAGTAAAAATACACAAGTTTCCAAAATAACAAGATTGCCGTGGTCACCCACGGACTTATAAACAAAAATACAAATGTTGTTAGCCGTGTACATGCACGAACGAATAGGAACAATAAATATTCAAAGGGTCACAAACCAAAAGTGTCTGAAAGGGATCATAAGTAGGAGCATCCTACATAGCGGGGAAAAACTTACCCATTTCTACTTGCTCTTCGACCAGACGCGACAACCATTCATCACTTTCTTTCCGCTTCTGGGCTTGAGCCGCAGTCCTCTCCAGCACCACACTTAAGGGTTCTTCGTCAAGCACGATCCTGGTTACGTCCTCGTATATGGGGAGTGTCAGGTGGCTGGGGGATGGAGTAAAGGAAGCACTGGAAGACGCGCTAAGCCTGAGCTTTTCCATAATTTCCATATTTGGCGCATCTTTGGTGGCCTCCAGCTCATCCAAAAATGGGTAGTGCAGATTTTGCATCACGGCCATGGAGGCAGTCATTTTGCTAGCAGCTTCAGGCTTAAAAAAGGCATGATTGGTAACGTCCTCCCCTTTCGTGATCAGCTCAGCGGCCTCAACCATTCCCTCATGCCGTCCGTGGTCAATACCATCAGACACAAGGTTGGCGAATTGTTGCACAAAGTCCGGGGCCTCTAGTACCTTCATGACGGCCAGGCGTGCTCCATGCCCAACCATCCACCTACGGCCGGCAATGGCTGTTAGCAGTTGGGGGCATAACACATTGTCACGCTCAGCAGTGAGGGCATCAATCATCAACTCTTTTTGGGCAAATGCCTCTTTCAGTTCTTGGATGACCGCCCTCTCATCGGCAAGGTCCCTTTGTACTTTTCCATGTTTTGGACGGCCAGGTGCGCGTCTTCTAGTTTCTGGTTAAGCACGTCTACTTGGTTGGAGTACGAGTGGGCAGAAGCTTCCGCCGTGGCTACCTATAAGGAAAAAACGTGTTAACACATATTCCTTTTGTAATATGGGTGGTGCGGCACGGATATGTACCTTGGTGGTTGCAGCATCTAGTTGTGACTCAAGGTTGGCTACTTGCTGGTCGTATTCATTCGCGCGGGCCGACTGTTTTTTAATGGTCGCCTCGGCATTGACCAGTTGGGATTGGAGGTCGGCAATTTGAGCTTCATTATCTTCAATCATCTTCTCCCTCCGTCCAACTTTCCTCTTGAGAGAGTCAACATGCCCAAGCGCGGCTTCAAACCTAACCCTCATCGAGGTTCCCATCGCCATTTGGTGTACCAGGGTACCATTGTACTCATCCGCCAAGTCTGCATGACTGAGCGAGTTTACCTCTTGCACCAAGCTTGGTGGTATGCAGTTGTTGAGGTACTCCCGGCACTCATCAGCGTTCCTCAGTCGTGACGCCGTGGTAATATTCCATACAGGGTTGAACGGTTGAGGGGCGCCGGACGCGGGGAAGTCTTGGGAGGCTATGGGTGAACCTTCTTCAAAACAGGGCCGGACTTTGTGGGGGCCGTGGGGTTTCCTTCCATTTCTTTTCCTTTCCCCTTATCAACTTGGGTGTCAGAAGGAGGCGCGGCACCAGTCTGGTTGTCCCTGTACAACAAGTATTGGGAAATATTTTGAGTATTGCTTACAAGGAAACTTGTCATTCTTACATATTAGGATGGAGTCTTACATGTCGTTTCTTCCTAGTTCGGAGGTGGTTGGGGCAATCTGAGTGACGGGATCGACATGAGCGGCCCGGGTAGCCTCGGAACCCTGGGTAGCACTTCCGACGGATTGATACAAGGGGTGGTCTTCTCGAAGTCTCTTGACAGGAGCGTTGTGTTCGCCAATCTCGACTGAAGCAGTCCCCCTCGCACGGTTGCTTCTTTTTCGGGTACGCCTGGCGACGGGCTGCGTTATTGCTTCGTCGATCTCCTCCTCGACTTCTTCTTCCTCCCCTTCTTCCAGGTTGACATGTTGTTGTACTTCATCATCATCATCGCCCATCAGTCGGCGAATGCTGGAGGTGGTTAGTTCAATATTGTCCCCCTGCTGTTCCCTATGTGGTGAGGAAGGCCCGACTCCTCCTTCATTCATCTGGTTATCACCATCGCCGTTGTCTCCATGCTCCTCCTCGTCAGAATGGGGATCAGGCACGGCTTCCAAAGCAACCGTCACGGGTCGGGTGTGCTCAAGAAGGGGTTGTTCATTCTCACGGAGAGGACGGAGACCCTCCGGCACAAGCTTCGGATCGCCCTGGCGCAACAGTCCAAAGAAGTTCATTTCTGTCCAGCACAAAACAACATATGTTAGTTATTTATCAAATAAATGTATACATTTTTTGGCGTACGGATGTTAGCCTACCTTCGCCCTGCCTTCTCCAAAAAACGGGATACCTATTGGATGGACCAAAGTAATTGCGGCGAATCCCTAGCAAACATAGGAATGATTCGGGAAGGTTTCTATGGAATCCAGTCCTATTCAGATCTAACTCTTGGGAATGACGGGGGTTGTATGTACTTGTGTGCGGCTTGGGGTTGTGAGGAATCCTAGTTCTAATGATGTAATCGCCCGGCCATACCGCTGCGTCAATGAAAAAGTAGTGATCATACCAATTTTTCAATGAATCCATTGGTTTATTGTGCGATTGGGGACTGTTGGAGGCTTGTTTCTTAAAAGATACCCAACCGTTTACTATGTTGGGAACATAAAACAGCCGGAATAATTCTACGGTTGGGGGGATTCTCCTGGCACGACAAAGGATCTCGAATTGGCTAATCTTACAGGCACCTATGCAGTGGAGCTGACTAATGTGTACATCATAATATCCTAACAGATCTACAAGAAAGTGGGTGAAAGGGATTCGGTAATTAGCCGCATCGAAAAGGCGAGTATCCTGTTGGGTTCACTACTTGAAGGATCTTTGAAGCCTTGATGACAATACAAAGAGTGTGCGGAAACCAATCTTTATATATAAGAAGAACAATAGAAATAACCAAACATCCAAGCCTCAATATATTAATACGATCACTCTTAATAGTGATAGGGTTTTACAACCTTGAAGCTATAACAAACAATGAGATAAATGTGTAGAGAATGTGTGTGTAGAAGTGTGTTCATCTCTACACCCTAGGACCTCCTTTTATAGTGCAAGGGGTCCTAGGTGGTTACAACATAATTAATACTTTCCAAAGTATTATACATTAATACCATTTAATTATTTCCTAAATAATCTTGTAACCTCCTCATCATAATCAATATCTTTAATACTTTCCATATGAATAGGAAGACTAAATATTTGATCTTATCTTCTACAATCTTCCTTGATCATATCTTCTATAATCATCTTTCAACTTTATAATACGACCAGGAGTAACTCACCAAGAGTAACGGAGTACTCCAGTAGGAACTGCATATTACCAGGACTAACTTCTAAATCCATGAGTCCTAACAATGCTCCCCTAAACTTGAATTTAACTTTGTTGAGTTCAAGTTTCCAAGTAGATGTGTCACCAATAAGCATGAGGATTGGAATATGAACCACAGCAGCAACAAGCTCACTTGATAAAACTAGAAGAAACACAAAAGTGGCTGCTGATACACGAACGGCTAAGCTTCTTTAAAGCTTGAAAACATCTGCACATGTTGGTTCTTGACAGCAACAGGAGCAGATTTGATGAGCCTTTACCAAGTAGCCGCTCACTCTTGGGCTAGCCAGTCTTTTGGTGGAATCATGACATCACCCTGGGAGACTAGTACCCAGTCCAACTCTTGGAACGTGAATCATTGGTGAGTTGGAGTACCCTGATGATTTTTGGCAAACCATCACAGCCATCAACGGATTTGATATGTCTTTACCAGAAGCCGTACCCTTCTGGACTCGCCAACTCTTAGCAATGAAGCATCGGTGAGTTGAAAACCCTATAGCTTTGAGCAAGCTATTATAGCTATCAACGGATTTGATAAAATCTTTACCAAGAGCCGTACCCCCTTGGATTAGCCACTTTTCAGTCTAGGACCATGGCAAGTGAAAACCATCCAGTTTTGGGTAACCTGACAACCATCAACGGATTTGAGAATCACACCAGGAGCCGTACCCTCAAGGTGAATCAACTCCTTCTTGTCGGTGAGACATGGTGAGTTGAGGACCATTTGTTGTGTGGGGGGCAGCCAACACCTAAGTACCAAACAAAAACAGCCCAAAAAGTGAAATATATACAAAGGTATTTCGATTCGAAAGTGTCTATTTTTTTTTTCTCCTTTTTTTTTCTTTTTTTTTAATTTTTTTTTTAATAAAAATTTTTTTTTTTTAATTTTTTTTATAACCACTCAAAGACTATGAGTCAACCAGAAGGAACGTAGAATGCATCAGGAAGAACAATGGTCCACCAGAAGCAGGATGAGTGCAACCAGGAGGAACCATTGGTCGACTAGGAGCAACTTAGTTCTACTAGGAGGAACCATATCCACCAGCACCAATGTCAACCTGTAAAATTTATTAGACAGAAAAACACAAGAATATACACAGTTATACATACAACAAGCCTCCCCTTAAGCTAAAACCTCCCCTCAAACAGAGCAAAGTATTCACCATCAAAGATTTTTTTTTCTATTTTCCTACAAAAAGTTAGTTCACACAAATATAGAAAATATAAAACATAGTAATTTATAATTACACTTGCTGAAATAAACACAAACCAAACAAAAATTAGTGTTTATGGAAGTCCCAAGCTAAGACAGACTTGAATCTTCCAAACATCAACATAGTCATATCTTGTTAAGGTTTTTGATGCACTATTTGATTTAGAGACATGTTGTAAACCATCTTGTTTAGGTTTCCAAACCCACCTAGCTAAAGCCTTAACTATATTAACCTTTGTTTTTGACCGTGCAGACTCAACCCGTGTACCCTTAACATTGTTAAAACATCTTGGTTGTGGAATAATGTTATTTTTAGGATTGGGGTGAAAAACTCTACCAAAGTTCTTGTGATTCACCCGTCTTGAGTTATTCCATACCGGTTTAACTTGTTGTTGATCATTAATCATTCTCTTGTGTTTACAAGTATATTGCAAGTGATCCAAAACTACCACACACATAGCAAGCCTTACTTTTGAACACAAAGTTATCACCTAATTTCTGAGTCATCATGCCATTCCAACCTCTTTGATTACCTCTAGGACTTGTATTGTTTTTCCTAGGATTATCTGCTTTCCTATTACTTTCATTCTTAGCACAAGCAGATTGAGGATAGAACTTAGGTGATTTAGCATTTAAGGTAGACTTACAAGAGGCATATTTACGAGTCATGGGCTCAATTATAACTAGTTCAGGCACAGACTCAAGTGTTTCAGCACTAGAGTCGGACTCAAAAGAATCAAGGTCACTAGTCTTAGGTTCTAAAGACTTGTCACTAGAGTTACAAGAGACAAAGTCATTAGACACAGAATTAGTTTCAATTGAGCCAGTGGACCTTGTGCCATATGTCATTTGTGATTCATCAAAGTCAAAGTGATCTAAGGTAGGCATGAATGTCCCTGTGAGAGGTGGAGGAACAGCATGCATCTCTGCAGCTGGTTTATACCTATTGAAAACAGGCCTACCTTCCACATCTTCAGGGGTAGTGTCAAACACACTAGACAAAGAGGAGTCAAAAACATCATTTGGCCCAATATAGTTTTTAAACCCCAAACCAATTTTAGTCCTACCAGACATGGAGCTATCTACTAGTTTGACTAATTTTTTAGATGAATTTTTCCATTTATCAAACCTAACCAAAGCATTATCTAATTTAGTTTGTAGCTCCTGCTTCTCTTTATTTACCTCAGTATTAAGCTTTTCAAAATCTGTCAACAGATTAGTTGTATTTTCTAAGTCAATACTTAATATCCTAATCTTATCTTCATACTCTAATGGGTATTTTGAAACCACTTTTTCTGTTCTTCTAATGTTTTTAGAGAACTTTTGTATGACTGAACTTCTATATAATATTTATCATTTTCAGCATTCATATCAGCACATTGTTTTTGAAGTTCTAGAAGTTTTTGTTCATATGTTTCTACGCAACTAATTGCTAAGTCAGAGTTATTATAAACATGCATTTTATTCTTTAGTCTAGCATTATATTCTCTAACTTCAGATTCAGTCATAAGAATTACCTCATTGTCTGGGATTGAAGTTCGGCACGCCATGTCTTCTTCGGCAACACGGATGTATGAATCTTGTTCTTCTCAATCAAAGCTTCTCAACGAGGCTCTGATACCACTTGTTGGGTTCACTACTTGAAGGATCTTTGAAGCCTTGATGACAATACAAAGAGTGTGCGGAAACCAATCTTTATATATAAGAAGAACAATAGAAATAACCAAACATCCAAGCCTCAATATATTAATACGATCACTCTTAATAGTGATAGGGTTTTACAACCTTGAAGCTATAACAAACAATGAGATAAATGTGTAGAGAATGTGTGTGTAGAAGTGTGTTCATCTCTACACCCTAGGACCTCCTTTTATAGTGCAAGGGGTCCTAGGTGGTTACAACATAATTAATACTTTCCAAAGTATTATACATTAATACCATTTAGTTATTTCCTAAATAATCTTGTAACCTCCTCATCATAATCAATATCTTTAATACTTTCCATATGAATAAGAAGACTAAATATTTGATCTTATCTTCTACAATCTTCCTTGATCATATCTTCTATAATCATCTTTCAACTTTATAATACGACCAGGAGTAACTCACCAGGAGTAACGGAGTACTCCAGTAGGAACTGCATATTACCAGGACTAACTTCTAAATCCATGAGTCCTAATATATCCAGGCCTATCTTACCCGCTGGAGCCTCAGTTATGAGGTCTCCGGCGCCAGGAAGTGAGGGGTGTAGGTTGGTAGGGATAAAATAATTTGTACATAAATGGTTTAATTGGTGTTGGGTCATGACATTCAGCACGGATCCAATGGTAGGGCTGTTTCTATGAGCCATTACTAAAAAAGAGTGTAAGGACGTGGTGTTCTAACCTGCGTGTGAAGGGATCCGTACGTATTTGGTTCAAGCTAAGAGGAAAGCTTTAATGGCAGAAATAGAGGTTATAACTGTGTGTTTCACACAGCCGTGGGGGTGGCTTATTTATAGGGTTGCCTCGTGGGTCACGACCTGTTGGATGTGTGACACGTGTCTGCCACTATTCTTAATCGTGTGGCTAGGGGGCAAGTGGCAAGTGAAACGTCAGGTGGGAACCACGGGTCATATCTGATTCAAACGTTTGCACTGCTCAAGGTTCTGACTGTCTGCACTTTTGTCAGTCAAACAAGTCAGATGAACAGTTATTCATGTCGGGTTATGCGGCTCTTACGTAAGACTTGACATTTAATGTTATATTTAATTTGTCTCGGTCGCTATATGCGGCTGAGATGTTGATGAAATAACTTCCTAAGTCAGGTTGCCACGTGCGGCCAATACAAATTCTTGGACAATTTGTAATTCACTATAAATTCCTTGGTACGTCCGGGGAGCTTCTTGGTAGTCTAGAGGTTCCACCCACGGTTGTAACAACTAGACTGGGAGGACATGATGACGTATAGCCCCCATCCGGGTCATGAACCCGGCCCATGGGTGCTACCCGTATCCGGCCCATCACAGATGGGTGGAATAATGTCATTCAGGCTTATGGGCTTAGATGAATAGTAACCGCACACATGTGTGCGGCCCACGGCCCGGTGCGGCCGGCATGGCTGACATAGGGTTAGACAGAATAATATTCTGTCTAGGAATATCTTTATCCCAATGAGAGAGGATATTCACTACCAGGATTAGAAGATAACAATCATTCTAATTCTGGTGATTATCTCTTCCTTGGGGCCGAAGCATCGGTGGAAGCCCATTAGGGTTTCACTGCTTATAAAAGGAACCCTCAAGGGTTCCACAAAGGTATTACGACTTGTACTCTAAACTCACATAAACCCTAAATCGATTACTTACTCTCACGCCGGAGTCTAATCGTGGGAAACATTCCCACGGTAAGTCTAACGCGTGCTGTTTAGTGTGCAGGATCCCAACCAAACGATTCACTTGGTGCAGGAGCCGGAGCCCAGCCAACCCGAATTAAGCCTAATTCGGGTCTAGCAAGGATCAACCAACTTTTGCATCAACACTAATAGATCTAAAAAAACTAAAAGATATAAATTATTATACGTAATAATTATCGTGTGTTATATAAATTTTATAACTAGTCAGTTATATAAATTTCAAGGAACCAAAGATGTTATTAGTATAACTCATTGGATTGAAAGAACTGAGACAAGTTTTTCCCAAAGTAGTTGTTCCGAAGATCGTAAAGTGAAGATTTCTAACACCCCATATTGACAAATGGAATATCACAGGATAATTATGGCGTGTCATCAAAGCATGCAAGGCAAATGTCTAAAACATTAAATGAACATAAAAGGAAATACCGGAAACAAACATCGGTAGTCCAAACATAAGCTCACACACATGAATATAAGTACTGAAAGGTAAGGACTAAACAATATCCAAAAGAAATGAAGTAATGTAATATATGAAAATGCATAAAGTCATGAAGGCTAGATAGCTTCCATCCGTATGCACATACCCTCAAATCCTACGAGCGTCCCTGAGTACCTGCCGTTTGGCAACATGAAAAGGAAAACGGCTGAGCAAAATGCCCAGTGAACGGATATATAGCATAACATGACGTGACATAAGCATAATAAGAATAATAGCAGCGGAAATGTATAAGTCCTAAATAACCTGAAACATGTTCATAAAACTGGTTTTATAGTTTGAAAAGACTTATGTTTTTATATGAAAACTGTATTTAATTAGCCTGTTGGGAATAAAATGAGCCAAGACACTTAGACACTGACAAGAGTTAATTGGACGCTGATAAGAAGAAATCAGGCGCTGACAGATCAGGCATTGACAAGAGATCCAAAGCGCTGACAAGAAGAAGTCCAAGCACTGATAGAAAAACCTAGTCAACACGTTTATTATTTGAAGAAAAGATATACTTAATATTGTATTTTCTATATTTATCTTTGTAAGACCTTTACACACGAAATCCAAACACGAAAATCTAAGATCTACTAGAGACGTAGGTTTTATATTTCTAGACGAAGAACACGAAATAGTAAAGATTAAAGATGATGCACAAGATTAACACTAAGAATGGAATATCTGATTAGATGAAGAAGAAAGAGAAAGATACAAGGAGTGTGTTCCTAGTGAGAGAAAACTAAGGATAGTTTTTCTCTCTAACAACATGAAGGAAGGAAAAAATATGAGAGACACGCACACAAATGAGGTTGGATTGGCCTTTTATACTAAGGCTTACAAGTTTGGGAGGTCTTCCTCATTTGTGTGTTCGGGACTAATTCCCGTTACATACATAACAATAACATAGAACTCTCGACACCATTACGTAGCATTTTCCACGAGCTTCGCAATGGTATATTATATTACCATCACTTTAAACACTTCTAACAATCTACCCCTAAGGGGTGGTCATATAATATGTGACTTCACTTCTTTGACCATCACTTTAAATACCTCTAACAATCTCCCCCTAAGTGGTGGTCATGTAATATGTGACATCACTTCCTTGTTGTTACAGACTTTGAAGCTCGTTGTCTTCAGAGTTCTTTCACAGTTCCTTTCATGACTTGTGATCTTGGATCTTTGATCTTTGCCTTGAATTGATCTTTAAACTTTGCCAACTTGTGTTCTTGTGTCTTTCCCCACATACTCATATTTTGCGTTGTCTTGAAAGCTTGTTAACGATCTACTTTGATCATCAGAGTAGCATAAGTCTTTGTCTTTAGATGTTCTTAAGCTTTCTTCAATTACTTGAGTATGTGGCCTTGAATTGCGACTCTTGAGATAACGCCACCGTTTGCATTCCTCTGGTTTCTCGTTATACAGTACAAGTACTGTACCTGTGATTAGGTAAGTTCAAAGAACTTCCTTGACAGGGTTTCCGGCTGTGGTAGCCGTTCTCAATATTTGAATATATCGAAAGATAATTCATGGTAAGGAGTGAATCATGCAGTTCCATTCTGCTGATTAAGTCGTCAATTCATTTCCTGGAACAAGTTTGACTCAATTGAGAATCAAACCATTGTTGCTTTCCAGTTGACACAAGGTTGATTCATATAGAATCTCACAAGTTACCTACTGTAGTGCTGTTTGATGATGACACTAGAAGGATTTCCATTCGTCACTTTAAATACTAACGAGTATTACTCTGAATGTTCTGGCAAGATCATAAAGATATTTCGTAGAGACTTGGAACGAGTTTGAGTAAAAAAGGAATCAAACCACTGTTGCTTTCCAGTTAGCATATGTTTAATTCCAGTGAATCTTACATATGACCTACCGCAGTGCTATTTGATGATAACACTGGAAGGATTTTCGTTCATCACTGTGAATACTAGAGAGTATCACTCTGAATGTTCTAGCAATACCACAAGGATAGAGCGTAGGACTCTGTGAATTATCGCTTGTGTTCTAATGATGAACAACAATTTATATATGGAATAAGTGTCCTAATGAGATTTTTAATGAATCTCGTTGGCTCTAGAATCTATAAGTGCACGTTTATTTGGTGATCGGAGGATGGAGCAGACTGCCACCTTTTGAATATCTACTATCTCGGAGTGAGAAAGTTGCTAGAAATGAGTTGAACTCCGTGACAATAAAACAAAATTATTTTGAGAGAAGCTTGAGTAGGCTGGGAAGGGTTGTGCTTTGCATCACTAGGTCCATGATGCTTTGTTTTCAATACCAGAAATCATCAACGTGATTCTGATAGTAGATGTATTGACCCGGTTTCTGCCTAAGTTGTATGGAGGGCTATTTTCTTTTCACCGTTTATCCTTACATTTCTTTTTCATTCTTCAACCCCTTCAATGCTTACCAAGACGTCATAACTAGCACTTTTTTGTGATTGTTCCAGTGCTAGCTTAAGTCATTAGTCGGCATTATTCACGTTCACTCAACTACTCCATCTTTCGTAAGGACTTCTAGATTCTAATGGATTGTCCCTGGGAAGATCCCTTTGGTTCTGGTTGGATCATAGGACGAATACCTAACCACCTTTTGACACCAATACCGTCGTGAATCAATGTGTTGAAGGGTATAGATATCGTAATCAGAAAAACCTATTGAAAAGGCAACCAAGGTGTTGATGAAATCAATGTTTACACCTTGAAAGTTTTCTATATCACCAAAAACGCTCCCCTACATATGTGCATCATAAAAGAAAAGATTTTTGCACATATTAGTAAGAGAAAGCACTTATATCAAAGATCTTATCCAAGATGAAACATTTTTAACACATTTTATCACTATTCTCCCCCTCAAAATTGCATATGATTGAAATTTTTGTGAAACTAGTGATGAAACATGGAGAGAATAATGTTCATGAAATCTTGGAACTATATGTTATGAGATTTATTATGCTCCCCCTCGAAGAAGGATACTGATAAAAATAAGGGAGTATATGAGCACACAATTTGAAAGAATTTGAATAAAATCTTTTGATAATATCTTGAAAAATTATGCTCAAATCTAAGAAAATTTAATTTCCCGTTGTTGAGGAAAAATGTACATAAATGAAAATTTTCCTTGAGTTCATGAGCTTAAAACTTTGAATGTTTTAATATAAGCCCATGACCGAGAAAAATTAATTTCCCGTTGTTGAGGATAAGACATAGACTTTCCTTTCTTTGGGGACCGGGTTATAGTCTGACATGTGACTATAAGCCATTATTTTGAGCTCAAAACTTCGAATGTTTTGTGACAAGCTCAACCCGAGATAGATTGCTCTACCCGTTATTAGGATAAGTTATCTTTAAAGATACACTCTCCTTGATTTTGAAGTTCGAGTTACAGTCTGACATTTAACTGTAAGTCGTTTTACATGAGCTTAAAAAATGGAATGTTTTTATCGAAAGCTCATGACCGAGAAAATTTTATTTTCTCGTTGTTAAGGATAAGTTATCATCTAGGATAAAATTTCCTTTCTTTGAAGCACGACTCACAATCTGAAGTAATTGCAAATAATTTGAAGAAAATAGGAATGACATGTTTTAAAAACATTTGAACTTTCATTCGAGCTTTATGTGCACACCCGTGTCGTTCTTGAGCGACATTTCTAGGTACGTCCATATTATCGAGACTGAAAGACATGTTGAGAAGAATATTTTTGGAATTTTCAAAGATTTTTTAATTTTGTATTTTGTTTTTATATAGATATATACATTTTATTGTATTTTTGGTTTTTTCAAGTTTTTCAGAAATAATCAAAAATAGACTTTTGTATAGCAGAAGAATGTGATATCGAATGTACAGAGTTGGAACCCTTTGAAGAAGTAGATTCAGAATCCGCTGAATTACCTGCATTGACTGAAGAAGAGTTTGCACAAATACTAGTGTTAGGAGTAATAAATTCATTTTCTACATTCAGAACACTTGCATTAGTGCTGGAGCAGGTGTCATCACTTTTCTCGATGGGAATCCTCTTAAGACCAACTTCCTTGAAGATCCTACCCGTTGGCTTCCATTGAAGACTAGATCTAGGAGTAGTGTTCTCTTGCACAGCGGAAGACTTCTTTGGAGAGAAACTAGGTCCTACATTGATCTGCCTTGAAGATTTCTTGTCATTGCTTTTCTTTGTGACGGGTGTGAATCTCCGTGTTGTCTTATGGGATTCTGCATTCTTTCTCTGTGAGAATGCACGAGAGTTTACCTCATAGAGGTATTGCAGAATGCAATGAGCATGGTTTCCATAGTGAATGCCCTTTTTGCAACGTGGGGCATACAGGGAGTTTGGGATTCTCGAAAGTCCTTGTGTACCTAGGATTTGCTGACCGTTCAGGAACCTTGTTCAATACACGACTACTCATTGGTGGTTGCCAATTCCTAGGTTGCTGGTAAGGGATCCTAGGTTTTGGTTGACTACCATTAAGAGTGTGTTGAACTCTAGCAGTTGATGGTTGACAAGGTTTTGAATACACATGGTTTACTTTCTGAATGTTCCCTTTTGGCTTACCATCCCTTAGGTTGTTGGTTTGACCAACGTCATTTGAACCTTTAGATTCCTTGTGGGCTTAAGAATCACACAGTTGGGAGTACTCTTAGGAGTAGTGAAAGGTGCATTTACAGGGTTGTGTTTAGCAAAAGTGGGTTTTCGGAATAGAGGAACATAGGGTGATATGGCTGGTTTTGGAACTGTCGGTTGTACATCAGTATTAGGAGATAACCTAGATACATTAGAAGGCGGTTTTTCGAAGATAGATGGCTTTAGGAATTTGTACGCATTGGGTTGTCTAACAACTGATTTTACAACCTTAGGTTCCACCGTTTTTCCACCCATTTTTCCAACAAGTTTCTTCAATTCAGCTATCGTGATGTCTTTGTCTTGTAACTGAGTTTTCAAATCAGAAATTTCCACTCTCTTTTCGTTCAATTCGCGAAATGATTCAGATAGTTTTACTTCTAAATTACTGTCATCTGGAACTTTTCCAACTTTATTTTGAAAAGCAAGTTCAAGAGAATGACAATGTTTCTAAAGAAAATCATATCGGTGTTGAAGAATCGTGAACTCTTTTTGATTAACATTTGTTGAAGGCTCACTGCCATGACATTCACCTCCTAACTGAGCTTGCAATAGTTCGATTGTTTGTTGCATTTCACTGTAAGCTTTATCATACGAAAGTTTTTCCTCCTTATATTCATCACATTTTTTGCCATATTTATTCTAAAGATCGGCGAATTCGTTATCCTTTTTGATGCCATAAGACTCCATTTTCTCTTTCGTACGATCAAGCTCATTTTGGAGGGTTTCATTATCCGACACAGAGATATTAAACGCAACAGGGGTACTATCAACACAACCACCACTGTCACTTGCTTTTGAGAGACGTGCAAGATCGTTTTCCAAAACATTAAATCTATCAAGAGATGCATCAGCCTCCTTCGCCAAAGATTTAAAGTCTTCAACAAAGTTAGCTAGATCTTTTAGAAAAGCGTTATCAAGATTGCTCATCCTAGCATCAACTTGATTAATAAGCGGATTTATATCGCTGTGAAGAATTTTTTGAACCTCAGTCTGAACACGTTTAAGGATGACAAATTTATCTTTAAGCTCGTTTAGAAATCGGCGTGTGATACTCGGTTTAGGAGGGTCATCAGACAATTCCTCACTTGGTAACAAAAGCATTTCAGTACTCGTTTTATACCGAACAAAAACAGTTGGAGGATTAACTTTGGATAATAAACAGGTGTCACTTCTTTATAAAGCTTTTTCATTCTTAAACGAGTCTCTATTACAAGTTCAGTAGTTTCCTCAGAATCATACACACTAGGAGGATCATGCTCATCAGACAAGAGCACACTACCATTATATAAAGTTTCATTAATGGCCTGAACTTGCTTAAGATATCCGGGATTAGGAGGAAGAGGACAACCTAAAGCCAATTTGTATCGAGTGTAATTTATCTCACTCACTTTTGGTGCGAGCATATTTATCGTCTGCATAGTTTGGCAACGTTTTACCAAAAGTTTGTCTAATTCCCTAATCCTATCCTGAGCTTTGCAAAAATCCTCAAGAGGCCCATCTTCTCGAATTTTGGAATCATGTTTCAGCTGTTTACGTTCTTCTTTTAAATCTAAAATAATAGATTTTTTAGTTGAAAGCTGTTTATTAAGAGAGGTGATTTCATCATTCAATTCGCTTATCTTTTTAGCACTACTTAAATGTAAGGCATTTAATTTCTGAGTTGTGCATTTTTAGTGATAAACCGATGTAGCATGAGCTTGTTCAAGTTCCTTAACTTTAGCATGATGAATCTCAAAAGTTTTCTCCCGTTCCTTATATCCCGCAAGCTCAGTGGTCAATTTGGCATTAGTTTCTCTAAACTTATTATTAACCACATTCGCATGAGCAACATCCTTGGCAAGCTTATCAAATAATGATTTATAATACGCATGCGTCTCGGTAGGAAGGGTTGTAGGTAGGGCTACTTGACCTCCACTAAGGTCCACACTGGTCGCATTAGAAATAATATTGCTATTATTTGTTTGATCCCCGTGTGTCTCAGTGGAAGGCTCAAGTGACTCAGTATACTCTTCCTCCTGATTAGACATATTATATAACTCATTATCATTGAGACGTGGGTGTACCTCAGATGAACCGTCTGAATCGTACATAGGAGCTCTGTCAGCCTGAATTACCGATGGTGATGCTTGCTGCGAATTAGCCATCAAGATGGAGTTGGTAGTCACCTCTTCTTCCTCATCATATGCTGCGGCAGATGCCATGAGATCAAACTCTTCAGCTAGAAGTGGAATTCCTACTTCTTCCTTTTGTGCTATAAGAAGTTGAGACTGGAGATAGGCAACATCCCTCTTCTTTCTGGTAGTGCTATTACGATTCTCAATACCCGCAGCATCACTGTCTTGTTGATACGTCATTGTAAAATTCGTGTGTAAATCAGGATCTCAATTCGTAGAAAGCGCGTTTCGGATTCTCAAAAAAATCAAATTTTGCCGAAATTTTCCAGTTCGACAAAAAAATACCTCAGTCCGATATAAAATAAACTGGAAAATTTTGCGAATTGCCGTATTTTGAAATAGAGTTAGAAATAGCCAAAAACTAGTAGGGAAAAATTTGAAAATTGAAAAATTTTGACAAAAATTAAAATCGAAAAAAAAAATTCGAATTTTGGCCTAAAAATTTGAATTTTGGGTCGAAAAAATTTTCGTTTTGCCAAAATTTGAAATTGATGCTTTAATGGCCTAAAAATGGTCTAGGAAAAATTAATTTTTTCTTGGGTTTTCCCGCAAAAAACTCTTTTTTTTTAGAAACGATGCAACGAACCTAGTCTAGATAGTGGCTAACTCAAAAAATACGTCAATCACAAAAAGTATGATTCCGCAATATTCCCAAGTAATAATCCCGCAATAGTGAAGAAAGATTCAATTTCGCAATGACAAAATCAATGATTCCACAATGTTGCAAAATCAATAATTCTGCAATATGACGAAAGGAACAATTCCGCAATGCTTAGATGGTAAAATTCCGCAATGCTTAGATGGTACAATTCCGCAATCCTCAAGAAATCAATAATTCCGCAATTATGAAGAAAAATTCAATTTCGCAAAAATCAATGATTCCACAATGTTGCAAAATCAATAATTCCGCAATATGAAGAAATGAACAATTCCGCAATCCCTCTGATGGTACAATTTCACTATATCTCGAAAGGAACAATTCCGCAATAATGAAATCAATGATTCCGCAAAGATGAAAATAAAAGATTCCACAATAATGCAGAACCAATGATTCCGCAATATTCAAAGGAATCAATTCCGCAATAAGTACAAGTATTGCGAAATTTTCCTAAAAACGTGGATCTTGGAAAAATACGAATTTTGGCACTATTTTTCGCAACTTTTAAGGTTTTTAACACAATGAAAACCACCAAAACGCTATCCACGAATCCCTTGGCGAATGATACCACATGTAAGACCTTTACACACGAAATCCAAACATGAAAATCTAAGATCTACTAGAGACGTAGGTTTTATATGTCTAGATGAAGAACACGAAATAGTAAAGATTAAAGATGATGAACAAGATTAACAATAAGAATGGAATATTAGATTAGTTGAAGAAGAAAGAGAAAGATACAAGGAGTGTGTTCCTAGTGAGAGAAAACTAAGGATAGCTTTTCTCTCTAACAATATGAAGGAAGGAAAAACTATGAGAGACACGTACACAAATGAGGTTGGATTGGCCTTTTATACTAAGGCTTACAAGTTTGGGAGGCCTTCCTCATTTGTATGTTCGGGACTAATTCCCGTTACATACATAACAATAACATAGAACTCTCGACACCATTACGTAGCATTTTCCACGAGCTTCTCAACGGTATATTATATGACCATCACTTTAAACACTTCTAACAATCTCCCCCTAAGGGGTGGTCATATAATATGTGACTTCACTTCTTTGACCATCACTTTAAATACCTCTAACAATCTTTTCCTAGAATAGTTGAGAGGTTATCCATTGTACACGACTCCTTATGTTATAAAAGGAGGTCGTAGGGTTTATAGTTGATACACATTATTCAGTATTCGACTTTCATTGTACTCAAGTTTGATTATCAATCAAAAGTGAAAGTTTGGTTGATTTGCTTTTACTTGTTCTTTAATCTAAGTGTTAATTCTGCATAACACTTGGATTGTTCATATAACAACAAAGTTTCTCTAAGTGTTAAACTTGATTCAATCTCGTTAACACAAGCTAATCGATCTAAGTTTGGGATCAACAAGTGGTATCAGAGCTTGTTGAGGAACTTTGATCTCGAATAACAGTAAACCCTAACAACACCAAAACCCTAAAAACTAGAAAAGATGTTTGCTACAGAATCTTCTTCCTCATCAACCCACAACCTAAAAATCCCCATGCTTGACCCTAACAACTTTGAACAATGGAAGTTCAATTTTGAACAATACCTTAAAATTCATGATCATACTCTTTGGAAGATTATTGAATATGGGAATGAATTCGATAAAGTAACTAAGATTGCTGCTGCTATTCAAGCAAGGTCTGTCACTGGTTCTACTGCTAAAGATCGTAAAGAAAGACATGAGGATGGAAGAGGTGTCTCAACTGCTAATATAGCCAAGAGAAGGAATTACATGAATACCTTAAACATTCTCAAACTCTCTATGGTTCCAAACAATGAGCATAAGTATAGAAGCTTTGAGTCTGCCAAAGAACTTTCGGCAGCTCTTCAAGTCAACTATGGTGGTAATGATGATACTGCCCTAGAAAAGAAGAAACAACTTTTGCATGAGTATGTAGTGTTTAAGGCTCTTCCCAGTGAGAAACTAAGTGAGGTAAGAAACAGACTTCTTGACATCACTAGCAAGTTTACCTTTATGGGAACAGAGTGTATTGATGTTGATATCATTACTACTTTCCTTAAAAGTCTTGGTGATGCATGGAAAATTGAAGCCAGGTCTATCATTGCCACCAATGCCCACAGGAGTTCTACTTTTGATGACGTCTACAATAAGCTAAAGATTGTAGAGAATGAAATCTTATTGGATCATGAAAGCAAATCTACCTCTGGAAACATGGCTTTCATCTCACATAGTGAAGCTCAAGTTGATAAGAGAGAATCATATGTGCATCCTGTTACCGGATCACCTTATGTCAGCGGTGGATCAACCTTGTCAGCGCTTCACATTCAGACGCTGACACATACAATGTTGTCTCACCAAGGATTAAACCAGTTGGTATTGATCTAGACACAGTGCGTGCATACATTGCTGCATTTCCCAATGGTTCAGTGATACATATGAGGACCTTGAGCAAATCAGTGAGGAGAATTTGGAAGGGATGGATATTAAATGGAATATGGCACTTGCAAGCATAAGGGCCAACAGATGGAATAAGAGATTAGAAAGAAGATGACCTTCAATGCTAAAGACACTGCTGGGTTTGATAAATCCAAGGTTGAGTGTTACAACTGCCATAGGATGGGTCACTTTATAAGGGAATGCAGATCTGCAAGAAGATCTGATGATGGAAAGCCTTCAAGCCAAGTCATCAAGGTTGAAGAGAAAAAGGCTATGGTTGCCATGCAAGACATTGATGGTGTTGGATGGGACTGGAGCTTTTTGGCAAAGGATGTGGAAGAGAATAAGGCTTTGATTGCAGAGAAGGAAGAAGAAGTTCATGTTCACTTTGCTCTTATGGCACATTCCTCATCTTCATCAGATAATGAGGTATATGATGATGCTTACTGTAGTAAAGGCTGTCGTTTAAACACTGAAAAGCTTAACAAAGAAATTTTAAAGTTAAAATCAGATGTTTTTGATGAAAATGCAAGCTAACTAATTATCAAATGGCACTTGTTTAAACTGAAAAGATTGTTGAGGAATATAAGAAAATGGAATTTGACCTAAAAGATCAAATTAATGTTTTGTCTCATGATCTTAAAGTTAGTGTTGAACTTAGGGACAATCCGATGCGATCCAGAGAAGAAGTACAACTTAAGTTAGATGAGGCCATTAAGGATAAAGAAAATGTAGGGCTTAAAATTAAAATTTTTGATAAAGCCAGCCAAACCCTAGAAAAGTGTGTCAGTGAACAAAGAGATTCTAGGGACAAGTCTGGGATTGGGATGAATGATTTTGTTGTTGTTCCTTCACCTGCTGGGAACTTTTATGGTGTTTAGAGAAAAGATCTCTCTTGGACTGGTATTCCAGAACTCCAAAAAGAGGATTTTATTCCTCCACCTAGAGTGCTCACCCCAGTTGAGGAATATCAACAAAAGATGACTGACCTTGAGCAATGGAAAGCAGCCAACCCTTGTCTATTTGTTAAGGATGGAATGCTTAGTGAGTGTCCATTTGAGTCTACACCCATAACTGTGACCAACCCTACTAGTTGAAAACCTGTTGACCTTGGCTCATCTATTAATAGAAAACCTAGTGTTAAATATGCTGAAATGTATAGAAAATCTTGGTCACCACAAAGTCAAGCTAGTGGTAATGGGACCAGGTTATTTCAATCTAGACCTAGAGTTATGTCTAGAATAGCTTGTTATACATGTGGAAGTTTTTCTCACTTGGCCTATAAATGTGTCAGTGCTTCAAAAGTCAACGTTGACAACAGGTCAACCATGGTCAAACCTAGACCTTATGTCCAACGAAGTCCACAAATTACTAGACCAGCTCCCTTCTTTACTAAAGGGACAAACACTCATGGACAAAGGCCCTTACGAAAGACTAATACATCGTCTAACAAACAATGGGTTCCGGTAGCAAAACCTAATTTGGGCGCTGACAAGTACAAATTCAGCGCTGACAAGAACAAATTTAACGCTGACAGGAACAATTCCAACGCTGTTAGACCAAGTAATAATATGTACTTACAGCCTAAGGGAAAGGGGTCTAAAGCCTCATCTAGTTTGACTTGGAGACCCAAACAAGACCAAAACCCAAATTATGATGGGATTTCCATGACCTATAATAGATTTCATTATATTTCAAAGGTCATAACTAAACCAATTAGGGTAAACTAGGTATTCAAGCCTCAAAGGGATGAACAAGGGGTTGTTATAAGAAATAAGTCTTTTCTTGTTGAACAACCAAATGAATCCAGGTCTGCTCAGGCTTGGGTTCCTAAAGAAAACTAATATGTTTTCTTTATGTGCAGGGCATTCAAAAGCAGGTCAATGATTATGGATATTGGGACAGTGGATGCTCTAGACACATGACGGGGAAGGAAGATTACTTGACTAACTTTACCCCCATTAAAAATGGTGACAAAGTGTACTTTGGAGGAGGATATGGTACTATTTCAGGTAAAGGCACTCTTATCACCAATAATTTATGTTTTGAAACGTATTTCTAGTAAAAGAACTTGACTATAATTTGTTTAGTGTGTCACAAGTTTGTGACAACCAAAATAAGGTTCTTTTCACTGATACTGAATGCTTGGTGTTGAATAAGGACACCTAGGCATAAGGACATTTATAATGTTAATCTTAATGGAATTAGGATTGTTGGAAATACGTTTTACGTATAAAGAAAGTCTCGGTCACTCCAACAATATAGTTATAGGCTCGTAGTAGTGTTTAAGTTACATTTATGTTAAGCCCGAACCATGAGCATGTTCATGGGCCGGAGGCCTAAGTCCATTAAGGACTTGGGTATATAAACCTCTTTCCACCATGGAAAGAGGTGTTGGTTGTTTATTTCTCTAAAGTAATACACATAGTTTCTTTCACTTCTCTCTCTTGTTTCTCTCTCTAGAAAAACATCAACCCTCTTGAAATACAAAGATTATCACACTTCTACAATTGGTATCAAGAGCATGGGATGAAATATAGGTTGGTCTTTGTGTTGTCCATGCTTATTTAAGTATAACGTGAGTTTTTGATTGGTTTTTACCAAAGATTCAAAAAAAAATTTCGTGTTTTTTAGTGTTCTTAAGTCGTATACCTTCTTTATTCGTGTATTAGTGATTTGAGTATCTTGGATTGGTTAAAACACAAATATTTTTGGTTCAAAAGTTAAGTATTCTCTTGTTTTCAACTTTCCGAAATTCTTGCAACTGATTCCATCGAAAAGTACAAGAAAGTAAGGCTCGATCGCAATAACCCAAGGGTTTTACTTTGCGATCACAAGGATTCAGACACCTTATTCCGACGATTATTCCGATCGCTCATTGCGATCGAGGATTGCGACGGTTTTTAAGGGTTGTTGAGACGTTACTCTGTCCAAATAGTTTTAGCCATATTGCGATCAGGATTCCGATAGTATCACATTCCGAAACTTGGTGCATTCTGACAGTTCCTACATTCAGATAGAAGGACATTCCGATAGAAGCACATTAAGATAGAAGGACTTTCAGATATAAGGATATTCCGATAGAACCAACATTCCGATACTTAAAACATTCAGATAGAAGAAGTATTCCGACAGAACCAACATTCCGATACTTGCAACATTCCGACAGAAGGGGTATTTCGACAGAATCTACATTCTGACACTTAACACATTCCGATAGAATTTGCTTTTTGGATAAAAGGCGCATAACTTAGAGGATTTTTCTATTGTGCATTAATTTGGTAATTTTCAAAAACACACACAACAAAAAGATAACAACATCTTTCATTCAACAATACAAAAACACATAACCTTATTTCATTGCTCGATCATTTTTGATAATCTTTATTCAAGGGATCATAAAATGAATTCAAATTCATATATGCCAACAATGACTTCGCTTACCGATATCTCAATCATCTCGGGTACTGACACTCGCCCACCATTGCTCATCAAAGATTTTTTTGAAGCATGGTAAAGTCGTATGAAAACTTACATCATGGGCAAACCCAATGGTAGACTTATGCTTCAATCCATTGAAAAAGGTCCACTAGATTGGGGAGAAGTTACTGTCAACAATGTGACGAGGACAAGGTTGTATCATGAGTTAACCGATGCTAACAAACTCATTGCCGATGCTGATGAAAGGGCCGTTCAAACAATACTTCAAGCCCTTCCACCCGATATCTATAGAATGGTAAGTGAACACACAGTGGCAAAGGATCTTTGGGATTGATTAGTTGTTTTGTTACAAGGGACCTCTCTAACTAAGCAAGAACGAGAGTTTCAATTGCATGACTTGTTTGATAGGTTTACATACATTCCAGGGGAGACTCTTCACGATTACTACTGGCGTTTCACTACTTTGATGAATGATATGAACGTGTATAATCTACGGATTGCTCAGTTTCAACTAAACACAAAGTTCTTGAACACGTTACCCCAAGAATGGAGTCAATATGTCACCGATGTTAAGATGATCCGAGATTTGCACAAGTCAAATTTAGATCAACTCTATGCTTTCTTACAACAACACGAGAAGCATGTGATCCAAAACGAATCTCTCAGGGATCTTATCAAGAACCATTGGCATTAATGACAAACCATCCAACATTGTCATATCACAACTCTCCGTTTGCTTTGGGACACCAATCTTCCTATCAACCATTGTATCAAACACCAAGCTTCCCACAATATTCGATCTTGCCACAACCTCCTACATCTTATCACCAACAATACAAGCAACCAACAACATCATCACAAGGAGATTTACATCAGTTACCTTATGCTTCCCAACAGTATTCACCTTATCAACCTCCAACAAACCCTGCTATTACCTATCAACAACTTGAGGCTCCTCAACCCCATTACTCACAACAAGTTAGTGTTCCATCAAATCAGCTTGTAGCTCAATCAGCACCAGCATTCTATTGTGATGATGAGATCCCTGTCCCTGAGTTTAAACAAGGGGATAGTCCTACTGATATACTTGCTCAAATGTCTACTTATCTCACTCAAACATTGAACAAACGAGGTTATAGAGGACCACCAACAACAAACAGTCAGTTAAGGAACTCTTCTAACTCTCGACAACAGGCTACAATTCATGATGGCAGAGTAATGGTGCAACCACTTCAGGGGAGACCCAATTCATCTACTGCTGGTGCACGTTCATCTAACACTGCTGCTACAAGGGGTAATAGCACTGGCAAAATGAAGATGATTATATGTTACAACTACAAAGGGGAAGGACACGTGGCCCGAGAGTGTAAGCAGCCCAAGAGTAAAAGGGATAACACATGGTTTCAGGAGAAGATCTACTTGGTGAATGCTCAAGCCCAAGGACGTGAGCTCGATGAAGAAGAGTTGGCCTTTCTCGCAGATCCGAGAGTCGAGAACACTGACGGTCTCACAGCAGCCATCACAAACAATGCCGCATATCAATGTGATGATTTGGATGCATACGACTCTGACTGTGATGATCTCAATACCGCCAAAGAAGTTCTCATGGCAAATCTTTCACTTTATGGAGCTGACACAATTTCTGAGGTACCAAATACTGCTACGGATACTAGTATTGTACCTTATCAAGTTGAGCAAGTGTCTGAGTATCCGGAACAGCCTCCAGTGGTTAGTAACCCAATCGAGGAGACAAACAATGATAGCAATATCAATGCAAGTCCCCAGACTTTGAGTGAACCACAACCGGGAGCTATTACGACTACAAACTCGTTTACTCAACCTGATTTGGTTATGGTCTCGGCATCTATGCTTAGCCAAATGAATAATGCGGTCCTTGAAACCCTCAGTGTTAATCAGACTTTATCTACCGAGCTTGCTTTGCATAAGGAAAAGGTTAAAACCTTGAAATTAACTCCAGTGGTCTACTACCTTAACCAATCCTGAATTTGATAGGTTTAGGCAAGTCCAAATGGATAATCTGCTAGAAATTGAGAGTTTAAGAGCAAATCTTTCGAAAGAACTTAAAGAAAAAGAGTTAGTCGTTAATAATTTTCAAAAACTACAAACGGATTTCAAAATTCTCGAGTATAAAAGGGTTGAAACGGAAATTAAGGTGTCTGAGAAAGTTAAAAAGACTGAAATTTTGCTTTTAAAACAATACTCTGCTTCACATTTAGTACACTTGTTTCATTCTTCTTTTCAAGAGTTCAATCTATCGTGTCTAATAGACCTACCACCGAACCCGGGGTATGCAAAGCAAGCATTTCACCACAACCCACGACTGTATGATGCAACCAAGTTAGGATTGGTCTTAGATCCGATTGTGTTTTTAAATGAATCTGAGAGCATGTCACTACATGAAGAGAATCGGTTAAAATTACTTCCTACATATCCTGAGTATGATTATGCACAAATGAATGCATCTTATGCAAAAATAGATCTTAGAACTCGATTTAATATGCAAAAGGAATTTATCCATACACCCGCTTACATGCCTACTAGAGAAAGCCTTAGTATACTTCCTACACTTGTCAATTCGGACGAACCTAAGGAAATTCCTAAAAATCTTCCACCGGTAAGTACGGTAAAGCTAATCTTGGAAGAGATTGAGCGATACCTAACCGAATTTGACAAGGTAATTTTGGAATGTACGACTTCAGCGGCCCAAACCGCTGGAGAATGGGCTTTCGAACACATGAAAACGGTGTTTGAGAAAGAGATCGTTCCGTTTGTAAACAATATTAAAAATGGAGTCTATTATCTCGTGGGAAATCTAAGTTTCAAAATGGGTGAAGTTCAAAAAGTTTTCTATGAAATGGATGATGTTTATGAACAACATTTAATTGAGAAACAAAAGATTTTATCCGAATATGACCGATTCTTAGAACATATAGTGTCTCTCGAAGTGATGCAAGTTGTTACTATTAAATATGCTCGTGAGATTTCATCTAATGTGAATAAATGTGATGATGTGCAAGATATCCTGTGAATATTGTTGAACCTGTGAATACTGTAGATAATCATTCTTGTCATGAATCTAACGCTGGATTTTTGAAGCTTCAAGATTCTTATAACTCACTTTCAAAACGTTTTGATGAGCTTCAACAACATTGTATATCTCTTGAAATTAAAAATCAGTCTAAAAATGAAACACTTTCAAAAACAAATGATTGTGAAAACTCCGTTGAGACTAGTGACAAGAAGATTCAGGTGGTTCAGGCATTAGAGGAAGAAATTATGAGACTTAAGAGAGAATCAGTAGCAGAGAAATTGGAACTAGAGGCTGCAGAGATTAAAAATCATGCCCTACAAGATAGAGTTACTTCTATGCAAGGGGAGTTTGATAAAGTAAAGCAGGGTTTCTCAGATATTTATGGTTCGTTAGAAGAACGCTTCGCTTTTAATGCGGCAGAGTAAAAGTCACTCGTTGACCAATTGAACCGTAAGTGCGAGGAAATCTCTGACTTAAATATTCAACTCATAGACAAAAACATGGTTTTGGCTGAACTAAAGGAGACACTTCAACTCAAAGGACAAGAAGTTGTTGATAATCCAGCCACCATCTCTGCCTCGACCTCTAGTGCTCCCAAACCCAACCCACGTGTGCTATATCGGGACCCAAAATTTAAGAATAGTCCAACTAAGTTTGCCACATACATGAAAAATGCCTTAGAACATGCAGATCTAGCTAGAGAGATCGTTGATGACATGCGTGAACTAGATCCCATAAGTCATCTTCTATATGAGCTTTTATTTTATGTAGATCGCGTTCAAGATTGTTTAGCAATCTTAGAGTACATAGGGCAACCGATATCTGTACCCTCGAAACAACAAACCCCCACCATTACCATTACTCCATTCAATAAGAATCCAGGATCTAAGCCTATATTAAACACACCCATCAAGGCTAAATCAAAATATGTCACTAATGTTCCTATGGCTTCTACAGGAGTAATTATGTCTACTAAGGCTAAAGGATCTCAAGACAAGAACGATAGGATCAAGCCTTCCACTAGTAGGACTGCCAAGAAGAAAGTAGAAGTTCACCCTAGGAATGTTATTTCAGTTTCAAATAAAAAGAATCATGTATCTAAGACAAAAGGATCTGCATCTGTGCAGAAGCCTAAGCAAAATGTGAATTCGAATTTGCGATGTGGGAATTATAATGAATGCATATTTTCTCAGCGTCATGATTTATGCCTTGTTGATCACGTGAATGAAATGTATGCAATTAGGAACAATCTTGAATGGATTCCAACGGGGAAGAAATTCACCCAAGTTGGTTGGCAATGGAAACCCACTGGTAGGACCTTCACTGCTAATGGTACTACGTGCCCTTTAACTAGGATCACATCCACGAAAGTTAGGTCTCAGCATCCTTTAAATAGGAATACTAGCACTAAGAAATGGAAAAAGCGCCCTTTAACTAGGTCTTCCCCGCCTATTGTGCCTACCAGTGAAGAAGTACCTCAGGATCTTAGACAACTAGAATCTAAGCCGGCATTTAGGAAGCAAGTTTGGAAGCCTAAGAATTCTTCGGTTAGCAAATCTAAGATAAATATATATGTACCTGCTAACACAGAGGAACTACTAGATTCCGATACATCGTCTTTGTCTGGTGATATTTTCAGTTGGTCCAAATCATCCTCTGGTACTTGGACTCTGGATGCTCAAAGCATATGACCGGAGATCGCTCGATGCTCAAAAATTTCGTCAACAAGTTTCTAGGAACGGTTAAATCCGGCAACGACCATATTGCGAAGTGGGTTATGGTGAATACCAAATTAGGAATGTTACCATTTCAAGGGGATCTTATGTGGAGGGACTTGGTCACAATCTATTTTCAGTGGGACAATTTTGCGATTCAAACATTGAGGTGGCTTTTCGACAACATACTTGCTTTATTCGCGATCTTGCAGGAAATGATTTGTTAAAGGGTTCTCGAGGGGATAATCTCTACACACTGTCCATTCAAAACATGATGGCCGCCTCTTCTGTATGCCTTCTCTCCAAAGCATCCAAGACCAAGTCATGGTTGTGTCATCGCCGGTTATCTCATCTTAACTTTGATGCTATAAACCATTTGGCTAAAAACGAACTTGTTCGTGGTCTTCCAAAACTTAAGTTCGACAAGGATCATTTATGTTCCGCGTGTTCTTTGGGGAAAAGCACCAAGAAATCATACAAACCTAAAGCTGAAGACACCAACCAAGAACCACTGTATCTTTTGCACATGGATCTTTGCGGGCCATTTCTCAAGGTTTACATGGGTGAAATTTTTAGAATCCAAGGATCAAGCACCAAAGTATATTATTACTTTCTTAAAGATGATCCAAGTACGTCTTCATGCTACTGTTCGCCGCATTCGCACTGATAATGGAACTGAGTTCGTTAATCAAACTCTACGAGACTATTATGAAAAGGTAGGTATTTCACATGAAACTTCTGTTGCCCGTACTCCACAACAAAACGGTGTCGTGGAAAGACGTAACCGTACACTTATGGAAGTTGCTAGAACTATGTTAATTTATGCGAATGCTCCTTTATTCTTATGGGCTGAAGCAGTGGCAACCGCATGTTATACCCAAAACCGCTCCATCATTCGTAAACGCCATGGTAAAACTCCATATGAGCTACTTCAAGGACACAAACCCGATATTTCATTTCTTCATGTGTTTGGTGCACTGTGTTATCCAAATACAAATACCTAAAGACCCTAACGGTGCGTCTACCTCAGAGGAAGCTCCTGCAATCGTTCACTCCCGACCACCACGGATTGAAAATCACAACACAAAATGGACAAAGGATCACCCAATCCTTGATATTATTGGTGACATCAATCGACCAGTCTTAACACGCCACCAACTCCAAGAACATGCATTATATTGCTTCTTTGATGCATTTCTTTCCGATACTGAACCTAAAAATTGGCAACAAGCCATGACAAAATCATCTTGGATTGAAGCCATGCAAGAGGAACTTAATGAATTTCAACGTCTTGAAGTGTGGGAATTAGTTCCTTTACCCAGAAATGTTGAAATCCTTACATTGTTGTGGGTCTATAAGGTTAAACTCGATGAGTTAGGTGGAGAGATGAAGAACAAAGCTAGATTGGTTGCTAGAAGTTACAAACAAGCTTTGGGTATTGACTTTGAAGAATCCTTTGCTCCTGTGGCACGATTGGAGGCAATTAGACTATTCCTTGCTTATGCTGCTCACATGAACATGATCGTCTACCAAATGGATCTTAAGACGGAATTTCTCAATGGTGAATTAAGGGAAGATGTCTACGTAAGCCAGCCAAATGGATTCGTCAACTCGGAGTATCCTAATCACGTGTACAAGCTCAAGAAGGCTCTTTATGGGTTGAAACAAGCTCCACGCGCGTGGTACGATCTCCTATCGTCGTATCTCATCTTGAAAGGCTTCTCCAAAGGCAAAGTGGACCCAACATTATTTATTCTCAAGGAGGACAACGACATGATACTGGTACAAATTTATGTTGATGATATAATATTTGCTGCTACTAATCAAAGACTGTCAGACCATTTTGAGAAAATTATGTCCACACGTTTTAAGATGTCGATGATGGGAAAATTTTCATTTTTCTTAGGGTTACAAATTTCTCAGAATCCCAGAGGCATCTTCATTAATCAATTCAAATTTGCTCTTGAATCATTAAAGAAGTATCATTTTGAAAATTATGACCCCGTGGATACTCTAATGGTGGAGAGATCCAAGTTAGATAAAGATATGGAAGGGATAGTTGTCGATCCTAAACTTTACCATGGAATGATCGACACCCTTCTCTATCTGACTGCTAACAGGCCTGATTTGTAATTTTCTATATGCACGTGTGCCCGGTATCAGGCTCGGCCAACCGAAAAGCACTTACATGTTGTGAAAAGGATCTTTCGGTATCTTAAAGGAACACTTAATCGTGGTCTCTGGTATCCGAAGGATTCCTCTATTGCACTAATCTCATATGCAGATGCGGATAATGCTGGGTGTCAAGATACTAGACGTAGCACTTCTGACAGTGTGCAACTTCTTGGAGATAGACTTGTTAGTTGGGCATCTAAAAGGCAGAAAAGCGCTGCGATATACCGAGGTTGAATACATTTCTATGTCCGGTTGTTGTGCTCAAGTTCTTTGGATGCGATCACAATTAACTGACTACGGTCTTGGATTCAACAAAATCCCGATGTACTGTGATAACAATAGTGCAATTGCTCTGTGCTGCAACTACGTTCAACATTCCCGGGCGAAGCACATTAACATACGCTACCACTTTATCAAAGAGCAAGTGGAAAATGGAGTGATCGAACTGTACTTCGTCAAAACTGAGTATCAGCTGGCAGATATATTCACAAAGGCCTTAGATCAAGGACGTATCGAGTTTTTGATCGAAAAGCTAGGCATGAAATCATTCTCACCAGCGACACTTAAGGAGTTGGCAAAAGAATCTGAAGAATAGTGATGGTAAACTATTCTAGAGTATCCTTTGATCGTGATCTTGTATATTATCAGTTATATTATTTAAACCACCAAAAGAAATATACAAAAATATAAAACATACAAAAAACCATAAAAAATATAAAATCAAGAAATTCCAAAAATATTTTTCATTTTAAATCGGGCATGTCTTTTAGTACGGTAATATTTACGGCCTTAGAAATGTCGATTAAAATTGACACGGCGCCATAAATAGAGTCCGTATAAAAGTTGTACATCTTTTAAAACATGCCCATTATGGCTTGTAGTTATTTCAGACTGCAACCCGCTTTTCGCATTAAAGTCACGTATTTCTTTTGAAAACGTTGGCTCACAACGGGAATTAATTTTCTCGGGAAAGGGTTACTTTAAACCCTTGTAAGGGACTAAGTTTACTTTATAAATTGGTCTAACACAAATTAGTGTACGTTTCAGTGCACTTACTTTATTAAAATAAGAGAAATCTTATTGCCACCAGAATCGTTCCAAACATTCACTAAACCGAAAAAAGTCTTCATGGATATTTCCTTCTTTAAAATCATTGACTACAACTCTTTAAATAGAAAACGGGTCCGTGTTTAAGGGGAGCAAATATTAAATGCTTTGGTGTTAAAATTGATCTTCAAAAAGGTTTTATCAGAAAATATAATCTAATCTTCGTCTTCATTATATGCTTTATGTGCTTTATGTGGTATATGGTTTGAAGAATAGGTCTTTTGCAATTATGCGTTAAGTGTAAGTGTTCGTGTTTTTGTACGGGTTAGTACTTCGTTAAGTCATTTGGTTAATCCTAGTGATCTTATCAAATCATACTAACTTGGGGACTGATTTTGCAAAACTTGCAAAAAGAGGGTCAAATATATCTTTTTGGCATCAAAGTTGACAAAAGTCAACCTTCTTACCCCTCCCCCCTTCCCGATTTGTGTCCATCGCAAAAACCCACTTCACAAAAACACCACCGCCATTGTTAAACCTTGCATACACCTTCGATCCTTGATTTTCGCCTGTTAATCTGTGCATCCAACTAGGTATTCATTCATGTTTACATGCTTGTTACAGTTCTCATTTTATCATCTTAAACATTACAATCAAACAACCCGTTATAAAGATTTAATCTAAATTTAAGGTTTTGAAATTTTTTTGTTGTAATTGTTAATTGATAAGTGGGATATGTTTAGAATGCATAGATGAACATAGGTCTTGTCCAGTTTTACTTAAAACATTGCCAAAGTCCAGGAATCGTGAAGTCAAAGTTAAGATTGAATCCCAGTCTCGGATTGCGATGATCATTGCGACACCACATTGCGATGCATAGTCATTGCGATGAGTCATTCTGATGGCTAATTGCGATGGGTTATTGCGATGGGTCATTTCGATGGCTCATTGCGATGGCTCATTGCGATGGGTCATTACGATGACGCATTGCGATGGCATTGTAATGGTATTGCGATGGGGACATATTGCGATCATTTTCAAACATTGCGATGGAAACACACTTATTACGATGGAACTTAGATATTGCGATGACTTTGTGATTGCGATAGGACAGGATCGTGATAGGATTACGATGGTTTCTCATTGCGATAGGTGTAAGATTGCGATAGGATTGCGAAGCTTAAACATTCCAATGTTTGTAGGATTCTGATGGATAGTTGTAAGATTGCGATGGATTTAGGATTGTGATGCCCTTTTTATTCCGATTACTTGAAAGATTGCGATGAGTTGTTTTGGCATATATTGTGATAGCTTATAGTCTTATGTTAACACTATAAGATTATGATGAGTAATAGGATTGTCATGCTAGTATTATGTTAGGTGGCACCTATAGACTTGTGTCGTGATCAAGTTATTGTTATTCTATAAATGTAATACGCTAATGATTGTCGTGTGTTTCTGCAAATGCTACAACTTGACATAGGTTTAAGATATATATGTTTTGTGTATATCATTTGTGTTTATGTCATCTAAGCAGGAAGATGTCGATCACAGAAGAACAACAGCGGAAACGTGATCTCGAACTTGTTTCACTCAGCAACAGGCTACCATATGCTGAGAACAACTCTCGTTTACAAGAGGATTTTGATCCGTCTTTAGCAGCTTTCAAGATCACCATGGATATCCTTGACATTTCACCTATCAAAGATGCATTCAGACGTACTGCCTCTGTTCCCGAAGTCTACATGCACGAGTTCTGGACCACTGCAAGACTTTCTAAAAAGACTATCTCATTCCAACTAAACAAAACGCCAATGGTACTTAACTTGAGCATCTTTCGACAACTGTTTAACTTTCTTAAGTTAGCACAAGGAGAACAATTTGTGGCTAACCCAAACACCGATGAATTGTTTCGAGTCATTCGTGCTCTGAATTATGAAGGTGAAATCCAAAACCTATCCCAGTTCAATACATCACACATAGGGCAACCCTGGAAAGAACTTATCACCATCATTGTCAAATGTCTTACTGAAAAGACTCGGGGCTCCGACGTAATGAGACCACCTTAGGCTCACATATTTTGGGGACTTTACACGGCATCTAAAGTAGACTATGCACTCCTTATCTGGCGAGAATTTTGTTATCAGTTTACTGGAACCAAGAAGAAATCCGTGCATCTTCCATTCCCAAGATTCACCAAGCTCATCATCAACCACTTTATGAAGAGTGACCCAACCATTGACACTCGCGGGAATTTCTTCTACCACAAAAAAGATGATGACTATGTGATCCTACAAATGAATGAGGATACTCACTCCACAAAGTATTCATTACGTCCAGATCTAGTACTTGGCACAATGATCAATGAAGGAATCAAGGAAAGTGTTAAATATCAAGAGATGCTTAATGATATTGACATACAGTTTCGACGAGCAAATTCACTTCCTTTAGAGAAGCAAAAAGGTAAACGAAAGAAAAGAGTTTCAAAGCGCCAATCGACTACTTCCTCCAAAGATAAAGGCATAGGGAAAATGCAAATAGTTGATGAAGATGATGATGAAGATGAGATGATCCATACTGAGAATGAACAGGAAGAAGAAGTACCACTCAGAAAGCCAAAGAAAGCAAAGCAAACCAAAGGTAAAGAAGCAAGTGTTGCTTCAGATGAACCAGCTCAACAAACCATTTCTAAAGCCAAACGACTGCGTATTATTCTTCAACAAAGCAGAGAGGAGGCTTTTGCAACATCCAAAGGATCAGGCTCAAGACTGTTTGAGGACTTAGCAGATTTTGGTGATCCCGATGCCGATATGGCCTTTTATGAAGATCCTAACGATGAAGATGCTTATGAAGATGCTGATAACTTCCTTTTTGAAAGTTGTGAGCAGAGTGAAGAGGGTGTTAGCAGTGAAAACACAGATACAAATTTGTTGTATCATGATGTCAATATCAACACATCTTTACCGGAACCAACTCACATGGTGATAAACGACGATGCTCATGCAACTTTCATACCAGAAACTCAACTTCAAAGTAAGTCTACTTTCGGCTCTCACGATGTTATGAAATATCTTAATTTGGAAGGGGAGGGTGTCGAGGTTACAAATACTGATCCATCGACAAATGAAAACATGGTGGATGTTCCTATAACTTCTGTTACATCAACTACCATTCCACCATTATCCACCCCGGTCATCACTGATATCATAACACCAGCTATCACACCCGTACCTGTTGAACAACCTGTATCAACTACCACCCCAACGACTGAATCTACACCGTCATTAATAGCAGAACAACCTGTATCAACCACCGCCCCAATCACTGAATCTACACCATCACCTATCCTTGAACAACCCGTATCATCCACCACCACTTTAACAGTCATGGTTACACCTCCATCATCAGTACAACAAGTATCATCCACCTCCAACCCATTCCTCACATTCAGTGATCCACTAATCCAGTCTCTTCAACAACAGCTGGAGGCTCAAGCTAAACAAATAGCTGCACTGACTGAAAGATTCACCACTCCTGACACACAAACTCTCAAGGAACCGCAACCTCATGAGCCTACACATCAGAAAATATCCGACAGCGTGTCTAAACTTAAAGAACCACATAAATCATTTCTTGGAGAGAAGAAAACTCGTGACAAAGAGAATGCTGCCTTTCTTGGGTCAATTAATGAGAAGATGAACAAGATCATTCGACGAGAAGTAAAGTCGTATGTTGATCAGGAGCTACCAACTCTTTTCGGTACTGGTTTATCTACCTTTCAACTAATGAAATTGCTACAGACACGACTGCACGATATGAGGACTAGTAAATCGAAATATAAACACAAGGTTCTGCAATATCTCAACAAAGCAATCATAGAAAATACACCTGCAGACACTGAAGACTCTGAGTCTGAGGATGAAGAAGAGCTCGAGGAGGCAGATAACGAGGGTAATGGTGATGAGGATGATGGTGAAAATGATAAAAATGAGGAAGAGGATAAGGAAAAAGATGATGAGGAAGAAGAGGATGAGGAAGAAAAGGATAAGGATGGAGATGAAGATGAGGACGAGGATACAGATGAGGATGAGGATGACGATGATGATAATGACGACGGAAATGGAACCAACGAGGGTGATAAGAATGAAAAAACGGGTACTAATGCCGAAGATTCAAATAAGGATGAAGGTGATAAGGCTACTGAGAAAGGTATTGAGGAAGCTGCAGAAAGCGTTGCTGAAACCGCAGAAAAGACGGTGGAGTCTACTGTACCAGAATCTCAATATATTGACACGGGTATATCTACTGAACCAATTTTTACTACTAATTCTCATAATGAATCTGTAGAACATATGCAAGAAGAAAAAATTCTTGTGTCTACGCAAGAAGAAGAACCCACAGGGTCAATGCTAGAAGACGAACCTCATGATGATATACCGGTGACACAAGAACAACCTTCAACACCATCTGAAGATCAACACAACTCTGATATGGAAGTTGAAGACTTAAATGTGCCAGAACCAACGTTTGCTGAATCTTTTATTATCGATGACACGGTACAGGAGCAACTCTGGCTTACAAATGCAGCACCACAGCATCCTTTCGCCACAACAACTGAAATGTAGCTCACTCAATTCCTAAACAATCCTATCGATTTCTCGGCCTTTCTAAGGTATTCTCATGGGAAACCGACATTGACTCCGGACCTTATCAAAATGGCAGCCGCAGATGTGGACTTCTTTGATACCTTGAAGATCAGCTATAATGAGGCAGAATATCACTTAAATGAGCTTACAAAGGTAATGAGAGCGACGACTACGGGAATTCAGACTGCAGTGCTACGACCTCTTACAAGCGCAGTCATTGCTGGTTCTGCAACGATTCCAATAGAGCACTTTGTATCTCACGATCTCGAGTATCTTGAAAAAGGTGCGAAGAAATATGCCACATCACTTACTATGCTCAAGACTGTTAATCTGGAGAACGTTCCATGGATCGAAGATAAAGTACCCGATGCATTATGAGGAAGGAAACTGCTCAAGTTTTATGATACTTTTGCATCACTTGGCATCTCTCACTGGACTGCAAAGAAAATGTTAGCTTACAATCACTTCCATCGTCCAAAGAGAGGTTCTTCTATTGTCTCAGCTCACATAATCAAAAGCATCCAAGGAGCAACCACTCAGACTGTATTCGGTTATGATTACTTGAATGTAATCGTGTTCAAATGTACTGATGAGAAAGAATACCGAATTGACGAAAGTGATCTCCAGTACCTTCAACTTGAAGACATTGAAGATCTTCTGTTGTTATTGGCTCAGAAAGAAGTCGACCATCTACAACCTGAGATTGTCATTGCATTGAGCTCCAACCTTCGTCAATATGCAAGAAAAATTGTCATCCAAAACCGGGTGGAAGATTTTCAACTTGGAGTGGAGAGCTATCTAATGAAGCTAAATCTGCAACGTCCCCATACAACTCCACTCAGTAATTTTCACAAGAACAAGAAGCCGTACATGGGGACCATGACACCGGAAGCAGGGATATTTTATCCAAATGAGACTAGCGTCATGCAGTTTATGCGATTCTCTGAACTGCACAAATTCAGCGATGGTACGCTCAAGCATGTTCGAGATGATCTGACGGTTCTCAATGCCGACCTACAGCTTCCAGCAGTCAAGTACAACTGGACGAGCCAGTGCAAAAAGGGAGCTAAGTACGCGATCAAGAAGATCGAGGAACTTTTAAGGAAGCGCCGGTTGCTACGAAGTGTGGAACAATTCGTAGGTGGAAGGCCATATGGAGCTCACCATAGGTTCACGGAACGATCCATTTAATTATGGATCGTCTTATAACATGTCAACTCCATATGTCTATTATTGTGAATATGTTAATTTTTGTATAATCAGCTTTTGTGGCAGGTTGTAGTGTAAAAGTATGATATTTTTCAAGAATTTCTCTCGAGATTCTAAATCTTTCAAACATATCATACTCGAGCACTACAACTAACCCTCATTAATTTGAGGGGGAGCATTAATATGTTCTTTGGCTAGCATCTAATTTCATTTGATTACCCAAAGACCGGTTAATCCATTAATATCCAAAATATTGATGGTTAACATTTTGGAAAGGGGAGAAAATGGGATTAAGGAGACTTAATGATACTTGGCTAAACAATGAAAAAGGCTTAAAAGATAAACCAACTTAATATGTGTAATGCACATGTTAAGGGGGAGTGTTTTTGATGATCAAAACACTCAAGCCACTAAAACTTTGATTATAATATCACAAGTGCTTTAAGTGATTTTTCAAGGATTTTTCATGGTAACAATACTTACCCAAAACACACTTAATTCACGACGGATGTGGTGACAAAAGGGTGGTAGGTTTAGGTATTAGTCCAATGATTCATCAGAACCGATGGAATCTTCCCAAGGACAATTCCCTAGATAGAATTAGTAGTCCTTAGGAAAGAAGGAGAAATATTGTGAACGTAGCTGAATGCCGACCAAGTACTTAAGTTAGCACTAGAACAATCACAACAAGGTGCTAGTTATGACGTATTGGTAAGCATTGAAGGGGTTGAAGAATGAAAAAGAATTGTAAAGATAAAGGGTGTAAAGAAAGAAGCCCTCCTCACAACCTTAGGCAGAAACCAGGTCAATACATATGCTATTGAGATCATTTTTTTCAATGATTCTCGATATTGAAGATATACATCATGGACCCAGTGATGCAATGCATAACCAATCCCAGCTAACTCAAATATCTCTCAAAAGATGTTTGTTTTAATCACACGGAGTTCAACACGTTATTGGTTTATTCACTCTGAATAGACTGATATTGAATAGGTGGCACTCCTCTCCAACCATCGCTCACTAAATCAAAACGCACTATCAAGTCTAGAGCCACGAGATCATCAAAAGTCTCATTAGGACACTTTCCATTTATTCCTTGCTTCTTCACACACTATGAAAAGTAAGAGATCTTTATGAGTCCTACGCTGTATTCTTGCAATATTGCTAGAACATCCGAGTGATACGCAAGTATTACAATGAAGATGGAAATCCTGCTTGAGCCAACATCAAACAAGCTCATGGTAGGTGACACGTGCGGTTCTTTAAGAACCAATCTTGTGAAAACTGGAAAGAAACAGTAGTTTAATTCTTAATTGAACTTAAACTCGTTCCAGGCCTCTACGCATTATCGTATGATCTTGCCAGAACACTCAGAGTGACACTCTTTAGTGTTCACAGTGACGAGTGGAAATCCTTCTAGTGTTAACATCAAACAACACTTGGTAGGTGACAAGCAAGATTCTATTTAAATCAAGCTCGTGACAACTAGAAAGCGACGATGGTGAAAATCTTAATTGAAATTCACTTGTTCTAGGTTTCATGAATTGACGGCTTCAATCATAAGGATTTTTAATCCAAATGATTCAATCTTTATGTTCGCAGTCAGCTTTGGACGGTCGAATAAAGAGAACGGGTTTACCCGCGAAATCCTGTCAGGAAGTTACTTTATTGAAACTATCTGTCATGGGTACGATATCTAATATCGTCCAACGGTCTTCACCGAACGGAGGTAAAATGCTACCGAATTAGAATAAAATCTCAAAGCCATTTTATTCGTGTCTTATTATGTTGCTGCATTCGAAGACGGTGGCGTTACGGTGTACCTGTTGAAGTCGTCCTCACATACTTATTCCTTCTGCATCAAATATTTCTACAAATTCAAGAAAGTAAGACCTAAAAGTCTTCCGCTGTATCGACTCTGAAACTTTCAATAATTTAACAAAGAATAAGTGTGTGGGACATGAAGTCACGAAGAGTCGAAAATCACAAGAAGATAAAGATTGCACGTGAAAGGCCAAAAGAACATGTTCCAAGCAAAAGCCTGATATTATTCAACACATATTCACAAAAAGAAGAAAAAGTTAAAGAAAGAAAGAGAAAGTGGACTACGAGCTCAAGAACAAGATCTAACATGCTAGATTAGGACTTTGTAAATTTGGAGTGACCTCCCTTTGGGGGAGATTGTTGGAAATACGTTTTACATATAAAGAAAGTCTGGTCACTCCAACAATATAGTTATAGGCTCGTAGTAGTGTTTAAGTTACATTTATGTTGATGGAACAAGCTTCAGTAGATGAAAGTAATCTATGGAACAGAAGGTTAGGGCACATAAACTTTAAGAATATCAACAGACTTGTGAGGCATGATTTAGTTGATGGATTGCCCTCAAAATCTTTCCACAATGATCATTCTTGTGTTGCATGTCTTAAAGGCAAAAAACACAAAGTCTCATTTAAGTCTAAACTTGTGCACTCTAGTTCTAAACCACTTCACTTGCTACATATGGACTTATTTGTCCCAACTAATATAGAAAGTTTGAATGGTAAATCTTATTGTTTTGTTATAACTGATTATTTTTCTAGATTTACTTGGACTTTCTTTTTGTCCTTAAAAAGTGAAACTGCCACAGTTTTGATTAACTTTATTACCCAAATTGAGAAAAAGACAGGAAATGATGTTAGAATACTTAGAAGTGATAATGGTGGTGAGTTTAGAAACCAATTGTTAGATGCCTTCTGCGTCAATAAAGGGATTACTAGGCAGTTTAGCATAGCTAGAACCCCACAGCAGAATGGGGTGGCTGAAAGGAAGAATAGAACACTAATAGAAGCAGCTAGGACAATGTTGGCTGAGGCTAATTTTCCCATTGCTTTTTGGGTTGAGGCTGTGATTACAGCCTGTTATGTTTAGAATAGAGCATTGGTCAACAAAATTCATAATAAGACACCTTATGAGCTATTTTGGAATAGGAAACCCAACATTGGTTTTCTTAAACCCTTTGGATGTCATGTAGTGATTCTTGATACTAGTGATGCCTTAGGAAAGTTTAGTGAAAAAGGTGATGAAGGCTACTTTATGGGTTATTCAGTGTAGAGCAAAGGATATAGGGTTTACAATAAGAAAGAAAAAAGTATTCTTGAAAAAGTACATGTTACGTTTTTAGAAAGTAAACCTAGTGATCCTGAGAGTGGACCAGATTGGTTCTTTGATCTAGAGCCCTTATCTAGAACCTTGAATTATATGCCTGTTACTAACCCAGACATTATGAAAAAGGATTCAAATGTTGTGGAAGAACCTATTGTTGAAATTTTAGGTAAACAGGTTGACAAGGAAGAAGGATCACATACAGTCAAATCAGATCCCATACTTGAGTATGTTACCATTCCTTTATGGAGTGATGGATTTGCACAAGCTGCTGCTACTGAAAAGGAGGAAGTAGGTCCACAAGAAAAGCCAGTTGATGAAAACATGCATGAATCTTCAAGATTTGACAAAGGCAAATCCGACACTGATAGGATAAATTCAGACGCTGATAGCCCAAACGCTGACAACTCTATTGGACATTTATTCTCTTCCAATACTTTTGAGCAAGTGAACCTTCCATACTTAATCAAGAGGTTCATTCAAGTGATGATGGAAGTGGATATGAAGATGATATTGGCAACATTGAAACTGAAATTGAAGACAACACACTACCTGGGGGAGGAACACTTACATCTACTATCAAAAATCATCCTCCTTCCCTAATCATTGGTGATGTTTTGTCTCCTGTTCAAACAAGAAGGTCTCATCAGACTCAAGGAGGTTTTATTGCCAACATCCACAAGAAGGTTGGTACCCCTCTTGTACAGGCATGTTTGTTTGCTTGTTTTCTATCACAACAAGAACCCAAGAAGATTTTTGATGCTCTCAAAGAACCAAGTTGGGTGGAAGCAATGCAGGATGAGCTTCACCAGTTTGCTATTCAAGATGTTTGGGAGTTATTGGATTGTCCAAGGTATGTAAGACCTATTGGGACACGTTGGGTTCTTAGAAACAAGAAAGATGAAAGAGGAATTGTGGTCAGAAACAAGGCACTTTTAGTTGCTCAAGGCTATTGAAGGCCTACAAATTCTAAGGATTTGGTAAATGATGGATTAGATCTATGGATTTGGTGGAAGAGATGGGGAAGAAGGAGATTAGTTGTAGAGAGAGAAAGGAGAGGGAAGGAAAGTAGAGAGAGAAAGTAAGATTCGATTAATGAAAGTGTTAAATGAATGAATGACCAACCCCCTCCTAACATGCTAGGAGGGGTATATATATAGCCCACCCTACATGTGGGCTATATGGACTATACATAACTAAGTGGATCACGAGCCCATTACATAATTATCGTTGGAGCGACCGATCCTTCATAAATACGTAAAACGTATTTCCAACAATCTCCCCCTAAGGGAGGTCGCTCCAAGTTACAAAGTTCTAAATATACTATAGCTCGTGATCTATGCTAATAATGATGTGACCGAGACTTTCTTTGGGAAAACACATTTCCAACAATCTCCCCCTAAGGGAGGTCACACCATTTTACAAAATCTTAAACCTAGCATCTATGCTTGAGTCTTCGATCTTGTTCTTGTGAATATGCTTGATGTGATCTTTGACTTTAGTCTTGAGCATGTTTCCTTGCCTTGACCTTGTGCATTCATCACTTGTGAAATTTGCCTCTTCGTGACTTCATGTTCCACATACTTATACCTTTAAATTCTTGAAAGCTTCAGAGTTTGATACAGCGGAAGACTTGACCTTCGGGCTTTCTTGAATTTGTTGAAGTACTAATTGTATGTAGTATAAGCATGTGGTGACGACTTCTTCTGGATTGTACACCGCAATGCCACCTTTTTGTTACGCTGCATAAGACAGTTAGCAACAAACCATATACACGGATGAAATGGCCTTGAACATTTCATTCTAATTCGGTAGCATTTTACCTCCGGTCGGTGAAGACCGTTGGACGATATTAAATATCGTACTTGTGACAGGTAGTTTCAATAAAGAACCTCCTTGACAAGATTTCGCGGGTAAACCCGTTCTCTTTACTCGACCGTCCAAAGCTGACTGCGAACGTAAAGAGTGAATCATTTGGATAATAATATCCGCATGATTTGAAGCCGTCAATTCATGTTCCTGGAACAAGTGAAGTTCAATTAAGAACCGCACCATCGTTGCTTTCCCGTTGTCACTAGCTTGATTCATAAGGAATCTTGCAAGTTACCTACCAAGTGCTGTTTGATGTTAACACTAGAAGGATTTCCACTCGTCACTGTGATCAATAAAGAGTCACTCTGAGTGTTCTGGCAAGATCATATGATAATGCGTAGAGGCCTGGAACGTGTTTAAATTCATTTAAGAATTAAACCACTGTTGCTTTCCAGTTATCACAAGTTTGATTCATAAAGAATCGCACAAGTCACCTACCATGAGCTTTTTGATATTCGCTCAAGAAGGATTTCCATCTTCATTGTGAATACTTTCGTATTACTCGGATGTTCAGGCAAGATCATGAAGATTTTGCGTAGGACTCTTAAGATCTTACTTACTTTTCACAGTGTGTGAAGAAGCAAGGAATAATGAAAGTGTGTCCTAATGAGATATTTGATGATCTCAAATGGCTCTAGACTTGATCGTGCATTTTGGATTTTAGTGATCGGAGGCTGGAGAGGAGTGCCACCTTTTCAATACCAATTTATTCGGAGTGAATAAATCAATAGATAATGTGTTGATCTCCGTGTGATTAAAACAAATACCTTTTGAGAGATATTTGAGTTAGCTGGGAAGGGTTGTGCATTGCATCACTGGGTCCATGATGTCTTTCTTCAATACCGAGAATCATTAGCAAAAATGATCTCAATAGCATATGAATTGACCCGGTTTCTGCCTAAGGTTGTAAGGAGGGCTTCTTTCTTTACACCCTTTATCTTTACAATTCTTTTTCATTCTTCAACCCCTTCAATGCTTACCAATACGTCATCACTAGCACCTTGTTGTGATTGTTCCAGTGCTAACTTAAGTACTTGGTCGGCATTCAGCTACGTTCACCATCTTTCTCCATCTTTCCTAAGGACTACTATTTCTAGCTATGGGATGTCCTTGGGAAGATTCCTCCGGTTCTAGAGAAATCATTGGACTTTAACCTATCCTACCATCCTTATGTCACCACAATCTTCATCGTCGTGAAAAGAGATGTTTTGGGTAAGTGTATGTCACCATGAAATCCATTTTGAAGTGCAAATCCATTTTGCTCCCCCTTAACATATGCTACGATATTCGAAAACATTTCGCACATGTCGGGATGAGCTAACACGTTAAGTCAAACCATTTATGATTGATCATATCCCATATTAAATCACATTTTCTCCCCCATATTAAAAATATTAACCCAATCGATGTTTTTAATATCAATTGATTTAATAGCATTTTAAGAAAATTTGGGAAGAAAAATGCAAATCCAATTATCTTCATGATTTTAACAAGCTCCCCCTCAAATTAATGAGGGTGTACTTGAAACGTAAATTAAATACCTTTTAAACACAAGTGTAAGGTATTTAACACGTGCAAAGATCAAAATATGATAATGTATCCACAAGATTAGCAATTTACGAGGTTGGACCTGAATAATGGAGAACATCATATGAAAGAAGCACATGGTTCTTGTTCACGAATGTTGGTCTTCCTCGTAACTTCTGAAGTTATCTCTTAACTCCATGTGTATGATTGATATCGTTGTCTTAACACCAATATGTGAACTTGGCACTCTCGGCATTAAGGATTCTGAATGCTGGACAATTGCTCCCCCTCAATTGTTGACCCGTGTTCTATTGAAAGAGCTGTAGTCACCGTTTGAGTAGTCGCATCGTCGAGTATGTAGATATCAATTGCAACGAACTTCGGATTGTGGAGTTGATAACTTCGGATTCTGAAGTCAAAGCTTTCCGGTGAAATGCTTGACTTCAAAGTGAAAAGCGGGTTACTATCAGAAATAATAGCAAACCATTTTGAGCATGTTTTAAAAGTTTGAACTTCTGCTCGAACTTTATTTACAACCCCGTGTCATTATTGAATGACATTTCTAGGTTCGTAAATATTATCGATTCCAGAAGACATGCTCTTTTTATCAAAACATTTTTGAACACACAATTTTGAAAGATTTAGAAAAACCTTTTGAGAAATTCTCGAAAAATTGTGTTCAAAGTTTTGAAAACCAATTACTTGAGCTTAAGATGTTGAATATCTTATAAAACGAGCTCAAGTCCGAGAAGTTGTAAACTTCCCGTTGTTAAGGATAAGTTTATCATCGGCGATAAACTTTCCTTTTATCTGAAGAACGAGTCCTAAGCTGACATTTACTTAGAAGTCGTTTTCATGAGCTTGAAAACTTTGACTGTTTTAACGGAAAGCTCATGACCGAGAAAGATTAATTTCTCGTTATGAGGAAAAGTTTTCTTATTAAAAAGATACACTTTCCTTTCTGAGCTTAAAACTTCGAATGTTTTAAGACAAGCTCATGACCGAGAAAATTGAATTTCTCGTTATGAGGATAAGTTTATCATTAATGATAAACTTTCCTTTATTTGAAATTCGAGTTACAGCCTGACATTTAACTGTAAGTCATGTACACAAGCTTAAAACCTTTGAATGGTTTTAATGTAAGCTCGTGTCCGAGAAAATTTAATTTCTCGTTGTAAGGATAAGTTTATCATCGGCGATAAACTTTCCTTTATTTGATGCACGGGTTATCGTCTGATATTTAACGATAAGCCATAATGCATGAGCTTAAAAACTTGGAATGTTTTTGATATAAGCTCATGCCCGAGAAAAATAAATTTCTCGTTTTTAGGATAAGTTTATCATCGGTAATAAACTTTCCTTTCTTTGATGATCGAGTTATAGTCTGTGATGTGACTATAAGTCCTATACACGAGCTTAAAACCTTTGAATAGTTTTAATATAGGCTCGTGTCCGAGAAAATTTAATTTCTCGTTGTAAGGATAAGTCATCATCGGGATGAACTTTCCTGTCTTTTGAGAGCGAGTTACAGTCTGTTATGTGACTGTAAGTCCTTGTTTGCAGCTTAACCATGAATCCCCTGAGACATTTGTTTCTCTGATATCTGCTTCTTCAGCAACCAAACTCTAAGAGTGTCCTTAGTTGAACGGTACACAACGATTGGACCGCTTCGTTCTTTTGGAACATCAACTTTGGTACCTGCAATCTCATTAGGAATTTGCATGCTTTGACGTGGGTTAGCGATATCAATTATGGAAGCACGTGGGGGTTCACAGTTGGCTTTACTTGTAGAGGTGACCTGAGGAGATGATTCACTTGTCTTAGTTGGCAAACGTTTCCTTTTATAGAAAATCTTAAGTTCAGGCTTAAGTGATGTATCATCCTTTGCAATTTCCTCCCTAGTAGTCTTCGTAGAATCAGAGACTATCCTAGTTAAAGGGCACTCGTTTCCTACAAGAGTAAAAGTTCTACCAGTGGGGCGCCAAACTTTACCAAAGGGTTTGATTTTAGCTATCCACTGGGACTTAATTCTAGCACGGGAGTTCACCTCATCAAGTAATTTCTTGACACAAGCATCATGATTTGCCGTAAAGACACATTTTCTACATGTTTTACAAGTAGCATATTTAATGTCTGAATAATTCCTAGATGAATGAGCGATGCTCCTAGAAGATGGCATGCTACGGTTAGCAGTGTTGGGTAATCTAGAAGGCATCTGACTAGGTTGGACATTGCTATCTCTTACATGTGTCTTTTGAATAGCTTCCCTTTGACCAGATTTATGGCAAACGTCATTTGAACTAGTTCTAGACGTGGTCTTGGTATTTTTAGGGAAACTAGAGGCAATCATATGATTTGGTCTTGCTAAAGCTGGAGTGATCACATTGGGCCTAGTTGCTGGAGTGACTGGTCTAATAAGATGAACCAAATCAACTTGGGAGGCAAACCGCGGTCTCGAGGATTGTGGTCGCTCGGATCTAAATGCAGTAGGTTGTCTGACAATCGGTTGTCTGACGAACTGATTTGTAGGCGGTTTCCCCAAGATTGATGGTTTTTCAAGCTTAGTGTCCACACTAGGTTCTCTAGTTTTCCTTAACTCGTTTTTCAACGCAGCTATAGCAAAAACCTTTTCCTGTAATTGAGCCTTTAATGTTTCATTTTCTTTGAGCAAGTTATCTTGGGATGCCAACTTAGATTCAAGCAGTTGAATTTGTTTCAAAAGATTATCCTTTTCAGCTTTAGAATCTAGAACAGTTTGATCCAATTTTCTTTCAAGAACAACGTTTGACTTTTCAAGTTTTTCAAAGTATGTTTCAAATTTGTCCGTTTTCTTAGAAAATTCAAGTTTGGCATCCTCAAGATCTTTTGATTGCCGAGCTACGATCGTTTCGAGCTCTTTAATCTTGGAATCAGAAGCAGACAATGAAGCAGTTATAATACAAGTTTCATGATGTACTATAGCATTCTGAACAATCTCTCCCCCATTATGACTTACATCGGATGAATCAGAAGTGGTATTTCTATCACTCTTTTCCAGCCCATGTTTGTCATAATTAGGTTCAGAATGCTCAATATGCGGCATGTTATCAGCATATACATCATAACCAACATCACATTGTACCATGTTTGCAGGCTCTTCGTCATAAATGGGTAAGGTATCATCAAGAGAAATCTCGTGAACATTCCCCGACGTGCCACTGATATCATGTTGTCCTTCTGAATCCGTGCTCTTGCCATCGTTAGGCTCCAAGTTGTCAACCGTATGACCATTCTCCTCTTGCATCTGCGGCATTGATTCTTGCACTCCATTATCATACGTTTGCTGAAGTTGTGATTGTTGATAAATCGAAGACGAGACTGATGTCATGAGTTTCAGAATTGTATCACGGAAGACTCGAAGTTCAGTATGTGTATCTCGAAGAAATGATTGGCAAATCATTGAACTTTCAGACTTGATGATATTGAACTGGAGGAAAGGCGTGAGTTGTGTCACAAGAGCCTTATAAGCAAGTGCCGATGCAGAGTGATTAAAGCTTTTATTGTTAAGTTCCTCGGCGAGTTGGGTCAAAGTGGTGAAAATTGAGTCGATGAATATATGACGATCTTGTCCAAAGATTGTCACAAATTCGCTCCCTCCTTGAATCCGTGAAAGATTAACTAGATGATACTGAAGCATTCGAAATGAAGTTATACCACTTTCCCTAGCGTTGGCTTGCACTTGATGCGATTCTCCCTCTTTAAGTGTCGATTTTAACGATTCCATTGGTAATCGAGGAAAAATGATGTGGCTGTTGTTGTTGTCGGGTTTGAACAATACGACTCGGCTCAAAAAGTGTTATCGGCTCAAAAGATTATGAATAAAACCCGATCAAAAATCCGTATTTGCTAAAAATATATCCCGTCACTTTCACTCGTAAATTTGACTTCAAATCCGGCCAGAAAAATTTGAACCCGTCAAATATTTTTCCACGTTAATTCTATTAAAATACCCGCCTCAATACGATTTTGCCAAAAAATTAATATAAAAAATTAACTTTTTTTTTTTTGCACAAGAAGAGGGAATAAACTATGAAGAGGTTTTTGCACATGTTGCAAGGATTAAAGCAATAAGGATTTTCCTAGCCTATGCTTCTTGCATGGGTTTTACAATTTATCAGATGGATGTGAAGAGTGCTTTTCTCTATGGCACAATTGAAGATGAGGTTTATCTAATGTAACCTCCTGGTTTTGAAGATCCAGAACATCCAGACCAAGTGTATAGAGTCAAGAAAGCAATGTATGGACTTCAACAAGCCCCAAGAGCATGGTATGGAACATTGTGCACCTACCTGGTGGAGAATGGATTTAAGAGGGGCACCATAGACCATACCTTATTTACCAAGAAGATTGGTAAGGATTTTCTACTTGTTCAGGTCTATGTGGATGATATCATCTTTGGTTCATCAAATCCAAAGATGAGTGAAGACTTTTCCAAGCTCATGACAGACAAGTTCAAAATGAGTGCAATGGGAGAGACGAACTTATTTCTAGGTTTACAAGTCCAACAGAAAGAAGATGGTATCTTTATCTCTTAAGAAAAGTATGTAGCAGAAATCTTGAAGAAGTTTGGTTTTTCTCCACATGAAAAACTGGCTAGCACACCCATAGGTAGGGAACATCCTTGGGGAAAGACTAGAGATGCAAAATATGTGGATGTCAGGCATTATAGATCAATGATTGGATCATTGATGTATCTTACAGCTTCTAGACCTGACATTATGTTTGTTGTGTGTGCATGTGCACGCCATCAGGTGACTCCTAAAGAGTGTCATCTCCATGCTGTCAAAAGGATCTTTAAATACCTTAGGTGCTATCCCACCTTGGGATTATGGTATCCAAAGGATTATCTATTAGAGCTTATTGGCTATTCTGACAGTGATTATGGAGGTGACAAGTTTGATAGGAAATCCACAACTGGTGGATGCCAATTTCTTGGGAGCAGATTGATATCTTGGCTATGCAAGAAACAAACAGTGGTGGCCAACTCTACAACTGAAGCAGAATATGTAGCTGCAACTGCTTGTTGTGGACAAGTTCTATGGATACAAAACCAACTATTGGATTATGGGTATAAATTTATGCATAACAAGATATTTGTAGATAATAACAGTACATTATGCATTATTAAGAATCCTGTACAGCATTCTACAACAAAACACATAGAAATTAGACATCATTTTATAAGAGATTGTTTTGAAAAAGGTTTAATACATCCAGATAGGGTATACACAGAAGAAAATGTGGCTGATCTTTTAACTAAACCTTTTGATGTTGGGAGGTTCCAGTACTTGGTAACAAGTATTGGAATGATCAATCTCACCTAAATGTGTTTTTGAAGTCATTGTATAGTTTGTACAAGATGTGTACTGTTATTAGTCTTTGTACAAGATTAGGTTTTCCACTTTATTTTTCTAACGCCAACAAAGGTTATATTAACGCTGATAAGTGTTAAAATGGACGCTGACAGCAATATGTTAGTTTTGTGGTTTTTGATCTAATCATGTAGGCAATATGAGCATTGAACAAATTGATATAGAGTTGCTTATGGATCTTTGGAGCTTACTAGGAATGGGTTCAAGTTTATGGATGATGGTTGGAAAGTTTACATTCCTATCTTGACATAAATTTTTATTGCATATTTTATTTTTGGTAACTTTGTATATCACAGTCTAAGGGGAGGTTTAGGAAACCTTTAGGATTTTTGGGTATTTTTATAATACTCTCATCACAATTCTAGATTGTTTCCACTGGTGAGTACGAGTTAGTTTTTCTAAATCGTGAGGCACTGTAGCATGCAAAGTTGATATACTATGCACGCTGCCAATACTTATTGGCCTATAATTGGATTTGGTCGGTTGGGAGACTTTGGAACGTTTTTATTGGGCTTACCTAGGAAGGTACAAAGGGTTTATATGAGATAACTTTATTGTTAAGAACTTTGGTTAGCAAGGGACACTTGAGGACAATTATGTCTATCTTGCTTAAGCAAGTGTGCATGATTGGACAATGCTTGCCACCCTATAGTGATTTTTCAGTCTATGAGTTATCTTCACTAGGGTAAATTACTTTGTTAAGGTACTTTTTATTTTTAATTATTTTTATTTTTGGACGCTGACATTTTTCTTTACAAACGTTGATAAGACCAATTTTAACGCTCACATGGAAAATTTCTAACACTGACAAGAATATAGCCGTTAGACGCTGATACTTTGTTTTTTTACCGTTGACAAACATTGGGTCCTACCCAGTTGTTATTTTTGATGAAAATATGGGCCGTAATTTTTGGAGTATGTAACTTTTTATTAATGCATGAGATAAGTTATATATTTTCAAGATTTTCATTATTACTTTTTGAATATAACTGCCTCGTGTTTTGACCAATCACATATTTTCACCTCTCCTATATATTTGGCTTATTTCTTTTAAACAGGGTAACTGCTTATTCTAACTAAAATTTCTCAAACCTTCATCTCTCCATAACTTTTATCACAGTTTTCGTGCATCAATCTTCATGGCACCAAAGTTTAAACCTACTTTTTTGGAATTAGGGTTCAGAATCCAACACAACATGGTGGTATACTTGGAAGCTGATAATACTCTGTTTCCCCAATACACACAGATGGTTGGGTATTTGAATGCGTCCCCATTAAGGTATGCACTTTCACATACTCCTCTTGTCCCTATCACACACATTAAACAGTTTTGGAACACAGTCAATTCCTCAACACTTAATGGAGTGATTACATTGACTACTATTGTCCTTAGGGTTCCATGGGTGGTTACTGAAGCTTTGGTTCGCCAAGCTTTACATCTTAACGATGCAGATGGTATAACCACCCTTCCCATTGCAGAGCTAGAGCAAGGACTCCAAGCCTTGGGTTATCCTTTGCCTGAAGAAGGCCATTTAAACAAATATACAAAACAACAATTTCCCCCGGCTTGGAAGTACCTTATACATGTCATCCTTCAATGTTAGAGTCCCAAATGCTCCTCACACAATCAAATCAACCGTTCAATTGGGAGTTCCATTGTGTGTATTGCAACTAGCAAAATTATAATTTTTCAAAAATGATTTTTGATGACATGTGTCATAATAAGGGTAACAAGATGACTCTTGCTTACCCTAGGTTTTTACAAATGGTTTTTGACTTGAAAGGATACTGTAATAGGGATCATGACAATTTTTATACGATCCTTGTTCAAAAGAAAGAAATTTTTGGGAAGATGCACACTGAATCATACAGAGACCTACACCTCACCCAAGCCTTGCTTGCTGTCATTGAGGCAGCAACAAACCCACACCCTCAACCAGACACATTGCCTGAACAACCTCCATTCCCCCAGCTTATGGATATTGATCCAGAACCATTCGGCGCTGACACTTAACATGTTGGCGTTGACACTACTAATCCAGACGCTGACACCATTCTACCACAAACCCAAACACCCCTTCACACCCATACAGACCCTCAATCAACTTTTTCTTCTACACCACCAGACTATAGGTTTGAAAAATGCCAAAGGATTGCTGGAGTGTTCTCCTCTGGTGGTCCTAGCCATGTAGCAGAGAGAACCACCACCACAAGTGTGGTTGGTGACATAGTTGGGGCTGAGACTATTGGTTCTAGCTTAGATGTAGGCCAAGATAGTCCTAACATCATTAAGACCCCATCCATGCCCCATGACTCTACTTTGGGAGGTCAGATTCCCATTCTAGAGGAGGGCAGATTGGAACCTTACACCATTTTGGAATTGACGGCGGTCTGTATTAGCTTGCAAAAGCAAAATGCAGACCTTATACAGATTGTCACAGGTCAGGGTCTTGAACTCAAGTAATTGAGGGAGAGACTCGTTGTTTTGGAGACTGCCCAAGCTAGGAGGAGGCAACCAAGAGTCCTTCCATCAGGGGAGGATTCTTACAAAGGGGAGGAAGATGCACCAACTGAACCTTTCAACTTGAGTGACAAGGGATCACAGGATGAAGAAGGTGGTTCTTTTGGTACAAAACATGTGGAACTTGCTGAAGCTTTGGCAAGCTTGAAGGAGAAGCCTGTTATTGATGTCTCCTTGATCACTCCAAAGAAGTTATCATTTGTGGAGATGATGGAACAGGTTACAAAGTCAGCCGCTGATGTTCAAAGTTTGAGCGCTAACAAGAGTAAAGAAGGTGTTGACAGACCCACAGGTATGATTGGTGTATCGCAACCACCAGTTATTATTAGGGATGTTACAACAAAGGTACCACCAACTACTTTACCAACTATTGGAGCAAAAGAAAAGGGTAAAGTAGTTTTAGTGGAAGTTGAGAAGCTAAAGAAGAATGAAGCCAATATATAATTTGATCAAGCTTTGGCTGCACAACTGTAAGAACAAGATTGGGCTACCACAGAGAAAGAAAAAGATGGTAGTGATGATGATGAGAATTCTGGATCTAGTGTGATGTAGTGGATCTAGAAAGGTTAGAATACGGTGAGGATGATTTAGCCAAGGAGAGGCTAAGAGAGTTAAAGGGCAAAGTTGATTTTGATATTCCTGAAGTTAGGGACATGTACTTTGCATGGGAGAACAAGAAAATAGAGCATCCAGAGATGTCCATCACTGGAAAAATATGGGGATTGGAGATCTTGTTGAGAGTGCAGGAAGACTACAAAATAATTTTGAAGCATAAGGCTAGCAAGGTGTTTTCTAAGCTCAAAAGGGATAGAAGAAAGCTGTATTTTATGTTGCTTAGGTGTCATCAGGGTGGGTGGACCTATGACAAGTTGAATAAGTTATCCTTTGAAGAAATGGAGTTTAGGGCTTATCCAATTTGGTTAAGAGTTTGTGAGGAAACACTATGAGACTTCTCTCAGATGAAAGGAGAGAAGAAATTGAAGAAAATCTGCAGATCCAAAGAGCTTCTATTGCACCAAGACCAGTGAAGAAGGGAGTTCCTATTGAGTTCCCAGTTCTTGATAGAGTGGATCCTAGTAAAGAATTTAACAGAAAGAGCATTAAGCTCTCACCATTGGAAGCTTCACATGTTGCAGGGTATTACCTTTAGATTATACAAACCCAATAGTTAACTATGAAGAAGATGCAAGTGGGTTCTGGATGATCACCAGATATGGAAAGAAGGTACATACTTTTACTTCTTTCATCTCATTGTTTGCAAGCCTGGATAGAGATGACTTGTAGATCTTTGGACATTGATGAAGGCCAAGTATGAGACTGAAGCACCTACTTCAGTCAATGGAATAAAGATCTGGACATCCTTCAAAAGGATGATTAAACCAGATGAAGCAGATCCAATATGGTTGGATCTGGATGATATCAGTGGACTATAATGGCGTCTACATTCAGCAGCTAAAGTTTACCATTTGAGCACAATCAAGCTTTCAAAATCTCTTCTTGTGGATGCTCAATATCCTATGTCCAAGGAAGTTTTGAAGAAGATGGTCTCTACACACCTGGAAATGGATTACACTAGTGATGTTGGCAAAGACTTAATTAGGTTTATTTATTATCTAATTAAAAAGTGAGTTGTATTTGTAAGAATCCTCCTTGTACTTAGTTTTTATTCAGAAACTTGATTACTAGAGTAAATATCAAGTTTAGGGGAGGATTGTTGGGAATAAAATAAGCCAAGATACTTAGACACTGACAAGAGTTAATTGGACGCTGATAAGAAGAAATCAAGCGCTGACAGATCAGGCATTGACAAGAGATATCCAAAGCGCTGACAAGAAGAAGTCCAAGTACTGATAGAAAACCTAGTCAACGCGTTTATTATTTGAAGAAAAGATATACTCAATATTGTATTTTCTATATTTATATTTTACTAGAATAGTTGATAGGTTATCCATTGTACACGACTCCTTATGTTATAAAAGGAGGTCGTAGGGTTTATAGTTGATACACATTATTCAGTATTCGACTTTCATTATACTAAAGTTTGATTATCAATCAAAAGTGAAAGTTTGGTTTATTTTCTTTTACTTGTTCTTTAATCTGAGTGTTAATTCCGCATAACACTTGGATTGTTCATATAACAAAAAAGTTTCTCTAAGTGTTAAACTTAATTCAATCTCGTTAACACAAAGCTAATCGATCTATGTTTGGGATCTACATAGCCAATAGCCCATATAGGTCATGAGGTTCCACCGTGCATGAATACTTGGAGGGGTGACCTCATTATGCAATTAGAGGGGATGCCTCTAATTAAATTAGTCTGGGTAGGAGGGATCCACTCTTTGTGAAGGATGCAAGGCACACACCACATTCACCATGAAAATCCTATAAAAACATGTAACTAGGATGCACCCATACGCCCCACAAGATAATATAAATATATGGCCAAAATTGTAAAGGGATGCCACGAGCAATCACTCTGCCGTGGGAAAGTCATAACACTGGTGCCTCCAGTGTTATGGTTATGGTACCTCCATAACTAGATGACATGGCATGCATGTATATGGCTTAGGCATTTAAAAGTAAACATAAGCAGATCAAAACATATAAAACAAATATTTGGGGAAAACATTTGGCTGCAAACGGGGAATCCTAATAAGGAAAGAGAATGTCCATACTGAAGGACGGAATATCCGTACCTTATGTCCAGTGAACGAGGAAAGATGAAAGGATGAAAAGTCCTACTCCGACCTCACTATTGCTACATAAATAAGGGACATGTATGAGTTGTCTGGTTACTGAGTATGTTACTGGTTCTTGTATGTTCTTAACTTGTTATATATGTTCTTGTCTTATTTTACTGTTTTAAATGATATAATGTATTATTCATGTTCTACATGTCTTCTAATTATGTATTATCTTGTATTCTTGTATTATTATACTTGTAGTGTGTTAATAAGTAACTTTCGGAAAATAGCAGGTTTCCAAAAATAGAAAGTTTCCGAAAATAAAAAGTTTCCAAAAATATAAAGTTTCCAAAAATAGATAATTTCCAAAAATAGATCAGTTTCTAAAAATAGAAAGTTTCTAAAAATAGTAAGTTTCCTGAAATAGAAAGTTTCCATAAATAGAAATAAGCTTGATTAATAAGCAAATAATATAACCTGGTGATTACTGTTTAAAAGTTATAAGTCATGGAATTAATAGCATAGTTATTAATTAAATACTATTGGTAATATCTAATTATTAATTAATAATGAGAGTACATGTTTTATTAATTAATAACATATCATGTTTAAATTAATAAACTATAGGTTATAAAATCTAATTAAGTCATGGTTTAGTTAAATTAAGTCTAATATAATACTTAGGTTAACATGTATTATTAATTTTTATAAAATAACCTAAGTCATGTAATTATTAATTAATTATAAGTTCATGTATTAAAATAATTAATTAATAAACTATAGTCTAAAAAATAATAAATTGTACTTAGGCTAAAACATGTATTATTTATAAAAATAATATAACATAAGTTCCTGTTTTTATTAAATTAATTAATTAGGCATGTAAATTAACTTGTAAAATAATTTAGCAAAAATATCCCGAGCCCGAAACCCGAGACAAATCAACCCGAACACCAACCACCCCAAACAGCCGCAGTTGTGGGGTGGCCAGTGGCTGCGCTACCGATGGCTGCCACTGCCGTGACTTAAGTCCCACCGGTTTAAGCCGGTGGTTTCCCCCTTCGTGCCTTGCGGTTCCCATTGTCCGAACAAAATGGCCACTGACATAAGCCGGTGGTTCCCACTGCTCGAAACAAACACCCACCGAGCCCCTATGGGGTCTCGGCTGTGATCAAAAGGGGACACCGAGAGTCATAAGACTCTCGGTTGGGGCTGCCAAATCACAAACAAACAAAACGAACCCTTACTCTTATTTTATTTAATTCCATAACATGTTTTATTAATTGTTTTTAAGATCAAACCCATGTGTTCGTAATTAAATGAAAAGAATTAATAAAATGAAGGTTTATGAATGCGTGATTAAACAAAGGTTAGGATTACAAACATGAACACGTTGTTATTCAAGATCAAAACTCAAACACGATCTCTCGTGTATGTTCGTGTTTATTATTCATGTTAGTTCTTGCTTTAATATTCGTGTTATAATTATTATACGTAATAATTATCGTGTGTTTAAATGTTTGTGATTATAATTATTATGCTTAATAATTATCGTGTATTATTATATACGCAGTTTCTCGTAATTAATGTTCGTGACACGTGTTTAATACACATAAATGGAAAGTTTTAGTTTGTTCGTATGTTTACGTGATGTACTGTTCATGGTATTTATATGCGGGTTTTACAACTCTTCCCCTCTAAAAAGAATAATTCATCTCCGAGTTAAGATAACATAAGTTGAAAGAGAAACATACCTAAATCAAAGCTTGAAATGAGGGTAAGAAGTCCGGATAGACTCCTTCTTCTCCCAAGTGGCTTCCCGCTCGGAATGGTCCCTCTAAAGGATTTTGACGAATGGAATCGTCTTCTTCCTCATGACTCGCTCTTGACGATCAAGAACTCGTTCGGGCTCCTCAATGAACATAAGATCCTCACGAATCTGTTCGAGTGGATACTGAACCCTATGAAGGGGATGATAATTGTACTCTATGAGTAAGGACACATGAAATACGTTGTGAACGTGAGAAAGTTACGGAGGTAACGCTAAACGATACGATACTTCACCCACTCGTTCGAGGATATCAAACGGTCCGATAAATCGAGGAATGAGTTTTCCCTTGACTCCAAAACGCCTAACTCCACGCGCCGGTGATACCTTGAGAAAGATATGATATCCCACATTGACATGCAAATCCCTACGATGCTTGTCGGCATAACTCTTTTGACATGCACGATCTTCTTGTAGTTTCGCCTTAGCTACATCAACCTTTTCGTCGGTCAATTCTATCATCTCCGGGCCTTCAAGAATTCGCTCACCAACCTAATCCCAGCAGATTGGGGCGCGACATTTTCTGCCATACAACATCTCAAACGATGCACACTTGATGATGGCGTGGCAACTGTTGTTGTATGCAAATTCTACCAAGCAGATATAGTCGTTCCAACTTCCTGTCCATTCTAAAGCACAAGATCGCAGCATGTCCTCTAGTGTTTGAATGGTACGCTCTGATTGTCCTTATGTCTAAGGCTGAAAAGTCGTGCTAAGATTAAGTCTGGTGCCCCAAGCTTTTTGCAGACTCTTACAGAATCGCGAAGTAAAACGAGGATCTCTGTCAGAGATGATGCTGGATGCAGTACCATGTAGTCTCATGATCTCCTTCTGATAAAGGCCAACTAGTTTGCTGACTGCGTCATCCTTGCGGATCGGTAAGAACTGAGCTGATTCGGTAAATCGGTCGATGATAACCCAAATGGCATCATGCTTCCTCTTGGTTTGCGGATGTCTGGGGAAAAAATTCATGGAGATCTTGTCCCATTTCCACTTTGGAATGTCTAATGGTTGTAGTAGACCACTAGATCGCTGATGCTCGATCTTAACTTGCTGGCAGGTAAGACATTTGGAGACAGAGGTAGCAACGTCTTGTTTCATACCACTCCACAAGAAATGATGCTTGATGTCGTGGAACATCTTGGTGGAACTAGGATGAATAGAAAATGAGGAGCTATGAGCTTCAGTCAGCAAAGACCCCTGAAGTGTAAGATCATCAGGAACACAAAGTCTAGTGCCCTGCCATAAGTTACCGTCGTCATCTACCTGTAACTCCATCTGTTGGTCTATCTTCTGAATAATCGCCTAGATTTCACCGTCATGCTGTCCACGTACCATAAACTCAATGTCTAGTCGTTCCAAGTCACGTATAATTTCTTCCTCTATCTTAATGTCGTTGATCATACCCGACTTCCTACTAAGAGTATCTGCCACTACATTCGCCTTGCCGGGATGATATTGTAGATTAATGTCATAATCCTTCAACAGTTCTAACCACCTTCTTTGTATCATGTTCAGTTCATGCTGAGTGAATATGTATTTTAGGCTCTTGTGATATGTGAGGATATCACAAGATTCGCCATACAAGTAATGCCTCCAAATCTTTAGTGCAAACACAACTACTGCAAGTTCCAAGTCATGTGTAGGATAGTTCTCCTCATAAGGCTTAAGCTGTTGTGATACATAGGCAATCACTTTCCCATCTTGCATGAGAACACAGCCGAGACCCTTCCCTAAAGCATCACTATTGATCTGAAATCCACCTGTACCAGATGGGAGAGTAAGAATAGGTGCATATACCAACTTCTGCTTCAGTTCTTCAAGGCTCTTCTCAATTTCTTAAGTTTAGACGAATTTCTCCCCTTTCCGCATCAGGTTGGTCAATGGTAGTGCTAATCGGGAAAAGTTTTCTACGAACCCACGGTAGTAACCAACTAAGCCTAGAAAGCTGTGAACTTTAGTTTCCGACGTCGGTCTTGGCCACTTGGTAATAGCCTCAACCTTCGCAGGTTCCATGGTGATTCCCTCTACGGATACGATGTGGCCAAGAAACGCTACTCTACTCAACCAGAATTCGCATTTGGAGAACTTGGCATATAGCTGCTTCTGGCGAAGTATCTTTAATACTGTACGAAGATGGTCTTCGTGTTCCTCCTTGGATTTAGAGAAATCAGGATATCATCTATGAACACGATAACAAACTTGTCCAGAAACTCATGGAAAATGCGGTTCATCAAATCTATGAAAATTGCTAGAGCATTTGTAAGGCCAAATGGCATGACTACAAATTCGTAGTGTCCATAACGTGTATGGAAAGCAGTCTTGGCAATATCCTGCTCTTTCACCTGTAGCTGATGGTAGCCAGACCTCAGATCGATCTTAGAGAAATGTTTTGCGCCTTGTAGTTGGTCAAACAGATCATCAATGCGTGGTAAAGGATATCGATTTCTGATGGTGATCTTATTAAGATCACGATAATCAATGCAAAGTCGCATACTGCCATCCTTCTTCTTCACGAACAACACCGGTGCACCCCATGGGGATGCACTAGGGCGGATGAGACCTCGCTCCAAAAGTTCTTATAGCTGCTGTTGGGAATTATTTGTAAAGTACCAAGTACTGTTTAAGTATAAGTACTGTTAGTGTTGGCAAGTACCGTTAATGTTAACGCGATACATAGCAAGTACTGTTAGTGTTAAGTACAAGTACTACTATATTGATTAGGACGAATATATCTTTGTAAAAGATATGTCATAGTTATAGTTAGAGTATATCTTATGTGATATACTTATTAGTTACAATATTGATAAGATATCGTGTGCGATATACTTATCTTTATAGAATATTCTAAGGTTTCTAGGGTTCCTTACTCTATAGAAGGAACATAGGTATGATGACATTCATGTACCTCATTCAAGTCGATTAATAAGAGAATCGAATAGTTAAAAGTAATTATGTTCTTATGTGCTTTATAAGTTAGATTCCGTATAGCTTACTTAGTTGAGTAAGAGTTCTCAAAGTGTTTTAGTTTGATTACTGGTGTAGCAAAACCGTACACGTTTTTGGATAAACGCGTATAATGGGCAAGTATTAAACTCGACGATTTAGAAAAACCGACAAATTCAACAAGTGCGAGTTCATTCTCGAAGGAGGTGTGTTATGTGCCAGTTATATAAAAACAATGTTTGGATTAGTAAAGTTTTTGGATTTGAGAAGAATGAAAAGAAAATGACGAGTTATGCTAAGTTACACTACGACGATAAAGGTAAAACGTAAAACGCGACGAAAATTTTTTTTAACTACAAAAAAATTAAAAATCAAAATTAAGTCTAAAATAATATAAATAAGAATAAAAATTCAATAATTAAATTTTAAAACTTATTATTAATTAAATATTTAATTTATAATGCTAATTAAAGCCCTAAAATTAAATATAATTAACAAAAAGCCCAAAATTATATTTTATCAAACCAGAATCTTACTTATATCAATGAATAACTAAAAAATATTTTTTCTAAAGTTTTTAAAACTATTTTTCTATTTTTAAAATGCTAAAAACAATTTTTATATTAAAATAACGCTAAAAATAAATAAAATAATGAAAAAATAATTTTACTTTACTGAAAATTCTGAAATGCTTATCTAAACAGGAGAAAAATGAAAAAAGTTGAAAAAGGTAAAAATAGTCCTATTAGGACAAAAACAGAATTAATAAAAACTAATTAAAATTAAAATAATGCTAATAAATAATTAAACAATCAGAAAAATGAAATAACTTTTTCTAAAATTCTATTTTATCTATTATAACTTGAGAAAAATGAAAAATCTGAAAAACGCTGTTAAAAGCCCTAATAAGAAAAAAATCTGAAACTATGATAGTGACATGTGCTAGGGTTCTTGTCTGCTAGTGCAGCAGTGGCAAGATATGGCTTGTCAGTGGGAACTTTGTTCCCACTGCTTCTTCATAGGAAATGAATTGGGCTTGATTTAAGCTTGTTTGTTGGTTGTTTTGGACAACAAAGGCACCCCCACACTCGGTGGAGTGTGGGGATTCAATAGCAAAAACAGTAGCTGTACGCAGAAAATGAGGGGTCTGGCATGTATAGCTGATGCAGTTGGTCACTTGGTGAATTTCTAGCTACAAAAACTAACACCCTAGCAAACCAAAATCAAAATCAAGAGCATACAACCCTAAACTAAAATGAAAACTAACTGATTACTAGATTGCAAATAATAAAACTCAAAATCAAACCCTTTTTAAGTCTACTGTTGGTATTGACAGTTTTATGCAAATTCTTGAACCTAAAACTACAACATATGTTCTAACTAGTTAAAAACCTTCCTTGAACTTAAAATGGCAAATGAAACAACAAATATGCAAGTGTTTTGGATGAGTTTGTGTGTCACCCTCAACCGCAAACCAGAAAAACCAGACACCCCTATGCTTGCTGACAGAAATTTTAACAAAGAAACTTCTAAACAAAACACTTCAATTTGATTCAAAATTACTTAAACATGTATCTAACCAATTAATAAACATAAACAAAACATTAAACTAGCATCAAAGCAGTTTTTTTCACAAAACAAACACGGCCATGCCCATTGGTTGCTCTCGGTTTCTCGAGCCCTAACCAAAAATAAGCCGAGCCAAACACACACCAGCGAGACCCTTGAGGTCTCGGCTGACAAACAAGCACACTCGACCGCAGCCTTTAGGCTTGCGGCTGCAAAGGAAGCCACCCCACCACAGCCTTAACGGCCTGTGGTTGTCTAGCCATTCGTTCCCACCATGTCCCCTTTGGGGTTGCGGCAGCCCTGCACAAAACACCCACCAAGATCTATAGGCTCTCGACTGCGCACATCAAATACCCACCGAGCACCCTACGTGGGTCTCGGTTTGGTCCAAACCAAAAGCCACCAAGTCATAGGTTCATTAAAACATGATTGGTTCTCGGTTTGATTAATCATAACATGTCATCTTTTCATTCTTGATTACAATTCATTCATAATGATAAGAAAATAATTTAAGTGATTAATGATATAAGATATAACGAAGGTATTGATTAGAGGAATGATACCACGAGCACACACATAAAATCAAATCAAAATCAATTTCATCCTCCCCTTTTTGTTTCTTCTTGCCGGCGGCCACATACACCAACACCTAAGGTTTTTCTTTGCCATTCTTAATTCTAAAATGAGGAATGAAACATGTGTTTTGGTTGGTTAAAAATGATAGTTGGGCCGGGCGTTGGGCTCTAGTAGTCTTTTAAGAGTTAATGTTAATATGGAGCCCGTTTATTATTCCATCACATAAATTTGTTGTTCTCGTGTGTGTCGTATATATTTGTGATTTTTAATTTTGTAATATAACTTGTCATGCCGTATTAAATATACGTAAATACTTGTCGTGCATTAATTAAATGTTAAAAGTTTTAATTAATAGGTACTTCATCTATTTTCATGCGGGTTTTACAACTCTTCCTCTCTAAAAGAATAATTCGTCGTCGAATTAAAAACATGATATGGCTGAAATGGAACATACCCGAATCATCGAAGAAAATGAGGATAAGAAGTCCGGATAGACTCCTCGGTTTCCCAAGAGGCTTCCCGATCGAGATGGTTCCTCCAAAGGATCTTGACAAAAGGAATAGTCTTTTTCCTCATGACCCGATCTTGATGATCTAGGATAGCTTCTGGTTCCTCAACGTAAGATAGATTCTCACGAATCTGATCGAGTATATACGTGACAACGTGCAAATGATGATAATTGTAACCTCTGAGTAATGATACATGAAACACGTTGTGAACATGTATAACTGAGGAGGTAATACCAAACGATACGAAACGTCACCGGCACGATCGAGAATCTCGAACGGTCCAATGAAACGAGGACTAAGCCTGCCCTTAATACCAAAATGTTTGACTCCATGTGCGGGTGATACTTTCAAGAAAACATGATCACCAGGCTGAAATTCTAATGCTCTGCAATGCTTCTCAGCATAACTAGTCTGATGAGTATGAGCTTCCTTAAGCTTTTCCTTGGTAATGGCGACCTTTTCATTAGTCACCTCAATCATCTCTAGACCCTCAATGATACGCTCACCAACTTGATCCCAACAAATCAGAGCACGGCATTTCCTGTCGTACAACATCTCGAAAGGAGCACACTTAATACTCGCATGCCAACTATTGTTGTAAGCGAACTCAACCAAACATATATAATCGTCCGAATTTCTTGTTCAGTCTAACGCATAAGAGCGTAACATGTCTTCCAATGTTTAAATCGCAAGTTCAGTCTGACCGTTGGTCTGAGGATGGAAAGTTGTGCTAAGCTTGAGCCTGGTTCCCCAAGCTTTCTACAAACATTTCCAGAAACGAGACGTGAAACGTGGATCCCTATCTGATATGATGTCTGATGGAGTACCGTGTAATCGTACGATCTCCTGCTGAAATATTTCTGCCAACTTGCTAACTGAGTAATCCTTATGGATAGGAAGAAAATGTACAGACTTGGTCAAACGATCGACAACAACCCAGAATAACATCATGCCTCCTCTGAGTCTGTGGTAATCCGGTAACAAAATCCATGGAGATCTTGTCCCACTTCCATTCGGTAATTTCTAGTGGCTGTAATAAACCACTTGCACAGCGGGAAGGTCAGACACTTGGATACGAAAGTGGCTACATCTTGTTACCTACCGCTCAACCAAAAATGCTATTTAAGATCATGATACATTTTGGTAGAACCCGGATGAATAGAAAATGGAGAACTATGAGCCTCAGTCAACAAGGCCTCTCTTAGTGTAGGATCCTTGGGAAAACATAATTTAGTACCCTGCCATATAATGCCGTCATCATCAATGTGAAACTCGGTCTACTGATCAATGTTCTGAATAATTGCCCATATCTCGCCGTCATCCTTCTGAGCTGCCTTAATTCGAGAAATTAAGTCTGACTCAACTCTCATACTAGCCCAGAAACCATTATGTCCACGTACAAAAAGCTCGATCTCTAAATGCTCAAGATAGCGAATAATTTCCTCCTCTACCTTGATGGCAGCTATCATGCCTGATTTTCTGCTCAAAGCATCAACCACCACATTGGCTGTTGATTCCAAACTTAAATCGATTTAGCTTTATGTTAACGAGATTAAATCAAGTATAACACGTAGAGAAACTTTGTGTTTATGACAATCTAAGTGTTATGCGGAATTAACACCTAGAACAAAGAACAAAGCAAAACACAATGTACCAAACTTTCACTTTATTGATGATCAATTGCGTACAATGAAAGTGAGTAAAACGTATATCAAAATCAAACCTTAAGACCTCCTTTTATAACACAAGGAGTCTTGAACAATAATCTACTAATCAACTATTCAAAGAAAAGATAAGTATAGAAAATACAATATTGATCATATCTTTCCAAAACATACAAAACGTGTTGACTAAGTAGTTGTCTATAACTGGGATTTCCTTTGTCAGCGCCTTGATAAGTCTTGTCAGTGCTCAATCTGTCAGCGCTCTATTTTCTCTTGTCGACGTCCAAAATCCTTTGTCAGCGGCTGAGTGACTTAGCTATTTTTATTCCCAACAATCTTCCCCTAAACTTGATACTTACTCTAATAATCAAGTTTCTAAATAAAAAGAAAATATAAGAGAGGATTCTTACAAATAAAACATACTCCTTAAACTGAGCATATATAAACGTTAAAAAGTCCATGCTAATGTCACTGGTGTAATCAACTTCAAGCTTGGTACAAAAACGTCTTCAACAAATCTTACGATAGAGTATATTCTTGATCTATCAACAAGTATTCTGCAAACTTTGTAGTACTAAGATGATAAACACCAGCAGCTGAATACAAATGCCACTTCAACTCACTCAAGTCATCAAGATCCAACCATACTGGATCATCAGCATCATCGGCAAACATTCTTCTAAATGTTTTCCAGATTATTATTCCATTCATTGATGAAGGAGCTTCAGCTTCATACATCTCCTTCATCAAACTCCAAAGAGTTTCTATATCCTCTCTGTCCATTCTAGCAAACAATGAAACCAAAGAGGTAAAAGTATGTACCTTATCACCAGCGCTGGTGATCTTCCAAAATCCAACAAAATCTTCTTCATACTTGATAATTGGATTCTTGACGTCTAAAGGCACATCAACAGTTAAATCAGAAGCCACCAATGGAGAAAGCACCATATTTTTCTTCAAAATTAATTTAGTTGGGTGCACTTGGTCATGTTCTGAGAATCTCAACTCGAACTCCTTCTTCACTGGCTTAGGCACAATCAAAGCCTTCTTAATCTTTAGCTCTTCCTCTATCTCTTCCTGTCTCTCCACAAAAAGCATCCTAAATATGTTTGCTTCACACACATACTCCCAAATGGGATAAGCAAAGTACTCCAATTATTCTAAAGAGAGCTTCCTTAGTTTTGCATAAGTCCACCCTGTTTGGTGGCATCTAAGAAGCTTATAGTAAAGCTCCCTTCTGGCTGTCTTGTTCTCAAAAATCCCTTTGTTTGCCCTGTGTTCCAAAATGATTTTGCAATCACTTTGAACTCTCAACAGAGTCTCCAAACCCAACTTTGCTCTGTTAAGGTCATGTTTAGATTTTCTGTGCAGACTTCTTGCCACTTGAAATACATAGCAGAAACATGGGGTATATCAAAATCAATCTGTTTTTCAAATCCCTGAGCTTTTCCCTTGCTAGCTCATCTTCCCAATACTCCAATTTTTCCAAGTCCACCAAATTGCTCATATTAGCATTGATCTATGTGAACTTCCATCATCACCACTAATATCATCACTCTCAGATTCAGATGAATGAATCTGAGCTTCAATACTTCCCTTCCCTAGCCCTCTCTTTTCTTGCTCATGAAGCTGTTGAGCAACCATAGTATCAAACTGAATCTGGGCTGCATCATTGGGAACCTGTTCTTCTACCATAACAACTCTACCCTTATCCAATGGATCAAGTGAGGGCAAAGTGGTTGTTACCTGAGTGGAAGGCTCCTTGATCATGAAAGGTTGTTGGGATACACCAACCATAGGAGAAGAGCTATCAGCGGCTGAAATGGATGTGTCAACGTGTGGAGTACTTTTGTAAGCGACTAAAATTCCACTCATTTGTAGCATCATCTGTGTGAAAGACTTCTTTATAAGAGTAACCTCAAAATTATTAAAAGGAGTTTGTTCCTTCAAACCTGTAAGTACCTCAGCTACCTCCTTTGTCCCATACAAACCTTTCTTGGGACCCCTTATCACTCAAATTGACTGGTTCAGTAGGTTCATCCTCCCTTTTGTAAGAATCAACTCCTGAGGACATCACCATAAGCTTCCTTTTTCTAGAACCATCAGTCTCCAAAGCTACCAACCTCTCCCTTAACTGAATGAGTTCAAGGCCTTGTTCATTGACCTTTTGTACAAGTTCTGCATTAGACTTTTGCAAGCTAATGCAGATGGCCGTCAATTCCAATTTTGTAAGTGGTTGTAGATTGCCCTCCTCTATAATTGGGATTTGACTCCTCAATATGGACTCATCAGGCAAAGTTCTCTCTGATGCATGGCTAGGACCACTAGAGGAGAACACTGCAGTAGTCCTTTGGCGTTTCTCTAAACGAAAATCAAAGGGTTCAGAAGAGGAGGTGGAATGTGGTATTTATGAAGTGTGAGGGGGAGAGTTGTCAGTGGGTGGAATGGTTGTGTCAGCGGCTGAAATAGGAGTGTCAGCGACTGACGGTTGTGGGTCAAGATTCATGTGTTAATCATGGTGAGGGGAAGGTGGAGGTTGTTCAATTGGTGGTTCTTGTTGTGGGTGAGGGTTTAAGGCTGCCTCAATAACAGCTAACATGGGAGGGTCAAAGGTAAGTCTCTAAAAGTAGTGTTTTTCATGGATAGATAAATCTTTGATTTTTGAGTAGGGATCTTATAAAAGTTGTCATGATCCCTACGAAAATACCTTTGTTGATCAAAAATCATTTGTTAAAACCTAGGGTAAGAAAGTGTCATCTTGCTACCCTTGTTGTGCAACATGTCGTCAAAAATCATACCTGAAAAACTATATTTTTGCCCAGTTGCCATACAAACAAGAGCACTCCCGAATGAACGGTTGATTTCATTGAATGATGTACATTCGGGACTAAGACATCGAAGGAGGACATGTATCAAGAACTTCTAGGCTGGGGGAAATTGTTGTTTGGAATATTTGTTTATACGCCCTTCAAGGGGAAAATCATATCCCAAGCCTCGAAGTCCTTCTTCTAGCTGTTCAATGGGAAGGGTACTCACACCATCAGCATCATCAAGCTTTAAAGCTTCTGTAAGCTTGACGAATAGGTTCCTCAGTTACTACCCATTGAGTCCCATGAACAGTCCCAATAAGTGTAACCACTGCATCAACTATTTCAGAATGTGCAGTGTTCCAAAACTGATTGATGTGTGTGGTAGGAATAAGAGGAGCATGAGTCAAAGCATACCTTAAGTTGGACACCAAGAGATACTCAATCATATGAGTGTATTGGGGATGGTGATCATGATCAGCCTCAAGATAAGCAATCATGTTGTGCTGATCCCTGAATCCCAATGTAGCAGCAACAAGTTTAAATAATGGAGCCATGAAAACTGTTGGTAAAAATTTTAGGATGAAGGAAAATGTAGAGTTTTGGTTATGGAGAAAAATAGACGAATATGTAAGTTACCCTGTTTTGAAAATATTGAGCATTATAAATAGGAGGTAAACTAGGCTACTATTGGTTGAAAAAGAGGTAAGTTATTCAAAAAGTAATGTTGATAATCCTTTAAAAATAATAACTTATCTCTTTGCTTTAAAAGAAATTTACCAAACCCATAAAATTACGGCCCAAAATATCGCAAAAATAACAACTAGGTGGGACCCAGTGTCCTTCAACGTTCAAAGAATTTGTTTGCAGGTAACGGCTATATTTGTCAGCGTGTAAATTTTGCCATGTCAGCGTCTAAAAATGTGCTTGTCAGCAGATAAACCACTTATGTGTCAACGACTAAAAATAAAAAGTAATAAAATAAAAATACCTTAACAAAGAATTTTGCCTAATGAAGATAAATCTTCCTCTAACACAGACTGAAATTAGCATTCTCTGTCCAATTATGCACACTTCCATAAGCAAGATAGACATAACTGTCCTCAAGTGAACCTTGCTAAAGTAAGTCCTTTAGAGTGTAGTTATCTCATATAAACACTTTGTAACTCCCAGGTAAGCCCATTTTTAATATACACCAAGTCTCCCAACCGACCAATCCGAAATCTAGGCCAAACAGTCTTAGCAACATGCATAGTTATATCAACTTTGCATGCTACAGTGCCTCAAGGTTTAGAAATTCCAACAATTCTTAAAAAGAAAAGTCTTCATTATTCTTTACCCTTACTCACCAGTGGACACAATCTAGAAATGTGATACGAGTACCCTAAGAGTACCCAAAGTCCTAAAGGTTTCCTAAACATCCCTTTAAACTAAGCGTACACAGTTTGCAAAATAAATATATGACAAATTTATATTTCAAGATAGGAATTTAAACATTCCAACCATCATAAATAACTACTTGTCATATCCCGGAAGTCCATAAGCAACTTTGTATCCAATTGCACAATGCTCAACGTGCCTGCATGATTAAATGAAAAACTACAAAAACTAACATATGCTGTCAGCGACTTCTTTCAACATGTCAGCAGATAGAATGCCTTTGTCAGCGGTTAGAAAAGAAAGTGGAAAATCTAATATTTTTACAAATAATAATAACAGTGCACATCGTGTACATAGTATACATGAAATTCAAAAACACATATTTTATGGATTGATAATTCCAATACTTGTTACCAAGTACTGAACCTCCCAACATCAAAAGGTTTAGTTAAAAGATCAGCCACATTATCCTGTGTGTCTATTTTATCTGGATGTATTAAACCTTTTTCAAAACAATCCCTTATAAAATGATGCCTAATTTCTATGTGTTTAGTTTTAGAATGAAGCACATGATTTTTTAATAATGCATAATGTACTGTTATTATCTACAAATATCTTGGTATGCATAAAATTGTACCCGTAATCCAACAATTGGTTTTGAATCCATAGCACTTGCCCACAACATGCAGCAGCAGCTACATACTAACTCAAATGTTGAATTGGCCACCACAATTTGTTTCTTGCATTGCCAAGAGATAAGTCTGCTCCCAAGAAATTGACATCCACTAGTTGTGGATTTCCTATCATTGTTATCACATTCATAATCACTTTGTGAATAGCCCACAAGCTCCAATGGAGAATCTTAAGGGTACCATAATCCCAAAGTATGATAGCACCTAAGATACCTAAAGATCCTTTTGACAGCATGAAGATGACACTCTTTGGGAGTCACTTGATGACGTGCACATGCACATACTGCAAACATGATGTCAGGTCTAGAGGCAGTTAGATACATTAATGATCCAATCATTCCCCAGGGGTATTCCCTATCCATGGGGGTGCTAGGCCTTTTTTCATGAGGGGAAAGGTCAAATTTCTTCAAAATTTCATCCACATACTTGTCTTGAGAGATGAAGATACCATCTTCTTTCTGTGAACTTGTAGACCTAGAAAGAAGTTCATTTCTCCCGTGGCACTCATCTGAAATTTGTCAGTCATAAGCTTGGAGAATTCTTCACTTATCTTTGGATTAGAAGATCCAAAAATGATATCATCAACATAGACCTGGACAAGCAAAAAATCTTTCACATTCTGCTTGGTAAAGAGAGTTTGGTCTATGGTGCCCCTCTTGAAACAATTTTCCACAAGATAAGTGGATAAAGTACCATAACAACGCTGGGGGCTTGATGAAGGCCATACATTGCCTTTTTAACTCTATATACTGATAGGTGTGTAAACACCCATCCTTTTACCACTTAATTCTGGCTAAAACAAGACCAAAACACGTATTTAATATCATTTGTTTGGAATTATGCGTGGTTTTTGTGTTTATTGTGTTTTCAGAGCTAACCGGATGAATATTAAAGAAAACATGGGATTGCACGGGTTTTATCAAGGAAAAAGACTAAAGACGAAGCCTATTGTCCAAGAGATGCAAAAGATTTGAAGTCAATGGGCCTATTTGAAGATTTACCGAAGAAAGGGACCAAAGATGGAAGATTTACATATGTCGAAGAAACTCAAGTCTATTTAACGAAGAAATTAAAAGACGAGTTGGATTTAATCGTCGACAAATCCCGAATCAGAATAAAAAACGTCAACTTTTCTGAAAAGACGAGAAGACAAGAAGAAAGGGATGAAGCCCACTCACCAACCAACCACTAGGACTATAAAAGGATTTTTCCTTCACATTTTTAGAGAGTTAGTTTTTATTTTTCTTTCCCAGCTTTCTTTGGTTCGTATCACCACCAACACCATTAGGGTGTTTGGTGATTTTTCATTTTTCCTTGAATCTTGTAAGTGTTTGATCATTACTATTGTTAACTTTTATATTAATCTTTCAATCCAATCTTTCTATCCATCTTGTTCATCTCCTTTTCGATCCAAAGTTTTAAAAGTTCTTGTTTGATTGATTCTAACCTTGTGAAAGTTGTTGATTTAGTGTTTTTATTGTTGGGATTTGTTACTTATAGTATTTAAAAGATTATTGGTTAGTTTGGTAAACCCTTTTTGAGTAATTTTGTGTTTTAAATCAAAAGTCATTTTTCAGTAACTGTTACTGTTCTTTCTATTCGGAACATTCCGAATAGAACCAGTTTTCCGAATAGACCTTTTGTCTGACCTCTTATTCGGAATATTCCGAATAGGGGTCACTTTCCGAATAGGACTTACTTTCCGCATAAGCCAGATTTTACGAATATGCTTTCTTTCCGAATAGAACCAGCTTTCCGAATAGGACATGCTTTCCGAATAGAGCCATTTTTCCGCATAGGTTTGTTTTTCGGAATAGACTGTATTTTCCAAATAGCATTGTTCCGCATAGAAACATTCCGAATAGACTTGTTTTTCCGAGTAAGGTTTTATTCCAAGTAGGATATTTTTCAGTTAGGACATTTTCCTATTTTAATTTAAGTGTTGCTTTTTAATTGTTGATTGTTTTAAGTTTATATCTTTATCTTTATTCATTTCCCTGTTTAGTAGATTAGAAAAACAAACCCACTTTTTGTCACCAAGAACAAATCATTCCACTTAGAACTGTGATCAATTCGAGAGGATTCCGAGAATCGAACTTTCAACATACAAAATCCTTGTATCAAATGGCGCCGCTGCCGGATAATCGCCCCACCTTTCAACAACATGAATAATAACAACAACAATGAGCCCCTTCCGGATAATCGCCCGATGATTGAACTGCTGCAAGCTCATGTAGACGGCAACACTGATCCAATTGTCATACCTCCAATTTCCGCCAACAACTTTGAGCTAAAATCAGGCTTTATCCAGATGGTCTCCGCTCAACCATTCTTGGGGCGTCCCATTGATGATCCATACGACCATATCAAGAGATTCTTGCAACTCACTAACACGGTCAAGTTCAATGGTGTTCCACAAGAGGTTATCAGGTTACAACTTTTTCCCTTTTCTTTAGAGGGACAAGCCCGGCATTGGCTTGCTAAGGAACCGCCACAGAGTATTCTCTCGTGGACGGATTTGGAGACCAAGTTTATCAATTACTTTTTCCCACCCTCTCGTACTACCGCTTTGCGAAATGAAATCATAAATTTTGAACAAGAGTACGATGAGTCGTTCAGTGAATCTTGGGATCGTTTTAAAGATCTTTTAAGAAAATGCCCACAACATGGTTTTACCAAAGTACATCAAATTAATACTTTTTACAATGGTTTAAGCATGAGTGACCAAGATTAACTAAACAGTGCCTCGGGGGGTAATCTTTTGGCTAAGACTTCCAATGCTGCTTGGGATATCATTGAGAATAAGTCTCGTGTGCAAACCAAGAGTGTTCGGACCAATGTCGCTAGTGCTAGCACTAGTGACAGTGACAAGCGATTGGACAAAATCACTACGCTTCTTGAATCGCTTGTCACCCATACCGTCAGCAACAACAACAGGAACAACGCTAAAAACGCTCAAGTCAATGCTGTTAGCCAACCTTGTGAGATATGCGGTGGTCCTCACTCTTACACCACTTGTACCGCCACCCAAGACTACCCAGCTGAGAATGTGAATGCGGCATATGGCACCTATCCTCAACCTGCTTATCAAGCTAGACCTCAAGGTGACCGTAATTTGCTGAGCTACCGCTCCAACAACTATCTTTCACCACCTGGTTTTCCTCCTACCAACCCAAACCAACAACAAAACCTCAATCGCCCTCCTCAACAACAACAACAACCTCGTACACCATACATCCCACCTCACAAACAGCAACAACCACCTCAACGAAACAACCAAGTCTACCAGCAACCTGCTTATCAACCACCCGCATACAATGCTCCTCCCAACCAACCCACCGCTCTTCACCAAGAAGTGGAAACTTATATGAGGACTAACGATGTGGTAGTGGGAAATCTTCAGAGAGAAGTGCTCAACCTGAAAGCGGACTTGGTCAAGCAAGGAAACGATTTGAGAGCCGACATGAGAAATACGTTGGATAGTCAAACTAATGACTTGAAGAACATGATGGCTAGTTTCTTCCAAGGTAATCAACCCTCTTCTTCGGGTACTCTCCCGAGTAACACCGTTGCGAATCCAAGAGGGGAGATGAAAGAAATCACCACTCGAAGTGGCAAAGGTACCAAGGAACCCGAGCTTCCTATACCTCCACCGGTGGTTGTGACTAAGGAGAACGAGTCACCTGCTCCTATTCCTCATCCTTCTACTTCCCCAATTTCTCCACCTCTTCCTTCTACCCCTCCTTCACCCAAGGATGTGAGTAATCCTATTCTTCCAAGGCCTTCCTCTTCTTCCAATATACCTTATCCTTCAAGGTTGAGGAAAGATAAGCAAAAGAGCAAGGATGATATTCAGGTTTCGAACTTCCTTAAAATGTTCAAACAACTGAATTTCAATATCTCCTTCGCTGAGGCTCTCGCTCACATGCCTAAATATGCAAAAATGTTTAAAGATCTTCTGAGCGACAAGGAAAAGCTCCTCGATATTGCCAACACCCAACTTAATGAGAATTGCTCTGCAGTGCTCTTAAGAAAATTGCCAACCAAGCTTGGTGATCCGGGTCGTTTCTTAATTTCTTGCAATTTCCCGGGAGTAGAGAATTGCATGGCCCTAGCCGATCTAGGTGCCAGTATTAATCTCATGCCTCTAAGTGTTTGGAAGCAATTATCTCTCCCAGAGCTAGTCCCCACCAAAATGACTTTGGAATTAGCTAACCGTACGGTTGCTTATCCAGTGGGGATAGCCGAAGACGTCATTATAGGAGTCGACAAATTCACCTTCCCTGCTGATTTTGTTGTCGTCGACTACGAGATGGAACCTCGTGTGCCACTAATTGTTGGTCGTCCATTCTTGAGGACCGGTCGTACGCTCATTGATGTTGAAGCCGGTGAGCTTATCATGAGAGTGGGTGACGATAAAGTAGTCTTCAACATGGGAAAGTTGTCTAAACAGCCTTATTCATATGAGAGTGTTAATTGTATTGACGTTCTTGATGAGGCTTGTGAAGAACACTTCAATGATGCTTGCAAAAGTATTCCTACCTCTCTTCCCAATGTTGAGACCGTGTCCTCTATTGATTCATCGTTGTCTCTATTTGGAGATAATGATTTATTTTGGAACAATCTTGCAGATACCATGGGAGATGTGAATTTAGCTACTGATGATTCTCCCACCGATGGGGACGAAGACATGCATTTCTTTGAAAGCCTTCTCAACGAAGACAATCCTTCTCCTCCATCTCCCACGGTCATTGCTATCAATACTCCGACTTTAAATACTCCTCCCGTCGAAAATCCTCCGGATTTAGATCTTAAGGAGTTGCCGCCTCATCTTGAGTACGTATTCCTCGAAGAAGAGAAGAAGTCGCCAGTCATCATTGCTAAGGACCTAAAGGAAGAAGAAAAAGCCCGACTTATCACCGTATTGAAAGATCATAAGAAGGCTATTGCTTGGAAGATTTCTGATATTCGTGGAATTGATCCTCACTTCTGCACACACAAAATTCTCATGGAGGACGACTTTAAGCCCACAATTCAAAGCCAACGAAGGGTGAATCCAAAAATCCATGAAGTCATCAAAACAGAGGTTATCAAACTTCTTGATGCGGGTATGATATACCCTATTTTGGATTCACCATGGGTTAGTCCAATCCATTGTGTGCCCAAGAAGGGCGGAATAACCGTTGTTCCCAATGAACACAACGAGTTGATTTCCACTCGTCTCGTTACTGGGTGGAGAGTTTGTATAGACTACCGCAAACTCAATGATGCCACGAGAAAGGATCATTTCCCTCTACCTTTTATGGACCAAATGCTTGAACGTTTAGCGGGTAATGAATATTACTGCTTTCTTGATGGTTTCTCGGGTTATTTCCAAATACCCATCGACCCCCAAGATCAAGAGAAGACAACATTCACTTGTCCCTATGGCACTTTTGCTTACAAAAGAATGCCTTTTGGCTTATGTAATGCGCCCGGGACTTTCCAAAGGTGCATGTTAGCTATCTTCCATGACATGGTTGAACAAACCATGGAAGTCTTCATGGATGATTTCTCGGTCTTTCAGGATTCCTTCTCTTCTTGCCTTGCCAATTTGGAACGTATGCTTAAGCGGTGCGAAGACACTCGCCTTGTTCTAAATTGGGAAAAGTGCCATTTCATGGTAAAAGAAGGCATCGTGCTGGGACACAAGATTTCCAAAGCCGGTCTTGAAGTAGACCGTGCTAAAGTCGATGTTATCGCCAAGTTTCCTCCACCTTCAACCGTGAAGGGTGTGAGAAGTTTTCTGGGTCATGCGGGCTTCTACCGTCGATTCATCAAAGATTTTTCTCAAATCGCTCGCCCGATGACCCACCTCTTGGAAAAAGATACTCCTTTTATTTTTTCCAAAGAGTGCCTTGAAGCCTTCAACTCGCTTAAGGATAAGCTAACTAAGGCACCCGTCTTGGTTACCCCTAATTGGGAGCTTCCCTTTGAGTTGATGTGCGATGCTAGTGATTTTGCTATTGGAGCGGTTCTGGGACAAAGAGTGAACAAACACTTCCAACCAATCCATTACGCTAGCAAGACAATGACGGGGGCACAATTGCATTATACGACAACCGAAAAAGAGCTTTTAGCTGTTGTCTATGCCTTTGAAAAATTTCGCCCCTATCTTGTCCTTTCTACAACAATCGTTTACACCGATCATTCCGCGTTGAAGTACTTGTTGACAAAGCAAGAATCCAAACCAAGACTTCTTCGCTGGGTTTTGCTGCTCCAGGAATTTAAAATCGAAATTCGCGATAAAAAAGGAGCAGAAAACCTAGCCGCGGATCATCTCAGCAGACTTGAGGATCCTTACCAAGGGGATCATCCGAACAAAGAAATCAATGATTCTTTTCCCTTGGAGACCTTAATGTCTATAAATTCGAATTCTAATGAAACCCCGTGGTTTGCGGACTTTGCAAACTACTTGGCGGGTGGAATTCTCAAGGAAGGGTTGACGTCTCAACAAAAGAAGAAGTTCTTCACCGACATTAAGAATTACTTTTTGGATGACCCTTACGTATTCAAACAATGTGCCGACCTGATTATCCGCCGATGTGTTGACGGACCGGCAGCTTCAGAAATCCTTGATGCTTGCCACAAAGGACCCACCGGTGGTCACTTTGGTCCTAACTACACCGCCAAAAAAGTGTTTGATTCGGGATTTTATTGGCCCTCCATATATCGTGACGCTCACAATATGGTTAAACGATGTGATGTTTGCCAAAAACAAGGCAAGATCACTCATAAAGACGAGATGCCTCAGAATTTCATTCAAGAGTGTGAAATCTTTGATGTTTGGGGTATCGACTTTATGGGGCCATTCCCTTCCTCAAAAGGAAACAAATACATCCTTGTAGCCGTTGACTACGTTTCTAAGTGGGTTGAAGCCAAAGCTTTACCTACTAATGATGCAAGGGTGGTTTGTAACTTTTTAAAAGCTCTTTTTGCTAGATTCGGTGTGCCTCGTGCCATTATTAGTGATCGTGGGACTCATTTTTGCAATGACCAATTTGCTAGAGTCATGGCTAAGTACGGTGTAAATCATCGTCTATCCACAGCCTACCACCCACAAACTAATGGCCAGGCTGAAATATCCAACCGAGGACTAAAGCGAATTGTGGAAAGAACCATGGGAGAGCATCGTGCCTCATGGGCTGATAAACTTGATGATGCTTTGTGGGCTTTTCGTACTGCTTACAAGACCCCGATCGGCTGTACGCCTTATCGTCTTGTGTACGGGAAAGCGTGCCACCTTCCCATTAAGTTGGAGCACAAGGCTTACTGGGCCTTGAAGTGGACTAATTTTGATATCAACAAAGCCGGTGACCTACGCAAGATCCAACTCAATGAGCTGAATGAACTCTGTAATGAGGCTTATGAAAATTCTTTGATCTATAAGGAAAGAACTAAGCTCATTCACGACTCCAAGATCAAAAACCCAGAGTTCCATGTTGGAGACAAAGTCTTACTTTTTAACTCTCGGTTGAAAATCTTTTCGGGCAAGCTCAAATCTCGTTGGTCCGGCCCATTCACCATTGCCCAAATTTTTCCATATGGTACTCTCGAGCTTGCTCAACCTAATGGACCTAATTTTAAGGTGAATGGCCAACGAGTGAAGTTGTACTTTGTTGAGGACACCTCTCAGGAGGTGATTCCATCCCTCACCACGTTCCCCATAAACTAATTTTGGGTCGAGTCAGGCTCGTGACTCGGTTATCAAAAACAAGTGCTCCTCGGGAGGCAGCCCGAGTATCTATCCTTTTATGTTTTCACCTCCTAAGTGTAGGAGGACTTCTATACGTGTTTGTCTTTGTGTGGTGATGTGATTACAGGGATAATTGCACTATTGGAATCTTTGAAGAACCGTGCTCCCGTGTTGTCCGAAATCCGGTTCTATCTCTCAACTATCATGATTCAATTTTCTTCATACTCACATTTGAAATTGATCACTTTAGTCGTCCCATCCTTAACTTGAGTTAACCAACGTGCACAATGTCATAAGTGTAGGGGAGACTTTTCCCACATACTTAAACATTGAGGACAATGTTTATCTTAAGTGTAGGGGGGACTTCTATCGAAGTTTTAAGTGGACTTTTCCATGAAAATGCCTTCATTTAACCGGAAAATCATATTTTTCAACATTTTTCAAATTTTTTATTAACTTTGGCCATTTAGTCGTAATTTTTAAATTTTTATCGTTGCTTTCATATGTATATATTCCGCAATAAAGTCAAAAATATTAATAAAGTGGTGTAGCTAGTTTTGAAATCTTTAACATATTAGGCCCGTTGCGTTTATTTTGACTCAACCCGAATAGACTTATCTAAGTTTATTCTAGCTAGTATCCTTAACCATGTAGACCTTAATTGGTTTATTAGGCTAAGCATCCACGAGTCTCATTACTTGAGATTTTAAATTGTGGAGAACGAGAAATGATAGAGTCAATTATAAGTCGGTATTCTTGCGCAAGCTCACTTGGTGTAATTATTTGCCTATTCTCCCATCACTTGCTAATAATTTATCTGCAATAAGTAAGGTCATACGATTTGAAAAGTTACTTAGCTTCTAGCCCAAGATCGTTTAAAAGTTGCTCGGTAATGATAAGAGTTCATAGCCAAGGCATAACTTATGAAGCGGGGCGCGAAGATTGGCGAGTCCGAAAAGGCCCTAACAAGGCATGAGGATTCAATTTTATTGCTGAAGATCCAAAGTGATGTGAAAAGCATTATTCCCAAAGTCAATATGAAGGATCAAGACTCACGACGAAAAGCAATCAACTCCCATAAAGATCATGGAGAAGTCTATCCGAAAAGAACCTAACAAGGTATGAGGATAAATAGATCCAAGTCCGAAAAGGAGGCGGATCGTTGTATCTCAAAATCCCAAATAGAGATTGAAGAAATAATCATGAAGTCGTGGTCAACAAAGTTGGAGTACCCCTCGAAAGTCTCCAAGTGAAGAAACTCTATTAACGATGAGAAGACCATTATCTCAAGCACGTCTCTCAAGATATGAAGTATGAAGTACATGCCAAATATCGGCCCGAGAAAGGTCTCAAATCGTGAACCAAGTTATGCCAAGATATGAACTTTTTGATATCCCGAGAAGCAGTTTTAAGAGATTTTTTCCTTTAGCTAACTATTGATCAAATCGTCCTACTTTGCTTTCAGCCTAATTAAACTATCGAAATAAGTCCAAAAATGCATCTTCATGATCATTCTAAGACAAAAATAAAATATAAGAGATACACCTTTGAATAAGGGAGTTTAAGCATATAATTAAGCCATGTGTGTAAGTGTTTGATTTGCTAACTTATAATAACAATGATCTCGTTTTCAAGCTTAGTTTGGGGAAAGTGAAACTTGAGGGTGATAAATCTTCGCAGCACCAAAGCCCTAATGTAAGTCTTTGATCTCTTTGCAAGTTATTTCCATGTAGCTATTTTCAAGTGAAAATGGTTTTCTACCCTTTTGTTTACTTTATAGTTTTAGTTCTTGTTTAGTATTATTTTAATAAGGCCAAGGTTGATTGATTATGAGAAAAGTGTAAATTTGCTTTATCACTAAGCATTGCATGAGGGCATGGCAATGTTTAAGTGTAGGGGATTTGATAGGTGTGTAAACACCCATCCTTTTACCACTTAATTCTGGCTAAAACAAGACCAAAACACGTATTTAATATCATTTGTTTGGAATTATGCGTGGTTTTTGTGTTTATTGTGTTTTCAGAGCTAACCGGATGAATATTAAAGAAAACATGGGATTGCACGGGTTTTATCAAGGAAAAAGACTAAAGACGAAGCCTATTGTCCAAGAGATGCAAAAGATTTGAAGTCAATGGGCCTATTTGAAGATTTACCGAAGAAAGGGACCAAAGATGGAAGATTTACATATGTCGAAGAAACTAAAGTCTATTTAACGAAGAAATTAAAAGACGAGTTGGATTTAATCGTCAACAAATCCCGAATCAGAATAAAAAACGTCAACTTTTCTGAAAAGACTAGAAGACAAGAAGAAAGGGATGAAGCCCACTCACCAACCAACCACTAGGACTATAAAAGGATTTTTCCTTCACATTATTAGAGAGTTAGTTTTTATTTTTCTTTCCCAGCTTTCTTTGGTTCGTATCACCACCAACACCATTAGGGTGTTTGGTGATTTTTCATTTTTCCTTGAATCTTGTAAGTGTTTGATCATTACTATTGTTAACTTTTACATTAATCTTTCAATCCAATCTTTCTATCCATCTTGTTCATCTCCTTTTCGATCCAAAGTTTTAAAAGTTCTTGTTTGATTGATTCTAACCTTGTGAAAGTTGTTGATTTAGTGTTTTTATTGTTGGGATTTGTTACTTATAGTATTTAAAAGATTATTGGTTAGTTTGGTAAACCCTTTTTGAGTAATTTTGTGTTTTAAATCAAAAGTCGTTTTTCTGTAACTGTTACTGTTCTTTCTATTCGGAACATTCCGAATAGAACCAGTTTTCCGAATAGACCTTTTGTCTGACCTCTTATTCGGAATATTCCGAATAGGGGTCACTTTCCGAATAGGACTTACTTTCCGCATAAGCCAGATTTTCCGAATAGGCTTTCTTTCCGAATAGAACCAGCTTTCCGAATAGGACATGCTTTCCGAATAGAGCCATTTTTCCGCATAGGTTTGTTTTTCCGAATAGACTGTATTTTCCGAATAGCATTGTTCCGCATAGAAACATTCCGAATAGGCTTGTTTTTCCGAGTAAGGTTTTATTCCGAGTAGGATATTTTTCAGTTAGGACATTTTCTTGTTTTAATTCAAGTGTTGCTTTTTAATTGTTGATTGTTTTAAGTTTATATCTTTATCTTTATTCATTTCCCTGTTTAGTAGATTAGAAAAACAAACCCACTTTTTGTCACCAAGAACAAATCATTCCACTTAGAACTGTGATCAATTCGAGAGGATTCCGAGAATCGAACTTTCAACATACAAAATCCTTGTATCATATACCTTGTTTAGATGCTATGAATCTTCCAAACCAGGAGGTTGCATAACATACACCTCCCATTGAATTGTTCCATACAAGAAAGCACTCTTGGCATCCATCTGGTAGACTGTGAAACCCATGCATGAAGCATAGGCTAGGAAAATCCTTATTGCTTCATTCCTATCAACAGGTGCAAAAACCTGTTCATAGTCAATGCCTTCTTCTTGTGTATAAACCTGAGCAACCAATCTTGCCTTGTTTTTTTATCACAATACCTCTCTCATCTCTATTGTTCCTTAAAACCCAACGTGCTCCAGTTGGTCTTACATGCTTGGGAAAATCAACAAGCTCCCAAACATCCTGTATTGCAAACTGATGAAGCTCATCTTGCATTGGTTTAACCCAACTTGGTTCTTGAAGAGCATCAAAAATCTTCGTGGGCTCATTATGTGACTATAAACAAGCAAATAAACATTCTTGAACTAAAAGGGTATATTCCTTTTTGTGAATGTTGGCAATAAATCCTCCTTTAGGATTCTTCTTCCTTCTTGTTTGAACTGGTGAGTTGATGGGACCTATTATTTTAGTGGGAGGACGAATTCTAGATACTTTAGTATCAATTCCTCCCTCAAACAATGTGTTGTCATGAACTATAGACTCCAAGGTACCATAATCCCCATCATCATGATTTCCATACTCACTTAAACTAGGAAACACGTTGTTAGCGTTTGGATTGATGACGCTGACACCTTCATTGGGTGTGGAATCATCAACAAGTTCAAGCACTTCCTTATCAGCAGATGAAAGCAAGTTGTCAGCTGCTGGATCAGGTGTGTGTTGATCCCAAACTTAGATCGATTAACTTTGTGTTAACGAGATTAAATCAAGTTAAACACTTAGAGAAACTTTGTTGTATGAACAAATCAAGTATTATGCGGAATTAATACTTGAATGAAGAACTAACAAAACAAGTAAACCAAACTTTCACTCTTGATTGATAAAACAAACTTGCGTATAATGAAAGTGTAAAACGTATATTAAACTAAAACCTAAAGGCCTCCTTTTATAGATTAAGGAGCCTTGCACAAGAGTCTACCTATCAGCTATTTTAAGTAAAGATAAAGATAGAAAATACAATGTCGAACATATCTTTACTAGAAATACAAAACGTGTAGACTAAGTATTCTATCAGTGCTTGGACTTCTTCTCATCAGCGCTTGATTTCTTCTTGTCAACGCCTGATATGTCAACACTTGATTTCTTCCTATCAACGTCCAAGTAACTCTTGTCAGCGTCTAAGTGTCTTGGCTCATTTTATTCCCAACAATCCTCCCCTAAACCTGATATCTACTCTAGTAATCAAGTTTCTAAATAAAAACTAAGTACAAGGAGGATTCTTACAAATTCAAATCACTTGTTAATTAGGAAATAAATAAACCTAATTAAATCTTTGCCAACATCACTTGTATAATCCATTTCCAGCTGTGTTGACACCATTTTCTTTAAAACTTCCTTGGACATGGGATATTCAGCATCCACAAGAAGATATTCTGAAAACTTTGTAGTACTCAAATGATAAACACCAGCTGCTGAATGTAGACGTCATTGAAGTCCACTGATATCATCCAAATCCAACCATATTGGATCTGTATCATTTGGCTCACACATTCTCTTGAATGTGGACCAAATCTTTATTCTGTTGATTGAAGTAGGTGCTTCAGCCTCATACTTGGCCTTCATCAATACCCAATGATCTACCAACTCTTCTCTATCTAGGCTTGCAAACAAAGAGATGAAAGAAGTAAAAGTATGTACCTTCTTTCCATATCTGCCAATCATCCAAAACCCACTTGCATCTTTTTCATAGTGAACTATAGGGTTTCTGGAATCAAAAGGTAATACCTCTGCAATATGTGAAGCTTCCAAAGGTGAGAGCTTAAAACTACTTCTAATTAACTACTTTACTAGGATTCACTCTATCTAAAGCCAGAAACTTAATAGCAAGTCCCTTCTTCACTGGCCTTGGAGTAACTAAAGCCTCTTGAATCTGTATCTCTTCTGCAAGTTCTTCTTTTCTTTCATCAGAAAGGAGTCTGATAGTATTCTCCTCTTGAATACGTGCCCATATAGGATATGCACGAAACTCCAATTCATCGAAGGATAAATCCTGCAATTTCTTAAAAGTCCAACCCCCTTGATGACATCTGAGAAGCATATTATAGAGCTCCCTTCTATCCCTCTTAAGCTGTGAAAGAACCTTGCTAGCCCTATGCTTCAAGATTACCTTGCAATCACGTTGAACTCTTAAGAGAATCTCCAAACCCCAAATTTGATCTGAAATTGTCATGTCTGGATTCTCCATAACCTTATTCTCCCATGCAAAGTACATCTGCACCACTTCGGGCATATCATAATCTACCTGCATTTTCAACTGCTCAAGTCTTTCCTTAGCCAACTCATCACCATATTCCAGCCTCTCTGGATCTTCAATAATCATCACACTTGAATCAGTACTTTCACCATCATTGCCTTCCTTATTACTTTCAGAAGAAGTCATAATTTGTGACTCAATAGCAGTCTTCTTCATCTTCTCCTTTTCCTCAAGTTGTGCAACCAAAATGGAATCAAAATGTACTTGGGCTGCATCCTTGGGAACTTCTGCTTCAACCATAATCCCTTTACCTTTATCTAATACATCAATAGTGGGTAAAGAAGTTGATGGTACCTATGTAGACACATCCTTAATGATAGCTGATGACTGGGATACACCAACTACATCTGCAAGTCTCTTATCGTCCAAACTATGAGTGTCAACGCCTAATTTACTCTTGTCAGCGCTTGACTTTGTGAACTGCTCCATCATTTCAGTAAAATATAACTTTTTAGGAGTAACCAATGAAACATCAAAACCTGGTTGTCTCTTCAAATCTGTAAGAGCCTCAGATATACCCAAAGATTCACCAAAAGAAACGCCTTCTTGTGAGCCTTTGTCACTAATATGGACCTGTTCATCCTCCCCTTTGGAAGAATCCTCCTCCCTACGCCTAGTGTTAGCTCCTTCCAAAACAACTATCCTCTACCTCAATTTCTTGAGTTCAAGGCCTTGTGTGTTGACAATCTGTACAAGGTCTGAATTTTGCTTTTGCAAGCTAATGCAGACCACCGTCAATTCCAAAATTGTGTAAGGTTCCAATCTGCCCTCCTTTAGAATGGTAATTTGACCTCCCAAAGTAGATTCATGGGGCATGGATGGGGTCTTAATAATGTTAGGACAATCTTGGCCTGCATCTAAGCTAGAACCAATAGTCCCAGCCCCACCCATGTCACCAACCACACTTGTGGTAGTGGTTCTCTCTACAAATGGCTAGGACCACTAGAGGAGAACACTCTAGTAGTCCTTTGGAGTTTGATCAACCTATATTCTGGTGCTGTAGAAGATGGAGTGGATTGAGTGTCTGTTTGAAGGTTAAGGGGTGTTTGGGTTTGTTGTAAAAGAGTGTCAGCGTCTGGATTTGGAGTATCAACGCCAACATTTGAAGTGTCAGCGTTGAATTGTTCTTGGTCAACTTCTCTTTGCTGGGGTGATGGTGGTTGTTTAGGCAATGGGTCTGGTTGTGGGTGAGGGTGTGGGTTTGCTGCTTCAATAACAGCAAGCATGGCTTGGTTGAGGGGTAGGTCTCTATAAGGTTCAGAATTCATCTACCCAAAAATTGCTTTCTTTTGAACAGGGATCGTATAAAAATCATTGTGATCCCTATTGCAGTATTCTTTTAAATCAAAAACCATTTTGCAAAAACCTTGGGTAAGCAAGAGTCATCTTGTTACCCTTATTATGACACATGCCATCAAAAATCATTTTTGAAAAGTTATACTTTTGCCCAATTGCAATACACACAATGGCACTCCCAATAGATCGGTTGATTTCATTGTGTGTAGTGCATTTGGGACTCAAACATTGAATAATGACATGTATTAAGTACTTCCAAGCCGGGGGAAATTCTTGTTTTGAATATTTGTTTAAATGGCCTTGTTCAGGCAAAGGATAACTCAAAGCTTGGAGTCCTTGCTCTAGCTCTGCATTTGGGTAGGGTGGTTATACCATCTACATCATTAAGATACAAATCTTGGCGAACCAAAGCTTCAGTAACCACCCATGGAACCCCATGGACAATAGCAATCAATGTAGCCACTTCATTAATTGTTGAGGAAGTAACAGTGTTCCAAAACTGTTTAATGTGTGTGACAGGGATAAGAGGAGTATGTGAAAGTACATACCATAATAGGGACGCATTCAAATACTCAACCATCTGAGTATATTGGGGAAACATAGTATTAGCTTGTAAATAAGCTACCATGTTGTGGTGACTCCTGAAACCCAATTCCAAATCTCTAGGTTTAAACTTAGGTGCCATTGATGTAAGAAAGTTGTGATAAAAGTTATGGAAGATGAAGGTTTGAGAAAATTTAGTTAGACAAGAATAGGCAGTTAATATTTAAAAGAAATGAGCCAAATATATAGGAGAGGTGAAGAGATGTGATTGGTCAAAACATGAGGCAGTTATATTCAAAATATAATCATGAAAATCTTGAAAATATATAACTTATCTCAAGCATTAATAAAAAGTTACCAACTCCTAAAATTATGGCCCATATTTTCGTCAAAAATAACAACTGGATAGGACCCAATATTTATCAACGGTAAAAAATAACTTATCAGCGCCCAACGGTTATATTCTTGTCAACGTTAGAACTTGCCATGTCAACGTTAAAATTTGTCTTAACAGCGTTTGGAAAGAAAAATTATCAGCGTCCAAAAAATTAAAATAATTTAAAAGAAAAAGGAACTTAACAAAGTAATTTATCCTGGTGAAGATAACTTATAGACGGAAAATCACTATATGGTGGCAAGCACCTGTCCAATCATGCACACTTGCTTAAGCAAGATAGACATAATTCCCCTTAAGTGTCCTTGCTAACTAAAGTTCTTAACAATGAAGTTATCTCATATAAATCCCTTCTAACTTCCCAGGTAAGCCCAATAAACACGTACCCAAGTCTCCCAACCGACCACAACCAATTCTAGGTCAAAAGGTCTTGGCAGCGTCCAAAGTATATCAACTTTGCATGCTACAGTGCCTCACAATTTAGAAAACTAACTCGCACTCACCGGTGGACACAATCTAAAACTGTGATAAGAGTATTATAAGAATACCCAAAAATCCTAAAGGCTTCCTAAACCTCCCCTTAAATTATGATATACAAGTTGCCCCAAAATAAAATATGCAATAAAAGTTTATGTCAAGATAGGAATGCAAACATTCCAACCATCATCCATAAACTTGAACATACTCCGAGTAAGCTCCAAAGATCCATAAGCAACTCTATATCCATTTGTACAATGCTCATAATGCCTGCATAATTAGATCAAAAACCACAAAACTAACATGTTGCTGTCAACGTCCATTTTAACACTTATCAGCGTTAAAATAACATTTGTCAGCGTTAGAAAAATAAAGTGGAAAACCTAATTTTGTACAAAGACCAATAATAGTGCATATCCTGTACATAATTTTACAATAAGTTCCAAAAACACATTTTAGGTAAGATTGATCATTCCAATACTTGTTACCAAGTATTGAAACCTCCTAGCATCAAATGGTTTAGTTAACAAATCTGCTAATTTTCTTCTGTGTCAAACCTATCTGGTTGTATTAAACCTTTTTCAAAACAATCTCTTATAAAGTGATGTCTAATTTCTGTGTGTTTTGTTTTAGAATGATGTAAAAGATTCTTAATAATAGGTATCGTTATTGTGTACAAAAATCTTGGTATGCATAAAATTATACCCATAATCCAACAGTTGGTTCTGAATACATAAGACTTGTCCACAACAAGCAGCTGCAACAACATATTCTTCTTCAGTTGTAGAGTTGGCCACCACTGTTTATTTCTTGCATTGCCAAGATATCATTCTGCTCCCAAGAAATTGGCATCTACCAGTTGTGGATTTTCTATCAAATTTGTCACCTCTATAATCACTGTCTGAATAACCAATAAGCTCCAATGGAGAATCCTTTGGATACTATAATCCCAAGGTGGGATAACACCTAAGATATCTAAAGATCCTCTTGACAACATGAAGATGACACTCTTTGGGAGTCACCTGATGGCGTGCACATGCACACACAACAAACATGATGTCAGGTCTAGAAGCTGTAAGATACATCAATGATCCAATAATTGACCTATAATGCCTGACATCCACCTCTTTTCCATCTCTAATCTTTCCCCAAGGGTCTTCCCTATCCATGGGTGTGCTAGCCCTTTTTTCATGTGGAGAAAAAGCCAAACTTCTTCAAGATTTCTGCTACATACTTGTCTTGAGAGATAAAGCTACCATCTTCTTTCTGTTGAACTTGTAAACCTAGAAAGAAGTTCATCTCTCCCATTGCACTCATCTTGAATTTGTCTATCATGAGCTTGGAAAAGTCTTCACTCATCTTTGGACTTGAAGAGCCAAAGATGATATCATCCACATAGACCTGAACAAGTAGAAAGTCGTTATTAACCTTCTTGGTAAATATAGTCTGATCTATGGTGCCCCTCTTAAATCCATTTTCCACAAAATAGGTGGACAATGTGCCATACCATGCTCTTGGGGCTTGATGAAGTCCATACATTTCTTTCTTCACCCTATACACCTTGTCTGGATGTTCTGAATCTTCAAAACCAGGAGGTTGTATTACATAAACCTCCTCTGCAATTAAGCCATAAAGAAAAGCACTATTTACATCCATTTGATAAACTGTGAAGCCCATGCAAGAAGCATAGGATAGGAAAATGCTTATTGCTTCAACCCTTGCAACAGGTGCAAAAACTTCTTCATAGTCTATCCCTTCCTCTTGTGTATAGCCTTGAGCAACTAAACGTGCCCTGTTTCTGATCATAATCCCTCTTTCATCCTTCTTGTTTCTAAGAACCCATCTAGATCCTCCTTGATTCTGATGAGACCTTCTTGTTTGAACAGGAGACAACACATCTCCAATAATTAGAGAAGGAGGATGATTTCTAATAGTAGATATAAGTGTTCCTCCTTCAATAAGTGTGTTGTCTTCAATTTCAGTCTCCATGTTGCCAATATCATCTTCATATTCTCCTATATCATCACCAGAATGAACCTCTTCATGAACTATGGAAGGTTCTCCTTGTTCAAAAACATTGGAAGAGAATAAATGGTCAAAAGGATTATCAACGCCTAAATTTGGCCCGTCAGCATCGAAATTGCCTTTGTCAACGCTTGAAGATTCATGCATGTTTTCATCAATTGTCTTTTCTTGTGGACCATCTTTTTCCTTTCCAGCAGCAGCAGCAAATCCATCTGTCCATATAGGAATAGTAACATACTCAAGCATGGGGGCTGATTTGACTGCATGTGATTCTACTTCCTTGTCAACCTGTTTACCTAAAATTTCAACAATAGATTCTTCCACAACATTTGAATCCTCTTTCACAATGTTTGGATTAGTAACAGGCATATAATTCAAGGTTCTAGATAAAGGTTCTAAATAAAAGAACCAATTTGGTCCACTCTCAGGATCACTAGGTTTACTCTCTAAAAACTTAACATGTACCTTTTCAAGTATACGTTTTTCTTTCTTATTATAAACCCTATATCCTTTACTCTACACTGAATTGCCCTTAAAATAGCCTTCATCACCTTTAGCACTAAACTTTCCTAAGGCATCACTAGTATCCAAAATTACTACATGACTTCCAAAGGGCTTAACTGTGATACCAGTGAATGTGCCGTATGATGCTAAGTTATTGTCTCAAGAGCTGTTTAGTATGAGCATCTCTCTTAAGTTGCGACTCACTTGAGGATGTGATACCTCGAGCCCAACGTCGTTTATTTAATCCTATTTTACGAATATTTTTGAAATTTTTAAGAAATTTCGCTTGTTATATACTTGCCGGTTTAAGCTGAAACCAATGATTGAGGTCGTAATCTTAATGATTGACGATTTAAGAAATACCGACGACGACTACGATCCCGGATGCCCAATTTTTACGTTTTATTATCGCTTGGTCGATATTATAATTTTTCCAGAGTTTTAGTTTTGGTTCGTGTTAAGTCGAGCCGGGTGCGTTTTATTTTATTCCGGGTGCGTTTAAATTGCTTTAAAAGTATTTTCAGGTATTCGGGACGACCCCCGACTCCCGCAAATTTTCAAAGTCAACTAGTAAGTCGTTTTACGCTATTAAGTGGTGTCGTTTAAAAATGAGGCCAAAAGAATAACAAAACTTCAAGAAAGGTCCTTTAGAATTTTACAAAAAGAAAGAGAGAGAGAAACATCCTCATTATTCAATTTCAAAAATTTCTTTCTTCTCTCTTTTTCTCTCCTAGGCCGCCGGTCATATACACCATCACCACCACCACCAAAAATTTTCCTTCTTGTTTTGATCAAATCCAAGTTTAGACCACACTTTTATATTCATTTGTAAGTGTTCTTACACAATTAAAACCAACATGCAGTAACACAAACTTTTCAAGAATCAAATATTTTTAAAAAACATGTTTTGATCTAATTAAACCAATTGTTTGTTTAATTAGTGTATTAGTAATGATTAATCAACCCTAAAATTTACTAAAAACAAAATGGTTTGGGTGTTTTGGTCACCAACACCCCACGACCAATGGGGGTGTTTGGTTGATCTTGGTGTTTCATGAATTATGTTGTTGGTTTGTGTTTAGGATGTTGTTTTTGATGTTTTTAATTTGTTTAAACACATTGCATGTGTGGTTTAAGATTTGGTTTTTCATGAAGATTTGATGTTCTTGGTAGTATAGGCTGTTTGGGATGTTTGGGAATGGTTATAAGTGGTTAGGCTAGGACTAGATGATGTTAGAACGGATTGGAAACAAGTGTTAGGGTGATTTATAAGAGGGAAATTTTAGGCAGATTGTTTGAGGCCATTTTTGAAAACCTTAAGTCTAAGTCCAGGTTATAAACATAGGATGTAGTTGTAGAGCTTTGTTTTAGCTTTGTTTTAGCTTCGATTTGGTATAAGGTAGAGCTTACGACTCCAAACGAGTCAAAAATTATGCTATTTTGAAAGTTCGTGTACCGGGAGATGAGAATCAACATAATCCGAAATTATGTTTGGTTTTGGGTCAAATCCCGGGGACCATAGATAGAGTTCTATAAATGATTGAAAGTTGTTCTTTGGTTTCAAACCTGCAATTTTGAGTCTACTTTTAGACTTAATGGTCAAATTAGTTAATGGTGTCTTTTAAATGAGTCAAACAAGTCTTACATTATAGACGTGTAAAATCAGTCCCAAAACGTTTACATCTAGTGATGTAATTAGTAATGGGTCATAAAAGTGAAAACTTTTGGGTTTTCTACAGGTTATACGGGATTTTTACAAATTTTCTTGTAATTTATATAGATGCTTAAGTCATAGAAAACAACCCGTACTTTTGGTAAGTACCGACAAAGTTATAAAATTTGAAATATTTTTTTTATTACATAGATAGATAGTATGAGTCTAGTAATAATCATATGTATGAGTTTTGGCGTGAGTTTTCATAAGCATTGAGCGTTTTTTATATGCACGTCTTTAGTACAATAATGTACACGGAGTATTGATTTGGTTTTCGTACTTTGATTTTTAGCTCACGTGTTAGATTTTCCGGGGCAACCACATCGTCGGTGATATTTTAGTTACGTCTTCGCTAGAACCACTACTACTACGCAAGGTGAGTCTATAGCCTCGCTATTTACTTATTTCAAATGTTTTTACCCGCGAGGGGGATACATGCTATTTAAATGAAAATGAACATAAGTCATGAATGATTATTGGACCTGAATGTTGCCTTGAATTGTGTTGAGTACCTAGTTTTAAAAGTCCCTAAATTCGTGAACTATTAACTATTTTCTTTCCCTTGTGTGGGTTGGAGATATCCGCTTATACAATTGAAGTACTATGGGGTTGACGACCCTATCCGAGACGACAGCTAGTACGTTGAGTACCCTCTGCGGACGGATAACTTGTGATAAGAAATAAGGTATAATTACAACTAATACCTTTAGAAGGGGCCCTGGTTTCACTTAAATCATGCCGGTCTATGTACGCGGGTGATTGAGTTAACGGATTAGTGTCACGAGCTTAAACACAATTATTAGCTATTGCTAAAGATAATATCCTTGAATAATAGATTGTGAGTACGAAAATGCTATTAAATGGTCATGATTGGTTTTAATACTTATGTTTAACTTATGATTTGATAAACCTATAGATTCGCTCAACCTTTGTGTTGACGATTTTAAGCATGTGTTTCAGGTAATCAAGATTGATACCAGCGGAACATGCATGGAGGGAGTTGGTGTTTTATTGGTCTAAAATTTAGGATTTCCTTCCCTTTTTAACAAATTATTAAAATTTCATGTCTTGGTAAAAATATGTTGTTATGTATGGTTGAGATATTTGGGGACAAGTAACGCTACTCTGATTTAAACATCAATTTTTGGGTTGGAAATGTTTTAGACATTGATTATAAATAATCTTTTATGTTTATCTTAAACGTCTCTTTTGAGGTCGTTTTCTGTAATTGTGTGAGATGTGCTATGAAATAACGCCCAAAGTGGTATTCCGCTGCGTGGTAAATTTGCGGGGTGTTATAGATTGGTAATCAGAGCGACAAGTAATAGAGAACTAGGTTTATTTTTGAAAAACCTAAACTATAACTTTTGGTGTGTCGTAAAAAGTTTTATAGCACGCAACTTCTCCGCATGGCTCGGGTAAGATTTCTTTAGCATTGACTTACGATTTAGATGTATCCCTAAAAATGATATGAGTTCCCTAGTATATACTATGATAATATATTGAGATATATCTTTGTGTACGTTTAGTATATACTATGATAATATATTGAGATATATCTTTAGCATTGACTTACGTTAGAAGTATATACTATGATAATATATTGAGATATATCTTTAGCATTGACTTACGATTTAGAAGTATATACTATGATAATATATTGAGATATATCTTTGTGTACGTTTAGTACTTATCATCGTAGTTTTGCAAGCAGTTGCGTGAATATCATATAGGTTGCATGTAATTGGCATACGAGCTACATTGCATTACATGGCAACACTGCGTTGTGATCCTATGTGTATGTGGGAATGTATATACTATGGTATTTAAAGGAATTGCAAGTGAAGCAATGGTCCTTGCGTGATTATCGTACATTTTATAATGCGATTTTGTTCATAATTTGGCCTCACCGCCAATCATCGATCTTGATAATTTACTTATTGTTCGAATAACGGAGTGTGAACCTCGTTTGATACTCTAGATACGTAAATAATGCTTCGTAACATATTGTATATCGACTAGATTGATCTCGATTGTCTTTATCGCACCGTGATGTGTCATTCTTGGACATCTTCTTTTGAAATGTAAATTACTAACGTACTATTTTATTTCCTTTATTCCTTATGGGTTTGATATATTAGTTCGCGTAACTATAACATAGCCAAAGTATAACCAGCGATGTATACATCGTAGAGGCAAATCATATGTGTATATTATAAAACGTGGTTGAGGCGTGTTGCCATTTAATCGTTGTTTACCATTCTACTCGAATTTAAAGATGCGTTTTAAGGATAGATTAATGGTGTGATCAAGCGTGATAGCTTGAAGTTTGGTTGTTTTGTGTTAACTTTATTGTCTACGATTTTGAGACCCACCCGAAGCCAGTATCAACACTTATAGCATTGACATACGTGTTCTCGTTCCGTTTATTTCATTTCGTTTTGTTGTTTCATTATTTTGAATTTAATATTTTACATGAAGAGGTCCGACACTTGTGCTAGCTAAATAAGCATTGAATTTTGTTAATTGAGTGATTTAAACATAAAACGTTCTACATATTAAATGTATGGTGAATGAAAATTTTGGCTAAAAATGAGGTATGAGGCGTCTTGTAACAAGTAAAATTCGTGTAGAGAATAAAGGGACAAAGTGAAATTATTCTTTTTCTTTTTCTTTTTCTTTTTCTTCTCTTCAACTTGATTGGTAAATCATAATAAGTAATTTATATTACTCGTAATGTAAAACCCGCATACTTTTACCATGAATAGTACCCTTAAGATCGTACGTACTAGATTAAAACTTTCCTTTTATAGTAGGATTACGTTCACGTGTTAGAATTGTAAGTATTACGTACGTGTTAGAACACGATAAGTATTTATTACGTATGAGCACACAATAATTATTTAAACAAAATGCGATCATGAAATCATGAACGTAATCTAATCACGAGCTAATATTAATTACGCATATATATTTATTACGAACACGAATAAATATATTAAGTCACGGTTAATATTTAACGAGAACACATAAAACGCGAACACGACTAAACACGAACGAACACTAAAATAATTAGACTCGAGAAAAGGTACGTGTACCCCATGTGGGGCCCCCTTACCCGCAGCTACACCAAAAGAGAGGGGCCAAGCCCATTTAAATTTTACTAAGAAAGGGGTTAAGGTAAAACTTTTGGTCATTTTCACTTTACATTAAATTAAACAAAAACACTAAAAAGGATTTTTCTCCTTATCCTTGCTCTCTCTTTGGCCGCCGCATATAAACACAAGAAAGGGGGTGTTTGTTTGATTTTTGATCTTGAATTTGGTGCAAGTGTTCGTGTGTGTTCATCCTCGTTTGATCCACGCATTCGGTATACCTTTTTAATCCATTTTCTTTTTGTTTTGATTTAATAAATTAAATAAGAACATGATGTTTTTAAAAAGCTAATTAAAAACATAAATCAAACATGTAAATGGTTATGGGGTAATTCAAAACGGAGGATTTAGGGGTGTTTGTTGTGGCCGGCGCCTAAACCGAACCCCAAGGGGGTCTCGGCTTGGCATATGGACCACCACCGAGACCTCAAGGTCTCGGTTTGGTGGTGTTGGTCCCACGGCAGCAGCAAAAAGGGGGAAACCCCGAAGTGGTTCGGGGTATGGTGTTGATTACGGGCCCGGTTCATGGTTTCTAGTCACGATCCGGTTCATAGTTTATGTTAAGGTTATGTTTTAATAATCATATGTTAAAAATTAGATTAAATTAATATGACATGATTAATTTAATAAAAACATGACTTAGGTTATAATTTATTTATTTGATCATGGACTTTTAACCTAAGTATTTATTTTTCTAGACTTTATAATTAATTAATTATTAGAAACCATGGCTATAATTATTTAATTAACATGACTTAGGTTATATTATTAATAATTAATAATACAAGTTTTAACCTAAGTATTTAACTTTATTTAATTAAAAACGTGATATATTTAATTAAATACTTTTAACCTATAGTTTATTTAAATTACATGTAATAATTATTAAACTATACTTTGTATCAATATGACTTAGAAAAATAATCAGAAAACACTTAAGCTTATATACTTAGCTTATTTAACCAGCTTATATCTATTTATGGAAACTTTCGGAAACTTATTTAATTAAGGCAGCTAATCTATTTATGGAAACTTTCTATTTTTAGAAACTTATCTATTTAAGCAGTAATTCTATTTTTGGAAACTTTCTATTTTTGGAAACTTTCTATTTTGGAAACTTTCTATTTTTGGAAACTTTCTATTTTTTGAAGCTTACTATTTTTGAAAACTTTCTATTTTTGGTAACTTTCTATTTTTGGAAACTTTCTATTTTAGGAAACCTGCTATTTTTTAGAAAGTTACTTATTATTACACAGTAAGTATAATAATACATGAAATACAAGTAATACTTAATCAGAATAGACAGATTAAAAGATAAACACGGTTTAAAGCTTAAAACAGTAAAACATGACAAGAACGTATAAAATAAGCTAAGACATGACATAAAACCAGTTACGTATTTAGTAAGCAAATACTTATACACGTATGTATTTATGTAGCATTAGTGATACCGAAGTAGGACTCTCCTCAGTTCGTCTCCTTCGTTCACTGGACATAAGGTACGGATTCCCGTCCTTTCAGTATAGACATTTTTTTCCTTATTTGGATTCCCCGTATGCAGCCAACTGTTCTCCCGTAGTATAAGTTTATATGTTTGATTTGCTTATGTTTAATTTAGAAAACCTATAGCCATATACATGCATGACCAGTTTCACCTAGTTATGGAGGTACCATAACCATAATATTAGAGGCACTGGTGTTATGACTTCCCCACGGCGGAGTGATTGCTCGTGGCGTCCCTTCAGCTTTTGGCCATATTATTATATTTATCATGTGGGGCGTATGGGTGCATCCTAGTTACATGTTTTTCAACAGATTACTCAGTGTGAATGTGGTGTGTGCCTTGCATCCTTCACAAGGAGCTGATCCCTCCTACCCAAACCAGTATATTAAATTAGAGGCAGCCCCTCTAATTTGCATGATGAGGTCACCCCTCCAAGTATTCATGCACGGTGGATTTTCATGACCTATATTGGCTAATGGTAGAATATGTTAAACAGTTTTTATAAGATAAACATAAGGCTTTTCAAACTATAAAACCAGTTTTACCAAGACTTAACCGGATTATTTGGGACTTAGTTTCTTTCGCTGTTATATGCTTATATGCTTGTACTATTCATGCTTTGTTGTACATCCGTGCACTGAGCGTATTGCTCAGCCATTTTCCTTTTCTATGTTCCCAAAACGGCAGGTACTCAGGGACGCTCGTAGACTTTAAGCGTACGTGCATATGGACTGGAAGCTTTCTAGCCTTTCTTTACTTTATGCATTATCTTTACTTTGATACTCTTGCCCTGGACATTGTTTAGTCCTTTCATTTACGGTACTTATGTTTGTGTGTGATGAGCTTTACATTTGGACTACCGATGTTTGATTATGGTATTTTCCTTTTATGGTCATGTAATGTTTAGACATTTATCCTTGTATGCTTTGATGACACGCCATAATTACGCGTGACATTCCATTATCAAAATGGGGTGTTACAATTATGGTATCAGAGCCAAGGCTTCGACCTGTAGGCTCTAAAAATATGACCTGTGATTAGTGGGTAGTCACTATGGTCTTCCTAGAACTGACAGTCGTTTTTCATGCATTCATCATTTTTATGCATACATATATATGTCATTGTCCCAGGTTTATGACTAAGTAATGGTTGGTACAGGACTGGCCCTATTTAGTCGCATTTGTTTTATCGAAACTTTTAAATTTTGGACCGACCCATAGGCGTCCGCTCGCCATGTCTTTTATTTTGGGTGAACTGACCATAGGCGTTCACTCTCGAGCATACAAAAGTTTTCATAAAACTGAATCATGCATTCATACACAAATTTTCTTGCATAAAATTTTTCTCTAGATTTATTGGTATAAATTTTTTTTCATGTATATATATTTTATGTTTTGATCTGTTAACCATATGTTTTATGTTATACTGTCAGATGGTTCTCACACGCGAACAGTTGCAACTCAATGCAGCAATCCAAGCTGCAATGCAAGCTTTGCTTCCTCTACTGAGGAATGACATCAGGGCTGAGGTTCAAGCTGCCAACAATCAGCAGCATAACCAAGCACCTCCTCCTCCAGCTACATTGTCAGTATGGCTGGAGAGATTAAACAAGCTCCGTCCTCGAGCTTTTGAGAAAACAAATAGCCCCAGTGATGCTAAAAGCTGGTTGGCTCATATCGAGAAGATTTTCAATGCTATGGGTTGTGACCCCGTGTTCAAGGCAAGGTTGGCATGTTACCGGTTCGAAGGTGATGTGTTAAATTGGTGGTTAGCATTGATGCAGTCTGAGGGAGGTGACGATTGGGTTGCTGGTTTGACTTAGGCTCAGTTCAAAGATAGGGTGATGGAGCAGTTCTTTCCCAAGGCTGAGCAAGACAAGTTCAAGAGGGAGTACCATGGGATCCGACAGAGAGCTGGGGAGAATAGCAATGAGTTTATGCAGCGCTTTCTTCGCTTGGCTGGTTTCCTTGGTGCAGCAGCAGGTACTCCTGAAGAGCAGGCACACCACTTTAGGTGGGCTCTTCGCACATCGGTCGCAAACAATCTGGTGTGTGCTACGTTCACCAATGTAGCACAAGTGGCCGATGCGGCACGTAAGCTGGAGATGCTGCATGAGAGAGATGAGTTCGGGGAACTTGAGAAACCCGACAAGAGGTAAACATTTGTATTCAAGCGGTGACCAATCCGTATTCTTTCCATATATGTCAATTATTCATCTCTTTAAATTGTATCTTCCAGGCAGAAAACTGGGGACCGGTCTCAGACGGCTACTCAGCAGTAGCCTCATCAGCCCAAGGGAAACGGTCAGATTAACGACCGTTCTGCTATGGATAGGCGTGGCGGTAATGATTATTACCGTAACAACGCTGGACACTCCAACGACAGCAGGTCCTAATACTTACGCATTTTTCTTATGATTTCATGTTATAACTCATATTCTGACACTTTAGCGAAACTTCTACCAGGAACCATGGAAACGGTAGGGACCAGAACCAGAGAGGTTCACAGCCTAGCCGTCCAACTATCACTGGTATTCAATCTTACGATTATCCGCATTGTCCTTTATACCCTATTATCATGTCTTATGTAAAATGTTTTATCAGGTCCTCAGCCAGCCAGAGCACCTGCTGGAGGATATACTCATCTTCTTTGCTCTACTTGCCACCGTAGGCACCCAGGGCCATGTCGTCGTAACACTGACGCATGCTTCAAGTGTGGTCTTCCTGGCCATATCATGAAGGATTGCCGTAAGGGCGAGATGGAGGGCACATCAGGACATGCTGATACCAAGCCGCCTCCTACCACTGGGCGTGTATACATGACATCTCGAGACCAGGCCAACAAGTCTACAGGTACCATCACTGGAATCTTGTTTATGTATGGTCAAGCTGCGTGTGTTCTTTTCGATACGGGTGCTACTCACTCGGTCATTTCTACTGCTTATGCTAAGAACATTAGGATGCTCCCCGTACCACTAGAGAATAGACTTACTATTTCCATGCCTTTGAGGGACTCTGTATTAATCATCCATGTATACAAGAGTCTTCCCCTAGAATTTGACGATAAGATTCGTCCTGTTGACGCACTTCCGCTGGACATGAATGACTTCGACATGATTTTGGGCATGGATTGGCTATACAAGCATCATGCTACCATAGACTGCCATTCATATCGAGTTATCTTCGGTGATGTTAATGCACCAGAGTACATTCATAACGGGTTCGTACCCGGACAGTCTGTACAAATCATATCTACCCTGCAAGCGCGTGCACTACTGTCACATGGCTGCGAGGGTTATCTAGCTACGGTTCACGACATGGATGTTGAATCTCCATCAATTCAGGATCAACCAATAGTGTCGGAATTCCAAGATGTATTTCCAGCAGAACTTCCGGGCATACCACCTGCACGAGAAGTGGAATTCAATATCGAGCTTATTCCAGGAGCTGAACCGATCTCCAAGGCTCCTTATCGCATGGCTCCCATAGAGATGAAGGAGCTGAAGGATCAACTGCAAGAACTTCTAGAACGAGGTTTCATTCGATCGAGCGCATCTCCATGGGGCGCACCGGTCTTATTTGTTAAGAAGAAGAACGGCAGTATGCGTCTTTGCATAGACTATCGCGAGCTCAACAAGATTACTATCCAGAATAGGTATCCACTGCCGCGTATAGACGATCTGTTTGACCAACTCCAAGGGGCCAAACACTTCTCCAAAATTGATCTTAGGTCAGGCTACCATCAGCTACGGGTTAAGGAGCAGGACATCACCAAGACTGCTTTTCGTACCCGCTATTGCCACTACGAGTTTGTAGTTATGCCATTCGGCCTGACAAATGCTCCAGCAGTGTTCATGGACTTGATGAACAGAATCTTCCATGAATTTCTGGACAAGTTCGTCATTGTCTTCATCGATGACATCCTGATTTTCTCAAAGTCCAAGGAGGAACACGAAGACCATCTTCGTATAGTACTACAGATTCTTCGCCAGAAACAGTTGTATGCTAAATTCTCCAAGTGTGAGTTCTGGTTAGACAAGGTGGCATTCTTAGGTCACATTGTATCAGCAGAAGGAATCACTATGGATCCAGCGAAGGTTGAGGCCATTACTAAGTGGCCGAGGCTGACATCAGCGACGGAAGTCCGCAGTTTCTTGGGCTTAGCTGGCTATTACCGTAGGTTCGTGGAGAACTTTTCCCGCTTAGCACCACCATTGACCAAACTGATGCGGAAAGGGGAAAAATTCGTCTGTACTGAAGAACGAGAGAAGAGCTTTGAAGACCTGAAGCAGAAGCTACTATCTGCACCTATTCTTATTCTCCCATCTGGTATGGGTGGATATCAAATCTACAGTGATGCATCGGGGAAGGGACTTGGCTGTGTTCTCATGCAATATGGGAAAGTGATCGCGTACGCTTCACGACAGCTTAAGCCTTATAAATAAAATTACCCTACGCATGACTTGGAACTTGCTGCAGTCGTGTTTGCATTGAAGATATGGAAGCACTAGTTATATGGAGAATCATGTGACATTTTCATGGACCACAAGAGCTTGAAGTATATCTTCACTCAACGTGAATTGAACATGAGGCAGAGGAGATGGTTAGAGCTGTTGAAGGATTATGACATTAATCTACAGTATCATCCCGGAAAGGCAAATGTAGTAGCAGATGCTCTTAGCAGGAAGTCCAGAATGATCAACGGCATTAAAATTGAGGAGGAAATCATAAGAGACTTGGAGCGACTAGACATCAAGATCATGGTACGTGGACAACACGGTTACTGGGCTAATCTTAAAGTAGAACCCGAGTTACTCTCTAAGATCAAGGAAGCTCAGAAAGATGATGGAGAAATCTGGGCGATAGTACAGAATTTGGAGAAATAGACGGAATTCAGAGTAGATGTAGATGGTATCGTATGGCAGGGCACGAGACTTTGTGTTCCTGATGATCAAGAACTCCGGGAAGCCTTGTTAGCTGAAGCTCATAGCTCCCCATTCTCTATACATCCTGGTTCGACTAAGATGTACCATGACATCAAGCAATACTTTTGGTGGAGTGGTATGAAATAGGATGTGGTCACTTACGTCTCCAAATGTCTTACCTGCCAGCAGGTTAAGATCGAGCATCAGCGATCTGCCGGTCTTCTTCAACCGTTAGATATTCCAGAGTGGAAGTGGGACAAAATCACCATGGATTTTGTTAGTGGTCTTCCGCCTACCAAGAGGAAGCACGATGCAATTTGGGTTATCATAAATCGACTTACCAAATCAGCTCATTTCTTACCGATCCGCAAGGAAGATCCGGTAAGTAAACTCGCCGATACGTATAGAAGAGAGATCATGAGACTCCACGGTGCTCCATCCAGCATCGTCTCAGACGGAGATCCTCGTTTCACTTCGCGATTTTGGAAGAGTCTGCAGAAAGCTTGGGGTACACAACTTAAGCTTAGCACAACTTTTCATCCTCAAACGGACGGACAATCGGAGCGAACGATTCAGACATTGGAAGACATGTTGAGGTCATGTGCGTTGGAATGGACGGGTGATTGGGACGATTACATCTGTTTGGTGGAGTTTGCATACAACAACAGTTGGCACGCAAGTATCAAGTGTGCTCCTTTCGAGATGTTGTATGGCAGAAAGTGTCGCGCCCCAATCGGCTGTGATCAGGTTGGCGAGCGAACACTTGAAGGACAAGAAATCATAGAGATGACCAATGAAAGGATCGCAGTAGCTAAGCAGAAATTTCAGGAAGCACGGTCAGGCCAGAAGAGTTACGCCGATAAGCATCGTAGGGACATACATTTTAACGTAGGAGATCACGTCTTTCATAAGGTTTCGCCAGCACGTGGTGTTAGACTCTTAGGGATTAAAGGGAAGCTCAGTCCTCGTTTCATCGGACCGTTTGATATCATTGAATGAGTCGGTGAAGTATCTTACCGGTTAGCGTTACCTCCGCAGCTTTCGCATGTACACAATGTGTTTCATGTGCCCTTACTCAGAGGGTACCAGTATCATCCCCTTTACATGGTTCAGTATCCACTAGAACAGATACGTGAAGATCGCACCTTCATCAAAGAACCCGAACAAGTTCTTGACAGACAAGAAGGAGTCATGAGAAGGAAGACGATTCCATTCGTCAAAATCCTTTGGATGGATCATACCGAGCGGGAAGCCACTTGGGAAACAGAGGAGTCTATCCGGGCTTCTTACCCTCATTTTATATTTTGAATTCGGGTATGTTCTTCTTTTCCAGTTTACTTTATCTATAATTCGGGGACGAATTATTCTTTTTAGGGGGAAGAGTTGTAAAACCCGCATACTTTTACCATGAATAGTACCCTTAAGATCGTACGTACTAGATTAAAACTTTCCTTTTATAGTAGGATTACGTTCACGTGTTAGAATTGTAAGTATTACGTACGTGTTAGAACACAATAAGTATTTATTACGTATGAGCACACAATAATTATTTAAACAATAATTAATCACGAACATGCGATCATGAAATCATGAACGTAATCTAATCACGAGCTAATATTAATTACTTATATATATTTATTACGAACACGAATAAATATATTAAGTCACGGTTAATATTTAACGAGAACACATAAACCGCGAACACGACTAAACACGAACGAACACTAAAATAATTAGACTCGAGAAAAGGTACGGGTACCCTATGTGGGGCCCCCTTACCCGCGGCTACACCAAAAGAGATGGGCCAAGCCCATTTAAATTTTACTAAGAAAGGGGTTAAGGTAAAACTTTTGGTCATTTTCACTTTACAGTAAATTAAACAAAAACCCTAAAAAGGATTTTTCTCCTTCTCCTTGCTCTCTCTTTGGCCGCCGCATATAAACACAAGAAAGGGGGTGTTTGTTTGATTTTTGATCTTGAATTTGGTGCAAGTGTTCGTGTGTGTTCATCCTCGTTTGATCCACGCATTCGGTATACCTTTTTAATCCTTTTTCTTTTTGTTTTAATTTAATAAATTAAATAATAACATGATGTTTTTAAAAAGCTAATTAAAAACATTAATCAAACATGTAAATGGTTATGGGGTAAATCAAAACGGAGGATTTAGGGGTGTTTGTTGTGGCCGGCGCCTAAACCGAACCTCAAGGGGGTCTCGGCTTGGCATATGGACCACCACCGAGACCTCAAGGTCTCGGTTTGGTGGTGTGGGTCCCACGGCATCAGCAAAAAGGGGGAAACCCAAAGTGGTTCGGGGTATGGTGTTGATTACGAGTCCGGTTCATGGTTTCTAGTCACGATCCGGTTCATGGTTTATGGTAAAGTTATGTTTTAATAATCATATGTTAAAAATTAAATTAAATTAATATGACATGATTAATTTAATAAAACATGACTTAGGTTATAATTTAATTATTAGATCATTGAATTTTAACCTAAGTATTTATTTTTCTAGACTTTATAATTAATTAATTATTAGAAACCATGGCTATAATTAATTAATTAACATGACTGAGGTTATATTATTAATAATTAATAATACAAGTTTTAACCTAAGTATTTAACTTTATTTAATTAAAGACATGATATATTTAATTAAATACCTTTTAACCTATAGTTTATTTAAATTACATGTAATAATTAATAAACTATACTTTGTATCAATATGACTTAGAAAAATAATCAGAAAACACTTAAGCTTATATACTTAGCTTATTTAACCAGCTTATATCTATTTATGGAAACTTTCTATTTTTAGAAACTTATTTAATTAAGGCAGCTAATCTATTTATGAAAACTTTCTATTTTTAGAAACTTATCTATTTTAAGCAGTAATCCTATTTTTGGAAAATTTCTATTTTTGGAAACTTTCTATTTTTGGAAACTTTCTATTTTTGGAAACTTTCTATTTTTGGAAGCTTTCTATTTTGGAAACTTTCTATTTTTGGTAACTTTCTATTTTTGGAACCTTTCTAATTAAGGAAACCTGCTATTTTTTAGAAAGTTACATATTATTACATAGTAAGTATAATAATACATCAAATACAAGTAATACTTAATCAGAATAGACAGATTATAAGATAAACACGGTTTAAAGCTTAAAACAGTAAAACATGACGCTGCTGCTACAACCTCGGTTTGGGATCATATAGGGCATGGAAACATGTTAAATGTTGCTGCTGGAACAACTCAAAGTGGGCAAACTTTGCCTTTTAGCCAAGGCACTTACGTGCACCCTTCGGTTCAGCCTAGAGGTGAGGAGAGCTCATCTAATCAGAATGGAAAAACGTTTGCGTCAATAGTGCAACCTGCATTCAATAAGACGATTCATATCCAAGAGTTGCATAATGACGAGAACGTAACAGGGGTTGCTGTGGCCCTTCCATTTGATGCTGTTGAGGAGGTAAGATCACGCCTTAGTGATACATTATTTGGGTATTTTATCAGAAAACGTTTAGCGTTTCCGCTAGTCGAAAATTATGTGAAGAACGTTTGGTCCAAATATGGATTGAAAAGAGTGAAACTTCATGACGAGTTTTTTCTATTCCAATTTGAGATTAAAAATGGTATGGAAAGTGTTTTGGAGAATGGCCCGTGGCTGATTCGTCAAGTTCCATTAATTCTTAATGTATGGTCGTCTGTTACTGATTTGCATAAGGCAGAGATTAGGAAGGCTCCGGTTTGGGTCAAACTGCATCGTGTTCCTATAGTTGCGTATTCTGAAGTTGGTCTAAGCTTGATTACATCTCAGATTGGTCGACCGATCATGTTAGATTCTTATACTAGTAGTATGTGTATCAATCCATGGGGTCGAAGTGCGTTTGCTCGTGCACTTATTGAGGTTTCTGCTGCGGATGTTCTTAAAAAATCCATGGTTGTTGCTATCCCGATTGAGAAAGATAAAGGGCATAATTTGGTGACTATTGATATTGAGTATGAGTGGACTCCTCCTAGATGCTCTACTTGTCTCATTTTTGATCACATTGATTCTAAATGTCCTAAGTTGTCTTTGGTTGTCAATAGTGAGGTTGCTACACAGGTTGTTGATGTAGATGAAGCTCGTATGGATAATGATAATGATGGTTTTGTGGTAGTGAATAATAATAAGAAGAAGAAGGGTAAGAACAAGCAACATTAGGTTGCTGGGATTAAATTAACTAAACCGGCTCTTAATCTTTCTTATCGTGTTGTTGAGAAAAGGGGTAGTTCTAAGACGACTAAACCAAAGGAGTCGTTAGGTACTTCAGTTCCGGCTGCTCCAAAGAAGGATGGATCTATTCTTAAGAGGGGTTTCCTTAATAATAAGGTTTTGGCTCCTGATTCTAGTCAAAAGAGGACAAGAAACAAGAATTCCTTTGGTGCTTTGAGTGGTATGATGGAAGATGGCACTGATTGGGAGGATGGTGGTGGCCCAACAGATGATGTGTTGAATGCTGATAGTGAGACTGACGAAGATATAGTGATTGATGATCGCCATGGAACTCGTCAGCCGGATATTCGCACTTCTCACACATCATGATGATTTCATTTTTTCATTGTTTATGCACTTTTAGGTGGTTTTTTCCTATTGGTGGAATTTGTATTGTAATTGTTTGTTAGAGATCATATGGCATGTCATATGATTTAGTGGTTGTTCAAGCTGGTTAGCTTGAGGTTAATGTAGCATTTCCGCTACATTCCATTGTACTTCAACGCTTTTTGGGAATATATTTTACCGGGGATGATGCCCTTTTACCAAAAAAAAAAACAGTAAAACATGACATGAACGTATAAAATAAGCTAAGACATGACATAAAACCAGTTACGTATTTAGTAAGCAGATACTTATACACGTATGTATTTATGTAGCATTAGTGATACCGAAGAAGGACTCTCCTCAGTTCGTCTCCTTCGTTCACTGGACATAAGGTACGGATTCCCGTCCTTTCAGTATGGACATTTTTTTCCTTATTAGGATTCCCCGTATGCAGCCAACTTTTCTCCCGTAGTATAAGTTTATATGTTTGATTTGCTTATGTTTAATTTAGAGTACCTATAGCTATATACATGCATGACCAGTTTCACCTAGTTATGGAGGTACCATAACCATAACATTAGAGGCACTGGTGTTATGACTTCCCCATGGCAGAGTGATTGCTCGTGGCGTCCCTTCAGCTTTTGGCCATATTATTATATTTATCATGTGGGGCGTATGGGTGCATCTTAGTTACATGTTTTTTAGCAGATTACTCAGTGTGAATGTGGTGTGTGCCTTGCATTCTTCACAAGGAGCTGATCCCTCCTACCCAAACCAGTATATTAAATTAGAGGCAGCCCCTCTAATTTGCATGATGAGGTCACCCCTCTAAGTATTCATGCACGGTGGATTTTCATGACCTATATTGGCTAATGGTAGAATATGTTAAACAGTTTTTATAAGATAAACATAAGGCTTTTCAAACTATAAAACCAGTTTTACCAAGACTTAACCGGGTTATTCGGGACTTAGTTTCTTCCGTTGTTATATGCTTATATGCTTGTACTATTCATGCTTTATTGTACATCCGTGCACTGAGTGTATTGCTCAGTCTTTTTCCTTTTCCGTGTTCCCAAAACGACAGGTACTCAGGGACACTCGTAGACTTTAAGCGTACGTGCATATGGACTGGAAGCTTTCTAGCCTTTCTTTACTTTATGCATTATCTTTACTTTGATACTCTTGCCATGGACATTGTTTAGTCCTTTCATTTACGGTACTTAAGTTTGTGTGTGATGAGCTTTACTTTTGGACTACCGATGTTTGATTCCGGTATATTCCTTTTATGGTCATGTAATGTTTAGACATTTATCCTTGTATGCTTTGATGACACGCCATAATTACGCGTGACATTCCATTATCAAAATGGGGTGTTACACGTAAAATCCTTGTTTTCATACATTAATACTTGGTACTAAAAGCTTGTGAGGGATCTATCAAGAATTTGTTTAATTTAATTTGAAAAAGGAGTTATTGGCAAAATTAATGATATGACTATCGAGTATAGACGGCTTGAGATTTGATATGAATTAATTTGTGGGTTATTATGGTAAACTTTTGGCGTATCTTTTAATACAGAAAATGAGTAGAAAAATTGGCCACGTATTTTGGAGCTAGAGACTTTGTAAAATTTGTTTCATTTTAAACATAAGGTCGAGTTATATTTATGAATGCATTTGTATAAACTTGAACTCGTCACTTGTTATAGTGAATAAACTGGGATAAAATCAAAATATACACTATAAGTGAGAAATCCTAACGCTTGAAATAAATTATTAAAAATTGATGGAATGTCGTTTTACTCTGCTGCGAGATGTGTTAATTTTAAAATCAGTCGACAATTGGCTAAAGATTTAAAATGGGAATTTTCTACATTTCAGAATTATTGAAATAAGCATTTTGAATATATTTATTCTATTATTATCGAGATTCAAGTCCCGACTAAAATCAGTAATTTATCCAAGGTAATACTACGTGAAACATCTTTGACGTCTGACTCGAGTCGCGTGAATATGATTTAACAAAACAATTTTAAGGAAAACTTATATATAATAAAAGTTCAAGGTTAATTTTAAGAGTTAATTGGACTAGTTTGAGTCATGTTGGATACTTGTATATACGTGATAGGATAAGTCATAATAATAATAACGTAAAACTATGTAAATTCTTACTATGTACGTTTTTGGTACTTAAGATATAAATATTAATGAGATTTTGACACGAGTACCGAGATTTTCAAAACTAATGATTTTATCGATTATGATAACTGAGTCACCGCATTTACTAATGTTAATACTTTCCTAGAGATTGTAATTTTTCCAGGAATAAAAACTTTATAAAGATTGAGAAATGAAAGATATAAACTCTTTGATGGTGTAACGCAAATTAAAAATGTGCAAATGTTCACTTTTACAATGTACAAGGTAAATTAGAATACGCAAGTGGGTTACCCAACAAACGCATACTTGTATTATTTTCTTAAGATGTAATGTTTTGAGTCACGATGGTTCGATCATACAACATCACTTCTTCGATTTTGCGAGCCTGTATCTAAACTTGGATAGTCATGTGATTTTTTCATTTTAATATTGTCAACGGTATGAGACCATTATTTATTTTGGATTGTTACTTTGCTGGTACTTGATAATGAGGATATGTCACCTGCTGTATTTTTGTCCTCTTCATGGACGCCGTAACTTTTCTTCTTTTGTTTTCTGGAACCTAAAATTTGGTGGAATGTATATGTAACTCGAGACGATGGGAATTATGATCCTTGTCCTATTTTTGGCGCTCGTGATGATGTTCGATGCCCACTCCATGTATTTATAGATCGCAGTTGTTATCCCGAAACTCTTGTCATATATTCGAAGTATTTTCATTTCTAATGTAGTTAATTTCTATTAGCAATTATATTGCTCGTTTATCTTAACAGATCTCATTGATTTTTGATTTTTTTTACTACTCGCTATGCTTGCAATGATCTTTAATCTTGAACCACCTTACCGTTATTTTGTAAACAATCTGTTTCGAAAATATGTATGAGTGTGCGAAATGTTTTGTTGAACCAAATGCAAATGGTGTCGATTTATTAATTTTTTTTTATTTTTATCCCAAAGAGGCAAAGCAAAGGTATGTTTTCAAAGTGTATGAGAAATGTTTGATGTGTTCTTTGAAACGATAGTAACAATATTTTATCATTTCAAATGATTTAATTATTTTGAAGATTAGGTCGAAAACTTTCATAGTCATATTCAGTGTGTCATAATAATGTTTGTGTTGTCACTCGATCCTCAATTATGCACAATTTAGCTAACTTTGCATAATTCGGGAAGAGTCCTATTTTGTTGGTTGTCGTTGCATGATCCTCAAGTATGCATGATCTAGCTAATTATGCATAGTTCAGGAAGAGCACTATCGTGTCAAATCAATTGGTCATCTTAAAACTTGTAGTGTTTTGATAAATGTTTGGATGAGAACGCTTTTAAAATGGTGGATCCTTATGCAAGTAATCATATTCTCTTTGATTCTTAAAGAAAATCTTTGAATTTTCTTGTATTCCTTGAAATCTTTTCTTTCGTTTGGCATTGACTTAGTAAGTCACCGTGACCGAGTAACTATGGAAAATGTTTTTATGTGTTGCAAGTAACGTGCGAATTCCATCGGAATCACTAGGACGTTGATGAAATACCAAAGGGACTGGTACTAACACTGAGAAGAAATTTTAAGAAAAATAGAAGACTGCCAAAGTAGACTAAATCTGAGTTCGAGTAACTCTGAGGTAAATGAAGAAGACTTCTCCTACATCAAATGTACCGTACTTTAATTATTTTCTTTTCTCATTCTTTTGATATGTCAACGACACGCGATAAACTGTTAAAGTTTACCAACTGTGCATCGGTAGTTGGAAGACAATTCCATTGCCTTCTTCGTTTATTCAAGTGAGGAATCCTCTTTGCTTGACTCGACTTTCTTTTATCTTCGATGGTTAAACGACAGATAGCCATAGTTGATATTTTTGTGGTAAACCCTTGCCTTTTATGTATTTATATGGTATGTGATCTGGTCAAGTGATCGTAAGTTGTGAGAACTTGAGACGAAATTGTCCAATGACGTCCGATCATGGAGAACACATGCCGTGTAATATATTTTTAATTACGAACGACGATGCTTATAAAGATTTTGACCACGCTTGGGGCGAAAGTGAGATGGTGTTCTTGTAATATCTTTTGGGTATGGATCTATGTGTGAGCACCCTGCGATGACATATGTATGTACTTTCTTTCTTTTTGGATGTGCATCCACATCTAGCAAGCTCATGAACCTTCTTTAACTTGTAATTTCCTTTTGACTGGACTCATCTGAAATCCCGTCAAATATTCTTATTTTACCATGGCTTGGCTGATTAGCAAGCATGAGTTAACTTGATTGAACTTATTTACTTGGCATGGTTGGGCTATTTTGCAAACATGTCGTGATGCGGTTGTATGTGCTTCATTATGGTTTTGTGTTTGATTGAATTGTGATGTCTTCGAGAGAATTATGTATACGTCAAATGATTTCCGTATAGATGAATTCGTTTTTGACGAACTATATTTGTATGTACGTAATATTGCAATAAGGTGATTTCGCACGACTAGTATTAACTACTTCGTATCGTATATTCTGAACGTTTTCGATGGGGTTGTGTGCGACCCGTGCGATTCATTCCTATGATTAATTATCTTTATGAGATTGATGGACCAAGTGAAAGGACGATTCGAACGTTGGAAGAAATGCTCCGAGCGTGTGCGATTGATTTTGTTAGTTGTTGAGACCGACACTTGCCATTGGTAGTATCTTTGTACCACGACATTTGCCATGTTAACATTGAAGCTGCAGCATTCGAAGAATTATGTTGATGAAAATATAGAGCGCCAGTTGAACGGAATGAAGTACGAAAAAGTCAGTTGAATGGACTTGAAATGGTTCGAGAGACTACAGAAGGGATGGTGTAGATTAAGAATCACTTGTTAACCGTGAGAAATTGTGGGAAGAGATGTGTTGATAACCGTAGGAAGAATTTGGGGAAATTGAAGTGGAGATCATGGATCGAGATGTTAAGAGATTGAAGCAAGGTATAATAATCATTGTGAAGGGTGGTGGAACCCAAGACGTGAACCGAAGTCCACATTGGAACATGAAGACCCCTTTAGGAAAAAGTACCCTCATCTTTCTAGTAGTACGAAATGCGAGTATAAGAACCGGAGAGCGCTGGGACGTCGCTCCCTTAAGGAGGGGAGGATGTGATACCAGTGAATGTGTCGTATGATGCTAAGTTATTGTCTCAAGAGCTGTTCAGTATGAGCATCTCTCTTAAGTTGCGACTCACTTGAGGATGTGATACCCTGAGCCCAACGTCGTTTATTTAATCCTATTTTACGAATATTTTTGAAATTTTTAAGAAATTTCGCTTGTTATATACTTGACGGTTTAAGCTGAAACCAATGATCGAGGTCGTACTCTTAACGATTGACGATTTAAGAAATACCGACGACGACTACGATCCCGACGGTTGCCCAATTTTTACGTTTTATTATCGCTTGGTCGATATTATAATTTTTCGAGAGTTTTATTTTTGGTTCGTGTTAAGTCGAGCCGGGTGCGTTTTATTTTATTCCGGGTGCGTTTAAATTGCTTTAAAAGTATTTTTGAGTATTCGGGACGACCCCCGACTCCTACAAATTTTCAAAATCAACTAGTAAGTTGTTTTCCGCTATTAAGTGGTGTCGAATAAAAATGAGGCCAAAAGAATAACAAAATTTCAAGAAAGGTCCCTTAGAATTTTACAAAAAGAAGGACAGAGAGAAACATCCTCATTTTTCACTTTCAAAAATTTCTTTCTTCTCTCTTTTTCTCTCCTAGGCCGCCGGCCATATACACCATCACCACCACCACCAAAATATTTCCTTCTTGTTTTGATAAAATCCAAGTTTAGACCACACTTTTATTTTCATTTATAAGTGTTCTGACACAATTAAATCCAACATGCATTAACACAAATTTTTCAAGAATCAAAGATTTTTCAAAAACATGTTTTGATCTAATTAAACCAATTGTTTGCTTAATTAGTGTATTAGTAATGATTAATCAACCCTAAAATTTACTAAAAACAAAATGGTTTGGGTGTTTTGGTCACCAACACCCCACGGCCAATGGGGGTGTTTTGTTGATCTTGGTGTTTGATGAATTATGTTGTGGGTATTTGTTTAGGATGTTGTTTTTGATGTTTTTAAATGGTTTAAACACATTGCATGTGTGATTTAAGATTTGGGTTTTCATGAAGATTTGATGTTCTTGATAGTATAGGTTGTTTGGTATGTTTGGGAATGGTAATAAGTGGTTAGGCTAGGACTCGATGATGTTAGAACGGATTGGAAACAATTGTTAGGGTGATTTTGAAGAAGGAAATTTTAGGCAGATTGTTTGAGGCCATTTTTGAAAACCTGAAGTCAGTCCTGGTTATAAACATAGGATGTAGTTGTATAGCTTGGTTTTAGCTTCGTTTTGGTATAAGGTAGAGCTTACGACTCCAAACGAGTCAAAAGTTATGCCATTTTGAAAGTTCGTGTACCGGGAGATGAGAATCAACATAATCCGAAATTATGTTTGGTTTTGGGTCAAATCCCGGGGACCATAGATAGAGTTTTATAAATGATTGAAAGTTGTTCTTTGGTTTCAATCTTGAAATTTTGAGTCTACTTTTAGACTTAATGGTCAAATTAGTTAATGGTGTCTTTTAAATGAGTCAAACAAATCTTACATTGTAGAAGTGCAAAATCAGTCCCAAAAGGTTTACGTCTAGTGATGTAATGAGTAATGGGTCATAAAAGTGAAAACTTTTTATGGTATTTAAAATGGGTTTTCTACAGGTTTTAAGGGATTTTTACAAATTTTCTTGTAATTTATATAGATGCTTAAGTCATAGAAAACAGCCCGTACTTTTGGTAAGTACCGGCAAAGTTATAAATTTTGAATTTTTTTTATTACAAAGATAGATAGTATGAGTCTAGTAATAATCATATGTATGAGTTTTGGCGTGATTTTTCATAAGCATTGAGTGTTTTTTTTATGCGCGTGTTTAGTACAATAGTGTACACGGAGTATTGATTTGGTTTTCGTACTTTGATTTTTAGCTCACGTGTTAGATTTTCCGGGGCAACCACATCGTCGGTGATATTTTCGTTACGTCTTCGCTAGAACCACTACTACTACGCAAGGTGAGTCTATAGCCTTGCTCTTTACTTATTTCAAATGTTTTTACCCGCGAGGGGGATACATGCTATTTAAATGAAAATGAACATAAGTCATGAATGATTGTTGGACCCGAATGTTGCCATGAATTATGTTGAGTACCTAGTGGTAAAAGTCCCTAAATTCGTGAACTATTAACTATTGTCTTGGCCTTGTGTGGGTTGGAGATAGCCGCTTATACAATTGATAGTACTATGGGGTTGACTACCCTATCCAAGACGAGAGCTAGGACGTTGAGTATCCTCTGCGGACGGATAACTTGTGATAAGAAATAAGGTATAATTACAACTAATGCCTTTAGAAGGGGCCTTGGTTGCACTAAAATCATGTCGGTCTATGTACGCGGGTGATTGAGTTAACGGATTAGTGTCACGAGCTTAAACACAATTATTAGCTATTGCTAAAGATAATATCCTTTTTTTGGTAAAGGGTTGCCCCGGTAAATATATTAACCAAAAAAACGTTAAAGTACAAAGGAATGTGGCTAAGATACCACATTAACCGCAAGCTACAGGCAGCTTGTTAACAAAAGGGAATGAAACATCAAAACCTAATACATACTTCTACTAATAGACATAAATGCAACATTAGCAAAAGCCAACAAGAAAAATTTTTGAAACCATGCGACCAATCCACCATACCAGCAGCAACATATAGAGCGCAAAAGATCCAAGTAAGGCCGCCTCCTTAAAAAACCTTTACAAGCAAAACCCAATGGGAAAAACCTCGCAAAGGGAAAAAGAGTACGGCCCTTACCCAGCACTCCCATCAGGATCAATACACACCTTAGGGATTTTCCAATCTTCAAGAATCATTAGAGACACTGAAGAAATCTTCTTGAATTTAAAAGTGAGAAGCTTGAGCCTAACCGTATCACAAACTGAAGTTACAAGCTTAGCAACCGTCAAAGTCTTTTTGTTAAAAAGCTTATTATTTTGCTCTCTCCAGATGAAGTAGACCGAAGCCGCTAACACAACCCGAGCAATGATACTAACAACCGAACACCCCTTAGCTAAGGGTCTAATAAACTCCACAATATCAATCATACACGGAGAAATATTATGCATACCACACCTCCCACGCAATTGTAACCAAACCTGTGTAGAATAAGAACATTCAAAGAAAAGATGATTATGCGAGTCAGGGACCTGATTACACAAGGGGCACTTAAGCAACGAAAGATCAACATGAGGCCCAACATCCCATTGCTTAAGGCGGTCTTGCGTTTTCAATTTCTGCTTCAGAACTAACCACATATGAATCGCATGTCTCGGAACACACTGCGGAAACCAAACGACATGAAACCAAGTAACATTATTCGACCTCATCCGTATAGACTCCCATGCGACAGCCACAGAAAACGGCCGATTAACCCCATTATAGTCTCGCCAAACCATATTATCACTACGATTATCACAAAGCATTGGAACCGGTATAGAAACAATATTCGGAAATCGATCATACTAGTCCAACGGCCATCTCCAAGCTCCATTCATAATAAGATCCCTTACCTTGTCCGATAAAGCAAATCCTGAACGATTAATATGTCTAACAGAAATAGTATCTCGAATTGGGCATTCATCAGCCCATTTATCAAACCACATAGATGTATCTCTACCATCATAAATTTGGTGCCAAAAAAACAGTCGAATAATACTCTGAAGCTGAAGAAGCTTACGCCAACTCCAACTAACATCACCAATACATGGAACATCCCAGAAACTTCGATCTTTCAATTTATAATCATAAATCCAACGCACCCATAGAGACTCTCTTTTAGAAAGAATACTCCAAACATGCGACGTCATTAGAGCTGCATTAAATTCATCGAACCTACGTATACCCAGACCACCTTCAATCAGAGGCTTGCAAACAGTGTTCCAGGCTACTTTAGCTTTACCCCGCTTCATCTCTCCTTGACACCATAAGAAACCACGCATAATCTGCTCAAGCTCATAGATGACTCTAGCAGGAAGAATAAATACAGACGCCCAGTAAATATGCATTGACGAAAGAACAGAACGAATAAGTTGCACTCTCCCTGCTAAAGATAATATCCTTGAATAATAGATTGTGAGTACGGCAATGCTATTGAATGGTCATGATTGGTTTTAATACTTATGTTCAACTTATGATTTGATAAACCTATAGATTCGCTCAACCTTTGTGTTGACGATTTTAAGCATGTGTTTCACGTAATCAAGATTGATAGCAGCGGAGCATGCATGGAGGGAGTTGGTGCTTTATTGGTCTAAAATTAGGATTTCCTTCCCTTTTTAACAAATTATTAAAATTTCATGTCTTGGTAAAAATATGTAGTTATGTTTGGTTGAGATCTTTGGGGACAAGTAACGCTACTCTGATATAAACATCAATTTTTGGGTTGGAAATGTTTTAGACAATGATTATAAATAATCTTTTATGTTTATCTTAAACGTCTCTTTTGAGGTCGTTTTCTATATTTGTGTGAGATGTGCTATGAAATAACGCCCAATGTGGTATTCCGCTGCGTGGTATTTGGGGGGTGTTATATTAACAAAACCGATATTAGGTTTTCTATTCCAAAATAGCTCATAAGGTGTCTTATTATGGATTTTGTTGATCAATGCCCTATTCTGAACATAGCAGGCTGTATTCACAGTCTCAGCCCAAAAATCAATGGGAAAATGAGCATCAACCAACATGGTCCTAGCTGCTTCTATGAGTGCTCTATTCTTCCTTTCAGACACCCCATTTCTGTTATGGGTTCTAGCTATGCTAAACTGCCTAGTAATCCCTTTATTGACACATAATTCATCTAAATTTTTTTTCTAAACTCACCACCTTTATCACATCTAAGTATTTTAACCTCATTCCCTGTTTTCTTTTCAATTTCGGTAATAAAGTTAATCAAAACTGTGGCAGTTTCACTCTTTAAGGCCAAAAAGAAAGTCCAAGTAAATATAGAAAAAATATCAGTAATGACAAAACAAAAGGATTTACTATTTAAACTTTCTATATTAGTTGGGCCAAATAAGTCCATATGTAGCAAGTGAAGTGGTTTAGAACTAGAGTGCACGAGTTTAGACTTAAAGGAGACTTTGTGTTGTTTGCCTTTGAGGCATGCAACACAAGAATGATCATTGTGAAAAGCCTTTTCAGGCAAACCATCAATTAAACCATGTCTCACAAGTCTGTTTATGTTCTTAAAGTTTATGTGCCCAGCCTTCTGTGCCATAGATTACTTTTATCAACTAAAGCCTTAGCATATAGACATGACAAATTATTATTCATCCTAATTCTATTAAGATTCACATTATAAATGTCCTTATGCCTAGGTGTTCTATAATCAATAAACTAAAAAACCCTAGTTCTCTCTCCCTACTATGGGTGATTTCTGGCCGCCGCCTCTACTTCACTTTTCCGGCCATAACAACCTTTAGAATCGTATCTCTACCTCTGAATATTTGTTACCTTATCGATTATGTGTTCATGGATTTGTTTTTAGTCATCCATTCGTGGATATCTATGGCTATCCTAATCAGATCTTCGGTCAAGTTTCATTTGTTCATGGGTATGAAATCGATTCTTTAGGTTGTTTATATTTAGAGGTGGTGTGCTGTTAAGGAAATTGTCCATAGTAGATATAGTTACAGCCGATACCCTAACCTTATTTATAAGGGTTTCGTTATTGTTTTTATCTTTTAGGGTATCGATGTGGCTGTTTATGCGTTGATCCAAAATAATGGTTATGGTTTATTTTTTGTAGATCGTGGTTTGGGGTATTCGGCTAGTCGCGGTTAATTATGGTTGCCGAATTGGCTATGATCAGATCTGTTTTGATCATCTCCAATGAGTTCCTTGTGTTGCTGCTCTTATGGTCGAAGCCCTAGGTTTAGGGGTTTGTTGATTTTGCAATACTAGGAACGCGTGATGTTTTGGTATTCTGTTCTTCATAGATGCGACTTAAACTCTTTCTACGGTTTCGGTGGTGACCTGTAAACATCCGTGAGTCCCTTAAACCTTATGGTGTAAGGTTCGGTAATCGATTCATATTTTAGGGTTTGGTATGTGTAAGGGTACCATGACTGATCTTATTTGTTATCGTTTATTCTATACCGATCATCATCGCATGAAGGCAGTGTTGTGTGACTCTAACAGTTTGTAGGGTTACGTGTTTTATTCTGGTTGGTGGGTTATGGAGAGATATGGAGTGTCTTGAGCTGTAGATTAATCAGATAGATGATGATCCTAGCATCATTTTATATGCAACATATGACTTTGTTGTTCGAGCTGATGTGGAGTTCGATTGGGATTCGGCTTGGTGAATGCTAGGATGATTGGTTCTAGGGTTTATAAGCTGTTTGTGCTAACCTTGTGCAGGAGTACCAATAGTTTTTGAGGTTGTTTTATTATGAGGTATTCGATGCACTGGGTCTTATGTGAATCATTGCTGCACATACTTGTGTCGAGCAAGGTTCTTAATTTTGCACTCTTATGCTTGGATTAGGATATGAGTGGTGGTATTACGTTGTTTGCTGACCCAATTTGTGGATGACTAAATGACGTGAGGTGTTCCAGTGGGTTACACTATATTAATCGCATGAGTTGTGGTTATTGGTAGAATGCAACTTCTGCCTATTTCAAGACGGTTTGACGGCGATCAAAGCAAAATATTTTTATCTCGACTTGAGTGTCCATTGGATTTGTGTTTTTAAGCTAGGATTTCAGGACTGTACTTGCAATATTGTTTTTAGAAATTCTTAGCTTATTTGTTCTAGTCCAAAAAATGGCGTGTCATTTTTTGGGCGTTATTGCTGCACCGAATGTGTGCATAGTTGTGCCTATGTAACGGGCTGAGATATAGAACTTCATCTATATCCGTTGTACTTCAAAGTTTTTTTGGTGTAATATATTTTACCGGGGTGAGTCCCCTTTACCAAAAAAAAAATAAAAAATACATGCTTAAAATCATCAACACAAAGGCTGAGCAAGTCTATCGGTTTTACAAAACATAATTGAACACATCGTAAAAATTATTCACAATTGTTTAATAGAACTGTGGCTATACAATCTATTAATCAGGTATATCATATAATAGCAGTAGCTATTGAATTGTATTAAACTCATGACACCGACCCCTTAACTTAGTCACCCACGCCAAATGCCAGCATGACTAGAAAAATTACCAGTGCCCCTAGTAGGGTATTAATTTCAAGAATACCAATTCTCATTCACGTAAAATTATCCTTCCCAGCGGGTTACTCAGCGTAAAGCCCTGGTCTCAGATAGGGTTGTCAGCCCAATAGTACTATTATTAGAATAAGCGGCTATTCCCAACTCGCAACATCAAGTCAGAAGATAGTTAACGGCTCATGAATTTAGGGTCTTATGCAATTAGGTACTTATACAATTCATTTCATCAAAGGCAACATCGGGTCCAACAATTACTCATGACATGTGTTCATTTTACTTCAAATAGCATGTATCCCCCTCGTGGGTTTTAAAATCATTAAAACAAGTAGAAAGCGAGGCAATAGACTCACCTGAAGTAATAGCAGTAGTATGACGATCTTCGACGATAGTTGATGCCCGGTAAACACAAAAACCGCAACCTATCAAATAAGGTGCGTTCATCAATAATAAACTCGAGTAAAATCCATACTTAGTAATATCAAACTCAAAATCATAAAATCATAATCAATCCAAAATAAAAATAATACAAGTGCCCTTTTTACTCCATTCTATATGTTTATTCTATTAGTTAATTCTTTCGATAAAAATCTGTCGGTACACACCAAATGTACAAGCTCATTTACCCCACTTAAACACGTCAAATTTTTATGATACTAATCAGAAATGTCACTTACTATATATAGAAAGGCCTGTTAAAAACTCATCAAAAGATTTTACATTTAAAGTTCCCTGCCCGACACATCTTTGAACTACAAAAACCGGACAGTTTTACGTCAACAATTCATATAGTCTTTTAACACATTTATTTTTCTCCGTTTATGAAACCGACACTCAACTTTGAAATAAACTCGACATCCTCATACTTAACATTCAAAATCAGTCCATGACATATTTAAAAATCCATTTTATAGTCCCCGAGATTCGATCCAAATATCGACAACAATTATATATTGTGTCGGTACTCGTCTCCCGGTACACGAAATAATCAAACTAACGTAACTTTTCGTTCGTTTGGAGCTAGAATTCCTACCTTATACCAAAACGAAGATAAAAACATCCTCTACAACAATATCTTATTAGTTCATCTCAAACTCAAACTCATATTTTCAGAAAATTAACTTTAATAATCTGCTATAAAATATATATTTAAAAATCACTCAAAATTAATTTTTCATCACATTTTAACCCTATTTTTACCACTATAATCATTCTTACACTGCTAGTTTATATCATAACACACTAAATCATCCTAGATGATCAAATCATAAAAATCCAACTCAAAAATATTAACATGCAATCATAAAAACTAATATATATATAAACATAAACACCTACATACAACAACAATTTAAGATCAAAGATCAAGATTTTCATCCAAAAATGGGTTTTTCAAAAATGTTCATGCATGTGGGAAATTTTCATACCAATGGATAGAGATTGATGAACTAAGATGGGTCTTAGATTAGTTTTAAGAGATTCAAGTTAAAATTTGAGGTGATGGTGGTTTTGTGGTGGCTAGGGTGGACGGACAAAGAGAGGGAGAGGAGGGAGAGAGAGAAATTTGTGAGTGGAATGTGTTTGTGTGTTTTATTTGAGTTAAATTTTCCTTTAATATGGAAAACGTTTAGGGTAGTTTTTGCCAATTGTGATTCTTTTGGACCAAAATGCAAATACTTTGTTAAAAAGCGGGAAATGACTATTAGTCACTTTTGAAAATTTTTACGGGTCTCGGGTTTCATAAAAATGCTTCTCAAAACTTAAAACGCACACAAAATAGGATATTATATAGTCCCGGCACGACTTAATACGACATTAAAAATAAAAACGTCAAAATATTAAACATCGACATGTTTAAAATAAAATATAAAATTTCTCGGGCATCCGTCGATATCATCATCACTAATAATCCTCGCAACTTGTCAAACGTAAAAATAAAATTTCAACATCATCCAAATCAAATCACAAATTGTCATAATAATCAACATTGTCAAAAATTTCAAAAATATACTTAAAAATATAATTAAATAATGACCAAGATTTTGGGTTGTTACATAAAATCCCCATGCAATCACTTGATCATTATTCATCACCATCATACATATACATTTTGAAGTAAATAGACAAGTACATTTACAAAATTAATAGGATGATAGAAAGAAACAATTTTTATACCAACCAAAGTGATGGAAAAGATGAGATTTTGGATGAACAAGGCTTGATCTTGTAACCAAACCTTTAACTTTGCAAAACAACTTTTTGAAATCTTCAAGTATATGAACTCCTTCTTGAAAATCAGCCCTAGGACTCCATGAAAACTTCCTTTCACAAGTTGTAATCACCTCAAAACAACCTCCTTTTAAGTAGTTATCATTATATGTTGATTGTAGATTAAGTTGTTGGTTAAAATTTGATGAAATGGTGGGATGGTGATGGTGGTGGACGGCCAAAGAGGGAGGGGGAGAGAGTTTTGTGAAAACTTTTTACTTACACTTGCATGTATGAGAAGTGTATGAGAAGTTTTGATGGTTTTGAAACTTAGTCATGTTATGAGACAAGTGTCTCACAATAGCTAAAATTTTGAAAACAAAGGGTGTTATGCCATTGTGAAATCCTCCCCTATTAGGGGTGGGACAAGTATTAAACTTGTCTCATCCCTAATATTTTGCGGATACTCCTCAATTCTAGTTTCCTCGATTTACGTTCCCTCGGGTCGATTTACGAAAAATGTTTTTGCAAATTATGAAATTACGGCACAAAACGATTCTAATAAAAATTGTCTCATAAGGAGCACAAAAGCGTAAATACGTAAACCTATGGTTTCCGGTTTAAACGTAAAAGACGTTAAATTATGCACATAAGCCCTAATTTCTTCCCGTAATTATGTGAGTTCATAAGATAACAATAAAATAATAATTATAAATAAAACTTGAGAATAAAATAACGACCTCAAATTAACGGATTGTCACAATAAACGCCGGTTTAGGAAGTTCCTGGTAACTACCCACTAGTCACAGGTCAAGTTTTAGAGCCTATAGGTCGAAGCCTTGGGCTTTGATACCATAATTGGAACAACCCACTTTCACAAGGAGGGCGTTATGTCATAATCATGGTGTGTCATCAAAGCATAATAAAGGCATAACGTCATAAAGACATAAAAGACCATCAGGAAAGCCAGAATCAAACATCGGCTCCTAACAAAGCTCAACATGCATAAATTAAAGGACGTAGAAAGGAGAAAACATGTTCCTAACCAAGCATAAGTATTTAAAATGAGAAAAGGAAAGGAGTCTGAGGTAGCTCTCATCCTAAGCACATACTCTCAATGCTCAAGCCTGTCTTCAGGTACATGCCGTATGAGACATGAAAAGAAAATACGACTGCGCAATAAGCTCAGTGGATGGGTAATGACATGATAAGAATAATTGTAACATGAGTAATAACATGAAATGCAGTGGAAATGACATGTATGTCCTGAGTAAACCTGGGAGATAATTTATGAAACATGAAGAGTAACTGAAATGTAATAGGTTGTACATGGAATATAAGTAAATGCCCACGAGCTAATATAGGTCATAACATGTCATGCAATATAATATCCTTAATGTGTGCATGAATAAATAGAGGGGTTGCCTCGTCATGTAATAGAGGGGTGACCTTTAATAATAGTAACATGGGTGGAAGGATCAGCTCCAATGTGATGGGGTGTAGAGCACACACCAAACCAATCACCATGTACGTGTGAACATGTAAACTAGGATGCGCCCATTCGCCACATAATAATAATATATATTGCCAACTTGTAATATAATGTGTAACATGAAGGGACGCCACGAGAAATCATTCTCGTCACGGAAGAGTCATGACATGGGTGCCTCATATGTCATGGTCATGGTACCTCCATAACTAGGTGGTAAATCATGTAAGTCATGGTCATGAATGTATATAGCTCGGGAAATATCTGGGTCATGAAATAAATAATAATGAGAGAATGGCAACATGAAAAGTTTTAATATCATGAAATTGGGGAGAACATGTGGCATAGCAAACGGGGAATCGTAATCATGAATAGAAATGAATGTCCTTACTGAAGGACGGAATATCCGTACCTTGTGTCCAACAAGAAGAAAGAGATGGATAACGGAAAAGTACTACTCCAACTTCACGTGATCTACATGTTAAAGGACACGTATGAGTTACTTGTTCATGACTTGAGTTACTTGTTCATGGTTTATGATGAGACTGCTTTTATACATAGTCTCATCGTCCAAAAAGGGCTTTTAATGTATAAAATATCATGAAAATACCCCAATATATGCTTGTGTTTTTTGCTTGTGTATTTTAGGTACGGATATTGAGAAAATGACAAAAGATCACAAGAATCATGCATAAACGAACACGGGAAACGAAGCTGCACATTGAACCAAGCCCTAATGAAGAATTTCCCAAGACAAACCCTTGAAGATTTGAAGATTTATGAAGAAGGGTCCTCCAATATTGAAGAACTGACACTTTATACCCTTGTACCCTCATAATTACAAGATTGGTCCCTAAAGTTTGTCGATATTGCAAAAAGGGCCCTCCACTTTGAAGAATTGGCAATTTTAGTCCCTCAACAAAACAAAATGTCAATATTAATCCTCCTCAAAGTCAATCAGACCATGAAGAACTTCAAGTTACAAGAAATTACAAGTTTGGTCCTTTAAAGATATCAAAGTTACCAAAAGGACCCCTGACTTTGAAGAAATGGCAAAAATGGTCCCTCATTAATCATGACTTGGCAATTTCAGTCCTCCAAGAAGTCAACAAGACAATTCAAGACCACTATCTATGAAGAAAATGCCAAATCAGTCCTTCAAGAATAAAAAATTGGCAAGAAATACCACTGAAAAATACTTTGGAAAAGTATTTGGGGCAAAAGTGTGAAAAAGAAAACTTTCAATACAAAGGAAAACGGATTTTGGTGTATTTATTTGCAAGTGAAAGGATTTATAAAGGTGGGGGACTATTCTTGGCAGACAACCTAAGTTACCTTAACCAGTGTCATGGTGACACGTGTCCCACTCAACCAAACCAACCAATCACAGCTCACCTTCACTCCACCTCACCATTCTACTTCACCAGGTTTATTATTTTTTAACCTTTAAACACTAATTTAAACCTTAATCACTCCCCAAAACAGATTAAACACTATGTTCTTGGTGTTCTTCACAAAATTGGGTTTTTCCTTAATCCTTGTAATTAGCACTTGATCACCTCCAGGATTACAATTAAGGTGACACTAAACACAACCCCACCCTTAAACCCTATGCCACATCACCACAAGAGTCACATGATAAACCCTCTTCACACGGTTTTGAGGAAAAAGCCAAAAGATGCCAGGAAATCAACACTCCACATTCCAGCTTACTCCTTAAGCTTATTTGGAGCCATTGGATGCATTTTCACACATGTCACCTCCACAAAACGCCAATTCTCAGTCACATGTTCAAGATTCTTCAAGCAAGACAAGGGGCAAATTGGGGACTTCACAACTTTAGGGTTTACGTTTTTTAGCCTCTTAGCAAGTAGTTTGTAGCCTATAAAAGGCATGGGACTTAGTCCATTAGTTTTTGCTCTTGAATTTTCCATTGTTCACAAATCTGTAAATCATATATTCAGTTAATGAAATGTGTTTGAATTTGGTGAAGAAAAATCAAGTGCCAACCTTATTATTTGTATATTGTTGTTTGATGTTTACAAGTCTTTGATCTTAAAACCTGTTTTCAAAGGAGTGTGCAAAAGTTTGCACATTTTCCACTTTTCTTGATATTTTGCTAAGTCTAGTTCAAACCTTGGAATTCTTTGGCTATAAAGCTGATCATAGCATCCTGATATTGAGTTATCAAGGTGTGGTGAAGCCTATAACTTGGGGATAATCAAGTGTGGGGAACTAAGGTTGCATTAATCAAGAATTTTTCACTTTTCTGTTTTGATATTTTGCTTCTAACTTTTTTGAATCTTAGCAGGCTTTATTATGGAAGCTTGTGCTTGTTCTTGCTAGCACATAAGCTAAAAATTCGTGGGTGTGGATGTACATCCATGAGGTACACACCATCCTACTCAAAATCTGTTAAAAAGTTGGATTTTTGGTGAATTTGTGTGCTACTTGTGTTCTTGCTGATTTTGTGGGTCAATCTTGCTTAAATCTGCATATTACATCTGTTATTGTATTGATTTGGGCTTGGGTAACCTTGGAATATACTTTCGATTTGAAAAATTAATAGGGTGTTTGGGATTACCTGTTTGAGATTATAGTGTGTTATTTTGTGGTTGGAAGTTTGTGTTTGTGCTTTGTATTTGCTATATACTTGTTTGAGAGCTATTTGCTGCAAGTTATTGTGTTTAAAACCTTGAATCAAACATTGTGCTATATCTCATTGATTTGGACTGTTTATGGCCTAAGATTTTTGTAATATCCAGAATATATGCATGCTTAGGGTTACGAGGTTTTAAATCATTGTTTATACAATATATGTGATAGGTCTAAGTGTTTGAATTTGGCTTGTTGGTCAAGTGCATCAGCAAGTGTTCATAACTGCTTGTGTTAGTGTTCATCAGTAACTTTGTATGCTTGAATCTTGATTGAGATTTTGAATCATTGCATAAAACCTGTTTAAACTTGTTCATTTAAGTTTATTATAGCTTGTGTATGCTTTTGGTGCAATTTGGTTGGCTGAAATTTGCTAAAACAGCTTATAAGTGCTTAACTGCTTATTGTTCAAAGTCTGGTGCATGTCTGATACTTAATTGAATTAACGGTACAAATTGGCTGATTGTGATTGTGATTTCTTTGTTTTTATTGACTCCTTATGATCCACTGATCATTTGGGTGCCTTTGTGTAACTTGAAATCCACAAAAAAGTCACTAAAGACAAATAGTCAAACAAGTCAAGTAGTGGAAAAAGTTTCCACTGCTCAACATCCAAAACTAGCCCCTACTAACCCTTCCTACCTTGCGATTCTCTCTAATGGCGGCTGAATTCCCTTGTTTCATGCGATCCAATTAATCCTTAATCTAGTCGGCTCCTAACTCCTATATCTATCTTTTTTATATCTTGTCTTTGCGATTTGATATTAAAACGATTTTGTTGGGGTGACGGCTGCTAGTTAGGGTTTTTTTTTGGTTTGTTTTTTTTAGGGTTTCGTGGCCGGTCAGTTTCTTTAGGGTTTATTATTCTGCGCTGCATTAATTATTTTGTTTTGATTCGTAATCATGGAGGTGGGTTAGGGCTTGTTTCGTAATCGCGTGGGATTCAACCCTAATTTTCTAGGGTTTTGTCTTGTGGGGTTCTCGGTGCCTTTTCTTTCTAGGGTTAGGGTTTTTTGTTTTGTTTGTGGGTTAGAGAGATGGAGATGTCTGGTGATAAGGGTTCTCATAACAACTCTGGTTCGGCTGGGGTTGATGTTCGTCATGGTAGTCAGGAGATTTAAACCAATTCGGGTAAAGGAACTGGTGTGGATGTGAGATCGCTTGCGAAGACTGTTCTTAACAAACCTGGAGGGTCGTTTTCACGTAAACCGGTTAGGGCTTTTGGAGGTATAGACGATACTACACCCTCGTTTGCGTCCATTGTCCAGGAATAACAGCAGAAGAAGGTTGTTAAAATAGGAGAGCTGCGCAGTGAGGAGGTGGTTCCAGGGGCAACGGCTGTTCTTCCCATGGAGGCAGTGGAAGAAATTAGCTCCAGATTTGAGCATACGTTGTACGGATATTTTATTGGAAAAAGGCTGCCGTTCCCTTTGGTTGAAAATTATGTGAAGAATACCTGGGCTAAGTATGGCTTGAAGCGTGTGCAACTGCATGAGGAGTTCTTCCTGTTTCAGTTTGAGTCGAGTGATGGAATGGATCGAGTTTTAGAGAATGGCCCGTGGTTAGTTCGGTTGGTTCCGTTATTCTTGAATATTTGGACCCCTACTACATTACTGAAGAAGGACGAGGTTAAAAAGGCACCATTGTGGGTCAAACTTCACCATGTTCCTATAGTGGCCTATTCGGAGATTGGATTGAGCTTGATCACAACACAGATTGGAAAACCGATTATGCTGGACTCTTATACAGGTAATATGTGTGTGAGTTCATGGGGCCGGAATACATATGCACGTGCTCTTGTTGAGGTGTCAGCTGAAAAGGATTTGGTAGACTCGGTGGTGACTGCTATCCCGCGTGGGGTTGGGGAGGGGCATTCTCTTGCTACTGTTGATGTGGAGTATGAATGGACTCCACCTCGTTGTGCTACTTGTATGGTGTTTGATCACAAGAATGAGGTTTGCCCACGGCTGCCTAAAGCAGTGGTTGTGGATAAACCGTCTGCGACTAGAGGGGATGGTTTTATTGATGTTACCAGAAGAAGGAATAATACTTATCGTCAGTCTCAGGCTATTTCTGGTATTAAACAGGGTAAGTCAGCGCCGAATTTTCAGTACCGTCGTGTGGAGAAGGGAGAATCCTCTAAGGCTAAGTCTAATAATAATGCTCAACAAGCTACCTCATCTGTCGGGACGTCAAAGGATAGGATTATTCCTAGTAGTCAGAGGGTTGGTAAGGATACAGATGTTGTTCTTGGGAATAAATTTAGTGCGTTGGATAAAGATGGGGATACGGATTGGGAGGATGCTAATGCTAAGGGAGACATGGTAAATGATAGCGATAGTGAGGTGGATGAGAATCTTATCATGGAGGGTCCGGATGCTAAACAGGGGACTTCTTCATCTCCAGGGGCAAGCACTCCTGTTATGGTGGTTCCTCATGATTAATGTCGCTTCCTGGAATATAAGGGGTCTGAATTTCTCCCCTAAACAAAGTGAAGTTCGTCAAGTGATTTCTGAGAATAATTTGTCCATTTGTGCTATTCTGGAATCACACGTCTCTGACTCTAATTTGGTGTCGTTATGTTCTCGTGTATTTCGCCATTGGGATTGGACATCTAGTGGTTCGTTATGTGTGAAGGGTGCTAGAATCATACTTGGGTGGAATCATAATGACGTTGATGTTGTGGTAATTAATATGGATGATCAAACCATTCATACTCGTGTATGGTTAAAGCTTGAGAGGAAGGAGTTATTTTGTTCGTTTGTGTATGCTCACAATAGGTATATTCAGCGTAGAGGCTTGTGGAGTAATCTGGGCATCCATAAGTTATACGTTCGTGATAGACCATGGTGCTTATTGGGGGATTTTAACGCTACTCTTCAGCTTGATGATTCGTCTGCGGGTGGGTCTTATATTGATATTGCTATGCGTGAATTTAGGGAGTGTGTTGCTAATATAGAGGTCTCAGATGTTCAGCATGTTGGGTTACATTTTACATGGAACCAAAAACCGCAAGGTCAGGGTGGTTTACTTCGTAAGATTGATCGAGTTATGGCTAACTTGGAGTTTGGGGTTTCTTTTGTGGGATCTCATGCTGTTTTTAAGCCATATAGAATTTCGGATCATTCTCCTGCTGTGCTTAATATTCCTACATTAACGAAGCCTAAACCTAGACCGTTCATGTTCTTCAATATCTTGACTCAAAGTGATCGGTTTAAGGAGGTGGTTCTGGATGGGGGTCTTTGCAGGTTTGCGGGTTTTCTATGTTTCAAGTGACGCAAAAGCTTAAAAATATTAAGAAACCTTTACGGAAGCTACTGATTGATAAAGGTAATATTCATGATAATGTTACGAAGTTGCGGGAGGAACTTGATAGATTACAGGTTGCTTTGGATGTGGATCCTCAGAATGTTGATTTGCGTGAAATGGAAGCTACGGCTGTTGGGTCTTTCAATCAGGCGCTTCTTATGGAGGAGCGTTTTTTGAAGCAAAAGGCTAAAATTACTTGGCTTAAAGAGGGGGATACGAATTCTGCTTATTTCCATAAGGCTGTTAAAAGCTGTATTAGTAGAAGCCGTATTGATGTTATAACTAAACTAGATGGCACTATTTGTGAGAATGAGCAGGTGGCCGTGGCTTTTGTTGAACATTATGAATCTTTTCTTGGTCTTGCGGGTGATACGGGAGGTTTTAATACGATGGACCTGTTTAATTCTACGCTTTCTGATGAGGATGCATTAGACATGGTCAGAGATGTAACCAGTCAGGAGGTTAAACGTGCGATGTTTGATATGGGTAATGACAAATCGCCAGGTCCGGATGGGTTTACCGCTGCGTTCTTTAAGGAGTCATGGGAGATTGTTGCCAATGATGTAACTAAAGCGGTCTGTGAGTTCTTTTCTAATGGGAAACTGCTTAAGGAGGTAAACCATACGATTATTGCACTTATTCCCAAAACTAATGCCCCAAATAGGATTAATGATTATCGGCCTATTTCTTGCTGTAATGTATTATTTAAATGCATTACCAAGATTATTGCTAATCGGATTAAGGGTAGTTTGAAGTACCTTGTTAGTCTGAACCAATCAGCGTTTGTTCCGGGACGTCATATTGCTGACAATATTCTACTTACACAAGAATTGATGCATAATTATCATTTGGATTGGGGGAGTCCTAGATGCGCATTTAAAGTAGATATTCAGAAAGCCTATGATACCGTGGATTGGAATTTCCTTTGTGAGGTCCTTATTGGGTTTGGGTTTCATCGTCGTATGGTGACTTGGATTATGGAATGTGTGACTACGGCATCGTTTTCTATTAGTATCAATGGTTCGCTGCATGGTTATTTTAAAGGTAGGAGGGGTCTTCGTCAAGGTGACCCTCTTTCCCCTTATTTGTTCACATTGGTTATGGAGGTATTAACGCTTATGCTCAAACGGAGGGTTCGGGATGCTGAGTCTTTCAAGTTTCATAGATACTGCTCGAATATGGAATTGATTAATCTATGTTTTGCTGATGATTTATTCTTATTTTCGCATGGAGATGTTAGTTCGGCCATGGTTATTAAGGAGGCTCTGGATGAATTTCAACATGCTTCGGGGCTTACGCCTAGTCTTCCTAAGAGTACTGCATTTTTTTGCAATGTTCTGAATCATGTTAAACTCTCTATTCTTCAGGTCTTACCGTTTGAGGAGGGTCATCTTCCAGTAAAATATTTGGGGGTTCCCTTGGTTTCATCTCGTCTTATTATTAGAGATTGCCAGGATCTAGTAGATAGGGTGCGGACTCGTGTGCAGGATTGGAAGAATAAAGCTTTATCTGCTGCAGGTAGGCTGCAATTGGTCCAATCTGTTATCGGTTCTATGCATGTCTATTGGGCGTCGGTGTTTGTGCTTCCTTCTCGTGTCTTGCTTGATATTGAGCAGATTATGCGTGGTTTCTTATGGTGCCATGGAGATATGAGGAAAGGTAAGGCGAAAGTGGCTTGGGAAGTGGTTTGTCTTCCTAAGGATGAAGGTGGTTTAGGTATTCGTCGTTTGGATATCTTTAATAAGGCTCTCATGGTCTCGCATATTTGGAAGCTCTTAATTATCAAAGAATCTCTTTGGGTGAAATGGATACATGAATATAAGCTTAAAGGTAGGAATTTTTAGGAGATTCCTTGTCGTGGTAATATGACGTGGGGATGGCGCAAAATTCTTCAATTAAGGCCTATTATTAGGGAATTCATTTGGTATAAGATAGGTGATGGGTCCAAGATTTCGGTTTGGTCGGATATGTGGTGCCCGGAGAGTCCGTTAGCTAAAACTATTTCATCTAGGGATATTCATCGTGCGGGCTTTAATTTCGATACTAAAGTTAAGGATGTCATTCGTGATGGTCAGTGGTTATGGCCTGGTTTCATTAGAGGTAAATTTTCTTGATAATATTGGTATACCAGTTATTCGTGAGGGTGTTTTGGATAGTTTGCTATGGAGGAGTGAAGGAAATGCTCTTAAACCATTTTCTGTTTCTAATGTATGGTCTTCGATTCGTCCGCGGGATCTAAAGGTGCCTTGGTATGATCTTGTGTGGTTTTCTTGTTGTATTCCGCGGCATTCTTTTAATTTGTGGTTGGTGATTAAGCAAAAGCTCAAGACGCAGGATAAGGTTTATTTGTGGGATGTTTCGGGTGCTTTGGCTACTTCGTGTTCTTTATGTGATATGCAGCCGGATTCCCATGATCACTTGTTTTTTGAGTGTTCGTTCTCACAGCAGGTTTGGAATAAAGTTCGTATGGTTGCTGACTTTGGATGCTCCAGTCCGCATTTCAGTCAAATTATGGCGCACATTCTTCCTTGGGCAAGGCGGAGGACTACTAGGAGTGTCGTCTCTAAGTTGATTTTGGCTGCAGCGGCGTATTTCATTTGGCAGGAAAGGAATTGGCGCTTGTTCAAATCGGTGAAGAGGACGGTGGACCAACTTTGTGAGTGTATTATTTCAACAGTTCGGTTAAAGATGCTTTCGTGCCGTTTTAAACAGTCTAGAGATGGGACTCGATTTACCCATCTCTTAAGTTTACCGGAGTCTTATCTTATTTGATGTTTGGTTTTAGGTTTGTTGGTGTATGTTCCATTAGGTGGTTTTTCCCTATTGGTGTTATTGGTTATGTAGTTTGTTAGATTCATATGGCATGTCATATGAATTAGTGGTTGTTCAAGCGTTTGCTTGAGGTTAATGTGACACTTCAGTCACATTCCATTGTACTTAACTGTTTTTTGGGATTAATATATTTTACCGGGGTGAAGTCCCTTTTACCCAAAAAAAAAAACTAGCCCCTACTAGTGTAATTTTGCATTCAGCTTATTAATAAGCAATATTGGCTTATTTAGACTTGCAACAACTTACTTTTTGTGATCAATCTTCATCATTTGACCCATTTGTTTAAACAGGAGCTTAGTAGACTTTGACTTTGACTTTTTGCTAGAAAACTCATAAAGTTGACTTTTAAAGAAGTGCTTATTTGCTTATTCCAACTTATTGAGTGAAGTTATTTGAAAACTTTTTGTTGATTAAGCTTAGTTAAGTCATTTAATAGCTTTTGAAACTTGAATCAGCTCTTGGGGTGGCCTAGAACTCGAAAACGACTATTTTGTCGTTTTGTGAAGATAGCTTATTGCTTTTTCAGGCTTATTCCTTGGAATTTTTTCAAATTTCTTTTTACATAAGTCTTAAGTAACTCAAAAGAAGCTTGTGTGTCTAATTTGAGCTTATGGCATCAGCTTATAGCTTAATGGGCCAAAAAGCCCATTAAGAATAAGCTGTTTGAAATAAGCCAGCTTAAATCACATTTTCAGCTTTTGGGCCTTTGAAAAATTGTGTTCAGAATCAAATTTTGAGTTAGATAGGAGCTTTTGGGCCATTTTTATAAACATTTTTCTTATTGGGCTTATTTTGGCCCAATAAGAGACTTTGGCCCATTTGAAGGCCCATTAGGGGTATTTTTGTAATTTCAACTTCATTTCTGTGTTTATTAGGTTAAATTAAGCTAGTTTGCAAGTTTTTAGAATTTTTTTATAAATTTTGGATTTTTGATATTATTTTATTATTATTTTATTATTAAAAATTAAAATTTAGATTTTTCAAGTTTTTATATTTTTCTTAGGTTAAATACATTGAGTTAGGAATTTTACAACTTTTAAGAATAATTTTATTGTCATTAGATTAATTTTTATAATTATTTTAAGTTTTAATAGTTTTTAATTTTTTTAAATAGCTTTAATTAATTTTAAAATTTTCAAAAAATAGTTTTAAATTAAGTTATGTCATTTTAGAGGTTTACAATTGAAAAAATCTAATTTTGGGCTTTTTGTTAATTAAATTGATTTTTTGGGCTTTAATTAGCATTAAAAAATTAGTATTTAATTAAATAAAAGGTTTGAGTGATTTTTGATTTTTTGTAAACTCTAATTACATTATTTATGATTTATTGCAATTTTCTAGGAATTTTTAGGATAAAGTTTTAATTTTGGTACTTTTACGATTTTACATGTACGACATTTCGTCTTAGTTTTAATTCGTCATGGTAACCGTCTTTCTCTTCTAATCTCATTTATATTTTCATTTCTCATAAATATAATCACAAAGTTAATCATCTCTTAACACACACACCAAGCCTCCTTGAGAACGATCCCCACTTTGGGTCATAACTCGTGGTTTTCCTAAATCACTTGTTAATACTTGCCCTAATTACGCTCTTTTTCATAAAAGACATAGATACTAAACCATCATTTTGGCGCCGCTGTATGGGAGGCGTGTTGTGTTTTGATTTGGCAATTGTTGTTTTTATATAGCCATAATATCTATTTGTATTAGTAGTACTCTACTAATACGTATTATCGGTTTTTCGTTTTTTGTGTGAATATTATTAATATATTGTATACGTAGAACAATAAATTCACAAGTACTCCAAAAGTGTGAAAACACAACCTTGACTTGGGAGGTCATTACCCAATAATTGTATTCGAATCTCAAACCAAAAGAAAAAGGCAAAAATAGATAAATACTTTCGCGAAGCTCGATTTTGAAAACTACAAACTATAAGGTGGGTATAAGGCGGGTATTATAAAAATACCCTAAGGAAAAAGGCTCTTAAGTGCTTCGCGCCGCCTCGTTTCCCTGCTTGCTTGTGAGTATTTTGAGATTGAAAGCTAATCGAGGGTTTTGCCGCCCAAAGTATTACTAAGTATCATATATACTTTCTTGGTTTCATTTGATTAAACCCTCTTGAACGTTTTGGTGTTCCACCAACGTTCTAAAGTCCTCGAAGGCGTTCACTTCACATGATCGTTTTCATTCCTTGAGACTTCTTTAATCAAGAGATTTGATTAAGGAGGAGATTTGTAGATTTTGGTCTACTTAATACAATCACAAAAATCCAAAAAAAGTAAAAACAATCAAAAACCACAAAAAATTTGGAAAAATACAAAACACCAAAAAGAATCTTCTTTGCTCATCTCCTCGTTGTACGAGACGTCTATGCAAACCCGCAACCAAGCAAGACGTGCACGTAAACGAAGAAACCGAAAGGAGTCAACACCTACTCCTAATCTTTCTAGTGAGGAGTCTCCTATTGACGAACCTATCGTAAGAGAGGAACCAACCATGGAGAATCGAACTATGATGGAGTTACTTCTAGCACCCACCGAGGGTTATGGAGAGGCTATTGTAATTCCGTTATCCTTGCGGAGAATTTTGAAGTGAAAACGGGTTTGTTGTCGATGATCAAAAACAACAAATTCCGTGGTGATGAAAAGGACAACCCGCACAACCATATCCACCAATTCAATCGTCTTACCGCCACTTGCAAATTTAAGGATGTTGCTAATGACTCGATTAAGATGATGCTTTTTCCGTATTCCTTAGCGGGGCCAGCTAAAATTTGGTTAGAGAAAGAGCCACCCAATTCTATATTGACGTGGAAGGATCTCGTTTCAAAATTTGTGAACCAATTTTTTCCGCCCTCTAAGACTACGCATTTGAAAAACGAGATTTCAAAATTTTCACAAGAATTTAATGAAAGTTTTTCAACGGCTTGGAATAGGTTTAAGGAAATGTTACATGAGTGTCCTCGTCACAGTTTTTCCGACTTGCATCAAAATGACACGTTTTACAATGGACTTAATGATCATGAAAGGGATTATCTAAATGCCGCCGCGGGTGGTAATTTTTTGTGTAAAACGGTTGAGGAAGCTTTGGTGATAATTGAGAATAGATCTAAGGTGTATAGTCCTCGTAGCACGTCGAGTGTTCGTAAGGCTTCGTCTTCGGCTTCACCTTCTTTGTCTAATACCATCGATGCTTGCCAAATTGAGGCAAACATGGAAAACAAAATCTTTGATAAGCTTAAAGGACTTTTAATTGAATTCAAAGTTGGAGAACAAAGTGCTCCCGCTACGGCTAAAGCGGTTGAGGCTTCATGTATGTATTTTGGTGGAGGTCATGATTTCTCCGAGTGCATTACCAACGGTAGTAACACTTCGAGTGCCTACGCGGCCACGGGAACTTACAACCAAAACGGTCAAGTTACCCGTTCTAATCAATTGACTCCACCGGGTTTTGGTTCAAATCAAAATGCTAACAACAACTATCGAAACAATCAAGTTGGTTTCAAAAACAATTACAACAAAGGAAACTATGGTAATCAAGGGGCTAATAATCAAGTTTCAAACAAAAATCAAAGTGATTTTCAAAACAACAACAAAAGTTTGCAAACTTTGAAAGATCTTCCAAATGAATTTGTTGAATACGCTAATGGGAACGATGCTAGGTTTGACAACATTCAAATATAAATCATTAGCCTAATATCCGAGTTTAAGAACGACTTGAAGAAAGAGTTGAAAATGAGTTAGCAAATGAGCTTAAAATCCATACAAACAAGATGGAAGGAAATATAACGAGGTTACAACAAAACCAACAAAAAATGTAACAAGGGAAACATGAAATTAAGCAAGAAATGATTAAGGCCGAGAAGAGGCAATCCATGTTTGAGGACAAAATTTCATCTATGTGTGAGGCAATTATGTGCAAACCGTCTTCAGTAGTCTTCCTAGTAACACCATATCGAACCCTAAGGGAGAGATGAAAGTGATTACCACACGTAGTGGTAAGACACTTAAGGAACCGACTCCTCAACCAATTGCTCCTACGAAGGATGCAATTGAGGAAGAACCCGAGGTGGTGGTCGAAAAGGAGCATGTCCAAATCCCACGAAGTACCGCTCATGCCACACCTACGGTTGACCCATTACCACATTTGGAACCCGAGATTCCAAAGGCTATGCGTATACCTCAACCCACACCACCTTTTCCCTATCCATCGAGATTTAGAAAGGAGAAACGTCAAGAGCGCGACAATTACCAATTTGGTCTTTTTATGAAAATGTTTCGTGATTTGCACTTTAATGTGAGTTTCGCTGATGCTTTGGTCATGATGCCTCGATTTGCCGCTAAATTTAAGAGTATGTTGAACAACAAGGAGAAATTGCAACAATTGTCTAGTTGTTCATCGGTTTATCTTAATCGCATACCTCAAAAAGTCGGTGATGCCGGTAAATTCTTGATCCCTTGTGCAATCCAAGATATGAAAGAATGTTATGCCTTGGCCGATCTTGGTGCTAGCATTAACTTGATGCCACTTGCAATCATCAAGTCGCTCAATCTTTCTAATCTTACTCCTTCACTAATGTCTATCGAGTTGGCCGACCATTCCACGATTCCCGCATGTGGATTGACGGAAGACGTTTTTGCGAAAGTGGGGAAGTTCTATTATCCGGTAGACTTTATCGTTGTCGATATTCCCACGGATCCTTAAGTTCCTCTCATTTTAGGTCGTTCATTTTTAGATACGTCTATGGCTTTGATTGATGTTCATGCTAGAAAGATCACCTTACGTTTCAACGACGAGGAACTTGTTATAAACGCAACTCAAAACTCTCAAATTTCTCATGTTTATTCCGTTTTCAACCATAAACCTCGTTGATATGATTGTCGTTGTTTGCGAGGAATTTTCACAAGAAGTTCTAGGTTTTGGTGATGATGAAAATAGTGGCAATCCCACTATGCTAGATCCCATTCTTGATAACTCGACACCAACCTTCACTCCATTTGAAGGTGGTGGTTTTACGTTGGAAGAATTTGATATTCCATGTACTTGTAGCGAAGACCTCGACAATGATGAGGACTTCTCGATTTTCAAGGATTTTCTTAACGATTTCCCATTTCCTCCACCCGAGGAGGTTATGAGTATCGAGCCCAAATATTCAATTGAGGAACCACCTATCCTTGAGTTGAAAGATTTACCTCCTCATCTCGAATATGTCTTTTTGGGACGAAAAGTTGCCAGTTATAATTGCGAAAGAACTTTCGGATGATGAAAAAACCGCACTTGTCGATGTTCTAAAGGATCACAAAGGGGAAATTGCGTGGAAGTTATCCGACATTAAGGGAATCGATCCCAAATTTTGTACCCACAAAATCTTAATGGAGGAGGATTACAAGCCCGCAATCCAATGTCAAAGGAGGGTGAACCCCAAAATTCACGTCGTCATCAAAAAGGAAGTCCTAAAACTCCTTGACGCGGGAATGATTTACCCTATTTCCGATAGCCCTTGGGTGAGTCCTATTCATTGTGTCCCTAAAAAGGGAGGAATGACCGTTGTGCCAAACGATGCCAACGAGTTAATTCCCACTAGACTCGTGACCGGATGGAGAGTGTGCATTGACTATCGTAAGTTGAATGAAGCCACTCGAAAAGACCATTTTCCCTTGCCCTTCATCGACCAAATGTTGGAGCGTCTTGCGGGAAACAATTTATATTGCTTTTTAGATGGTTTTTCCGGTTACTTCCAAATCCCGATCGATCCTCGTGATCAATAAAAAACTATGTTTACGTGTTCATATGGAACGTTTGCCTATCGTAGAATGCCATTCAGACTTTGCAATGCACCGGGAACCTTTCAAAGGTGCATGATGGCTATTTTTCATGATATGATCGAGAAGACGATGGAAGTCTTCATGGATGAATTTTCCGTGTTTGGTAGTTCGTTCACTTCGTGTTTGTCGAATCTTGAGAGAATGTTGAAGCGTTGTGAGGAAACCAACCTTGTGCTTAATAGGGAAAAATGTCATTTTATGGTTAAAAGTGGAATCGTCTTAGGGAACAAGGTTTCGAAAGCGGGGATTGAGGTAGATCAAGCTAAGGTAGACGTCATCGCCAAATTACCTCATCCCAAAACCGTTAAGGGAGTTAGGAGTTTCTAGGCCACGCGGGCTTTTATCGTCGATTCATCAAGGATTTTTCAAAGATCTCTCGACCTATTACACATCTTCTTGAAAAAGAGGCACGTTTTGTCTTTGACGAAGATTGTGTACGAGCCTTTGAAATCCTTAAGAGGAAACTTACCGAAGCTCCCATTCGTGTTGCTCCCAATTGGAACCTCCCCTTTGAGCTCATGTGTGATGCTAGTGACTATGCTATTGGGGCCGTATTGGGGCAACGTAATGAAAAACACTTCTTGCCTATTCACTATGCTAGCAAGACGATGACCGAGGCTCAACTAAATACACTACAATGGAAAAGGAGTTCCTTGCCGTGGTGTATGCATTTGAGAAATTCCGACCTTATCTCGTCTTGACAAAATGCATAGTGTATACGGATCATTCGGCTATCAAGTATCTTATGGCTAAACAAGATGCTAAGCCAAGATTACTTCGTTGGATTCTCCTCCTTCGAGAATTTGATCACAAAATTGTTGACAAAAAAGGAGCCGAGAATCTAGCGGCCGATCATCTTTCTCGTTTGGAAGATCCTCACCAAAGTGTTTACGAGCTCAAGGAAATCACCGAAATATTTCCGCTCGAGACACTTGGTGTAGTGAATTCTAAGCTTGATTCTTTCACCCCATGGTTTGCGGACATCGCAAATTACCATGCGGGCAACTTCATCATCAAGGGTATGACGACTCAAGAAAAACGAAAATTCTTTCGTGACATCAAGTTCTACTTTTGGAACGACCCTTACTTGTTTCGAACTTGTGCGGATCAAATTATCTGACGTTGTGTCTTTGGTACCGAAGCTTCTAATATCCTTAGAGCTTGTCACGAAGGACCCACGGGTGGTCACCATGGTGCTAATCTCACGGCTAAGAAGGTCTTTGATGCCGGTTTCTTTTGGCCTACTATTTACCGAGATGCACATGAGCTTGTGAAGTCATGTGACTCATGCCAACGACAAGGAAAAGCCTCACAAAAAGATGAAATGCCACAAAATATCATCCAAGTGTGTGAGATCTTTGACGTTTGGGGCATTGACTTTATGGGGCCGTTCCCATCATCTCGTGGTAATAAGTACATCCTTGTCGCGGTTGACTACCTGTCTAAGTGGGTGGAAGCTAAGGCTTTACCCACCGATGGTGCTCGTGTGGTAGTCAAGTCTTTGAAAAGCTTGTTTTCTCGGTTTGGAACCCCTCGTGCGATTATAAGCGATCATGGAACCCATTTTTGTAACGACCAATTCGAAAGGTTCCTAAGGAAATATGGGGTTACACATCGGCTTTCTACGGCTTATCATCCACAAACGAGTGGGCAAGTCGATGTTTCAAACCGAGCGTTGAAGAGGATCTTGGAGAGATCGATTGGGGAAAACCGACAATCTTGGTCGGATAAGTTGGACGATGCTTTATGGGCTTTTAGGACCGCTCATAAGACGCCCACTGGGTGCACTCCTTATAAGCTAGTGTATGGGAAGAATTGTCACTTGCCAATTGAACTCGAAGACAAGGCTTATTGGGCCCTAAAGCATTGTAATGATGACATGGAAACCGCGGGAAACACCAGAAAATGCAATTAAATGAATTGGAAGAATTAAGGGATATTTCTTATGAAAATTCATTGATTTATAAAGAAAAGACTAAAAAGTTGCATGATTCAAAAATTAAAAACCGGGTTTTTAACATTGGGGATCAAGTTTTGCTTTTTAATTCTCATTTGAAAATCTTTTCCGGTAAGTTGAAATCCCGTTGGTCCGGTCCATTCACCGTGACTCAAGTTTTTCCATATGGGACCATCGAGCTAGCTCAAAATGATGGCCCCAATTTCAAGGTGAATGGACATAGGTTGAAGCACTACTTTGGCGGGGAAGTTCCATCCTTGAACTACCTCGACCAAATCACTTTCCCAATGATAATTAGTATTGAGGGGATCGAGTCGAGCTCATGACTCGGTAATAAAAAACGAGGTGCCTCATGGGGGAGTCCCATGCTTATCCTATGTACATATTATCGCTTTCTAATGTAGTAACGTGTGGGGATTTATGCCCTTCCAACCTTTGTTCCGTTGTTGTTTGTGAATTGTGGATTTTAGATGATCATGATCTTCGCGATTGGAGCCTCTCGTGTTCGTTTTATGGGAGCACTCGATCGTTTGCTTTAAAGACTTTCTCAATATCCATGATATATCCTTTGATGTTCTAACCTTAGGTTTATAGCACACTTCATAAACGGCTTTAAATTTAACGGTTACACCCTTTCCATGCTAGATTAGGCATTCGACTACGTCTCTAGTATGGGGGTGTTTGCACCCCTAGACTCGAAACATTGAGGACAATGTTTAACTTTAGTATGGGGGGGGGTGAATAGATACTTTCCTTGCCAAACCTTCACGCTTTCCAAAGTTTATCTTTTTGTTTATTGTTTTGTTGCAAAATAAGGCTAAAAATGGCCAAATTTTAAATTTTTTCTCATGTTTTATAAGTGTTTGAAGACACGAATGCAGGTTTTCCGATGGCGAGAATAAGAGTAATTTTTGACTCGACCGTGCGTGTTGAGCACTTAGCTTCGATTCCTTAACTTCACATTAGGCTAAGTCTCTTAAATGAGGACGAGAATGATAGAGTTAATTATAAGTTACTATGCTAAACGTAGAGTACTCGTATTCTTTCAAAAACTCATGTGTTCTCGTTGTTTGCTTATTCTCCCTTCGCTTGTAAATATTTTTTGCTTAATAAATATTGACTTAGCGGTTTAGTCTTGATTGTTGGGTTTCTAGTCTTTTCTAGTAGCTTCTGTGTAATTAAATTGGGAAGACATTAAGGTATCGCCAGCGTCACGGTTTTGAAGTATTGGCACCTGAATAATCGAAAGCTTCACCCAGTAATAAGATTTCAAGTGCTCACCTAAATCAAGCAAACAATTTGAAGCCCACAAGGCCGACAAATCTTTGCAAAATTGAAAGTGAATCAAGCCTTAATCTTTGAAGCTTTAAAGATCCAAAATTCGCCTTTTCGTGAGGATATACGTCTTTGGCTAATAAAACCACCGATGAGGTGGATAATAAAAGGCAAGGTAAGACCGAAGTCATAATAAAAGCTTCATGGCGAAGTTGAATAAAAGATGGAGGTAAACCTATGATAATAAGGCCCTTCCGTTAGGGGGCGTATAAAAGTCTTGGTAATAAGTCTCATGTTCAAAACCGTTATAAAACCGTGTTTATCGATCCTTCTTGTTGACTTAATTTTTTGACATCGTAGTCTATTAGGAGGGGTTATTGATTTGATGATCTTGGTTACACCGTTAGGACTCTATTTTTAGACCTAAATCTCTATTATCGCATAAGTCAAACAATGTATCCTTGTGAAACATTCAAGACAAAATAAAATATAAGAGATACAACTTAGGAAAATGGGAGGATAAGTACGTCATTAGGGCATATGAGTAGTGTTAGCATTACTAACTTATAATGAAAATGATCTCGTTGTACGCTTAGCATGGAATTGGGGTAAAAATCGAGGACGATGAAATTATTTCTAACGAAGCTTCACGTGTTCTTATTCTATGAACCTAAACGTCCCATTTTGCGATGAAAATCATACATTATGTCTAAAACGCAATAGTAGTAGTGTAGTTAGTTTATCGTTCAATAAAAGTGAATAAAAATGAATTTTGGAGGTGCTACGATACTTTATTCTAGCATTGCGTGAGGGCACGGCAATGGTTTAGTATGAGGGGAGTGATGAGACTGCTTTTATACATAGTCTCATCGTCCAAAAAGGGCTTTTAATGCATAAAATATCATGAAAATACCCGAATATATGCTTGTGTTTGTTGCTTGTGTATTTTAGGTATGGATATTGAGAAAATGACAAAAGATCACAAGAATCATACAAAAACAAACACGGGAAACGAAGCCGCACATTGAACCAAGCCCTAATGAAGAATTTCCCAAGACAAACACTTGAAGATTTGAAGATTTATGAAGAAGGGTCCTCCAATATTGAAGAATTGACACTTTATACCCTTGTACCCTCATAATTACAAGATTGGTCCCTAAAGTTTGTCAATATTGCAAAAAGGGCCCTTCACTTTGAAGAATTGGCAATTTTAGTCCCTCAACAAAACTAAAATATCAATATTAATCCTCCTAAAAGTCAAACATACCATGAAGAACTTCAACTTACAAGAAATTACAAGTTTGGTCCTTTAAAGATATCAAAATTACTAAAAGGACCCTTGACTTTGAAGAAATGGCAAAAATGGTCCCTCATTAATCATGACTTGGCAATTTCAGTCCTCCAAGATGTCAACAAAACAAGTCAAGACCATTATCTATGAAGAAAATGCCAAATCAGTCCATCAAGAATCAAGAATTGGCAAGAAATACACCTGAAAATACTTTGGAAAAGTATTTGGGGCAAAAGTGTGAAAAAGAAAACTTGCAATACAAAGGAAAATGGATTTTGGTGTATTTATTTGCAAGTGAAAGGATTTATAAAGGTGGGGCACTATTCTTGGCAGACAACCTAAGTTACCTTAACCAGTGTCATGGTGACACGTGTCCCACTCAACCAAACCAACCAATCACAACTCACCAATCCACTTCACTAGGTTTATTATTTTTTAACCTTGGCGCCTAAACACTAATTTAAACCTTTATCACTCCCCAAAACAGATTAAACACCATGTTCTTGGTGTTCTTCACAAAATTGGGTTTTTCCTTAATCCTTGTAATTAACACTTGATCACCTCTAGAATTACAATTAAGGTGACACTAAACACAACCCCACCCTTAAACCCTATGCCACATCACCACATGAGTCACATGATAAACCCTCTTCACACGATTTTGGGGAAAAAGCCAAAAGATGCCAGGAAATCAACACTCCACATTCCAGCTTACTCCTTAAGCTTATTTAGAGCCATTGGATGCATTTTCACACATGCCACCTCCACAAAACGCCAATTCTCAGTCACATGTTCAAGATTCTTCAAGCAAGACAAGGGCAAATTGGGGACTTCACAGCTTTAGGGTTTACATTTTTTATCCTCTTAGCAAGTAGTTTGTAGCCTATAAAAGGCATGGGACTCAGTCCATTAGTTTTTGCTCTTGAATTTTCCTTTGTTCACAAATCTGTAAATCATATATTCAGTTAATGAAATGTGTTTGAATTTGGTGAAGAAAAATCAAGTGCCAACCTTATTATCTGTTTATTATTGTTTGTTGTTTACTAGTCTTTGATCTTAAAACCTGTTTTCAAAGGAGTGTGCAAAAGTTTGCACATTTTCCACTTTTCTTGATATTTTGCTAAGTCTAGTTCAAACCTTGGAATTCTTTGGCTATAAAGCTGATCATAGCATCCTGATATTGAGTTATCAAGGTGTGGTGAAGCCTATAACTTGGGGGATAATCAAGTGTGGGGAACTAAGGTTGCATTAATCAAGAATTTTTCACTTTTCTGTTTTGATATTTTGCTTCTAACTTTGTTGAATCTTAGCAGGCTTTATTGTGGAAGCTTGTGCTTGTTCTTGCTAGCACATAAGCTCAAAATTCGTGGGCGTGGATGTACATCCATGAGGTACATACCATTCTACTCAAAATCTGTTAAAAAGTTGGATTTTTGGTGAATTTGTGTGCTACTTGTGTTCTTGCTGATTTTGTGGCTCAATCTTGCTTAAATCTGCATATTACATCTGTTATTGTATTGATTTGGGCTTGGGTAACCTTGGAATATACTTTTGATTTGAAAATTTTGATTTGAAAATTTAAAAGGGTGTTTGGGATTACCTGTTTGAGATCATAATGTGTTATTTTGTGGTTGGAAGTTTGTGTTTGTGCTTTGTATCTGCTATATACTTGTTTGAGAGCTATTTGCTGCAAGTTATTGGGTTTAAAACCTTGAATCAAACATTGTGCTATATCTTATTGATTTTGACTGTTTTTGGCCTAAGATTTTGGTAATATCTAGAATATATGCATGCTTAGGGTTAAAAGTTGTTAAATCATTGTTTATACAACATATGTGATAGATCTGAGTGTTTGAATTTGGCTTGTTGGTCAAGTGCATCAGCAAATGTTCATAACTGCTTGTGTTAGTGTTCATCAGTAACTTTGTATGCTTGAATCTTGATTGAGACTTTGAATCATTGCATGAAACCTGTTTAAACTTGTTCATTTAAGTTTATTATAGCTTGTGTATGCCTTTGGTGCAATTTGGTTGGCTGAAATTTGCTAAAACAGCTTATAAGTGCTTAACTGCTTATTGTTCAATGTCGGGTGCATGTCTGATGCTTAATTGAATTAACTGTACAAATTGGCTGATTGTGATTGTGATTTCTTGTTGTTATTGACTCCTTATGATCCACTGATCATTTGGGTGCCTTTGTGTAACTTGAATCCACAAAAAAGTCACTAAAGACAAATAGTCAAACAAGTCAAGCAGTGGAAAAAGTTTCCACTGCTCAACATCCAAAACTAGCCCCTGCTAGTGTAATTTTGCATTCAGCTTATTAATAAGCCATATTGGCTTATTTATACCTGCAACAACTTACTTTTTATGATCAATCTTCATCATTTGACCCATTTGTTTGAACTGGAGCTTATTAGACTTTGACTTTGACTTTTTGCTAGAAAACTCATAAAGTTGACTTTTAAAGAAGTGCTTATTTGCTTATTCCAGCTTATTGAGTGAACTTATTTGAAAACCTTTTGTTGATTAAGCTTATTTAAGTCATTTAAAATCTTTTTAAACTTGAATAAGCTCTTGGGGTGGCCTCGAACTCGAAAACGACTATTTTGTCATTTTGTGAAGATAGCTTATTGCTTTTTCAGGCTTATTCCTTGGATTTTTTCAAATTTCTTTTTACAGAAGTCTTAAGTAACTCAAAAGAAGCTTGTGTGTCTAATTTGAGCTTATGGCATCAGCTTATAGCTTAATGGGCCAAAAAGCCCATTAAGAATAAGCTGTTTGAAATAAGCCAGCTTAAATCACATTTTCAGCTTTTGGGCCTTTGAAAAATTTGTGTTCAGAATCAAATTTTGAGTCAGATAGGAGCTTTTGGTCCATTTTTATAAACATTTTTCTTATTGGGCTTATTTTGGCCCAATAGGAGTCTGTTTTGGACTTTGGCCCATTTGAAGGCCCATTAGGGGTATTTTTGTAATTTCAACTTCATTTTTGTGTTTATTAGGTTAAATTAAGCTAGTTTACAAGTTTTTAGAATTTTTTTATAAATTTTGGATTTTTAGTATTATTTTATTATTATTTTATTATTAAAAATTAAAATTTAGATTTTTCAAGTTTTTATATTTTTCTTAGGTTAAATACATTAAGTTAGGAATTTTACAACTTTTAGAATAATTTTATTGTCATTAGATTAGTTTTTATAGTTATTTTAAGTTTTAATAGTTTTTAATTGTTTTTAAATAGCTTTAATTAATTTTGAAATTTTCAAAAACTATTTTTAAATTAAGTTAGGTCATTTTAGAGGTTTACAATTGAAAAAATCTCATTTTGGGCTTTTTGTTAATTAAATTGATTTTTTGGGCTTTAATTAGCATTAAAAATTTAGCATTTAATTAAATAAAAGGTTTGAGTGATTTTTGATTTTTTGTAAACTCTAATTACATTATTAAGGATTTATTGCAATTTTCTAGAAATTTTTAGGATAAAGTTTTAATTTTGGTACTTTTTACGATTTTACGTGTACGACATTTCGTCTTAGTTTTAATTCGTCATCGTAACCGTCTTTCTCTTCTAATCTCATTTCTATTTTCATTTCTCATAAATATAATCACAAAGTTAATCATCTCTTAACACACACACCACGCCTCCTTGAGAACGATCCCCTCTTTGGGTCATAACTCGTGGTTTTCCTAAATCACTTGTTAATACTTGCCCTAATTACGCTCTTTTTCCTAAAAGACGTAGATACTAAACCATCAGTTTATCGTGCCTTTCGTTAATATTATACGTTCATGTGTTCTTGATTAATGTATTTCATGATTCTTGTGTTATTATACTTGATATATCCATAACTAGTAACTATCCATAAATAGCAGGTTTCCATATATAGTAACTTTCCAAAAATAACAGGTTTCCATATATAGTAACTTTTCAAAAATAGCAAGTTTCCATATATAGTAACTTTCCAAAAATAGCAGGTACTATATATACTAAGTTTCCAAAAATAGTAAGTTTCCATAAATAGTAAGTTTCCATAAATAGTAATAAGCGCGTTTAATATACATAGGTTATTTAACTTGTTCAAATCATGTAACATCTTTTAATCAAATAAGCCGATTCCAATAAGTATATTAAATAAGCCAATTACTCAATAAGCACATATAAATTAGTCTAATCTTAATAAGCATATAGGTCATGAATTATTATGTAACACCCCCATTTTACCTTTGCGCAGCAGAATATTGATATGGGGTATTACTTCATAGTTCACAAGTCATAATAATAGAAAACAACTCAAAAGAGTGACAAAATCAACTTTCTTTAGATATTATTGAAAAATCAGAGTTTTACATTATACGGTTCCCAAAAATCTAGAATAATTTCAGTCTTGTGCCATTCCATGCCATCATCATGCGGCTTCATTCTAACAATCTTTAAAACCTGAGATATATGCTTAAAAGCAACACACTGGTTGAGTGAATTCATAGGTTTAAAATCATTTTAAATACAAGATCCTTTTCCTGAGCTACGTTACTATTCGCTCACATAAAACAACTTATTATTATTATTATTATTGCAGTAGCTCATGCACCGCTACTAGACATACCGGAACCCAACAAAATGCCCTTACACAGGCAGTCTGCCAAACTCCTGTAAGAAAAATAAAATGTATCCGTTTAGCCTATGTCAGAGCCATGAGCATTCCAGCAAGTGCGACTTGTGTAAATAGGGGATGTCCCTAAATAGTACTTTTCACAATATTAGAGTTTATTAAATGATTAACAGTCATGATTAAAAAGGGGCTTTTAAAGGCAGTAGTAAACATAGTTTCAATAATCATATTTGAGATGCATACCAAAATACTTGTATTCTATTTTAACATATATCCCCCTCACGGGCTTTTAAATCATTTAAGAGTAGTATACTTTAGTGAGGCTATGAACTCACCTGAGATCCATGGAGTCTGAGTTATAACATATTTATTTCTTCCTCAACTAAACCGCTTGATCACACAAACCACAACTTGGTCTTGTAAACAATAGCTTGATCTCACACAAACCTGGATTAACACATTGTGTATAGTATCAAGACTTTAACCTTTTGTTCAATTTTTCTAAGTATTGGTTATATATTCTTTAATTATTATTGGTGGTACTTCTAGCACCATTGTTCGGGCCATCATACTTAGAAGCCATTCTATAAACGTTTGAGGAGCGAGTAAACCCACGCACTCAGTCAGAACGTAATATCGAGATAAAACATCTTTGTACAAATCTCCCTACTAAAATGATACTTTCATTGCTTCCTCTTATTCATAGTTAATTTCAAAATTGGCAAAATAGTCCTTTTGGTTTATACTTTGGTTTAATTACACTTTTAACCCTTTAAGTATATAGTTTTAGTATTTGAATTTTAAAACCTTAATATTTAATCTTAGGACCTCAAACTTTCCAACATTTATTCTCATGGCTTATACTTTCATAAAATCACACTTTTGGCCCAAAATGTTAAATAGTTTCAAAAATGACAGTTTTAGTCCCTATACTTGTAAAAATCACATAACAACCTCAAAAATGGACCAAATGATCTAGGATTTTAAAACAAAGATTCAAAATATATTTATAATAATAATAACAACATTTTTCAGAATTATAGCTTTTGAATTAGGTTTTTGCTTATTATTTTATGTAATTTACAAAACTAGGGTTTTAAGACATCTTTAACCTATAACTTTTATTTAAAATGACCAAATGACTTAATTCTTTTTAGATTATCTTTATAACATAATTTTGGAATCATCACAAGCCTAATATATCATTATAACAAGATCAAAGTGTATCTAACTTAGAAACTACCTATGATGCTTCAAAATGGCTCCTAATGGCTTCCTATGAGCACAACTTGCTATCCAAGCTTCAAGATCTGCAATGGCTACCTTCTACACCTGGTTTATAGTCATGGGAAATTTCCTAGGATGTATATAGAAGTGTAAATGGAGAATGGGTAGGAGATTTAAGGAAAACAGGGTGCAAGTTCTAACAATGCCTATTCGCCCCTATTTATAGTGTTTTCAACACTTAGGCTCCAAGGTAAAGGGGTAAATGTGTAATCTTATGTAGCATGGTGACTAAGGGTGCCTAGGGAAGGTCTATGCACGTTTTTAGGGGCTAGTTCATGTAAATATTGGTTTTGTGGCTAAAAACATGTCACGGCAACATTAAGATTGGAATGGTGATGTGTACCACACAAGTAGGTGATGAAACTACTTGTAAAGGCTTGGAAAATATCATAAAACATGTGAAATATCTGATTTTTAAACATAAAATTGGAGGGAATGGTTTGAAATGGATTTTTGGAGGGAAAACCTAGACCGGGTTTAATTTTAGGGCTTGTAACTTGTATATTTGTAATTTTTGTGATTAAGGGTTTAGGACTGTGATTAGTGATGGATTAGGGTTTAATTAGGGTATATACATTGTTTATTAGAGATTTGGGTCTTTGGTTTGAAGTTTAATAAAGTTTTGATTTGAAAATGGTAAGAAAACTTAGGCGGATTTGGGTTTCTAATGATTGATGGTTAAGTCTTAGTAAAAGTGATTATTGTTGGGAATAAAATATAGCCAAGACACTTGGACGCTGACAAGAGCAATTTGGACGTTGATAGGAAGAAATAAAGTGTTGATAGGACAAGTGTTGACAGGAAGAAGTCAAGCGTTGATAAGAAGAAGTCAAGCACTGATAGAAGACTTAGTCTACACGTTTTATGTTTCTAGTATGTTTCTAGTAAAGATATGTTCGACAATATATTATTTATGTTTATCTTTACCAAGAATAGCTGATACGTATACTCTTGTACAAGGTTCCTTAATCTATAAAAGGAGGCCTTTAGGTTTTAGTTTAATATAAGTTTTACACTTTCATTGTACGCAAGTTTGGTTAATCAATCAAAGTGAAAGTTTGGTTTATCTTGTTTGTGTGTTCTTGTTTAAGTATTAATTCCGCATAATACTTGAATTGTTTCATATACAACAAAGTTTCTCTACGTGTTTAACTTGATTTAATCTCGTATACACAAGCTAAATCGATCTAAGTTTGGGATCAACAAGTGGTATCAGAGCTTGTTGAGAAACTTTGATCTAAAGAACACAAAAACCCTAAATCGCCAAAAACCCTAATTTTCAAGAAACCCTAAAATTCAAACAACATGTCTACTCCAGAGTTAACCTCCTCCTCCTCAAGCCCTAACATCAAGATTCCCATGCTAGACCCAGACAATTTTGAGTTGTAGAAGTTTAACTTTGAGCAGTATCTTCGAATCCATGACCACACTCTATGGGAAATTATTGAATATGGAAACACATTCAATAAGGCTGCCAAGATTGCAGCTGCTATTGCTGTAAGATCAACTCCAGGCTCTACTGAAGAGGATCGAAAAGAAAAACCTGAAGATGGAAGAGCTGTCTCAGCTGAGGACGTTGCAAAGAGAAGGAACGACGTGAAAACCCTAAGCAGCCTCAAACTCTCTTTGGGACAAGCCAATCAGCACAAGTATAGAGGCTATGATTCTGCAAAAGATCTTTGGGCAGCCCTTCAAGTTTCTTATGGTGGTAATGATGATACTGCCTCAGAGAAAAAGAAGCAACTCTTGTATGAGTATGTTGTATTTAAAGCCCTTCCCAATGAAAAGCTAAGTGGAGTGAGAAGCAGACTTCTTGACATTACAAGCAAGTTGTCATTCATGGGAACAGTGCATGATGATGCTGATATCATCACCACTTTTCTTAAAAGTCTTAGTGATGCATGGAAAATTGAAGCAAGGTCTATGATTGCTAATAGTACTCACAAAAGTTCCACCTTTGATGATGTTTACAATAAACTGAGGCTTGTAGAGAGTGAGATCCTTTTGGATCAAGGAAGCAAGTCCACCAATGACAATATGGATTTCTTCTCACATAGTAAAGGTCAATTTGATCAAAGGGAGTCATAGATGCACCCCGTTACTGGATCACCTTGTGTCAACGTTGGAACAAGCTTTGTCAGCGCCCCACATTCAGACGCTGACACATACAATGTTGACTCACCAAGAGTTAAGCCTGCTGGTATTGATCTAGATACAGTGTGTGCGTACATTGCTTCATTGCCCAATGGTTCAGTGATTACATATGAGGACCTTGAGCAAATTAGTGATGAGCATTTGGAAGAGATGGACATAAAGTGGAATATGGCACTTGCTAGCATAAGGGCCAATAGATGGAATAGAAGATTCAGGAAGAAGATGACTTTTAATGCTAAAGACATTGTTGGGTCTGATAAATCCAAGGTTGAGTGTTACAATTGCCATAGAATGGGTCAGTTTATGAGAGAGTGTAGATCTCCTAGAAGGTCTGATACTGGAGAGCCTTCAAGCCAAATCGTCAAGGTTGAAGATACAAAAGCTATGGTTGCCATGCAAGACATATATGGTGTTGGCTGGGATTGGAGCTTTTTGGCCAAAGATGAGGAAGAGAACAAGGCTTTGGTTGTAGAAAAGGAAGAAGATGGGCATGTTTACTATGCTCTCATGGCACATTCTTCATCTTCATCAAACAATGAGGTGTATGATGATGCATTTTGTAGTAAGGGTTGTCGTCTAAACACTGAAAAGCTTAACAAAGAAGTCTTAAAACTAACAGCAGATGTTATTAATGAAAGATGCAAGTTATCTAATTATCAACTTGCTCTTACTCAAACTGAAAAGACCGTGGCTGAATATAAGAAAATGGAGTTTGACCTAAAAGATCAAATCAACATTTTAACTCATGATTTAAAGGCTAGTGTTGAGGTTAGAAACATTTTGGAAAGATCCAATGGTGTTTTACAAGCTAAGTTAGATGAGGCTATAAAAAAAGATAATGTAGATCTTAAAATTCAAAAATTTGATAAAGCTTCACAAACCCTAGAAAAATGTGTTAGTGAACAAAGGGATTCTAGGCATAGGAGTGGGATTGGGATGAAAGAGTATGCTGATGTTCCACCACCTGCTGGGAACTTTTATGGTGTCCTTAGAAAGGATCTGTCTTGGACTGGTATTCCAGAACTCCAAGAAGAGGAATTTATTCCTCCACCTTGAGTTCTTACCCCAGTAGGAATACAAGCAGAAATTAACAGATCTAGACCAATGGAAGAAAGCCAACCCTACCTTGTTTGTTAAGGGTGGCATGCTTAGTGACAGCCCAAATAAGTCTTCACCCATAAAAGTGACCAACCCCACCACTGGCAAGACTATTGACCTTGGCTTAAACGTTGTTAGAAAACCTAGTATTAAATATGCAGAAATGTATAGAAAACCTAGGTCACCAAAAAGTCAATTTAGTGATAATGGGACAGGTTTCTTTTCATCTAGACCTAGAGCTATGTCTAGAAAAGCCTGTTATACTTGTGGAAGTTTTTCACATTTAGCTTACAAGTGTGTCAACGCTTCAAAGGTCAACCCTGATAGAAAGTCAACCATGGTCAAACCCAAACCTTTTGTTCAGCGAAGTCCACAAATCATTAGACCAACCCCATTCTTCACTAAAGGGTCTAATAATTATGGAGAAAGGCATTTTCAAAAGACCAATACGTGGTCTAACAGACAATGGGTTCATGTAGCAAACCCTAGGTTCAACGCTGATAAGGGTAATTCCAGCGTTTACTAGAACAAAGTAAACACTGACAGGAACGTTGCTAGACCAAGTAATGCCAAATATCTGCAACCAAAGGGAAAAGGGTCTAAACCTTCTTCTAGCTTATTTTGGAGACCTAAACAAGATCAAAACCCTATTTTAGATGGGATTTCTATGACCTATAACAGATTTCAGTATATTTCAAAGGTCATAACTAAACCAATTGGGGTTAACTGGGTGTTTAATCCAAAAAGGGATGAACAAGGGGTTGTCATGAGGACTTAGTCTGTTCTTGTTGAACAACCAAATCAATCCAAGTCTGCTCAGGCTTGGGTTCCCAAAGAAAACTAATTTGTTTTCTTTATGTACAGGGCATTCAAAAGCAGGTTAATGATTATGGCTATTGGGATAGTGGATGCTCTAGGCACATGACGGGGAAGGAAGATTACTTGACAAACTTCACTCCCATTAAAGATGGTGACAAAGTTTACTTTTGAGGCAGATATGGAACTATCACTGGCAAAGGAACTCTTATCACCAACAATTTGCGTTTTGAGAACGTGTTTTTGGTAAAAGAACTTGACTATAATCTGTTTAGTGTATCACAGGTGTGTGATAACAAAAATAATGTTCTTTTCACTGATAGTGAATGCTTGGTGTTGAGCAAAGATTTTAAAATACCAGATGAGAAATTCATTGATTATAGAACACCTAGGCATAAGGACATTTATAATGTGAATCTTAATGGAATTAGGATGAATAATAACTTGTCATGTCTATATGCTAAGGCTTCAGTTGATGAGAGTAATCTTTGGCACAGAAGGTTAGGGAACATTAATTTTAAGAACATAAATAGACTTGTGAGACATGGTTTAGTTGTAGGACCTTTACACACGGCTAACCAAACACGAAATCTATATGATCTAGATGACGAGATGAATTAGGACGAGATGATGATGGACACGAAATGAGAACAAGATTATAGAATATGAAGAACCCGATTAAAACAAGAATGGAGGATTAGATTAAGAAGAAGAAGAAGAAATAAAGAACAAGGAAGAAGAATGTGTAATCCTAGTGAGAGAAAGACAAGAACTTTCTCTCTCTACAAACTAACATACTAGAAATATGGAAAAGCACACACACAAATGAGGGTTTGTTTCCTTTTATACTAAGAAGGAAACTTGACAAAGGCTTTCCTCATTTGTGTGTTCGGGACTAATTCCAGTTACATACATAACAATAACGTAGAACTCTCGACACCATTGAACAGCATTTTCCCCGAGCTTCGCAACGGTATATTATATGACCATCACTTTAAATACTTCTAACAATCTCCCCCTAAGGGGTGGTCATATAATATGTGACTTCACTTCTTTGACGATCACTTTAAATACTTCTAACAATATCCCCCTAAGTGGTGGTCATGTATTATGTGACTTCACTTCTTTGTTGTTGTAGACTTTGAAGCTCGTTGTCTTGAGAGTTCTTTCATCGTTCCTTTCATGACTTGTGATCTTGGATCTTTGATCTTTGCCTTGACTTGATCTTGTAACTTTGCCAGCTTGTGTTCTTGTGTCTTTACCCACATACTCATGTTTTGAGTTGACATGAAAGCTTGTAAACAATCTCCCTTGATCATGAGAGTAGCGGAAGTCTTTGTCTTCAGATGTTCTTGAGTTTTCTTCATTTAAATGATCATGTGATCTTGAATTACGACACCACCGTTTGCATTCCTCCGGTTTCCCGTTATACAGTAAGAATATTGTACCTGTGATTAGGTAAGTTCAAAGAACTTCCTTGACAGGGTTTCCGGCTGTGGTACCCGTTCTCAATACTTGAATATATCGAAAGATAATTCATAGTAAGGAGTGAATCATGCAGTTCCATTCTGCTGATTAAGTCGTCAATTCAATTTCCTGGAACAAGTTTGAATCAATTAAGAATCAAACCATCGTTGCTTTCCAGTTGACACAAGCTTGATTCATATAGAATCGCACAAGTTACCTACCGCAGTGCTGTTTGATGATGACACTGGAAGGATTTCCATTCGTCATTGTAAATACTGAAAAGTATTACTCTGAATGTTCTGGCAAGATCATAAGGATATTGCATCGAGACCTGGAACGAGTTTGAATCAATTAAGAATCAAACCACTGTTGCTTTCCAGTTAGCATATGTTTAATTCAAACTGAATCGTACATATGACCTACCGCAGTGCTGTTTGATGTTAACACTGGAAGGATTTCCATTCATCACTGTGAATACTAGAGAGTATCACTCTGAATGTTCTAGCAATACCACAAGGATAGAGCGTAGGACTCTGTAAATCGTCGCTTGTGTTCTAATTATGAACAACAATTGATCTATGGAATAAGTGTCCTAATGAGATTTTTGATGAATCTCGTTTGCTCTAGACTCTATAAGTGCACGTTTATTTGGTAATCGGAGGCTGGAGCGGACTGCCACCTATTCAATATCTACTATCTCGGAGTGAGAAAGTCGATAGAAATGAGTTGAACTCCGTGACAATAAAACAAACTTCTTTTGAGAGAAGCTTGAGTAGGCTGGGAGGGTTGTGCATTGCATCACTGGGTCCATGATGCTTTGTCTTCAATACCAGAAATCATCAACATGATTCTGATAGTAGATGTATTGACCCGGGTTTTGCCTAAGTTGTATGAAGGGCTTCTTTCTTTACACCCTTTATCCTTACATTTCTTTTTCATTCTTCAACCCCTTCAATGCTTACCAAGACGTCATAACTAGCACCTTGTTGTGATTGTTCTAGTGCTAGCTTAAGTCATTAGTCGGCATTATTCCCGTACACTCAACTACTCCATCTTTCTTAAGGACTTCTATTTTCTAATGGATTGTCCCTGGGAAGATCCCTCCGGTTCTGGTTGGATCATAGGACGAATACCTAACCACCTTTTGACACCAATACCATCGTGAATTTATGTGTTGAAGGGTATAGATATCATAACCAGAAAAATCAATTGAAATTGCAGTCAAGGTGTTGATGAAATCAATGTTTACACCTTGAAAGTTTTCTATATCACCAAAAACGCTCCCCCTACATATGTGCATCATAAAAGGAGAGATTTTTGCACATATTAGGAAGAGAAAGCACTTATATCAAAGATCTTATTCAAGATAGCACATTTTAATCACTATTCTCCCCCTCAAAAATTGCATGAAAGTGAAATTTTTGTGAAACTGAAACATGGAGAAAATAATGTGTCATGAAACTTTGGAACAAATGTTTATGAAATCATTATACTCCCCCTCGAAAAGAGATTCTATTTAAACAGGGGAGTATATGAGCACATTGTTTTGAAATACTTTGAAAAATTATGCTCAAAAGTCCGAGAAAAATTGTGTCATGAGCTTAAAACTTTGAATGTTTTGATATAAGCTCATGACTGAGAAAAATGAATTTGTCGTTGTTGAGGATAAGTCGAAGACTTTCCTTTATTTAGGGTCCGAGTTATAGTCTGACATGTGACTATAAGCCATTATGTTGAGCTCAAAACGTTGAATGTTTTGTGACAAGCTCAACCCGTGATAGATTGCTCTACCCGTTATTAGGATAAGTTATCTTTAAAGATACACTCTCCTTTATTTGAAGTTCGAGTTACAGTCTGACATTTAACTGTAAGTCGTTTACATGAGCTTAAAAACTTGGAATGTTTTTAGTGAGAGCTCATGACCGAGAAAATTTATTTTCCCGTTGTGAAGGATAAGTTATCATCCGTGATCAACTTTCCTTTCTTTGAAGCACGAGTCACAATCTGAAAGTAATTGTAAATCATTAAGAAAAAAGAAATGACATGTTTTGAAAACATTTGAACTTTCATTCGAGCTTTATGTACACACCCGTGTCGTTATTGAGCGACGTTTCTAGGCACGTCCATATTATCGAAACTGAAAGACATGTCGAGAAGAGTATTTTTGGTATTTTTGAAAGATTTTCATATTTTTTATTTTGTTTTTATAGGTTTTATATTTTTGTATTTTGATTTTCAAAGTTTTCTAAAATAATCTAAAACAGACCTTTGTACAGCAGAAGAATGTGATGTCGAATGTACAGGATTGGAACCTTTTGAAGAAATGGATTCAGAATTCGCTGAAGTGCCTGCAATGACAAAAGAAGAATTTTCACAAATACTAGTGCTAGGAGTAAGAAATGCATTTTCTTCATTCAGAACACTCGCATTAGTATTGGAGCCGGTGTCATCACACTTTTCGATGGGAATCCATTTAAGACCAACTTCCTAGAAGATCCTACCCGTTGGTTTCCACTGAAGACTAGAACTAGGAGTAGTGTTCTCTTGCACAGCGGAACACTTCTTAGGAGAGAAACTAGTTCCTACATTGATCCGCTTGGAGGATTTCTTGTCATTGCTTTTCTTTGTGATAGGTGTGAATCTCCTTGTTGTCTTATGGGAGTCTGCATTCTTTCTCTGTGTGAAGGTATGAGAGTTGACCTCATAGAGGTATTGCAGAATGCAATGAGCATGGTTTCCATGGTGAATGCCCTTTTTGCACGTGGGGCATACAGGGAGTTTGGGATTCTCGAATGTTCTTGTGTACCTAGGGTTTGCTGACCGTTCAGGCACCATGTTCGAAATACGACTACTCATTGGTGATTGCCAATTCCTAGGTTGTTGGGGAGGGGTCCTAGGTTTTGGTTGATTACCATTAGGTGTGTGTTGAACTCTAGCGGTTGTTGGTTTACTAGGTTTTGAATACACATGGTTTACTTTCTGAATGTTCCCTTTTTGCTTACCATCCCCTAGGTTTTTGGTTTGACCAACGTCATTTGAACCTTTAGATTCCTTTGTGGGCGTAAGATTCACACACTTGGGAGTACTCTTAGAAGTAGTGCAAGGTGCATTCACAGAGTTGTGTTTAGCAAGAGTGGGTTTTCTAAATGGAGGAACATAGGGTGATATGGCTGGTTTTGGAATAGTTGATTGCACATCGGTATTAGGAAGTAACCTAGAAACATTAGAAGGCGGTTTTCCTAAGATAGATGGCTTTGGTACTTTGTACGCATTGGGTTGTATAACAACTGATTTTACAACCTTAGGTTCCACAGTTTTTCCACCCATCTTTCCAACAAGTTTCTGCAACTCAGCAATCGCGATGTCTTTGTCTTGCAACTGAGCTTTCAGATCAGAAATATCCTTACTCTTTTCATTCAATTCACGAAATGATTCAGAGAGTTTTACTTGTAAATTACTGTCATCAGGAAATTTTCCAACTTTGGTTTGCAAAGCAAGTTCAAGAGAATGACAATGTTTCTGAAGAAAATCATATCGGTGTTGAAGAATCGTGAACTCTTTTTGATTAACATTTGTTGAAGGCTCACTATCGCGACATTCACCTCCTAACTGAGCTTGCAGCTGTTTGATTGTTTGTTGCAGTTCATTGTAAGCTTTATCATACGAGAGTTTGTCATCCTTACATTCATCACATTTTTTGACATATTTATTCCAAAGATCGGTGAATTCATTGTCCTTTTTGATGACATAAGACTCCATTTTCTCTTTCGTACGATCAAGCTCATTTTAGAGGGTTTCATTGTCTGACACAGAGATGTTTACCGCAACGGGGTTACTATCAACACAATAACCACTGTCACTTGCTTTCGAGAGACATGTAAGGTCGCTTTCCAAAACTTTAATTCTATCAAGAGATTCATCAGCCTCCTTCGCCAAAGATTTGAAGTCTTCAACAAATTTGGCTAGTTCTTTTAGAAAAGCGTTCTCAAGATTGCCTATCCTCGCATCAACTTGATTAATAATCGGATTGATTTCTGTATGAAGCACTTTTTGTAGCTCGACATGAACGGGTGATGTAAAGTTTCCTCCAGTCATTTTGGCGTTAACAACCCGTTTGAGAATGACAAAATTATCTTTGAGCTCGTTCAGATACCTACGTGTGATACTCGGTTTCGGAGGGTCATCAGACAATTCCTTACTAGGTAGCAAAAGCATTTCAGAACTTGTTTTAGACCGAACAAAAACAGTTGGAGGATTAACTTTCGGATAATAAACAGGTGTCACTTCTTTGTTAAGCTTTTGCATTTTTAAACGAGTCTCTACAGCAAGTTCGGTAGTTTCCTCAGAATCATGCACAGTAGGAGGATCATGCTCATCAGACAAGAGCACACTACCATTATATAAGGTTTCATTTGTGGCCTGAACTTGCTTAAGGTATCCTGGATTAGGAGGAAGGGGACAACCTAAGGCCAATTTGTATCGAGTGTAGTTTATCTCATTCACTTTTGGTGCGAGCATATTTATTGTTTGCATAGTTTGGCCACGTTTTACCAAAAGGTTGTCTAATTCCCTAATCCTATCCTGAGCTTTGCAAAAATCCTCAAGAAGCCCATCTTCTCGAATTTTGAAATCATGTTTCAGCTTTTTTCGTTCTTCTTTTAAATCCAAAATAATAGATTTTTCAGTTGAAAGCTGTTTATTAAGAGAAGTGATTTCATCATTCAATTCGCTTATCTTTTTAGCACTACGTAAATGTAAGGCATTTAACTTCTTAGTGGTGCATTTTTCTTGATAAACTGATGTAGCATGAGCTTGTTCAAGTTCCTTGATTTTAGCATGATGAATTTCAAAGCTTTTCTCCCTTTCCTTATAACCAGCAAGCTCAGTGGTCAATTTGGCATTAGTTTCTCTAAACTTATTATTAACCACATTCGCATGAGCTACATCCTTAGCAAGCTTATCAAATAATGATTTATAATATGCATGCGTCTCGTCAGGAAGGGTTGTTGATGACGTATAGTCCCCAACCGGGTCATGAGCCCGGCCCACGGGCACTACCCGTATCCGGTCCATCACAGATGGGTGGATAAATGTCATTCAGGCTTATGGGCTTGAATGAACAGTAACCGCACATGTGTGCGGCCCACGGCCCGGTGCGGCCGACATAAGATTAGACAGAATCATATTCTGTCTGGAATATCTTTATCCCAATAAGAGAGGATATTCACTACCAAGATTAGAAGATAACAATCATTCTAAATTCTGGTGATTATCTCTTCCTTGGGGCCGAAGCATCAGTGGAAGCCCACTAGGGTTTCACTGCCTATAAAAGGAACCCCCAAGGGTTCCACAAAGGTATTACGACTTGTACTCTAAACTCACATAAACCTTAAATCGATTACTTACTCTCACGCCGGAGTCTAATCGTGGGAAACATTCCCACGGTAAGCCTAACGCGTGTTGTTTAGTGTGCAGGATCCCAACCAAACGATTCACTTGTTGCAGGAGCCGGAGCCCAGCCAACCCGAATTAAGCCTAATTCGGGTCTAGCAAGGATCAACCAACTTTTGCATCAACAAGTTGGCGCCATCCGTGGGACCCATAACACTAAGCTAGAACAAAACCTCATCTCGAATTTCTAATGACGAAGGGGCATCCGCAAGCTAACCCCAGGAACGTGAATCCCGGGAACCGGAAGTCCCAAGGGGAAGGGATTCTCATCCCCAACCAGTCACCTAGCCGCCTCGCAGGCGGGCCAGGTAACCGTAGCGGTTTTCAGCCCGTGGGGGTGACGAGCACGATCTCGATGACACCCCCGCCTACTTCAACCCTGGACAACCCTGATCCGGGGAGTGCGCCAAACCCTCCTAACAAAGAACCGCGCAGACCCTCGACAGAGGAAGAAGTGGAAGTCCTGCCACTCAGTGAGGAGGATCTTCCTCGAGTTCTCACGCAGAACTTCGAAAGGATCGTCCCAGGGATCGCATCAAGGCTGAGTCTGGGGAGGAACCTCCAAGCCAGACTCAACTTTGGTGACACCGGACCAACCACCTCCTCCCAAAATCAGAGGAAAAGGAGAGCTCGACCTCAGGAGCAGGGTACCTTTGAGGAAACCCCTCAACCCCGGAATGTGTTTGAGCGCATTAGAGACCGCCTCATACAGGAATTAACGCAGTCTCGAGAAGGAGAAAGGTCGGATGGCTCACCCGAGCGACCAGATCGAGAGCTGGCCAGAACCACACGTCGCCCGAGTGTATGGGACAGGATGAATACTGGGAAAAAGGCTCCTGGTTCATCCCAAAAAAGTGGTCCTTATGCAAAGGATGGGGCACCACCGCCGTCCCCGGATCCGTCCGGAGAGGACTCAGATGACCATCCGCCTAAGCGTCGCCGACCTAGGCGCACCCCTCCACCACCACCAAACAATGATGGGTATTATGGTGGTCCTTACTATCGAGATGCAGAAGTGGAGGATCTTTCGCGTCCATGGTGTGAACCATGGGATGACCCTAGGCTTACCCGGCCATGGGCGGATCCCAGGGAAGACCCGTTCACCCTCCACATAAGGAACTATTCTGATGACACCAAGCGTCGCATGCCGGCATGTATCAAGACTTATGATGGGTCCGACGATCCGGTCGATCACCTTAAAATATTTGATACACAGGCTAAAATTGAGCGATGGCCCATGCCTATATGGTGCCAAATGTTCAATTCGACTTTGATCGGAAATGCCCGCGACTGGTTTGAGGCACTCCCTCCACGGAGCATTGACAGTTTCACGAAACTACGCACTGCCTTTGAGAATAATTATACTCAAAGGAAGAAGTATAATAGGGATCCAGTCTCATTGGCAACTGTCAAGCAACGGCCGGGGGAGTCCACAGAAGCCTTCACTAAACGCTTCAATGATGAGTACACGCGCACGAGAACCATGCCTGAGCTCCTGAAGATCTCTGACTACATGCACGCCATAACAGACAGAGTATTGATCAGGCGCCTCAATGACAAGCGTCCAGAGAGGTATGATGACCTCATGGAAAGGGTCAGAAATTTCATAGAAGGAGAAACAGCTGTTGCTGCGGCCTACCCATCACGAGGAAATGGGTACCGGTCAAATGATCAGTCCCGGAGGCAGTCGGGCGGTCAAGGCAATCAGAACAATAACAAGGGCTCAGACTATAAGAGCCAAAGCAAAGGAGGTCGGTCGGACGATAAGTTCACCCCCCTAAAGATGTCCTACCGGGAGATCTTGTTGACAGAAGGGGCGAACTTTCTGAGGCCTCCCCCAATGACCACTCCCCCGGAACGTCGGCAAGGAAATCGCTTCTGCGAGTTCCATAATGACAAAGGCCACGCCACGGAGGAGTGTATCCAGCTCAAGAAGCATATTGAGTCGCTGATCAAATCAGGCAAACTCAAGCACCTAGTTAAGGATTGGAAGGATGGAAAAGACAACAACAAGAAGTATGATAAGAAGGACCCCCAAAAGGACAAGCCTTCGACCATATACATGATCCAATCCAGACAGCGCCGCACGAGGCAGAAAATTGGCCAAAAATTTTCACGCGGCAGGGAAATCTCATTCCCTCCCATCACAGCAAGCGATGTGATTGATGCGCCTCTCACTATTGAGATAAGCATTGGAACACACAACGTTCGTCGCATGTATGTGGATGGAGGATCGTCAGCAGAGGTACTGTATGAACACTGTTTTGTGCAGTTATGCCCAGAAATAAGAAGCCAATTAGTACCGGCCACGTCGCCGCTTACTGGCTTTAGTGGAGACACTATCTGGCCGATAGGGCAATTGCGTTTGCTTGTCACCATTGGGAATGAGGAACACTCCACTACGACGTGGATGAACTTCATGGTGATACGCTCACACTCTCCGTATAATGGGATCATAGGCAGACCAGGCATTTTGGCTATCCGGGCAGTACCCTCTACGGCACACGGAATGATCAAATTCCCCGTTGAGGGGGGAATCGTTACTATTTACAACACAGTCATACCAACATCCGAGTGTCATACCGTGACAACACCGGCTCCACCTGTCCCACCCAAGGATGGATCACCACCTCCCAACTGGAAGGTAGCAATTCACCCCGACTATCCGGAACAGGAGGTATCCATAGGAGGGGCGCTCTCGGATAGTGGCAAAAGGGCCATGTGCTCTCTCTTGAGTGCAAACCTAGATATATTCACATGGGAGCCAAATCATATGACAGGCGTGCCACGTGCGATAGCAGAGCATAAGCTCCAGATCCGCCAAGGGTACCAACCCGTTAAGCGAAAGAAGCGCGGCCAGGCGCCCGAGCGCAGCCAAGTGATACTGGAGGAAGTACGGAAACTAGTGGATGAAGGCATCATGCGCGAGGTATACTACCACGAGTGGTTATCCAATCCGGTCATGGTCAAGAAACATGACGGAAGTTGGCGCATGTGTGTGGATTTCACGGATCTAAACAAGGCCTGCCCACAGGACTGTTACCCGTTACCAGAAATCGACTGGAAGGTGGAGTCCTTGTGTGCTTATCCTTTCAAATGCTTCTTGGATGCATATAAAGGGTATCACCAAATCCAGATGGCGAAGGAGGATGCAGAAAAAACGGCGTTCCATACGAGCCAGGGCGTATATTGCTATACGAAAATGTCGTTTGGACTGAAGAACGCAGGCGCTACATATCAGCGGTTGGTGGACAAAGCTTTTGAATCACAAATAGGACGCAACCTGGAAGTCTATGTTGATGACTTGGTGATAAAAAGTCACACGGAGGAGGCACTTCTCCGGGATGTCCAAGAGACATTCGACACGCTGAGAAGGATTAACATGAAGTTAAATCCAAAGAAGTGTACGTCTGGAGCAACTGAGGGAATGTTCCTTGGATATTTGATTGATGCAAATGGCATCAAACCTTGCCCAGAGAAGACGGACGCAGTGATACAACTGCCGTCCCCTCAGACACGGAAGGAGGTGCAGTCCCTGAATGGGAAGTTAGCCGGGCTAAATAGGTTCCTATCCAAGTCCGCAGAGAAGTCATTACCCCTATTTAAGACACTCAAGAAGTGCATTAGAAAGGGAGACTTCCGGTGGACGAGGGAAGCCGAGGAATCCTTCGGCCAACTCAAGCAGCATCTTGCATCTCTCCCTATGCTAATAGCTCCCCGGCCAAAGAAGGAACTCATTATGTATCTCTCAGCTACTCATGGCGCAATAAGCGCGGTACTTATGACGGATAGAGATACAGTGCAAACTCCGGTCTACTTTATAAGTAGAACACTACAAGGGCCGGAGTTGAATTATTCCTCCATGGAAAAATTGGTGTTAGCACTAGTGTTTGCTACAAAGCGGTTGCGCCGGTACTTTCAGGCACACCCAATTGTGGTTATTACTGATCAGCCAATCAAGCAGGTTATTTCTAGACCGGACGTGGCAGGGAGGCTACAAAAATGGAGCATCCTATTGGGGGGGCATAATATATCTTACAGACCAAGGACGGCTGTTAAAGGCCAGATCTTGGCAGATTTCCTGATCGAGAAGCCGGATGAGGAAGGACCAATCATTAAGCAAGACGAGATCCCAACGGAACCTTGGGTGCTATTCACGGACGGATCCTCGTGTACAGACGGGTCCGGGGCAGGTCTCATCCTCACAAACCCAGAAGGATTGGAATTCACGTACGCCCTCCGTTTTGAGTTCACGGCCACTAACAACGAAGCGGAATATGAAGCATTAATTGCGGGTTTAAAAATCGCCGCTAGAATGGGAGTCCGCAACCTTGAGGCCTACGTGGACTCACGGCTTGTCGCGAACCATATTCTAGGTGGGTATGTGGCTAAGGAGGACAACATGGTCAGGTACTTGGAAAAAGTCAAGTCGTTAATCGCGACTTTCAGTAAGTTTTCCATCAAGCAGGTGCCAAGGGGCGAGAACAAGAAAGCGGACGCTCTTAGCAAGATCGCATCCACAAGCTTCGCTCACTTGTCTAAACAAATTTTGGTGGAAATACTCAAGGAGAAATCTATAACGGAAGGGGAGGTTGCCGCTATAGTTGAAGAGGAGGGACCTACGTGGATGACCCCAATCATCAACTATTTGACTAATGAGACCCTTCCAGACGAGGAAAAAGCAGCAAGGCGCATTAAAAGGAAGTCGCAACATTTTGAACTTCGAGAGGGCATCCTTTACAAGTGCTCTTTCTTGCAGCCGTGGTTGCGGTGTGTTGGACCACGCCAGGCAGCTTACGTAATCAGTGACATACACGAAGGGTTGTGCGGCATGCATGCAGGCCCACGATCCGTGGTAGCTAGAGCTTTACGAACAGGTTATTATTGGCCTACCATGCACAGAGACGCGCGCGATATGATTCGCAAGTGCAATGACTGCCAAGTGCATAGGCCAGTACCGCGGCACCCGCAGCAGGAGCTTACACCTATCACGTCCCCATGGCCATTTTATAAGTGGGGAATTGACATTGCAGGACCATTTCCTGTAGCTGCGGGGGGGTTAAATTCTTGATCGTTGCAATGGACTACTTCACACGATGGATAGAAGCCAAGGCAGTCAAGTCTATCACAGGAAAGCAGGTCAAGAAGTTTGTGTCGGAACACATTGTGTGCCGTTTTGGTCTACCAGGAGAAATCATCTCGGACAACGGCAAGCAGTTCACGGACAACCCATTCAAAGATTGGTGTGCATCATTGAACATCAAACGGCGCTTCGCATCTGTTAAGCATCCACAAACAAACGGCCTCGTCGAACGAGCAAATAGAAGCTTGGGGAATGGCATCAAGGCGCGTCTGGATGAACGAAGTGGCAAATGGGTCGATGAGTTATCACATGTGCTATGGGCGCATAGAACTATGATCAAAACAGCCAACGGGGATACCCCATTTGCATTGGCCTACGGATCTGAAGCTGTTATTCCAGCAGAAATAAGAATGCCTACCATCCGCACAGCGGAGGTTAATGTCGTCACGAACGATGAACAGTTGCGAATCAACCTGGATCTGCTGGAAGAAAAGAGGGAAATAGCAGCCATCAATGAGGCTAAGTCCAAGGCTAAGATGAAGGCTTATTATGACGCCAAGGTCAAGGGTGTTTCTTTTCGACCGGGAGACTATGTCTATCGTGCTAACGAAGCAAGTCGAGCGGAGAACACAGGAAAGCTGGGCCCTAAGTGGGAAGGACCGTATGAAGTCACTGAAGCTTTAGGACGGGGCGCGTACAGGTTACGTGATATGGACGGGCGCGACCTAGAGCGCACATGGAATATTTCCAATCTCAAAAGGTGCTATCTTTGACAGCTACGGCTTCCGCGTGGGTACTTCGCTATGTGCGGTCTTAAAGGTGCTATCTTTGAAGAACCATGCGGTTTCATCTGTCTTGTTTTGTCTTATGTTTGTTTTGATTCCTTTCTTGTTTTTTTTAGGACTTGTCATTATTGTTCAAACAAAATGTAAACGTTCCAAATAAAATGCCGTGGTGCCTAGCTAGCTCCACGGCCTGTTTCGTGCAAATCATTTTTTAGATTTTTTGTTAAGTCGTATGAATTTTTTACTTGTGTTATAGTATGCCATGTTTTATTCATATGCATTCTTTCAAATTACAGTACATGTACTATACGCCTCCAGGCGGGGTAAGAGGATTAAGTGAACCTACTAATTCAACTTGCCGCGTAAGAGGGATGCAACCCCAGCCGCACGGATCATGTATCCTTACTAGACGCCTTACTCACAAGACGTTGTGATAAGTTTTTTGTGCACCGTATCCACACGGTACTCTGCATAGTAAAGACGCACGTCGCATGTCTAGTAAATTATAGACTTGTATGTATTTTCCCTTTTCATGTGTAAGACGTGATACATCATGCGGCATTCAAATACAATGAAATACACAAGTTTCAAAATTAACAATAAACAAAATGGCCGTGGTCGTCACGGACTTCTAAATAAAAAGACAAGTTGTTACATATATGTCTTAGCCGTGTACATACACGGACAAATATAATCACAAGTGTTTACAACAGATAAGTTACAAGGGGGGTAGGAATTCCCCTAGGTCCTTCTTCCCTTCCTCAATTAAAGCACGAAGGGCCTCCCCACGAGCATCTTTCCCGTCCCGGACTTTGACTGTGAGAGCATCTAGAGCTTCTCCAAGCGGCTTCTCGCCTGACATGGCTTTGGATGCGGAATCGTAAGTAGCCAACGTCAAGGGAATAGGATCAGCACTCAGCCGGGACATTATTGTTTCATTGGGAGCATCTTTCATTGCTTCAAGCTCGTCCAGGAGGGGGTATTGGAGTTCTGCCAAGGCATCCATGGACGCAGTCATCTTACCCGCTGCGGAGGGGTTGTGATACGGATGCTGTGTGATATCTTCATTTTTTGCGATCATCTCCGCAGCTTTGACCAGGCCTTCATGCCTACCACCGTCGATCCCATCAGATACGACCCCAGCAAATGCCTGCAGTAGGTGTGGAGCGTTCAGAGCCCCACTTACGGCAAGCCGCAGTCCTTGCCCGATAATCCACCTACGACCGGCTGTAGCGGCTAGTAGGGGGGGCATACTCTCTCCGCGCAGCTTACAACCACCTTGCTTAACTCTTCATCAGCTAAGGCAACTTGATTTTCAAGATTGGTTTGGGCCTGCGTCAATTCTTCCTTCAGTGCGTCACGCTCCTGGGCAATGCTGAATGACTACACGGTCACCGCCTTAGTGGCAGCCTCAGCCGCAGACACCTGCGTATGAAATTTGGAGTTATTACAAGGATATATACTTTTTGGGCTACATGCATACAAGAAGTAGGAGTGTATGTACAACATTTCTGAAAGTTTACCTTCTCATTTGACGCGGCTACGAGGGCCTCCAACTCAGCAATACGCTTCTCTCTGGCGTCGGCGTGATGCGCCTGCTCCTTCACCGTCGCCTCGGCGGTCAATAATGCCGCCGGCAAGGATGCGATGGTCCTCTCGTTTTTCACGACCATCGCCTCACGGCGGGCTATCCTCTTGTCCGCACGGCTCACATTAGTGAGGGCCTGGATCAGACGGCGTCTTAACGCGGCACCCACCGTCACCTGATGTGCGGATGATACGTCAAACTGCTCAATCAGGGCCTCATGATCTAGTTCATCTAAATCCTGTGCGAGGGCAGGCGGGGTGATGTGTTCGATAAATTCTGAACACTCGGATTCAGCCTCCAGCCGTGTCAAGCTCGATAAGTTCCATGCTAAGCGCAAGCTCTCTTCTGGCCCCTCGGGGCGTGGTTCCTTGCACGTGTGGTAGCAGGTGATGGGGGCTTGTTGGTTGGCGCGGGGGACGGATTTCTCCCCACTTCTTCTCCTTGCGCTGCGGTTGCCGGATTCACCCTGTTGTTTAAAAAATTAGTCTATATATATCATACAAAGATATGAATCATAATCACGAGGGGTACTTACGAGGTGCCAATGTCAGGGTCTGGGCCGGTAGGAGCTACGGCGCTCACAGGGGCGACTCGCAGAACTGGCCCTTCCATGGTCGAGGTAGGATCGGCTTGGGCAGTCGTGGTGCTGCTTCCTTCTTGGTATTGTGGATGGTCTTTCCGCAGCTTCTTGGGAGGAGCATTTGCAACTCCGGTATCCTCCCCAATTTTCTTCGCCACCCGCCTGGTTGTTTTTCTCTTTCTGGAGGTAAGTGGGGTGGATCCGGAAGCTTGCGTGGTGTCTTCATTGGGATCACGCTCTTCCTCCTGATTGATGGTGCCTCCCTCCAGCAATGGGTCGTCGTCGTCTTCGTTATGGAAATCCAATGGGGATTTCTCGATAGCAGGCTCTCCTTCGTCCGACCTGGGCTCGGTTGTCTCTTCAAGCGGCATCGTGCGGTCGGCTAAAGCTTCTAGCAAAGGAAGTTCATTCGGCTTTAACGGCCGGAATCCCTCCGCCACCTTCATGGGGTCGCCCTGGCGGATTAGTCCGTGAAGGTTCATCTCTGCAAACAATTGTAGAAGTATATGGGTTAGTAAAATTCTACACATGTGTGATAAATCAAATTTACAAAATATATATATTGGACCTACCCTCGCCCTGTTCCGTTAAGAAGCACGGGTATAAGTCATCCCTCCCAAAGTAACGGCGGCTTATCCCTACTAAGCACAGAAAGTGTTCCGGCAACCCTCTATGGAATTCTGTGCGATGGGTATCTAGTATTTTCAGGTCCCGGCTACTATAATCTTTGGATTTGGGCGGATAGTCTTTTGGGGCTTTGGTTTTAAGTACGAAGGGGGTAGGGAATACTTTCTCATCTACAAAGAAGTAATGGTCGTACCAATTCTTAAGGGAGTCAAGAGGTTTCCTATATGTCATCGGGGCATTCCCGGGTCGTTTCTTGAACGACAACCACCCGTTCACTAACTGGGGAAAGTAGAAAGCCCTAAAAAGGTTCACGGTGGGGGTTACTCTCCGCAGGTATGGCATGTAATCTCAAACTGGTTGATTTTACACGCCCCTATGCAGTGGAGCTGGGTGATATGAAAGTCATAATACAAAAGAAGGTCTACCAAGAACTTGGATAACGGGATACGGTAGTTGGCTGAGTCAAACAGGCGTGTATATATGCCTACTTTACCCGCCGGTGCATCCGTAATAGCCTCACCATCACCCGGATAGGTGGGGTGTACGCTTTCGGGTACATAATACTTCGACAGAAAGTCGAGGTATTTTTCCGCAGACATCACGTTCAGGACATCCGTGATAAGGGGATTATCCTTTACCATATTTTTATAAAAAGGTCTTTAAGGGCGTGATGATCTAACCTGCGGCGACGAAAATCCGTGGAAAAGAAGGCAAAAAATTTGGGAGATAAAAACTTGAGATTGACAATGGCGGAAGAAGGAGTGGGGTGTGTGTGTAACAAACACGCATACCCACTCTTATATAGGGTTGCCTCGGTTTCCGAGGTACCTTGGATCTTCGACACGTGTCAGTCACCTTGCCTATCCAACGGATAGGGTTTCTGACATTTCTGCAACGCCAAAGGGGGACCCACGGGTCACTTCTTAAACAGTTTTGCGTGGCTCAAGGGTGGGCATTAATGATGCACTTTTGCAGGCATGCGACTGATTTGTTGACTATCATTAATTTTTTTTTATTCTTGTCAGGTTATACGGCTCTTACGTAAGACCGTATTTAATGTCAAATTTAAGTTGTCTCGGCTGTTGTGTGCGGACTGAGGTAGTATTCATTAAATATTCCCACGAAAGGTCGCCACGTGCGGCAAGGATAACAAAAATTTCAATGTCTCATTTCCTGCCTTCCTTGGTATGTCCGGAGAGCACCTTGATAGTCTAGAGGTTACGTCTACGACTGTAAAAACTAGACTGGGGGGACATGATGACGTATAGTCCCCAACCGGGTCATGAGCCCGACCCACGGGTACTACCCGTATCCGGTCCATCACAGATGGGTGGATAAATGTCATTCAGGCTTATGGGCTTGAATGAACAGTAACCGCACATGTGTGCGGCCCACGGCCCGGTGCGGCCGACATAAGATTAGACAGAATCATATTCTGTCTGGAATATCTTTATCCCAATAAGAGAGGATATTCACTACCAAGATTAGAAGATAACAATCATTCTAAATTCTGGTGATTATCTCTTCCTTGGGGCCGAAGCATCAGTGGAAGCCCACTAGGGTTTCACTGCCTATAAAAGGAACCCCCAAGGGTTCCACAAAGGTATTACGACTTGTACTCTAAACTCACATAAACCTTGAATCGATTACTTACTCTCACGCCGGAGTCTAATCGTGGGAAACATTCCCACGGTAAGCCTAACGCGTGTTGTTTAGTGTGCATGATCCCAACCAAACGATTCACTTGGTGCAGGAGCCGGAGCCCAGCCAACCCGAATTAAGCCTAATTCGGGTCTAGCAAGGATCAACCAACTTTTGCATCAACAGTTGTAGGTTGGGCTACTTGATCTCCACTAAGGTCCACACTGGGCGCATTAGAAATAATATTGCTATTATTCGTTTGATCCCCGTGTGTCTCAGTGGAAGGCTCAAGTGACTCAGTATACTCTTCCTCCTGATTAGACATATTATATAACTCATTATCATTGAGACGTGGGTGTACCTCAGATGAACCGTCTGAATCATACACAGGAGCTCTGTCAGCCTGAATTACAGATGTTGATGCTTGCTGTGAATTAGCCATCAAGATGGAGTTGGTATTCACCTCTTCTTCCTCATCATATGTTGCTGCAGATGCCATGAGATCAAACTCTTCAGCTAGAAGTGGAATTCCTGCTTCTTCCTTTTGAGTTATACGAAGCTGAGTCTGGAGATAGGCAGCATCCCTCTTCTTTTTGGTAGTACAATCACGATTCTCAATACCCGCAGTATGAATGTCTTGTTGAGATGTCATTGAAGAAGTCGTGTGTAAATCAGGATCTCAATTCGTAGAAAGCGCGTTTCAGATACTTAATAAATCAAATTTTGCCGAAATTTTCCAGTTCGACAAAAAAATACCTCAGTCCGATATAGAATAAACTGGAAAAAATTGTGAATTTCCAAATTTTAAAATCGAGTTAGAAATAGCCAAAAAACAAGTAGGGAAAAAACTGAAGATTAAAAAATTTGTCAAAAATCAAAACCTAAAAAAAATTCGAATTTTGGCCTAAAAATTTGAATTTTGGCTCGAAAAATTTTTCGCTTCGCCAAAATTTGAAATTGAAGCTTAAATGGCCTAAAAATGGTCTAGGAAAAATTAAAATTTTCTTGGGTTTTCCCGCCAAAAAACTCTTCTTTTTTTTTTAAACTTCGTGAAAAAGATAGTTTGAAACAAGTCTAGATACTGGCTAAGTCTAACAATACGTCGATCGAAAACTGGCTAAGATTCTGCAATGTCAAAACATGAAAGATTTCGCAATATTCAAACAATAGACAATTCCGCAATTCACAAAGATGACGTAATTCCGCAATTGGGAATAAAGAACAATTCCGCAATTGGAAAGATACAATTCCGCAATTAAGATCAACCACACAATTACGCAATTTGAAAGATACAATTCCGTAAAACCACAATTGCGAAATGATGCAGAAGATTTCGCAATTTTTAGATTTAATTCCGCAATAAGTGTATTGCGGAATTATACAAAGAATTCACAATTGGGCTATAAATCCGCAATACCAGACAATTCGCAACACCAATAATTGCGAAATGATGCACCAGATTCCGCAATTAACAAGAATTCGCAATATTCAGATTAATTCAATTTCGCAATAGAGACACAATTGCGAAATTTTGTTCTTTTTCCTAAAAAATAGGATATCGGACAAGGACGAGAAATAGCACACTTTTTCGCAATTTTGAAGGATTTTAAGCCAATAAAAACCACCAAAACGCAAACTACGAATCCCTTGGCGAATGATACCACTTTTAGGACCTTTACACACAGCTAACCAAACACGAAATCTATATGATCTAGATGACGAGATGAATTAGGACGAGATGATGATGGACACGAAATGAGAACAAGATTATAGAATATGAAGAACACGATTAAAACAAGAATGGAGGATTAGATTAAGAAGAAGAAGAAGAAAGAAAGAACAAGGAAGAAGAATGTGTAATCCTAGTGAGAGAAAGACAAGAACTTTCTCTCTCTACAAACTAACATACTAGAAATATGGAAAAGCACACACACAAATGAGGGGTTTGTTTCCTTTTTTTACTAAGAAGGAAACTTGACAAAGGCTTTCCTCATTTGTGTGTTCGGGACTAATTCCAGTTACATACATAACAATAACGTAGAACTCTCGACACCATTGAACAGCATTTTCCCCGAGCTTCGCAACGGTATATTATATGACCATCACTTTAAATACTTCTAACATTAGTTGATGGTTTAACTGAGAAGGCTTTCTACAATGACCACTCTTGTGTTGCATGCCTTAAAGGCAAACAACACAAAGTCTCCTTTAAGTCTAAACCTGTGCATTCTAGTTCTAAACCACTTCACTTACTCCATATGGACTTGTTTGGTCCAACTAATATAGAAAGCTTAAATGGTAAATCCTACTGTTTTGTCATCACTGCTGATGTTTTGATTAACTTTATTACCAAGTTAGAGAAAAAGACTAGTAATGAGGTTAAGATGCTTAGAAGTGATAATGGTGGTGAGTTTAGAAATAAGTTGTTAGATGACTTTTGTGCCAGGAAAGGGATTATTAGACAGTTTAGTGTAGCTAGAACCCCACAAAAAATGGGGTAGCTGAGAGGAAGAATAGAACACTCATAGAAGCAGCTAGGACTATGTTGGCTGATGCTCACTTTCCCATTGCTTTTTGGGCTGAGGTTGTGAATACAGCTTGTTATGTTTAGAATAGGGCATTAATCAACAAGATCCATAACAAGACACCTTATGAGCTATTTTGGGGAAGGAAACCTAATATTGGTTTTCTTGAGCCATTTGGCTATCATGTAGTTGTTTTAGACACTAGTGATGCCTTAGGAAAGTTAAGTGCTAAAGGTGATGAAGGCTATTTCATGGGTTATTCTGTGCAGAGTAGAGGATATAGAGTTTACATAAAGAAATAAAAGCGTATACTTGAAAAGGTACATGTTAGGTTTTTGGAATGTAAACCTACTGATCCTGAGAGTGGTCCAAATTGGCTATTTGACTTGGAACCTCTATCTAGAACTTTGAATTATATGCCTGTTACTAATCCATACATTGTGAAGGTGACTTCAAATGTTGGGGAAGAACCAGTTGTTGAATTTCTGGTAAACAGGATGATAAAGAGGTTGGATCACAAGCAGACAAATCAGCACCCATACTTGAGTATGTTACCATTCCTATATGGACAGATGCATTTGTTGCTGCTGCTGGTAAGGAAAAAGGTGGTCCACAAGTATCACCAGTTGAAAACATACATGATTCTTCAGGCGCTGACAAAGAGAAATCTGGCACTGACAAGACAAATTCAAGCGTTGATGGTTCAAACGTTGACAAACCTAATTCAGGCGTTGACAACTCTTTTGACCATTTATTCTCTTCTAATAATTTTGAACAAGGTGAACCTTCAAACAGAAATGGAGAGGTTCATTCAGAAGCTGATGAAAGAGAATTTGAAGAGGATATTGGCAACTTAGAGACTGAGATTGATGATAATACCATTATTGAAGGTGGAGTACTTACATCTACTATGAAGAATCATCCTTCTCTTATTATAGGTGACGTGATGACTCCTGTACAAACTAGAAGGTCTTATCAGAATCATGGAGGATTTATTGCCAATATTTACAAGAAGGTTGATACCCCTCTTGTTCAAGCATGTTTGTTTGCCTATTGTTGATCCCAAACTTAGATCGATTTAGCTTTGTGTTATACGAGATTAGATCAAGTTATACACGTAGAGAAACCTTTGTATATGTATAAAGTAATCTAAGTGTTATGCGGAATTAACACTTAAACAAGAACACACAAAGATGTAAACAAACTTTCACTTGATTGAATATAACGAACTTGCTTACAATGAAAGTGTTTAACGTATGAAAAACTTATATTAACAATAACCTAAAGGTCTTCTTTTATAGACATAAGAAGCCTTGTACAAGAGTCTACGTATTAACTATTCTAGGTAAAGATAATTATAGAAAATACAAAGTTGAACTTATCTTTACTAGAAACAAACTAGAACCAATATACGCGTAGACTAAATCTTTTCATCAGTGCTTGTCTTCAACCTATCAACGCTTGACTTCTTCTTGTCAACGCTTGATCTGTCAGCGTTTGTTTTCTTCCTATCAACGCTTGTTTTCCTCTTGTCAGCGCTCAAGTGGACTGGCTATATTTTATTCCCAACAATCCTCCCCTAAACTTGATATCTACTCTAGTAATTAAGTTTCTGAATAAACATTAAGAACTAGGAGGAATCTTACAACACTTATCATATTGGTAATAAATATGTCTGATCAAATCTTTGGCCACGTCACTTGAATAATCAGTCTCCAGCTGTGTTGTCTTCATCTTCTCCAAGACTTCCTTGGACATGGAATACTGACCATCTACAAGTAGATACTCAGCAAACTTTTTAGAGCTCAAATAATATACACCAGCAGCTGAATACAAACGCCATTGAAGACCACTGAGGTCATCTTCAAGATCCTTCTAAACAGCAGGATCTTCATCTCTTGGTCCACACATTCTCTTGAATGTTGACCATAGTTTTATTGCATTGACTGAAGTAGGAGCTTCAGTCTCATACTTGGCCTTTAACAACCTCCAAAGGTCTACCAAGTCTTCTCTATCAAAATTTGCAAAGAGAGATATAAGTGTGGTAAAAGTGTGAACCTCTTTCCCATACCTGCCAATCTTCCAAAACCCACATTCATCTTCTTCATAGATTATAATAGGGTTTCTGGAATCAAGAGGTAACACTTGTACCATATCTGAAGCTTCCAATGGTGAGAGCTTGATGCTCCTTCTTATAACAGCTTCACTAGGCACCAATCTATCCATATCTGTAGGAAACTCAAGAGGGACTCCCTTCTTCAAAGGTCTTGGAACAATCATTGCCTTCTTAAGTTCCATCTCTTATGCAAGTTCTTCTTTCCTTTCATCAGAAAGAAGTCTTAGATTGTTTTCTTCCTGCACTCTTGCCCAAATGGGATAAGCTTTGAACTCTAACTCTTCAAAGGATAATCCTATCAATTTCTTGTAGGTCCATCCGGTTCCATGACATCTGAGTAGCATGTAGTACAGCTCCCTTCTATCCCTTTTCAACATTGAGAGAATATTGCTAGCTTTGTGTTTCAGAATTACCTTGCAGTCTTTTTGTACTCTTAGAAGAATCTCCAAACCCTATATCTGGTCTGAAATAGTCAAATGTGGATTCTCCATACACATATCTTCTCAAGCATGGTACATCTGAACAACTTCTGGCATATCAAAATCTACTTGCAATTTCAACTCATTCAACTTCTCTCTTGCCAAATCATCACCATACTCATGTCTTTCTAGTTGTTCTATAATCATCACACTTGAGTCTGAACTGGCTTCATCACTTCCTTCTTGTTCTTCTGAAGTGACAACAAAAGGTGATTCACCAACCTTCTTTCTTTCTTGTTCCACAATTTGTGCAGCCAACCTTCTATCAAACTCTACCTGTGCTGCATCCTTTGAAACTTCTACTTCTACCATTTTTCCTTTACCCTTATCTAATGGATCAATGGTGGGTAAGGATGATGGTAATACCTGTGAAGAAACTTCTTTGATGATGGATGATGACTGGAATACATCAACCTCATCTGCAGGTTTGTCAACACTCAAATTTGTCTTGTCAGCGCCCAATTTACTCATGTCAGCGCTCAAATCTTGCTTGTCAACGCCCAAATTACCTGTCTCAGCGCCTCTTGTAATTTGCTCCAACATGGCTGTAAAAGACAAGTCTAAATTTGTAGGAGTTACCAAAGATCTAACAAAACCTGTTTGCTTCTTCAAACTAGTTAGAGCATCAGCAACACCTATTGATTCACCATCATGTGAGCCCTTATCACTCACATTTATCTGCTCATCCTCCCCTTTGGAAGATTCCTCCATCCCACGCCTTGTGCTAGCATTCTCCAAAATAACAATCCTCTCCCTCAATTGCTTGAGTTCAAGGCCTTGTGTACTGACAATTTGTATAAGTCTGCTGATACAAGTGTTTTGCATGGGGTTCAGATTTAATCTCGGAATCTTCTCGAATTGATCACGGTTCAAAGTGGAATAGTTGTTCTTGGTGACAAAGAGGGGATTTGGTTTTCTATTCTACTAAAAAGGTTTAAATGCACAAAGATATAAAATTAGACTAAAAGCAGTTAATAAAATAAGACTGAAATCGAATTAAAATTAAACAATAAAACAGAAACAATAAATACCCCTTACTAGAAAACACTTCATTCGGAATAGAAAGTTGATCCGGAATAAAGTTGTTGATCCGGAATGTAGTGGTTGATGCGGAATAAATGGTGTTGATCCGGAATAAGACCTTGATGCGGAATAACTTTCTTAAAAACCTTGATTCGGAATAATGCCACTCATCCGGAATATTGATTATTCCGGATGAACTAACTGATCCGGAATAAATTTGATCCGGAATAAATGAAAGGAAGTGCTTGATCCGGAATGTAAGGTTGATGCGGAATAATGAAGGTTGATGCGGAATAAAAGAGTTGATCCGGAATAATTGATTATTCCGGATGAAAGGTTTTGATCCGGAATATAAAATATTCCGGACGAACAATATTGATTCGGAATAAAAGTAAACAGTGCTTGATTCGGAATAAGTAACTGATCCGGAATATCCGGTTGATCCGGAATATCCAGTTGATCCGGAATAAAAAGTAAAATAACTTGATTCGGAATCTGGGTTTGTGAAGAACAGTAAAGGAACAGAGAAGACGATTTTTAACAAAATCAATCAAAATAAACCAAAAGATTTAAACCAAGCTAACCAATAATCATTTACTAACCATAATCATCAAATCAAAACACAAAAAACACAAAACCCACTTACTTTTATGGATTAAAATCAACCAAATAAGAACTTTAAAACTTTGAATCAAAAAGAGAAGATGAACAAGATTAAATGGAAGATTGTATTGAAAGATTAATGTTAAGCAAACAAAGGGAAAGATTAAAAAGCTTACGAGATTCAAGATTAAATAATAATGAAAAATCACCAACACCTTAATGGTGTTGGCTTCTTACGAAAGAAAAGAAAGGAACTGGAAATGAAAACTAGCTCAAAATATGTGAAGGGGTTTTCTATTTATAGGCCTAGTGGTTGGTTGGTGAGTGGGCTTTCTCCCTTTCTTCTTGTCTTCTCGTCTTTTCAGAAAAGTTGACGTTTTCGATTTTGATTCGGGATTTGTCGACGAATAAATTCAACTCGTCTTTTAATTTCTTCGTTTAATAGACTTGAGTTTTTTCGACATATGTAAATCTTCCATCTTTGGTCCTTTTCTTCGATAAATCTTCAAATCGGCCCATTGACTTTCAAATCTTTTGCATCTCTTGGACTATAGACTTCGTCTTGAGTCGTGCAATCCCATGTTTTCTTCAATATTTATCCGGTTGGCTCTGAAAATACAACAAACACACAAACCACGCATAATTCCAAACAAATGACATTAAATACGTGTTTTGGTCTTGTTTTAGCAAGAAATAAGTGGTAAAAGGATGGGTGTTTTCACACCTATCAAATCCCCTACACTTAACCATTGCCATGCCCTCATGCAATGCTTAGTTATAAAGCAATTTTACACTTTTCTCATAATCAATCAACCTTGGCCTTATTAACATACTACTAAAAAAAATTAGAGTACTAAGAGAAATTAAAACTTTAAAGGAAACAAAGGATAGGAAACCATTTTCACTTGAAAATAGCTACATGGAAATAACTTGCAAAGAGATCAAGGACTTACATTAGGGCTTTGGTGCTGCGAAGATTTATCACCCTCAAGTTTCACGTTCCCTAATCTAAGCTTAACAACGAGATCATTGTTATTATAAGTTAGCAAATCAAACACTTACACACATGGCTTAATTATATGCTTAAACTCCCTTATTCCTAGGTGTATCTCTTATATTTTATTTTTGTCTTAGAATGATCATGAAGATGCATTTTTGGACTTATTGCGATAGTTTAGTTAGGCTGAAAATAAAGTAGGACGATTTGATTAATAGTTAGCTAAAGGACAAAATCTCTTAAAACTGCTTCTCGGGATATCAAAAAGTTCATATCTTGGCATAACTCGCTCCACGATTTGAGACCTTTCTCGGGCCGATATTTGGCATGTACTTCATACTTCATATCTTGAGAGACGTTCTTGAGATAATGGTCTTCTCTTCGTTAATAGAGTTTCTTCACTTGGAGACTTTTGAGGGGTACTCCAACTTTGTTGACCACGACTTCATCATTATTTCTTCAGTCGTTAATTGGGATTTTGAGATACAACGATCCGCCTCCTTTTCGGACTTGGATCTATTTATCCTCATACGTTGTTAGGGTCTTTTTGGAAAGACTTCTCCATGATCTTTATGGGAGTTGATTGCTTTTCGTCGTGAGTCTTGATCCTTCATATTGATTTTGGAAATAATGCTTTTCACATCACCTTGGATCTTTAGCAATAAGATTGAATCCTCATGCCTTGTTAGGGCCTTTTCGGACTCGCCAATCTTCGCGCCCCGCTTCATAAGTTATGCCTTGGCTATGAACTCTTATCATTACCGAGCAACTTTTAAACGATCTTGGGCTAGAAGCTAAGTAACTTTTCAAATCGTACGACCTTACTTATTGTAGATAAATTATTAGCAAGTGATGAGAGAATAGGCAAATAATCACACCAAGTGAGCTTGTGCAAGAATACCGACTTATAATTGACTCTATCATTTCTCGTTCTCCACAATTTAAAATCTCAAGTAATGATACTCGTGGATGCTTAGCCTAATAAACCAATTAAGGTCTACATGGTTAAGGATACTAGCTAGAATAAACTTGGACAAGTCTATTCGGGTTGAGTCAAAATAATCGCAACGGGCCTAATATGTCAAAGACTTCCAAACTAGCTACACCACTTTATTAATATTTTTGACTTTATTGCGGGATATATACATATGAAAGCAACGATAAAAATTTAAAAATTACGACTAAATGGCCAAAGTTAATTAAAAATTTGAAAAATGCTGACAAAGATGATTTTCCGGTTAAATGAAGGCATTTTCATGGAAAAGTCCACTTAAAAGTTCGATAGAAGTCTCCCCTACACTTAATATAAACATTGTCCTTAATGTTTAAGCATGTGGGAAAGTCTCCCCTACACTTATGACATTGTGCACGTTGGTTAAATCAAGTTAAGGAAGAGACGACTAAAGTGATCAATTTCAAATGTGAGTATGCAGAAAATTGAATCACGATAGTTGAGAGATAAAACCGGTTTTCGGATAACACGGGAGCACGGTTCTTCAAAGGTTCCAAAAGTGCATTCATCCCTGTAATCACATCACCACACAAACACAAACAACCTATATAGGTCCCCCTACACTTAGGAGGTTAAAACGGAAAAGGATAGATACTCGGGTTGCCTCCCAAGGAGCGCTTGTTTTTGATAACCGAGTCACAAGCCTGACTCGACCCAAAATTAGTTCATGGGAAACGTGGTGAGGGATGGAATCATCTCATGAGAGATGTCCTCACCAAAGTACAACTTCACTCGTGGACATTCATCTTAAAGTTAGGCCCAGTAGGTTGAGCGAGCTCGAGAGTACCATATGGAAAATTTGGGCAATGGTGAATGGGCCGGACCAACGAGACTTCAGCTTGCCCGAAAAGATTTTCAACCGAGAGTTGAAGAGTAAAACTTTGTCTCCAACTTGGAACTCTCTGTTTTTAATCTTAGAGTCGTGAATGAGCTTAGTCTTTTCCTTATAGATCAAAGAATTTTCATAAGCCTCATTCCGGAGTTCATTGAGCTCATTGAGTTGGATCTTGCGTAGGTCACCGGCTTTGTTGATGTCGAAATTGGCCCACTTCAAGGCCCAGTAAGCCTTGTGCTCCAAATCAATGGGGAGGTGGCATGCTTTCCCGTACACGAGATGATATGGTGTACAACCAATCGGAGTCTTGTATGCGGTACGAAAAGCCCACAGAGCATCATCAAGTTTATCGGCCCATGAGGCACGATGCTCTCCCACGGTTCGTTCAAGAATTTGCTTTAATCCTCGGTTAGATATTTCAGCCTGGCCATTAGTTTGTGGGTGGTAGGCGGTGGAAAGACGATGATTTACACCATACTTAGCCATGACTCTTGCGAATTGATCATTGCAAAAATGAGTCCCGCGATCACTAATAATGGCACGAGGCACACCGAATCTAGCGAAAAGCGATTTCAAAAAGTTACAAACCACCCTTGAATCATTAGTGGGTAAAGCTTTGGCTTCAACCCATTTAGAAACATAGTCAATGGCTACAAGGATGTATTTGTTTCCTTTAGAGGAAGGGAATGGCCCCATAAAGTCGATACCCCAAACATCAAAGATTTCACATTCTTGTATGAAAGTTTGAGGCATCTCATCTTTATGTGTGATCTTGCCTTGTTTTTGGCAAGCATCACAATGTTTAACCATCTCGTGAGCATCACGATAAATGGTGGGCCAATAAAATCCCGAGTCAAACACTTTTTTAGCGGTGTAGTTAGGACCAAAGTGACCACCGGTGGGTCCTTTGTGGCAAGCTTCGAGAATGTCTAAAGCTGCCGGTCCATCAACACATCAGCGAATAATCAAATCAGCACAATGTTTGAATAGATACGGGTCATCCCAAAAGTAAGTCTTAATGTCTTTGAAGAACTTTTTCTTTTGCTGGGATGTTAACCCGTCAATGAGAATTCCACACGCCAAGTAGTTTGCAAAGTCCGCAAACCACGGGGTCTCATCTGGATTCGAATTGATAGACATTAAGGTCTCTAGGGGAAAAGAGTCATTGATCTCTTTGTTCGGATGATCCCCTTGATAAGGATCCTCAAGTCTACTGAGATGATCCGCGGCTAGGTTTTCAGCTCCCTTCTAATCACGAATTTCGATTTTAAATTCTTGAAGTAGCAAAACCCAGCGAAGAAGTCTTGGTTTAGAATCTTGTTTAGTCAACAAGTACTTCAACGCAGAATGATCGGTATACACGATGGTGGTAGAAAGGACAAGATAGGGGCGGAACTTTTCAAAAGCATAGACAACAGCTAAAAGCTCTTTTTCGGTTGTCGTGTAATGCAATTGAGCCCCTGTCATTGTCTTGCTAGCGTAATGGATCGGTTGGAAGTGTTTGTTCACTCTTTGGCCCAAAACCGCTCCAATAGCAAAGTCGCTAGCGTCGCACATCAACTCGAAAGGCAGCTCCCAATTAGGGGTAACCAAGACCGGTGCCTTAGTTAGCTTATCCTTAAGAAGGTTGAAGGCTTCAATACACTCTTTGGAAAAGATAAAAGGAGTATCTTTTTCCAAGAGGCGGGTCATCGGGCGAGCGATTTTAGAAAAATCTTTGATAAAGCGACGGTAGAAGCCCGCATGACCGAGGAAACTTCTCACACCCTTTACGGTTGAAGGTGGAGGCAATTTAGCAATAACATCGACTTTAGCACGGTCCACTTCAAGACCGGCTTTGGAGATTTTGTGTCCTAGCACGATGCCATGAAATGGCATTTTTCCCAATTAAGAACAAGGCGAGTGTCTTCACACCGCTTAAGCATACGTTCTAAATTGGCAAGGCAAGCAGAGAATGAATCGCCATAAACCGAGAAATCATCCATGAAGACTTCCATAGTTTCTTCAACCATGTCATGGAAGATAGCCATCATACACCTTTGGAACGTCCCAGGAGCATTGCATAAACCGAAAGGCATGCGTTTGTAAGCAAATGTTCCGTAGGGACAAGTGAATGTGGTCTTTTCTTGCTCTTTGGGATCGATGGGAATTTGAAAATACCCGGAGAAACCGTCTAAGAAGCAGTAATAGTCATTACCCGCTAGACGCTCGAGCATTTGATCCATGAAAGGAAAAGGAAAGTGATCTTTTCTCGTGGCATCATTGAGTTTGCGATAGTCGATACAAACTCTCCACCTAGTAACGAGACGAGTAGGAATCTACTCGTTGTGTTCATTGGGAACAACGGTTATTCCGCCCTTCTTGGGCACACAATGGACGGGACTTACCCATGGCGAATCCGAAATAGGGTAAATCAAGCCGGCATCAAGAAGTTTGATAACTTCTTGTTTGATGACGTCATGAATGCAAGGATTAACCCTTCTTTGGCTCTGGATTGCGGGTTTAAAGTCATCTTCCATGAGAATCTTGTTAGTACAAAAGTTTGGATCAATTCCGCGGATATCGGAAATTTTCCAAGCAATTACCTTCTTATGATCTTTAAGCACGGCGATAAGGCGAGATTTCTCTTTTTCTTTCAAGTCCTTAGCAATGATGACGGGCGACTTCTTCTTATCTTCAAGGAATACGTACTCGAGATGGGACGGCAACTCCTTAAGCTCTAAATCCGGAGGATTTTCGATGGTAGGCGTATTCAAATTCGGTTCATCGATGGAAATAGCCTTGGGAGATGGTGGAGAAATATTGTCCTCTTTGAGAAGTTTCTCAATGAGACGAATGTCTTCATCCCAATCGGCGGGAGAATGGTCATATTCTAAGTTCACATCTCCCATGGTTGCTTCAAAATCTTTCCAAAGGAAATCACTTTCTCCAAATAGAGTTAGTGATGAATCGATAGAGGAAACGGTCTCAACATTAGGAGGAGAGGTAGGAATACTTTTACAAGCATCTTTGAAGTGTTCTTCACAAGCCTCATCAAGAACGTCGATACAATTAACACTCTCGTATGAATAAGCCTGTTTAGAAAGCTTTCCCATGTTGAAGACGATTTTATCGTCACCCACTCTCATGATAAGCTCACCCGTTTCAACATCGATGAGAGTGCGACCGGTCCTCAAGAATGGACGTCCAATGATTAATGGCATGCGAGGGTCCATATCGTAGTCGACCACGACGAAATCGGCAGGAAAAGTGAATTTGTCGACTCCTATAAAAACGTCTTCGGCTATCCCCACTGGATAAGCAACCGTACGGTTAGCTAATTCCAAAGTTATTTTGGTGGGGACTAGCTCAGGGAGAGATAATTGCTTCCAAACACTTAAAGGCATTAAGTTAATACTGGCACCTAGATCGGCTAGGGCCATGCAATTCTGTACTCCTGGGAAGTTGCAAGGGATTAAGAAGCGACCCGGATCACCAAGTTTAGTTGGCAATTTCCTTAAGAGAACCGTGGAGGAATTCTCATTAAGTTGGGTGTTAGCAATATCAAGAAGCTTCTCCTTGTCACTAAGAAGATCTTTGAACATTTTCGCATATTTAGGCATGTGAGCGAGAGCCTCAGCGAAGGAGATGTTAAAATTCAATTGTTTAAACATTTTGAGAAAGTTCGAAACTTGAATATCGTCCTTGCTTTTGAGCTTCTCTTTCCTCAACCTTGAGGGATAAGGTATATCGGAAGAAGAGGAAGGCTTTGGAATAGTAGGATCACTCACATCCTTGGGTGGAGGAGGGGTAGAAGTAAGAGGTAGAGGAATTGGGGAAGTAGCAAGATGAGGAATATGAGTAGGTGACTCGTTTTCCTTAGTCACAATCACCGGTGGAGGTATAGGAAGCTCGGGTTCCTTAGTACCTTTGCCACTGCGAGTGGTGATTGCTTTCATCTCCCCTCTTGGATTAGCCACGGTGTTACTCGGAAGAGTACCCGAAGAAGAGGATTGATTACCTTGGAAGAAACCAGCCATCATGTTCCTTAAGTCATTTGTTTGACTATTCAAAGAATTCCGCATGTCGGCTCTAAGATCGTTCCCTTGTTTCACCATGTCTGCTTTCAAGTTGAGCACTTCGCGCTGGAGATTTTCCACGATCACATCATTAGTCCTTATGTAGGTTTCAACATCTTGGTGTAATGCGGTGGGTTGGTTGGGAGGAGGAGCATGGTAGGCGGGTGGTTGATAAGTAGGTTGTTGGTAAACTTGGTTGTTTCTTTGAGGTGGATATGGTTGTCTTTGAGGTGGTTGGTATGGTGCACGAGGTTGTTGTTGTGGAGGGCGATTAAGGTTTTGTTGTTGGTTTGGGTTGTTAGAAGGAAAACCAGGCGGGAAAAGAAAGTTGTTTGAGCGATAGCTGAGCAAGTTGCGGTCTCCTTGAGGACGAGCTTGATAAGCGGCCGGAGGATAGGTACTGTATGCTGCATTAACATTCTTAGAAGGATAGTCTTGGGTGGAGGTACAAGTAGTGTAAGAGTGAGGACCCCCGCATATTTCACATGGTTGGCTTACAGCATTGACTTGAGCGTTTTTAGCGTTGATGCTGTTGGTGTTGCTAGCGGTTAGGGTAGCAAGCGATTCAAGAAGCGACGTAATTTTGTCAAGTCTCTTGTCGTTGTCACTAGTACTAGCACTAGCGGCATTGGTCCGAACACTCTTGGTTTGCACTCTAGACTTATTCTCAATAATATCCCAAGCGGCATTAGAGCTTTTAACCAAAATATTACCCCCCGAGGCACTATTTAGTGAATCTTGGTCATTCATGCTTAAACCATTATAAAAAGTATTAATTTGGTGCACTTTGGTAAAACCATGTTGTGGGCACTTTCTTAAAAGGTCTTTAAAACGGTCCCAAGATTCACTAAATGACTCATCGTACTTTTGTTCAAATTTAATGATTTCATTCCGCAAAGCGGTAGTACGAGAGGGTGGGAAAAAGTAGTTTATGAATTTGCTCTCCAAATCCGTCCACGTCATAATATTTTGTGGCGGTTCCTTTGCAAGCCAATGCCGGGCTTGTCCCTCTAAGGAGAAAGGAAAAAGTTGTAAACGGATTACCTCTTGTGGAACACCATTGAATTTGACCGTATTCGTGAGTTGCAGGAACCTTTTGATGTGGTCATGAGGATCATCAATGGTACGCCCCAAGAATGGTTGAGCATAGACCATCCGAATAAAGCCGGATTTGAGCTCAAAGTTGTTGGCTGCAATCGCGGGTATGACAATTGGATCGTTGTTGCCCTCCACATGTGCTTGCAAAAGTTCAATCATAGGGCGATTGTCCGGTAGAGGTTCATTGTTGTTATTATTCATGTTGTTTTGAGGTGGATTATTATTGTTGTTGTGTACACCGGCCATCTCTTGATAAGACGTTGATCGTGTACGCATGCACCTGCAAAAGAACTAACAAAGCAAAAACAAAGCAGAAATATTTTTGGTTTTTTATGTTTTTTAATTTTTTGTATTTTTGAAAATTTTATATTTTTTTAGAGTTTTTGAAGATTTTTATGAAAAAGTAACATTCACGGTGAACGGATCCCAAAATCCAAGTTCTCACAAAAAACTGTTAATCTTTACGAGAAGAGCCGGCAGCAGCGCCATTTGATACAAGTGTTTTGCATGGGGTTCAGATTTAATCTCGGAATCTTCTCGAATTGATCACGGTTCAAAGTGGAATAGTTGTTCTTGGTGACAAAGAGGAGTTTTGGTTTTCTATTCTACTAAAAAGGTTTAAATGCACAAAGATATAAAATTAGACTAAAAGCAGTTAATAAAATAAGACTGAAATCGAATTAAAATTAAACAATAAAACAGAAACAGTAAATACCCCTTACTAGAAAACACTTCATTCGGAATAGAAAGTTGATCCGGAATAAAGTTGTTGATCCAGAATGTAGTGGTTGATGCGGAATAAATGGTGTTGATCCGGAATAAGAGCTTGATGCGGAATAACTTTGTTAAAAACCTTGATTCGGAATAGTACCACTCATCCGGAATATTGATTATTCCGGATGAACTAACTGATCCGGAATAAATTTGATCCGGAATAAATGAAAGGAAGTGCTTGATCCGGAATGTAAGGTTGATGCGGAATAATGAAGGTTGATGCGGAATAAAAGAGTTGATCCGAAATAATTGATTATTCCGGATGAAAGGTTTTGATCCGGAATATAAAATATTCCGGATGAACAATATTGATTCGGAATAAAAGTAAACAGTGCTTGATTCGGAATAAGTAACTGATCCGGAATATCCGGTTGATCCGGAATATCCAGTTGATCCGGAATAAAAAGTAAAATAACTTGATTCGGAATCTGGGTTTGTGAAGAATAGTAAAGGAACATAGAAGACGATTTTTAACAAAATCAATCAAAATAAACCAAAAGATTTAAACCAAGCTAAACAATAATCATTTACTAACCGTAATCATCAAACCAAAACACTAAAAACACAAAACCCACTTACTTTTATGGATTAAAATCAACCAAATAAGAACTTTAAAACTTTGAATCAAAAAGAGAAGATGAACAAGATTAAATGGAAGATTGTATTGAAAGATTAATGTTAAACAAACAAAGGGAAAGATTAAAAAGCTTACAAGATTAAAGATTCAATAATAATGAAAAATCACCAACAGCTTAATGGTGTTGGCTTCCTACGAAAGAATAGAAAGGAACTGGAAATAAAAACTAGCTCAAAATGTGTGAAGGGGTTTTCTATTTATAGGCCTAGTGGTTGGTTGGTGAGTGGGCTTTCTCCCTTTCTTCTTGTCTTCTCGTCTTTTCAGAAAAGTTGACGTTTTCGATTCTGATTCGGGATTTGTCGACGAATAAATTCAACTCGTCTTTTAATTTCTTCGTTTAATAGACTTGAGTTTTTTCGACATATGTAAATCTTCTATCTTTGGTCCTTTTCTTCGATAAATCTTCAAATCGGCCCATTGACTTCAAATCTTTTGCATCTCTTGGACTATAGACTTCGTCTTGAGTCTTTTTATTCGATAAAACCCGTGCAATCCCATGTTTTCTTCAATATTTATCCGGTTGGCTCTGAAAACACAACAAACACACAAACCACGCATAATTCCAAACAAATGACATTAAATACGCGTTTTGGTCTTGTTTTAGCAAGAAATAAATGGTAAAAGGATGGGTGTTTTCACACCTATCATCTGCATTTTGCTTTTGCAAGCTAATGCAGACAGCCGTCAATGCCATTAATGTCATTGGTTCCAATCTGCCCTCCTCTAAAATGGGTATTTGACCTCCCAAGGTAGACTCATGGGGCATGGATGAGGTCTTAAAGATGGTAGGACTGTCTTGGCCATCATCTAAGCCAGAACCAATAGTCCCAACCTCATCCATAGCACCAACCACACTTGTGGTGGTGGTTCTCTCTGCTACATGGCTAGGACCACTAGAGGAGAACACTCCAGTATTCCTTTGGCGTTTTTGCAACCTATATTGCGGTGGGGTAGAAGATGATGTGGATTGGGTGGATGTGGGTTGGTTAAGGGGTGTTTGGGTCTGTGAAGGATTGGTGTCAACGTTTGGATTAGGTGTATCAACGCCCACATTTAATGTGTCAACGTCAAAGGGTTCTTGGTCAATTTACATGTGTTGTGGTGAAGGTAAAGGTTTAGGTATTGGGTCAAGTTGTGGTTGTGGGTCTGGTTGGGGTTGTACTACTTCAATAACAGCAATCATAGCTGGGGTGAGGGGTAAGTTACGGTGAGGGGGTGAGTTCATCTTCGTAAAAATAGCTTTCTTTTGCACAGGGATCTCATAAAAATCATCATGATCCCTTGTGCAGTAATTTTGCACATCAAAAACCATTTGTAAAAATCTGGGATAAGTTAAAGTCATTTTACTCCCTTTGTTTTTACACATGCCCTCAAAAATCATTTTTGAATAATTAAACTTTGGCCCAGTAGCAATGCACACAATAGCACTAGCAATGGATCTATTAATCTCATTGTGTGCAGTACACTTGGGACTCAAACATTGTAAGAGGACATGTATTAGGTACTTCCAGGCTGGGGGAAACTCCTGTTTATGATATTTGTTTAAAGTTCCCTCATCAGGGAAAGGATAACCCAAAGCCCTTAGTCCTTGTTCTATTTCATGAATGGGAAGGGTGGTTATACCATCTGCATCATCAAGATGCAAAGCCTGGCGAACCAAGGCTTCAGTAACCACCCATGTACGCCCATGAACAATAGATGATAATGTAGTCACTTTATTAACTGTTGAGGAACTAACTGTGTTCCAAAACTGCTTAATATGTTTGACAGAGATGAGAGGAGCATGAGAAAGAGCATACCTAATGGGGGATGCATTCAAATACGCCACCATCTGTGTGTATTGGGGAAACAGAGTATCATCAGCGTCCAAATATGCTATCATGTTGTGTTGACTCCTGAATCCCAATACCAAATCACTTGGTTTAAATTTTGGTGCCATTGTTGAAAGTTGTTTGAATGATTGATAAAGATGAAGTATAGGAGAAAATTTTGTTAGACAAGAATGATAGGTACCCTGTTTTAAAAATAGGAGCCAAATATATAGGAGAGAAATATGCATGTGATTGGTCAAAAATGAGGCAACTATTTTCAAAATACAATCATGAAAATATTGAAAAGAAAATAAGTTATCTCATGCATTAATTGAAAGTTATCTGCTCCCAAAATTACGGCCCAAAAATTCGTCAAAAAGTAACAACTGGGTAGATCCCAATGTGTATCAACGGTCAAACATAACCCATCAACGCCCAACGGCTATATTCTTGTCAATGTTTGCCAAAGCCATGTCAGCGTCTAAATTGGTCACAACAACGCTTGGAAAAATACTTGTCAGCGTCCAAAAATAAAAATATTAAAAATGAAAAAGGACCTTAACAAAGTAATTTATCCTAGTGAAGATAACCTATATGTTGATAATTATTATAGGGCGGCAAGCACTGTCCAGTTATGCACACTTGCTTATGCAAGATAGACATAACAGTCCTCTAGTGTCCCTTGCTAACCAAAAATCTTAACAACGAAGTTATCTCATAAAATTCCTTATTACTCCCAGGTAAAACCCATGATAAAATTATTCCCAAGTCTCCCAACAGACCAAAACCAATTCTAGGCCAAAAATGTCTTGGCAGCATGCATAGTATATCAACTTTGCATGCTACAGTGCCTAATGATTTAATAAAACTAACTCATACTCACCTGTGGACACAATCTAGAATTATGATAAGAGTATCATAAGGATACCCAAAGGTCCTAAAGGTTCCTAAAACCTCCCCTTAAACTGTGATACATATGTTGCTCAAAAATATGCATGAATATAAAAATTTATGTCAAGATAGGAATAGAAAATTCCAACCATCATCCATAAATAAAAACATGCTCAAATAATTCTCCAAGGATCCATAAGCAACTCTGTATCCAATGGTATAATGCTAACACCACCTGCACATTTAGATTAAAAACCACAAAACTAACATTGTTGCTGACAACGTCCCGATAACACTTGTCAGCGTTAAGAAAACCTTTGTCAGCGTTAGACAAATATATTGCTGACAACGTCACAATAACACTTCTCAGCGTTAAAGTAACCTTTGTCAGTGTTAGAAAAATATAGTGGAAAATCTAAATCCTCATAAAAAACCAATAACAATGCATTATCCTGTACATACTTTTACAAAAAGACCTCAAAACACATATTATGTGAGATTGATCATTCCAATACTTGTTATCAAGTATTGAAACCTTCCAACATCAAAAGGTTTAGTTAATAAATCAGACACATTTTCTTCTATGTCAATCCTATCTGGTTGTATTAAACCCTTTTTAAAACAACCCCTTATAAAATGATGTCTTATTTATATGTGTTTAGTTTTAGAATGATGTACAGGATTCTTAATAATGCATAAAGTGCTGTTATTGTCAACAAATATCTTGGTATGCATGAAATTATACCCATAATCCAACAGCTGGTTCTGAATCCATAAGACTTGTCCACAACAAGCAGCTGCAGCAACATACTCTGCTTCAGTTGTAGAGTTGGCCACCACTGTTTGTTTCTTGCATTGCCAAGATATCAACCTGCTCCCAAGAAACTGACATCCACCAGTTGTGGATTTTCTATCAAACTTATCACCCTCATAGTCACTGTCTGAATATGCAATAAGCTCTAATGGTGAATCTTTAGGGTACCTGATGAGATGGCATTTATACATGATCTCATCGTTCTTTTCGGGCTTTAAATGCATAAAAATGTCATAAAATACCATATATATGCTTGTGTTTGTTTACTTGTGTATTTTAGGTATGGATATCGTGAAAAAGACAAAAGATCACAAGTTACAAGGAAAAACGGACACGAGAAACGAAGCCGTACAAAGAACCGGGCCCTAATCATGGAATTCTCAACAAAATACCTTGAAGACTTGAAGACAAACAAGATTGATCCTCATTTATTGGAGAAATGACACTTAAAACCCTTGTATACTAATAATTACAAGTTTGGTCCCTTATGTTTGTCAAAATTACACAAAAGGTCCCTCAACTTTGAAGAAATGGCAAGATTAGTCCCTCAACAAATCAAAAATTGCCAATAATGGTCCCTCATGAAGTCAAAGTTACAATGAAGACCTTTGAAGATCAACAATGTCCAAGTTCAGTCCTTGAAATATCTCAAAATGGCAAATATAACCCTTGAAACACTTTTTATAAAGTTATGTGCCAAAATTGCCAAGTGGTGAAAGTTGTTACAAGCTTAATTGGGCGCTGATAGAAGTTTAACCACAAATGCCAAAAGAAAGGAAAGAGGAGGGCTAAACTTGTGCAAATGAAACATTCAAACACGTTTTGCGCCAAACACTTATTCACTCCTACAAAAACGGATCAAACAACTTACTATCCACCTTCATCCACCCAGTTTTGCCATCACTTAAAACAAAGGGTAAATCAAAATTACCCACACCCACGTGTGATTCACACATGCAGAAACGAATCCCACACACAAAACCCTCACTCCCACTACTCCCTGGACCCCACACTCAACCTCCTTACCCAATGAAAACACAACTTACTCTCCAAGTTATGTGACGTTTCCAAATCAACAGCCAAGGATCATTGCTTCATAACAAAGCTGACATGAACGTCCAAGATGAATTTAAACAGCTCACACCAAGGATTCGTCTAGAAGGACTTAGGGCATTTAGGGAATTTCACTTCTAGGGTTTGTGAATAGTGTTTAGCCAGGCATTTGCCTATAAAAGGAGACCTCAACATGTGAGAGTCCCTTTGTTCCAGATTTTAGCTTTTAATCTTTGTAATTCCTTTTTATGAATTAAAGTTTGAATTTCTTAAAATTTTGAGTTCTAATCTGTTATTTATAAAAGTTTGGTGTTTGAGAAGCTAAAATCTGAGTTCCATTTATATGTTTGAAGGTTTTTGAGGCAAGGTTTTAGTTGATAAAGCTTGGGTTTCAAAAATCAGAAAGTTAGCCTTATTTTTTATCTCACTTTGTGTTTGTTCATCTTAGCAGCATTGGAAGCTGGTACTTGTTTTGCTAGTACCTCAGCTCAAACAATCCAGGGCCTGGATGTAGGTCTTGGAGGTTTGCACCTTCTTCCCTTTTCATTTTCTCTTTAAGTTTCTGAATATTTGTGATTTTTGTGGATTTATGCTTGAATCTGTGTTATTGTGGTTGTTTATTGTTGATTTGGCTTTGTTTAATGTTAATGAGGTGTTATTGATCTGATTTGTGGGTTGAATCTTAATGATCCTTTGAAAATTTGTGAAAATAAGTTTTAAAAGGGTGTTTGGGATTACTGCATAAAGTTGGATTTGAGGTTTGTTAAGTGCTTGTGAGTTGTATGCAAGTATTGGTATCTGTTATTTGGGAGTATATGTTCATCTGTTTGCAGGTTTTGTGGTCTTGAACACATTGATTCATAGATTGGCTATAAAATCTTCATTACTTGGTAAAATTGGCTAGGATTTTGAGGACACCTAGATCTAAGCATAGGTTAAGGGTAACAAGTGCTAAATCATAGTTAATCACACCAGGGTAGAAGGATTTAAGGCTTGAAATTGGATTAAGTGTCAAGTATATCAGCAAACTTGTTTCTGCATATGTTCATTGTTCATCAGTAACTTCGAGTGCTTTGATCTTGTTATTTGCTTTGATTCAGTGTTTGATTCTTGTTGCTTTGTGTTTGTTCTTAGTTTATATAGCTTGTGTATGCATCCTGTTAAGTTTGGTGGCTTATTGTGATTTTTATAGCTTATCAAAGTCTGCTGAAGTGGTCATTTGCATCAGCAAAGTGACCACCTCATTTGGTGTTGCATTGTGATTTCTAGCATTAGGATTGTTGTTTTGTTGCTTGGATCCTACTTATATGCTGCTTGTAAGGATTCTTGGCTATTTGGATTACTTTGATCATAGCTTATAAGCCCACTGGCTTATTGGCTTATTTGTGCCAAAACACATCAAGTTTACCCAACTGGTAAGCCTTGATTCACAAGGTTTGCACTCAAACCTTGACCAGCAGGGTGAAAAACAAGACCATACACTTCATTAAGTCTGTCAACGCCTACTTTGTTCCTGTCAGCGTTTGATTTCAACTTATCAACGTTTGACTTTTGGTCAAACTTGGTTTCAAGCTTATTTGAATCTGTTTTGCTTATTGATACATGCAACAACTTATCTTTGGTAATAGAAATCATTTTTCTCAGCTTAATATCAAGTCTAGAATTTTACAAGTCTTTTGGTTAGTCTTTTGCTAGGAAACTAGCTGATTTGGCTTTTTCAGCCAGCTTATTTGCTCCTACAGCTTATTCTACTTGGCTTTTTGTGATTTTCTTGATTGATTATTCTTAGTTAAGCTATGTGTGAGCTTTTGCAACAAACTAGAGCTTCTGAGGTGTCCTAAATCTCAAACCCGACTATTTTGTCGTTTTGTGGATTTTTGCTTTTCTATTTTCTGGCTTATTGAGTGTGCTTATTGGAAATTTCTTTTGACAGATCTCTTAAGCATCCTAAAAGAGGGTTGTGTGTCAAATTAGAGCTTATGGCATTAGCTTATGGCTTAATGGGCTGAAAAGCCCAATAAGAATAAGCTTTGTGTTCAATAAGCTATGATAAGCACATTTTCAGCTTTTGGGTCTTTAGAGTTTTGTTCTTAGAATTAAATTTTAAGTCAGATAGGGCTTTTCCAAGTCAATTGGGCCAAGTTTGACTTTTTGGGCCCAAAAGCCCATTTGTGTTGACTGAATTTGGATTTGGCCCATTTGAGGGCCCATTAAGGGTATTTTGGTAATTTCATTTTCATTTTCTGATTACTTAGGTTAAAATAAACTAGTTTGCAAGTTTTTAGAATTTTTTATAATTTTTGGATTTTTAATATTATTTTATTATTATTTTATTTTTATTTTTAAAATTTCACATTTTCCAACTTTTTACATTTTTATTAGGTTTAATACATTAAAATAGGAATTTAGCAACTTTTAGAATAATTTTATCACTTTTAGATTAATTTTTATAATTATTTTAAGTTTTAATAGTTTTTAAATCATTTTAAATAGTTTTTATTAGTTTTAAAATTACTAAAAATAGTTTTTAATCTTTTTAGGTCATTTAAGAGGTTTATGAATTGAAAAATCTTTATTTGGGCTTTTTGATAATTTATTTGATTTTTAGGGCTTTAATTAGCATTTAAAAATTGAATATTTAATTATTTAAAAGGTTTGAAAAAGTTTTGATCATTGGTAAACTCTTAGTTTATTATTGTTGATTTTTGGTGAATTTTTAGTAATTTTTAGAATTTATTTTTATTTTGGTGATTTTTAAGGTTCTACGTCTTAACTTTCTAATAGTGATTTTGTGTTTATTTTTATTTTTACGACTTCGTCATTTTCTCTTCTAATCCCCTTCTAAACCAAATATTAATCTCAAATTTTGTACATCTTAGTCACACACATATACCTCCTTGGGAAACGAACTTAATTGGGTCATTAACACTTGATTTTTCCTAAAGTCATTTGTTCAATACTTACCACTCATTTACGCTCTTTTGTTTTCCTAAACAAGAGGTGTGTAATTTACCACAATCAGTACCACAAGCCAAGATTGGGATAACATCTAAGGTACCTAAAGATTCTCTTGACAGCATAAAGCTGACATTCTTTGGGAGTCACTTGATGGCGTGCACAAGCACACACAGCAAACATGATGTCAGGTCTGGAGGCTGTGAGATACATCAATGAACCAATCATTGATCTATAGTGCCTGACATCCACATCTTTTCCATCTCCAACCTTTCCCCAAGGGTGTTCTCTATCCATAGGAGTAGTAGCCCTCTTTTCATGTGGAGAAAATCCAAACTTCTTCAAGATCTCTGCTACATACTTATCCCGAGAGATGAAGATACCATCTTCTTTCTGTTGAACTTGTAATCCTAGAAAGAAGTTCATCTCCCCCATTGCACTCATCTTGAATTTGTCTCTCATAAGCTTGGAGAAATCTTCACTCATCTTTGGATTGGTAGATCCAAAGATGATATCATCAACATAGACCTAAAGAAGTAGAACATCCTTACCAGCCTTCTTTGTAAACAATGTCTGGTCTATGGTGCCCCTTTTGAATCCATTTTCCACCAAATAAGTGGACAATGTCCCATACCATGCTCTTGGGGCTTGATGAAGGCCATACATAGCCTTATTGACTCTATACACCTTGTCTGGATTCTCTGGATCTTCAAAACCAGGAGGATGCATCACATACACCTCCTCAACAATTGTTCCATAGAGGAAGGCACTCTTCACATCCATTTGATAGACAGTGAAGCCCATGCAGGAAGCATAGGCTAGAAATATCCTTATAGCTTCAATCCTTGCAACTGGTGCAAAGACCTCCTCATAGTCTATCCCTTCCTCTTGTGTATATCCCTGAGCCACTAAACGTGCCTTGTTTCTGACCATAATGCCTCTTTCGTCTCTCTTGTTTCTTAGAACCCATCTTGTCCCTATAGGTCTGACATATCTGGGACAATCAACCAGCTCCCAAACATCCTGAATTGCAAATTGGTGAAGCTCATCTTGCATTGCTTCCACCCAACTTGGTTCTTTGAGAGCATCAAAGATCTTCTTGGGTTCCTATTGTGACAGAAAACAGGCATACAAACATGCTTGAACAAGAGGGGTATCAACCTTCTTGTGTATATTGGCAATGAATCCACCAAGATTCTGATGAGATTTTCTAGTCTGAACAGGAGTCATAACATCCCTAATAATTTGTGATGGGGGATGATTCTTCATAGTAGAAGTAAGAACTCCTCCTTCAAAAAGTCTGTTGTCTTCAATCTCATTCTCCAAGTTTCTAATATCTTCTTCAGACTCTCTTCCATCAATATTAGGATGAACCTCTTCATGTAAATTGGAAGGTTCACCTTGTTCAAAATTAGAAGAGAAAAGATGCTCAAAAGTGTTGTCAACGGCTGAACCTTGGTTGTCAGCGTTTGAGTTATCAACGCCTGAAATGGTGTTGTCAACGTTTGAGCCATCAACGCCTGAATTTGTCTTGTCAGCGCCAGATTTGCCTTTGTCAGCACCTGAAGGACCATGCATGTTGTTAATTGGTGATACTTGGGGACCACCATTTTTCTTTCCAACAGCAGCAGCAGCAGCAAAGCCATCTGTCCATATGGGAATAGTGACATACTCTTGTATGGGAGATGACTTTTCTGCTGGTGATCCAACCTCTTCATTAACTTGTGTACCTGAAACATCAACAACTTGTTCTTCCACAACATTTGAAGTTACCTTCACAATGTCTGGATTAGTAACAGGCATATAATTTAAAGTCCTAGATAGAGGTTCCAAGTCAAACAACTAATTTGGACCACTTTCAGGATCACTAGGTTTACTTTCTAAAAACCTAACATGTACTCTTTCAAGTATACGTTTTTCCTTTTTAACGTAAACCCTATATCCCTTGCTTTGCACTGAATAGCCCATGAAATAGCCCTCTTCACCTTTAGCACTAAATTTACCTAAGGCATCACTAGTATCAAGTACAACTACATGACAGCCAAAAGGTTTAAGAAAACCAATATTAGGTTTTTAATTCATAAGGTGTTTTGTTCTGTATCTTGTTGACCAATGCTCTATTCTGAACATAACAAGCTGTATTCACAGCCTCAGCTCAAAAAGCTATGGGGAAATGAGCATCAGCCAACATAGTCCTGGCTGTTTCAATTAGGGTTCTATTCTTTCTCTCAGCAACCCCATTTTGCTATGGGGTTCTGGCAACACTAAACTGCCTTGTAATCCCTTTCTTGGCACAAAAATCATCTAACAGTTTATTTCTAAACTCACCACCATTATCACTCCTAAGCATTTTAACTTCATTACCAGTCTTTTTCTTAATTTGGGTAATAAAGTCAATTAAAGTATCAGTAGTGTCACTTTTCATAGCTAAAAAGAAAGTCCAAGTAAACCTAGAAAAGTCATCTGTGATGACAAAGCAGTATGATTTAGCATTCAAACTCTCTATATTAGTTGGACCAAACAGGTCCATATGTAACAAGTGAAGTGGTTTAGGACTAGAGTGCACCTGCTTAAACTTAAATGAGACCTTGTGCTGCTTGCCTTTAAGGCATGCAACACAAGAGTGGTCATTGTGGAAAGCCTTTTCAGGCAAACCATCAACCAAGCCAAGTCTCACAAGCCTGTTTATATTCTTAAAGTTTATGTGCCCCAGTCTCCTGTGCCATAGATTACTCTCATCAATTGAAGCTTTAGCATAAAAACATGACATATTATTATTCATCCTAATTCCATTAAGATTCACATTATAGATGTCTTTATGACTAGGTGTTCTATAGTCAATATATTTCTCATATGGGATTTTATAATTCTTTCTTAACACCAAGCATTCAGTATCAGTAAACATAACTTTATTTTTGTTATCACAAACTTATGATACACTAAAAAGATTGTAATCAAGTTCCTTCACCAGAAACACGTTATCAAAAAGCAAGTTCTTGGTGAGAAGAGTTCCTTTGCCTGTGATAGTTCCATATCCGCCTCCAAAGTAAACCTTATCACCATCCTTAATGGGAGTGAAGTTAGTTAAATAATCTTCCTTCCCTGTCATGTGCCTGGAGCATCCACTGTCATAATATCCATAATCATTGACCTGTTTTTGAATGCTCTGCACATAAAGAAAACAAGTTAGTTTTCTTTAGGAACCCAAGCCTTAACAGACTTGGATTCATCTGGTTGTTCAACAAGAACAGACTTAGTTCTCATAACAACCCCTTGTTCATCCCTCTTTGGATGAAATACCCAGTTAACCCCAATAGGTTTTGTAATGACCTTTGGAATATAATTAAATCTGTTGCAGGTCATAGAAAGCCCATTAGAATTAGGGTTTTGATCTTGCTTAGGTCTCCATGTCAAGCTAGATGAAGCTTTAGACCCCTTACCCTGTGGTTGCAAATATTTAGGTTTGGCAACGTTTCTGTCAGCGTTTGATTTGGTCTTGTCAACGCTGAAATTACCCTTGTCAGCGTTGAACCTAGGGTTTGCTACAGAAACCCATTGCCTATTAGACCAAGTATTGGTCTTTTGAAATGGTCTTTGTCCATGAGTGTTAGACCCTCTAGTGAAGAAAGGGAACAACTTGTGGACTTTGCTCCACACAAGTTTTGGGTCTAACAACATCTGACTTTTTAACAGCGTTGACCTTGGAAGCGTTGACACACTTATATGCTAAATGTGAAAAGCTACCACAAGTGTAACAGGCTTTACTAGACACAACCCTAGGTCTAGAAGAGAAGAAGCCTGTTCCATCATTACTAACTTGGCTTTTAGTTGACCTAGTATTCCTATACATTTGGCTTGAGGGTTTGCCAGCATCAAGGCTTCTTGGAGATCTGCATTCCCTCATGAAGTGCCCCATACGATGACAATTGCAGCACTCAACCTTGGATTTGTCAAATCTAGCAGTGTCCTTTGCATTAAAGGTCATCTTCTTCTTAAACCTTCTATTCCACCTGTTTGCTCTTATACTAGCAAGAGCCGTGTTCCACTTAATATCCATCTCCTCCAAGTGCTCATCACTTATTTGCTCAAGGTACTCATATGTAATCACTGAACCATTGGGCAAAGAAGCAATGTATGCACACACAGTATCCAGATCCAAACCAGCAGGCTTAACTCTTGGAGAATCACTTTTGTATGTGTCAGCGTCTGAATGTGAGGCGTTGACAGGATATGTTCCAGCGTTGACACATGTTGATCCAGTAACTGGGTGCATGTAAGAATCCTTCTGATCAAATTGGCCTTCACTATGTGAGAAGAAGGCCAGGTTGCTATTAGTAGACTTACTTCCATGCTCCAAAAGGGTTTCATCCTCCAACAGCCTCAGTTTGTTGTAGATATCATCAAAAGTAGAACTTTTGTGAGTGTTATTGGCAAGAATAGATCTTGACTCAATCTTCCACGCATCACCAAGGCTTTTAAGAAAAGTGGCAATAATGTCAACATCACCAACTTGTGTCCCAATGAAGGACAGCTTGCTTGTAATGTCAAGCAGTCTGCTTCTCACACTGCTAAGATTCTCATTAGGTTGAGCCTTGAAAACAGCATACTCATGCATGAGTTGCTTCTTCTTCTCTTCCTTAGTATCATCATTGCCACCATATGCAACTTCAAGAGCTGCCCAAAGGTCTTTTGCAGATTCATAACCTCTTTATTTATGCTGGTTCTCTTGTCCCAAAGAGAGTTTCAGAATGTTTAGGGTTTTCATATCAACCCTTCTCTTTGCTATGTCTTCAGCAGACACAGCTCTACCATCACCAGGTTTTTCTTTCTTATTTGCTTCTGGACATCCAGCAACAGCAGTTCTTGTAGCAATGGCATTAGCAATCTTTTCAGCTTTATTGAATGTGTTTCCATATTCAATAATCTCCCAGAGAGTGTAGTCATAAATTCCTAGATATTGCTCAAAGTTGAACTTCCATAGCTCAAAGTTGTTTGCATCAAGCATGGGAATCTTGATGCTAGGGTTTGAGGAGGAGGGGTTTATTTCTGGATTGGACATGATGTTTTTAGGGTTTTGTGAAAATTAGGGTTTTGGTGATTTTAGGGTTCTTGTGTTCTTTAAGATCAAAAGTTTCTCAACAAGCTTTGATACCACTTGTTGATCCCAAACTTAGATCGATTTAGCTTTGTGTTATACGAGATTAGATCAAGTTATACACGTAGAGAAACCTTTGTATATGTATAAAATAATCTAAGTGTTATGCGGAATTAACACTTACAAGAACATACAAAGATGTAAACAAACTTTCACTTGATTGAATATAACGAACTTGCTTACAATGAAAGTGTTTAACGTATGAAAAACTGATATGAACAATAACCTAAAGGTCTTCTTTTATAGACATAAGAAGCCTTGTACAAGAGTCTACGTATCAACTATTCTAGGTAAAGATAATTATAGAAAATACAAATTTGAACTTATCTTTACTAGAAACAAACTAGAACCAATATACGCGTAGACTAAATCTTTTCATCAGTGCTTGTCTTCAACCTATCAACGCTTGACTTCTTCTTGTCAACGCTTGATCTGTCAGCGTTTGTTTTCTTCTTATCAACGCTTGTTTTCCTCTTCTCAGCGCTCAAGTGGACTGGCTATATTTTATTCCCAACACCTATTTTCTGTCACAACAGGAAACCAATAAGATCTTTGATGCTCTCAAAGAACCAAGTTGGGTGGAAGCAATGCAAGATGAGCTTCACCAATTTGTTATTCAAGATGTTTGGGAGTTAGTTGATTGTCCCAGACATATTGGACCTATTGGGAGAAGATGGGTTCTTAGAAACAAAAAGGATGAGAGAGGCATTGTGGTCAGAAATAAGGCACGTTTAGTTGCTCAAGGATACAAGAGGAAGGGATAGACTATGAGGAGGTCTTTGCACCTGTTGCAAAGATTGAGGCAATAAGGATTTTTCTAGCCTATGCTTCCTGCATGGGATTTACAGTCTATCAAATGGATGTAAAGAGTGCTTTTCTTTATGGCATAATTGCAGAGGAGGTTTATGTAATGCAGCCTCCTGGTTTTGAAGATTTAGAACATCCAGACAAGGTGTATAGAGTGAAGAAAGCTATGTATGGACTTCATCAACCCCAAGAGCATGGTATGGCACATTGTCCACCTATCTGGTGGAAAATGGATTCAAAAGGGGCACCATAGACCAGACCTTGTTTACAAAGAAGACTGGTAAGGATTTCTTAATTGTACATGTCTATGTGGATGACATCATCTTTGGCTCTTCTAGTCCAAAGATGAGTGAAGACTTTTCCAAACTTATGACAGACAAATTCAAGATGAGTGCAATGGGGGAGATGAACTTCTTTCTAGGGTTACAAGTTCAGTAGAAAGAAGATGGCATCTTCATCTCTCAAGACAAATATGTAGCGGAAATCTTGAAGAAGTTTGGCTTTTCTCCACATGAGAAACGGGCTAGCATACCCATGGATAGGGAACAACCTTGGGGAAAGGTTGGAGATGGAAAAGAGGTGGATGTCAGGCATTATAGGTCAATGATTGGTTCATTGATGTATCTCATAGCTTCAAGACATGACATTATGTTTGCTGTGTGTGCATGTGCACGCCATTAAGTGACTCCCAAAGAGTGTCATCTTCATGCTGTCAAGAGTATTTTTAGGTATCTTAGGTGCTATCCCACATTGGGATTATGGTATCCAAAAGATTCTCCATTAGAGCTTATTGCATATTCCGACAGTGATTATGGGGGTGACAAGTTTGATAGAAAATCCACAACTGGTGGATGCCAATTTCTTGAGAGTAGGTTGATATCTTGGTAATGCAAGAAACAAACAGTGGTGGCCAATTCTACAACTGAAGCAGAGTATGTTGCTGCAACTGCTTGTTGTGGAAAAGTCTTATTGATTCAGAATCAGCTGTTAGATTATGGTTATAATTTCATGCATACCAAGATTTTTGTAGACAATAACAGTACTTTATGCATTATTAAAAATCCTGTATATCATTCTAAAACAAAACATATAGAAATTAGACATCATTTTATAGAAGATTGTTTTGAAAAATGTTTAATACAACCAGATGGGGTTGACACAGAGGAAAATGTGGCTGATTTATTAACTAAACCTTTTGATACTGGAAGATTTCAATACTTGGTAACAAGTATTGGAATGATCAATCTTACTTAATATGTGTTTTGGGAACTTACTGTAAAAGTATCTACAGGATATGCATTTGTTATTGGTCTTTGTATAAAATTAGATTTTCCACTTTATTTGTCTAACGCTGACAAAGGTTATTTTAACGCTGACAAGTGTTAAATTGACGTTGTCAACAACATGTTAGTTTTGTGGTTTTTGATCTAATTATGCAGGCGTTGTTAGCATTGTCCAAATGGATACAGAGTTGCTTATGGATTCTTGGAGCATTATTGGAGCATGTTTTAGTTTATGGATGATGGTTGGAATATTTATATTCCTATCTTAACATAAATTTTTATTATATGCATTTTATTTGGCAACTTATGTATCATAGTTTAAGGGGAGGTGTAGGACTTTTTAGGTATTCATATAATACTCTTATCACAATTCTAGATTGTGTCCACTGGTGAGTATGAATTAGTTTACTAACTCATGAGGCACTGTAGCATGGAAAGTTGATATACTATGCACGTTGCCAAGACTTTTTGGCCTAGAATTGGATGTGGTCTATTAGGAGACTTGGGTATGATTTTTATTGGGCTTACCTGGGAAGTTACAAAGGATTTTATGAGATAACTTCACTGTTAAGAACTTTGGTTAGCAAGGGATACTTGAGGACTGTTATTTCTATCTTGCTTAAGCAAGTGTGCATGATTGGACAGTGCTTGCCACCCTAATGGTATTTTTCAGTTTATAGGTTATCTTCACTAGGATTAATCACATTGTTAAGGTCCTTTTTCATTTTTATTATTTTTATTTTTGGACGTTGACAGATTTATTTCCAAACGTTGTTAGGACCAATTTAGACGTTGACATGGCATTTTCCAACGTTGACAAGAATATAGCCGTTGAGCGTTGATAGGTTATTTTTGACCGTTGACAACCATTGGGTCCTACCCAGTTGTTATTTTTGACAAAAATTTGGGCCGTAATTTTGGGAGTTGGTAACTTTTTATTAATGCACAAGATAAGTTATTTTCTTTTCAAGATTTTCATCATTATATTTTGAAAATAACCGCCTAATTTTTTACCAATCACATGTGCCTATCTCTCCTATATATTTGGCTCATTATTTTGAAATAGGGTAACTGCTTATTCTTGTCTAACTAACATTTCACACATATTGATCTTTCATAATATTTCACATAGCTTTCTACATCAATGGCGCCTAAGTTTAAACCGAGTGATTTGGTATTGGGATTCATAAGTCAGCATAACATGGTTGCCTATTTGGAGGCTGATGATGCTCTGTTCCTCAATATACTCGATGGTGGCGTATTTAAATGCTTCCCCTCTTAGGTATGCACTTTCTCATACTCCACTTATCCCTGTCACTCATATTAAGCAGTTTTGGAAACTGTCACTTCCTCAACGATTAATAATGTGACAACATTGACAGCTACAGTCCATGGGCGTTCATGGTTGGTTACTGAAGCCTTGGTTCGCCAGGCTTTGCATCTTAATGATGCAGATGGTATAACCACCCTACCCATTGGTGAGTTAGAACATGGACTTCAAGCTTTGCGTTATCCTTTCCCTGAAGAGGGATCTTTAAATAAATATTTAAAACATGAATTTCCCCCAGCTTGGAAGTACTTAATACATGTCATACTTCAATGTTTGAGTCCCAAATGTACTGCACACAATGAAATTAACAGATCAGTTGGTAGTGCCATTGTGTGTATTGCTACAAGGCAAAAATATAATTTTTCTAAAATGTTTTTTGATGGCATGTGTAAAAACAAGGGTAGCAAGATGACTCTGGCTTACCCAAGATTTTTGCAAATGGTTTTTAATGAACAAAGGTATTGCACCAGGGATCATGATGATTTTTATACGATCCCTGTACAAAAGAAAGTAATTTTTGGAAAGATGAATTCACCCCCTCACAGAGACTTACCCCTCACCCAAGCCATGCTTGTTGTTATTGCAGCAACACAACCTCAACCTGACCCACAACCACAACCAGACCCATTACCTGAACCATCACCATCACCCCAACATATGGAACTTGACCAAGATCCCTTCAACACTAACACGTTAAATGTTGGCGTTGACACTTCAAATCCAAACGTTGACACCTTTCTACAACAAACACAAACACCCCTTAACCTCCAAACTGAAACCCAATCCACATCATCCTCTTCACCCCAGACTTTAGGATGGAAAAACGCCAAAGGACCATTAGAGTGTTCTCCTCTGGTGGTCCTACCCATGTTGTAGAGAGAACCACCAACACAAGTGTGGTTGGTGATATGGGTGGGGCTAGGACTATTGGTGCTAGCTTAGATGCAGGCCAAGCTAGTCCTAACATCATTAAGAACCCATCCATGCCCCATGAATCTACTTTGGGAGGTCAAATTCCCATTTTAGAGGAGGGCAGATTGGAACCCTATACATTGTTGGAATTGACGGTTGTCTGTATTAGCTTGCAAAATCCAAATGCAGATCTTGTACATACTGTCTCTACCCATGGCCTTGAACTCAAGCAATTGAGGGAGAGGATTGTTGTTTTGGAAGTTGCTGAGACTAGGAGAAGGAAGACAATAGTCCTTTCATCAGGGGGGATTCTTACAAAGGGGAGGAAGCTTCTACTGAGCCAATTAATTTGAGTGATAAAGGCTCACATGAAGGAAAATCTTTGGGTATAGTTGAAGCTCTAACAGATTTGAAGAGGCAACCAGGTTTTGATGTTTCATTGGTTACCCCTACAAATTTGAATTTATCTTTTACTGAGATGATGGAGCAGTTCACAAGAAGCGCTGACAAGAGTAAGGTGAGCGTTGACAAGCAGATTTTTGACACTGACAAGCCAAGCGCTCATAAGAGTAAGTTCGGCGTTGACACACAGGTTTTGGACGTTGATAAACCTGCAGGTATGGTTGATGTATTTCAGTAATCAGCTATCATCGAGGAAGTGTCTTCACAGGTACCATCATCATCTTTACCCATCATTGATACATTAGATAAGGGTAAAGGAATTATGGTAGAAACAGTGGTTCCAAAGGATGCAGCCCAAGTAAAGTTTGATTCCATGTTGGCTGCACAACTTGAGAAAGAAGATAGGATGAAAGAAACTGCTATTGAGAGTAAGAAAAGCAGTGATGATGAGAGTACAGATTCAAGTGTTATGATTATTGAAGAAACAGAAAGACTTGAATATGGTGATGTGTTGGCAAGGGAAAAACTTGCAGAGTTGAAGATGAAGGTGGATTATGATATGCCTGAAGTTGCCCAGATGTACATTGCATGGGAGAATAAGATCATGGAGAATCCGGACATGTCTTTATCAGATCATATTTGGGGATTGGAGATTCTACTCAGGATTTAAAGGGATTGTCAGGTAATCCTAAAGTATAAGGCCAGCAAAGTTTTCTCACAATCTAAGAGGGATAGAAGGGAGCTTTATTATATGTTGCTTAGATGTCATCAACGGGTTTGGACTTTTCAGAAGTTGCAGGGATTGTCCTTTGATGAATTGGAATATAAGGCTTATCCTATTTGGGAAAGAGTGCAAGAGATGAAAACTATCAGACTTCTTTCAGATGAAAGAAAGGAAGAGCTTGCAGAAGTGATGTAGATTCAACAGGATTTAATTGCACCAAGACCTTTGAAGAAGGGAGTTCCACTTGAGTTCCCAGGAAATATGGATAGAGTGAATCCTAGTGAAGCTATTATTATAAGGAGCATTAAGCTCTCATCCTTGGAAGTTTCACATATGGTGGAAGTATTACCTCATGATTCCAGAAACCCTATAGTTAGCTATGAAGAAGATGCAAGTGGGTTCTGGATGATTGGCAGATATGGGAAAGAGGTACATACTTTTACTACTCTTATGTCTTTGTTGGCAAGCTTGGATAGGGAAGACTTGGCAGACCTTTGGAGGTTGATGCAGGCCAAGTATGAGACTGAGGCACCTACTTCAGTCAATGGAATAAAGATTTGGTCATCATTCAAGAGGATGTGTGCACGAGATGAAGAAGATCCAGTTTGGAAGGATCTTGATGATATTAGTGGACTTGAATGGCGTCTATATTCAGCAGCTGGTGTGTATCATTTGAGTACTACAAAGTTTTCTGAGTATCTTCTTGTGGATGCTGAGTATCGTATGTCCAAAGAAGTTTTGGAGAAAATGATGACAACACAGCTGGAAATTGACTACTCAAGTGACATGGCCAAAGATTTAATAGATATATTTATTTCCAATATAATGCATATTATAAGAATCCTCCTAGTTCTTAGTTTTTATTCAGAAACTTGATTACTAGAGTAGATATCAAGTTTAGGGGAGGATTGTTGAGAATAAAATATAGCCAAGACACTTGGACGCTGACAAGAGCAATTTGGACGTTGATAGGAAGAAATCAAGCGTTGACAGGACAAGCGTTGACAAGAAGAAGTCAAGCGTTGATAAGAAGAAGTCAAGCACTGATAGAAGACTTAGTCTACACGTTTTATGTTTCTAGTATGTTTCTAGTAAAGATATGTTCGACAATATATTCTTTATTTTTATCTTTACCAAGAATAGTTGATACGTAAACTCTTGTACAAGGTTCATTAATCAATAAAAGGAGGCCTTTAGGTCATAGTTTAATAAAAGTTTTACACTTTCATTGTACGCAGGTTTGATTAATCAATCAAAGTGAAAGTTTGATTTATCTTGTTTGTGTGTTCTTGTTTAAGTATTAATTCCGCATAATACTTGAATTGTTTCATATACAACAAAGTTTCTCTACGTGTTTAACTTGATTTAATCTCGTTTACACAAGCTAAATCGATCTAAGTTTGGGATCAACAATTATCCTTCAATTAGTTACTGATGTAAACTTATTTTATACATCCTGCATTGTCCTCAATGTGTTCATGAAGTCCTTACATTGGTTTTATTAAGTTATTCTAAGTAAACATGTCTAAAGGGTGAAAAATACTCATTTTGATCTAAATTACAAGCCATGCATTGAAATCTTGTACCTTGTGCATTAGGGTACTTATACATTGTCTTAACATAATCTTATACTCTTAATGAAGTGCTATGGGTGTTTGTAGACTTGTCCTAAAAGACTAGGTAGTGATTGCATGTAGATTTCTTAATATAAGATTTTTTAGGTCATTAATCCTAATGATTTTCTATATTGGGTAATTAGGGTTTATATTTTTATGTGCACTTATTCTAAGGTTTATATAGTATGTTTATGTCTTCTATGGTTTCTAAATTCTTGGTTTAAGGGTTTATATAGGTTTATCATATTTTATGGATAATTATAGGAGCTTAAGATCCTATGCGTTGATAACTTGTACCTTTTGCTTTATTAACTTGTACTTTATATTGAAGTATATGTATAATAATATGATACATAATTGAGTTTTATAATTTGTTAATGTCTTGTCTTTTTAGTATATCGTTTTGTCTCGGTATCTAATTGAATTGATATAACATTCTCAAGTTTGACTTCATTGTTTTTGGTAATAAAATCTTATTTGGAAATCTAAGCTACTTGGCAAGAAACATGTAAAAAGATAAAAATATGTATATACCTAATAAGTACTAATCTAAAAACAAATTGCAAATACCGCAATTAAATGCACAAAATGTAAAAAAATGAAAATTCAAAATTATTCTATAAATGCAAAATTACAAGATGCAGAATTATAAAACTATATCTACTTTTATAAAACTAAAATACAATTTTATTTAAAATCTAAAAGTCAAATCAAAATCCTATTAATTTTCTAATTTTACTTTTACAAATTCTAATCTAACTGCCTATTCATTTTATTGGTCCGAATCAAAATGCCCAAAGCTGAAATCTAAAGCCCAACAACCTTATGTCATACTAACAGTCTACTAAGAAGTTGGTTTAATTTCTATGAAGAACTTCACGAATTGGACTATAGTTAATAGGAACATACAAAATAAAGATGTAAAACGTGTACAATCCTATCAAATACAATTGAAAGCAAACTGCAGCTTACTAAGTGATCTTTATCATTCCATAAAACAGAAAGTAGTTATACCAATATGAAATTTACTTGTTTCATGTTTAATAAGCAACTGCTACCACTGATAATACAGAACCAAACACCCTATTGCAGCTATAATGCAAAATTTAATATTCAGAACAACAAGAGTCAACTAATCCAACATATAACAGATGATGAGCATTTAGACAAGTAGCAAATTTGACAAGCATCAACCAATTTTACACTACATCCACTTATTATACTACAAATTTCAAAAACATAAAATGTGTATAACCAATTGTAACGAAGCCTCCTTTGAAGGCGAAACGTAGCGCTGAGCTCGTTTATTCGAACACCACTATCTTATCAGCCGCTGAACACTTCCACTATTCTGCAAAGCTCTTGAAAAACTGATCCATTATGCATCGACATAGAACTAATATCTGCACAATATCACAAACTAACACACACTGATTAAAGCTCATAAGCTATGAGCTTATATAAAGTAGAACCGTAACAATAGCTAGCAATAGCTAATTCAAACAGCTTCAATGGAGGAACAAAATATGCAACACTGATCTACTAACTCTGTGCTTAACTTCTATTGAAATAACGAGACCACTACACTTATCAATCTATCTGACTTGAACAATTACTCAGAAAAACCCTCATAATCTCAAATGAGCTTATAAGCTTTTTGACTTATACAAGCTTGTGTTAAAATAAAATTCGGTAACAGATTAAACTAACTGAAATAAGTTCCAACAATAGAACTAAAAAATACTTACCAACTACCTATATCAACTAAATCGACATGAACAGCTTCTAAATCCGAATAGCTTCTAAAACTTTAAGCTGATTAAACTGAAAAGCCTCTTCAACAGACCGAATCCAAAAGCTCGAAATTCTTATCAAATCTGTTAACCAAATCTGATTATCTAAACAAACAATTATTGCGTAAACAGTAACAGAATAAAACGATTTCATGAACAGTACTACATGAACAAGATTAAACTAAATTGACAATTAAAATAACTGTCGGTTAACAGTAAAAGTAGAAGAAGACTTAAAAGAAAATCAAGATAACATGAAGGAAGAACTTTACTTCATTAATGGAGAAAACAATATTCGGTTACAAACTTTAACTAATTCAGTTACAGATTTTAACAAGAAAAGTGAAAGAAAATTTAACTATCTAACTAACTCTAACCTAACTATGTGTATACTACTCCTAAGCTAACCCTCTTCAAATGAGGTCTTCTCTAGTATTTATAGACGTCGAGTGGTGGTGGTGTGACGTGTTGCTTCCAATCCGGTCATGCCACGTGTAAATACGAGGTTGATGAATTCGTTCTTCATTCTTGATTCGATTTGGGCGTTTCTTCTCTACTCCATCTAGATCAAATTAAATGGTATCTCCTTGTAGAGGAGATGATGATGAGAACTTTTTTAATTTTGATCTCCGCCTGAATCCTTCTTGATTGTACACTAAAATGATTTGCAGGTTTGGTGGATAGAAGAATTATAAGTCGACTGTTATGGTTTCTGTCTCTTGTTTCGGTGATGAAGACGTGTGCTTTGACTCTTGACTTGGTCCTTTGACCAATTTTATATGAAAGTTAAATAAACTTTTACATTTGTTTCGTTTTAGTCCTTCCACTTCATTTCTTTGTCAAATGTGTATAAAAGCTTTTAAGCAAAACTCCATTTCATCCTTTTTCTTATGAAAGTTACACTTTAAGTCCTCCTTCTTTATAATTTTGGCAAGTAAGGTCCTTAAAGCATGATCCGTCCTTTTCTTCGTCTTTTATCATAAAAATCCCTTGAAAATGTGTGTTTGCTCCAAAATGCATCTTGTTTACCTAAAAACACAAAAACACAAATACCCACGTAATTCGGATATTTTTCAGTTAAATATAATGTATTTAACTATGTTTTGAGTGGTTTTTGGATCATTATTGATGAGTGTTTTCACACTTATCAACTCTCCTCCACTTGATCATTGCCATAGCCTCATGCAATACAATATTTCAAAGCTCTAGAGTGCACTTTTCTCATAATTAATCTACCTTGGCCATTTTATGAGTTAATAAACCATAATATGCTACATGATGAATGATTTTTAATATTTACAATGCAATGCAAAGAAAGCAATTCTATTTATATATTTTTGGATTTTCTTAAAATAGTTTTGATGGAAATAACTCATAAAGAAATCAAAGACTTTAATTAGGGCTTTGGTACCATGAACACTTATCACCCTCAAGTTTCACTTTCCCCATAAAAAGCTTAAGAACAAGATCATTGTTATCCACAAGTGAAAGTGCGTCAACTCATTCATATAGATTAATTGTGTTACTCTTATACCCCCACTTATTATGCCTATAAGACCGGTTATTATTTGAGCAAAATTGCTTGAGAGCAAATTTGTCATTATTTAAAGCGTGAAATATAAGAAATGTAAAATCTCAAAATAAGGAAGCACGGTTTTAATCCTAAGTAACCATCTTATCCATTACTCGAAAAACCGCCCATAATTGATATAAGTCCGACTCAAGAGTAATAAGTCATTCGCCTTATGTGTAAGATCCTTATGTCATGCATTAATAAGTAGATACACACTCGCTAAGGAAAGAAAAATAAAACTCACGCAATAATTTATATCCTCCGCCTTTTTGAGACTTTGGATCTTCAATCCTGTAACCCGTCAAGGTAATATTGGATTGGAGCAACTATTAAATCCCCGCAACCCTTGTGAGAGTAATATTGGAATTCAATAGCTACTATAATTAACACTTCACTGCCCCTCTTGGGAGTCTTGTATAATTATTTTTTCTTTTCTTTTTTTCTCTTTTTTTCTAGCCACTCATTTTTTTTCATAAGTCGCTCTTAGTTTTCTTTATTCCTCACAAAGAAATTTGAAAAGAATAAAAGGAAAAACACCCGCAAAGTATTAAGCATGACATAAGTATAGTACACATAAAACGTTCTAACTTAGAATCTTAAGACATACTTATACCAACCACGAATGATTAGTCAAAAATGCATAAGAGACTACAAACCAATTAAAACCGTTCTTGATTATTTATTAACATATATACATGCATTGACAAGAAAGTAAAGGTTACGAAAGGGGATATAAAAGCCACAATTAATGAATATGAGGTTTATCTAGCCCTTAACACTTACTTCAAAATCTATCATCTCTTGTTCTCCACAGTTTAAAATCTCAAATAATAAGACTAGTGGATGCTTAGCCTAATAAACCAATAAAGGTCTACATGGTTAAGGCTACTAGCTAGAGAGTGCTTGGATAAGCAAACTCTGGTTGAGTCAAAGTATCCATGGCGGGCCTAATATGTCAAAGAAGTCTAAATTTGTTAAACCATGTCCTTTATTATATTTTTTCCTTTTATATATTTTTGATGAAAAATAAAAGAAGAAATATATACAATGCAAATGTGTTATGCAAATGAAAAGTGATTGATGCAAAAATTATGAATGCATATTTTTGGTGGCCAAAGTAGATCAAAAATTTGAAAAATGTTTGAAAAATTAATTTCCAAGTTATCATGAAGGCAAGGCAATGGTCTAGGCAAGGTCACTTCGATAGAAGTCTCCCCTACACTTAAGATAAACATTGTCCTCAATGTTTAAGAGTATTGGAGTATACACTCCCCTACACTTTTGACATTGATAACTTTGCTTAACCCAAGCTAAGGAAGAGACAACTAATGGGTATTCATTTTAAGCACAAGTGTTTTGAATATCACAATAGCAAAAACTTATCAAAATGAACCAGATACACGGGCCTCCTCCATAAGCTCCAAGAATGAAATGAGAGAGAGCAACCCTTGAAACAAACAACAAAAAGACGAAAAAAGTCACCCCTCCACTTCAACTCTACTATAACACCCTTTTATTAAACCTAACCCATTTACATCTACTCTACGTTTTCTAACCTAGTTATTCAATGCTTGAGTTTTTTTAACCCTAATTCGCTAGCTCGACTCGGCCCCGAATTAGGTTGTCCTTGGGAAAACCATCATGGAGAATAAAGGATATCCCTTTTGAAGCTCGTCTCACATGATACACTCAAACTTAGCACGTTGCCATTCACTATAAGATTTACAATATCCACCTCGATAAATGGAATGGTCCATCGTGTCTCAAGTTTGTCCAACATACGAAATCTCTCATATAGAAGTCACACCAGTATCAAATACATAGTTTCCATCTCTACATGTGAACAACTCCAAAGTAGGTAGCATCAACAAAGTGAGCTCACACGAGAAGCCAATATCAATCAAAACCACACTCATAAGTAAAGTAGATGAAAACCAAGGTATCTCAAATATAAGTAACCCAGGATCAAAAACATCACCCTTCATGGGAAAACAAGAAGATGAACTCGTATCAACCATATAAGATTCCCCCTCAGATATCAAAGCATCATGAGATAATGAAGGTGTAGGAATCAAAATATTCATAACTATGATGTCCATGTTGGGCTCCTCATCATCATCAAAAAATGGGGAATCTTCCATAGAAGGCATAATGAAAGGAGGATCAATATTAATAGTGTCTTGTGAAGGAGGTGTAGGCTCTATGTTCCCAAAACGCAAGTTCTCACTAATACGAATCTCCTCTTCCTAATTAGAATCACTATCATCGACCTCTAAATCAGAATTAGCAAGATAAGCCTCTATGGTGGCATCAATATCCATAAGAGAGTCCATATCAAAGGTTTTTGGTTCTAAAGTTGCCTTAGGTGAAAAAGGATCAATATCTAAGAGTATATGATCTTCATCAATAACCAACTTCAAAGGTGGGAGGGCGGGAATAAAAGACTCAAAAGAAGGTGTATTAATGAGAGAATCACTCAAAGGGATGATATAGCCATGAAAGTCAATAGGTGCAACCTCAAAAATCGGTGAAGAAATATCACTAAAAGGTTCTACTTCTATGGAATCATCATTATGGTTTTCATTCAATGCTTCAATCGAGGAGATAAGATTATAAACTTTTGATAAAACCTCACGAATATGAACATCTTCTACTTCTTCGATAAGAGCAACATCTTCATCCAAATTAGGAATGTCATCTTGACATGAAAAGTCATCGGATGATATATCATAAGATGCCTCACTAGAATCACAATCAGCATCCTCTATTTGTGTCAAGTCTTACATAAACTCTTCTTCAATCTCATTATCCCTTTATTTAAATAATTCATCAAGATTGAAGCCATCAAAATCACTAGTAGTGGCATGAAGGTCAACATGTGATGAAATCTTAATGTGATCATGAGGAGAAGAGGTATCAATACAAAGCTCGTCACATGGTTCATTGGAAACACTCTCAAGCTCTCTTTGGATTTGGATAAGGTTCTCAATACTAGAAGAGGTTAATTCATCCGAATCGGTGTTTCTATTAGTTCTAAGAGGCTCGTCCCCCATGGTTAAAGAGTTGTTGGGTTCCATGTGAGGTAAAGGTGATGAAGGTCTGTCATCATTAAGTGTCATGCAAATTGGAGGTCCCTTATCATCGTCATAAAAGAATGGATAAGGCCTAAGAGTAGCAAGATATTCTTGTTCTATACGTTCACATTCCTTTTTATCAATCTCAACGAGTAAATTAGCTAAATCTTTCTTGAGGTGACGATATCGAATTTCTGTCGCTTCCGTAATTTCATCACTACCTTTCTCATTATTATATCGCTTTTCCATCGCTTATCCGCTACCTCTCTACTTTTAGTTCCCCGAGGCTCATTTCTTTCTTACTATTAAGCTCCTTAGAAATGTCATAGGTCGACGTTTGCATTTTCTCAAGTAAAGAACGAAGCTCATTGAAAACATTAGGGGCATAGGACGACGGATCCCTCGGTCGACAATCATAACCATAATGGGGTGCGTTTCCACAAAACTCACATGAATAAGTCGAAGAATAGGGTGGAGGTGGATTTCCATAATTAGGTGGATTATAGGTTCGAAAATAGTCTTGATTATGAAAGTTCTCATGATTGTAACCTTGAAAATTTCCTTCATTTTGAAAACCCTCATAATGTGAAAATCCTTGATTTTGAAAAGTATCTTGATTATAGCATGGAAAATTTTCATCATTTTAAAAGCCTTCATTGTTTGAAAATCCTTGATTATGAAAGGTTTCTTGATTATAGCCTTGAAAATTATCATTATTTTGAAAACCCTCATGATTGGAAAATCCTTGGTTTTGGTATGACTCATTAAAGGTTTGATCATGAAATGATGTTGAAGGTTGTGATGAAAAACCGGAATATCCCATATATTCATTACAAGTGTAGTCCATTTGAAGGTTAGGTTGAAAATTAGGGTTCTCGGTTCCATTATAAGTATAACCCTCCCTATAATAGCAATTGTTTTGATCACATATATAAGTATCGTGTGGATCACCACAATTCGAACAAGGCGAATAATTAGTGTTGGCGGATCGTTGTTGCAAAATCTCCAACATGGAACGAATATCCATGTGTTAGCAAGGTGGCCAAATTTATATACAAGCAAATGACGTTTAAAAGCTTCCTCGGGGAAGGAAGTAATACACCAAAGGTGGTATGGTTACACGCGTGAGGGTACACGTGTAAGTAAACTCGAGGAGTGAGAGAGGAGCTCTCGGTCGACTTTTGAGATAAAAGAGATTATCTCTCTCGAGGTGCAATAATTAATTCCACCAGAATATATAATATATATAAATACTAATTGGGTGGCACACCACTCACCACTATCACACTTGAAAGACCCACAAGGAAGCGAATAAACGAGGCGGCAAGAAGCACTTAAGATCCTGCTTCTTTATAATGTGTAATACACTCGCCTTATACCCCCCACATAGTGGCCTCTTTCTCAAGATCAAGTAGATTGCAGTATTTATCTATTGTGCCTTAATTAAATTTTATTGATACACGTGTTAAGGACCGGAACGCTCCCGAACACGGTGTATTTCAAAAGCAATACTTATGGAAGTAGGTATATTAAGTGTTCGTATCTACGTATACTTATTTACATATAATAATATAAAGAAAATATTTTTGTATTTATTTGATTTTTTAAGAAAATACTATATGTACGTAAAAACGATTGAACACGATATATACAATATATTTTTGTTGTAATCTTTGAGCAAAAATATTACTTTTTGGATTTTTTTGGTTCAATTCTTTAGGAAAAGAATTGATTTTGTGGTTTTTTAGTTTTTATATTTTTATCTTTTTGATTTTTTATGTTTTTGATTTATAATACGTAAAAATAACGTTCACCAGGTGAACGGATCCTAAAATACAATACGTCTCACTCGTAACCGTTAATCTTCACAAAAGATTAGACTCTAATTCAATATAATGGATTTTATATGCTAATCTTAGTAATTATGTCTTAACTTGTAATTAGCTATGGATTAGTGAATATTAGTATTTTGTAATCAAATAACTTTCCTTTATATGATAGATTATAATTAGTACATTGTTTTTGATACTTGTACATAGATATTAGGTAGTTATATTGCTTGAAACATTGTCTACTAAGGGTTTCTAGGTGGTGATCTAGACTATTATGTACATTTACTTGTACTTAGCTTTGTATAGTTTGTTCTTACCATTCTTAGGTATTATTATGTCTTCAAAGTATCGTTTATAACTTGTTTATGATTCAAAATGTCTTATTCATATGTGTTATCCATTCATAGTTTACCATTCTTGAGTTTATAGTTCATTTAAAGGGATTCTAGGGATTCTAAGGGAATTTAGGGCATCATACTTATATTTGAGATGTTCTTATTCATAATGTACTTGTTAAACGACTTTAGATCTTAGAATTGATATATATACATTGTATTTCCAAATTATAACGATATGTTGAAGTGGTAGTTCAGGTTGTGAGAAAACAATTCATCTTACCAAGTAAGGCATAAAAAGCAAAAATTTCAAGCCAAATTTCATACTCATAATCATAGCACATAACATATATGTGAAATTTATAGGTTGTCATAGTCTCTCCCCCTTAAATAAATCTCATCCCGAAATTATAATGGTAATATAACATATCAAGGGCAAACATATCTCTTAGGTGTTCAAATTCTTTCTTTTAATTTTATTCACATATCAAGAAAATAGCTTTACTGTTGGTATTTAGTTTTAAATCAATCTCTTCTATCATCATTTTTATCGAAAATGGTTATATATGAAATATCATTCATATTTTAGGGATCAAAATCATTTTATTACCTCATAAGAATTTAGTTTAATACCAAATGAAATATTGAAACATGCCAATTAATCACATAAATTGTTCTTAAACTCCAAAATACGAAAAGGATTGTGATTATTATTGAGTTCTTTGGGAAACTCAAGTCAATATGTCACTGCTCAATTCAAAAACTTGAATTGATTATCGCATTTTTCAAAATCAATTTGGGTAATTGATAGAGAAAGCATCTTTCTCAAATAGGTACTGTTTAATATGGTGTAGTCTCTTATTTATAGTGAGAAATTTTCATTAAAATAATCTCTCGGATTATTTTAAATTACCATTTAATCCAGTAGATACTTAACATAATTCAACGTTCTATGAAGCTACATTCTAATATAATATTTGCAATAGTTTCATGTACTAAATTGGGTTTCATAAGTTGCCACTTTAGCCCAACAGATACGTAAATGGCACTTCTTTCGATAGAGTGCTTCAGATAGTATTGTTGTAATTCTAGCATGAAAACTATTGTTACACGGGAAAAAATTTCCAATGGTAAGTGTTCTTTCCAAAACTTATAACACATACATGGAGTATTTAGTTTAGTATTTGGATAGTTCTTCCACTTAACACATTAGTATACTTATTTAAGTATAACACACAAATTTTGAGTATTCTTTTAGGATCAAGATGTGAAATACTCGTCACGATCTTAGATGATAGATATTGATACTCTATGTCAACAGATTATTTCATATATAATCTTGTCAGAGTTTTCATATTATCAATTTCCTAAATAGGAATAAATCCTGAAGCTCTAATAAGATAATTGATAATGATCCGGATGGCATCATGTCTACTTGAAGTAACAAAATCCTCATTGTTCTTTCCTATTTCCATGACGTAATTCAGATTGAACTAGTAAGTCGGATGACTTAATATTCTGTTTTAAAAGCATAAGGATTACAAAATTTCTTCGAGTTGAATGGATTACTTAAAGTTACAAATTCCAAATCTAAGACGAATATTGACGTATCTTCCAATATGCTATATAGTAATATACGTATCTTCCCTGTGGTTGAGTATTTTGCTAAGAATAACTGGGCAAAACATGGTCTTAAGCGTATCATGATGAATGAGAAAGGTTTCTTTTTCTTTCAATTTGGATCTAGTGAGGGTCTTAATGCGGTTCTGGAAGGTGGTCCGTGGATGGTTCGTAATTCACCAATTTTTCTTAAGAAATGGACTATGAAAACGAATCTTCTAAAGGAGGAACTAACTCGTATTCCGGTATGGGTTAAGTTTCATGATGTCCCGCTACAGGTATTTGAAGAGGAAGGTATTAGTTTAATTGCTTCGTTTCTTGGTAAGCTTATTATGATGGATAATTATACTGATAATATGTGCAAAGAGTCTTGGGGTCGTTGTAGTTTTGCTCGTTGTCTTATTGAGATGAATGCTGATTCGGAGTTTATAGATAACGTTACTATTGGAGTCCCTGATCTTGAAGGCTCTGGTTGTACTAAGGAGTTAATTAGAGTTGAATACGAATGGAAACCACCTAGATGTCATACTTGTAATATTTTTGGTCATTCCGTTGATTCTTGTCCGAAAATTGTTAAACCTATAACGGTTGAAAAAGTGACAACTCATGTTGATAATGATGGGTTCCAACAAGTGCAAAGCAAGAGGAAGAAGTACAAAGGTAATTTAGGGACTCAAGTTCCGAGAGGTGTTCCATTGAGCAAGGGTTTCCAAGCAGGTAAGACGGTTGTTTTTCGCCCAAAAACTCACTTGGATACTACAAGTACGAGTGCTGATAATAGTAGTAAGTTGAATACTAAATCTGGTCAGGTGCAGCAGTCTAGTAATCTTAATGGTCCGAACAAGGCTAAAGCTCAAATGAGCAGTGTTTCTACATCTAATAAATTTTCATCTTTGTCCATGCCTGGTATTGACGAAGGGGCTCAAGTAAGCGAAGAAGATAATGAGGAGGAGGAGGGAGTCGAGGTCGTCTTTGATGAATCGGTGAATCTTCTCAATACTCATATTGGGGCAAGCACTCCTTCTGGCTGATCCCATGTTGATATTTTATTATTTTCCTCGTAACTTTATGTTATCGTCTTGGTTTTTATCTAGTTTATATATTTCCAGTATTCTAGACTAGTTAATGTTTATGGCCTGTCGTAAACATTTTGTTTAACAAGCTGCCTGTAGCTTGCGGTTAATGTGGTATTTCAGCCACATTCCTTGTACTTCAACGCTTTTTTTGGTTCTATTTACCGGGGTCATTGCTACCCTTTTACCAAAAAATATTTAGTTTTATTTGGTCTAAATTTGTCTTATATCGAATATTCTTAAGTCCATTTATAAATTCTTACTAACATAAAGATGCGTCCAACTTTATGTAAGGAAGAAATCATAAATTTGGTGATTCAGATTTATTCATTCGACTGAAGAAGCGTCATAATTCAATCAAATAAATAGGATGTAAATCACTGACTTAGAAATTTTCGACATAACATGAATATAAACAAATATTCTAGTATTTAGTATATTTATTATACCCTTAAGTTTTCTTCTTATGTTGGCGTATGTAAGACGTTTTGTATATATAATATCTAGGAATACGATTTTTTTTTGGAGACGAACGATGCTTAAATAGAAGATGATATTTTATTCCCTATTAAATACAGAATAATCCTACCAAACATATGATTTGTAAGGCCACTTTCCCTTACAAATGCTAGTCCAATGATCTACTCTGCTAAAAATCCGACACCAGATGGTGCAAATTTCTATGTGATGCAGGGTGCATTTCTTACACAGAATAAAATTTCCATCATATTCACCGTAGATTGGATTCTAGTTTACTTGAATTTTATAGACGTTCTTTCACTGCTGAATTTATACTTATATTTTTTCCGATTTTGGCACAAGATTATGCTTAATTACCTTGTCTATTAACTCTTTGGGTAGAGGTAAATGACTTTTTCTAATATATTGGGATTTTTGGAAGAGGTAATATTTCTTCAAAATCTTCGATAAAATTCCTTAGTAAACTTTTCTAACAAAATCTTCTGATGAAGTCTTTTTAATAGAATTTGTGATGAAATTCCATGTCATAATTTTATGATAAAATCTTCGGATCAAGGCTTTTATCATTCTACAGAATAGGATTTAACTCTACTAACTCTTGAAATTTCCGCGTGTATGTCTCGAGGTTAATTCCTTTTATCATTAGATAGCGGAGTCTTCTTTCATCTTCTTGATAAGAAATATTTGAAATTTAATCAAGCGATCTTATGTACTCCTTTTATCTCAATGGGTTGAGCATAAAGAAATTACCAAGATAACTGATGAAGTCCTCTCTTCTTATAGCAAGCTTCACTTTATAATTTCAAATATGATTAATACAATAGGAAACTGAATTGGCTCTTTCAATCCAACGGGTGATATTAATAGTGTAACACCCCCCCAAATATTCATACTTTAGTTCAGCGGAAGAGTCGTTGGTGTTACGGGATAGCACATTACTCAATTCATAGACAACGCTTAAAAATCGCGTCGTTTAATAATAAAGTATTTTCCATTCATGAATATCAAATTACATAGGTCCTCAGGTCATAATATGTCATACAAATTTACAAAACATTTGAATGGAAATTTTATTTAAATGCAGGCCATATATTCTTGACATCTATCCGAGAATAACCTTCAAGTACCTGAGATAAAACATGATAAAAAGTTAGCGAAACGCCGAGTGAATTCATAGAGTTTAATAAACACCGTTGTATAGAGTTTAATAAAAACCGTCATATGAAAATGGTTATGTAAAACCAAAACGCGAACATATCAGTAATAAGACCCTGTATTGCTAGTTAGGCAATACATTATAATACAATTCATACATCAGTATTTTCATTATTGTATTATTATAAGCCGCATGACATTGTTACCTTTCTATAACATATATCGGGTAGCTAACCCGTATTTCCTTTTCCCATCTAAAACAGTGTGTCGTCACAATAATCACGCTTTTATAAATCTTCTCATACATAAATTCACTTACCACTCAATGTGGCACGACGGGGATCAATCGTCACGGCGCGAACTGTGGTGATCTTCCCCAAATAGTACTATTATATGCATAAGCGTCTGCCAAATCCCGGTAGTTCACAATTCATGATAATGGGACTTTTAGTGACATAACCTAAGTAATAATAATCCATTTCATTTCATTTATCGGGTCATATAATCATTCGGGTCCATATCAATAAGCATACAATCGGGACAACTGGTACCTATTTTCATTAAAACTAGCATGTTATCTCCCTCGCGGGTTTATAAAAGATTTCATAAAAACATTTAAAAGAGTGCGAGGCTATGAACTCACATTGGTGTGGGAAGGCGGGTTATCGGCAATTAGGATGTATAGTACGTGCCTCGATCACGGGAAACCTAGACAAATAATACTTGGTCTTAGGCTATGCCCAATAACTTTATAAAAAGTTGTTATGTATATGTAATGATGTCATAAATATGATGATGATCAAGTGGGGTTTTATTTCCTTACACAACCTTACTAGTTGTTTAGTATTAGTTAACTTAGGCTTTATCATACTAGTTACACTAGTTTTAGCCCATTTTCACATTAAGGCCCGATAAGCCCATTATGAGTACAATATCATTTTATTAGTCCATTTATCTTTTTAAGATCAGGCCCATACTCATATGTTGGGCCCAAGTGGGTTAAGCCCATGAGTAAGTCCATTAGTGTTAGGCCAAACTAGTTGGGCTAATGGTCCAATAAGGCTACTTTGGCCCATTATAGTCCATAAGTTATAAAGCTCGGGTTTATCGGTTTTTACTTGTAAAATATGAGTTATAAAAATGTGACATTAGACGGGTCCGACCTTCTAAGTTTTATTTGGCGAAAATCTTAATCTTTTTGATTTTAGCCGAAAAGACGTAAAACATATATATAGTTTTATAACTTTAGAAAACATTTGAGTTTTTACTTCTATAACATGACATATTTTATTTATTTTAGTATACAACTCATTTTATAATTGTTATTATTAGTTAGTGGGTTTTATATATTTAGTTTATAATAATATTACTTGAGTGCTCTTATTATATTATATAGTTTTATTTACAAATCTGATTATCAAAGTCATGTCCACCATTTTTGCCATATATTGATTTCTACAAGGAGATAGAAGCTCAAATTTGAACAGCATAAACTAGATGATGAGTTCTACAAATAACTCTTTTATAGCTATTGTTCAATCATCCTCTAAGTATTTTAAATAATTCGTCCAATACAGACTATACAGATTTGTACCTCAATAGTATTTTGATCATATCTTGCTCTTTTTGATGATTCCATTGAGTGGCCAACTCTCCACATATGTAAAAATCACATATCTATCTGTATATTTAATAATCCAAGCCATTTAACCAAGTGATGATATTGATACTTACTTTTTTATATAGCCTATGTAATTAACCAAGATTTTAACATCTTTACTTGTTGATTTTAGTCTTTTTAACCAAATATATTAACACAAAATCCCCACATAATATTTTTGATCATCATTAATCATCATATACATATACATCTAAGAAGAAAATACATGAGTACTTTTACAAAATAACAAGATGATAGGAAGAAACAATCTCTATACCACCAAAGTGATGAAAAGGTTGAGATTTTGGATGAACAAGGCTTGGTTCTTGTCACCAAATCTTTAATATTGGCAAATGAACTTTTGAGTTCTTCGAATGGATGAACACCTTCATGGAAATCAGCCCTAAACCTCCTTGGAAAATACTTTTCACATGTTATAATCACCTCCAATCTTCATCTTTTCAAGTGGTGATCAACATATGTTGATTATAGATAAAGTTTGAGGTTAAAAATTGATAAATATGGTGTTTTAGGGTGGAGGTTGGACGTTCAACATGAGGGAGAAAGAGAGATGGAGAGATTTTCTAGGTGGTTTGCATGTATGTGAGAAAGTGGGAGGAGTTTAGTGGTTTTTGGCTAGTAGTTTGATACATAAATGAGACATGTGTCTCATGTTAGTGTAAGACTTTGACAACAAAGGTGGTGGTGGGACAAGTGTCCCACTTGTCTCATCCCCACTAATTTACGGGTACTCATCGATGCTAGTTTCCTCGATTTACGTGCCCTCGGGTCGATTTACGAAAAACGTTTTTATAAATTATGAATCTACGGCACGAAACTATTCTAATAAAAATTGTCTCATCACAAACGGAGTTCAAAAGCGTAAATACGTAAACCTAGGGTTTCTTGTTTAATCGTAAAAGACGCTAAATTATGTACGTAAGCCCTAATTTCTTCTCGTAAATTTGTGAGTTTATGAACCAACACAAAATAAAATTCCAAATTAATATTTTAGAATAAATTTACTATCTGAAATGTCGGACTATCACAAAATCAGAGTATGTAAGCGTAAACACGTAACGTAGAGTTCTCTAGCTTAGACGTAGTCGATGCTACTTTAAGACGTAAACCCCAATTTTTTCCCAACAATGAGTGAGTTCATAATATAACATTAAAATAATGATTATAACTAATACTTGAGAATAAAATAACGACCTTAATTTGAAGGATTGTTGCAGCAGTTACCCCTAAAGAGGATCTTTGTCCTCAAAGATCAACTTATCTTACTACTCGCTTCTTATAGAGTTAAAGCCATGTGGGTATTTCCTCCACATTCGGTCTTTTCTCTCAAGTGTAATTCATTACAATACGCGAGTTTCATCAACATAACAATTGGAATACGACCGTGCTTAAGTTGACTCACTTTCTCTCTCCATGATGTCCACGGGTTTTTGAGGAAATGCAACTTTTTGCCGACCTAAACTTCATTAAGAAGTAATCAGATTTTCACTTGATAGACATTTTATCAAGTTCGTTATATGAAACATAATTCATGCAGCCCTTGAAGTCCTAGGGTAGATCTAGCTTATATGCCACTCAGACCAAATCTTTACATTATCTCAATGGTCCCATACAACAGGGACTTAGATTCCCACGATCTTTCAGATCATACATTTATCTTTCCATGATGATAAATTCTCGGCATAGCTTTGCTACCCATCCTAAACTTCAATATCTACATTTCATATTCACATAACCTCCTGCCCACTACTGGCAGTCAATAATCAGATCCTAATTTCCACAATCATTTCAGGTCTCGCGGGTCGGGTATCTTCATACCAACTCCCACCTACAGGTGTTCTTTAACTTTTCTTTATATAGATCCTCACAAGATTTGTTCTCGATCCTAATGTGATAATTATCAATGATAATCTCTCCAAAGGAAAGCGATTATCCTGTTCATTACCAAATGTCAATTATTCAAACATAAAACAAGACTTCTAGTGTTTGTATCGTTACTTTACCTTGTCCCTTCGATTGGGGTGGTAAGAAGTACTCATATCAAGATTCGTTCCTAATGACTTCTAAAGGAATCTCCAGAAATTCTATGCGAAGAGAGGATCTTGATAGAGATGATCAATACAGGCACACCATGCTTACACAACTCATTTAAATACAAAAGAGTCAATTTCTTCATCGAGAACCTATCATTAACGGGAATGATATTAGCAGATTTGGTCGGTTTGTCGACGATGACCCAAATCGAATCAAATTCAGATGATGACCTTGGAAGATTTGTGATAAATTCCATGGTGGTTCTATCTCACTTCCAAATAAGAATTATAAGCTGTAGAAGCAATCCTTATGGATTTTGGTGTTCAGCCCTGACCTTTGCAAGAGATAGATGTTTACTAATGTATGAGGCGATATCTGCCTTCATAATAGGCCATCAGTACAACTTCTTCAAATAAAGATACATTTTATCAAAAATGGCATGAATAGAATACTTAAACTTATGAGATTCCAACATGACTAAATCTCGAAATCCTCCATATTTAGGCAACCACAAGCGACCTTTTAAACATTTAACGCCGTCAGCTCTCATTTCTAATGGTTTTCAATAGCCGCAAAACTCTTTATTATTTATATTATTCTTTTTACAAGCATCGACTATTTTTAAATTGCTCGGCAATTTATTGTGTATGGTCAATACTAAGGAACACATCTTAATTGGTTCTCTATTCTTTCTACATAATGCGTCAACAACTACATTCACCTTCCCCGATAAACTAAATATCAGGCCCATAATCACTCAGAAATTCTTTCTTCATATTTTCTAAGTTTTAGTTTCGCCGCAACTATTATTTTTGTTTGTTTTGCTCAATCCGACGTTTAAAGTGTCGATAAATATCACAAGTAATTAAATAATAAATATTTAATTTTATGAAACTTAACGTAAAAAATTTTAAATTTCTCAGTTCGCCCAATTATAGAAAAATGTTCAAAATAAATTTTAATTTAGTTAACACGATTTTTGTTGATTTATCGAAAATAATTAACAAGATCCGTAATTGTTTGAAAAATCTTGGTTTATACTTTGGTTAGAGTGTTCTTAGTTGAAGAGCAAAAATTGTCGTTCTAAATTCTAAATCATTTTTTTTTTGGGTAAAGGGGTGATTCCCCGGTAAAATATATTACACCAAAAAAATCAGTTAAGTACAATGGAATGTGACCGTATGTCACATTAACCTCAAGCCAACACAGCTCGAACAGCCTCTACTCATATGACATGCCATATGAGAACCTAACAACCACAACGTAACCTATAACACCAATAGGAAAGAACCATCTAATCGTACATAAGCAAAACATTAAGACTAAATCAAGATGGACTGAGGGATCTCCCAAAGATGCGCAAAAATCATAGCATCCTTAGACTTCTTTAAACGACAAGACATAAGCTTCAACCGAACAGTAGAGACAATACCATCGACTACCTCCTGGACGGACTTCTTTACACCTTTAAAAAGACGAGCATTTCTTTCACGCCAAATAAAATAAGCAGCAGCCGCCAGAACCAGTTTGCCAATGCAACTTTGCGACGAACTACGCTTAGCAATAGGGAAAAGCCTCGAGAAAATAGAGCCGAAATCCGGACCAGTCCCTTCAAGCCGAGCCATATGCATCACACTACTCCAAACCTGCTGCGAAAACATACACTCAAAAAACAAGTGATCATGAGAGTCCGGTTGCGTACCACAAAGAGAGCATGAAGCATCCAGCGCACTATTTCTGTCCCAAATTGCCAAACAATCTTGTGTCTTTAACCGCTTTTTAAAAATCAGCCACATAATAAACGCATGTTTAGGAATACACGAACGAAACCACACCACATCAGCCCAAGGAACTTCGTTGTCTCTAGGTCTAATAGAGTTCCAAACCTGGTTTACCGAAAAAAACGACATACTGCCATCTCCCAAACGCCATTTCAGGCAGTCAGCATCCTCCGAGAACACAGGCACCTGAATCATATTCAAACATGGATATTTAGTCAGCCATTCAGCCGGCCAAATCCATGTACCATCTTGAACATAATCCCGCACCATAGCAGCCCTGTGCAAGCCAGCCCGAGCAATATCACGCGCAGAAATAATATTGGCGAGAGGACTAAATTCGCACCATTTGTCAAACCAAAAGGACGTATTCATACCATCACCAATCTTAGACCAAATGTACTCACGGATAAGAGGACGCAGCAACAACAGCTTTCTCCATCCCCATGACATAGAACCCCTATACGGAACCTCCCAAAAGTTCCATTTTTGAAGCTTATACGCATGAATCCATTGAACCCATAGCGATTCCTTTCGAGAAAGAAGCTTCCAAATATGAGACACCATGAGCGCTTTATTAAAATGATCAAGTCTCCGAATTCCAAGACCTCCTTCATTTCTAGGCAAACAAACAACCTCCCATGACACCTTCGCTTTTCCTCTTTTCATGGATCCTTGACACCATAAAAACCACGTAAGATTTGCTCAATGTTTAAAAGCACACTAGATGGAATGATAAACACGGACGCCCAGTAAACATGAAAAGAACCCAGGACCGAACGAATGAGCTGAAGCCGACCCGCAGTTGAAAGAAATTTATTCTTCCAATCGTTAACACGACATTGCACTTTATCAATTAATTCCTTGCAATCCCGAATAATAAGCCTCGACGAAACTAATGGAACTCCAAGGTATTTCACCGGTAGACGATCTTCCTCAAAAGGGAGAACATTTAGAATAGCAAGCTTTGTGAAGTTGATAACATTGCAAAAATAAGCCTTACTCTTAGGCATGCTAGGCGTAAGCCCCGAAGCCTCTTTAAATTCCTCTAAAGCTTCCATAATAACCTTAGCCGACTCGACATCTCCATGAGCAAAAAGGAACAAGTCGTCTGCAAAACAAAGATTAATCAAGTTTAACTTTGAGCAGTACCGATGATATGTGAAACCAGCCGACTCACGCACCCTCCTATGCATCATAAGCGTGAAAACCTCCATCACAATAGTGAAAAGATAAGGAGAAAGCGGGTCTCCTTGTCTAAGACCCCGCTTCCCTTTAAAATAACCATGAAGCGACCCATTAATGCAAATAGAGAATGAAGTAGAACACACACACTCCATTATCCAAGCGATCATACGATGATGAAATCCAAAACCAACAAGAGCTGCACGAAGAAAATCCCAATCAACGGTGTCATACGCTTTTTGAATGTCAACTTTAAAAGCACATCTCGGGGTACCACGATCCAAATGATAATTGTGCATAATTTCTTGAGTAAGCAGGATATTATCCGCAATATTTCTACCCGGGACAAACGCAGACTGATTAGGGCTAATCAACTTCTTTAAACTATTCTTAATCCGGTTAGCAAGAATCTTTGTAATACACTTAAAGAGCACATTACAACACGAGATAGGACGGTAATCATTCACACGAGCAGGAGCATGCACCTTTGGAATAAGAGCTATAATAGTGTGATTTAGCTCTTTAAGAAGAACACCATTCGTGAAAAACTCACCAACAGCCTTAGTAACATCATTACCAATAATCTCCCAAGTGTCTTTAAAGAAAGCCGCCGTAAAACCATCCGGACCAGGCGACTTCTCGTTACCCATCGAAAACATTGCATTTTGGACTTCGTTAGGACTGATGTTTCGGACCATATACTCAGCTTCAGTAGGATCCAAAAGCGTGGTAAATAGATTATTAGTGTCAAAACCTCAAGTGATTCCCGGCTGTCCCAGAAAGACTTTATAATGATCAATAAAAACATTGGGAACATCCTGATTTTGGAAGACCACACCATTAGAATCCGTAATCACATCAATCCTGCTCCGACTTATCCTACTCTGAACCACCTTATGAAAATAAGCAGTGTTCGAGTCACCATCTTTTAACCATGTAACTTTTACCTTCTGTTTAAGAAATTTCTCCTCCACAAGAAGAGCATCATTAAATGCGGTTAAAATAGCAGCCTCCTGTTCACGAATGCTCACATTAAACGGATCAACATCAAGCTTTGTTTGAATCATGTCCAACTCCTTACGAAGGCCATCAACATTCGCGTGCAGATTTCCTTTATCAATCAGGAGCTTCCGAATGGGACGTTTCAGCATTTTAAGCTTCTTAACAACCTGGTACATAAGAAAACCTGAAACTCGATAATCCCAGCCATTACGTACAACCTCCTTGAACCTGTCATGACCAAGTAAAACATTAAAAAACTTAAACGGCTTCCTCTTTTCCTGAACATGAGCAGGAATAGCAAGAATAGCCGGCGCATGATCCGAAATTCGATACGGTTTAAAAACCGCATGAACCCCCAAAAATGCCTCCTGAAACTCAAAGTTAGCCATGACACGGTCCAGCTTACGAAGCACACCATCCAAACCATGAGGCTTCTGGTTCCATGTATACTGCAAATTAAATAGTTTTCTCAATTCCTCTTAGGTTGTCATGATGTATACACAAACATCTACTCCTAAGTGGATTTAGTTATATGATGTGTGTATGAGGGAATAATTCCTTAAAAACCCTTTGATAAATATCTTTCAAAACATCTTCGCACTTCCTTTTTGGTATAACCCAAAGCCTTAATGGCTCTAATCTTTGAAGAGTCAACATAGATTCCACTACTATTTATCACATGGTTGAATAATGTAAAGGATAAAGCCTTAAATCACCTAATAAATACTAAAGGTATAGTTTTTCACTGCTCGGCCAACTCAGGGCAGTCTACAAATGATTACTAACTTCTTCTTATTCTTAGAAACAGACAGATGGTCCTTAATGATCACAAGCATGAATTTATCAAATTACAACCTACACACGTGATTCACCAAATTTTATGAATGCTACATGTGCATTGGTCAATCCAAACGACATAACACGAAACTCATAATATTCATTACGAGTTCTGGATGTAGTGATTGGAATAGATAATCTTCTTTGCGGACGCAAAGTTGATGATAACCATGCCGTGGATCAAATTTTTTAATATACGCTAGAACCTTGTAAATGATCGAACAAACCTTCCATCTTGGGTAATTGATATAAATTTTGGTCGTCAATTTTCCTAGTTCACGGTAATCAACAAATATAAGGAATGATAACACCATAGCTCTTCATGATGACGAGCTCGGTAGAATAAAAGCTTTCTTTGACAACTCTCTCAGTTGCACGGTAATTCTTTTGATTCAGATGGTGCTGACGTATAGTGCACATGCCACAGGTGCAGCACCGGGAATATAATCAATACCAAATTCAACTTGCCTTATTGGCGAAAGTCTAGGTAATTCATCAGTAAATACCTTGGAAGGTTTCAAATAACAGGAACATCTTTTAATAAATTTACTTTAAGTTCTTTCTAGATTACAAGATCTATGACTAGTTCATAACCATTCATGGTTTAATTTCAAGCCTAAATGCAGGATACAGTCACCCATCGGGAATTATTTAGATCACTTTTGTTAATCAACATCTTATCTTTATGGAGAATTTTACTCGAGTTCCCATCAATTTAGACAATGACATCACGTCATAATCAACCAATCCATTCTAGTGGCACTATCAATTTTCTTGTTTAATTACCGTTGATAAGATGTGAACTTCTCAAAAGACTAATAACATCTCATAACCCTTCACAAATTCAAGGATATATGGAGACATAGCTAAAATTAAAGGAGTAAGGTCAACGGCCGACTTACGCGAGAGAATTTCAAATTATATACAGACGAAAACATTAACGAATATGAATATATCCCATGTTTTCATGAATTGAGTACACATTCAAAAGCACCTCGGATCGTTACCCATGTCATTCAAAAGGAATCTAATCAAAAGAAATTATAGGAACGTTGATACACCCAGTCGGATATCAACACTCGATAATTAGTAAAGTTTCCAAAGAATCTTGCCATGAAAGAATTGGAAAAGAAGGGGATATCAATTGTCAATTAAGACAATATCCATAAATGAGTAAATTCGATTCAGAAAAATAAATGGTACGGGCACATATGTAGGTATCCCTAACAATATGTCCCTATTTTGCACCTCTTGCAGATCTCATAAAAATTCAATCTTTCATAATTTCAAGGAAAATGTAATGTTTAGTAACAATTTCATGGTGACTACTAATCAGCCTTGCATGGTCCCTTCCAAATTGTACGTAGGCGCGCAACTATGCACAATTAAGGAATAACGATGCAATACTCAGTTCGTCAAAATTTTGTCATCATGTTTAAAAATAAAATAATTTCATGCTTAATTCTGGAATAAGAATCAAAATGAATTTACAAAGATGTTCTTTGTTGTGGAAGCAATTAAGTTTTCCAAGGTGTTTCATAAAAAACTTTATTGAGATAGCAATTACTTATAAGTCTCACTTTGAATAATCCATATGGTGATGAAAATTCAATTTTTCTCAAGGGACACTGTTTTAACTTATAAAAACAATGAGTGATCTACAAAAGAGTGATGAAGAGTTTCACCAGGAACTAATTACAATATGATAGGAAATGAGCTTAGCCAAATAATCATGAGGTTCATGACCTCGATGGCACTTAGGAATACAAAGAGAAGACTCTACAACGCAACTCTATCTGAAATGAGTACTTGTTCAATGGTTGCATCACTAATGCGAACATTAGGAAAAAGTAAGAAAAGATAGATAACAACGATACATGTATAATTTAGCAATCAAAGAATTTCCTTTTCATTAATCACAAACAAGTCAAAAATTGTACTGTCACACATTACTTGTCACTATGTCATACAACTTTAAGAACTCATCCTACCAACTGATGTCTCAGTTAAGTTAGGGATTTTAAAAGATACTACAATGAATACTAATATACATGAGTCATTAGGTGTTCCACCTGTCCGAAAGATCCATTGGTCCCAATTCAGAAGAAGATTTCTTCAATTTATTTCTTGGACACTGGGCATCCTCGTCATTGGAAAATGGCCTAGGAACAACCCTTAACACGAACCAACAATCATTTAAAACCTTATAATTCAACCGCAGGACTTAACGAATTCCTCTTAACTATCTCATATTTCATACGAGTTAAATTTAACTTTATTCAAGTTTCAATCAACTTATACTTAATGCGACATTCTACCTCATTCTCCAATACTTTCAACCTTATTCTCAGACCTTGAAATGGCAATAAAAGCTCGATATGAACAACACTTAATTTCCAATCCTATAGCTCTTACAACAATAGTTATCAAATGAGTCACTAGTAAGAAATGACTCACACATTCAATAAGACTTCTCAGAAAGGTACAAGTGGCATGAGGCTTTTGGGTAAAGGCTCTAATGACATCCTCAAGTGCAACATTCACCCTTTTGATTTCAATTTAAGAATTGGGTGACCCCGAATCAGATAACACCTTTCTAGGTGGTAAGGTTTTGTCAAACTCCACTCTATAAGGAATGATTGTCATGACATCGATACCAGATTTAATCTCTCCAATTCTTCTTCAAGATCACAATCAACTAATATCAACATTCCTACCAATATCAACCATTTTGTTGGGATTATGAACATCCACAACTTGGTTTAGATTTAGAATAGCTAGATTTCCTACAGGAATAGCTTCGATTGATTTGCTAGGGGAGTTAGGGTTCCTTGTGACAATCTACGTCGTATAAATACCTCGTATAAGTATTAAAATAATCATCAAACAATCATGTAATCAAATTACAACATATATATATAATCTAAGTTATATATATATTAAAATAACACTTCTCAGTCTGGCCTTGTCGGTAAATCGGGAATTCTTCGGCACCGTTATAGTCAAAAGATTTTTAAATATTTTGAGTAAAATGTTTATAGTTAAAAGGTTTTTGAAATGTTTTATTCAAAACCTTGGTTTGAAAAATCTTTCGTTCTCTATAACGAGAGCTCTTGTACCAAACTGTAACACCCCCAAATATTCATACTTTAGTTCAGTGGAAGAGTCGTTGGTGTTACGGGATAGCACATTACTCAAATCATAAAAAACGTTTAAAAATCACGTCGTTTAATAATAAAGTATTTTCCATTCATGAATATCAAATTACATAGGTCCTTAGGTCATAATATGTAATAAAAATTTACAAAACATTTGAATGGAAATTTTATTTAAATGCGGGCCATAAATTCTTGTCATCTTCCCGAGAATTACCTTCAAGTACCTGAGATAAAACATGATAAAAAGTTAGCAAAACGCCGAGTGAATTCATAGAGTTTAATAAAAACCATTAATATATATATATATATATCACCGGTATAATCATTACCGAAAATCATTTTGTACAATTCTTTGTCGTAGGCTATAAAATAGGCCAAAAACATTTTATACGAATATTTTTCGTAAATCATAATATAGGCTTTTGCCTTCGAAACCATTATACGAACCATTGTCGTAAAAACATCATACAATACGTTTCATAACGTTGTATATAGTTTAATAAAAACCGTCATATGAAAATGGTTATGTAAAACCAAACCACGAACATTATATCAGTAATAAGACCCCGTATTGCTAGTCAGGCAATATATTATAATTCAATTCGTACATCAGTATTTTCATTATTGGATTATTATAAGCCGCATGACATTGTTGCCTTTCTATAACATATATCGGGTAGCTAACCCGTATTTCCTTTGCCCATCTAAAACAGTGTGTCGTCACAATAATCACGCTTATATAAATCTTCTCATATGTAAATTCGCTTACCACTCAATGTGGCCCGACGGGAATCAACCGTCACGGCGCGAACTGAGGGTGATATTTCCCAAATAGTACTATTATATGCATAAGCATCTACCAAATCTCGGTAGTTCACAATTCATGCTAATGGGACTATTAGTGACATAACCTAACTAATAATAATCCATTTTGTTTCATTCATCGGGTCATATAATCATTCGGGTCCATATCAATAAGTATACAATCGGGACAACTGGTGTCCTATTTTCATTAAAACTAGCATGTTATCTCCCTCGCGGGTTTATAAAACATTTCATAAAACATTTAAAAGAGTGCGAGGCTATGAACTCACATTGGTGTGAGAAGGCGGGTTATCGGCAGTTAGGATGTATAGTATGTGCCTCGATCACGGGAAACCTAGACAAATAATACTCGGTCTTAGGCTATGCCCAATAACTTTATAAAAAGTTGTTATGTAATGATGTCATAAATATGATGATGATCAAGTGGGGTTTTATTTCCTTACACAACCTTACTAGTTGTTTAGTATTAGTTAACTTAGGCTTTATCATACTAGTTACACTAGTTTTAGCCCATTTTCACATTAAGGCCCAATAAGCCCATTAAGAGTCCAATATCATTTTATTAGTCCATTTATCTTTTTAATATCAGACTCATACTCATATTTTGGGCCCAAGTGGGTTAAGCCCATGAGTAAGTCCATTAGTGTTAAGCCAAACTAGTTGGGCTAATGGTCCAATAAGGCTACTTTGGCCCATTATGGTCCATAAGTTATAAAGCTCGGGTTTATCGGTTTTTACTTGTCAAATGTGTTTACATATCAGTATATGAGTTATAAAAATGTTACATTAGACGGGTCCGACCGTCTAAGTTTTATTTGGCGAAAACGTTAATCTTTTCGGTTTAGCCGAAAAGACATAAAACATATATATAGTTCTATAACTTTAGAAAACTTTTGAGTTTTTACTTCTATAAAATGACATATTTATTTATTTTAGTATACAACTCATTTTATAATAGTTATTATTAGTTAGTGGGTTTTATATATTTATTTTATAATAATATTACTTGAGTGCTCTTATTATATTATATAGTTTTATTTACAAATCTGATTATCAAAGTCATGTCCACTATTTTTTCCTTATCTTGGGTTCTACACGGAGATAGAAGCTCAAATTTGAACAGCATAAACTAGATGATGTGTGCTACAAATAGCTACTGTTAAATCATCCTCTAAGTATTTTAAATAATTCGTCCAAAGCAGACTATACAGATTTGTATCTCAATAGTATTTTGATCATATCTTGCTCTTTTTAATGATTTCATTGAGTGGCCAACTCTCCACATATGTAGAAGTCATATATCTATCTGTATATTTAATAATCCAAGCCATTTAACCAAGTGATCATATTGATACTTACTGTTTTATACAGCCTATGTAATTAACCAAGATTTTAACATCTTTACTTGTTGATTTTAGTCTTTTTAACCAAATCTATTAACACAAAATCCCCACATAATATTTTTTATCATCATTCATCATCATATACATATACATCTAAGAAAAAAATACATGAGTACTTTTACAAAATAACAAGATGATAGGAAGAAACAATCTCTATACCACCAAAGTGATGAAAAGGTTGAGATTTTGGATGAACAAGGCTTGGTTCTTGTCACCAAATCTTTAATCTTGGCAAATGAACTTTTGAGTTCTTCAAATGGAAGAACACCTTCATGGAAATCAGCCCTAAACCTCCTTGAAAACTAATTTTCACATGTTATAATCACCTCCAATCTTCATCTTTTCAAGTGGTGATCAACATATGTTGATTATAGATAAAGTTTGAGGTTAAAAATTGATGAATATGGTGTTTTAGGGTGGAGGTTAGACGTTTAACATGAGGGAGAAAGAGAGATGGAGAAATTTTCTAGGTGGTTTGCATGTATGTGAGAAAGTGGGAGGAGTTTAGTCGTTTTTGGCTAGTAGTTTGATAAATAAATGAGACATGTGTCTCATGTTAGTGTAAGACTTTGACAACAAAGGTGGTGGTGGGACAAGTGTCCCACTTGTCTCATCCCCACTAATTTACGGGTACTCCTCGATTCTAGTTTCCTCGATTTACGTGCCCTCGGGTCGATTTACGAAAAATGTTTTTATAAATTATGAATCTCCGGCACGAAACGATTCTAATAAAAATTGTCTCATCTCAAACGGAGTTCAAAAGCATAAATACGTAAACCTAGGGTTTCCGATTTAATCGTAAAAGACGCTAAATTATGCACGTAAGTCCTAATTTCTTCTCGTAAATTTTTTAGTTTATGAACCAACACAAAATAAAATTCCAAATTAATATTTGAGAATAAATTTACTATCTGAAATGTCAGACTGTTACAAAATCAGAGTATGTAAACGTTAACACGTAACGTAGAGTTCTCCAGTTTAGACGTAGTGATGCTACTTTAATACGTAAACCCCAATTTTTTCCCAACAATAAGTGAGTTAATAATATAACATTAAAATAATGATTATAACTAATACTTGAGAATAAAATAACGACCTCAATTTGACGAATTGTCACAAATAGAATGTTTTCTTCCTTGTATATCAAAAACTAACTAGTCATTGAGTCTTCTTCCAGATAAAACTTCTTATTGACAATTTTTCACTTGTAGGATTGCAGCCACATCATCGTCAATTCTTCGTCAAATACTTTTAGGGTTTAGAATGAGGGGAAAAATAGAAATAATTCAGAATCCAAGGTATACTCATATGAGAAAACATTTGTCACATATGTATAGGAATACATTTAAATGCTTATCTAACACAAGGTATATCTTTTAGGTTTATAGGAAACTTACTATGTTGATTATCATTCATAAGAATAATAAATCCAACTATGAAATAGAATTTCAAATTTTACAACGGATTTATAAAGATATGACTCATACATAATCGTAACATAATTTTTCCATGATATAGAATGGAGGAATATAACGGAATATGTAAAAATTAGTCTTTTTTTTGGTAAAGGGGACTCACCCCGGTAAAATATATTACACCAAAAAAAACTTTGAAGTACAACGGATATAGATGAAGTTCTATATCTCAGCCCGTTACATAGGCACAACTATGCACACATTCGGTGCAGCAATAACGCCCAAAAAATGACACGCCATTTTTTGGACTAGAACAAATAAGCTAAGAATTCTAAAAACAATATTGCAAGTACAGTCCTGAAATCCTAGCTTAAAAACACAAATCCAATGGACACTCAAGTCGAGATAAAAATATTTTGCTTTGATCGCCGTCAAACCGTCTTGAAATAGGCAGAAGTTGCATTCTACCAATAACCACAACCCCATGCGATTAATATAGTGTAACCCACTGGAACACCTCACGTCATTTAGTCATCCACAAATTGGGTCAGCAAACAACGTAATACCACCACTCATATCCTAATCCAAGCATAAGAGTGCAAAATTAAGAACCTTGCTCGACACAAGTATGTGCAGCAATGATTCACATAAGACCCAGTGCATCGAATACCTCATAATAAAACAACCTCAAAAACTATTGGTACTCCTGCACAAGGTTAGCACAAACAGCTTACAAACCCTAGAACCAATCATCCTAGCATTCACCAAGCCGAATCCCAATCGAACTCCACATCAGCTCGAACAACAAAGTCATATGCTGCATATAAAATGATGCTAGGATCATCATCTATCTGATTAATCTACAGCTCAAGACACTCCATATCTCTCCATAACCCACCAACCAGAATAAAACACGTAACCCTACAAACTGTTAGAGTCACACAACACTGCCTTCATGCGATGATGATCGGTATAGAATAAACGATAACAAATAAGATCAGTCATGGTACCCTTACACATACCAAACCCTAAAATATGAATCGATTACCGAACCTTACACCATAAGGTTTAAGGGACTCACAGATGCTTACAGGTCACCACCGAAACCGTAGAAAGAGTTTAAGTCGCATCTATGAAGAACAAAATACCAAAACATCACGCGTTCCTAGTATTGCAAAATCAACAAACCCCTAAACCTAGGGCTTCGACCATAAGAGCAACAACACAAGGAACTCATTGGAGATGATCAAAACAGATCTGATCATAGCCAATTCGGCAACCATAATTAACCACGACTAGCCGAATACCCCAAACCACGATCCACAAAAAATAAACCATAACCATTATGTTGGATCAACGCATAACCAGCCACATCGATACCCTAAAAGATAAAAACAATAACGAAACCCTTATAAATAAGGTTAGGGTATCGGCTGTAACTATATCTACTATGGACAATTTCCTTAACAGCACACCACCTCTAAATATAAACAACCTAAAGAATCGATTTCATACCCATGAACAAATGAAACTTGACCGAAGATCTGATTAGGATAGCCATAGATATCCACGAATGGATGACTAAAAACAAATCCATGAACACATAATCGATAAGGTAACAAATATTCAGAGGTAGAGATACGATTCTAAAGGTTGTTATGGCCGGAAAAGTGAAGTAGAGGCGGCGGCCAGAAATCACCCATAGTAGGGAGAGAGAACTAGGGTTTTTTAGTTCCCTTCATGTAAAAATTAGTCTTACAGAACAAGCTTCTCTTTTACATATCATATATTTTTTTTAAAAGAACCTTTTGATATACATAAGCCGAGAATTGAATACTTCTAGAAAACTTGGGAAATTTTCTTTCTTCAAACTTGCGCGTTATATTCAACTTGATAATTATCATTATCATAGAAGATAACAGAAATTCCAAAAATATACACTTTTTCAAGTATATGCTTTTCTTAGAATTAACGCACTTTCATTCATTATCATTTGTGAGAAAACCAAGAAATAAGGATATCTTACTTCTCACAAATAAGTATGAAACGACAATATTTGATAAATACACAACTTTTATTTATTAACAACTTGTTTGATTAAACTTACAAGACAAGCTTCACTGTTAACATAAAAGTAAAGACATAAAGTTGAAAGTATTTACAACTTAATAGTCTGATGTCTTCATATCTCCTTCTTGAGTTCTTTGATGGCATCAAAAAGACTTCGTATGTTGGCACGATGTCTAATTTGAATGTCCTCAATGACTAACTCTAGAGTAGAAAGCTTTAGTCGAGCTTGAACAATTTCTTCATCGTGTATCAGTTGTCTTCTCTACAACCTAGTCTTAACTTCTTCAAAATCTTCTTCTAACTTCTCAAAATCTCGTTGTATAATTCTTCGGCCTTTATGAGGTCCTTCAACTTTATCTTCAAGATCTTCAATACGCTCGGGAGGAAATTCATTCATATAGGGTAGGATATCTTTAATTTGTTGTTCATAGGTATTCTTGGGTAAGTTTTCTGATATAGGTGATGGTATATTAATAGGGTAAGGTGGTAGAAAATTTTTGTGTCGAGGTGTAAAATCTATGTCTTCATTATATGTACCTATAAGTATAATATTTATACTTACACTTAATCATGGTATTACACATTGCTCTAGAGGGTAGCAGTACTAGTATTGGTATAATATTACCTTATTCTTGTTGCAGCACTTGCATGGGCACGAAGGACTTTCTTAAAATTATTTTAGAAGTAGTTATTGTCCATATTTAATTTCTTGTTCTCTATAACCAAGGCTCTGAGTACCAATCTGTAACATCCCCATTTTACCTTTACGCAGCGGAATATTTCTCAGGGTATTACTTCATAGTTCATAAGTCATAATAATAGAAAACAACTCAAACGAGAGACAAAATCAACTTTCTTTATATATTATTGAAAAATCAGAGTTTTACATTATAAGGTTCCCAAAAATCTAGAATAATTTCAGTCTTGTGTCATTCCATGCCATCCTCATGCTGCTTCGTTCTAACAATCTTTAAAACGTGAGATATATGCATAAAATTAACACAATGGTTAAGTGAATTCATAGGTTTAAAATCATTTTGAATACAAGATCCTTTTCCTGAGCTACGTTACTATTCGATCACATAAAACAATTTATTATTATTATTATTGCACTAGCTCATGCACCGCTACTAGACATACCGGAACCCAACAAAATGCCCTTACGCAGGCAGTCTGCCAAACTCCTGTAAGTAAAATAAAGTGTATCCGTTTAGCCTAGGTCAGAGCCATCAGCATTCCAGCAAGTGCGACTTTTCCAGATAGGGGATGTCAGTCCCCAAATAGTACTATTCACAATATTAGTGTTCATTAAATGATTAACGGTCACGATTAAAAAGGGATATTTAAAGGCAGCAGTAAACGTAGTGTCAATAATCATATCTGAGAAGCTTACCAAAATACTTGTATTCTATTTTAACATATATCCCCCTCACGGGTTATTAAATCATTTAAAAGTAGTATACTTTATTGAGGCTATGAAATCACCTGGGATCCATAGAGTCTGAGTTATAACAGATTTATTTCTTCCTCAACTAAACAGCTTGATCACACAAACCACAACTTGGTCTTATAAACAATAGTTTGATCTCACACAAACCTGGATTAACACATTGTGTATAGTATCAAGTCTTTAATCTTTTGTTCAGTTTTTCTAAGTATTAGTTATATATTCTTTAATTATTATTTGGTGGTAATTCTAGCACCATTGTTCGGGCCATCATACTTAGAAGCCGTTTTATAAACCTTTGAGGAGCGAGGGCACTTTATATCATAAACCCAACCACTCGGTCATAACGTAATATCGAGATGGGACATCTTTGTACAAATCTCCCTACTAAAATGATACTTTCATTACTTCCTCATATTTATAGTTAATTTCAAAATTGGCAAAAATAGTCCTTTTGGTTTATACTTTGGCTTAATTACACTTTTAACCCTTTAAGTATATAGTTTTAATATTTGCATTTTAAACCCTCAATATTTAGTTTTAGGACCTCAAACTTTGCAACATTTATTCTTATAGCTTATAATTTCATAAAATGACAATTTTGGCCCAAAATGTTAAATAGTTTCAAAAATGACACTTTTAGTCCCTATACTTGTAAAAATCACATAACAACCTCAAAAATGGACCAAATGATCTAGGATTTTAAAACAATGTTTCAAAACATATTTATAAACATAATAACAACATTTATTCAGAATTATAGCTTTTGAAATGGGTTTTTGCTTATCATTTTATGTAATTTACAAAACTAGGGTTTTAAGACATCTTTAACCTATAACTTTTATTTAAAATGACCAAATGACTTAATTCTTTTAGATTATCTTTCTAACATAATTTTGGCATTATAAAAAGTCTAATATATCATTATAACAAGATCAAAGCATATCTAACTTAGAAATTACCTAGGATGCCCTAAAATGGCTCCTAATGGCTTCCTATGAGCACAACTTGCTATCAAAGCTTCAAGAGCTTCAATGCTACCTTCTAGACCCGGTTTCTGGTCTTGGGACATGTCCTAGGACGTATATAGAATTGGAAATGGAGAATGGGTAGGAGATTTAAGGAAAATGGGGTGCAAGTATTTTCAACACTTAGGCTCCAAGGTTAAGTGGTGAATGTGTAATCTTATGTAGCTTGGTGACTAAGGGTGCCTAGGGAAGGTCTGTGCACGTTTGTAGGGGCTAGGTTCATGTAAATCATGGTTTTGTGGCTAAAAACATGTCATGGCAACATATAGAATAGAATGGTGATGTGCAGCACACAAGTAGGTGATGCACCTACTTGTGAAGGCTTGGAAAATATGTTACAACATGTGAAATATGTGATTTTTAAACTTAAAATGGGAGGGAATGGTTTGCAATGGATTTTTAGAGGGAAAACCTAAACCGGGTTTAATTCTATGGCTTGTAACTTGTAAATTTGTAATTTTGGTGATTAAGGGATTAAGAATGTGACTAGTGATGGATTAGGGTTTAATTATGGTATATAAATTGTGTTTAAGAGATTTGGTTCTTTGGTTTGAAGTTTAACAAAGTTTTAATGTGAAAATGGGAAGAAAACTTAGGTGGGTTAGGGTTTCTAATGATTTATGGTTAAGTCTTAGTAAAAGTGATTATTATTCAACTAGTTAGTGATGTAAACTTATTTTATACATCCTAAATTGTCCTCAATATTTTCATGTAGTCCTTGTATTGGTTTTATTAAGTTATTCTAAGTAAACATGTCTAAACGGTGAAAATACTCATTTTGACCTAATTTACAAGCCATGCATTGAAATCTTATACCTTTTGCATTAGGGTACTTTTACATTGTCTTAACATAATCTTATAATCTTAATGAAGTGCTATGGGTGTTTGTAGACTTGTCCTAAAAGACTAGGTAGTGATTTCATGTAGATTTCTTAATATAAGGGTTTTTAGGTCATTAATCCTAATGACTTTGTATATTGGGTAATTAGGGTTTATATTCTTATGTGCACTTATTCTAAGGTTTATATAGTATGTTTACATCTTCTATGGTTTCTACATTCTTGGTTTAAGGGTTTATATAGGTTTATCATATTCTAGGGATAATTATGGGAGCTTAAGATCCTATGCTTTGATAACTTGTACCTTATGCTTTATTAACTTGTACTTTATATTGAAGTAAATGTATAATCTTAATATGATACATAATTGAGTTTTATAATTTCTGACAAAAGATTAGACTCTAATTCAATGTATAATGGATTTTATATGCTAATCTTGGTAACTAGGTCTTTACTTGTAATTAGCTTTCGATTAGTGAATATTAGTATTTTGTGATCAATTAACTTTCTTTTATATGATATATTATAATTAGTATATTGTTTTTGATAGTTGTACATAGATATTAGGTAGTTATACTGCCTGAAACACTGTCTACAAAGGGTTTCTAGGTAGTGATCTAGACTATTATGTACATTTACTTGTACTTAGCTTTGTATAGTTTGTTCTTACCATTTTTAGGTATTATATGTGACCATTCTCAAATTTCACTTATGTGTTATAAGCTATAACTGTCTCATATGAAAATTTGGCTAGAAATTTTTGCTTTCTGTACCTTACTTGGTAAGATGAACAGCTTCTCACAACCTGAACTGCCATTACAACATATTCCTATATGTTGTCAATACAATGTATATATCATGTGTAAGATCTAAAAGTTATCTAATAAGTTCAGTGTTAATAAGAACATCTCAAATATAACTATGAATGCCCTAAATTCCCTTAGAAACCCTAGACTCCCTATAAATGAGTTGTAAACTCAAAGAATGGTAAACTTTGAATGGAAAATACATACGAATAAGTCATTAAGGATTATAAAAAAATTGTAAACTGTACTTTGAAGACATAATAATACCTAACAATGGCAAGAACAAACCATACAAAGCTAAGTACAAGTAACTGTACATAATAGTCTAGATCACCACCTAGAAACCCTTGGTAAATATTATTTCAAGCAATGTAATTACATAATATCTATGTACAAGTATAAAAAACTATATACTAACTATAATCAATCATATAAAGGAAAGTTAATTGATCATAAAATGCTAATATTCACTAATCCAAGGCTATTTACAAGTTAAGACCTAGTAACCATGATTAGCATATAAAATCCATTATTCATTGAATTAGAGTCTAATCTTTTGCAATAAATTATAAAACTAAACTATATATCATATTAAGAATATACATTTATTTCAAGTCAAGTTACAAGTTGGTAAAGCATAATGTACAAGTTATCAAAGCATAGGATCTTAAGCTCCCATAATTGTCCCTAGAATATGACCAACCTATAAAAACCCTTAAAATAAAAATGTAGAATCCCTAGAAGTCATAAACATACTATATAAGACCTCGAATAAGTGTTTATAAAGGTACAAACACTAATTACCCTAGATTGAAAGTCATTAGGATTAATGACCTAAAAACCCTTATATTAAGAATTCTACACGGAATCATTACTTAGTTCTTTTTGGACAAGTCTATAAATATTTATAGGACTTCATTAAGGTTATAATTATTTTAAGACAATGTACAAGTATCCTACACAAGCTACAAGATTTCAATGCATGGCTTGTAAATTAGGTCAAAATGGGTATTTTCACCCTTTGGACATGTTTACCTAGAATAACTTAATAAAACCAATGTAGGGACTTCATGAACACATTGAGGACAATGTAGGATGTATAAATTGAGTTTACATCAGTAGCTAGTTGAAGGATAAACAGATTTACTAAGATTAAACCCTAGATCATTAGAATACCCTAATCTACAAAGTATACTTCCTATTTTCACATCAAACCTTTGTTAAACTTCAAACTGTTGATCTGAAACATAGATCGATTAGCTTTGTGGTAACGAGATTGAGTCAAGATTAACACTTAGAGAAACTTTGTGTTATGAAACAATCTAAGTGATATCCGGAATTTAACACTTAGAACAAGAACACACAAAACAGAATAACCCAAACTTTCACTTTGATTGATGATCAAAACTTGCGTACAATGAAAGTGGAAAACATATATTTAACTAAAACCTAAAGGCCTCCTTTTATAGAATAAAGAACCTTGTACAAGAGTTTACGTATCAACTATTTTAGGTAAACATAAACATAGAAAATACAATGTCAAACATATTTTTACTAGAAGTACAAAACGTGTAGACTAAGTATTCTATCAGTTGTTGAACTTATTCTTGTCAGCGCTTTAATATCTCTTGTCAGTGTCCAGCTGTCACCGCCTCATTATCTCTTGTCAGCGTTTTAGTTCTTCGTGTCAGCGTCCCCGTGACTTAGCTATTTTTATTCCCAACAATCCTCCCCAAAACTTGATATCTACTCTAGTAATCAAGTTTCATAATAAAAAATACAAGGAGGATTCTTACAAACTAATTTTCTTAATAAGGGAATAAATAAATCTAACCAAGTCCTAACATCACTGGTATAATCAACCTCTAATGGTGTAAATATCATCAACTTCAAAACATCTTGTGACATAAGATATTCAGAATCAACCAAAAGATATTCTGAAAATTTCGAAGTACTAAGATGATATACACCAGCAGCTGAGTAAATATGCCATGTCATTCCACTAATATCATCCAGATCCAACCAAACTGAATCAGCTTCATTTGGCCTAATCATTCTCTTGAATGTGGACCAAATCTTTATTCCATTTACTGAAGTAGGTTCGTCAGTCTCATACTTGGCCTTCATCAACGACCATAAGTCGAATAAGTCTTTTTTTTTTGGTAAAAGGGTAACAATGACCCCGGTAAATAGAACCAAAAAAACGTTGAAGTACAAGGAATGTGGCTGACATGCCACATTAACCGCAAGCTACAGGCAGCTTGTTAAACAAAATGTTTATGACAGGCCATAAACATTAACTAGCCTAGAATACTGGAAATAAATAAACTAGACAAGAACCAAGATGATAACATAAAGTTACGAGAAACATAATAAAATATCAACATGGGATCAGCCAGTAGGAGTGCTTGCCCCAAAATTAGTGTTGAGAAGATTCACCGATTCATCAAAGACAACCTCGACTCCCTCCTCATTATCTTCCTCGCTTAGTTGAACCCCTTCATCAATACCAGGCATGGACAAAGATGAAAATTTATTAGATGTAGAAACACTGCTCATTTGAGCTGTACCCTTGTTCGGACCATTAGGATTACTAGTCTGCTGCAACTGACCAGATGTAGTATTCAACTTTCTACTATTATCACCACTCGTACTTGTAGTATCCAAGCGAGTTTTTGGACGAAAAACAACCGTCTTTCCTATTTGGGAACCCTTACTCAATGGAACACCTCTCGGAACTTGATTCCCTAAATTACCTTTGTACTTCTTCCTCTTACTTTGCACTTGTTGGAATCCATCATTATCAACATGAGTTATCACATTTTCAACCATTGTAGGTTTAACATTTTTCGGACAAGAATCAAAGGAATGACCAAAAATATTACAAGTATGACATCTAGGCGGTTTCCATTCGTATTCAACACGAATTAGTTCCTTAGTACAACCAGAGCCTTCAAGATCAGGGACACCAATAGTAACGTTATCTATAAACTCCGAATCAGCGTTCATCTCAATAAGACAACGAGCAAAACTACACCGACCCCAAGACTCTTTGCACATCTTATCAGTATAATTATCCATCATAATAAGCTTACCAAGAAACGAAGCAATTAAACTAATACCTTCCTCTTCAAATACCTGTAGCGGGACATCATGAAACTTGACCCATACCGGAATGCGAGTTAATTCCTCCTTTAGAAGATTCGTTTTCATAGTCCATTTCTTAAGAAAAATTGGAGAATTACGAACCATCCACGGACCACCTTCCAGAACCGCATTAAGACCCTCACTAGACCCAAATTGAAAGAAGAAAAAACCTTTCTCATTCATCATGATACGCTTAAGACCATGTTTTGCCCAGTTATTCTTAGCAAAATACTCAACCACAGGAAATGCAATCCTCTTACCAAGAAAGTAACCATATAAAGTGTTTTGGTAGCGAGTATTTACTTTCTCAACAACCTTCTTAGGAATAGAAATATTAACCCCTTCACAGACATTATCAGAATTAAACGAAGAAGAGACTGCATTAATACCTCCATTAGTAGACGTAACCATATCAGCTTCAAATTTGCAAAGCAATTCCAGAATTTCTTTAGCACGGTCATGTGAGATCAATCCCCACAAAGGATGTTTCTTCATTCTTAAATCATGCATAAATTCACCCGCATCACCAACCGTGCAAATCGTTACACCAAATAATTTCAAAACCTCATGTAGATTACACGGTTGCATACCATTAATTGTTGCGGCCTTAGCTGCAAGGTCCAAAGATACATCACAAGAAGAGGAAACATTTGGAGCATCTGTTTCCTTAGCCATTTGTGCTGAGTGCACACTCGAACCACCTGAACTGAGTGAAGACGTTTTGCTAGTAAGATTCAAATGGCGTTCACACAAAACTTCATAATAAAGCGTAGTGGTCTCCTTAGGTAAAGTAGACCATTTAGGAAATTTGTTTGCCTTAACACCATTTGCAAACACTTCAATGTCACGCACAGTATTCAAAGGAATAGAAAACAAATTAGACATCTCCTCTAACGTTACTAAAACCTTAAGATTAGACACCATATCCCTATCATTCCAACCTGTGAACAATGGCTTGTCACTTGCATTGCTCGAATCCATGTTCAATCAAACAGTAAACAAACAGTAACTATTTTTCTTTTTTTTTATCGATAACCAAAACCCAGATTGAAGTTTAGGTCAGCCGACAGAAGAGGACAAGAACGAATTAATGTTGCAACGATTGAAAGATTAATGATTTGCACGGAAGAAAAAGGTCAGCCGACCAATTTAAAATCAAACAGTAAGGGTCAGCCGACCACTTTAACCAATTAAAAAAGAATCTTTAAGGTCAGCCGACTTTATAACCAAACAAACAATTGACGCAACCAATTAAAATAGATCGACACTAATAACCAAACAAACAATTGACGCAAATCCTAAATTGTTATTAAATGGCAGCCGACCAATATTCTTCAAAGGTCAGCCGACCAAACAAAGGTCAACCGACCAATGACTAAACAAAGGTCAGCCGTAATCCAATTAGCAAACTAAAGTCAGCCGACCATATAATGCTGCAAAAAGACAAGGACAATTAAGTCAGCCGACCATTAATTCACTAGCAACGATATGAAAGGTCAGCCGACCATAAATTCAGCCATCAATAAAGACAAGGACAATTAAGTAATACAAACCCTAAAAAAAACCCTAAGAAAAAAACAGGTAACCCAACGATAAACAAAGAGCAAAAAACACTTGCCGACAAGAAGATTAAAAAACAAAACAACCTACAACCGTCCAATCAATATGAATAAACGAATTGTAAATGTTGAATTGTCGAGAAAAATCCTGCCGCCATAGATGTTTTTTAGGGTTTTTTTTTTAATTGTTTAAGTCGAATAAGTCTTCTCTATCAAAACTAGGAAACATAGACATGAAAGAAGTGAAAGTGTGTACCTTATCACCAGTCTTAGTGATCATCCAAAAACCACTTGCATCTTCTTCATATTTAATTATGGGGTTTCTAATGTCAAGAGGCAACACTTCTACAAAATTTGAAGCCTCCAATGGTGACAGCTTCATACTCTTCCTTAAAACAGCCTCACTTGGATTCAATAGATCAAGCTTTGGAAACTCAATTGGAAAACCCTTCTTCATTGGCCTAGGAACTATAGATGCCTTCTTAATCCTCATCTTTTCATCTATTTCCCCTTGCCTTTCCTTTGAGAGTAGCTCAAAAGTTCTATCCTTACACAAATAATCCCAAATAGGATAAGCCAAACACTTCAATTGTTCAAAACTAAGACCTCTGAACTTTCCATAAGTCCACCCAGTCTGATGATTCCTTAACAACAAGTATTACAATTCTCTCCTAACTGTTTTGGATTCTAGCTTGATATTGGTAGGTTTATTCTTTTCCCATACCCTAAGATCATCCTACAACTTCAAAATCCCTTCAAGATACCAAATCATCTCAGACATAGAAACATTTGGATCACTCAAAAATTCATATTCATACTTAAAGAAAAGCTCCGCAATCTTAGGTATATTCAAATCAAATTTCATCTTTAATTCTCTAAGCTTCTGCAAACCCAAATCCATCCCATATTCTAGTCTCTCATGTTCTTCAAATATAGTTACACTTGAATCAGTACTCTCACCATCACTGCCTTTCGTATTACTTTCAGAAGTAGTCACAATTTGTGACTCAATAGCAGTCTTCTCCATCTTCTCCTTTTCCTCAAGTTGTGCAACCAAAATGGAAACAAAACGTACCTGGGCTGCATCCTTGGGAACCTCTGCTTCTACCATAATCCCCTTACCTTTATCCAAATACATCAATAGAAGGTAAAGAAGTTGATGGTACCCGTGTAGACACATCCTTAATGATAGTTGATGACTGGGATACACCAACTACACCTGCAGTTTTGTCAGCGTCTAAAACCTGAATGTCAGTGCTTGATTTGTTCTTATCAACGCTTGACTTTATGAACTGCTCCATCATCTCTGTAAACGTCAACTTTGTAGGAGTAACCAGTGAAGCATCAAAACCTGGTTTCTCTTTCAAATCTGTAAGGGCTTCAGCTACATCAAGCGAATTTCAAAAAGAAGCACCTTCGTGTGAGCCTTTATCACTACCATGTACATCCTCCCCTTTGGAAGAATCCTCCTGCCTAGTGCGAACATTAACAACCACCAAAATAGCTATCCTCTCCCTCAATGAAATGAGTTCAAGGCCTTGAGTATTGACAACATGTACACGGTTTGTATTTGCTTTTTCAAGCTCATACAAACCATCGTTAATTCTATTACTGATAAGGGTTCCATACTGCCCTCCTCTAGTATAGGAAGTTTCCCTCTCATAAGAGACTCATTGAGCATAGGTGTCGACTTAAAGATGGTGGGACTGACGTAGCCTGCATCTAAGCGAGTACCACTAGTTCCAGCCACACCCATAGCACCAACCACACTTGTGGTGGTGGTTCTCTCTACAACATGGCCAGGATCACTGGAGGAGAACACTTCAGCAATCCTTTGGCATTTTTCTAACCTATAATCATGGGGTTCATAGGAAGATGAATGAAGGTCTGTTTGGGATTATGGGTGAAGGGTGTCAGCGTCAAGATTGGTTGTGTCAACGTTGGGGTTGGGGTCATCAGCGTTGATATTGGGAATGTCAGCGCCTGGTGATGGAGGGTCAATGTTCATGTGTTGGGGTGATGGTGGTTGGTCTGGAATAGGGTCTTGAGCAGGTTATGGTTGTGGTGTTTGAGGGTTTGCAGCTGCTAGTATGACAGCATGCATAGCTGGGGTAAGAGGCAAATCCCTATAGGGTGGTGAATTCATGTTGCCAAACACAGTTTTCTTTTGTTTAGGGACTTTATAAAAAAGATCATGATCCTTGGTAGAATAGCCTTGCATTTCAAAAATCATTTTCAAAATCTAGGATACGCAAGAGTCATCTTGGTACCCTTGTTGTGAAACATGTCATCAAAAATCATTTTGGAAAAATTATAATTTTGCCCTCTTGCAAGACAAACAATGGCACTCCCGATAAATCGGTTGATTTCATTGAATGAAGAGCATTTGGGACTCACACATTGATGGATGACATGAATGAGGAACTTCCAGGCTGGAGGAAATTTTTGTTTGATATATCGATTTAAGTTCCCAACAGGGGGAAAATCATAACCCAAGTCTCGAAGTCCCAACTCTAGCTCGTCAATGGGAAGGGTGGTTATACCATCAGCATCATTAAGATGCAAAGCTTGGCGAACCAAAGCTTTAGTAACCACCCATTCAACCCCATGAACAGTAGCATATAATGTAATCACTCCATCAACTGTTGTGGAACGAAAGGTGTTCCAAATTTACTTGATGTGTGTGATAGGGACAAGTGGAGTGTGAGTAAGAGCATACCTTAGAGGAGAAGCAATCAAATATGTAACCATCTCAGTATATTGAGGATGAAGAGTATTATCAGCAACTAAATACGCCACCATGTTATGCTGACTCTTGAATTCCAACTCCACATTATCTGGTTTGAACTTTGTGGCCATTTGAAATGTATATGAAAACTTGTAAGTGACAAACAATGAAGGTATGAAGGTTGGAAAGTTTTGCTAGACAAGAATAGTTGTTACCCTGTTGAAACAATATGAGCCGTATTTATAGGAAATAAACTAGCACACTATTGGTTGAAAAAGAAGGCAAAGATATTCAAAAAGTAATGATGTAAATCATTAAAATATTTAACTTATCTTTGCATTAATAAAAAGTTACCAAGTTGCTAAATTTACGGCCCAAATTTTCGACAAAAATAACAACTGGGTAGGACTCAGTGTTGTCAACGGTCAAAAATTAATTGTCAGCGTAACGGCTATATCTTTTCAAGCGTGTAAATTTTGCCATGTCAGCATTCAAATTGGTCCTATCAGCGTCTGGAGTAAAATATGTCAGTGGCCAAAAATAAAATAAAGAAGAAAATAAAAAGACCTTTACAAAGATATTTACCCTAATGAAGATAACTTAAACTCTGACACATACTGAAAATAGCATTCTCTGTTCAATTATACACACTTGCATAAGCAAGATAGACATAATTGCCCTCAAGTGAACCTTGCCAAAGTAAGTCCTTAGAGATGAAGTAATCTCTATGTAAACACTTTGTAACTCCCAGGGTAACCCAATATAAAAATATATACCAAGTCTCCCAGCCGACCAATACCAAATCTAGGTAAAAAAGTCTTAGCAGCATACAAAGTATAAAACTTTACATGCTACAGTGCATCAAGGATTAGAAATTCCAACAAATTCTTAAAGAAGAAGGCTTCACTATTTCTAATCCCCACTCACCTGTGGACACAATCTATAATTATGATAAGAGCATTTTAAGAATACCCAAGATCCTAAAGGTAGCCTAAACCTCCCCTTAAACTAGGATAAACACATTTGCAAAATAATGTATATGTGACAAATTTTTATTTCAAGATAGGAATGTAAACATTCCAACCATCATAAATAAACTTTTGACACAGTACTTGAAGCTCAAAGTATCCATAAGCAACTATGTATCCAATTGTATAATGCTCACAATCCTGTATGATTAGATGAAAACCACAAAAACTAACAAGTTGCTGTCAGCGTCCATTTTGACACTTACCAGTGTCTCAATAAACACTTGTCAGTGTCTGTCTAAACACTTTGTCAGCGTCTTAACAAACACTTGTCAGCGTCAATCTGAACACTTGTCAGCATCTAAACAAACTCTGTCAGCGTTAGAACATAATATTGGAAAGACCTAATACTTTTACAAAGACGAATAGCAGTGCATATCGTGTACATACTTTTACAATAAGTTCCAAAAACACTTTTTTAGGTAAGATTGATCATTCCAGTACTTGTCACCAAGTACTGAAACCTCCCAGTATCAAAAGGTTTAGTTAAGAAATCTGCCACATTTTCTTTAGTGTCAACCCTATCTATGACAATCTAACATTTTCAGGTAGTAAATTATTTTCTCGTATAAAATTTTTAAACTTATTTTAGTGTTGGTTGATGAACTCACAATTTACGGATTTAAATTAGGCTTACGTGCATAATTTAACGTCCTTTACGACTAAACCGCAAACCTTAGGATTACGTATTTACGTTTTTGAACTCCGTTTTTGATTAGACAATTTTTATTAGATCTGTTTTGTGCCGTTGATTCATAATTTATAAAAACGTTTTTCGTAAAACGACCCGAGGGCACGCAAATCGAGGAAGTATAAACTTGTCCCGTAAATTAGTGGGATGAGACAAGTATACACTTGTCCCACCCCACTATATGGGACGGCTACATAAGGACACGATGTGGAAAACTTGTAGCTAACAAGTTAACACTTGTTAACTTAAGCTTAACATGTAAGCTACTAATCACAAAACCATCAAACCATTTGCAACTAAACCAATTATCACAATACACACATGCAAACTACTCAAAAATCCTCTCACCCTCTTCTTCTTTGCCGTCCCATATCAAGAACAAACACCCCCGTTTGATCAATTTTTTAGCCATAAATATTGTGTTATCTACACATATAATGAAGAACCCTTGAAGCCTTGTTGATTGGTGATCATTATAACATCAAAGGAGGTGATTTGCTTGTGTCCTAGGGCTTATTTCTCAACAAATATTCTTGGTGGTTGATGATCTTGAAGATAAATTTGGTGTACCTCAAGGTGTTATCATCCAAAAACAAGTTATAGTCTTTGTTGGTAAACAAGATCATCCTTTCCATTTTCTTTGTTATTTTTGTAAAGATCAAATATATTTTCTTTCCTATTGTATATTTATATGATGATATATGATGATAAAAATGTTGTGTGGGGATCAAGTGTTGATAAACATGGTTAAAAAGATGGAAAACCATATGTAAAAAGGTTAAAATCTTGCTTAATAAGTTGGCTGTATAAAAATAGTAACTAACCAAATGATAAACTGATAAAACGGCATAGTGGAATCAATATACAGTAATTATTAAGTCTTGTACACATGTGAGAGTTGGCCATGCAATGGAATCATTATAATGATTGAGATATGATCAAAACAAAATTAGTGTATCAATCTGAATAGTTTGTTTTGTGAGGACTTTTAGGGATACTTAGACTTAGATTGAGCAGTAGCTAAAACTAAGGTATTTGTAACACATAATATGAATTTTTTGTCATCCAAAATGAGCTTCTATCTCCTTGTAGAACTCAAGATATGATAAAAATGGTGAAAGTGAAACTAAAAATCAGATTTTTTGAAATTAAAGTTTAATAGTGTTATAATAGCACTCAAATAAATATAGTATAAAATGTAAATAAAAACCCACTAACTTATATATTACATTTATATAAATATGTACAATGATAAATAAATGGACATTTTATAAAAATGGTAGTTTGATAAGTTTATAAGTTATAAAACTATAAACATGATTTTTACGTCTTTTCGGCTAATACCGTAAAATTAACATTTTTCGTCAATTAAAACTTAGACGGTCGGACCCGTATAATGTAAAATTTTCATAACTCATATACTGATATATAAGTACCTATTACAAGTAAAAAACCGATAAAACCCGAACTATATAACATATGGACATTAACGGGCCAAGTTAGCTTTATTGGACTATTAATCCAACTAATTTGGCTAAACAATTATAAACTTACTTATTGGGCTTAACCCACTTGGGCCTAACATGTAAAGTATAATACTGATATTAAAAGTATAAAATGGACTAATATAAGGTATTGGACTTATAATAGGCTTATTGGGCCTAAAACATGTAAATAAGTAAAACTAGTAAACTAGTATAAGAGTTACCAATACATAACACTAAAATGAGTAAATGAGAATGTATAAACCCACTTGATCATCATCATATGTATAATATCATCATATGTATATATAATTGTTATTTTTATAAAGTCATTGGACAAAAGTCTAAGACCGATTATTATTTACATAGGTTTCCGTGATCGAAGCACGCCCGTGACCGATAATCCGCCTTTCATTATCAACGTGAGTTCATAGCCTCGCGCTCTTTTAAATGTTTTATAAAATGTTTTGTAAACCCGCGAGGGCTATAACATGCTAGTTTTTGATAAAAATATAACACAAGTAGTCCCGATGGTATGCTTAATGATATGGACCCGAATGATGCTATGACCCAATAAATGAGATGAAAAGGATTATTAGTAGTTAGGTTATGTCACTTAAAGTCCCATTAGCATGAATTGTGAACTACCGGGATTTGGTAGACGCTTATGCATATGATAGTACTATTTGGGGAAGATCACCCTGGTTCGCGCCGTGACGGTTGATCCCCGTCGTACCACATTGATTGGTAAGCGAATTTATGTATGAGAAGATATACATAGTGTTATTTTTGTGACGACACGCTAACTTAGATGGGCAAATTATTTGTCGGGTTCGCGGGCCGTTGTTTGTGATAGTAAGGTAACAATGTCATGCGGCTAATAATAATCCAATGTATTCTAACTATCCGATATGATACGATGCAAATATCGATAATAATGTTACCTATAATGGTAATATTGAGGCTACGGTCTCATGGACGGTTTAAGATGAACGCTTTGATATATATATTGCTTGACTAGCAATACGAGGACTTATGTCTGATATTATACTTGTGTTCTGATTTCAACGATTGTTTTATATAACGGTTTTATTAAACTCTATGAATTCACTCGGCATTCGCTGATATGATTTTTGCATGTTTTTATCTCAGGTGCTTGAAGGTAATTCGGATGGAGATCGACTCTGATGATCCACATAATAATAAAACTGTTCATTCGATCTATGTTTTGTAAACTTAATGAACTGTATAATTTGGGACTTGTTGTACACTTAAAACTTTTTATCGAATGAATGTATGTTAAACCTTGTACAACCATTTTTATGTGTTGTCTATGATTGGAGTTATTGTGCTATCCCGTAACACTCTAAAGACTCTTCCGTTGTACCAATATGAAATTTGAGAGTGTTACAGTTTGGTAATAGAGCTCTCGTTATAAAGAACGAAAGATTTATAAAAAAACCAAGGTTTTGAACAAAACTTTTCAAAATCTTTTAACTATAAACATTTGAGAAAATATTTGAAAAATCTTTTGACTATAACGGTGCCAAAGATCTCCGACGTTACCAACAAGCCTTATTGAGAAGATATATATTTTGATATATATAATTTAATTTATATATATTTATATATCGTGGTTTAAGTATGTAACTGTTTAATAAGTATGTTATGCTAATACGAGATATATATAAATGTAGATTGTCATGGCTGACCCTAATATTCCTGTAGAGAACCATGCTATTCCTGAACCTAATGTAGATGATAACCCTTATTTAGACTTAGTGGATTATAATGTAAATGAGGATATGGATGATGATGAGGAGGAACTATTTGAGGATCCCGAGCCCGAGATAGGACTAGGAGATCAGATTGTCCCTCAGGTTGATATGGTAGAGAATGAGAATGATAATGTTGGTATTGAGAATGATGATGAGATTGGAATAGATAATGTAGATAATGAAGATGACGACGTGGATGTCGAGGAGGATATAGGTATAGATGATGAGGTTGATGATGATGATAAGGCTGAGCTTATTTACCCATATGATGTTCCGGAGGGCGAGCCCTTACCCCCTCTAGTTTATTGGTCTGATTATGAGATTAAGCTACCTAGAGATGAAATGTCTGAATCGTCTGAATCTAATTCTGAATCAGAGGATGATGATGCACCTGATGGTATTAATGGTATTGCTACTCGTAGACATGTGATAGGAGAGTCGTCTAGGGTTCGAGAGGCTATTCATATTGATGGTCTTGCACCTTGGAATTTGAGACGTGATTTAGATGCTTCCCGTGCTCAGAGTAGTATGACAGAGGTTGGATTAGGTGTTCTTCAGACTCATGTTGCTTATTTGGAGTCGAAGACTAAGGTTGGTGAGAAAGAGCAGGAATTGCTTAATTTGGATTTGACTGATGTAGAGCGTGGTTTGAATGAGGCTTTTAGGAGGTTATCTGTGTTAGAAAGTGGTGAGTTTGCTACAATAAAGAAAAAGGTGAATACTATGGAGATTCAGTTGAGTGTAGCTCGTGCGATGTGTGAGAAAGCTGAGAAAGAGTTGAACATATCTATTGGTTGGAACAGTAGATTTTATGCTGAGATGGTTGAAAGAGGAGTGATCCGTAAGCGCCCAGCTGAAGATGTGTCTTGTGATCGTCCGACAAAGATACAGAAGACGATGGATGATGGACCATCTGGTGGTTCTTAGTAGACCAGTCTATATTTAGTAGTGAACTTTGTATCTTTTATACCTTTTGTAACTTTGACTGAACTGACTTATTAGTTAGTAGATCTGGCAAAAATTTTGAGTATGTATAGTGCTAGAACTTTGATATGGAATGTAAATTAAGACAATGCTTTTGTTTCAAATCCAATGAAATATTTATCTTATCTTGAATTCCATATTGTGCCTTATTTGTATCTTGATTATGAAATCAATCCATATTATATGAATCCCTTGTTGGGCAAATGCTTAATACTTTGAAATTGTGAAATTATAGAACTATGTCGTCCAAGAAAGCTGTGACTGAGGATGATGTATGTAGGATTATTTCGGAGCAAGTTACCGCATCGATGACTGAATTTATGGCAAATGCTAGAAATGGAGCTGGCAGTAGTGGAGCTGGCGGTAGTGGAGCTAGCGGTAGTGGAGCTGGCGGTAGTTGAATTGGTGGTACTAATGTGAATGTGAATGCTAATAATGTGAATGCTAATGCTGGAGGAAATGTAGGAGGACTTGGACCTAATGCACCTGAAGTCGGTGGCTGTACTTATGTGACGTTCATGAAGTGTGAACCTCTACCTTTTAATGGAACTGAAGGTGCTGTAGGATTAAGCTAGTGGATTGAGAAGATTGAGTCGGTGTTTCAGATTAGTAAGTGTAAGGAGGAAGATAACGTGACTTTTCCTATGGCTACTCATAAAGGTATTGCGTTGACTTGGTGGAACGTGATAATTGCTTTCATGGGTATTGATGCTGCTAATGCTACTCCGTGGGCTGAAATTAAGAAGTGGATGACTTTGGAGTTCTGTCCCCGTAGTGTGATCAATAGGTTAGAACAAGAATTGATTCATCTGAGAATGAAAGGTGTGGACATTGATAGTTACACAAACCGATTCCATGAGTTGGCCTTGTTGTGTCCTCGATTAGAGGAACCCAAAGAGATCCGAATTGAGCAATATATTAAAGGGTTGACCAAGAATAACCAGGGGGACGTGACATCATCGAAACCACTGACCATTGATGATGCTGTTCGAATGGCTTACCAACTCATTGGGCAGATAATTCAGGATAGGGAAGATGAAGCACGTACTGGTGAGAAAAGAAAGGGTGATGGCGATCGTGTAGATAGAGGTGATAATAGGAAGAATTTCAATCGCCGCCAGAACCAGAGAAAGGGGAATGCAAATGCTCTTACAAACAGCACACCGCGCAACGATGAAAGATGTCCTAAGTGTGGCAACAAGAGGCATGCTGGCGACTGCTGGAAGTGCCGAAATTGCGGAAAGCTTGGACACAAAGTTGAAAGGTGTAAGAAGGGAATTATTTGCTTCAACTGTAACGAAGAGGGTCATAAGAAATCAGATTGCCCTAAGTTGAAAGCGATTGTACCTGGAAGAAACCCCCAGGGTGGTGCTTATCAACTTGGAACAGTCGAGGTGAAGAAAGAGGATCCAAATGTCGTTACTGGTACGTTTTTACTCAACAATCATTATGATGTTGCTTTATTTGACTCAGGTGCTGATAGGAGCTTTGTATCCACTAAATTTAGTGCCCTTATTGACATTGAACCTATAGAGATAAATACCAGTTACGAGGTGGAATTGGCTGATGGTAAATTAGTGAAAACTAATAAGCTATTAGAAGGATGCTCTCTAAATCTCTTGAACTATTCCTTTCCGATTGATTTGATGTTGATAGAATTAGGTAGTTTTGATATTATTATTGGTATGGATTGGTTGTCGTTGAATAATGCTACTAATTTATGTGGAGAAAATAAGGTTAAGATTCCTCTTAGGAATATGACGTTGGTAATTGATGGTAATCGAGGTGAATCCCGTTTGAAAATCGTTTCATGTATTAAAGTCCAAAAGTACACCAGGAACGGTTGCGAGTTATTCTTAGCTCAAGTGATCGGGAATGAGTCTAAGGAGAAACGATTGGAAGATGTACCTATTATCTGTGAATTTCCTGAGGTATTTCCTAAAGATTTACCCGGACTTCCACCGATAAGGCAAGTTGAGTTTCGAATCGATTTAATTCCTGGTGCTGCACCGGTGGCACATGCGCCTTACCGATTAGCACCTTCTAAATTAAAGGAATTATCTGAACAACTTAAGGAGTTGTCTGATAAAGGTTTTATTCGACCGAGCTCGTCGCCTTGGGGAGCTCCAGTCTTGTTCGTTAAGAAGAATGATGGATCATTCCGTATGTGCATTGATTATAGGGAACTGAATAAGTTAACGATTAAAAATCGATATCCTTTACCAAGGATTGATGATTTGTTTGATCAACTACAAGGATCTAGTGTGTATTCTAAGATAGATTTGCGGTCTGGATATAACCAACTTCGCGTCCGTGAAGAAGATATTCCTATAACTGCGTTTAGAACTCGTTATGGACACTATAAATTTCAAGTAATACCATTTGGGTTAACTAACGCACCTGCGGTTTTCATGGATCTAATGAATCGAGTGTGCAAACCCTACTTGGATAAATTTGTGATTGTGTTTATTGACGATATTTTAACCTATTCTAAGAATAAAGATAAACATGGAGAACATTTAAGGATTATCTTAAGTTTGTTAAAGGATGAAAGGTTGTATGCTAAGTTTTTGAAATGTGATTTTTGGTTAGATTTTGTGCAATTTCTTGGTCATGTGATTAACAAAGATGGAATTCATGTTGATCCTGCAAAGGTTGAAGCCATTAAGAATTGGTCTGCACCGACAACGCCAACAGAAGTGCGACAGTTCTTAGGATTGGTCGGTTATTATAGGCGATTCATTAAAGAATTTTCTTTAATAGCTAAACCCTTGACTAAGCTTACCCAGAAGAATAAACCTTTCGTTTGGGGAAGTGAAGAAGATGGAGCATTTCAGATATTGAAGCAAATAATATGTAGTGCGCTAATTCTGTCATTACCCGATGGAAGTGAAGATTTTGTAGTATATTGTGATGCATCTCTTAGAGGTTATGGAGCTGTTTTGATGCAGCGAGAAAAAGTAATAGCTTATGCTTCTAGGCAATTAAGGAAGAATGAGGAGAATTACACTACTCATGATCTCGAGTTAGGAGCTGTAGTCTTTGCTCTTAGGTTGTGGAGACATTATCTGTATGGCACCAAGTGTACGATATTCACCGATCACAAAAGCCTACAGTATATTCTTGATCAAAAGGAACGAAACATGAGGCAACAAAGATGGATAGAACTGTTAAGTGATTATGATTGTGATATAAAATATCACCCGGGAAAAGCCAATGTTGTTGCCGATGCATTAAGCAGAAAAGATAGAGAGCATATCAGGGTACGTTCTCTAGTCTTGACCGTGCACAATAACTTGCCTGAGCAAATTAGAAATGCACAAATAGAAGCCTGTAAGAAAGAAAATTTCATTAATGAAGGGTTTCGAGGAGAAGGAGATCCTTTAGAGGTTAGAGCTGATGGAGTGAAATGCTTAAGAGGTCGTATGTGGATACCTAAGTTTGGAGGCTTAAGAGATTTTATTATGTTATAATCCCGTAAATCTAAATATTCCATTCATCCTGAATCTGATAAAATGTATCATGATTTGAAGAAGTTGTACTGGTGGCCGAATATGAAAGTAGAAATTGCTATGTATGTTCTTCAATGCTTGACTTGTGCTAGAGTCAAAGCTGAACATCAAAAGCCATCAGGACTACTTCAACAACCAAAGATTCCTGAATGGAAGTGGGAGTGAATTACGATGGACTTTATCACCAAGCTTCCTAGAACATCATCTGGAAATAACTCGATTTGGGTCATTGTCGACAGACTGACCAAATCAGCACACTTCATTCCGGTTAAAGAGCAGTTCTCACTGGAGAAGCTGACTCGTATTTATCTTGAGAATGTTGTATGCAAGCATGGAGTGCCTGTATCGATCATTTCAGATCGAGATCCTAGATTCGCATCGAATTTTTGGAAATCTCTCCAAAGATCTTTGGGAATGAATGTCGACATGAGCACTGCTTATCATCCCCAGACTGATGGGCAGAGCGAAAGAACGATACAAACACTAGAAGATATGTTGAGAGCTTGTGTGATAGATTTTGGTAAGAATTGGGATAAATATTTGCCTTTAGCAGAGTTTTCATATAACAATAGTTACCATGCTAGTATTAAGGCTGCACCGTTTGAAGCTTTCGCAAACAAATAGTCCGGCCAACCCAAGTAATCCCCCATAACATCAATCAGTACCGCAAAAGGCTCAAAATATGACTAAGTCTCCAGCAGCTGCGGAGCGGGGGATAAAGGAACAGCAGGATTACAACATTACAGAGGATCCTGTTTCATGTGTGTAGGTACCAATGATCACGAAAACCAGTAAAAACGACACGAGTATTGAAGGAAAGATCGAGAAGCCAAAAGACAAGTCGTTTTCTAGAGGATTTAATATTATAAAGTGATTGGGCCTTGTGGGTCCCACTTATGATTAATGGGCCCAAAAGCCCATTTGTGGAATTAATGATTTCAAAATGGAGTTAAAAGCCCAACAAGCCTGATAGGTGTGAAAACACCCATCCTTTTACCACTTAACTATAAAAATAACCAAGCCAAAACGTGTATTTTAGGTCGTAAATGTCGGAATTATGCGTGGTTTGTGTTTTTATTGTGTTTAAGGACCAAAAGATGAGAATGGAAGAAAACACGGGCTTTCGCGGGCTTTTATCGATGAAAACGAGAAAAGACGAAGTCAAAAGATCAAGAGTGCAAAAAAATGGAAGTCCAAGACCTATTCTGAAGATTTATCGAAGAAAAAGTCTAAAGACGGAAGTTTAATGAAGTCGAAGAACTCAAGTCTAATTATTGAAGAAATTATAAGACAAGTTCAATTTATATCGACAAATCCCGAGACGACGTCGAGAAAGACAAAGAAATTAAATCGAGTCGACAAGAAGAAAGAGAGAAGAAAGCATCAACCATACTTCCACTCCTCCTATAAATACCCTCCTAATGTGTCATTAGGAGGGTGGTTAGCTAGTAGTTTTAGTTTTATTTTTGTAAGGTAAGTAGGAGTATATTAAAATACTTTCTCTCTCTAGTTTTTCTTAATATTCTTCAAGCTTTCTCTTTAATCTTTTGTTAAATCTTTGATCTTTAATCTTTTTAAATTCAAGTTTTTAATCATCTTCTTCTACCTTTCTTATTTAGTTTATCTTTGATTCATGTTAATCTTTGATTTTATTTCATCTTAATGTTTATTTGATTAAAAAGTTTATCTTTTTTTTCATCTATAAGTTTAATACAAATTGAGCTTTGAGCTTGACATGCTTATTGGCTTATTTTGTATTTAGCTTATTTACTTTTTAAGTTTTCTTAAAAGTTTTGTCTTTTTAAAGTTTGATTTAAAAAATTGCTTATTATAGTTTAGTAAGTTTTAATTTATGCTTATTTAGCTATTTTCATTAAATAGTTAGTTAAGTTTTGGATTGTGATAAAGGATATGGTTTAACAAATTTAAACTTCTTTGACATATTTTATAAAACATGTATTATTATATATTAATAATATAACCTAAGTCACGTTAATTAATTAATTATAGTCATGGTTTTTAAATAATTAATTAATTATAAGTCTAAAATATAAAATACTTAGGTTAATTTATTTCATGATTATAATAATTAAAATAACCTAAGTCATGTTATTAAATTAATCATATCATTTTATTAATTTATTTTTTAACATAAGATCATAAACATAAAAAAAACTAAACATACACCATGAACCGGATCCAAACTAAAAACAATGAACCGGAAATGAAATCGACACCGTACCCTGAACCAACTCGGGGTACCTCGTGTCTTACTGCTTCCGTGGGACCCACACACACCAACCAAGACCATTTGGTCTTGGTGGTGGTCGGTTTGGCCAAACCGAAACCCCTTCGGGTTAGGTGCAGCCTGCGGCCAAAAACAAACACCCCTTAAAACATACTTTTGATTTTATTAAACCCTAAATCCTGTTAGATCCATGTTTAATTATTAGGTTTTTTGTAAAAACATAACATGTTCTTGATTTAATAAAAGATCAAATCAAAAGAAAAGGTTTAAAAAGGATTTACCGAATTCGTGAATCAAAAGGATGAAGAACAAACACGATCCACAACTAAAATTCCAAGATCCAAGATCACAAACCACCTCCTTGTGGTGGTTGTAGGGTGGCGGCACAAAGAAGAAAAGGGAAGGAGGGTTTTAGGGTTTTTTTCTAAAATCTTCTGTGAATGAAAATGAGTAGTGAAAAATCCCTTTTCCCTTTTAGTAAAATTTGACAAATGGGCTTGGCCCATTTGTCCTTGTAGCCGCGGTTAGGGGGGCCCACTTGGGGTACCCGTACCTTTTTCCGTGTCTCGATGTTAAGTTATACGTTCGTGATTATTTGTGTTCGCGTTTTAAGTGTTCTCGTTACGTAACTATCGTGATCTAATATATTTAATTACGCTCGTAATAAATATATATACGTAATTAATAATAGTTCGTGTTTTAATTACGTTCATGATTTCAAGATCGCATGTTCGTGATTAATTATCGTCAAATAATTATTACGTGATCGTGCGTAGTAAATACTTATCGTGTTCTAACACGTACGTAATACGTAAAATCCTAACACGTAATCGTAATCATGCTATATTAGGAAAGTTTTAATCTAGTACGTACGATCTTAAGGGTACTATTCATGGTAAAAGCATGCGGGTTTTACAATAAGTTTATATGTTTGACTTGCTTATGTTTAATTTAGAAAACCTATAGCCATATACATGCATGACCAGTTTCACCTAGTTATGGAGGTACCATAACCATAACATTAGAGGCACTGGTGTTATGACTTCACCACGGCGGAGTGATTGCTCGTGGCGTCCCTTCAACTTTTGGCCATATTATTATATTTATCATGTGGGGCGTATGGGTGCATCCTAGTTACATGTTTTCAGCAGATTACTCAGTGTGAATGTGGTGTGTGCCTTGCATCCTTCACAAGGAGTTGATCCCTCCATTTAGAAAAATATGAAAAACCCTAGAAACACCTATGGCGGCAGAATACAGTTTTTTCTCTACGATTCAACTTTGATAGTTTAATCATGAAATCATTTATTTGATCAACTGGTTGACTTTTCTTAGTGGATTCGTCTTTTTTTATTCTTGTCGGCAATTTGTCCTTACTCTCTATCGGTGCAGATCTATTATTAATATCATTATTGGCGGGGGTGCGTTGGTATTGCTCTGGTACTGCATTTATTGCTGGCTTAGGGTATCATAAAGGTGGGGTTTTCTTAGTTTATATTAATCGGTTAGTTTATTCTTAGTTTCTTTAGTTTTTGGCTGTACTGGTCGGCTGACTTTGATTAGTATTGAAGTGGTCGGCTGGCATATATTGTTTTGGAGTGGCGGCTGACATAAATTGGGGCTGCTGTTTTTAATTGCATTGAATTGGCGGCTGACCTTAAATTTATTTAAGGTTGTCGGTTGAATATTGTTCAACTTCACGTGACATTATTTTGGTTACAGGTTGCAATTAATTTAATCGCAGGTTTTGTCTCCGGTGGCGGCTGACATTATTGGCATTAATTTAAGGTTGCAATTAATTTAGTGTCGCTATTAATTTCCTAGGTGTCTTTGAATCTGGGTTTTGGTTATCTTTTGTTGTTACGATAAAAAAAAAATATAGTTACTGTTTGTTTAGGGTTTATTTTTCGTGGTTAGGGCTGTGTTGGTTTGAACATGGATTCGAGCAATGAAAGTGATAAACCATTGTTCACAGGTTGGAATGATAGGGATATGGTGTCTAATCTTAAGGTTTTAGTAACGTTAGAGGAGATATCTAATTTGTTTTCTATTCCTTTGAATACTGTGCGTGACATTGAAGTGTTTGCAAATGGTGTTAAGGCAAACAAATTTCCTAAATGGTCTTCCTTACCTAAGGAGACCACTATGCTTTATTATGAAGTTTTGTGTGAACGCCATATGAATCTTACTAGCAAAACGTCTTCACTCAGTTCAGGTGGTTCGAGTGTGCACTCAGCACAAATGGCTAAGGAAACAGATGATCCAAATGTTTCCTCTTCTTGTGATGTATCTTTGGACCTTACAGCTAAGGCTGCAACAATTAATGGTATGCAACCGTGTAATCTACAAGAGGTTTTGAAATTATTTGGTGTAACGATTTGCACGGTTGGTGATGCGGGTGAATTTATGCATGAGTTAAAAATGAAGAAACATCCTTTGTGGGGATTGATCTCACATGACCGTGCTAATGAAATTCTGGAATTACTTTGCAAATTTGAAGCTGATATGGTTACGTCTACTAATGGAGGTATTAATGCAATCTCTTCTTCGTTTAATTCTGAAAATGTTTGTGAAGGGGTTAATATCTCTATTCCTAGGAAGGTTGTTGAATAAGTAAATACACGTTACCACAACACTTTATATGGTTACTTTCTTGGTAAAAGGATTGCATTTCCTGTGGTTGAGTATTTTGCTAAGAATCACTGGGCAAAACATGGTCTTAAGCGTATCATGATGAATGAGAAAGGTTTTTTCTTTTTTCAATTTGGGTCTAGTGAGGGTCTTAATGCGGTTCTGGAAGGTGGTCCGTGGATGGTTCGTAATTCACCAATTTTTCTTAAGAAATGGACTATGAAAACGAATCTTCTAAAGGAGGAACTAACTCGTATACCGGTATGGGTCAAGTTTCATGATGTCCCGATACAGGTATTTGAAGAGGAAGGTATTAGTTTAATTGCTTCGTTTCTTGGTAAGCTTATTATGATGGATAATTATACGGATAATATGTGCAAAGAGTCTTGGGGTCGTTGTAGTTTTGCTCGTTGTCTTATTGAGATGAACGCTGATTCGGAATTTATAGATAACGTTACTATTGGTGTCCCTGATCTTGAAGGCTCTGGTTATACTAAGGAATTAATTCGTGTTGAATACGAATGGAAACCGCCTAGATGTCATACTTGTAATATTTTTGGTCATTCCTTTGATTCTTGTCCGAAAAATGTTAAACCTACAATGGTTGAAAAGGTGACAACTCATGTTGATAATGATGGATTCCAACAAGTGCAAAGTAAGAGTAAGAAGTACAAAGGTAATTTAGGGAATCAAGTTCCGAGAGGTGTTCCATTGAGTAAGGGTTCCCAAACAGGAAAGACGGTTGTTTTTCGTCCAAAAACTCGCTTGGATACTACAAGTACGAGTGGTGATAATAGTAGCAAGTTGAATACTAAATCTGGTCAGTCGCAGTAGTCTAGAAATCCTAATGGTCCGAACAAGGGTCAAGCTCAAATGAGCAGTGTTTCTACATCTAATAAATTTTCATCTTTGTCCATGCCTGGTATTGACGAAGGGGCTCAAGTAAGCGAGGAAGATAATGAGGAGGAGGAGGAGGGAGTCGAGGCCGTCTTTGATGAATCGGTGAATCTTCTCAACACTAATATAGGGGCAAGCACTCCAACTGGTTGATCCCATGCTGATATTTTATTATTTTTCTCGTAACTTTATGTTATCATCTTGGTTTTTATCTAGTTTATATATTTCCAGTCTTCTAGACTAGTTAATGTTTATGGCATGTCATAAACATTTTGTTTAACAAGCTGCCTGTAGCTTGCGGTTAATGTGGTACTTCAGCCACATTCCTTGTACTTCAACGCTTTTTTTTGTTCTATTTACCGGGGTCATTGTTACCCTTTTACCAAAAAAAAGGAGTTGATCCCTCCTACCCAAACCAGTATATTAAATTAGAGGCAGCCCCTCTAATTTGCATGATGAGGTCACCCCTCCAAGTATTCATGCACGGTGGATTTTCATGACCTATATTCGCTAATGGTAAAATATGTTAAACAGTTTTCATAAGATAAACATAAGGCTTTTTAAACTATAAAACCAGTTTTATGAACATGTTCCAGGTTTTCCAGGACTTATACATTTCCGCTGCTATTAAGTCTTTATTATGTTTTAGTCATTCATACTATGTCTATATCCGTGCACTGAGCGTTTTGCTCAGCCGTTACTTTCCTTTCCATGTCCCAACACGGCAGGTACCCTAGGAAAGACTCGAGCATTTGGAGGACGTGCATAGGATGGAAGCTGCTAGAGACTTCTTTTCCTTTTTGCCTTCATATACTTATGCTTGTTTAGTCTTTCATTCATTTCTTTTGCTTTATATGTTTTGGGCTTATGTCTGGGAACCGATGTTTGATTCCGGTTATCCCTATGGTCATGTAATGTTTTAGACATTTATCCTTGTATGCTTTGATGACACGCCATAATTACGCGTGACATTCCATTATCAAAATGGGGTGTTACAACAATCTTGTCCAAAAAGTTTCCCATCCCAATATATATAAAATCAGAGTAGCGTTGGTCCCAAAAACCGTTACCAATCACAATACATTAAATGCTTAAAAGCAGTTTATTCATTTCAAAGGATGGAAAAGTAAACAAAGATTTAGACAAGTAAGCACCAACTTCCTCCTCACATGCTCCGCTGCTATCCATCTTGATTACCTGAAATACATGCGTAAAATCATCAACACAAAGGTTGAGCAAGTCTATAGGTTTTACAAATCATTTTGAACACAAGCAAAGATTATAAGTTTGTGGCATAATTGAAGGCAACAAGTATCGAATTTGCATCAACAATAATAATTGTATATAGCATCAATTGCATTAAGCTCATGGAACCGAGCCCTTAGACACTCCCTTGTAGGTCTAATAAAACAGAAGATTTATTAATTGTCATTACCTCCAGATTATTGGTACATTGCCGTATACCTGACTTCTCAATACAATATGTTCAAACAGTGTGGAGGTCGGGCCTAAGCTTCTGTGACAAGTCCACACAAACTGAACCGGGGCGGCTTCCCCCATAGATCTATTATTTGTACTAGCGGTTAACCCATCATAGGTTAATTAACGGTCCACAATTGAGGCTTTAACAAAGGCAATCACTTAATGCAATTTAAAGGCAACCACGGGTCCATTCATATAGGGACAAGCATACCATAAAAGACTTGTGTTCCTAGTTTATAAAAACATGTATTCCCCCTCGCGGGTTTAAAAACCATTTACAAGATAGTATAAAAGCGAGGCTATAGACTTACCTTAAATAATACACAAAGCTGGTAGTAGTAGTGATCGCCGAAGTGAAGATGCCTCCCAAATATATACACATCAAAAGCCGCCACCTAACAAATAAGGTGCGCGCTTAGCAACAGACTTAAGTATTTCAAATCATACTTGGTATAATAAAATCAATGACTCAAAATAGTATGTACGTAGACATGACCAATCAATGCAAGTGAATCCCTTCTAAACCCCACAACATGTACTAGCTTTCCAAGACTAGCACCTTCGATATTGATCCATCTCAAGAGGCCAAATCAATACGGTTCAAGTACCCTAAATCGGTCTCCAATCTCAGAATATACACCCACACATAAGACTTATATCCTTTTAGAAATTTTAGAAGCTAATAGATTACCCTCTCGCCTCAAACTATGACGCGAGGTTAAGTACCTCCCAAATAGTACTCAGCCGGTACTTACCAAAAGTACACGCTAATTTACCATACATAATCAACTCCGTTTTCAACGAAACTTGGTGACAATATCACTAATAATCTGTAAAAGACTCAGTTTAAATTTCATTCAGTGATTCACATTTTAGAACCACCTGCTCGACACATCTTTAGACTTTAAAAACCGGACAGTTTTGCACACTTGCATCGTAAAACCATTTTGACCTTGTTAAACATTTCCATTTACAAAATCGCCACTTGACTTTGAAAATAGACTCCAAATGCTATGTTTAGAACGCAACAAAAGCCTTTGATCAGTTTTAAAACTCAACTTATAGTCCCCGAGATTCGATCTAAATATCAACAACAATTTCGTATTGTGTCAATACTCGTCTCCCGGTACACGAATAATCAAACTAGCATAACTTTTGACTTGTTTGGAGTTAAAAGCTCTATCTTATATCGAAACGAGCGTCTCGACGACTACTACAACAATATCCGATAATACCAAGACTTTACTCAAGCCTAAAATTGGCAGAATTGCCTTAAACCCACTGATGTAAATTGACACTTTAAAAATCACATCAAAACTCCTTTTGACCCATTTCTAACTTCACCAACACCTCAAATAACCTATACTAATCATCCATAACATCACCTAACACCTCTAAATTACTTGCATGTCCACTCATGTTACCAAAAATAAACATATACTTACATGCACTCAAATAAAAATTGTTATAATAATAATAACATATGAGTAGAACCTTACCAATAGTAATTTAGATCAAAACACTCATGAATTCCAAGAACCCCAAGATTTTCGTGGGTTTTGGTCAAGGAAACTCCAAGAAGATGTTTTCCAAGATATGTTTGATTGATTAGACTTGATCCTAACAACAAAAACAACACATGCAATAGATTAAAATGGATCAAATTAACACTTTTATAAAAATCTTACAAGAATTAAATCTTGAAAATAAAATGTATTGCATGTTGGATTTTTGAGTGGTGATATATCCACAATGATGTTCTAAGCAATGGGTATTGATTAGATTTCTTTAAAAATAATGGTGGTGGATTATGGTGGTGGTTGTTTGGCCGTGAGCTAGAGAGGAAAAGGGGGAGAAAACACACATTTTTGTGTGGTAAAAATGAAGTGTGTGTGCTTGTTGGAAGCTTATATAGAGTGGAGTGGGGTAGAAAGTGTAAATAAGGCTATCTTTTGGCCTTTGTTGCAAAATAACTTTTAAAGTGCGGGAATGATAGCTAGTCGGTTTTTAAAAATTTACGGGAGTCGGGTTTCGTCCCGGATTCATAAAAATATAAATCTCGTTTGTTAAATCGATCGTTTTAATATTTAAATACACACAAAACGAAATAGTAAGGTTCCGACTCGACTTAATACGTAATGAAATAAAAATTTTGAGAACCTCTAATACTGAAATAATCGATATTAAAATATAATACTTGGGCATCCATAGGAATCGCGATCACTATTAGTACTCTTTAATTGTCACAACAATTAAATATAGTCACACATTATCGGTTTCAACTAAAAACCGTCAAACATAACGATACTTAGAAATTAAAAATCCGTTACATAATTAGGATAAAATAATGACGTTAAGCTCGGGTTATTACAAAATTGAAAAAAATCAAAATACAAAAATATAAAACCTATAAAAACAAAATAAAAAATGAAAAAAAAACTTTCAAAAATACCAAAAATATTCTTCTCGACATGTCTTTCAGTTTCGATAATATGGACGTGCCTAGAAATGTCGCTCAATAACGACACGAGTGTGTACATAAAGCTCGAATGAAAGTTCAAATGTTTTCAAAACATGTCATTTCTTTGTTCTACAGATGATTTGCAATTATTTCAGATTGTGACTCGTGCCTCAAAGAAAGGAAAGCTTATCCTGGATGATAACTTATCCTTAAAAAAGAGAAAATAAAATTGTCTCGGTCATGAGCTTTCGATAAAAACATTCCATGTATTTAAACTCATGTAAACGACTTACAGTTAGATGTCAGACTGTAACTCGAACTTCAAATAAAGGAGAGGGTATCTTTAAAGATAACTTATCCTAATAACGGGTAGAGAAAGCTCTCACGGGTTGAGCTTGTCACAAAACATTCAAAGTTTTGAGCTTAACATAATGGCTTATTGTCACATGTCAGACTATAACCCGGTCCCCAAAGAAAGGAAAGTCTATGACTTATCCTCGACAAAGAGAAATTAACTTTTCTCGGTCATGGGCTTATATTAAAACATTTTTAAGCTCATGAACTCAAGGAAAGTGTTCATTTATGTACATTTTTCCTCAACAACGGGAAATTCAGTTTTCTCGGTTTTGAGCATAATTTTTCAAGATATTTTCAAAAGATATTTTTCAATCTCTTTCAAATTGTGTGCTCATATACTCCTTTCTTTTATCAGATTCTTTTTTCGAGGGGGAGTATAAAAATCTCATTATATATAGTTCCAAATTTTCATAAAACATTATTCTCTCTATGTTACATCACTTTTCACAAAAATTTCAATCACGTGCAATTTTTAAGGGGGAGAATAGTGATTAAAATGTGTTCTAAATGTGTCATCTTGGATAAGATCTTTGATATAAGTGCTTTCTCTTCCTATATCCTTCAACACAATTATTCACGACGATATTGGTGTCAAAAGGTGGTTAGGTACTTGTCCTATGATGCAACCTAAACCGGAGGGATCTTCCTAGGGATAATCCATTAGAACTTAGAAGTCCTTAGGAAAGATGGATTAGTTGAGTGAACGGGAATAATGCCTACTAATGACTTAAGCTAGCACTGGAAAAATCACAACAAGGTGCTAGTTATGACGTCTTGGTAAGCATTGAAGGGGTTGAAGAATGAAAAAAATGCAAGGATAAAGGGTGTAAAGAAAGAAGCCCTCCATATAACTTAGGCAGAAACTGGGTCAATACATCTACTATCATAATCACGTTGATGATTTCTGGTATTGAAGACAAAGCATCATGGACCTAGTGATGCAAAGCACAATCCTTCCCAGCCTACTTAAGCTTCTCTCAAAAGAAGTTTGTTTTATTGTCAGAGAGTTCAACTCATTTCTATCAACTTTCTCACTATGAGATAGTAGATATTGAAAAGGTGGCAGTCTGCTCAAGCCTCCGATCACCAAATAAACGTGCACTTATAGAGCCTAGAGCCAACGAGATTCATCAAAAATCTCATTAGGACACTTATTCCATATATCAATTGTTGTTAATCATTAGAACACAAGCGATAATTCACAGAGTCCTACGCTCTATCCTTGTGGTATTGCTAGAACATTCAGAGTGATACTCTCTAGTATTCACAGTAATGAATGGAAATCCTTCCAGTGTTAACATCAAACAGCACTGCGGTAGGTCATATGTAAGATTCACTTGAATTAAACATATGCTAACTGGAAAGCAACAGTGGTTTGATTCTTTTTTATTCAAACTCGTTCCAGGTCTCTACGCAATATCTTTATGATCTTGCCAGAACATTCAGAGTAATACTTTTTAGTATCTACAGTGACAAATGGAAATCCTTCTAGTGTCATCATCAAACAGCACTGTTGTAGGTAACTTGTGAGATTCTATATGAATCAAACTTGTGTCAACTAGAAAGCAACGATGGTTTGATTCTTAATTGATTCAAACTTGTTCTAGGAAATTGAATTGACGACTTAATCAGCAGAATGGAACTGCTTGATTCACTCTTTACTATGAATTATCTTTCGAGATGATCAAGTATTGAGAATGGCTACCATAGCTGGAAATCCTGTCAAGGAAGTTCTTTGAACTTGCCTATTCACAGCTACAATACTTGTACTGTATAACATGAAACCGGTGGAATGCAAACGGTGGCGCTATTGCAAGAGTCGTGATTCAAGACCACATACTCAAGAAAATGAAGAAATCTCAAGAACAACTAAAGACAAAGACTTCCGCTACTCTGATGATCAAAAGACATTGTTAACAAGCTTTCAAGACAAAGCAAAGTATGAGTATGCGGGTAAAGACACAAGAACACAAGTTGGAAAGTTTCAAGATCGAGTCAAGGTAAAGACCAAAGATCCAAGATCATAAGTCATGAAAGGAACGATGAAGGAACTCTCAAGACAATGAGCTTCAAAGTCGTAACAACAAAGAAGTGAAGTCACACATCTTGACCACCACTTAGGGGGAGATTATGTGTTAGAAGTATTTAAAGTGATGGTCAAAGAAGTGAAGTCACATATTATGTGACCACCTGATATGAGCAAAATCTCATATCAATTTATTAACAAATCACCCTAAAACACATAGAAAATACCTAACTTTTGTGCTATAAAGCAGTATTATGTGGTATGTTTTGTGTTTGTGCTTAAATAGGTAATAAGGATACAATCTCAAGCAAACAAGAGGAAATCAAGCTCATTTATGATGAAAAGACAAGAGAAGGATCAAAGATGACAAGCCATTTGAAGATGAAGGACCTATCTTGACAACATTCAAAAGTTGAGGGACTTAAATGCAAATTTTGGAAAAGTCCAGATTAAAGTCAAACTTGGTCAAACTTCAAGTCAAACAAGTCAATGGACTTAAAAACTCAAGAATGCAAGTCAAAGGACCAAATTTGCCATTAGAATGAAGAAAAGAGCTCATTTGAAGAATCTGCTAAAGTGAAGGACTGAAAATGTCAAATTTGCATAGACTTTGGTATTGATTCGTGTCTTAACCTTGTGGACCAATAAAAATGCAAGAAGGAAGTGTTGCGGATTGCCACATATACTGCCAACTCACTCTCTCATTTAATAACCGCACAGTGAAGCGCACTACACCTTTCAACCAATAAAAACAAGCCATGCAATAATCCTTTATATCCATAAAGGATAATGATCCGTGTGTGAGGCTAAGGATGAATCAAATGAGGACACGTGTCATTTTCAACAAAGAACAAGCCCAGTATCGATTTGGAGCTACAATGCATTTCATGAAATACTTTCTACATGAAAAAGACTCGAAATGAGATGACGAATCCAACTACACAACTTAATTAGACTGAAGATCAAAGGATAAGAAAAACCTTTTTGTGTTCTTGGAGTCAAATCCACAATTCACCAGTTTGTGACATCTGGCATCTCCCCATTGAATGAGACACGTCGACTACCCAAACAACTCATCATTGATACTCTATAAATAGCAGCTAGTACTTCATTTTTTAGAGTGTAGTTAAGTGTGAAAAAAACACACACTTTAGTTTTTCCTCTCAATTCTATTTCTTCATTCAGTTAGATAACAACTCTTAAGTGTTTGACACACACTTAAGAGTTTGTTAGATAGTTAGTTAAGTTGTTGTAACCTCTTCTCCCTCCTAAATCAATAAAAGCACAAAAAAATATTCATTCATATTCTCATCTTCAGTTACTATACTCAATCTTCATTACTGTTAATGCTTGTGATGTCATTGATCATAATTGACCAATGAAGTGTGTTTGAGACGTTTTGGAAGTTACTCAAGTTTTTCTAGCAAGTTCAGTCAATCCAGTTCCCGTTGTAGCAGTTTGTAGCTGTTTGGGTTAATTTGAACAGAAATAGCTTTTGGAGGTGATTAATTGGGTTAATGGTGGTGAATCGGTGGTATTCTAGCAGATTTTAGTTGGCTCAGCGCCATACTACTCCATCAATGGAGGCTTCACAGCTAAAAGGCACTTTTTCTCTTGTTTGATTTCCTCTAAAATGAACTTTGCATGCTTAATTCCTAGAGTAAACACTATTTGCTGCTATGATCATGTGTTATAGCCTTGTTTTAGTGTAATTGAGTTAGTTTGATAGCTTGTGAGTACTTTTGTAGCTTACATCTTAGTTTTCTTGATTCTTAGTTCTGTTTTTCATCAGTCAAAGGTTTTTGACTTTATTTTGTGAAGTAGTTTGTTAACAAGTCTGATTTCAGTTGAATTTACTCTCATTTCACTCATTAGATAAGTCTTGATAGCAGTCATAGCTTCATCTACTCTTTACTCAAAATTGCTTTGTAAAATTTCTTAACAGTCTTATAAAGTGGTGTTTGGATTTGTGAGCATTTGTGATTAGACTTTGTCAAAAACTTGTTATACCTGCTCAGTTACATTTAGTAAACAAGTAGTAACATTTGTGTTTAGTTTTGAAGTCAAAGAATTGGTCAAAAAGGCAATTGGTTAGAAAAAAGTATGGGTCAAGTTTTGTTAACATTTTCATCAGAAAACTAGCTTACTTCAATCACATGCCATGACTTCATTAATTGATAATTTTTCTTGAAGTCAGTTTCTAGTTATAGCATAACATCCAAAGATTAAGTTTGTAAGAGGAAACTATACAGTATTCAGTTTTCAGCTAGAAATCAGCTTTTTAATAAGCTAGAGACCAAATACAAGTTTCTGAGATAAAAGCTTGACTGTTTTCTCATATCTCATATTCTACTTCACAAATCTGCCCATTTTTCTTCACAAACCTTGTTAGAAACATGTCCTGAGTAGTTTTGGTGATTTTCAGCTTTTTGAGATTTTTGGTCACGTTTGGTCAAATAAGCTCTTTTCAGCTTAAATTCATTTTGTAGCTTATCTACTGAATCATTTTCAAATTGGAAAGACATTCCATACTCCTTATAAGTTGTTTAACAAGATTGATCATTAAAATCAAGTTGTGGATGTCTGGTTTGCTAGTTTGCTTATTCTTGGCTTATTAGAATAAGCTAACTTGAGTTTTAATGATTTTTAAGCTGTTTCCTTACACATGTCTAGCTAAAATTGGACTTTAAGCCTTTTAAAAAAAACTAGAGCTAAATTGGTTCAGTAATAAGCTCAGGCGAGCTTATTCAATAGTGTTAGCATGTTTTTGGAAAACTTTGCAAGTTAATTGCATTTTAGTCCTTGAATTTGCTAATTGTGTTAATCTGTTGCTAAACTTTCAAGGTTTTAGGGTTTGCAAGTTTACAGCCCTTTAAGTTTCAGTTTTTTCTAAATTATGTTAGGAAGTTTGTTTAGTTGGTTAAAATTTGTTACAAGTTTGTTGGATTTTACACTTTTGGTCCTTTTACTTTCTGAAATTTACATTCCAGTCCTTATACTTTCATTTAGCTTACATTTTTAACACATTTACTTTTATGCTTTTACATTTTGAACTTTTGTGAATATTAATTGGTATTTGCAAAGTGTTTTACGGATACGTAGGTTTATTATTTTCATTTTTTACTTGTTGATTGAAATAGACATAGAAAATCTAAATACCCTAACAACCAAGAACAATTAAAGACTTGAGATTTTTAGGACTTTCAGTTTGTCAAGAATCGAGAGAAATCGAACTTCAATATACTAAATTCCAAATGGCGCCGCTGCTGGGGAGATTGTTAGAAGTATTTAAAGTGATGGTCATATAATATACCGTTGTGAAGCTCGTGGAAAAAGCTACTTAATGGTGTCGAGAGTTCTATGTTATTGTTATGTATGTAACAGGAATTAGTCCCGAACACACAAATGAGGAAGGCCTCCTAATCTTGTAAGTCTTAGTATAAAAAACATGTCCATCCTCATTTGTGTGTGTGTCTCCTATAGTGTTTTCCATCCTTCTTGTTGTTAGAGAGAGAAACTCTCTTTAGTTTCTCTCACTAGGAATACACACTTTGTATCTTTCTCTTTCTTCTTCATCTAATCTAATATTCCCTTCTTAGTTTTAATATTGTTCTTCATCATCTCTATTTCTTGATCTATAAGTCGTGTGATTAAGTCCTACAGTTCATGATGGAGGTTGAATCTCCATCTATCCAGAATCAGCCAATCGTTTCAGAATTTCCAGAAGAATTTCCGGGCATACCACTTGCTCGTGGGGTAGAGTTTAATATTGAGCTCATCCCAGGAGCTGAGCCGATTTCCATGGCTCCTTGTCGAATGGCTCCCATAGAGATTAAGGAGTTAAAGGAACAACTACAAGAACTCTTGGAACGAGGTTTCATCCTACCTAGTGCATCTCCATGGGTCCCACCGGTTCTATTCGTGAAGAAGAACGACGACAGTATGCGTCTCTACATTGATTATCGTGAGCTTAATAAGATCACCATCAGGAATCGATATCCTGACCAACTACAAGGGGCCAAACATTTCTCCAAGATTGATCTGAGGTCTGGCTATCATCAGTTACGAGTTAAAGAGCAGGACATCGCCAAGACTGCTTTCCGTACACGTTATGGACATTACGAATTTTTAGTCATGCCATTTGGCCTTACCAATGCTCCAGCAGTTTTCATGGACTTGATGAACCGTATCTTCAATTAGTTTCTGGACAAGTTCGTCATTGGCTTCATTGACGATATTCTGATTTTCTCTAAGTCAAATGAGGAACACGAAGACCATCTTCGTACAGTATTACAGATACTTCGCCAGAAGCGGCTGTATGCCAAGTTCTCCAAATGCGAATTCTGGTTGAGTAAAGTGGCATTCCTAGGCCACATAGTATCCGCAGAGGGAATAACCATGGATCCTGCAAAGTTTGAGGCTATTACCAAGTGGCCAAGACCGACATCAGGGACTGAAGTTCGCAGCTTTCTAGGCTTAGTTGGTTACTACCGTAGGTTCGTAGAGAACTTTTCCCGATTAGCACTGCCATTGACCAAACTAATGCGGAAAGGGGAGAAATTTGTCTGGACTGAAGAAAGATAGAAGAGCTTTGAAAACCTTAAGCAGAGGCTGGTATCTGCACCGATTCTTACTCTCCCATCTGGTACAAGTGGATTTCAAATCTACAGTGATGCTTTAGGGAAGGGACTTGGCTGTGTTCTCATGCAACATGGGAAAGTGATTGCTTACGCATCATGACAGCATAAGCCTTATGAGGAGAAATACCATACGCATGACTTGGAACTTGTAGTAGTCGTGTTTGCATTGAAGATATGGAGGCACTACTTGTATGGCGAATCATGTGATATCTTCATAGATCACAAGAGCCTGAAATACATCTTCACTTAGCGTGAACTGAATATGAGGCAGAGAAGGTGGTTAGAACTGTTGAAGGATTATTACATTAATTTGTAGTATCATCCCGGCAAGGCGAATGTAGTGGCAGATGCTCTTAGTAGAAAGTCGGGTATGATCAACGACATTAAGATAGAGGAAGAAATTATACGAGACTTGGAGCGACTAGATATTGAGATCGTGGTACGTGGACAGCATGGCTACTGGGCTAATCTTAGAGTAGAACCTGACTTACTCTCTAGGATTAAGGAAGCTCTAAAGGATGATGGTGAAATATGGGCAATCATTCAGAACTTAGAGCAGCAGACAGAGTTTCGGTTGGATGACAACGACATCTTATGGCAAGGCACTAGACTTTGTGTTCTTGATGATCTTACACTCAGGGAAGCGTTATTGGCTGAAACTCATAGCTCCTCATTCTCCATTCATCCTGGATCAACCAAGATGTACTACAACATCAAGCAGTATTTCTAGTGGAGTGGTATGAAACAGGATGTTGCTACCTATGTTTCCAAATTTATTACTTGCCAGCAGGTTAAGATCGAGCATCAACGGTCTAGTGGTCTACTACAACCATTAGACATCCATAGTGGAAGTGGGACAAGATCACCATGGATTTTTTCACCGGAATTCCGCAGACCAAGAGGAAGCATGATGTAATTTGGGTTATCGTTGATCGAATTACCAAGTCATCTCATTTCTTACGGATCCGGAAAGATGATCCAGTTAGCAAACTGGATGACACATATAAGAAGGAGATCATGAGACTTCATGGTACTCCATCCAGTATCATCTCGGACAGAGATCCTAGGTTTACTTCACAATTTTGGAGGAGTCTGCAGAAAGCTTGGGGTACCAAAGTTAAGCTTCGCACGGCTTTTCATCCTCAAACAGACGGGCAGTCGGAGCGAACCATTCAGACATTAGAATACATGCTTCGAGCATGTGCGTTAGATTGGACAGGATATTGGGACGATTGTATCTGCTTGGTAGAGTTTGCATACAACAACAGTTGGCACGTCAGCATTAAATGTGCACCGTTTGAGATGTTTTATGGTAGGAAGTGTCGCGCCCCAATCTGTTGGGAACAGGTTGGTGAGCGAACACTTGAGGGTCTGGAGATGATAGAGTTGACCAACGAGAAAGTCGTTGTAGCTAAGGCAAAACTGCAAGAAGCTCGTGCACGTCAAAAGAGTTACGCCGACAAGCATCGTAGGGATTTGCATTTCAACGTGGGAGATCATGTTTTTCTTAAGGTATCACCGGTACGTGGTGTTAGACGTTTTAGAATCAAAGGAAAACCCAGTCCTCGATTCATCGGACCGTTTGATATCATCGAGCGAGTCGGTGAAGTATCGTACTGTTTAGCGTTACCTCCGCAGCTTTCGCACGTTCATGATGTCTTCCATGTGTCCTTACTCAGAGGTTACAAGTATCATCCCCTTCACATGGTTCAGTATCCTCTTGAACAGATTCGTGAATATCTTACCTTCATCGAGGAACCCGAACGAGTTCTTGATAGACAGGAACGAGTCATGAGGAAGAAGACAATTCCATTCGTCAAAATCCTTTGGAGGGATCATACCGAGCGAGAAGCCACTTGGGAAACAGAGGAGTCTATCCGGACTTCTTACCCTCATTTCAAGTTTTTATTCGGGTATGTTCCTCTTTCAGTTTACGTTATCTATAATTCGGGGACGAATTATTCTTTTTAGGGGGGAAGAGTTGTAAACCCCACATCTAAATGCCATGAACAGTACACTACGTAAAAATACAAACCAATTAAAACTTTCCTTTTATGTCATGAACACGTGTCACGAATATTAAATTCAGAAACTACGTACGTGTTAGCACACGATAATTATTAAGTACGTGGTAATACACGATAATTATTAATTATAATAATTATAATCACGAGCATATGATCACGAACATTAAAACATGAACATGTGAACTACGTATTATATATTATTACACAATAAACAAGTAGTACGTATAATATATATATCATGATTATTAAAACACGAACCAATACAAACATTTAATCACAAGAACGAACACGTAAAATATTTAAATACGAACAAAGCCCGGGAAACCCCTTTGGGCTTATGGTTTCCGCGAACACAAGAGTAAGAAGGGGCCCAAGCCCATATTTTTTTTGGTTAACTAAATAAAACTAAACACATGAAATCATTCACAGAGTTTTAACAAAAAAATAAAAACCCTAGCCTTCTTTCTCCTCTCTCTTGCCGTCGGCTACAAGGATCACCAAGGGGTGTTCGGTTGATTTTGATTGTTTGAATTCGGGTTGTTCGTGTTCGTGTTCATAGTTCTTTTCAAGTCACGTGTTCCGTATCATCAAAAACCTTCATCTATTTATTTTATTTTCCTTTTAATTATGATTCATGTGTTATAATAGAAACATAATTAAAAACATGTAAAACTAATCAAGAAAACATGAATAAAGGGGTTTTTGGTGGGGTTTTGTTCGGCCGACACGCACAACCGAGAGCCCAAGCTCTCGGTGGCCTTGCGATCACCAACAGCTGAGACCCCAAGATCTCGGTGTGGTGTGGTTCGGTGGTTCCGAAGCAGGGAACAAGGTACCCCGACGCAATTCGGGTGCCGCTTGGTTTGTTTGTGGGTCTCGGCGCAGCAGCACCACCACCGGCTTAAGCGGTGGTTGTTTTGTGTTGGGCAGTGGGAACCGCAGCCAGGCAGAGGGAACCACCGGCGTCAGCCGGTGGTGATTATGGCCGAGCAGTGGCAACCGGCTAGGTTAGGGTAGCCACTGCTAAGGGGTTGTTTGGTTCGGCTTATAGTAAAACACGGACACGGGAGAATTTTTACAAGTTATACATTTTTACAAGTATATTATTTACAAGAAAAAATAAATTAATTAAAACATGACTAATAATTAATTTAATTTAATCATGACTTAGGTTATATCTATTTTTAATAAATAATACATGTTTCACCTAAGTATTTTATTATTTAATTTAGACTATAGTTATTAATTAATTATTAAAACATGGACTATAATTAATTAATAAAAATCATGACTTATGTTATAATTAATAAATTATTAATACATGATTAACCTAAGTATTTTATATGTAATAATTTAATTAAATCATGCCTTTATTTAATTAAATCATATAACCTATAGTTTATTAAATTATCATGACATTAGTAATAAACTATACTATTAATTACATGACTTATGATTTTTAACCAGTAAACTTAAGCTTATATTATTAGCTTATTAATCCAGCTTATTTCTAAATATGGAAACTTTCTATTTCAGGAAACTCACTGTTTTTGGAAACTTTTTATTTTTAGAAACTAATCTATTTTTAGAAACTGGTCTATTTTTGGAAACTTTCTATTTTTGGAAACTTTCTATTTTAGGAAACCTGCTATTTTTAGAAAGTTACTTATTATTACACAACAATTATAATAATACAAGAATACAAGATAATACTTAATCAGAATACATGAAATACATGAATAATACAGTATAACATTTAAAACAGTAAACAAGACAAGAACATATAAAACAAGCTAAGAACATGTTATAACCAGTAGCGTACTCAGTAATCAGACAACTTATACATGTCCCTTATTTATATAGCATTAGTGAGGTCGGAGTAGGACTATTCATCCTTTCATCTTTCCTCGTTCACTGGACACAAGGTACGGATTTTCCGTCCTTCAGTATGGACTTCTTTCCTTATTAGGATTCCCCGTTTGCAGTCAACTGTTTTCCCAAGTATATGTTTTATATGTTTGATTACTTATGTTAGTTTAAATACCTAAGCCATATACATGCATGACCAGTGTCACCTAGTTATGGAGGTACCATAACCATAACATTAGAGGCACCAATTTTATGACTTCCCCACGGCGGAGTGATTGCTTGTGGCATCCCTATTCAGTTTTGTCCATATATTTATATTATCATGTGGGGCGTATGGTGCATCCTAGTTACATGTTTTATAAGATTTTCATGGTGAATGCGATGTGTGCCTTGCATCCTTCACAAGGAGTTGATCCCTCCTACCCAGACTAATTAATTAGAGGCAACCCCTCTAATTTCATGATGAGGTCTCCCCTCCAAGTATTCATGCACGGTGGAACCTCATGACCTATATGGGTTATTGGCTAATTAATACAGTTTTTCATATAAAAACATAAGTCTTTTTAAACTATAAAGCCAGATTTATGAAAATGTTGTAGGTTATCTAGGACTTATACATTTCCACTGCTATTAGTCTTTTATGCTTATGTCATTTCATGCTATAGTTGTATATCCGTTCACTGGGCGTTATGCTCAGTCGTTTTCCTTTCATGTTCCCAAACGGCAGGTACTCAAGGACGCTCGTAGACTATAAGAGTATGTGCATACGGATGGAAGCTATCTAGCCTTCATTACTGTATGCATTTTCCATACGTTATGCTACTTTATTTCTTTGGACATTGTTTAGTCCTTTTCCATTTCAGTACTTGTATTCATGTGTGTTGAGCTTATACTTGGATTACCGATGTTTGTTTCCAGTATTTCCATTCATGGTCATTTAATGTTTTTGGACATTTACCTTGTATGCTTTGATAACACGCCATATTACCTGTGATATTCCATTTACCAAAATGGGGTGTTACAATATTGCTCAGTCGTATTTTCTTTCCATGTTCCCATACGGCAGGTACACGGGGACGAATTTGAGCAACTGAGAGCACGTGCATAGGATGGAAGTTACCCTAGACTTCTTTTCCTTTTGCATTTCATATACTTATGCTTGCTTGGACAATGTTTAGTCCTTTTCTACATTCTTTATTTTATGCATGTGTAACTTAGGTTTGGAGACCGATGTTTGATTCCGGTTTTCCTTTATGGTCATTTATGTTTTAAGACATTTACCTTGCATGCTTTGATGACACACCATAATTATCATGTAACGGTCTACTTGTCAAAGTGGGTTGTTACAATTATTCCCAATGACTGGTGGTGGTGGTGGTGTGTTGCTCGTTTTAGGCATGGTGGATCTTGACTATTAAACTTAGACCGATGTTAATGAAGGTTTTAATATAAAACACCACTCTGATACCAATTGGGAGTCCCTAAAACTTGACTGAAACGGCTTAAAAGGATAATTAACACAAGTAAATACTTTTCAAACGTAAGACTTTATTATTGTATAACAAGTATTACAATGTGTTATGGACCACACAGTTTGATGACAATGTGTTGCATACTCTTTGGACAAGTAAACTTACAAAGGTTACAAGTTTACTTGCGAACTTAAGAACACAAGCACAGCTAATTCTTCTTTTAGTTTGAGAGAGTTAATGCTTAAAATCTAACAAAGTGAACAACATTAACTCTATGTCACATTCTCTATTTATAGTGGTACGAGGTTGACATTGATGGCTGAATTGATAGCGACTTAATAAGACAGGTGAGGTCAGACATCTATCATAAGATGCTCTTCTATTCTTGGTAAGCTGCTACAACACTTTAGGAAAACAGAGCTGACATAGTTTCCCTTTTCTTTATAACCTCGTACTTTAAGCTGCTTTAATTCAAAGCTACTATTTGTCCCGCTTAAATAGTTCCCGCCTAAACACTAAGGTATGTCCAAACTATATTGAGTGTTAACAGGGTATTGCCACCCCTGTGAACACTCAACCACCAAGAGTCCCTGATACATCTCGGTTGTTATCCATCACAGCCAATGAGTATGTCTTCAAGTAATCTTTGACTTCCTTGACAATGTCTCTAACATGGACTCTTTAGTGATTGCTCACATGGACTTTCTTCTTTGTGAGTCTTGTGATACTTGTCTATCTCCTTGGCACAGGCAAGTTTATAACACACAGCTTATTTACGTTTAAATCTATGACTAAGTGAAATCTAACAGGCATAGTTTCCTGATGGCTGTAAATTCACACTCGTTTAGGAAAACGAGGTAAAAGCGGTAAGTATTAAGCGTACGTTTAGGAAAACGTAAACACTTATGACCCTTTGTGTGGGATCGTTCTCAAGGAGGCTTGTTGTGTGTGTTTAATTTGATTAACTTTGAGATTAATATTAAGAAAAGAAAATGATAAAGAAAGGGATGACGGTTACGAATAAAATTAAACTACGACGAAAGATTTAAACGTAAAACCGTAAAACGTGATGAAATTTAAAAATTATCCTAAAAATTCCTAGAAAATCACAATAAATCCTAAAAATGCAATTAGAGTTTACAAAAAATCAAAAATTACTCAAACCTTTTATTTAATTAAATAATAGTTTTTTAATGCTAATTAAAGCCCTAAAATAAATTTAATTAATAAAAATCCCAAAATAAGATTTTTCAATTTGTAAACCTCTAAAATAAATTAATTAAACTAAAAAGTATTTTTGAAAAATTTAGAACTCATTAAAACTATTTAAAATGATTAAAAATTAAAATTAAATATTAAAATAATATTAAAAAATTCAAAATTTATAAAAAAACCTAAAAACTTGCAAACTAATTTATTTTAACTTAAATAAACAGAAAATGAAAGTGAAATGACCAAATTACCCCTATTGGGCCTCCAAATAGGCCAAAAGTCAAAACAGTCCAAGTCAAATGGGCTTTTTGGCCCAATAAGCAAAAAATCAACCAAATAAGCTGAAAAGTTCCAGTCTAGCTTAAAATTTAATTTTAAACACAAAACTCTAAAGGCCCAAAAGCTGAATCAGTGCTTATCACAGCTTAATGAACAAACAGCTTATTCTTAATGGGCTTTTTGGCCCATTAAGCCATAAGCTAATGCCATAAGATGAAATTTGACACACATCCTTCTTATGAGATTATAAAGCTGTTTGTAAAAGAACTTTTGAATAAGCTCAAGAAATAAGCCTGAAATAAGCCTGAAATAAGCAAAAGCTCTCTACACAAAACGACAAAATAGTCGTTTTCGAGTTCTAGACCACTTCAAGAGCTGATTCAACTTGTAGAAGGTTTTAAATCACTTAATTAAGCTTAATAATCAAAAAGATTTCAAATGGGCACATTGAATAAGCTGGAAAAAGCAATAAGCTGTTTTTAAAAAAGACAAAATAGTCGTTTTTTAGTCAAAAGCTAAAACCAAAAGCTGTAAACTTCAAAACTGACTTATAAGCTCAAAATAATAAGATCTATCACAAACAATAAGTTGTTTCACAATAGAATAAGCTATAATGACTTATAAATAAGCTGTTGACCAATTAACACTAGCAGTGGCTAGCAGCAGTGGGAAAGGGTTCCCATTGCTTTAACTTTTTGACTTGTTGTTTTAGAGAGATTCACTTGATGATTTTGGACAATAAGGGCACCCCTACAACCAGTGAGTTGTAGGGAGTCACAATCAAGCAGAAAAACATAATTTCAACCAGCCAATTAGTACAGTTAATTCAAATAGTGCCCAAATATGCCACAGACATGGAAAATAAGCAGTTACTGATGAAATAAGCAGAATAAGCAAGATTAAGCCAACCAAAGTCCACCAAAGGCATACAACAGCTTAAATAAATATAAGTGAACACAAACAAACTTTTTTCATAAACTGGCTTAAAGATTTGAGCTAGTATGAACCCTATGTGACTTTATTGATGAACACAAACTCCTTTTGCTGATATACTTGACCACAAATCCAATTTCAAACCCTCAAATCTATAAAACAGGTTGCACAAACTTTGTTTTAGCACTTTTTAACCCTAGATTAGCATACACTCTAGGAGTTCCCAAATTTTCAGATCAAAATACCCTAAAACAAGCTAGTTAGAACACAGATTAGGATTTGATGTTTAAAAGCACAAGACTTGCAGATTTTTGCTCTAATATACCCTAATATCAGATTTAAACACAAAAGAACCCAAAACACTTACTCAACTGTCAATAAAAATTTCATACCATGTAGACCCAAACACTGGTTTAAATACTGAATCAAGATTTTACCAAGCTAAAAACATTTTCAGTCCAAGTAAATCTTAAACAAGCATTATAACAACAATATTAAGAACTAAGAACAAGATTCATGCAATAGAACACAACATATAGCAGACAACACCAAATCACTTAGCACCAAAATTTGCAATAAAATAAAAAGAGGGAAGAAAAGTGAACCTGCCTTGCTTTACTTCCTAGCAAGGCCAGCAATGCCTCTTTGGACTTGGCCAACAACTAGGCTCAATCCAAGGAGTCTTGAGTAGACTGGAATGGACCCCTTAACTACAACAGTTAAGGTAAATGCCAAAGAAGGCTTATGCTCTTGGTTTGTGATGGAACAAACAAGAACAAACAGCCTTGAATCTTGATAAACTAACACCACAAGCAGGCCTATGGTATGAGTTAACCAAAACTCAAGGGGTTAGAACAATAGCAGTATAATAATGAAAATAAGAACAAGAAAATTGAGACAGATTTCTTCCAAATGTTTGTTCCCACCCTTGAGCTTTCTCAAACCACTACCTCACTCCTCCTTGATAATCTCCTTATCAGGGAGTTATGATCAATAAATGGCTCAAAAACACTCAATGTTGAACCCAACTTTTTGGAAAAATTAGATTTTTGAAAACTTTGAAACACACTTGCACAATTCTTAAAACCAAACTTTGAAACTTCAATTTCACAAACTTAGAACATTAACAAACATAAAATAAAGGTGGTGCTTGGAATTCGTAAACAACATCAAACTTTTTTCTTTCACTTAGAAAACAAGATTTACAGATTTGTGACCTAAGGAAAACCAAGAACAAGTTGGAATGCTAAGTGTTAAACCCTTTATATAGAGGGTGTACAATGAGTCCTACAAAGCTGAAAACATAAAACCCTAGTTTCTTGAAGTCCCAAAAATGCCCCTTGAATTTTGAATTTTGGTTGACTGAATTGGACTTTGGAGCTGTTACATGTGACAATTCTTGTTGTTATGTGATCTTGGACGTCCAATATGTGCTTAGGAAGTAAGCTGAGATGTGGGGCGTTGATCTTCTAGCAATTCTTGTCATCTTCCCAAAAGTGTATGCAGGGGTGGTTCATGTGACATATGGGGTGATGAGGTGGCATGTTTAAGAGTTGGGTTATGATTAATAAACCCTTAATCACTAATCTGGATGAGATTAGGGTTTAATTCACATAGAAAAAACCTAAATCGTGTTCTTGAGTGAATAGTGGCAGATTTGATCTTGATTAGTTTTTGAAAATGTGTTAGGCACGTGTTTAATAACTAATTAAATAGTTAGTTATAAACGGGTGTTAGTGGTTTGTGATGTGGCAGTTTGGTGGCATGTGATTGGAGGAAAAGAGTGAGTGGGGCACGTGGCAGGCCATGGTTGGTCTAGGTAAGTATTAATGTTGGCCAGATTAAACCCCTCTTCTTTCTTTTTATTTTCATTTCAAGTTTCAACATGCATAATCCGAATTCTTTTGTTGTTGAAGTTTTGGAATTTATTTTTTTTGGGTAAAGGGGTGATTCCCCGGTAAAATATATTACACCAAAAAATCAGTTAAGTACAATGGAATGTGACCGTATGTCACATTAACCTCAAGCCAACACAGCTCGAACAGCCTCTACTCATATGACATGCCATATGAGAACCTAACAACCTCAACGTAACCTATAACACCAATAGGAAAGAACCATCTAAGCGTACATAAGCAAAACATTAAGACTAAATTAAGATGGACTGAGGGATCTCCCAAAGATGCGCAAAAATCATAGCATCCTTAGACTTCTTTAAACGACAAGACATAAGCTTCAACCGAACAGTAGAGACAATACCATCGACTACCTCCTGGACGGACTTCTTTACACCTTTAAAAAGACGAGCATTTCTTTCACGCCAAATAAAATAAGCAGCAGCCGCCAGAACCAGTTTGCCAATGCAACTTTGTGACGAACTACGCTTAGCAATAGGGAAAAGCCTCGAGAAAATAGAGCCGAAATCCGGACCAGTCCCTTCAAGCCGAGCCATATGCATCACACTACTCCAAACCTGCTGCGAAAACGTACACTCAAAAAACAAGTGATCATGAGAGTCCGGTTGCGTACCACAAAGAGAGCATGAAGCATCCAGCGCACTATTTCTGTCCCAAATTGCCAAACAATCTTGTGTCTTTAACTGCTTTTTAAAAATCAGCCACATAATGAACGCATGTTTAGGAATACACGAACGAAACCACACCACATCAGCCCAAGGAACTTCGTTGTCTCTAGGTCTAATAGAGTTCCAAACCTGGTTTACCAAAAAAGACGACATACTGCCATCTCCCAAACGCCATTTCAGGCAGTCAGCATCCTCCGAGAACACAGTTTTGGAATTTATACTTTGGCCACAAAATGTTTTCCAAAGTATAATCTAGGACTTGTTTTGCAATTTGATGATATTTGAAGGGCCAAACTTGTCATGTCTTTATACTTTGAGGTCTTCACTTGTATTCTTGTCTTCATAGAGGACTAAAAGGGACAAGTCTTCAAATTTGAGGGACCATTCTTACCAATTCTTCAAAGTTGAGTGTCTATTTTGTAAATTTGACAAACTTTAGGGACCAAACTTGTAATTATGAACAAACAAGGGTATAAAGTCAGTTATTTAATAATGAAGGACCCTTCTTATACAATATTCAATTCTTCAAGGACTTTTCTTGGAAAATCAACTCTAGGGTCTGGTTCATTGTGCGGCTTCGTTTCCCGTGTTGGTTTTTCTTTGATTCTTGTGATCTTTTATCATTTTCTCGATATCCGTACCTAAAATACACATTGAACAAACACAAGAATGTATTTGGAACTTTTTATGATATTTTAACCGTTTTAAGCCCGGTTTGGACGATGAGACTATGTGTGAAAGCAGTCTCATCACTCACCCATACTAAACCATTGTCGTGCCCTCACGCAATGCTAGAATAAAGTATCGTAGCACCTCCAAAATTCATTTTTATGTACTTTTATTGAATCATAAACTTACTACACTACTACTACTTGCTACTACTTGTGTTTTAGACATAATGTATGATTTTCATCGCAAAATGGGACGTTTAGGTTCATAGAACAAGAACACGTGAATGCTTCGTTAGAAATAATTTTGGCGTCCTCGATTTTCACCCAATTCCATGCCAAGCGTGTAACCAGATCATTGTCATTATAAGTTAGTAATGCTAACACTACTCATATGCCCTAATCACGTACTTCGACTCCCTTAATCCTAAGTGGTATCTCTTATATTTTATTTTTGTCTTGAATGATCATGATGATACATTTTTTACTTATGCGCTGATAGAGATTAAGGTCCAAAAATAGAGTCACAACGGTGTAACCAAGATCATCGAATTAATAACCCTCCCTAATAGACAACGATGTCAAAAAATTAAGTCAACAAGAAGGATCGATAAACACGGTTTTATAACAGTTTTGAACATGAGACTTATTACCAATAATTTTATATGCCCCTAACGGATGGGCCTTATTATCATAGGTTTACCTCCATCTTTTATTCAACTCCGCCATAGAGCTTTTATTATGACTTCCGTCTTGCCTTGCCTTTTATTTAACCTCGCCATGAGGTGTTTATTATGGCCAAAGACGTATATCCTCACGCTAAAGCGAACTTTTGATCTTTAAAGCTATAAAGATTAAGGCTTAATCACTTTCAATTTTGGCATAGATTTTTTGGCCTTGTGAGCTTCGAATTTTTTCTTAATTTAGGTGAGCACTTGAAATCTTATTATTGGGTGAAGCTTTCGATTATTCGGGTTGCCAATACTACAAAACCGTGACACTGGCGATACCTTAATGTCCTCCCAATTTAATTATATGGAAGCTACTAGAAAAGATTAGAAACCAACAATCAAGATTGAACCGCTAAGCCAATACTTATTAGCAAAATACATACAAGCGAAGGGAGAATAAGAAAACAACGAGAACACGTGAGTTTTTAAAAGAACACGAGTACTCTACGTTTAGCATTGTAACTTATAATTAACTTATTATTTCTCGTCCTCATTTAAGAGACTTAGCCTAATATAAAGTTAAGGAATCGAAGCTAAGTGCTCAACACGCACGGTCGAGTCAAAAATTACTCTTATTCTCGCCATCAGAAAATCTACATTCGTGTCTTCAACACTTATGAAATATGAGAAAATTTTAAAATTTGGCCATTTTTAGCCTTATTTTGCAACAAAACGATAAACAAAAAGATAAACTTTGGAAAGCGTGAAGGTTTGGCAAGGGAAGTATCTATTCACCCCCCCCCCCCCCCCCCTCATACTTAAGTTAAACATTGTCCTCAATGTTTCGAGTCTAAGGGTAGGATACCCCCATACTAGAGACGTAGTAGAATGCTTAATCTAGCATGGAAAGGGTGGAACCATTAAATCATTAGCCGTTTATGAAGTGTGCTAAAAACCAAAGGTTAGAACATCAACGGATATATCATTGGATATCGAGAAATTCTTCAAAGCAAACGATCGAGTGCTCACGTAAGACGAACACGAGAGGCTCCAATCACGAAGATGATGATCATCTAAAAAACACATATCACAAACAACCACGAAACAAAGGTTGGAAGGGCACAAATCCCCTCACGTAAGCTACATTAGAAAGTGATAATATGTACATGGATAAGCATGGGACTCCCCACGAGGCACCTTGTTTTTGATTACCGAGTCATGAGCTCGACCCGATCCCCTCAATACTAATTATCATTGGGGAAGTTGACTTGGTCGAGGTAGTTCAAAGAAGGAACTTCTCTACCAAAGTAGTGCTTCAACCTATGGCCATTCACCTTAAAGTTAGGACCATCATTTTGAGCTAGCTAGATGGTCCCATAAGGAAAAACTTGGGTAATGGTGAATGGTCCGGACCAACGGGATTTTAACTTGCCGGAAAATATTTTCAATCGTGAGTTAAAAAGCAACACTTGATCTCTAATGTTAAAAACCCGGTTTTTATTTTTAGAATCGAGAAACTTTTTGGTTTTCTGTTTATAAATCAATGAATTTTCATAAGCAATGTCCATTAATTCATCTAATTCATTAAGTTTCATTTTCTGATGTTTTCCCGCGGTCTCAATGTCATCATTACAATGCTTTAGGTCCCAATAAGCTTTATGTTCGAGTTCAATTGGCAAGTGACAATTCTTCCCATACACAAGCTTGTAAGGAGTGCACCCAATGGGCGTCTTATGAGTGGTACGAAAGGCCCATAAAGCATCGTATAACTTATCCGACCACGATTGTCGGTTTTCCCCTATCGATCTCTCTAAGATCCTCTTCAAAGCTCGGTTTGAAACCTCGACTTGCCCACTCGTTTGTGGGTGATAAGCCGTAGAAAGCCGATGTGTAACCCCATATTTCTTTATAACCCTTTCGAATTGGTCTTTACAAAAATAGGTTCCACGATCGCTTATGATTGCACGAGGGGTTCCAAACCGAGAGAATAGTTGCTTCAAAAACTTGACTACCACACGAGCATCGTTCATGGGAAAAGCCTTAGCTTCCACCCACTTGGATAGGTAGTCAACGGTGACAAGGATGTACTTATTACCACGAGATGACGGGAATGGCCCCATAAAATCAATTCCCCAAACGTCAAAGATCTCACACACTTGGATGATATTTTGTGGCATTTCATCGTTTTGTGAGGCTTTTCCTTGACGTTGGCATGAGTCACATTACTTGACAAGTGCATGTGCATCTCGTTAAATAGTAGGCCAAAAGAAACTGGCATCAAAGACCTTCTTCACCGTGAGATTAGCACCATGGTGACCACCCGTTGGTCCCTCGTGACAAGTTCTAAGGATATTAGAAGCTTCGGTGCCAAAAACACAACGTCGAATAATGTGATCCGCACAAGTCCGAAATACGTAAGGGTCGTACCAAAAGTAGAACTTGATGTCACGAAAGAATTTTTGTTTTTGTTGAGTCGTCATACCCTTAATGATGAAGGTGTCCGCATGGTAATTTTCTATGTCCGCAAACCATGGGGTGGATGAGTCTTCCTTAGAATTCACTACACCAAGTGTCTCGAGAGGAAATGTTTCGGTAATTTACTTGTTCTCGTCACACTTTGGTGAGGATCTTCCAAGCGAGAAAGATCATCGGCCGTTAGATTCTCGGCTCCTTTTTTGTAAAGTGTTGTGACATCAAATTCTTGTAGGAGGAGAATCCAATGAAGCAATCTTGGCTTAGCATCTTGTTTGGCCAAGAGGTACTTGATTGTTGAATGGTTCGTATACACTATGCTTTTGGTCAAGACGAGATAAGGTCGGAATTTCTCAAATGCATACACCACGGCAAGGAATTCCTTTTCCGTTGAGGTATACTTAAGTTGAGCCTCGGTCATCGTCTTGCTAGCATAGTGAATAGGCAAGAAGTGCTTTTCATGACGTTGCCCCAAAACAGCCCCAATAGCGTAATCACTTGCATCACACTGTTGGGTCAAAAAGTTGATGTGGCAGAAACTCAAAACGAAGAAAACATGAAGGCATTTGTTCAACGTTGACACATTGTGTCTAGACGTTGACAAGTGTTAACGAAACGCTGACAGAAGTCAAACGTTGTTGGAAATATCTATTTAGGTTAAATATTCAGAATATTATTTATTAATATTTTGTATTAGTTTATTTAAATAGAAGATACACATGTTTATTTGATATTATCTCTTGCAAAACACTAATCCTTACACTATAAAAGGAACCAAGGGTTATTAGGTTTTTCATAACTTTCTTTCACAATGTAAACCTAAAGCGTGTGTTGCACTAGATGTAGGATTAATGTATACAGGTCTAGTGGTTGTTGATTATTAATATAATGAATAATCCTTTGATTAATTTATGTGTTCTTTGTGCCCTAAACACCTTGTTCCATGATTATTGTTCTTTTTCGCTTTGATTATTAATCATATGACCAATGATTATACCTAGTAGCTAAAAGATTCAAGGAAACCAAGGTTTCCACATTTGGTATCAGAGCCTCGTGGCTCGTGATGCTAGGACCAGCAAGGTGTTCGTGTTTTGAGAAGAAAAGAAAAATCCGTCTAGGATTTTTCTGGGTGATTTTATGTGGGCAGCAGTATTTAGAAGGCCGTAACTTTTTATTGAACCGTTAGATCACCATGAAATTTTGTATGTGTGTTCTACACACATATATCTAGATATCCACCAGAGGGATTGTTGAGGTCTATCCCCAAGAAAAAGTTATAGCACGTTGAAGTCAGCAGTCATCATATGTTGTTTTCTATGAACAGCCTTAGTAAAAACACGATTTCTCCTTCGTTAACCGTTGGATCTTTGTGAAATTTTTGTTTTAGGTTCTTGGCACTTTTGTCTAGAATATCACCGAAGCAATCTTCGATTTGAGATTTCATTATCGAGTTATAGTCTGTTGAAGTCGGTTGAGGAAAAGGTACTCCATTTTTCTGTTTTCACATAAAATAATGATTTAGGGTTTCTAAAAACCCTAGATCGGTTCTATACCAGAAAAAGGGATGTTTGTAGCATGATTTTTTTATTAAAAGCAGCAAGCAAAGGGGTTTTACAAAACCCTAGTTCGATGTTAAGGCTATCATCTGTTGTTTTTAGGGTTTGGTAAAAACAAAACCTAAATTTGTGACATTGAAGAAGTGACAGCAGCCTAGCGTGATAGTGACTTTTACGTTCAACTATTTTCTAGGGGTAACTCACGTTGTTGGTTGGTCCAAGATTGGGTGTTACATTCGTATTGCTATCTGAGGATGTTAAAAGAAGTAATGAACGCAAGTTTCGTGATCCAAGAAGAAGTCACATGATATATGGCAGTGGTATGTGGGGTTATCTAAATCCCTGGTTTTGGGGGGTTTTATTGTTATCAGGATGCCATGTGCTGCGTGATTTATGCTAACTGTTTGGTAAGCATTAGATATATTCAATTAATAAGTTTCTGTTTATTTGGGATAAGATATGGTTTGCATATTACGTGGGATCACAAACGAATGCGGGTACTAGAATGTTGGTTTATTCAAGGATATAAATGCAAAGTGGTCAGAGAATGAGTCAAGGATGAGTTGATCCACTGATAAAGTATGAACGACACGCTGACACTCAGACACTGACAAGTAAAAACTTGACGCTGACACGTGGGCTTCAAACGCTGACAGTAATAAGTTAAGCGTTGATGGGAAGCGCTGACACTTGTTGTCCGATATATAATTTTTCAAACGCTGACAAGTGTTGTCCGATATTGGACAACACACAGTGATGATATTTTGGATAAAGGAGGATATTGGACGACAAAGGAATTACTGCTGTTTGGAAAATTGGATAGGTTTTTGCACACAAAACAAGGTATTTACACACGAAGGTACATGGGATCTCCGTTTTTATACAGAATATCAATTTAATATTTATGGCTCGGATATTTTTAAAAGGGATCAATGATTTTTACGTAAGTTAGCAACAATTCATGAAGAATCTGATTGATATTAGATTATGTAATCGGGGTAGCCTTGTGAAAGAGTTATCCGTTCTAAGACTTTTACATATGGTATGAAGATGTTATTTCATTAAGATTCGTCATGAAGAGGTGTTGGCTTAAATGGAAAATTTCTTATGGTAAGTTTGATGCTTGAAGAAGATTTTCATGAGTTAGTGTTTCATCATATTTTTAAAGTTGTGGACATCAGCCATTGACTTTAATAATAACTTGTTTGTGCTTTTAATGGTTGGTGACGAAGAATTGTCATGTCTAGCAAAATAGGATTGCTATCACTTGAAGGAGTTACATTATCGTGCTCAATGTCTCACGGAGGATGAGGATTTTGACAATGGGATCGAGGTCTACTTATACTTTGTGCCATGAGTATAAGTTCTTTATCACGTGGATAGTACAAGACATGGAACATAGGTTTGGGTTATTCTACTTCTACATCAAGAATATTATAGTTATTTTTCTTCAAAATCATTACATAGAGCCTACATTTGGAGAATCATCGATTGCATACATTGTTTCCCTCCCTATTGATGTGATAAAAAGGGGAAGACATACATGCTAGACTTGAGGGGAAGCAATTTGAAGATGATGTACCACTTACAAGAGATACACAAAGAGTTTTTCCAACATCAACTAGGGGAAGATTGTTGGGTCAAAAAGTTGGTGTGGCAGAAACTCAAAACGAAGAAAACATGAAGGCATTTGTTCAACGTTGACACATTGTGTCTAGACGTTGACAAGTGTTAACGAAATGCTGACAGAAGTCAAACGCTGTTGGAAATATCTATTTAGGTTAAATATTCACAATATTATTTATTAATATTCTGTATTAATTTATTTAAATAGAAGATACACATGTTTATTTGATAGTATCTCTTGTAAAACCCTAATCCTTACACTATAAAAAGAACCAAGGGTTATTAGGTTTTTCATAACTTTCTTTCACAATGTAAACCTAAAGCGTGTGTTGCACTAGACGTGGGATTAATGTATACACGTCTAGTGGTTGTTGATTATTAATATAATGAACAATCCTTTGATTAATTTATGTGTTCTTTGTGCCCTGAACACCTTGTTCCATGATTATTGTTCTTTTCCGCTTTGATTGTTAATCATATGAACAATGATTATGCCTAGTAGCTAAAAGATTCGAGGAAACCAAGGTTTCCACACACACATTAGTTCAAAGGGGAGGTTCTAATTGGGAGCAACAAGAATGGGAGCTTCGGTAAGTTTCCTCTAAAGTATTTCAAAGGTTCGTACACAATCTTCGTTAAAGACAAAATGAGCATCTTTTTCGAGGAGTTGTGTAATGGGTCGAGATATCTTTGAAAAATCCTTGATGAATCGATGATAAAAGCCCGCGTGGCCTAGGAAACTCCTAACTCCCTTAACGGTTTTGGGATGAGTTAATTTGGCGATGACGTCAATTTTAGCTTTGTCTACCTCAATTCTCGCTTTCGAAACCTTGTGCCCTAAGACGATTCCTTCTTTAACCATAAAATGACATTTTTCCCAATTGAGCACAAGGTTGGTTTCCTCACAACGTTTTAACATATGCTTCAAATTCCCTAAACACGAAGTGAACGAACTAGAACTACCAAACATGGAAAAGTCATCCATAGTGACTTCCATCGTCTTCTCGATCATGTCATGAAAAATAGCCATCATACACCGTTGAAAAGTTCCCGGTGCATTACAAAGTCTGAATGGCATTCTACGATAGGCAAACGTTCCGTATGGACACGTAAACGTAGTTTTTTCTTGATCACGAGGATTGATGGGTGAAAAAGAGAATTTGTATACCCTTTTTTATTTCTATTTATCGTTCCTCGACTCACTCAAATTGATATCAAATTTTACGTTTCGACTTAATTGTTTTTGGTTATAGAAACTTGATTGGTATCTATTTTTAATTAAAAGCACGTAAAAAGATAAAAATATTAAGCTACGTAAAATACTTACTAATGCTAAAAAACAAATTGCACGTACCGTAAGTAAAAATCACGAAATAAAAATATAAATTGCGCAAGTAAACTAGAATTATTAAAAATGCTAAATAAAACTAACAATTAAAAATGCAAAATACTAAGTGCTAAAAATCGCAAATGAAAAACTTATCCTAAAATTTAAATACCAAATTTATTCTAAAAATGTAAAGAAAACTATTTCTATTCAAATCTAAATCAATTAAATCTAATGTATTTAAAAACTAATTCTATATAAAAAATAAATTAATTAGAATCTAATGATTTTAAAAACTAATTTTAAAACTAATCTATATTAAATAAAATTTTAAATTACTTTTAAAAACTAATTAATGATAATATTTTTTTAATCTTTTTATTTTTTTTTAAAAAACTGAATTAAGAAAACTTTTTTTTGAATAAAACTTTTAAATTAAAATTTTAATTAAACTAAAACTTGTTTTAAACTACTTTAAATAAAACTGTCGGAATTTAAAGCTGACTATATTAAACTAATTGTGTATAAATAGACACAAAAGGGAGCTAGTAGAGATGGTTGGGTGTTGGTCTATTGAACGAAAGGTCAGGGGTTCGAGTCCCCTGACAGACAGATTTTTGCTTATATTTTTGTTTATGACTTTTTTGGAAATTGTAACTTACAGATAAATTGAATGTATGTTCATGCAAGCTATATCAAATAAGAAAATAAATCTAAACAAGTAAATAAGCATACAATCTAAAAATAAGCAAATCAAAATTAAACTTGATAAAAACTAAATAAGCAAATAAAGACCTATCAGCAAACCAAATAAGCATATAAACTAAAATCAGAAAATAAACAATATCAAATTATCCTAAAAGCTAACAGATATAAAACTTAAACAGATAGATTAAATAACCAAATCAAGATAAACCAAATAAACATGAACAAAACCCAGATTCAATCTAAATTCAGAAAGCCAAATCCTAACAACTATATAAAACTTAAACATTACTATAAACTATCCAGAAAACATAATCAGATCCGAAAAACATCTAAACATAAGCAGATAAATCAACTAACCAAAAACTTCAACTAAAACTGAATACAAAAATAAATTAAAAGAAAAGACAAACCTATTGATGATTCTGTTGCGACGAAGATCGGCGCTGAGCCGTCTTATGATCTAAACCGAAACCCAAAACACCACCTTCGAATCGACCAATAACATCAACAGCTATCTCGAACCGAACGACTCCAAACGAACAAGAACAATCAACCCGAAGCCGAATGATGATATCCTCGAACAGTATTAATTTTTTTTTTATATTTTTTTTTATATTAATCGAATAATAATTATAATGATGAACAGTATAAAAAATCAGGATTTAAAAATGAACATTAAAACTTTAACAGGAATTAAAAAGAGATGAAATAAATTGAAATCCAACTTTTCATTAATTAATTAAAAATTACAAGACTGGAAAATTAAAAATACAATAAACCTAATCTAATTTTCAGAAAATTAAAACTATTTTAATCTACTCCTAAATTAAGTTAAAAAAACTGAAAATAAATGAAAAGCTTCCTGATGAATTACAATGAAGGGGGTTTTATAGAGAAACCCTAAAACTATTCCTTGGTGCCTACGGCTTAAGATCTTGATCGTTAAATCTTCTATTCTCTCTCTTCTCTTCAAATCTTCGGCTGAGATCAATTCTCGAGTCATGGATTGCCAAGCTGGATATTGGTGTGTTGGTTGTGTTTGTTTAAGCCAATCACACGCAAGAATAGAGCCACGTTGGAGTTGGATTGGGGACCACCAGTGGGTGAGTGCTTCCGATTTGTGGGGGAATTTATTCTTTATTGATGAATTACCCAATAATGGTAAAAGCCCCATTTTTTAATGGTGATTTTTAGTGTAGGATTTTTTTAGGGTTTGTGTAAAAGTAAAAATGGCTGTGTGTTTTGGTGAGGGAGAGAAACAGTGAAACACTTTGTTATTGACGAAATATGGGTAATGGGGTTTAAAAAAAAGTTTTATTTATTTGGGAAGAATGGGTAACGGTTGGTGTGTGGTATGGAATGATTGGGTGTGGGTGAGGTATACGGTAAGGATGTGTGGGGAAAGGTAGGGATCGGTTTGGGGTGCAGGGTAATAACTTTTTTATTAAAATTGTGTGTTGGGGTAACACGTGTGGGTAAGTGTATGAAATGTTTGTGTAATTAAGCTATGTGTGAATTGGAGAGTTGACCTTGTAATTTAAAACGTCCCATTTGTTAAAATATTGGACTTGGCCCAAAATCCATATTACTCCTTCTGTTTCTTGATTAGCAAAAGGGCTTGTGGCCCAAGCAATTTTCTTACACCCGTCTCATAAAATGCATTTGGGCTTAATGGCTACTCTTTTCCAAAAGATGATAATTTATCCACACAAATGGGCTTTTGGGCCCATTAATCACAAGTGGGACCCACAAGCCCGATTAACTCCATAAATATTAAATCCGCTAAAAACGAGTTTGACTTTGGCTTTCTTAATCGTTTCTTCAAAATCGTGTCGATTTTGCCGGGTTTCGTGATCTTTGGCACACTTTTGATCTTTTGACTTTGTCTTCGTCTCTTTTTTGGACTTTTCTTCAACATTTGACCGTGAAATCCCGTGTTTTCTCTTCTTTTGATCATTTGTACCTATTTAAACACAAAAACACAAAACCACGCGTAATTCCGATATTTACGATATAAAACACATGATTAGGTCTTGTTTTTCCTTGATTTTAGTGGCAAAAGGATAACTGTTTACACACTTATTAAATCCCCTACACTTGACCATTGCAATGACCCCATGCAATGCATAATTTTAAAGTATAAAATTACATTTTCCTCATAATTAATCCATCTCGGCCTTTATTACTATTACTACTATTACTACGATGGAAAGATAAAAACTTAAAAGGAGACAAAAGTTATAACCATTTATTAACTTGGAAATTATTCGATGGAAGAAACTCGTAAAGAAATCTAAGACTTGAATTAGGGCTTTGGTGTCATGAATATTAATCACCCTCAAGTTTCACGTTCCCCACACTAAGCTTAAAAACGAGATCATTGTTAACCATAAGTTAGCACAACTAACACATACTCATGTGGTTTAGTTAATCACTTAGACCCCCTTATTCCTACGATGTATCTCTTGTATTTTATTTTTGTCTTGAATGATCACGAGGATGCATTTTTGACTTATTTCGATAATTTATTAAGTCCGAAAATAAAGTGGGACGATTTAATCAATAGTTAGCTAAAGGACAAAATCTTTTAAAACGGCTTCTCGAAACCTCATAAAGTTCATATCTTGGCATAACTCGTTTCACGATTTGAGACCTTTCTCGGACCGATTTTTGGCTTGTACTTCAAACTTCAAATCTTGAGAGACGATCTTGAAATTATGGTCTTCTCTTCATTTTGGTATACATCTTCATAAGGAGTGAAAGATGCTTCAAACGTTGACCACGACTTCTTCATTTATCCTCTTCTTTATTTAGGATTTTGATATACAACGATCCGCCTCCTTTTCGGACTTGGATCTATTTATCCTCATACCTTGTTAGGGTCTTTTTGGATAGACTTCTCCATGATCTTTAGGGGAGTAATTGCTTCTCGTCGTGTGTCTTGATCCTTCATATTGATTTGGATTAATGATCTTCACATCATCTTAGGATCTTTAGCAAAAAGTGAATCCTCATGCCTTGTGAGGGCCTTTTTGGACTCGGGTATCCTCATACCTTGTTAGGGCCTTTTTGGATAAGCCAATCTTCGCGTCCCGTTTCAATAAGTTATGCCTTGGCTATGAACTCTAATTAATACCGAGCAACTTTTAAACGATCTTGTGTTAGAAGCTAAGTAACCTTTTAAATCGTACAACCTTATTTATTGCAAATATATTTATTAACAAGTGATGGGAGAAAAAGCTCATAACTAACTCACATAAGCTAATGAAAGAATACCGAACTTATAATTAACTCTATCATCTCACGCTCTCCACAATTTAAAATCTCAAGTAATGAGACTCGTGGATGCTTAGCCTAATAAACCAATTAAGGTCCATATGGTTAAGGATACTAGCTAGAGTAAACTCGATAAGTAAACTCGGGTTGAGTCAAAATATTCACGACGGGCCTAATATATCAAAGATATCTAAACTTGTTAAAACCATTTTATTTATTTATTTTTGACTTTATTGAAATGGAAATTATACGATGCGATGATAAAAGGAAAAATAAATGAAAATACTACAAGGCCAAAATAGATCAAAAATTTGAAAAACATTGAAAATTTTAAAAATTTTCCGGTTAAAATGGGGTCAAATTCATGGAAAGGGCCACTAAAATTTCGATAGAAATCCCCCCTACACTTAATATAAACATTGTCCTCAATGTTTAAGCATGTGGGAGAATAAACTCCCCTACACTTAGGACATTGAGTACGTTGTTTAGATCGAGCTAAGGAAAGGACAACTAAAGTGATCACATTTATTTATATACAAGATTGAATCATAATAGCAAAAACTTATCGAAGGAACCGGGTACACGGGTAACACGGGAACACGGGTCTCGTCAAAAGTACCAAAAGTGGATCATCAAAGCACATGTACCTACACAATCACAACACACAAGACAAACAACCTACACGGCTCCCCCCTACACTTATTGTAAAAAATAAATAAAAGATAGATAATCGGGTTGCCTCCCGAGAAGCGCTTGTTTTTGTTAACCGAGTCACGAGCCTGACTCGACCCCGAATTAAATGGTCCATGGGGAAGCCTCGAATGTGATACCGGGATCAAAGATCTTGTCCTCGGTCCCGGATGAACATAATAAATGAGAGGCAAGAGGATAAGTCATAGAAGGTAAAAAGGTCCTCTCAACATACGAAAAGTATGTGAGGTCGTGATCCACGGGAGGTGGGGTGGGTAAAAGAGACAAATTGTCATCCCCCAAAGACAATGGATGGTCATAATTCGGCAAAGCCGTAAAGGTATCAATCAAAGAATGGTCAATGTCACCTCCCGGGTCAAAGTAATCATCCTCATGAACGTGAATCTCTTCGATTTCTTCATCATAGATAGGCTCGTCAAACAAAGGTTTGTCGTTCCCCTCATTGAGGATTTTAGAAATTCTCTCGAAGAGATCACGATCAAGTACGAAACCATCTATCATTTGTGGGATTTGTTGATAAGTTAAATCCTCACGAATGTGGTAAACGTAATTCTCATTAGAGGAGTGTTTATTAGGTAACTCCTCAAGAATTGGATGTGTGGTCATGTGAGTTGGTTCGTCATTATTATTAAAAATAAGACGTTCCAACTCATCAAGCTCGGCATCGATATTGGAAAAATCGACCTCACTTGTAGGTGGAAGTGGAGGTAAAAGAGCTAGCTCTCGGTCGATAATTTCCTTAATCTCGGGCTCGAAAACGAAATCATCATACTCACCACATATAGAACTCTTATTGGAAGAATCAATTATCGCATTTGGATTTGTGAGTATGTGATCATGGACTAGCGGAACGACCATGTCCGTAAGCTCAGCAAAAGTCGGCACATCACAAACTTCATCAAAGAATTTGTCGAGCCCAAAATCGCTAATCTCACTCGATGTATCAAGATCCTTAGATGCATTTGGGATATTGAGAGAAGGGATTACAATTGCACTAGGACATTGAGCACAAAGATCACTCCAAGAAATAGTAGTCTCATCGTCATCATCATAATAGTAAGAACGCACAAGAGGAGGAGTAGAAACACTAAGAGTAGATACTTGCTCTTGTTGTCTTTCGTCATGCAAGCTAATTTTTAGTTGTTTTAAGCGTTCTAAAATTTCATCCAAACTAGTGCTTTGTTCCGTAAAAGAAGGTTGATGAACGACGGAGTTTTGTGGGGGTTCAAAATTTTGAAAACCGGAATTATAGCACGGATGTGGCTCATAATTCATCAGTTGACAATAAGAAGTATCGTGAGGGCCCCCACAATGATTGCAACACGGGTATTGAGAAAAACCCGGTGCATGTTGAGGATAGGGATTGTCATAGACGGGAGGAGAGGAGAAATTTGTGTAAGAGGAGAAGTACGAATTTCTAGAATTGCACAATGGACAAAATCCAAATTGTGTATTGTCGATATCGGAACCACACTTCGCACAAGTACACCATGGACATATTGGAAAACCGAGCCATGGTCTCCCACACCGAACGCAAGACAAATCCATGAAGAATTATAAATAAGAGGGGTTGAGAAAAAGAATTAAACACAATAGAGGATAAAGAAGAATGTTTTTGTATTTTTTTAGAAAAATATATATATACAAGAAAAATCGAAAGAAATCGAACTAAAAATTAACACTAATACGTAATATTTTTGGTGTAATACTTTTAGGAAAAAGTATTACTTTTGGATTTTTTAATTTTTTTGGTGCAATTCTTAGGAAAGAAATTGCTTTTGTGATTTTTTTTAATTTTTTATGTATTTTTAAGTTGTTGATTTTTTTTTTTTTGTGTTTTTGATTTAGTTAACAAGAAACGTAACGTTCAAAAAGAACGGATCCCAAAATCCAAACGTCTTCACGTAAAATCGTCAATCGTACGAGCGAAGCGGCAGCGGCGCCATTTTGAAAAAGAGATTTTGTTACCTTTTTTTATTTCTATTTATCGTTCCTCGACTCACTCGAATTGATATCAAATTTTACGTTTCGACTTAATTGTTTTTGGTTATAGAAACTTGATTGGTATCTATTTTTAATTAAAAGCACGTAAAAAGATAAAAATATTAAGCTACGTAAAATACTTACTAATGCTAAAAAACAAATTGCACGTACCGTAAGTAAAAATCACGAAATAAAAATATAAATTACGCAAGTAAACTAGAATTATTAAAAATGCTAAATAAAACTAACAAGTAAAAATGCAAAATACTAAGTGCTAAAAATCGCAAATGAAAAACTTATCCTAAAATTTAAATACCAAATTTATTCTAAAAATGTAAAGAAAACTATTTCTATTCAAATCTAAATCAATTAAATCTAATGTATTTAAAAACTAATTCTATATAAAAAATAAATTAATTAGAATCTAATGATTTTAAAAACTATTTTTAAAACTAATCTATATTAAATAAAATTTTAAATTACTTTTAAAAACTAATTAATGATAATAATTTTTTAATCTTTTTATTTTTTTTTAAAAAACTGAATTAAGAAAACTTTTTTTTGAATAAAACTTTTAAATTAAAATTTTAATTAAACTAAAACTTGTTTTAAACTACTTTAAATAAAACTGTCGGAATTTAAAGCTGACTATATTAAACTAATTGTGTATAAATAGACACAAAAGGGAGCTAGTAGAGATGGTTGGGTGTTGGTCTATTGAACGAAAGGTCAGGGGTTCGAGTCCCCTGACAGACAGATTTTTGCTTATATTTTTGTTTATGACTTTTTTGGAAATTGTAACTTACAGATCAGTTGAATGTATGTTCATGCAAGCTATATCAAATAAGAAAATAAATCTAAACAAGTAAATAAGCATACAATCTAAAAATAAGCAAATCAAAATTAAACTTGATAAAAACTAAATAAGCAAATAAAGACCTATTAGCAAACCAAATAAGCATATAAACTAAAATCAAAAAATAAACAATATCAAATTATCCTAAAAGCTAACAGATATAAAACTTAAACAGATAGATTAAATAACCAAATCAAGATAAACCAAATAAACATGAACAAAACCCAGATTCAATCTAAATTCAGAAAGCCAAATCCTAACAACTATATAAAACTTAAACATTACTATAAACTATCCAGAAAACATAATCAGATCCGAAAAACATCTAAACATAAGCAGATAAATCAACTAACCAAAAACTTCAACTAAAACTGAATACAAAAATAAATTAAAAGAAAAGACAAACCTATTGATGATTCCGTTGCGACGAAGATCGGCGCTGAGCCGTCTTATGATCTAAACCGAAACCCAAAACACCACCTTCAAATCAACCAATAACATCAACAGCTATCTCGAACCGAACGACTCCAAACGAACAAGAACAATCAACCCGAAGCCGAATGATGATATCCTCGAACAGTATTAATTTTTTATATATATATATATATTTTTTTTATATTAATCGAATAATAATTATAATGATGAACAGTATAAAAAAACAGGATTTAAAAATGAACATTAAACTTTAACAGGAATTAAAAAGAGATGAAATAAATTAAAATCCAACTTTTCATTAATTAATTAAAAATTACAAGACTGGAAAATTAAAAATACAATAAACCTAATCTAATTTTCATAAAATTAAAACTATTTTAATCTACTCCTAAATTAATTTAAAAAAACTGAAAATAAATGAAAAGCTTCCTGATGAATTACAATGAAGGGGGTTTTATAGAGAAACCCTAAAACTATTCCTTGGTGCCTACGGCTTAAGATCTTGATCGTTAAATCTTCTATTATCTCTCTTCTCTTCAAATCTTCGGCTGAGATCAATTCTCGAGTCATGGATTGCCAAGCTGGATATTGGTGTGTTGGTTGTGTTTGTTTAAGCCAATCACACGCAAGAAAAGAGCCACGTTGGAGTTGGATTGGGGACCACCAGTGGGTGAGTGCTTCCGATTTGTGGGGGAATTTATTCTTTATTGATGAATTACCCAATAATGGTAAAAGCCCCATTTTTTAATGGTGATTTTTAGTGTAGGATTTTTTTAAGGTTTGTGTAAAAGTAAAAATGGCTGTGTGTTTTGGTGAGGGAGAGAAACAGTGAAACACTTTGTTATTGACGAAATATGGGTAATGGGGTTTAAAAAAAAAGTTTTATTTATTTGGGAAGAATGGGTAACGGTTGGTGTGTGGTATGGAATGATTGGGTGTGGGTGAGGTATACGGTAAGGATGTGTGGGGAAAGGTAGGGATCGGTTTGGGGTGCAGGGTAATAACTTTTTTATTAAAATTGTGTGTTGGGGTAACACGTGTGGGTAAGTGTATGAAATGTTTGTGTAATTAAGTTATGTGTGAATTGGAGAGTTGACCTTGTAATTTAAAACGTCCCATTTGTTAAAATATTGGACTTGGCCCAAAATCCATATTACTCCTTCTGTTTCTTGATTAGCAAAAGGGCTTGTGGCCCAAGCAATTTTCTTACATCCGTCTCATAAAATGCATTTGGGCTTAATGGCTACTCTTTTCCAAAAGATGATAATTTATCCACACAAATGGGCTTTTGGGCCCATTAATCACAAGTGGGACCCACAAGCCCGATTAACTCCATAAATATTAAATCCGCTAAAAACGAGTTTGACTTTGGCTTTCTTAATCGTTTCTTCAAAATCGTGTCGATTTTGTCGGGTTTCGTGATCTTTGGCACACTTTTGATCTTTTGACTTTGTCTTCGTCTCTTTTTTGGACTTTTGTTCAACATTTGACCGTGAAATCCCGTGTTTTCTTTTCTTTTGATCATTTGTACCTATTTAAACACAAAAACACAAAACCACACGTAATTCCGATATTTACGATATAAAACACATGATTAGGTCTTGTTTTTCCTTGATTTTAGTGGCAAAAGGATAAGTGTTTACACACTTATTAATGGGGATTTGGAAGTAACCGGAAAAACCATCTAAAAAGAAACAGAAATCGTTTCCCGCAAGACGCTCCAACATTTGATCCATGAAGGGCAAGGGAAAATTGTCTTCACGAGTGGCGTCATTTAACTTACGATAGTCAATACACACCCTCCAACCGGTCACGAGTTCAGTTGGAATTAACTCGTTGTCATCGTTTGGCACAACGGTCATTCCTCCCTTTATAGGGACAAAATGAATGGGACTCACTCAAGGGCTATCGGAAATAGGGTAAATCATTCCCGCGTCAAGGAGTTTAAGGACCTCCTTTTTGATGATGTCGTGAATTTTGGGGTTCACCCTCCTTTGACATTGGATTGCGGGCTTGTATTCTTCCTCCATTAAAATTTAGTGTGTACAAAATTTGGGATCGATTCCCTTAATGTCGGATAATTTCCACGCAATTGCCCCTTTGTGATCCTTCAAGACATCGATAAGTACAGTTTTTCATCATCCGAAAGATCCTTCGCAATAATAACCGGCAACTTATCGTCTCCTTCCAAGAATACATATTCGCGATGAGGAGGAAGATCTTTCAACTCGAGGATTGGTGGTTCCTTGATTGAAGATTTGGGTTCGATACTCATAACCTCCACCGGCGGAGGAAATGGGAAATCGTTAAGAAAAGCCTTGATAATCGAAAAGTCCTCATCATTGTCGAGGTCATCGTTAGAAGTTCGAGGTACATCAAACTCTTCCAAAGTAAACCCACCTCCTTCAAATGGAGTGAAGGATGGTATCGAGTTATCAAGAATAGGATCGAGCATAGTGGGATTGCCACTATTTTCTTCATCACTAAAACCTAAAACTTCTTGTGAAAATTCTTCGCAAACGACATCGATCATATCAATATAGTTTATGGCCGTGATAGAATAAACATGATAAAGTTTGGAGTTTTGAGTTGCGATTATAAAAAGTTCCTCGTCGTTGAAACGTAACGTGATTTTCCTTGCATGCACATCAATCAACGCTCTCGACGTATCTAAAAACGAACGACCTAAAATGAGAGGAACTTGAGGATCCGTGGGAATATCAGCTACGATAAATTCTACCGGATAATAGAACTTTCTCACTTTCACAAAAACGTCTTCGGCCAATCCACATGCGGGAATCGTGGAATGATCGGCCATCTCGATAGACATTCTTGAAGGAGTAAGATGAGGAAGATTGAGCGAATTGAATATATCAAGAGTCATCAAGTTGATACTAGCACCAAGATCGGCCAAGGCATAGCATTCTTCCATATCTTGAATACCAATTGGTATTAAGAACTTACCGGGGTCACCGAGTTTTTGAGGTATGCGGTTAAGATAAACCGATGAACAACTAAACAATTTTTGCAATTTCTCCTTGTTGTTTAACATACTCTTAAAGTTGGCGGCAAAACGAGGCATCATAATCAAAGCGTCGGCGAAACTTATGTTGAAATGCAAATCACGAAACATCTTAATGAAAAGCTCAAATTGGTAGTTGTCACGCTCTTGCAGTTTCTCCTTACGAAGTCTCTATGGGTAAGGTAAGGGTGGTGTGGGTTGGGGCATAGGCATAGCCTTTGGAATCTCGGGTTTCAATGATGGTAAAGGGTCAACCGTAGGTGTGGTTTGAGCGGTACTTCGTGGGATTGGGATATGCTCCTCTTCGACCACCACCTCGGGTTCTTCCTCAATTTCCTCCACCACAGGAGTAATTGGTTGAGGAGTCGGTTCCTTAAAGGTCTTACCACTATGTGTGGTAATCACTTTCATCTCTCCCTTAGGATTAGATACGGTGTTACTATACACATTATAGCCTCAAACATGCTTGAAATTCTATCCTCAAACTTAGATTGCCTTTTATCCGCCTTAAGCATCTCTTGTTTAATCTCATGTTGGCCTTGCTCCATTTTTTGTTGATGTTGTTGTAACCTTTGCACGTTACTCTCCATTTTGTTTGTATGATTCTTAAGTTCATTTGCAAGCTCGTTTTTCAACTCATTTTTCAAATCATTCTTAAAATCGGATCTTAGGCTAATTATCTCCCTTTGTATATTATCAAACCTAGCATCATTACCGTTTTCATAATCAACAAATTCATTTGGAAGATCTTTCACGTTTTGCAAACCTTTGTTGTTGTTTTGAAAATCACGATTTTGATTTTTGTTTTGCACTTGATTATTAGTCCCTTGATTCCCATAGTTGTTACCCTTATAATTGTTCCTTTGATTTCCTTGGTAATCAACTTGATTGTTTCGATAATTGTTAGCATTTTGATTTGGTGGAAAACCCGGTGGGGTCATTTGATTAGTGCGGGTAACTTGACCATTTTGGTTATAAGTTCTGGCCGCGTAGGCACTCGAAGTGTTACCACCGTTGGTAATGCACTCGGAGAAATCATGACCTCCACCACAATACATACAAGAAACCTCAACCGCTTTAGCCATCCCGGGAGTGGGTTGTTCACCAACTTTAAACTCAATTAACAATCCCTTAAGCTTATCAAAAATCTTGTTTTCCAAATTTGACTCTATTTGGCAAGCATCGATGGTATGTGACAATGAAGGCGAAGACGAAGCCTTGTGAACACTAGATGTGCTACGAGGGTGTTTTCAAATCGAGAATTATTTGTAGATGAAGATATAAACCTTGGACCTATTCTCAATGATCAACAACGCTTCCTCGACCGTTTTATACAAAAAAAATTACCACCCGCGGCGGCATTAAGATAATCACGCTAATGATCGTTCAATCCATAGTAAAACGTGTCGATTTGATGTAAGTCGGAAAAACCGTGATGAGGACACTCATGCAACATTTCCTTAAGCCAATTCCAAGCCGTTGAAAAACTCTCATTGTACTCTTGTGAAAACTTTGAAATCTCGTTTTTCAAGTGCGTAGTCTTAGAGGGCGGGAAAAATTGGTTCACGAACTTCGAAACGAGATCCTTCCACGTCAATATAGAATTGGGTGGCTCTTTCTCTAACCAAATTTTAGCGGGCCCCGCTAAGGAATACGGAAAAAGCATCATCTTAATCTAGTCGTTCGAGACGTCCTAAAACTTGCAAGTGGCGGTAAGACGATTGAATTGGCGGATGTGGTTATGAGGATTGTCCTTTTCGTCACCACGAAACTTGTTGTCTTGGATCATGGAAAACAAACCCGTCTTAACTTCAAAATTCTACGCAGGGATAGCGGGAATCACAATTGTTTCTCCATAACCCTCGGTGGGTGCTTGAAGCAACTCCATCATAGTACGATTAGCCATGGGTGCTTCTTATTCTATGATGGGTTCGTCAATAGGAGATTCTTCACTAGAAGGTGTTCCTTCCTTTCGGTTTCTACGTTTACGTGCACGTCTTGATTGGTTATGAGTTTTCATAAACGTCACGTACAACGTGGGATGAGCAAAGAAGATTCTTTGGGGTGTTTTTACTTTTTCAATTTTTTTGTGCTTTTGATTGTTTTTAACTTTTTTTTAGATTTTTGTGATGTATTACGTAGACATAAATATACAAACTCTCCTCAAATCAAATCTCTCGATTAAAGGAGCCTCAAGGAATGAAAATGATCACGTGAACTGAACGCCTTCGATGACATTAGAACGTTGGTGGAACACAAAAACGTTCAAGAGGGTTTAATCTTTGAAACCAAGAAAATATATAGATACGTAGATAATACTTTGGGTAGCAAACCCTCGATTAGCCCTTTTATCAAAACACGCACAAGCAAGCGGAGGAAACGAGGCGGCGCTTAGCACTTAAGGGCCTTTTTCCTTTAGGTCGTGAAATACAACCGCCTTATACCCACCTTATAGTTTGTGTTTATCAAATTCAAGCTTCACGAAAGTATTTATCTATTTTGCCTTTTTTATTTGTTTGAGATTCAAATACAATGATTGAGTGATGAAATCCCAAATCAAGGTTGTGTTTTCACACTTTTGGAGTACTTGTGAATTTATTGTGATATGTATACAATATAGTAATATTTCACAAAAAAACGAAAACCGATAATACGTGTGCTTAGAGTTCAAAAACACACAAATAGTTATTATGGATAATATCAAAATAAAATTTGTTCAAATCAAAACACAACACGCCTCCCCGGCAGCGGTGCCAAAAATGATGGTTGTAAATTCACACTCGTTTAGGAAAATAAGGTAAAAGCGGTAAGTATTAAGCGTACGTTTAGGAAAACGTAAACACTTATGACCCTTTGTGTGAGATCATTCTCAAGGAGGCTTGGTGTGTCTGTTTAATTTTATCAACTTTGAGATTAATATTAAGAAAAGAAAATGAGAAAGAAAAGGATGACGGTTACGAATAAAATTAAACTATGACGAAACATTTAAACGTAAAACCGTAAAACGTGACGAAATTTAAAAATTATCCTTAAAATTCCTAGAAAATCACAATGAATACTAAAAAATGCAATTAGAGTTTACAAAAAGTCGAAAATTACTCAAACATTTTATTTAATTAAATAATAATTTTTTAATGCTAACTAAAGCCCTAAAAATCAATTTAATTAATAAAAAGCCCAAAATAAGATTTTTCAATTTGTAAACCTCTAAAATAACTTAATTAAACTAAAAAGTATTTTTGAAAAATTTAAAACTAATTAAAACTATTTAAAATGATTAAAAATTAAAATTAAACATTAAAATAATATTAAAAATTCAAAATTTATAAAAAAAATTCTAAAAACTTGCAAACTAATTTATTTTAACTTAAATAAACATAATTTGAAAGTGAAATGACCAAATTATCCCTATTGGGCCTCCAAATAGGCCAAAAGTCAAAACAGTCCAAGTCAAATGGGCTTTTTGGCCCAATAAGCAAAGAGTCAACCAAATAAGCTGAAAAGTTCCAGTCTAGCTCAAAATTTAAATTTAAACACAAAACTCTAAAGGCCCAAAAGCTGAATCAGTGCTTATCACAGCTTAATGAACAAACAGCTTATTCTTAATGGGCTTTTTGGCCCATTAAGCCATAAGCTAATGCCATAAGCTGAAATTTGACACACATCCTTCTTATGAGATTATAAAGCTGTTTGTAAAAAGAATTTTTTAATAAGCTCAAGAAATAAGCCTGAAGTAAGCAAAAGCTCTCTACACAAAACGACAAAATAGTCGTTTTCGAGTTCTAGACCACTTCAAGAGCTGATTCAACTTTCAAAAGGTTTTAAATCACTTAATTAAGCTTAATATCAAAAAGATTTCAAATGGGCACACTGAATAAGCTGAAAAAGCAATAAGCTGTTTTTGAAAAAGACAAAATAGTCGTTTTCTAGTCAAAAGCTAAAACCAAAAGCTGTAAACTTTAAAACTGACTTATAAGCACAAAATAATAAGATCTATCACAAAAAAAATAAGTTGTTACACAATATAATAAGCTAGAATGACTTATAAATAAGCTGTTGACCAATTAACACTAGCAGTGGCTAGCAGCAGTAGGAAAGGGTTCCCACTGCTTTGACTTTTTGAGTTGTTGTTTTAGAGAGATTCACTTGATGATTTTGGACAATAAGGGCACCCCTACAACCAGTGAGTTGTAGGGAGTCACAATCAAGCAGAAAAATACAATTTCAACCAGCCAATTAGTATAGTTAATTCAAACAGTTCTCAGATATGCCACAGACATGGAAAATAAGCAGTTACTGATGAAATAAGCAGAATAAGCAAGATTAAGCCAACCAAAGTCCACCAAAAGCATACAACAGCTTAAATAAATATAAGTGAACACAAACAAACTTGTTTCATGCACTGGCTTAAAGATTTGAGCTAGTATGAACCCTATGTGACTTTACTGATGAACACAAACTCCTTTTGCTGATATACTTGACCACAAATCCAATTTCAAACCCTCAAATCTATAAAAACATGTTGCACAAACTTTGTTTTAGCACTTTTTAACCCTAGATTAGCATACACTCTAGGTGTTCCCAAATTTTCAGATCAAAATACCCTAAAACAAGCTAGTTAGAACACAGATTAGAATTTGATGTTTAAAAGCACAAGACTTGCAGATTTTTGCTCTAATATACCCTAATATCATATTTAAACAAAAAAGAACCCAAAACACTTACTCAACTGTCAACAAAAATCTCATACCATGCAGACCCAAACACTGGTTTAAATACTGAATCAAGATTTTACCAAGCTAAAAACGTTTTCAGTCCAAGTAAATCTTAAACAAGCATTATAACAACAATATTAAGAACTAAGAACAAGATTCATGCAATAGGACACAACATATAGCAGATAACACCAAATCACTTAGCACCAAAATTTGCAAGAAAATAAAAAGAGGGAAGAAAAGTGAACCTGCCTTGCTTTACTTCCTAGTAAGGCCAGCAATGCTTCTTTGGACTTGGCCAACAACTAGGCTCAAGCCAAGGAGTCTTGAGTGGACTGGAATAGACCCCTAAACTACAACAGTTAAGGGAAATGCCAAAGAATGCTTATGCTCTTGGATTGTGATGGAACAAACAAGAAAAAACTGCCTTGAATCTTGATAAACTAACACCACAAGCAGGCCAATGGTATGAGTTAACCAAAACTTAAGGGGTTAGAACAATAGCAGTATAATAATGAAAACAAGAACAAGAAAATTGAGACAGATTTCTTCCAAATGTTTGTTCCCACCCTTGAGCTTTCCCAAACCACTACCTCACTCCTCCTTGATAATCTCCTTATCAGGGAGGTATGATCAGTAAATGGCTCAAAAACACTCAATGTTGAACCCAACTTTTTGGAAAAATCAGATTTTTGAAAACTTTGATACACACTTTAATAACTGGGTTTTGCCTCGTATTAAAAAAATTCGTTGTTCCAGTCTATTCAAATTGATTACTGGTTTAAGTGCGACTCAGTCATCTTTTGGTGAAAACAAACAATAGATTTGGTCGTTGTAGTAAAATAAATGTGCAAAACGTTAAAGTAAATGACAGGTGATTAAAAGTAAAACTAATTAAAAAGTAATTGTGCAAAATTTAAAACTTTAAAATTAAATTAATTAATGACGAGAATTAAAGCTTGACGAAAAGTAAATTTGACAAGTTAATAAAAATGAAAGTAAAACTGTCAATTTAATAAAAATGCAAACTTGAAAACATAAACTAAGGCAAATTAATAAAACAAAACCTACCGTCGGAATACCCTCCATCGGAATCCCATCAGAATCCGATCGGAATGTTATGCTTACCTCGCTTATCAGAATAAGGTCAGAATGATCCTATCGGAATGTGAGAAACAGAAGCTATCGGAATACAATCAGAAAGCTTCTATCGGAATATTGTCGGAATCACCAGTCGAAATGAAGGTTTAACTCACCTATCGGGATACCAAAAAAGCACCCTCGTCGTAATCCTGATCGGAATCCCCGTCGGAATGCAAAACCCTTTTCCGATGGGGGGTGATCGGAATGTTGGTCGGAATCTAAAACCCCTTTCCAATGGTGTGATCGGAATAACAGTGGAAAATGTAAATAAGCAAGATAAAATAAGCTATGAACCAAATAAGCACTCAACTAAAAACTTGACCAAAACACGTAAAAGAAAAAGCTAATAAACCAAAATTTAAAAACTTTTAAAAACACTAAATGATAAAAATGTTTAAAAATGACTTTTTTATAAAAATAACTTTTATAAACACTTAAGTAAATTTAAGAAAGACACAAATAAGCTATAAAATCAATAATCCAAAACAATCAAAAACATAAAAACATAACACTTAATCAAATAAGCATAACAATAAGCACATAAACATAAAGATTAAGCAAAACAAGAAAGGTAGAATGAGAGATTTATAAAAACTTGATTAAAAATAAGATTAAATAACAAAATTAAAAGACTTACTTGAAATTAAAGGCAAGAAATTAAAGGTGCAAGACAAGGAAATGAAATTGACAACTAAGAAAATGACATGAAATTAAAGGTGGAAGAACTATGTGTCAAATAGTCAACACCTCCTAATGTGTCATTAGGAGGGTATTTATAGGTGATTAGGGAGGTTAGCATGTGTTGCTCCTTTCTTTCTTTTCTCGTCTTTTCGTCTTCTAAATTCTTCGACTTTTTCGACTTTGTCTCGGGATTAATTGAACTCGTCTTATAATTTCTTCATTTATTAGACTTGAGTTCTTCGACTTCATTAAACTTCCGTCTTTAGACTTTTTCTTCGATAAACCTTCAGAATAGGCCTTGGACTTCCGTTCTTTTTGCACTCTTGATCTTTTTGACTTCGTCTTTTGTCTTTATCTTCGATAAAAGCCCGTGAAAGCCCGTGTTTTCTTCCCTTTTCACATTTTGATCCTAAATCACAACAAAAACACAAACCACGCATAATTCTGACATTTACGACATAAAATACACATTTTGGCTTGGTTATTATTATAATTAAGTGGTGAAAGGATAAGTGTTTTCACACTTATTAAATCCCCTACACTTGATCATTGCAATGTCCTCATGCAATGCGTTAATTACAAAGCGAGTTTTACATTTTCCATAATAATCAATCCATATTGGCCTTTATTAAAGAGATAGAAAACAAGTAAAAAGATTAAAGACTTACCTTAGGGTTTTGGAATGTCATGAATGATTATCACCCTTAAGTTTCATGTTCCCCATACCAAGCTTAAAAACGAGATCATTGTTATTATAAGTTAGCAAACTATCACAAACTCATGTGGGCCAATTATTTACTTAGACTCCTTTATTCCTAGGTGTATCTCTTATATTTTATTGTTGTCTTGAATGATCACGAGGATGCATTGTTGACTTATTTCGATAGTTATTTAGGCTGAAAATAAAGTAGGACGATTTAATCAATAGTTAGCTAAAGGACAAAATCTTTTAAAACTACTTCTCGGGACCTCATAAAGTTCATATCTTGGCATAACTGCTTCACGATTTGAGACCTTTCTCGGACCGATATTTGGCAGTGACTTCATACTTCAAATCTTGAGAGACGTTCATGAAATAATGGTCTTCTCTTCATAATAGGAATTTCTTCACTTGAACTTTTTGAGAGATTCTTCATATTTGGACAACGACTTCTTCATTTTTCTTCAATCTTTATTTGGGATTTTGATATACAACGATCCGCCTCCTTTTAGGACTTGGATCTATTTATCCTCATACCTTGTCAGGGCCTTTTTGGATAGACTTCTCCATGATCTTTAGGGGAGTATTTGCTTTTCGTCATGTGTCTTAATCCTTCATATTGATTTTTGATAAATGATTCTTCACATCACTTGGGATCTTTAGCAACTAAATGTAGCCCTCTTGCCTTGTTAGGACCTTTTCGGACTCGCCAATCTTCGCATCCCGCTTCAATAAGTTATGCCTTGGCTATGAACTCTAATTAATACCGAGCAACTTTTAAACGATCTTGTGCTAGAAGCTAAGTAACTTTTCAAATCGTACAACCTTACTTATTGCAAATATATTTATTAACAAGCGACGGGAGAAAAGGCTCATAATTAACTCATATAAATTCATGAAAGAATACCAAACTTATAACTGACTCTATCATCTCTCGTTCTCCACAATTTAAAATCTCAAGGAATAAGACTCGTGGATGCTTAGCCTATTAAATCAAAGTTTTGGGTTTTCAAGTCATCTATTGGATCTTGTAACTTCTTAGACTTTTTCAAGTTTAGAATTCGCATTTTAAAGTTCCCTTGATAAACGACTCTCTAGGATCAATTATAGGAACTTGCGAAAAGTTCTTGTTCTTAACCCGTAAGAGTTAAGACTTTCGCGTTTTAAAGTTTCATATATAAAAGCCTAGCAAAACTTGACTTAAACACGTTAAGGATACTAGCTAGAGTAAACTCGGATAAGTAAACTCGGGTTGAGTCAAAAGATTCATGACGTTGAAAAATTAAAACTACTTTATTAAAATTTATTCTAGCAACGAAACAAAATAACAATAACAAAGGTAAAACTACTAGGCCAAAATAGATCAAAAATTTTGAAAATTGTCGAAAAATCAATTTTTCCGGTTAAAATGAGGACAAATGCATGGAAAAGCCCACTTAACTTCGATAGAAGTCCCCCCTACACTTAATATAAACATTGTCCTCAATGTTTAAGCGTGTGGAAGTAAACTCCCCTACACTTAGGGCATTGTGCACTTTGTTTAAATCTTGCAAAGGAAGATACAACTAAAGTGATTCCTATTTTAATATTAAAGAATATAAAATAGTGAATCAAAAGAGTTTAGGATAAAACCGGGAAGACAGGAACACGGAATCACGGGTCGTCAAAAGTCATCAAGAATGGATCTTTGAAAGCTCGAATCCCTGCTCATGATAAGAAAGAAAACAACAAACACATACTAGGGTCTCCCCCAACACTTATTATAAGAACAAAAGGAAAAGGATAGATAATGCGGGTTGCCTCCTGAGAAGCGCTTGTTTTTGGTAACCGAGTCGTGAGCCTGACTCGACCTTGATTAGCATAGGAAGAAGCTTGAAACATATCCACCGGGATCAAATACATGGTTTTCATCCTTCAAGTAGCACAAGCGTAAGGCGAACAAGGCAAGCCAAAGAAGAGTAGGCAAGGTTCCCTTAAGTAAAGATGGAGCACGATGGTAGCAAGTGTGATGAGGTGCAAGCATATCTCCATTGTTTCCAAAAATCTTTCCTTTTATTTCATCAGATGGATACTAAGATGGCTTGAAAATTTCAATACCGGGATCGAACACCTTTTCCTTTAGGGGAAAATAACACTCAGGCTCAGTAAACCTTGAAGAAGATCCGCTCATAAATCTCACAATCTCATCCTCAGAAGGTGGATAAAGAGGTGTCAAGACATAAGTACTGCGGATATCGGTGTCTTCCGGCTTCTTCTCCTTTGAAACGGGTTTCTTCATATCCGAAAGAGGATAAAGAGCATCATCAAAGTCCAAAGGAGGAGAATCATTCTCATTTGGGAAGTAAGTGTTGATAAAAGTAGCAAAGTCTTCCTCAAATGAGTAGTCATTTAAAGTAGGATCAAGCATTGTTGGTGGAGGATCTTCATCAAAAGTAGGTGCAAGGTCATCATGTGAAGAATCACTCGAAAGAGTATCGACATCACCAAAGTCATCATAAGTTGGCATGTCTTTACTCAGAAGTAAAATCATCAGAATCATCCATATCAGAACTAGAATCGTCATCATAGTCATCAAAAATTGGAGGAGACTCATGAATTGTTGGAGGATCTAACTTGGAGAGAGAATCATCCACATTATCTTTGAACAATGGATTATCATAGCACGAATCGAAAAGAGGATTATTGTAGACGACAAAATCATCAAGCACATTAATCATATTCGCTAATTCTATTCCATTTGATTTGGTTGTGATCTTCCCCATTTTAAAAACTTGTACTTCATTCCCGACCCCTAAGATTAGCTCACCTTCAGCAACATCGACTAATGCTTTTCCGGTTCTTAAAAATGGCTGACCAAGTATTAATGGAATACGAGGGTCTATTAAATAATCAACAACAACAAATTCGACCGGAAAAGTTAAGGTGCCAACTTTAACAAACACATCTTCAGCAATACCAACGGGGTAAGCGAGAGTGCGATTTTCTAGCTCAAGAGTCATCTTTGTTGGTGTAAGGTCGGGTAATGATAACTTTTTCCAAACACTTAAAGGCATTAGATTTATACTTGCCCCGAGATCAGCTAAGGCAGTAAATTCTTCGGTTTTGTTAAAAGTACATGGTAGCACAAAACGACCGGGATCTCCAAGTTTTTCCTGAAGTTATTTAAGAAGGACTGCAGAACAGTTTTCATTCAATCGAGTATTAACAAACTCGACCATCTTCTCCTTCTTGTTAAGCAATTCCTTGAATGCTTTGACGAATTTTGGCATTTGGACAAGTGCTTCAACGAGGCTAATGTTGAAACTCATTTGAGAGATCATCTTCATAAAAGAAGTGACTTGAGCATCCTCTTTAGTAAGTAATATTGAAATTAGGAATTATGATTTTGCTCTCCCTTCATTAACAAATCAATTACAATATATAATCTCTGGAAGATTATCTAGAAGATAAAATGTAAATGGGCTAAGCCTATTAAGAATAATAAAGCCAATGGGCTAACATAAATATCATCTAACACTCCCCCGCAGTTTGAGCGGGAGAGGACCGAACACTCAAACTGGAACGGAATTCTTCAAAAAGCGCAGACGGCAAACCTTTAGTGAAAATGTCAGCATATTGGTAACGGGATGGCACATGAAGAACACGAACCTGACCTTGAGCAACCATATCACGAACAAAATGAATATCAATCTCAATGTGTTTGGTCCGCTGATGCTGAACAGGATTAGCAGTCAAATAAACAGCACTAACATTGTCACAATACACAAGAGTGGCCGACAGTATAGGTGTGTGAAGCTCGCGTAGAAGATTACGAATCCATGCAGTCTCAGCAACGGCATTGGCAACGCCACGGTATTCAGCTTCAGCACTCGATCTAGAAAGAGTATGTTGTCGTTTGGATGACCACGAGAGGAGATTATCCCCTAAGAATACACAATAACCAGAAGTAGAACGCCTAGTAGAAGGGCAACCAGCCCAATCAGCATCAGAATACGCTACAAGTGAACCAATAGAGGATGCATAAAGTTGGAGCCCAAAGTCAAGTGTACCACGAACGTAACGTAGAACTCTTTTGAGAGCTGAAAAATGAGGCTCTCGAGGATCATGCATATGTAGACAAACATGTTGTACTGCATAAGAGATATCTGGACGAGTATAGGTGAGATACTGTAAACCACCTGCAAGACTGCGATATAAAGTAGGATCGGAAATGGGATCCCCGTCTGAACCAAGCTTAGACTCTGTGTCAACCGGAGTCCGAGTTGGATTACATGAAGCCATATGTGCCCTATCCAAAAGCTCCAAAGCATATTTCTTTTGAGAAAGGAACATGCCTGTAGAGTCACGTGTAACTGAAATGCCCAAAAAATAATTAAGAGCCCCTAAGTCAGTCATATCAAACTCTTTATGAAGAGAGGATATAATACGTTGAAGTAAATCTGTAGAAGAAGCCGTCAGTATGATATCATCCACATAGATCAATAAATATGCAACCTCACTACCATGCCTATAGATAAACAATGAGGAGTCACATCGACTTGGCGAGAAACCCACCCTTAGAGCATAACCTGCGAACCGTTGAAACCAAGCACGTGGTGCTTGTTTCAAACCATATAGAGACCTCTGTAAGCGACAAACATGATGTGGAAACCTAGCATCCACAAAACCTGGGGGCTGATACATGTAAACTGTCTCGGAAAGATCACCGTTAAGAAAAGCATTCTTAACATCAAGCTGATGAATGGGCCAATTCCGAGATAATGCAAGACTAAGGACCGTACGAATAGTAGCCGGTTTAACCACCGGACTAAAAGTTTCATCACAATCAACCCCAAACTGTTGGCTACGTCCGTTAGCCACGAGACGAGCCTTATACCTGCTCAACGAACCATCAGCATGATATTTATGCCGAAACAACCACATAGATCGAACCACATTCACATTAAGTGGTTTCGGAACAAGAATCCAAGTACTGTTTTTAATTAATGCATTATATTCATCATACATAGCATCTCGCCAGTTAGGATCAGATAAGGCAATAGATGGAGACTTTGGAACAGGAGAAATATGAGAGACATGACCTTGAAAACGAGGATTGGGCTTAACAGTACCGGCTTGGGCACGTGTGGCCATAGGATGAGTTCGGGTTGAGGTGTTTTGGGTTGTAGGATGGGTCGTAGGTTGGTTCGTAGGTTGGGTCGTGGGTGAAGAAATATTTTCGGTGGTGGTAGGCGGTTGGGTAGCAGTCGGAGAGGTGGAGTGGGTGGAATGGGCCAAGGTTGGTGTCAGGTCGAGAAGAGTATTAGGCTCATTTTGAGTTGTGTGGTTAGGCTCATTTTGAGTTGTGTGGTTAGGTTGATTTTGAGGCGAGTGATTGTGGTCAATAATGTGTCGGGTGATAAGAGAGGATGTGGTGTCTAGAAATGTGTAAGATGGTGGGTTTGTGGATTTTATCGAACCATATGGAAATTGAAGTTCATCAAATGTAACATGACGAGAAAGAATGATTTTGTTGGTGGAGAGGTCAAGACATCTATACCCGCGGTGATAAGCGGGATATCCCAAAAATATACAAGGAGTGGCACGTGGTGCAAGCTTATGTGGGGAATCGAGATATGGGTAACAAAGGCAACCAAAGATACGTAAACGTGAGTAGTCCGGTTGTTTGTTAAATAATTTGGTGCATGGTATTTCATTTTGAATGGCAGAGGAAGGAAGGAGATTAAGTAAGTAGGTAGCCATATGTAAAGCCTTGACCCAAAAGGTTGGTGGAAGGTGAGCTTGAAAAAGAAGGGTACGAATGACATTATTAATTGTTCGTATCATTCGTTCCGACTTTCCATTCTATTGAGAGGTTTTAGGGCAAGAAAATCTAACTTGAATGCCATTTTGAGCGAACAAATTTAAAAGATTGTTGTTATCGAATTCACCACCATGGTCACACTGAAAAGCCGTAATGTCACACTTAAATTGGTTATTTACATAAGAGCGAAAATGTAAGAATTTTTGAAACACTTCAGATTTTGTACGTAAAGGATAAATCCACAAGTAATGAGAATAATGATCAAGAAATAACACATAATATTTAAAACCACCAGAACTAACAATTGGAGAAGTCCAAATATCTTAGTGAACAATTTCAAAACAACGAGAAACAACAGAATTTGAACTAGAAAACGGGAGTCTCACATGTTTTCCAAGTTGGCATACGTGACAAATATGAGAAGACTTCTCTTTTTTACAAGAAATATACTCACGAGAAACAAGAGAACGCAACACTTCTTCCCCGGGATGCCCGAGGCGTTGGTGCCAGGTTGAAGGACTAACAGAAAGCAAAGCATGAGGAATAGGAGAAGGTTGGGTGACTGGGTAGAGATCTCCTGAACTATCACATCTGAGGAGGATATGACGGGTCAAAAAATCCATGAAAGAGAAACCAAATGCATCAAATTCAACAGTGCAATTATTATCCCTAGTAAACTGACGTACAGAAATAAGATTTTTGATGATATTCGGGGTGACAATAACATTTTGTAAGTGTAAAGGGCGATGAAAGGTAGGCAAGATGCTATGACCGGTGTTAGTAACAAGTATTGATTTACCATCACCAACACAAACAGATGGATATAAACATTTATTATAAACAGTATTTAAATTACTCGTATGCAAATTTAAATGAGATGATGCACCTGTATCCATATTCCATGTGGGATCTTGAGTAACCATGGTGCTAAAGGCACTTGGGAGCATAGGCTGTGCTTCGACTAGATTACCCGCTGAAAAGGATGGAATATTGGTCGAAAGCATATACTGATAACCTTGTGTATTAAACATATTGCTTAATTATACACAAACCAATCTGACTTTTTTTTATTTTTTTTTCACTGCCGCGCCTCAACAACCACAAAGAAAAATCATATACGATGTTTTCTTCTTTTGGTCTTACCCACACTTTTTGGAAACCAGCCACCAATAGAATAACAACTCTGACTTCTAACTTTTGACTTTTGTGTAATGTTGATCCTTTATGGATCTATCTACACGTGTAGAGACAAAGCCCAACAAAAACAATACAATGATAGATAATACAATGAATGATCTCTTTCTGCTCCTCGATGTGATTCCAAACCTTTTTTTTTAACTAACGGAGAGGGAGAGAGGAATACGGAGATAGAGAGAAAAATTAGGAAAGGATCGATGCTCTTGATACCATATTGAAATTAGGAATTATGATTTTGCTCTCCCTTCATTAACAAATCAATTACAATATATGATCTCTGGAAGATTATTCTAGAAGATAAAATGTAAATGGGCTAAGCCTATTAAGAATAATAAAGCCAATGGGCTAACATAAATATCATCTAACAAGTAATTTGCACTTGTCTAACCGAGAAGGATAAGGGATGTTGGGTTTAGGTGGTGTGGTTGTAGCCGGTAAAGGTTGAGATGTTGAAGGTTGAGAAGTAGAAGGTTTAGAGGTGGTAGGTGGGGTTGGTGGAGGGTTTTGTTTAGGTACTTCTTTCGTGAGAGGTGGAGACGGTAATGGAGAACTAGTTGTTGGAGCATAATTTGGTTAGGCCGGTTCGACGACTCTCCTGGGCCGTTCGTCGTCTTTCCGGATCCTGAGTAATGCTGCAAACAAAGGTAAACCGGTTAGACGTGGACCCGAGGCCGGAGCCCCGGGGTCCACCTCCGACGGTCAAGTTAGTATCGGGATGATATATTGTATAAGAGGTGTAGTTGTGAGAGAGAACATGTTGTAGAATGAGACCCCTAGCCTTGTTTATATAGTGCTAGGGTTTCTTGAAGGGTAAGTTAGGTGTGTGTGGGCCGCGGGCCTGTTGGGCCGGGCCGAATACCGACTGTACGTCGACATGTCCCCCAGTCTAGTATGATATGGTCCATGATCATGTTATGCTAGACTCATTCGTGTATCATGCTCACTAAACAACCGCGTGCGGTTTGCTGCTAGAACATCCTCGTGGGTTGTCCGTAACATATGGCTCCACTCGTAATGGGCTACTTTTAGCGATAAGATGATGGTTTGGGATTACGAATAGTGAGCATAGCCACTATACGTCATCATGTCCCCCCAGTCTAGTATGTGAGGTTGTCACCGAGGTTACTAGACTTTACACCATATCCGCTACTTTTAAGTATATCCACGTCGAAAGAAATGGGAAAACACGTATACGTAAGACGGGCGGTTGTGCTCGAATGCTTGGTTTCCCGTGATTAGATGGTAAGGACCCCGTAAGAAGAAAACGTGTTCTATAGCCGGGGTAACACTGGCATTGGCAAGGTATCATTCTTATTCATCCCTAACGTGAGGATGATAAGAAGGTTTTGTAAATGTGGAGGTGGAACCCGTATGCTGCATCGTGAATATTTAAAGGCGTACCTTGTATACCCACTAATGATGCAGCATAGTGCGAATATTTTATTCGGCTTAAGGACAACAGAAGGCGTATCTCTGTGGCAAGTTGATGCGGATATTTACATCCGTCTTATGACCACGACTTAGATAATGACTTAAAAACTTTCACGATTTTTCCTACACTAAACACGGTTGATCAGGCCCCGTCCAATTAAGGTCAAAAAATGTAAAATTTTGCAAAATCATTCCGTAGTCGGGCAAAGTAATTTATCATGGAAGGCGTACTTCCACAACAAAGACATGAACCAACGGAAGACGTACTTCCGTGGCAAAAAGTATGAGCCAATGGAAGACTTGCTTCCATGGCAAACGATGAGACAGCAGAAGATGTACTTCCATGGTAAAAATAATAAGCTAGCGGAAGACGTACTTTCGCGGCAAAGTAATGACCAAACGGAAGGAGTACTTCCATGATGAAAAGGATGAGCCAGTGGAAGGAGTACTTCCACGGCGAAGATAACACGTGGAAGAGTACTTATGAGCCAGTGGAAGAGATACTTCCACGGCGAAAATAATGAGCACGTGGAAGAGATACTTCTACGGCAACGATAATGAGCACGTGGAAGAGATACTTCTACGGCAACGATAATGAGCACGTGGAAGAGATACTTCCACGGCAAAGATAATACGCTAGTGGAAGAATTACTTCCACGGCGAAGATAATACGCCAGTGGAAGAATTACTTCCACGGCGAAGATAATAAGCACGTGGAAGGAATACTTCCACGGCGAAGACAATAAGCCAATGGAAGTAGGACTTCCACGGCGAAGGCAATAAGCACGTGGAAGAGATACTTCCACAGGGAAGACAATAAGCCAGTGGAATGAGTACTTCCACGGCGAAGACAATAAGCCAGTGGAAGGAGTACTTCCACGGTGAAGACAATAAGCACGTGGAAGAGATACTTCCACAGCGAAGACAATAAGCCAGTGGAATGAGTACTTCCACGCGAAGACAATAAGCCAGTGGAAGGAGTACTTCCACGGCGAAGACAATAAGCACGTGGAAGAGATACTTCCACGGCGAAGGACAATGAGCACGTGGAAGAGATACTTCCACGGCGCATGAATAAGCACGTGGAAGAGATACTTCCACGGCTAAGGATAATGAGCATGTGGAAGAGATACTTCCACGGCGAAGGACAATAAGCCAGTGGAAGGAGTACTTCCACGGCGAAGACATAAGCCAGTGGAAGAGAGTACTTCCACGGCGAAGACAATAAGCACGTGGAAGAGATACTTCCACGGCGAAGGACAATGAGCACGTGGAAGAGATACTTCCACGGCGCATGAATAAGCACGTGGAAGAGATACTTCCACGGCTAAGGACAATAAGCCAGTGGAAGGAGTACTTCCACGGCGAAGACAATAAGCCAGTGGAAGGAGTACTTCCACGGCGAAGACAATAAGCCAGTGAAAGGAGTACTTCCACGGCGAAGACAATAAGCACGTGGAAGGAGTACTTCCACGGCGAAGACAATAAGCACGTGGAAGAGATACTTCCACGGCGAAGGACAATGAGCACGTGGAAGAGATACTTCCACGACGCATGAATAAGCACGTGGAAGAGATACTTCCACGGCTAAGGACAATAAGCCAGTGGAAGGAGTACTTCCACGGCGAAGACAATAAGCCAGTGGAAGGAGTACTTCCACGGCGAAGACAATAAGCACGTGGAAGAGATACTTCCACGGCGAAGGACAATGAGCACGTGGAAGAGATACTTCCACGGCGCATGAATAAGCACGTGGAAGAGATACTTCCACGGCGAAGGACAATGAGCACGTGGAAGAGATACTTCCACGGCGCAGGATAATGAGCACGTGGAAGAGATACTTCCACGGCGCATAAATAAGCCAGCGGAAGAGGTACTTTCGTGGCAAAGGAATAAGCGCGCGGAAGGAGGACTTCCGCGGCGAAGGAAAAAGCCAATGGAAGAGATACTTCCATGGCGCAAAACAAGCGCGCGAAAGGAGTACTTCCGCGGCGAAGAGAATAAGCCAATGGAAGAGATACTTCCATGGCAAAGGAATAAACCGGCAGAAGGCGGACTTCTGCGGCAAAGGAATATATCCAAAGATATTTACGTGTCATGCACGGAAATAGTGGTATTATTATACCCTGGTAGTCCCCCAAGTTTAATGGTGCTAAACTCGATTAGTAATATTAAACTTAATCAATTATTCAAAAAATTACGGTCGCGTAGACCAACGCGAATGGACGTACCATAGCTGCGTACAAAAAATAGAAATTGGGTTCGAACGTGCGAACCAACGCGGATGGGTCTTGCCATAACCGCGAATTGTCACATAGTATAAGACTTATCTTAACTAACTTATGGGATGAGCTATGCCACTACGTGCGGCGTACGGCTACTACCATAAGGACGTTCAAAGTTTTGACAAAATTTTGTTAGACGTGCACAGTGTGTCTTTTAACAAGTCCAGCTCGGGAGGCACGGTATGTTTTTAAAACTTACTACAACGTCTTGTGAGCAAGGTGTCTAACAAGGATACATGATCCGTGGTCGTTGGGGTTGCATCCCTCTTACACGACAAGTTGAATTATTAGGTTCACTCAATCCTCTTATTCCACCTGGGAACGATGTGTACATGTACGCCCGTAGGCTGAAGATGTTCGAATGTACGAACTAGCATATATATAAGTATATATATATATAGGTATCATAAGCAATCACTTAATACTAGACATGAAAATATGTATCTAGATACGTATTGAAAGAATGCGAGCATTTATCGTAATAAAAGGAAATCCACGCAAAGCTAGAAGATATATAAAATATCTTGTTATCAAGTTAAAAGATATACATAATATCTTTTATTAATGTGAAAAATATAAGTAATATCTTGTTACCTATTTAATAAGATATACGAAATTAATTTGAAAAATATTGACAATATATTTCGCTAAATTTAAAAGATTCTAAAGATATGCGTAATATATTTTATTAATATAAACAATATATACGAACATGCGGATTAATATGGAAGACACGGCTCATGACCGCAATGAAAAAATAAAATATGACCGAACATATAGACAAATACGACTGGACATACCATGACCGCGAATAAAAAATAAAATAATTGCTGAATGTGCAGATGAGTGCGGATGGACGAGCCATGACTGCGAATAGCGATATTATTACGTCGTGTCGCGACATATATATGAAAAATATATTTAATCAGATAAAAAGACATATGCAATATCTCCTTACCAATATAAAGATATATGTAATATCTTTTATTAATATACAAAAATATTGATAGTATATTTTTTTTGACTTTAAAAGATATGGACAATACTTTATAAATTTGAATATATCGGAATACACGCTTACCCAATTTAAGAGATAATTAATATCTTTAATTAATATGAAAAATATCAATAATATTTTTTAAATATAAAAGATATAGGTAATATCTTTTATTAGTTAGAAATTATAGGTAATATCTTACTACCTATTAAAAGATATGGATAATATATTATCCCTTTAAAAAAATATAAGAGTACATCTTTGCCAAATTTAAAAGATAAATTATATCTTCTTATTAATGTAAAAGATATGCGTAATATCACTTAATTATATAAACAAGCATGTGGGTTAGCGTGAATGGGCGCGGCTCATGACCGCAGTGAAAAATAAAATATTTCGGAGCATGCGGACGAGCGCGGCTTGACACTCCATGATCGCGGATAAAAAATAAAATAAAATACGCTGAATGAGCGGACTATCGGGGAAGGACATGACTCATAACCGCGGATGAAAACAACAAAGATAATATCTTTGATAAATTTAAAATATATTGGCAAATCGTGTTACCAATTTAATGCTAGTACTTGTTACCGAAAAAAAAAACATTCTTTTCTGAAAAAAGATATCGAGATCGATAGTAGCATAATATAGTGCTTTGCGATGAAAATCAAAGCGACCCAAGTTTATCCGTGTAGAACTCGTTTATGAATGGCAAAAAGTATTGTTTAATAACCATGGCCAAAATATTGCCCCACCAAAAATAACGTGAACAAAATCATTCGCATATCATTATCATTGATCCATTGTCCATATGTATGCATATTTTAGTTGCAAATAAACAAAATCATTCACAGATTATTATCATTATTTTAGTAATAATGATCGCGAAAAAATTGCCCCACCAAAATAACGTGATGCGCATTTATTTGTTTAATCGAAAGATAAATAAGGTTAGAGTTACCGACTTTCCGCATTGATCTTTGCTTATCGGTAGTACGAGACCACATAACATGGTTTAGTCAGGGTCCCACGGATGGCGCCAACTTGTTGGAGCATAATTTGGTTAGGCCGGTTCGACGACTCTCCTGGGCCGTTCGTCGTCTTTCCGGATCCTGAGTAATGCTGCAAACAAAGGTAAACCGGTTAGACGTGGACCCGAGGTCGGAGCCCCGGGGTCCACCTCCGACGGTCAAGTTAGTATCGGGATGATATATTGTATAAGAGGTGTAGTTGTGAGAGAGAACCTGTTGTAGAATGAGACCCCTAGCCTTGTTTATATTGTGCTAGGGTTTCTTGAAGGGTAAGTTAGGTGTGTGTGGGCCGCGGGCCTGTTGGGCCGGACCGAATACCGACTGTACGTCGACACTAGTACTAGGTGTGGTAGTAGGAGGGATAAATGGGGGTGTAGTAGGTGTAGATGGAGTAACGGGAGGAGGGGTAGAAGGTCCTACTAGAGTTTCTCCACTTTGTGTAGTAATAGCACTCACATTCGCTCTTGGGTTGGTGACGGTATTTGAAGGAAGAGAGCCTGAAGTAGAGGGTTGAGTAGTTGGTAAGAAACTAGCTAGCATATTCTTCAAATCATTTGTTTGATTGCTAAAAGAGGTTTGTATATCATGTGGAAGCTCGGATCTAATATCATTCCCTTGCTTAGTGATATCTCCTTTCAAGTTGATGATTTGGCTTTGCAGATTCTTGATTTGCTCTCCTTGGGTCCTTATGAAAGTTTCCACATCTTTATTAATGGGTGGTGCTTGCGGAGCGGGTGGGTGATAAGGATTAGAAGCTCGAGGTGGGTTTTGATTGCTTCTATTGTAGTTGTTGGGGTTGTGGTTTTGAGGAGAAAAATCGGGTGAAAGAAAGTTGTTAGAACGGTAACTTAGCAAGTTACGATCACCTTGAGGTCGAGCTTGATGGATTTCCATTGAATAGTTACCATAAGCTGCATACATGTTTTCCGGATTGTCATGAGTAGAAGGACAATCAGTGTATGAATGAGGACCCCCGGAAATCTCACAAGAAGTTGCTACAGCTTTAACTTGTTGTTGTTGATTTGTAGCCAAGAGTTGCATATTTTTGCTCATTTTGACCATTGCGCGGGTCAATTCAGTGATATCAGGGTTTGAAGAAGTAGAAGACGCATTGACTCTCGGGTTATTCCTTGAAGATGCGGATGAATCCCAATTTTTATGATGAGTAGTCATGTTCTCTATAAGCTCTCTACACTCCTCGGGTCTTCTTTTCATAAATGTGCCACCGGCGGCTGCATTAATCGTATCACGATCACGAAAAGTTAAACCATTGTAGAAAGTATCAATCAAAGTAACGGGGAGCATGTTATGGTTTGGACATCGATCAATCAAAACATTATCGTTCCCAAGCATCAAAAAGTGATTCATCGGGTTCTTGAGTAAATCCACTAATTTGATTTTGAAGGCTTGTGACGATGGATGGTGGAAAGTAGCGCGACAAAAACCGTTGAGTCATCTCATCCCACGTATGAATTGAATTCTTCGGAAGACGATCAAACCATTTTTCAGCATGGTGGGATAAGGTGTGTGGAAATAGGAGAAGGCGAAGAAAATCCATAGTAACACCGGGCAACTTCATGCTTTGAGTTACGGTAATGAACTTGTCGAGGTGTTTGTTGGCATCATCATCCGGCAATCCGCGAAATGGACAAGTGTTCTGCACTTGTTGGATCATGTGATGCTTCAACGAAAACTCTGGAGCCGTGATTTGCATCGGCGCAATCGGTCCTCCGCGTCCATTCATCGTAGGTTGACACAGCTCCTCCATCGTTCGAAGGTCGGGTGGGGGAACATTGTTGTTGTTATTCGTGTTGGGGTGGGGTGGATTATTGTTGTTGTGTACACCAGCCATAACTAAATCTTCACGAGTCTCGGGCTCTAAATAAGATGAAGATCTAGTACGCATACACCTATAAAAGAAAAAGAAAAAGATACCAAAGAAATAGAGAATATATATATACTTATAAAAATAAAATCTTTTTGGTGCAAAACTTTGAAAAATAAATGCTTTTTATATGTTTTTTAATGTTTTTGGATTCTTTTTTTATTTATCTTTTTGAAAATTTTTAATTTTTATGGATTTTTGGAAATTTTTAGACAAGAAAGATAACGTTCACGAGTGAACGGATCCCAAAATTCAACTCATCTCTCACAGAAAACCGTTAATCTTTACGAAAAGAGCCGGGCAGCAGCGCCATTTAATAACTGGGTTTTGCCTCGTATGAAAAAGATTCGTTGTTCCAGTCTATTCGAATTGATTACTGGTTTAAGTGCGACTCGGTCGTCTTTTGGTGAAAACAAATAATAGATTTGGTCGTTGTAGTAAAAATAAATGTGCAAAACGTTAAAGTAAATGACAGGTGATTAAAAGTAAAACTAATTAAAAAGTAATTGTGCAAAATTTAAAACTTTAAAAGTAAATTAATTAATGACGAGAAATTAAAGCTTGACGAAAAGTAAATTTGACAAGTTAATAAAAATGAAAGTAAAATTGACAATTTAATAAAAATGCAAACTTGAAACTTAAACTAAGGCAAAATAAAAAAAACAAAACCTACCGTCAGAATACCCTCCATCGGAATCCCATCGGAATCCGATCGGAATGTTATGCTTACCTCGCTTATCGGAATAAGGTCGGAATGATCCTATCGGAATGTGAGGAACAGAAGCTATCGGAATACAATCGGAAAGCTTCTATCGGAATATTGTCGGAATCACCAGTCGGAATGAAGGTTTACCTCACCTATCGGAATACCAAACAAGCACCCTCGTCGGAATCCTGATCGGAATCCCCGTCGGAATGCAAAACCCTTTTCCGATGGGGGGTGATCGGAATGTTGGTCGGAACCTAAAACCATTCCGACCGTGTGATCGGAATAACAGTGGAAAATGCAAATAAGCAATATAAAATAAGCTATGAACCAAATAAGCACTCAACTAAAAACTTGACCAAAACACGTATAAGAAAAGCTAATAAACCAAAATTTAAAAACTTTTAAAAACACTAAATGATTAAAATGTTTAAAAACGACTTTTTTGTAAAAATAACTTTTATAAACACTTAAGTAAATTTAAGAAAGACACAAATAATCTATAAAATCAATAATCCAAAACAATCAAAACATAAAAACATAACACTTAATCAAATAAGCATAACAATAAGCACATAAACATAAAGATTAAGCAAAACAAGAAAGGTAAAATGAGAGATTTATAAAAACTTGATTAAAAATAAGATTCAATAACAAAATTAAAAACGTACTTGAAATTAAAGGCAAGAAATTAAAGGTGCAAGACAAGGAAATAAAATTGACAATTAAGAAAATGACATGAAATTAAAGGTGGAATAACTATGTGTCAAATAGTCAACACCTCCTAATGTGTCATTAGGAGGGTATTTATAGGTGATTAGGGAGGTTAGCATGTGTTGCTCCTTTCTTTCTTTTCTCGTCTTTTCGTCTTCTACATTCTTCGACTTTGTCTCGGGATTAATTGAACTCGTCTTATAATTTCTTCATTTATTAGACTTGAGTTCTTCGACTTCATTAAACTTTCGTCTTTAGACTTTTTCTTCGATAAACCTTCGGAATAGGCCTTGGACTTCCGTTCTTTTTGCACTCTTGATCTTTTTGACTTCGTCTTTTGTCTTTTTCTTCGATAAAAGCCCGTGAAAGCCCGTGTTTTCTTCTCTTTTCACATTTTGATCCTAAATCACAACAAAAACACAAACCACGCATAATTCCGACGTTTACGACATAAAATACACGTTTTGGCTTGGTTATTATTATAATTAAGTGGTAAAAGGATAAGTGTTTTCACACTTATTACACTTGCACAATTCTTAAAACCAAACTTTGGAACTTCAATTTCATAAACTTAGAACATTAACAAACATAAAATAAAGGTGGTGCTTGGAATTCGTCAACAACATCAAACTTTTTTCATTCACTTAGAAAACAAGATTTACAGATTTGTGACCTAAGGAAAACCAAGAACAAGTTAGAATGCTAAGTGCTAAACCCTTTAAAAAGAGGGTGTACAATGAGTCCTACAAAGTTGAAAACATAAAACCCTAGTTGCTTGAAGTCCCAAAATGCCCCTTTAATTTTGAATTTTGGTTGACTGAATTGGACTTTGGAGCTGTTACATGTGACAATTCTTGTTGTTATGTGATCTTGGACGTCCAATATGTGCTTTGGAAGTAAGCTTAGATGTGGGGCGTTGATCTTCTAGCAATTCTTGTCATCTTCCCAAAAGTGTATGTAGGGGTGGTTCATGTGAAATATGGGGTGATGAGGTGGCATGTTTAAGAGTTGGGTTATGATTAATAAACCCTTAATCACTAATCTGGATGAGATTAGGGTTTAATTCACAAAGGTTAGAAAAACTCCAAATCGTGTTCTTGAGTGAATAGTGACAGATTTGATCTTGTTTAGTTTTTGAAAATGTGTTAGGCGCGTGTTTAATAACTAATTAAATAGTTAGTTATAAACAAGTGTTAGTGGTTTGTGATGTGGCAGTTTGGTGGCATGTGATTGGAGGAAAAGAGTGAGTAGGGCACGTGGCAGGCTATGGTTGGTCTAGGTAAGTATTAATGTTGGTCAGATTAAACCCCTCTTCTTTGCTTTTGTTTTCATTTCAAGTTTCAACATGCATAATCCGTATTCCTTTGTTGTTGATGTTTTGGAATTTATACTTTGGCCACATAATGTTTTCCAAAGTATAATCTGTAAAACCTCTGATTTTACCTTATTGACTTTCTCAACTGTTGTACTCTTTATTTTTGGAATCTATATAATTCCACTTTTATATTACTTATTGTTAATCATATACCTTTGTCATACCATATTTCATATTTATTTGTACCTATATATGAACCCTTAGTCATTATTGACTACTCTGGCAATTGACTGGCCACCTGAATAAACAAGGACTCATCACCTCAGTACACATTTTGGGATAAACTATAACTTTACTTAATTAATTTATTAACTACTTGAACTTATTTTTATATGTATATATATTTACATATATTTCATATTATGAATAAACACCTAATACTTTAAAACAATGTACATTATTTCACATTTTCATTTATTTACTTTATTCAAGTAAAATACTTATAATGATACATTCATTATATACTTTCACTAAATTACCTAAAGGTGTAACTAAAATACCTATAAACTTACAAAGGCATACAATATATATAATACAAGGACTATTATTATCTTCCAACACTTGATACAAGTTAACACAATTCTCATAAACATACCTATGTGTGCCGTGTATATATACATACTTACACATCCATAATGACTTTGCTAACTTGCAAGCAAGCATAAACATGTACATCCACTATGTATACTATGTCTTACACTTTCCTTACACACCTTACCCCTTTTCATACTTCACCATACCTAGTCCATACACATACACTATTTGTTGTCATACTTGTCCCCTTTGACTTCTCAAAACCTACGGCTAAACCACCAAAATGGGAAGGAAATGAGTTTTCTAATTTAAGCATGTGGGAAATCCTACACTATATCTTGCATGATATCTAACAATATCTTGCAAATCCTCCCAAGATACATTAGTACAAAACCAATATCCACCAAATCTCCCTACATCCTTAATATAGCCGAAACACACACACAACACAAAGCATTTGAAATCAATCTCACTTCATTTCTCTCTCAAGAACACACGGCTAGAGCATTTACACCATAACCAAGATCTTTCAAGCTCATTTACTATGTCTCAAATCACTTAAATACTAATCATTGTCAACTTCTACAACTACCTTGATCTTTAAGACAACAAAGAAGCCCTAGCTACTCTAGTGAAGGCCACGGCTAAATTTTGCTTACAAGGATTTACTATTGTTGAAATCAAGCTCTCATCCCTACTCATTCTCTTGTCCATTCCTTGAACTATCTAAACAAGTAAGCATCTTAAAACTTACCTTTTAATATCTTTCCTTTCATTCACATAAACTTAAATATGCATATCACTAGTAAAAACTTAATGTTGAAACAAAACCATGAAAACCCTAGACCATATAGGTCACGGCTAAAATGGGTTTATGATTTAAAGTGATGTAAAATCTTGCTAACTATAATGTGTATAACCTTATGAACTTGTTAAACTATAAAAACTATGAAAACCCTAAGCATGCATATATTAGACGTGGGGTTTTATCCCTATGGTTAGTATTGGTTAACTTAGTAATGTTTAAACAAACATAGAAACACTAGATATAACTAGTTGCCTTAGATTGATAATCTCACTATTTTTCCTTATAGAAAATTTAGCTATTAAGCCCACTATAGTAAGCTTGCCTAAATAAACTCCATTTTTGTTAAATAATGTTTTTATAAAACTTTTGGTGTCAAAACTATGACTTTATAAAGTTTCGGATTCAAAACATAGATCTATAAATGTTTTGGACTAAAAATGATGAATATAATACTTTCGGGTTAATTTTGTAATTTTCTTAAGTTTAGGGATCTAAATGAATACTTATAGAAACTCACTTTTCCAAAAAGATAAACATAAGGGTTGATTTTGTAAATTGTCGAGAGTTGAGGGTAGTGTTTTAACACTATCTGAAACTTCAAACATAACACAAGGACTTAAATGGAATTATTACAAGGTTAGGGTGACTTGTGTAACATAATAGGAACCTAGGGACCCCTTTTGCCTTTTGCCGAAACCTAATAGTAACCCTAGGGACCCCTTTTGCCAACATTGTAAACGTTAATAAACCCTAGACAAACCCTAGGGGTGTTTTGGCATAAGCCAAAACTTAAATGGAGCCCTAGGGGGCATTTATGAAACTTCTATTAAACTTAATATAAGCCGAATACCATAAGGACTAAAAGTGACAACTTGTGAAACTGTTATAAACCCGACACGTGTAACTAGGGAGGGACTTGTTTTTCCATTATTTGAAGTTAAACGAACCCTAGGAATATTATATTAATATTGCCGCGGGTATTTTATTTAATCGAGGGACTAAAATGTAATTTTCCTAAACTTAAGTTAAACCCTAATTATATGTATAACGTTAATATTAAAAAGGTAAAACTTAACTAATTGTAAAAGTCCAACGTTCGTTATTTTTACAAACTTATAATGTAATAATTATACAAATATCGGGAACACTAAATTTAACTAAAATGTTATACGTTTTGTAAACCCTATTTATATATATAAGATGTAAATTGAAAATGATTAACTTATAAAAATAAATATATTAAGTATATTTATTTTCACTTTAAATAAATATAAAACTTGCTTTTTATAAATATTTAAATCAGTTTATAAACCATACAAATACGAGGATATTAATTTAACTGGTTAATTAATTTAACAATATTATTTATTTTGTACTTAAAATAAATACTACTATAACTTGTACAACGATGAACTAAATTACAGATATCGTAAAAAAAAGGCTTAAAACCAGTATAAGCATCCACAGACTTGTTCTGAAACTTTTTTGTATTATGTTATGCATTTACTAAGACCTTATAATTATTTAGGTCGTTGACTGTATCGTGAGCATCATATCGGATTTACTTGTGACTATTTGTTGTACTACTGAGGTGAGTTCATGGCCCCACTTTATATATTGACAAACTTTTAAACCTTTTTATGGGGAAGAAAACATGTAACATATTTTATTTAATGGACATAAACTAAACTGCGAAACCTTTGATTGCATTTGCCTATTGTAGATGAACCCGCATGACCCGTGCATCTGAAACTGTTAGAATTATTGAATTACCTGAATGTTATAAATAGATCTATTTGGGATTGGCCATCCCCATCTGGGTGAGTCATGCTCACTGTGCCTAGGCCAGGACAACATATGTTTCACATGTCAGCATTTATTATTTTTGGGTGCCTTTTTATAAGGCGAAGGGTCCTTATTTGTTAAGGGCTTAACTGTTAAGTCTCAGTTTCGGGCAATATGGAAATGTAATTACTTTTTAGTGTTGATGCTTTATGCATTACTACTTCAGTGAATGTTTAATGTCTAAACTTATTTTATTAAACCTGTTAATTCACCAACTTTATGTTGACTCTCTAAGCATGTTTTCTCAGGAAACTGAAGCAGGTATTGGTGTGCATGGAGTCAAGCATCATGATAGGCTGCATTTATAGAGCTCATCTGGGGTTTTATAAACTAGGGAATAATTTAAACTGTTGAATAATGTTTAAGACTATTTTAATAACATTTGCACTTTTATCCATGTAATAAATGTAATGATAATCTTTTATCTGCTGCTCTATACGCTATATGCTGTTGATCCACCTACGTGACGCCCAAATATTATTTCCGCTGCATTTGACTCAATTTGGGGGTGTCACGGAATGGTATCAGAGCGATAGTTATAGAGAACCAATACAAAACTTAAAAAATATAAAAAATAACTTTTTTATATATACTGGACTATAATTGCTTTAAAAATATTTTGGGATTTTCGGGACTAGAATAGTTAAGCATATAGAGTGTAGAGCATACATTCTTACGTGGCTATCTGTGCATTGATTATTAACATCCGGTTGATTAATCTCATAAGTATTAACGTAACCTTTAATATCGTCATATTAAACGGCACTATTATATAATTTAATCATTATTCCCAAATACTTTTAACTTGAGTAAGTTTATACTTATGTCAATTAAAACGTTATTATTTTCAGATTGCTATGACATCACCCACTGATACTCCTTCTGCCGTATCACCGACATCCGTCTTGCATGGATAGATATCTGCCACTGACACAGACGACAGTCACACTTCGGGTGACACCGCTCTCGTTGCTGCACTCATCGCTACTCCACCAGTTTCACCTATTTCCCCCGCAGGGGAAGAGGTTCAGCCGACTGCTGCCCTACCACCCTTACCACCAGTTTCCTCACTTCGGGACTACGCACCCGAGTCTCTGCCGCCTCGTAAGAGGAGGTACGAGGCACCTGTCGACTTTACTTTTGAGGTCGGTGAGGGTTCGGGTGCAAGGCGTGTGGATCCTGTCCAGGCCCAGATCACTGCACTGGCCGCACGCCAGACACAGGATGTTGTAGAGATTCATGCTCTGCTGGCCGATGGATAGCTTGGATGCACTGCTCTGCAGTCGCGTCAGGACCTTCTATGATGGACTATTAGTGCTGAGGCACACGTTGCTCGAGGAGCATGATCCACAACTTACCATTCTCTCTAGTGGTTGCTGGAGAAGAATGGGTTCCTCCGTGAGCAGATCTACCTACTGTAGAGTCAGCAGACTAAGACTCACACCGCTCTCATGTCCATGGAGCATACGCTTGCCATCTTCTTCGATCTCCAGGACATCCGTCACCGGGGATTGACATCAGAGACTACTCATCTTCGGGGAGTTCAGCAGACCCTCAGAGACCAGTTCTTGGAGGCACTTCGACTCCTTAAGGAGACCCGAGATGCCATGACTTCGATGCAGGATGCCATGCAGACACCAGTCGTCTCATCACCACCAGTAGCATCAGCCGTTTCCGAGGAGTCTGTTAGGCATGAGTAGACTAGGTGTACTTGATCTTTTGTACATCATGATAAGCTATTAGGGTTGCATCCCGACTATCATGATATAGGACCTCATGTATTTGTACTTTCTTTTATCAGTTGTATCTTTGTACTGTACTATTTAGATTAGGGATTCATAGATGATGTACTTTATATTATGTGTACCACCATCCCAGACAGGCGGTATGTGCTCTGTCTTGGATTGGTTGTGCAATTTATACTGTATTCCTATTCTAGACAGATGGCATGTACCCCTTTATCTTTGTTATACCCTGTACTGTATTATATTATAAACTTTTAAACATGTTATCCAATTTGTTGTGAAGTCTATGTATGAATTTCTTTTCGTGTATTTATATAAAACTCTGCTAACACCTAAAACTAATGATTTCATTTTTGTGTATAATTATTGAAAAATGGTAATCACTAGAACGAACCCCAACAATGCCGACACTACCCAAAACGTCACTGTTGCCCAACTAAGGGAAATGATTAATCAAGGCATCGCAACTGCGATGGCCGCCAACAGAAACATGGACGATAGTCAAAACTCTAACAACCGCCGAAATAATAAGACCACTAGGGGTTGCCCTTACCCCGACTTTCTAAAATGCAAGCCTTCGTACTACAACGGCAAAGAAGGTGTTGTGGAACTGGTGCAGTGGTTTGAAAGGTTGGAGACTGTGTTCCGCATCAGCGACTGTGCAGAAGAGAACAAAGTAAAGTTTACCACCTGCACATTACTTGAGAGTGCTCTTACTTGGTGGAACTCTGTAGTTTCTACTCTTAGACACGACGCTGCCTTATGCTCTCAACTTGACTGAACTGAAGGAGAGGATGACAGAGAAATATTGTCCAAGGGGAGAGATGAAGAAACTTGAAACCAAATTGTGGGATCTCAGATGCAGGAACAATGACATCACTGCATACAACCAAAGGTTCCAAGAGTCGACTCTAATGTGTACCAGAATGTTTGTGGAGGAGGAAGATAAGATTAAAAAGTATGTTGGTGGACTCCCATACGCCATTCATGACAGCGTGCTCGCATCTCGACCTACTACTGTCGAGAATGCCATCGAGTTCGCTACTGAATTGATCAACAAAAGAGTCCGTACCATATCCGAGAGGCAAACTGACAACAAGAGAAAGGCAGATTAATATTTCCATAGTCAGCAACAGCAGCATCCTAAAAAGCAAAATGTTGGGCAAGTTTGTAGTGATACCACTACAGGGACTAAGTCGTACGTGGGCGCAAAACCTTTGTGCTCCAAGTGCAACTATCATCATACTGTTGATAGCCCATGCCAGACCTGCTACAGATGTGGACAAATGGGTCATTTTGCTAAAACCTGTCGAGTTAATGGTGTCACTCGGGCCCGACCCAATCAAAACACTGGGAACTACAACAACAGGGGCGGATACGATGCCCGTGGGAACGGAAATGGACATCAGGGAAACCACAATGCTGCTGGAGGAAATAACAATGGACCCAAGAAGGGAGTAGTGTGCTATGAGTGTGGAGCACCGGGACACGTGAGACCAGGTTGTCCTAAGCGGGCCAACCAGAACAAGAACAGTGGAGGAGCTTCGTCGAGAGTGTACGTGGTCGGAAATGCAAAAGCCAACCCCGATTCAAATGTCGTTACTGGTACGTTCCTACTAAACAATCCTTATGCATCTGTTTTGTTTGATACTGGAGCAGACCGAAGTTTTATATCCACTGAATTTAGCCAAGTACTAGAAGTCGTTCCATCAATTTTAGATCACTGTTACTCCGTAGAACTAGCTGACGGTAAGACTGTAGATGCTGACGCTATCATTAGAGGTTATACCTTAAATCTTTCTAAACATCCATTCAACATTGACCTTATTCCTGTAACCCTTGGTAGTTTTGATGTTATTATTGGTATGGACTGGTTAGCGAGATACCGTGCAGTCATTGTTTGTGATGAAAAACTAGTTCGTATTCCATGGGGAAACGAAACTTTAATCATTCGAGGAGACGGTAACACCGACCTCACTGACACTAGACTTAGTGTTATCTCTTGTACTAAAGCCCATAAATATTTGTTAAGAGGATGTCCTATCTTCTTGGCCCATATTTCTCAAACAAATGAAGAGGACAAGCCCGAGAAGAAACAAATCAAGGACGTAACTATCGTCCGAGATTTTCCAGAAGTCTTTCCTGATGAGTTTCCAGGCTTACCACCGACTCGACAAGTGGAATTTCAAATCGATTTGATTCCCGGAGCTGCACCTATAGCTAAAGCTCCATACCGGTTGGCACCATTAGAAATGAAAGAACTAGCTGAACAACTCCAGGAACTATCTGACAAAGGATTTATTCGACCCAGTTCCTCACCATGGGGAGCTCCTGTGTTATTTGTCAAAAAGAAAGACGGTTCCTTCCGAACGTGCATCGACTACAGAGAACTGAATAAGTTAACTGTGAAGAATCGTTATCCGCTTCCTCGCATTGATGACCTATTTGACCAACTGCAAGGGTCAAGTGTGTATTCCAAGATTGACTTGGGATCTGGATACCATCAACTAAGGGTCAAGGAGGAAGATATTCCAAAAACAGCTTTTAGAACCCGTTACGGTCATTACGAATTCAAGGTTATGCCATTTGGGTTGACCAATGCACCAGCTATTTTCATGGACCTTATGAACCGTGTGTGCAGACCCTACCTGGATAAATTCGTGATAGTCTTCATTGACGATATACTCATTTATTCCAAGAACGAACAAGAACACGGGGAACATCTGGCACAAGTACTAAAGGTACATCTTTTCATTGACGATAAATTCTCCAAATGTGAATTCTGGATTCCCAGAGTGCAATTCCTCGGTCATGTCATCGATTGTGACGGTATTCACGTAGACCCAACGAAGTTCTAATCTGTCAAGGATTAGGTATCTCCTAAATCACCGACAGAGATCCGCCAATTTCTAGGCCTTGTCGGGTACTACCGCAGATTTATTGAAGATTTTTCCAAAATAGCCAAGCCAATGACCAAACTCACACAGAAAGGAATAAAGTTCGATTGGGGAGAGAAGGAAGAATCAACTTTTTAGCTGATCAAGTAGAACTTGTGTAGTGCACCTATATTAGCCTTGTCTGAAGGCAACGATGATTTCGTTGTATATTGTGATGCTTCACATAAAGGTCTAGGTGCAGTATTGATGTAGAGGATGAAAGTGATTGCCTATGCTTCATGACAACTAAAGAATCATGAGAAGAACTACACCACTCATGATCTAGAACTTGGATCCGTAGTTTTTGCTCTCAAAATCTGGAGACATTGCCTGTACGGAACGAAGTGCACAGTGCATACTGGCCACAAAAGTTTGCAACACATATTGAACCAGAAGGAGCTGAACATGAGACAACGCCGTTGGATTGAGCTGTTGAGTGACTACGACTGCGAGATCAAATACCACCCCGGTAAATAAAATGTGGTTGTTGATGCTTTAAGTCGTAAGGAAACGGACCCTCCTATGAGAGTTCAGGCATTAGTTATGACAATCAGTTTGGACCTACCCAAACAGATTTTGGAAGCTCAGACTCAAGCCCAATTACCTGAAAACCTCGTGAAGGAAGACGTCGGGGGAATGCTCATAACCAACCTTACTAAGGAGAAGCTAGAACCAAGAGCAGATGGAACCATATGCCTTCACGGACGAAGTTGGTTACCTTGCTATGAAGATTTGAGGAACATGATCATGCACGAATCTCATAAGTCTAAATATTCTATACATCCCGGATCTGAAAAGATGTATCAGGATATGAAGAAATTATACTGGTGGCCGAATATGAAGGCTGACATCGCCACCTACGTGCAAAAGTGTTTGACATGTTCACGTGTCAAAACTAAACACCAGAGACCATCGGGTTTACTTGTACAACCCGAGATACCTAAATGGAAGTGGGACAACATCACCATGGACTTTGTCACCAAACTCCCAAAGTCATCTCACGGTTACGATACTATCTAGGTAATCGTCGACCGACTTACCAAGTCCACTCATTTCCTGCCAATTAGGGAGAACGATTCCCTTGCAAGACTAGCAAAAATGTACCTAAAGGAGATAGTGACCAAACATGGAATACCAGTTTCGATAATTTGTGATCGAGACGGTAGGTTCACATCAAACTTTTGGAAGGCTTTCCAACGAGCCTTAGGTACCAATTTGGACATGAGCACTGCTTATCATCCACAGACTAATGGTCAAAGTGAACGAACCATCCAGACTCTAGAAGACATGCTACGGGCATGTGTGATTGATATTGGAAATGGATGCGTTGACCACATTCCTTTAGTGGAATTCTCCTACAACAACAGTTATCATGCCAGTATTAAGGTTGTCCCTTTTGAAGCACTATACGGTCGGAAGTGCCGTTCACGTGTGTGCTGGGCAGAAGTAGGTGAATTTCAGCTCACTGGACCAGAACTAATCCAGGAGACTACAGACAAGATCGTCCTCATTAAGCAAAGAATTCAAGCTGTTCGCGACCGACAAAAGAGCTACGCGGACCTGAAACGCAAACCTATGCAATTTGAAGTAGGTGACCGTGTTATGCTCAAAGTATCACCATGGAAGGGTGTTGTACACTTTGGAAAACGTGGGAAACTAAATCCACGTTATGTTGGCCCTTTCAAAGTAATAGCCAGGATCGGGGAAGTAGCTTATCGTTTTGGAGTTGCCCCAGCAACTGAGTCGGGTACACTCTACCTTTCATGTGTCTAACCTGAAAAAGTGTTATGCTGAAAAACCATTGGCTATGCCATTGGAGGGAGTTCAGTTTGACGACAAACTCCGGTTCATAGAAGAACCAGTAGAAATCATGAAGAGGACAGTTAAGAAATTGAAACGCGGTCACATCCCGTTAATCAAAGTACGTTGGAACTCGAGGAGATGCCCTGAGTTCACATGGGAACGAGAAGACTCGTTCAAAACCAAGTACCCACACTTGTTCACCTAACCGGTGACTTCATCTTAAGCTTTGAGGACAAAGCTAAAATAACGGGATGGTGCTGTAAAACCTCTGATTTTACCTTATTGAATTTGTCAACTGTTGTACTCTTTATTTTTGGAATCTATATAATTCCACTTTTATATGACTTATTATTAATCATATACCTTTGTCATACCATATTTCATATTTATTTGTACCTATATATGAACCCTTAGTCATTATTGACTACTCTGGCAATTGACTAGCCACCTGAATGAACAAGGACTCATCACCTCAGTACACATTTTGGGATAAACTATAACTTTACTTAATTAATTTATTAAGTACTTGAACTTATTTTTATATGTATATATATTTACATATATTTCATATTATGAATAAACACCTAACACTTTAAAACAATGTACATTATTTCACATTGTCATTTATTTACTTTATTAAAGTAAAATACTTATAATGATACATTCATTATATACTTTCACTAAATTACCTAAAGGTGTAACTAAAATACCTATAAACATACAAAGGCATACAATATAATACAAGGACTATTACTATCTTCCAACACTTGATGCAAGTTAACACAATTCTCCTAAAAATACCTATGTGTGTCGTGTATATATACATACTTACACATCCATAATGACTTTGCTAACTTGCAAGCAAGCATAAACATGTACATCCACTATGTATACTATGTCTTTCACTTTCCTTACACACCTTACCCCTTTTCATACTTCACCATACCTAGTCCATACACATACACTATTTGTTGTCATACTTGTCCCCTTTGACTTCTCAAAACCTACGGCTAAACCACCAAAATGGGAAGGAAATGAGTTTTCTAATTTAAGCATGTGGGAAATCCTACACTATATCTTGCATGATATCTAACAATATCTTGTAAATCCTCCCAAGATACATTAGTACAAAACTAATATCCACCAAATCTCCCTACATCCTTAATATAGCCGAAACACACACACAACACAAAGCATTTGAAATCAATCTCACTTCAGTTCTCGCTCAAGAACACAAGGCTAGAGCATTTACACCATAACCAAGATCTTTCAAGCTCATTTACTATGTCTCAAACCACTTAAATACTAATCATTGTCAACTTCTACAACTACCTTGATCTTCAAGACAAGAAAGAAGCCCTAGCTACTCTAGTGAAGGCCACGGCTAATTTTTTGTTACAAGGATTTACTATTGTTGAAATCAAACTCTCATCCCTACTCATTCTCTTGTCCATTCCTTGAACTATCTAAACAAGTAAGCATCTTAAAACTTACCTTTTAATATCTTTCCTTTCATTCACATAAACTTAAATATGCATATCACTAGTAAAAACTTAATGTTGAAACAAAACCATGAAAACCCTAGACCATATAGGTCACGGCTAACATGGGCTTATGATTTAAAGTGATGTAAAATCTTGCTAACTATAATGTGTATAACCTTATGAACTTGTTAAACTATGAAAAACTTAAGCATGCATATATTAGACGTGGGGTTTTACCCCTATGGTTAGTATTGGTTAACTTAGTAATGTTTAAACAAACATAGAAACACTAGATCTATATAACTAGTTGCCTTAGATTGATAATCTCACTATTTTTCCTTATAGAAAATTTAGCTATTAAGCCCACTATAGTAAGCTTGCCTAAATAAACTCCATTTTTGTTAAATAATGTTTTTATAAAACTTTTGGTGTCAAAACTATGACTTTATAAAGTTTCGGATTCAAAACATAGATCTATAAATGTTTCGGACTAAAAATGATGAATATAATACTTTCGGGTTAATTTTGTAATTTTCTTAAGTTTAGGGATCTAAATGAATACTTATAGAAACTCACTTCTCCAAAAAGATAAACATAAGGGCTGATTTTGTAAATTGCCGAGAGTTGAGGGTAGTGTTTTAACACTATCTGAAACTTCAAACATAACACAAGGACTTAAATGGAATTAGTACAAGGTTAGGGTGACTTGTGTAACATAATAGGAACCTAGGGACCCCTTTTGCCTTTTGCCGAAACCTAATAGTAACCCTAGGGACCCCTTTTGCCAACATTGTAAACTTTATTAAACCCTAGACAAACCCTAGGGGCTGTTTTGGCATAAGTCGAAACTTAAATGGAGCCCTAGGGGGCATTTATGAAACTTCTATTAAACTTAATATAAGCCGAATACCATAAGGACTAAAAGTGACAACTTGTGAAACTATTATAAACCCCAGTTACATGTGTAACTAGGGAGGGACTTGTTTTACCATTATTTGAAAGTTAAACGAACCCTAGGAATATTATATTAATATTGCCGTGGGTATTTTATTTAATCGAGGGACTAAAATGTAATTTTCCTAAACTTAAGTTAAACCCTAATTATATGTATAACGTTAATATTAAAAGGTAAAACTTAACTAATTGTAAAAGTCCAACGTTCGTTATTTTTCCCAACTTATAATGTAATAATTATACAAATATCGAGAACACTAAATTTAACTAAAATGTTATACGTTTTATTAACCCTATTTATATATATAAGATATAAATTGAAAATGATTAACTTATAAAATAAATATATTAAGTATATTTATTTTCACTTTAAATAAATATAAAACTTGCTTTTTATAAATGTTTAAATCAGTTTATAAACCATACAAATACGAGGATATTAATTTAACTGGTTATTTAATTTAACAATATTATTTATTTTGTACTTAAAATAAATACTAGTATAACTTGTACAACGGTGAACTAAATTATAGATATCGTAATAAAATACTTAAAACCAGTATAAGCATGCAAAGACTTGTTCTGAAACTTTTATGCATTATGTTATGCATTTACTAAGACCTTATAATTATTTAGGTCGTTGACTGTATCGTAAGCATCATATCATATTTACTTGTGACTATTTGTTGTACTACTGAGGTGAGTTCATGGTCCCACTTTATATATTGACAAACATTTAAACCTTTTTATGGGGAAGAAAACATGTAACATATTTTATTTAATGGACATAAACTGAACTGCGAAACCTTTGATTGCATTTGCCTATTGTAGATGAACCCGCATGACCCGTGCATCTGAAACTGTTAGAATTATTGAATTACCTGAATGTTATAAATAGATCTATTGGGGATTGACCATCCCCATCTGGGTGAGTCATGCTCACTGTGCCTAGGCCAGGACAACAGATGTTTCACATGTCAACACTTATTATTTTTGGGTGCCTTTTTATAAGGCGAAGGGTCCTTATTTGTTAAGGGCTTAACTGTCAAGTCTCAGTTTCGGGCAATATGGGAATGTAATTACTTTTTAGTGTTGATGCTTTGTGCATTACTACTTCAGTGAATGTTTATTGTCCAAACTTATTTTATTAAACCTGTGAATTCACCAACTTTATGTTGACTCTCTAAGCATGTTTTCTCAGGAAACTAAAGCAGGTATTGGTGTGCATGGAGTCAAGCATCATGATAGGCTGCATTTATAGAGCTCATCTGGTGTTTTATAAACTGGGGAATAATTCAAACTGTTGAATAACGTTTAAGACTATTTTAATAACATTTGCACTTTTATCCATGTAATAAATGTAATGATAATCTTTTATCTGCTGCTCTATACGCTATCTGCTGTTGATCCACCTACGTGACACCAAAATATTATTTCCGCTGCATTTGACTCTATTTGGGGGTGTCACATAATCAAGGACTTGTTTTGCCATTTGATGATATTTAGAGGGCCAAACTTGTCATGTCTTCATACTTTGAGGTCTTCACTTGTATTCTTGTCTTCATGGAGGACTAAAAGTGACAAGTATTCAAATTTGAGGGACCAGTCTTACCAATTCTTCAAAGTTGAAGGTCAATTTTGTAAATTTGACAAACTTTGGGGACCAAACTTGTAATTATGAATAAACAAGGGTATAAAGTGTCAATTCTTCAATAATGAAGGACCCTTCTTATACAATCTTCAATTCTTCAAGACTTTTCTTGGAAAATCAACTCTAGGGTCCGGTTCATTGTGCGGCTTCGTTTCCTGTGTTTGTTTTTCTTTGATTCTTGTGATCTTTTGTCATTTTCTCGATATCCGTACCTAAAATACACATTGAACAAACACAAGCATATATTTGGCACTTTTTATGATATTTTAACCGTTTTAAGCCCGTTTTGGACGATGAGACTGTTAATGCAAGTGATGCCTAAAAACATTATTAGTGTTAACTAATCTTTCTTAGTTTTGATCACAACTATACAACACTTTTAGTGTAAAACATAAAACGAATTATTTAAATAAAACTATCATCAAGGTAATAATCATATCACTATCCTTTCTTAATCATACTTAGTGATCATCAAAATGATTATCCTTAAAACTCACTTTTGTTAATATGACAAAAGACTTTTTAATAAACTTTCTTTTTTAGAAAATGTTTTATTAAAATGGAAAATGTAAATTTGAAAATAGCATATTCCATATGCTATTAGAATATCCTTTAAAGGCTTAAAATACCTCAGATATTCCTACCCCACTAAAAGACAAAAAACAGAGCGTAGTCGACGGGCGGAACCTTAAGTAGCTAGGCGGTTCCCTAGCGATAAGGAACCGCCGGGCTAGATAAGGTACCGCGCGCAGATAGCGGTTGTACATTGTCTCCTTTAAATAGTGGATCAAATCTCATTTTCCAACAAGCCTCTTGGACGTTTTTCTCAACCCCCTTTCTCTTTTCTATAGCATAATCATTAGTAAATGATCACTTAAAGTGTTAAGGATGTTTACATATGATTATCCTCTTGATCCCCTCCTTTACCTTGTCTAATGAGAAGATCACTCACTCACTAGTGTTGTGATAAAGATGAATCCATGAGCTAGTCATATTCATCATGATACCCTTTTTGTTTTATGTTAATCCATTATATTTATGAATACTTGGACTAGTTGTTTTCATCCAAGTTATTTGTGAATACTTGAATTTGTTGTGTACATCCATTGCATATGTGTTTGCTTGGATTTGTGTTGTGTAGATCCAAGCTACATGTGTGTACTTGGATATGTCTAGTTGAGTTGTAATAGATTTGTGTAGTAGTTCTCACTAAACTATAAAGTGATGTGGTTGTGTCTTGTGAGTTCTCACTAAACTTGAAAGTGATTAGTAGTTGTGTTGTGTGAAGTTCTCACTTAGCTTCAAAGTGAAGAGTCGTGAAGATTGGTTCTAGCTTTGGATTAGAACTCGACATCTAGCCTTGTGTCGTAAAATGGTGAAGTAGGCAACGTCATGAAGATTGGTTCTACCTTAAGATTAGAACTCGACATCTAGCCTTGTGTCGTTAAATTGTGAAGTAGGCAATGTTGTGTAGATTGGTCCTAGCTAAAGATTAGGTCTCGACATTTAGCTTAGTGTCGGAAAATAATGTAAGTGACGATGTAAGGTTTTCTCCGCCAAGAAGGGAGCTTGTGGATATAGTGGAAATCTCGAGTAGGTGTACTCGAGGAGTGGAGTAGAAACGAGGATAGAGCCTCGTTGTCGAACCACTATAAATCTTGGTGTCTTCCCACTAGGTTGTCTCCTTCCTTACTCTTTACTTATTTCATTATCATTACACTTACCTATTATCTTTACTAGTGCATTTGAATTGAACCTAATCATTATGCAACTTAGCTTCAAGCAAAAGATAGTTTTGATACAAACCAAATTGAAAGTAATTTTAATTTGGTTGCCAATCGAAGAAAAACTATTCAACCCCCCCCCCCCCCCCCTCTAGTTTCTACAATTGGTATCAGAGTGATGGTCACTCAAGTTCTTTGAAGTATATTGTACTTTAAAACATGGATCGATCTATTGTCTCCTCAAATTAGAAGGTCAAGTTGTATTAAAGTTTCTCTTTGGTCAAAACTATTTTGTTTTTAAAAATAGGTCTTTTAATTGGTAATATTGCATCCCTCTTAAGATTAGTAGTCTTTATGCATTTTAGATCTACTCTTGAAATGTATCTACTAGTTTGCATCTTGCTTTGTGTAGGTACTCATGAAGATCAATCACTTAATTGGTTGTGGATTGAGTTACTTGCACTTATAGAAGACTCATCTTCATTGATCTTTAACATCCTTGAATGATGATACCAAGATGATTGGGAATGATACTAGTCCTTGAAGACTTAGTACTCATCATAGTCATTGTTGGGCATAGCATTGATTCCTTGATGGATTGCTCTTTGTGGCCAAGGTACGTTCTCGTTCTTCCACACGCCCTTTGATCATTATTTTGATCATTACTTGACTATGTGCTTGCTCTTGGCATCCTTGCCTTGACATTTTTTTGTGGTTTGTGATTCTTTTCTTTTATCCTCTCAAACCTTCATTGCTTGGATACTTGACTCACTATGGTGATGTAGAGTGAGTTAGTAGTAGCTTAAAGTATCAAGCATGATTTCCATGGTTTGCACCCATACGGTTAGTAGGCCCTTTGTGGGAGAGAAAGTGAATCAATACCTTGCTCATACTTTGGTCTAGACTAAGGCTATTATTGAAAGTGATCTTAGTCTACGCATCAATATTTGCTTTGTGTTTATTCATTACCAAAGCCGTTTAACACTTCGCCGAAAAGGCACGTCTTAAACCACTATATATGACACAAGCTCTTCGTCTCCATGATTTGAAGATTGACATTAATCCCTTGAGCATTGATCTTAGTCTTGATTCACTTCCCTTGACTTCTCTCCACTTTGTTGTTTTGCTACGAGTAGTCGTTTGTCCGTTTCGGTTCTTTTCGATCTTGATTCAACTCGTAATCCTTCATTAAAGCATATTGCCTAGTGTTATGATGATCCAATGTTATTCTAAAAGGTTTATGATATATTTTTAAGTATCTTAGAAAAACTTGGTTTTTAAAATTTGGCGAATTTCATTGATAAAAACCAGCCTCTACAGGTGGTTCTTTATCTCTGGCGGCTCAAACCCGCGATTCCTTATCGATAAGGTACCGCGGGCAGTAAAGTTTGTCAGAGCGCCAGTTTGATTATTTTATTCTTTTTCAAACCAAACCCTCTCTCCCAAAAACACACAACCGACGGTTTACCCTTTTTCCACCATTGTTGAAGCTTCCAAAACCTTCAATCACTCAAATTAATTGATTCCAAGTTGTGGATTTCACTCATCCTTTACCTAACATCAATTAATTGTAAGTATTTTCTTTCAATTTCATCTATTTTGCTCTAAGGTTCATCCTTTCATAATTGGGGATTTTTAAAATTGAAATTGAATTAAAACCTTAATAGGAATGTGGGTTGACATAGTTATTTTACTATGATTCCTTAGGTTCATATTCATTAAGATTTCACTAAAACCCACTTGTAGAACAAATCCGAATTTTGGCTAAATGATTTTGGTTAAAAGATGAAATTGAGATGAACCCATGAACAAATAGGTAATGACATTGTTAATGCTTACCTAAAAACCTTGTTTTGAAAAACCAATGTTCTAGTCCATTGTTGATCCAACATAGTTAATATGTTCTTGGTAAATAATGGAATAGCTACATTGTGAACATGAGAATGATATGGATTCAATCCTTTGTTTGTCAAGAAATTGATATAACACATTCTCATAGTTTTGAATTTTGATTTTATTTTTCATACGAGTGATTGGAGAAACATTTTCTTGTGTTTATTTAGGTACTAATCATGCCTTCACAATACCAAAAGGATCATCAACTCACCAAACAGTATATGCCAAACCTTTCTGACTTTTGTCACTCAACTCACCTTGCTCATACGTTTTCCTCCCCTCAATCTCGTTGCTTTCATGAGGGTAGAGTTATCCAAAAAGATATCAAGGATTATGTCTACATCAAGTCCATGTTTGAAAACATTGAATTTGATTGTTTGTTGAACATTAAGGAAGACATCTATCCTCGATTCCTATTGCAGTTCTTTAGCACATACTCCGTCATTGAAAACAACGATGGAATATTTGTTAGGTTCATCTTGAAAGATCAACTCATTCAATACTCTCTCGAAGTTTTTGGTCAAATTCTTGATGTCCCATTTGTAGGCACTTGTCGCTTCACGGATAAATGGAAGCTTAGTGCTCTCCTTGAATCCTACAATTGTCCTAATCATGAGGAAATTGATCTTGACTTCATTGTTGACATTGTCTCCAAAAAGCATAATCGACCCGTTAAGAGAAGCCTTCATACTAAGGTACATTCGGTGAAACGCCATGAGGTTCTCTTAAGCGACCTTAATGATAATATGGTCCAATGGACCAATATCCTTAGGAAAAATGTGTTTTGCCTTGGTGGAAACCGGGATCATGTTCCGGCGTGTTTAGTGCATATGTTATATTGCATCTTTACCAACGCCAATTACAATTTGGCATATTTTATCGCTCAACGGATCAATTATGCTATTCACACGCCTAAAACAAACCTCCCTTACGCAATGCTTCTCACTCGCCTTTTTAAAAGGGTTGGCCGTGATTTTCCAAATCTTGATCTTTCTTAGTTTCAACCGGTCAAACGGGTCATGCTACCTATTCAAGAGGTATATAAGAGAAAGACAAGATGTGATCGTAAATCCGAGCAACAAGAGTTCAATGATTAGGATATGGACATGCCAACAAGTGATGGTGATGGCATTGGCACAAGTGCTCCCATTGATTCTTCGATCTCTTCTCACCACTCCACAAACTCATTTGTGGATGGTTTAGATGACATTGCTTCCCCTCCTCACCATTCCTCTAGTGAAGTTCCTAATAATCTCAATTTAGAGGAACTTTACCGTCAAAATCTTTGAACCCAAGGTGATTTGCATGAGCACCGGATTGAGTCAAGAAAGGGAATCAAGTACTTGGGAAAAATGATCAAGGGATTAGGCAAGAAAATGAGGTGAAGACTTTGAATTGTGTCAAAGTTTACTTGTCTTGTGATGTTTAAAACATTTGCTTATTATTACTTTGGTTTGGTTGTGTATTAACTTATGCTACATGTTTGGATTACTATTTATTTTCAATCCTAAATGTTGCTTATGCCATCATGTTTGTGATTTACATAGCTTTGTGCATCCTTTATGATAGTTAGCTTCTTAGATTTTGGTCAGTAGTTAACTTTGGCTTGTGAATCCTTTGGTAAAAATATGGGTTAACCAAAATTTGGGATGTGGAATTTTTGAAACACCTCTGGTCGCGGTTCCATATCGACCAGCGGCTCCTTATCGATAAGGAACCGCCGGTCCTAGATAAGGAACCGTCGGCCACTGTGTCTGACAGAATCTTTTGCTTTACACTATTTTATTCAATCTGTGTAAACATTGCATGATTTTTTGCAAAAACCTGCATATTTCCTAAACTAGGTTACCTAAATTCATTATTCACCAAAAATGATTTTAACCCATTACTAGTTTGGATCATCCCCTCACCCATTCAAACCCACCTTGTTATTCATGTTCTTCACACATCAAAACATCCTGCCCTAACCCTTAAACCACCCTTTTCAACCATGGTTTCTACAAAAACCTCAAACACTTCCAAAACCTCCACCCCAAGGAAAACACTTAAGATTAAGATTAAGATACCCAAGCCTAACTCCTCACCCTTTCACACACCCAAAAATGAGATGGTTCCAATCCTCATTTCCTCATCATCTTTACCACCCCTTGCACCATGCAAGACAACATCCACCCATGGTACTAACCACTCCATTGGTTCTACCTCCTCTTCATTCCACTCAAGAATGAATGAGCTCTCTTCACCTTTCACTCCAAGTGCACCCTTGGATGTGACTACACAACCCCAACCAATCCAAAGCATTCCTTTTGCGAATGACTTTGATGACACCTTGGTGACTTCACCATTTACCCCTCCAAACTCACCCATTTCACCAACCTTAAAGAACATACCTCCTCCACCTCCACCACACTCAAACATTCCAATTTTGGGTGTCCCACTTTCCCTCCTCTTGGGTGATCCTTACTATGGGTTTCAAGAGACTCATGGTCCTGATTGTCCATGTTGCCTCTACAACCACTGCATCATCCATAACCTCAGGATGGAAATGTTTGGACTACATAGGAGGTTGCAAGAGTTCTTTCTTACCTTGTTCTCCATGCCTCCTCCTAGGAGATGAATGATGAGTTTTTTAAATAAATGTTTTTCAACAAAACCAAGTCAAAGAAGACTACTCATCTAGATCTAGTATTAAGCTAACTTTGTATTAGTTAGTTGTTCTTCTCTTTCATTTGTCATTGTACTTTGCTTCCTTCATGAGTGTTTCATGAAGTTGATCTATGGATTTGCCTTTATGTGTTTCTATCCTTATGTGCACATTAATCAACTTTAATTTGAAATTAAAATTGAACCTAAATCTATCACAATCTCTAAAAACTTGACTAAAATTGGTTCAAAATGATATCTAAATTTTCTGTCACCCTTTGTCAAGACATTCTTTGTGAATGTGTTGCTTTTATTCAACCCTACCATAATTTAGTGCTAATAGAGGTAAAATTCCAAGATTTGCAACTTTTTGAAAAAGTCTTAGTTTATCTCAAAACCCTGGAAAAACTTGGTTTCAAGTCCACTGCATGCGGCTCCTTAAAGTCGCGCGGTTCCTTAAGTGATAAGGAACCGCCGGTCCCTATAAGGTACCGCGGACAGCAACTAGCTTTTGACTCGTTTTTGGTCAAAAAAAAATTAAAACCCTGTCAAGATTCATTGTTTACTCAATTTGGCTAAACATTCCTTGACACTTCACATTTTGTATTCAAATTCTTACCTTGATTACATTCTACTTATACCCCAACCTTGAGATTTCATTCTCACACCTTCCCAACCTTGAGAATTCATTCTCACACATCTCCAACCTTGAGATTTCATTCTCACACCTTCCCAACCTTGAGATTTCATTCTCACACCTTCACAATGCCTAACTCCTCCACTCATAACCTTGACATTTCTTTGTCACAACCCCACTCACCCAAAGCTTCCTCATCCAAGCTTTCAAAGAAACCAAAAATCTCGGTTCGACCTATTTGGATTAAGAAGAATGAACCATCTTCTTCCAAACCACCCAAAAACCCTACCTTCTCTCTAATCAAGTATTGGAATGAGACTTATACCATTAACCCCATCACCGGAGCAAAAGAAAATGTTCCCCCACCACCACAATCCTTCAACATCCCTCAACTCAATGACCTTTCAACCTTCCCAAACCTCACAAGGCATTGTGAAAACATTTCCTACCCTATTACCCCACCACCACCAAACCCTAGGTTTGATGCCCTACCCCCATCAACCGATTTTGTGTTGCATCATGGATCCTCTTGTGCTTGTTGTCGATTTCAACAAATTGAACTTGCTCATGTATATGAGAAGTTAAATTTCCTTGAATTCCTCCTCACTCGACCTCCTCTCAAAGTTTTCGTTCCGGTGGACAAAACTTCGAATGATGCATCGTCGTCTTATTTTTACAACTAAAGGTCTAACCTCTCTTAGAGTCTTTATTACTTTAGTTGTTTTAGAGTCTTTTTTATTTTTTGAAGCAATCTTGGAAAATTATCACTATTAGAATAGCTTATGCTTTGTGGTTTATTTTCCATATTTTTTGCTTTAGATACTCATATTGTGTGTATGACTATTACCTTGTTGTGTCTTTTCTTTTATGTAACCTTTGTGTTGTTTGTGTGTTATTTTTTCTTAGTTCTCTTTTGAGTTGATCATGGTTAATTTTTACAATTGCTTATGGGTGATTCCATCAATTCTAAACTTTAACCCCTTGACAAGTTTATCATCTTCATTGGATTGAAGTTTGATTTTGTCAATTACCTTTTTGGACATACTTAGCAAAATACTTGCTTCTAATTTGAGATTTCTTCTCTCTCTCCCTCTCAAGTTACTTAGTAGGTAGTGATCATATATACGTTGGTGTTTCTTTTCTTTCTACTAACCTTTGTGTAGCATGTCACCTTAGCTCATATACTTGGTGCCCCAAGTAAGGGAGAGCAACCACCAAGGGGGAGCTACTAGCAAAGTCCGTTTTTCTTCAAAGACTTGTGCTAACCTTTTTGCTACGACAAAGGGGAGAAATGATAGTGATAAACTCGTTAATAATTCGATATTTTGTGTTTCTACGTAAATGAGTTTATTGTTTGTCGTAATCAAAAAGGGGGAGATTGTTAATGCAAGTGATGCCTAAAAACATTATTAGTGTTAACTAATCTTTCTTAGTTTTGATCACAACAAACTATACAACATATTTAGTGTAAAACATAAAACGAATTATTTAACTAACACTATCATCAAGGTAATAATCATATCACTAACCTTTCTTAATCATACTTAGTGATCATCAAAATGATTATCCTTAAAACTCACTTTCGTTAATATGACAAAAGACTTTTTAATAAACTTTCTTTTTTAGAAAATGTTTTATTAAAATGGAAAATGTAAATTTGAAAATAGCATATTCCATATGCTATTAGAATATCCTTTGAAGGCTTAAAATACCTCAGATATTCCTACCCCACTAAAAGACAAAAAACAGAGCGTAACTACGGGCGGAACCTTAAGTAGCTAGGCGGTTCCCTAGCGATAAAGAACCGCCGGGCTAGATAAGGTACCGCGCGCAGATAGCCGTTGTACATTGTCTCCTTTAAATAGTGGATCAAATCGCATTTTCCAACAAGCCTCTTGGACGTTTTTCTCAGCCCCCTTTCTCTTTTCTATACATAATCATTAGTAAATGATCACTTAAAATGTTAAGGATGTTTACATATGATTATCCTCTTGATCCCCTCCTTTACCTTGTCCAATGAGAAGATCACTCACTCACTAGTGTTGTGATAAAGATGAATCCATGAGCTAGTCATATTCATCATGATACCTTTTTTGTTTTATGTCAATCCATTGTATTTATGAATACTTGGACTAGTTGTGTTCATCCAAGTTATTTGTGAATACTTGGATTTGTTGTGCACATCAATTGCATATGTGTTTGCTTGGATTTGTGTTGTGTAGATCCAAGCTACATGTGTGTACTTGGATATGTCTAGTTGAGTTGTAATAGATTTGTGTAGTAGTTCTCACTAAACTATAAAGTGATGTGGTTGTGTCTTGTGAGTTCTCACTAAACTTGAAAGTGATTAGTAGTTGTGTTGTGTGAAGTTCTCACTTAGCTTCAAAGTGAAGAGTCGTGAAGATTGGTTCTAGCTTTGGATTAGAACTCGACATCTAGCTTTGTGTCGTAAAATGGTGAAGTAGGCAACGTCGTGAAGATTGGTTCTACCTTAAGATTAGAACTCGACATCTAGCCTTGTGTCGTTAAATTGTGAAGTAGGCAATGTTGTGTAGATTGGTCCTAGCTAAAGATTAGGTCTCGACATTTAGCTTAGTGTCGGAAAATAATGTAAGCGACGATGTAAGGTTTTCTCCGCCAAGAAGGGAGCTTGTAGATATAGTGGAAATCTCGAGTAGGTGTACTCGAGGAGTGGAGTAGAAACGAGGATAGAGCCTCGTTGTTGAACCACTATAAATCTTGGTGTCTTCCCACTAGGTTGTCTCCTTCCTTACTCTTTACTTATTTCATTATCATTACACTTACCTATTATCTTTACTAGTGCATTTGAATTGAACCTAATCATTATGCAACTTAGCTTCAAGCAAAAGATAGTTTTGATACAAACCAAATTGAAAGTAATTTTAATTTGGTTGCCAATCGAAGAGAAACTATTCAACCCCCCCCCCCCCCCTCCCCCCCCTTCTAGTTTCTACAAAGACTATATATAAAAACGGTCTCATCATTTCCCAACAGTGGAAATGTTTCCCACGATTAGACTCTGACGTGAGAGTAAGTAATCGGTTTAGATTGAAGTAATCGGTGAGGGTTTGAGTATAAATCGTATCTTTGTGGAACCTCGGGAGTTCCTTATATAGGCGGTGAAACCCTAATTGGGCTTACTGATTCTTGCGGCCTAAGTAAAGGATAATTACCATATACATCGAGATCGTTATCATCTAAATAAGGAGAGTGTATATCCCTTTGTCTTAGAAGAATCATAGTCCTTATTGAATTATGATTCTGTTTGACACTAACCGTGTGCGGTCAGAGTACGGCTTTCATGAAGCCGAGTGCGACAGCAGCTTATTGGGCCTCGTGGGCTTTGGCGTTGTCTGTTTTAGCCTATTTACAATGGATTAGATACGGGTAGTACCCATGGGTAGGGCTTATAGCCCGACTAGAGACTATACGTCATCAGCTATTTGTACAGAGAAGCACGCATATTAAATGAACGAGTGACATGGAAGCTTTACGATAGATTAAACGTGTAATTGGTCTCATTCACCTTGTCGTGTGTATGGGCTGCGGATGTCCTAATAAGTGAAAAAGAAACAACACCTTAATTTGTTTTAAGCTGGAGAAAAGAAATAAATATATAATTATATTTTAAATTAGCATAGTGTTACGTAAGTTTTTTCTTGATTTAAGTGAAAAATAATATAAAGTAAAGTAAAAAAAAATTGGAATTTGTATGTTTAAAGAGAAAGAGAATATAGATAAAAGTAAGGGTTATTTATCATTTAACTTTTATATATGAGTCCTTTAGTGATTAAAACTCAAATAAAATATGTTAATCAATTAGACACGTGTCAATAAGCTAAGTAAGTGAGCAGTTGATAAAAGGAAAGTAAAAAAAATTGTCTGACTTGAGAACTATGATCCTAAGATTTTATCCAATTTTGGTACTTAGCCTTTTTTTTTAAACTTTCATCTTTAGAAAGTTTCAAATAGTTTAGAGCATACACAATGCATCAAGTCATTGAAGACTTGATGCATTTATGACATTTAATGCAAAACTCATTCAATATGCAAGACTTCTTCAAATGACTTGAAGTTTATCAAGCTTTTATAAAAAGCTTTTCAAAAACATGTATGCAATGCTACAAACTTCATTTAAACACTTTCTGTAATAGTAAAAAGTCTTTTCTAGTTTTACCATTGTAGATGCTCTTATAAGGGAGTAAAGATATCAAAAGCATATTAAACAAATTTGCAAGGTGTAATGTCTTAACATTCCCCTTTTGCGCACAAGTATATAGATAATGTATTATTCTGGTCCGAGTACGGCTATCAAACTTGAACTTGAGGTTGTCCTAGTTGAATACCATTGTTCGCCTTAGAAGAAGGTTCAAACTCGCCTAGATAACCTCCAAGCTGACTTGACAATCCAGCCTTATCAATCGGTTCCATATGATAAGATTTACAGACCAAGTAGAGCATTGTTTGTGCAACGTATCCGAGGAGAAACACGTTCATAAGTATAAAAACAGAAACTATTCCCACTATTAGGGTTAGAAATCCGTGTGACATGAACACAAGGAACAATAACAGGTCGCCCACAAAGATGATGTATAACACAAAGAATATGAACCATGATAACGACCTCTTTCCGTTAATGAGACCATTGCTCTTCAAAACCGCTTGGATACCACTGGAGCCTTCTAAAACAGTTACCACACTAGCCAGCTGCCAAAGAACAGTTATATATATAAGCCCTATCCAATACATGGCAAATATGATCCAAAACATCACTTCAGAGAAGACGCCGTCCAAGTTCGTGGTTGTATACAAAATCATAAACACCACTCCTGTGACCACCACATTGTAGACAAAGAAACCAAAGTAGCTCCACAAGAAAGTTAGAGCAAGTCTCTTCCACACTGTCGGGACAACTTTCAAGACTTTCTTGAATGTGACTTCGTTGCCAGTATACATTTCGGCAATAGTGTAAACAATGGCAGCAGTTGACAAAAGAGAGAAAAGAAGAAGTAAGCTCATGAAGATTAGTTTGAATACCCAATAACCGATCCACGCAGATGATAGCTTGTGATAAAGGCGATGGCTATAGGTGTTACCGTTCTCTATCCTTTCTTCGGCATGATATATATCCCAATCTATTAAATCTGCAATGACATAATGAAGAATGAAGATGAAGGACAAAGGGAGGATGAAAGATAGGGTGATCTGTGTAAAAATCTTCTTCCATTCCAATATGGTTTTGAATGTTTCTTTGTAGATGCCAAAAAAGCCTAGCTCTTGCATCTCTTCTTGAGGTTTATCCATGGTTTAGTATGTGGGAAAAGAGGTGGAGATTATAAGATGATGTATACGTTCAATATATAGATAGGAAGAAAGAGTTGTTTGAACATTGATCCATAGATTTTCTCAAGGTTGTTTGACATATTGCTATGTTGTGGAGAAGATTTCTAGGTAATACCCCCATTGACTTAATTTTTCATTGTATATATCGTATGCTCAATCATATTATATAAGGAATTGATTGGCACACTCAAAATTTTTATTGGGACACTTAAATGTACAATCTGTTGAAGCAACAGTACAACTATTCAATACACAGTTTGGAGTGTCCCAATCAAATTTTGGAGTGTACAAATCATTAGCCTATTATATAGTACGTGGTACTAAGAACTCCATTAGTTTTTTCTTTTTTTTTTAGAAAGGCACTAAGAACCTCAACGGTCACGCTAATCTTTCAAAAGAAAAACTATTTGGATCCATATATAAAAACTATGCATTTAGCTGAGAAGAGTCTCTCTGGTAGCAAAACCTGTGTTTAAAAAACTTTTGGCCCGGCTAATCCATAGGGTCCGTACCCACCGTCACACAAACTCAAACCGGTAAAACCATCAATTTTCAGAAGGTTGGTGTGGCCAAATATTTACTTTAGTAATTTCTGCTCATTTAACATATATCTTCCAGCTTAACTTTTTCAGAAGGTTGGTGTGGCCAAATATTTACTTTAGTAATTTCTGCTCATTTAACATATCTTCCAGCTTAACTTTCTCGAGTATATATATACACATGAAAATGATTCGTACATCAGGTGTTCCTACAAGCCTCTATGAAAATGATTGTCCAGAGAAATTTGAAACAGTTACCACAACCTTGTAATAATTGCAAACAAACAAGCACAACTCTTCAAATATAGCCTTTGTACAATAAATGCATCCGTATACCTATCAATTTGGAACTACAAATCCCCAGAAATCTGCTAAAAATGTGCATAAATACATTGGGGGAGGGTGATCAATGAATGTTATATAATAACCAGATATGTACACCACATATGTATCCAAAATTCTATAAAATAGACCTTAAAACTCACAATTCACAAATTTAAGTCTCATGCGCATGGTCAAGCTCGTAAGTATTTATATAAGAACCCACACCACAGAGGCTGCAACGATTAGATGATCTTTGAGAGCACCAATCATCTGGGACACTGAAAAAGTGGGTGTCAATGAACTTTCTGAATCTCTTTTTGTATTCTTTCGGAGAGATTATAGTCGGCAATTGGTTTTTAGGAACAACAAAGGACTTAACCCAGTTTTCGAGTTGCTTATCCCAAGTATACTGTCGAACGTAATCGATTATGCCACATACAAGCTCCTTCTTTTCCACATCCACTCCAACCAACAATGAATAATCCATCACATCGATTGACTGAAATTACATAAATACATAATAAGTCATTAAATTCTAAATTACAAGTCCTAACCTAGTCACATGTTACATGATGTAAGAATAAAAACAAGTGGATGTGCAGATATAATAACTGGAACCGACTATAAGAGCCTGAGGAATCGTGGCTGACCACCTAGCTGTTAGCCCTTTGGCGCCAGACGGTGGTTGGCGCACCGCTCCGGTGCTCGCGCCAAAGGATGTCGGCATGTCGCGCCGTTCCCACCAGCTCGGCTGGTAAGTTTCCACTTTTTTTTAATTCAAAAATAAAACTAGCCGGTGGAATTTGAAGATATAGCCGTTTTCTTCAAACTTTTAAAACTAGCCATTGGATTTCAAAATATAGCCATTTTTTTCAAACTTTTATCCCCTTTTTCCAAAAACTAACCCCAAAAAACTCTATAAATGTACCTCTTTTCACCCAATTTTTTATACTCATTTCTTACACTTTCTATCTCACTTTTCTATAATCTCTTCCATTTTTACTCACCCAAAATGAATCCCGATTGGACAAATAACATGCTTTAATGCTTAACGATCCTTCCAACCAATTTCCGAACTTCAATCCCGAACTTCAATCCCGGTTCGTCTTCGAATCCGGGGTCCTCTTCTCAACCTCAACTCTTCAAGCCCTCCCGAAAACTAGCTTATTTATTTTCATGTATTCTTCGCTATGTTTTTTTTTTGTTATGTTTTTTTTTATGTTTAATGTACTTTTTTTTATTGAAATGTAATGTTTTTTTTTAATTTAATGAAGTTTTTATTTAACTTTTTTTTTAATAGTTTGGCACCACATTTTGGGCCCCCCAACGGTTACCCCAGTAAATGTGGTGCCAAAAGATTCTGGTGCCAAAGCCCCAAAATCCTACATGGCGCCTTTGGCACTACTTTTGGGGCACAACGGGGCCCAAGTAAATGTGGTGCCAAAAGATTCTGGTGCCAAAGCCCAAAATCCTACATGGCGCCTTTGGCACCACTTTTGGGGCCCAACCACTCCCAGCGCTCTAAGTGCCAATTTCAAAACATTTAGAATGTTTTTGTTTTATCTCTGATGGGTCAAATAATAAATTGAACAGCTCAGAAGGAAATGACCATGTTTGTGGGTGAACTAAGACCCAGCCCATACAATGTTAGGATCAGCTAGACAAAAGTGCACCAAAACTTATTGATCAGAACAGATACAAATGATCAGAACAAGGGAGTTTTAGGATAAAACAAAAGTAGTGAACTTTGTTATATGAAAGTTTTTCTTCATATATTACAAACAAAGGATACAAATATATATAGACTTATGGTTTCTAGAATTTTCCTATTCAGAACCTTCCTAGATTTTTCCATAAGTCACTCCTTTTCTAGATTCTTCTTAAGAAACTATATATCTAGATTTTTCTTAAGTTTCTAGCAAAAAGACCAAAATACCCTTTAGACCAAAATTACTAAACTGCCCTTAGGAGGTCAAGTCAAACAACTAACAATCTCCACCTTGACTTTAGCTCCTAAATGACACCGAAGTTCCAAATCAAAATCAAACCTCTAAATGCTAGACAAACTAGCCTAATTCAAATGATCGAATCCGAAAACGATCCAAAACAAAACCAACCAAAAACAAACGCCAATATCTTCAAATACGAACAACCAAATGTAACCGACAATTTCAAACTCGGTCAACCAAACAACCAAATCGGCACAAACGATCTTCAACAAACAAATTCGGGCAACCAACTTCAAAGGCCCGACAAACGAAGATCCAAATTTCCAAATTTCAAACGATCGAACAACTTCAAACGACATGATGATAATCAAGTCTTCAAACATCGAATCGATCTTCAAATTCCAAATTCCAAATTCCAAATACCAATTTCAAATTCAAATACCAAACAAACCGATTCCAAGAAACCAATACCACCAACCAATGATCTCATATTCCCATGTCGTTACTAATAGCCAAGTTCCAACTTCAAACATCAAACAAGAAGTAGACAAATCCATAAACGATCGCTCCACCATACAAAATGAAGTACCAAGCCCTGCTATATGTTATATATAGAGACCAACAAACTTCTTCGTTATCAAAGTCCTATGAAGCAACCAACCATAGCTAATTCACAAAACCTAACTCTGATTTGCTACCCAATCCTAATTAACAAACCCCTTTGATCAATCAAATAAGCGGAAGCAACAACGAGAACTAGATGGTTTGACTACTAACAAATAACAAATTCTAATCCTAATTCCCAATTAACAAACACCTTCAATTTATCAAACACATAGTAGCAACAAATGATTGAAGGATAACAAAACAACAAAGCTGATGTGTAACAAGCCCACCAAATCAAGAGGATAAATAAACCTATTCAAAAGATTCAATAACCCACAATTGAATCTTGATTCAAATGGACCGATTGGCTCTTGATACCAATTTGTTAAGATCAGCTAGACAAAAGTGCACCAAAACTTATTGATCAGAACAGATACAAATTATCAGAACAAGGGAGTTTTAGGATAAAACAAAAGTAGTGAACTTTGTTATATGGAAGTTTTTCTTCATATATTACAAACAAAGGATACAAATATATATAGACTTATGGTTTCTAGAATTTTCCTATCCAGAACCTTCCTAGATTTTTCCATAAGTCACTCCTTTTCTAGATTCTTCTTAAGAAACTATCTATCTAGATTTTTCTTAAGTTTCTAGCAAAAAGACCAAAATACCCTTTAGACCAAAATTACTAAACTGCCCTTAGGAGGTCAAGTCAAACAACTAACATATAATAAAAGACCTACACTGGATCCGTTATAAGTCTTGACCCAACCTACCCGTTTGGCTACCTGGCCGTTGGCGCTATTAGTCACCTAAACCGCTTAGCGTTTCCTTTATATTAATTTATCAAACCTCATATATCAATTCATTCTAGAAATTAGATAATTACTAAAACCATATATGAACTGGTAGATATTGACTTGACGTTTTGGGCATTTCATTCCAATAGTTAGATAATTAATAAAACCATATATAAACTGGTAAACATATTTAGCACATAGATATTGACTTGATGTTTTGGGGTCAACTCAACCTGACGAATAGGGGGGTCGCCCAATTGTAACTTACGGGGTTTCACCCAATTAAAAGAAAATAATAGGTGAAAAGAAAAAAGAATACTCACATTAAGAAAGGCAGTGTCATTCCATACAGCTCGTTGCAAGTTCCGCTTTGCTTTCGTATTAACATATAATGGAGAAACGTTCATGTCATTTACAAAATTTTGGTCCAAAAGAACATCCCCCGCGCCATCTACAGCAGCATTGAAACGAGCGTACAGAGCTCCTTTCAGATCATACTGTCTACTAATTTTTCGGCCATATGTAACATTCTCCATGACCATTAGGTCATGTTTTACCCCCGTCTTTCTTGTCTTCACCTACAATCATTTATATTGATCAGGAAAAACATACAAAATGAAATTAGAAATGCTCAAGGTGCCGTGTCACCCCATTTACGTATGAAAGGGAAAGTAGTGGGGTGAAAGTGTATTTCTCGGGATCTGTAATGGGTCAAACGTGTATATACATTAAACTAAGTGAAAGTGCATCTCTTTATGCAATAACCTCCCTAATCATGTGATACGATCCTGTTGTCTCTTATTATATTAATTAGATAATCAGTTTATTTACTTTCCTTTTATTGTTTTATCTTAGGGACCAAGTTAATTCTAGGGCAACTTTTATTATATATAGAGGATTAAGGGCTGTAAGATGGGTATGTTTAATGATAATGAAGTATTGATTTGTTAATCAATTGAGGGTCGGTTTATCTCATTAATATAAACCATCGGGGGTTGGGTTATCCCATTATTATAGCCTATCTATCCTTTTATCCCCTATAATCGATCCGGTTCGTATCAATTGGTATCAGAGCTGTTTCTGTTTCGATTCTAGGGTTTCAAAAAAAAAAAAAAAAAAAAAAAAAAAAAAAAAAAAAACTGTTCACCCGACCACTATTCATCCGAATCACTGTTCATATTCAAAAAAATACTGTTCATCGCTACTGTTCACCGACTACTGTTCATCCGGGCACAAGAAGATGGTTAACAGCATGCGTTCATTCGGAAGAGATTTAAAGATGTCTATCTTTGAAGGAGGTGATGTTTTTGGGTGGATTTACCGCATGGAACGATATTTTCATATCGAGAGGATTGGGGCTAAGGATCAAATAACGGCTGCGGAGTTATGTTTAGAGGGACAAGCTCTTTCTTGGTTTTGTTGGAGTGATTGTCGATCTCCGTTTAGATCTTGGGAGGATTTTAGAAGGCGAATATTTAACAGATTCCAACAATCTCGTGAGGGTAGTTTGTATGAGCAATATTCGGCGATTAGAGCTTATGAAGAGAATAAGAGGCGTGAAGAATGGAATCAAATGATTGAAGAAAAGATTGAAGAGGATAAGAGGCGTGAAGCGTGGAATCAAAAGATTGAAAATATGATAAATCTAATTGATTCTTTCCGGAATCCCATATCGGCACCAGTAACAACCAAGGTACCCGCAAAACCGATTCAAAATACCCTACGTTTTGAAGAAAATAGCGGGCAAAGTTATACAAGTGGTGAGGAGGTGAAAGGAGAGTTGAAAGGCAACGTTGTTAAAGGTGTTCATGTCACAGATTCAAAAGAAGATGCTGATGTATATGGTGGGGAAAACCTACCACAAACAGAAAATGCACTTACGGATTTGGATACAAAAGACATTGGCACATGCACCATGGTTCCAGAAAAAGCAAATAACCAAGACAACACGAACATGACAAAAGATCAGCCACGTGTACGAGAGAAGGATGTACCTTTGCATGGGCCGAGAGAACAACAAATGGTTGGACAGATTTTGGGTGCAGAGTTGGAAAAACATACTATTGGGTTTGATTTAAGGGCTTCCGAGGGGCTTCATTGTGACATAAGGAAGGAAGAAAGGATAACTTGGAATCCAGGGATCGATCGTCATCCATCAGAAAGAAAATGGAATTTTGGCCTGAATGTTTTTACAAAATTGATTATCAAAAGCAATCATGTGTTTCAAATTTTTAGGCCTAATGATGACCAACATGAGAGGAGGGGAGTTCAAAGAAGAGTTTGGGATCCCGGGATTACTCGAGGCTACATCTTTATGCAACACCTTGAGGACAAGGTGTTTTTGGGGGCGGGAGTATTGATACGATCTTGTTGTCTCTTATTATATTAATTAGATAATTAGTTTATTTACTTTCCTTTTATTGTTTTATCTTAGGGACCAAGTTAAGTCTAGGGCAACTTTTATTATATATAGAGGATTAAGGGCTGTAAGATGGGTATGTTTAATGATAATGAAGTATTGATTAGTTAATCAATTGGGGGTCGGTTTATCTCATTAATATAAACCATCGGGGGGGTCGGGTTATCCCATTATTATAGCCTATCTATCCTTTTATCCCCTATAATCGATCCGGTTCGTATCAATTGATACGATCCTGCTGTCTCTTATTATATTAATTAGATAATTAGTTTATTTACTTTCCTTTTATTGTTTTATCTTACGGACCAAGATAAGTTTAGGGTGTCTTTTATTATAAATAGATTATGAAGTTTGTAATTCTGATTATGTTTTATGATAATGGAGTATTGGTTTTATTAATCAATTGGGGAGTCGGTTTATCTCACTAATATAAGCCATTGGGGGGTCGGGTTATCCCATTAATATAATCTATCTATCCTTTTATCTCTTCTATCGATCCGGTTCGTATCAATTGGTATCAGAGCTGTTTCGATTCTAGGGTTCCAAAAAAAAAAAAAAAAAAAAACTATTCATCCGCTATTGTTCATCAGCAGCAAGGTTACTGTTCCTGTCAGATTTTACTATTCATCCGAATCACTGTTCATCCAGAAAAAAAAAGTCAAGCTTAAAAGAAACTATGATGAGCAATAGATTGGCAGATCTTGAAGATGACTTTGGTGAATTTAAAGCAGCCACACAAAGAAGGCTTGTTTCCTTGGACATGCGTATTAGAGCTTACCGACAGGAGGAAGATCAAAGGCATGAAGAACGGATTCGAAGGTATGATGAATTGAAGAATTTACTTCTCACTCTAATTGAGAAACAGGCATCGCCTCCACCGGAAACCACTAAGGATCCCGTGGTTACAACAAAACTGATTGATGCGGAAAAAAGTGGTGTAGACTGTGGTAATCCGGAAGAGTTTATGGTTGCATCAGGTGTCGAGGAGGCAGCTATTACAACACCAATCATGGTGGTGGCGGGAGATCTAGGGCAGAAGTTATTTGACAGTTCAGATGAGGATGCTATGGAGCTCGAATCGGAAAGGAAATCGCATGAAAAAGGATTGACAAATGAACTTGTTGGACAAATTTATGTTCAGAACGAGAATAACTTTATGTGGGACAACTATCAGGTTGTAGGACACAACCATAGCATGTTCCAACTTGTTACGGAGATAAAGTGCACGCACCATACCGTTCATGGACGGTCTTGGAGACACTGCTTGGAGCATGCTCAGTATGGTCTTACGGCATCGTTGAAATATAATTATGTTTCCGACCCTATGTTTCAATTTCACTATGATCAGCAAGCTGTGGAACCACAAGTCAAAATTTGGGATCCCGGAATTACATGATGTGACGTTTTAAAGCTACACCTTGAGGACAAGGTGTTTTTGGGGGCGGGAGTATTGATACGATCCTGCTGTCTCTTATTATATTAATTAGATAATTAGTTTATTTATTTTCCTTTTATTGTTTTATCTTAGGGACCAAGATAAGTTTAGGGTGTCTTTTATTATAAATAGATTATGAAGTTTGTAATTCTGATTATGTTTTATGATAATGAAGTATTGGTTTTATTAATCAATTGGGGAGTCGGTTTATCTCACTAATATAAGCCATTGGGGGGTCGGGTTATCCCATTAATATAATCTATCTATCCTTTTATCTCTTCTATCGATCTGGTTCGTATCATCATGTTACTCAAAGATTTAGATTTTAGATTTTAGATTTTAGATTATTGTTGAAAGTATGCAGATTTTATAATCATATTTGACACACTAATTATTCATAAAAAGAACTATATCATTTGGATAAAAGGTTCTATGTAGCTACCCAAACCATTCATTTTACCCAGCTTGGCTCAATACCAGAATTTATCCTTGTTGACGCATTACTCAACCTGCCCTACCCAGTCATTTAGCCACCTATAAAAAAAGCCAACTACTATTGAGAAAGAACAAACCTGATAAATCCCAAGAATTTTTGCCAGACATGTCTGATTTCCAAGATTAAAGCACTGGTTCATATACCCAAAATAATTCGAAGCAAATCCAAGAAACGAACAAAACTCGGTATTTTTAATCTCCTTTATGATGAACCGATCATCAAGGGTTTTAGCAAAGAAAGAATTACTCTTTCCTCCTTTTGCATCCCAGCGTTTACAACGGCTTAATGAAGAAATATAATCTATTTCAGATAAACCACATTGACCACGAAGATCTAGGAAGTCTTTAGCACATAAACAAGCCACTGAATATTTAGCTTTATTAGCTAATCTTCCCATAGAGATGACAGGGTGAATATGCCTTGAAGAAGTAACAGAATCCAGCAACTCTAGCCCATCAAAGCTGGAAAACCGTGATTCATCTGAAGGCCATCCAAGTGCAGAACTATCAAAGTCCGTGGAGGTGAAGGATGACCAATTTGGAAAACTCAAGGATGACATTGTTTGTCCACTTTCATATGATCTAGTATCATCGTTCATATCTTCTGATGAATTCTTCCTGTCATTTAGAAAAGCCAATGCACATGCAATCATACTAGATAACTCATCTTCATAAGCTGATACTATGTGATTGCTAGTAGCTAATGGAAAATGAAGCTTTGAACCCTCTTCAGTAGTTATTTTGTAGATGGTGGACCCTGAAGTATTGCGAGCGGTGGGTTCATATTTTGGCAAGTATCCTCTTTGGAGATCGTATAGATGCATGTTTTGGAGTTGCCAGAAAGGTGCCCACATCCATCCTTTAGGATCTGCTAATTTTGATGAACTTAAAGAAGAAGATTCACCATTTATTCCCATTTGAGTAGACAAGGTAACATTATCTTGCATACCATTTTCATTATCACCTTCAGCTGTCACTACGTCGACTGGTAAATTATTTGTTTCTTCTGTTGTGTCAACTTCTGGATCAGCAATATGATCAGAAACTGCTTCACCATTCTGTACAAGTTCAGTAGTCACTTTGTCGTCGACGAATAATTGTGGTTCCCCTGGATCATCAGTGGTTTGGGGGTCAAAAACTTTAATATCAGATGAAAGAAGTGATTGGAGACGCTCATCCCAGATGTGTGAATGAAGCAAAAGCTCCCATTGGATATAGTTTAAGCAGAGAGGCTTGTGCAACCAATCATTCATGGTAATATCACTAGTAGTGAGGTTCTTCATACCAGCCTATAAAATTGGATGGATAATTAAAACAAAGATAGATACAGATTGGGGCAACAAAAATGAAGACAACATAAAGTAGAAAGGTACTTTAATAGAAAATAATATACTCAGATAAGAATAACATTTATACGAGGCATCACCGTTGCACACACTCATCAATTATATCCCGCAGTTCTAGGATGATACCTCGCAGTGTTAATATAAAGAGAAAAAGAAAAGAGAAAATGATAACGATAAACTTGTGAACAGACTTACTGCCCTTCAAATGCTATTCTTGATGAAACGACTTTGACAATTGATAATAAGGTAGATTATACTTGTTACAGTAACAATCAAATCAAAATCCTTGATAAAAGGGTTTAGAAGGCTGTGTTCTACAAATATATTTTGTGTGACTTTCAACATGTTTAACCTGTTCCCCTTTTGGATAAAGCTTTTATTCCAATCCGGATTGCTAGGGATCAAGATCTGGTACAGTAAAATTGACAATCCGTTTGTGCCTTTGTGGTTTGTAATATGAATAAAATGTTACAATTCGTGTTCCAGTGTTGGTCAATTCGCGGTTAAATTTCCATGAAAAAAAATCTTGTCTTAACATATTGAGGTTTTTCAGAACTGGTGCCAAATACTATGGAATTACATTCCCAAAAGTTTATCGTCATTTCATAATTGTAGGCTGAATAATCCAACCTTAAAACTTTTGTGACTATTTAATTAGCTGCATGCCTTTTCTAGTTGTGAACTTCTGAATAAAGATTTTCTAAAGCGGTTTAATTGACTATTGGTATTGAGGATTGATCGGATATTAAACTATTAGTATATTTTACATATACAAGCTTGTGTGTTTTCATAACACATTTGATATATATTTATTATTGGATAAATCATTCCAGATAACTTGGTAAATCGTTCTGGAGCGATCCCAAATGAACCTACCCCCACAGAACCGAATTTTGGGTACCCAGCGCACCCCAAATCCCGAACATTGATGTCCGTTCCATGTTTAACTCTTTGAATTACAATGTTATTTATAACGTGCTCCAGCAGTGTTTTGGGACTATTACTATAGCTACTTTAACCAATGTGCACTCTACTATTGTTTCTTTCTGTAAATATTTTTTGCTTCTGTTTTAGGTTATATTTTCTACTACTCATGTGCCAAATGACAAAGGAAAGAGTAGACGAGATCCCAATGATGGCCCTTAGCCCAAACTGATGAAAAAAAATTTTGCTTATATAATCCAGGCACAATTTAAAATATCTTTCTGATGCCTGTACCAGAAGAATAACAGTAAAACATACCAAGTAAGCCTAATACAACAGACTGATAGAGTAGAACTATAAAGGTGGGAATATGGGTGGGTTGGATAACACGTCAAAATGGTCGAATAGGGTTGCACAGACTCAAAACACTTTTATTCAAGAATTTTCATAAATTTTACATATATAAGGTGTTTTAATGTTTTAATTATGACTACAAAAAACTGTGTTGTCGTACCAAAGGTGATCTAATTTTTAAAATAAAGCAAGTACGAGGCTATATTGGTTGAACACAATTTGGGTGACTTTTGACCCTTCTATAACGTTTGACCATTGATTGAGACAAATTCAACCCCTTTCCATGTTAACCCACCATTTTTTTATCATAACGCAAATCAAACCGTTTATCTGTAAATGGATCGAAAATGCCACCTCTACAATATGCGAGAATAACCAACCTGAAAATGATCTCGTTCTTGTTTCAGCATCTCTTTGATATCAGAGAATCTTATACAATGCCTTTGGAGGTTCAGCTTTGAGCCAACAAACTCATGTTCCACCTTCTTAAGCGAGTTCTCAACCTCCATAAACATTGAATTACCTTCTTGGTACACCTTAACAGGCCAAGAAATACAACTTAGTTGAGGATTGACCAAATAAAACTATAATCTAAGATTACCACTATCATGACTAAGGCAATGAACAAAGAGAGTGGCAATACTCATGGATATACATACATCTTCAACTTCTTTCAGAAAATCTCCTTCAATTAAGTCGCTAAACTCGACCTTCCAACGTGGTAGAGATACAGAATAGGTAGCTACTGTAGAGTATCTAAACATTGCAACCATGGAACCTAATCTGCAAGTTTCAAAAAGCCAATGTCATAGAGAAAAAAAATTGATTGTAGAAAGTAATAGTTTAAACTGCGTTATAAGACGCTTCTAAAAATATTCAGTTACATCCTTTGGTGCAAAGTTCTAATATACAAGAACTAGTGCGGTTTTAAATTATTGTTCCATAGAGCCAAGAGCTTCAATGCAAACATAAGACTCTTTTGCCTTGAATGGATTCTACTTAACCATTTTTTAAGAAGCTATTCTAAGTAACTTAGTTAATAATAACATTATGGCGTGGTATCGCAACGTAATGGAGCAAGTTAATGTCTGTCGCCTGGAAAATGGAGAACACCCCATGAACTCTAATTTATAGGACACGTTAAAGATGGCTAAATGGGGAGTCAAGGTCGGGCTGACACCATTTTTAAAGTTTGAATTTTCCGTAAATAGATGGTGTAACAAATATGACCAAAAGATTGTTTTAAGAGACAATATAATATTTTCAATAAACCGATATAGAAGGTTGTGTGCATGAAAAATACACTTTAAAAAAGTTCTGCTCATCCATCGAGATGGTCATACCCAAAGAAGTGAAAGTAGTCCCTATGGAAGGAATGCCCGCAGCTAGATGGTATTTCCCATGAAGAGTGGTTTGAAAATCCAAGTTCTAAAAACTTCCCAAAAGATAAACCTCGAGCAGCAATTGAAACCAATACTCTTTTCGTTGACTTTAAACTTCCATTGGAGGGTTTGCATTGGCCACAGCAACTCCACATCCAAAGCTTTCCTTCTTTTTCACCCGGCAAGTGCTTATCTAAAGGAAGACGTTTGACTTGAATTGTGAGTTGCTTATTATGATGTGCATAGTAATGAAGATGAGCTTCTGGCAGTTCATTACATGTTCCACATGAAAGCTTCTGCAATGAGTCACAAATATGAGAAACAGTTAACAACTACGCATACCATATCTCACAGATACCGCGTAATACTTAAAAATGGTGATTTATACAAGTTAATCTGAGTAACAGATTATATATATTGGGTCAGTAAATTTTTTACTAAAAAGATGAAAAGGGTCACCCCAAGGTAGTCGAAGGCCCTCGCTTGGGTCGCCGATTCCTTAGGTCAGGCCCTAGCAGCCATCTTGACTTATCATACTCAGACCAGGCCACTTCACTTGGGCCCTCGCCTATATTGACAAGACCGTGCACTATTGGTGTGAGGAATGACGTGGTCTGATGTCACACTGGTCAAACTTATACTTTTATTTGAGACACAAAATTGTACCTCATGTTAGATAGTCATTTGATGTAAGATTGGCGTTTTACGTCCACTTTGAGAATAAATTATAGAAGCCCTCTCATCTATGAGGGCATATCAGCGACATTAAACTTCTTAATCTTGTATATTTAGCTATTATACATCTGAAGCTTTAAAGGTATGCATGCTTGTTATTTTTAAAATATTAAAGCTTTCATGATCATTGTTTATATGTTCACACTATCATATGCACTATATGAAAAAGTTCACACGGCCCTCGACTAAGTCCCTAGGCAAGGCACGTCGACTTAAGGTCGCTTTCCCCTATAACTACCTTGGGTCACACAAGTTGAAGATCTCACAAAGTTAATGTTATATTGCTTAAAGGCTCCTATATCATTGTATATTAATGTAGATCGACATTAACAGCATAGTATTGCAATCATATTTAACTCATTTTCTATTCTAAAATAAATGAAGAAATAGTGCATGTGATGCAAGGCAAGCTAACCTGACATGTAGAAAACTCTTTCAACATAATATGTTTTACCCTTTACCCCTGCCCATATTCCGTCAACTCAAATATTGAGCAGAGGAAAAAACAATATTATGCATAAAAGCACAAAGGTTGTGGACTAAATCTACGAGAATGGACAGGAAAAAGTGTGAATTTCTAATGCTTTCGGCCTCCAAAATAATTAATATATTTTAGTTCGATTATTCTCAAAAGCATATTTATTAATCATATTTAACATATCTTAAAGCTTATGGTCTCCTAATCGTTTATTTATTTTTTTTAATTTTTTTTTATTAAAACCATTTGTAATTATACTAAACATAAAATCTATTGATTATAAATGAACAAAACATGTTTTTAAGTCAACCCAACCTGACGTGACCCATCCCAAATCGTATTAAAACATGTTTTGACCCAGTTCCCACCCCATCTGAGCAGAAGGAAAGACACTGTTCCTTGTAAAAATCTGGAGCTTGTGAACTAAACTTATTAAAATTTAACAACACAAAAGTGGAGTTTCAAGAAACCTGATTGAGCAAGTTATCCCGCAAAAACTTTCCAAGGGGAACATCAAAATGTCTGTAGAACTTGATACAGGAAAAGGAACTTTGCCTACAAGTAACCCCTCTTGTCACATTCCTTCTAGACATCAAAACCAATATGCTTTCTGAATTCAACACTGCACTAATGTCATCCTTACGATGCGTACTGTCTTCGGAATCTATTCTTTCTACAGAAGAGTTTTTCAATGTTGATGAAGAAAGAAGTTTATCCCTTTCAAGTGTCTCTGCTTCATCAAAACTAACTTTAACGTCAGCATCAGAAGTATCAACAGCCTCTGGGGAGCTCAAAACCTGAACAGATGTTTTGGAATGATCATGTGTATTCACGCCATTGTAGCCAAGGTATGTGGACATACTCTGATGAGCAGTATCAAAGAGAGGAAACCCAACTTTCTGCAAAGAGGCTGAGAGTGATGATAGCCCTGAGAGAACAATTGGGTCATATGGCTCATATGATGATAAAGTAGATCCTTCTAGACCCAAATTGTCGTATTCACTTTCATCAGAACCATTGGAGATGGGAATATCAACAGTACTAATCAAATCAGTTTCAGGACTGGACTTGTCGGTTATTGGAACATTATTATCATCGAGATTTGTATCACCATATTGCTCATGTGAGGATAAAGTAAACCCTTTTAGGCCCAAAGTGTCAGATCCATTATCATCAGAACCATTTGAGATAGGAATATCAACAGTACTGATCAAATCAGTTTCAGGAGTCTCATTATTCTTGTTTGAGAATATAGCCATTCCGTTGGGGGCTGTGGTGGAGAACATTGCCCGCTGATTCAAGATGAATGAATTTTCAAGGATCAGGTGGTATGCCATGATAACCGCAAACTGAACAACACATTTGATTCTCTTGAGTTCATCACTGTGAGATCCCTTCAGCAAAATCTGTATGAATCACATCCAGTGTCATTTAATGAACAAGTTCTAGTTACCCACATAAACAATTGAATTATAAACTCACCGTATATCCCATCCTAGTGGGACACCCCTCGAGAAACATCAAAGTCTTCTTTGGCTTTTTTCCACTTTCAGAAAGATTAGCATGTTCTTCTACGATCTTTTCAAAGTAAAATGATTCACACTGCTTCAGTGTTTGGTCACTTAAATTATCAGAGGACAAGATTGGTGAGCCTGTACAACGAGCAACTCTCTCCAAACGGTGTAGTTTCATTTCCAAAACTAATGTCATTCCTTTTTTAAGGATCAACTCTTGAATATCACGGGAAACAGTTTTCTCAACTAAGACAACATTTGGACTCAACTTCTCTATCATCCCGATAAGATAATCCATTCTGTCGGTGTCCTGTCATGCAAAGAAATAGAGGCAACAACAATATACCAATGCGAGGATAAAGATACTAAATTGTAAAGGTGGGAACTTTGACCCATTTGTATTTGAATGGGTCAACTGGGGTTGTGTTTATCTCATGGTCGAAAACAAATATACCTAGAAGGGGATGGATTTAAATAGGTCAAGGTTAAACAACCAAAGTCCAAATTTGAATGCAAGCAACTAGCTTTATTATTTAATCTCAGGATTGAGATTATTATTGAACTACTACTGTTTTTATCAAGTAACACCTTAGTCATATATTAGAAAATGAAAAATGGACAAAAATTGTTTTGGGATGAACACAACTCAGCCAATTTCGGGACCCATAACAAATACATAACCCACTTCACTTGAGCCTGTTTTTGAAATTTTACTCAACCCACCCATCTTTCTACTAAATAATTTCTTCAGGTTTACCTTTTTCATCGACTCGAACGATGACAATCCATCAGAAGAAACGCTGAGAGAACCCTTGATCAGCAGCAACTTGGGTTTTTTGCACTCCGTGGGCATGTGCTTGTGAGCTGCATGCTTTTTGAAGATTAGGCCTTTAAAAACTTCACTGCAACAATTAAAGCAGATATCAATATAAAAAGTTACAGTGAATGCTAGTGAAGCAACGACACAAAGATTTAATTGGTTGCAGATACATCCAGAAAGTGTCAGACCAAATGACCAATACATTGAGCCTATCCAATTGGTTTTGTTAAAAGCAATGATAATGATAATAATAATAATAATATTGATAATAACCATTTTGGACAGTAACCCACCCAACCCATTTTCCACTCTAATGTCGCAAAAGCCCACCCAGACACTCGACTGCCATAATCAGTTTTATGTTTACTTTGTGAACATAATTTTCAACCATAACAAAACTTATCTGTTAATCTAAGTGGGTGTTTGCTTATAATGTGCCTTTGTAACCTATGTTATGTATCTTCTACTTGTGCACTGCAAAAGATCTCTCGCAATTAATTTCAAAAATAAATAAGGTAAGTTGTCCTTAAATCAACAATCATCATTAAAGTCATTTTAACTTCAAAAGCAATGAAAACTTATTTAAAATGCAATGTGGAAGAAAAGCAAAAGTTAATTGAATGAACAAGTAAACTATTGAAGACAACCTTTGATTTTGAGTACCGCTTGCGATACATTTTACTTTCACATATCCATCAGGATCCATCGCTTTTCCCTCAAAAGCATCAGGCTTTAGATACGAGGCAGCTTCCCATGATAAACCAGCAACTGTATCCACCCAATTATCACCATCATTTCCAGAACAAGAAATGCCCATAGATTTCAGCAGATGCTCCACAAGTGCCTTAAATTTTCCATTCATAACATCATCCATTGCTTTACGTGTCTCCTCTCGAAACCTGAAACTCGCACTCCCTTCTTGTCCAAGGCTGCTAAGATTACTTGGCTTCCCCCATTTCACGCCATCGCCATACTCATCATCATCGTCGTCATCTAAATTAGCAACACTACCCTCAACGTCATCCTCTACATCATCTGGTTCAGGGGGAAACCAGATATGAGAATCAATCACCCCGTTTCCTAAATACAGTTGATTCTGCTGTAACCTATTAATTTCAATGCTTGCTTCTTCTTTGAGAGCCCTAAAAGTAAAAAATCACATAATTATGCAAATGACTCACACAACAAATACATGATCCATCTAAAAGTAAACAATCACTTACCTTTCTTTTGAGGAGACATCGACAAGATACTCATCTGAAACAGAAACAACAAAGCATATTAAATGTCTTTATAAAAACGTGTTTTAAGGACTACAAATGTAAGAATTGAGCATAAAACCGTACTGTAAACAGAAACAGCACTATCGGTTTTTGCCAAAGAGACAGCTGGACTTATTGACGATGCTGGTGGAGAAATCAAGCTATCAGTAGTCATTTTGTCTAGTTCAATGAATTCACATCAAAAAATAAGTCATTTATGATTTAAGATCCTGCAACATCATCAAAGAGCAAATTAAAAATAGATCAGTATATGCAAACCCTGAATACGCACACACAGTTTGGATGACATAATTAAGTTGTCTTTTCTGCTTACGCTTGTTCTTATTAATATGTAATTATTAAAACCAAAAACCTATCAAATGATAATTAAGAGAAAGTTTATAGTTGCTTATTCGTTCTGACTATGTTTGTGTGCGTAAAAATACAATAGAAAACTTCAATCAAATTCAAATATTAAAAGCTTAGATTAAATATAAGTGTAAAAAGTAAGTTGAATTTTATTTTTTTCAAATAAACAATTTGAAATAAGTAGCGCTAAGGGTGATAAGCAATCCCAAATGGCCGCTTGACCTCCACAATAAAAGGGCCGGAGGTACCCAGGTTAGGCCACGTACATCTAAATCAAAACCTCATATGTTAAATCCGTTTTACAATAAGCAAACGTTACCTAATTCAACAAACTACACTAAAAAGCACATCAAATAACGAATGAACAGAAACATGATCCGTTGACTTGTTAGTCAAGTAGTAAAAACCAGTAAATAATCAATCAAAAAACACAAAAACTAAACAACAAAGCATTACATCAAATCATTTCATCACAACAACAACAACAACAAGTATAAAATAAATAAATAAAAGCTAGTGAAATTAAAAGGCTAAAAAACATTTATAAAATAAAATAAGGACCTAAATTCGTTGTTGATTAAGATTTATGATCGGTTAAAAGCAAACAGATTGATTAAATTAATGATTGTTGAATTTGAATTCAATTTTGTGAGTGTTTGTTTGTATGGAGAATTGGGGAAGAATGACTTTTTGACGACGGGTGAGTGGACCCCACTGTCTTGTCTGTCAGACCAATTTTGAAAACAAACAAAGGATGGGAAGAAGTTGACATATGTTTATTGTGTGTGGTGAAATGTCCAAATATACACTTATGTCTACGCCCTTTGTTTTTGTCTTCTATTCATTTTGTACCCTCGTTTTGTTTTTTATTAGCATGGTACCTGCGTAACGCGGCGGCGAATATTCGATGACGATTTTTAAAACGAACAAACGTTACTTTTTTTAGCTTTAAGTTTGTATTCATATTAAATTTAAACTTGTAAGAAATCGAATTTAAATAAACCCACTAAAAATAAAAAATAAAAGTTAATAAAAACATATCAAAATAGATATTGAATTACTAAGCAAATTTTTTTTGAAAATATGATGAAATTATATTATAAAAATATAATAAAGATATATAAGTATCTCTCAATTTAAAACTATAAATGTTATTTCAATAGGTTGTTATAAAAATTTGTTAAAAAAGGGTGTTACAAATGATCATGATATATAATTGTGAGAAAGAGTTCAATAACTTACTTTATTTAGTAGGTAAAAGGTATAAAAATTCAACCTTGCTATTTTAAAAAGGTCTAAATGCTTTATGAGGTAGTTATACATAACCAGGATTTCAATTTACGTATTGGCAAATAGTGTGCGTGCATATGGTCGATAGCCCAAAACACGCATGGATGTTAGGCTCAAACCATTTCACCGTTAGGCCTAAACCTAGCATCCAACGTCTGGATATGACTCTACAATCAAGAGATAGTCGTGAGATAGAGAATGACACCCACTAACAACAGTATTAATACCTTGGTAACAAGGGAAACATCATCTTATCCAGAGAATCCTTAATAACCATCGGTCCAAATGGAACACCCAATATGCGAGTCATACCATGTATTAAGGAATGTGTCTCAAAGGCATAACAGTAGCCTACACATTTAGCTTAGTCTCTCGTACTCGCGATGCACTCAAGTATAGTGTTTGGGGCACTGTAAATACACCATCGTATTTAATGCAAAAAGATCTTCCCTCAGGCAGTTATTACACATACTCACACCAGTTTATACCTTCACATTTATTGCTCCTATCATATCTCGCAAAACACGTACTCTGACGCTAGAGCTGGGTCTTAGGATAACACTCAGTGCGAGGTTAACGTGTGTCACTTGCTTGTTCAGGAGAAGGAATATTTAGGCATGGAAAGAAGGCCCAGCATCATTTGATCCAAGCCCAGCGGTATATTGCCTTTAGAAACTAGCGTTGTGATAGGTGTGTAAACACCCATCCTTTTTACCACTTAATTACAATAATAACCGAGCCAAAACGTGTATTTTATGTCATTTATGTCAGAATTATGCGTGGTTTGTGTTTTTGTTGTGATTTAGGACGAAAAGGTGAAAAGTGGTGAAAACACGGGCATTCGCGAGCTTTTATCGAAGAAAAAGACGAAAGACGAAGTCAAGAAGTCAAGAGTGCAAAAAGAACGGAAGTCCAAGACCAATTCTGAAGATTTATCGAAGAAAAAAGTCAAAAGACGGAAGTTTACTAAAAGCCGAAGAACTCAAGTCTAATTTATTGAAGAATTACAAGATGAGTTCAAAGAAATCCCGAGACAAAGTCATTAAAGTCCAAGATTTAAGAAGATTAAGAAGATTAAGGACTTAAACATGCAATTAAGGAAAGAAGAAAGAATGGAGGAAGCTTCCTAAGCACCTCCCTAATCTCCCCTATAAATAGTCTTTAGTGTTTTCATTTCATTGTTGTTGGGTGGCTTGACAAACCACCACTTCCACCATTTTCAATTACCTGCACTTTAATTTCTTGCACTTTAATTTTCCTTGTATCGCACCTTTTAATTCCAAGTAAGTTTTATTCAATCTTTATCTTTTCTTGTTTAATCTCCTTCTACCTTTCTTGTTTGATTTGTTCTTCATCTTTATTGTTCATGTTCTTGATTTTTTATGGTTTTGATCAAGTGGGTTTTGATCATTTTGATGATTATTGTTAGTTTTGTTGATTTGGATTGATTGGTTATTGTTAGTAGATCATTTGTGGTTGCTTTGGTTTAATCTTTTGGTTAATCTTGATTAGTTTTGGTTAAATTCGTCCTTGTTCTTCATCCCCTGTTCTTCGTGTTCATGCTTACTGTTTCTTTCCCAGATATTCCGAGTCAGCGTTTTTATTCCGTATCAATATTGTTCATCCGGAATATCATTTATTCCGGATCAAGCTCCTTCGTTCGGAATATCATTTATTCCGGATCAAGCTCCTTCGTTCGGAATATTATTTATTCCGGATCAAGTCTTTCATTCGGAATATTCTATTATTCCGGATCAACACATTATTCCGAACGAGCATTTATTCCGGATAAAGTCAATTATTCCGGATGAAGCCCATTATTCCGGATGAGAGGAAATTATTCCGGATGAGCTGTTTATTCCGGATAAGCAATTATTCTGGATGAACATGTTTATTCCGGATGAAGCCCTTTTATTCCGGATGAGGATTTTATTCCGGATGAATTGATTTATTCCGAATGAAGGCTTTATTCCGAATGAAGTGTTTTCAGTTTTTTGTAGTTTTATAATTTTAATTTCTAAGCTTTATTTTTCCCGCCTTTTTCTTTATTTGTACTTTTACTTGCCTTTCCTTTTAGTTTAAGTTTAAGTTTGTGTCATTTACTTTATTTCCCTTTTAATTTCTCGTCATTTATTTTTCGTCTAGTTTTTATCTTTCAGTATTTCTTTTTACCGTCTTTATTTTATTCTTATTTGTTTCAAGTCTTTATTTTTTCATTAGTCTTAGACAACGACCATTCCCTTTTTATTCCACCAAGAACAACTGAGTCGCACAATTAACCAGAGATCAATTCGAAGAGATTCCGAGAAACAAATTTTCAACCTAGCAAAATCTCAACATTAAAATGGCGCCGCTGCCGGCTCTTTTCGTGAGGATTAACGGTTTTTTGTGAGAGACGCATTGGCTTTTAGGATCCGTTCACTCGTGAACGTTATTTTTCGTATCAAAAATTTTCAAAAAATCCAAAAACATTTGAAAAATCATAAAAGCATTTCTTTTTCAAATTTTTGCACCAAAAATATTCTTCTTGCTTATCTATTTTTCTTTATGGATTCTTATGTCCATTGCGTCGGGTGTGGGAGATGATTATACGGGAAAGACTCATGTCAATGGTGTACATGTGAGCGGTGCGGAAACGATATCGACAATACACAATTCCTATTCGGATTTTGTCCTTTGTGCAACTCGACTAATTCGTCCTTTTTGAATCCACCTCCTGTTCCCCCGTGCATCTATTGTGGAAGCGATTCTCATTGGCATGTTTCGTGCCTGGTTCGATACCCGTATGGTCACGGGCAAGAACCGAGTTACAATTATGACAATGGTAATAGCTATCTACAAGAAGCACCGGATTTTTCTCCATACCCGTGGTGCTATATTTGTGGGGGCCCACACGATGCTTCTTCTTATGATCCGTCGATGGTCTTTGAGAAAGTTCCGTGTTATCATCCCAGTGTCTATAACTTTGAGCCCCCACATCACACCCTCAATCATCAATCCTCTCAGCAAATTAGTCTTGACCAACAACTCACTTCTTTGAACCATATTCTAGAAAGTATAGCTCAACTCCGAGCTGACTTGCATCAGGAAAGGCAACCTTTGCTTGATGTGGACGAAACCTTGAAAACCACCGACACCTTTTTGAGTCAATTTAGTCGTTTTCCCTTCTTTTCTACACCAAAATGTTTAATTACAGCGTGGGATAGAATTGGTGAAATTGAACATACTCGGGGAGATGAACAACAAAAATTGCTTCGTGAGCTTCTTAAAGATGTGGAGGTTATCAAGGAAGAGTTAGCCGACTACGTCACTCCTAACTTGACTCGTCCCATCTATTATGATGATGACGAAGACGATGATGTCTACACTTTCAACCAATCTTCTGAAGTTGCTGCTCCTACTCTCGTTATCCCTACTGCGTCTAAGGATCTAGATTCGTTGAATGAGCTTAGTGATGTTGGTCTCGACAAATTATTGGATGATGAGGTTTGTGACTTACCTGTTGTGGAGCTTCAGGACGACGTTGCTTTCACGCAAGCGGTCGATCCAAATGATGACGATTCTTCTCCTCGCTATGAGAATTTCACTTTTGAAATGTCTCAATCTCCACCGGGAGATGCGGGCGATGACGATTTATTCTCTCCGGCTTACGAGAAGTTCACCGATGAACTTGCTCTTGAAGATGAGGTGGAAGACGTGATTCTCCGCGACAGATTACGGAAAGTGCATCTTCTTATTGCTCAAATCGAAGAGTTGACTTCTCCTCCTCTTTTTGAGTCTTTACCTCCATCTATTCCTCCCGTTGAAGATAATGACCCATTGCTGGAAGAAATCGACATTCACTCCATACCTCCAGGTATTGATGATGATGACACGGAGGGGGGGGGGATATTATTCTTGATAATTTGCTGCAGGAAGGTATTGACCCAAGTCCCCCTCCCGAGCACCTTTCATCCTCCCCTTTAGCCACTATTTCGGAGGATGAGTGCTTTGACCCGGGAGGTGACATTGATTATGCTATCATTGATAACATTACGGCTTTGTAGAATGCTCAACCTCCATTGTCTTTAGGGGATGACAATGTGCTTACTTTACCCACCCCACCTCCTATGGATCTTGATTTCACATACTTTACGTATGTTGAAAGGACCTTTCTCCCATTTAAGACTTATTCCCCCGCCTCTCCTTCTTTGATGTCCTCCGGGAACGAGGACAAGGTCTTTGATCCCGGTATTACATTCGAGGCTTCCCCATGGACCATTTAATTAGGGGACGAGTCAGGCTCGTGACTCGGTTAATATAAACAAGCGCTTTTTGCGAGGCAACCCAATTATCTATCTATTTTTCCCTGTTTTCACCATAAGTGTAGGGGGAGCCCCGTTGGTGTTTCTTGCTTTCTTATCATGTGCAGGGATTAGAGCTTCAAAGACACACTCTTGATGACTTTTGTCGAACCGTGATTCCGTGTTCCCTTCTTCCCGGTTCTATCCTAAGCTCTTTTCGATTCACTATTTTATATTTTCCAATATTAAAATAGGAATCTCTTTAGTTGTCTCTTCCTTAGCGAGATTTAAACAAAGTACACAATGTCCTAAGTGTAGGGGAGTTTACTCCCACATGCTTAAACATTAAGGACAATGTTTATATTAAGTGTAGGGGGGACTTCTATCGAAGTTAAGTGGCCTTTTCCTTGTGTTTGTCCTCATTTTAACCGGAAAATCAATTTTTCGACATTTTTCAAAAATTTTGATCTATTTTGGCCTATTAGTTTTTACCTTTGTATAGTTATTTTCTTTCTTTGCTAGAATAAAATTTTAATAAAGTGGTTTTAATTTTCAAACGTTGTGAATCTTTTGACTCAACCCGAGTTTACTTATCTAAGTTTACTCTAGCTAGTATCCTTAACGTGTTTAAGTCAAGTTTTGCTAGACTTTTATATAGGGAGCTATAAAACGCGAAAGTCTTAACTCTCACGGGTTAAGAACAAGAACTTTTCGCAAGTTCCTATAATTGATCCTAGAGAGTCGTTTATCAAGGGAACTTTAAAATGCGATTTCTAAACTTGAAAGAGTCTAAGAATTTGCAAGATCCTATAGGCGACTCAAAAACCCAAAACTTTGATTTGATAGGCTAAGCATCCACGAGTCTCATTCCTTGAGATTTTAAACTGTGGAGAACGAGAGATGATAGAGTCAATTATAAGTTTGGTATTCTTTCGTGAATTTATGTGATTTAATTATAAGCCTATTCTCCCATCGCTTGTTAATAAATTTATCTACAATAAATAAGGTTGTACGATTTGAAAAGTTACTTAGCTTCTAGCCCAAGATCGTTTAAAAGTTGCTCGGTATGGATTAGAGTTCATAGCCAAGGCATAACTTATTGAAGCGGGATGCGAAGATTGGCGAGTCCGAAAGGCCCTAACAAGGCATGAGGGCTACATTTTGTTGCTAAAGATCCCAAGTGATGTGAAGAATCATTTATCGAAAATCAGTATGAAGGATCGAGACACACGACGAAAAGCTAAAACTCCCCAAAAGTCATGGAGAAGTCTATCCGAAAAGGCCCTAACAAGGTATGAGGATGAATAGATCCAAGTCCAATAAGGAGGCGGATCGTTGTATATCAAAGTCCAAAATAATGATTGGAGAAAAATGAAGAAGTCGTGGTCCATATATGAAGAATCTCTCAAAACTTCAAGTGAAGAAATTCCTATTATGAAGAGAAGACCATTATTTCATGAACGTCTCTCAAGATTTGAAGTATGAAGTCGCTGCCAAATATCGGTCCGAGAAAGGTCTCAAATCGCGAATCGAGTTATGCCAAGATATGAACTTTTTGAGGTCCCGAGAAGCAGTTTTAAAAGATTTTGTCCTTTAGCTAACTATTGATTAAATCGTTCACTTTATTTTCGGCCTAAATAATTATCGAAATAAGTCAAAAATGTATCCTCGTGATCATTCAAGACAATAATAAAATATAAGAGATACAAATATCGGTCCGAGAAAGGTCTCAAATCGTGTTAGTTTGCTAACTTATAATAACAATGATCTCGTTTTTAAGTTTGGTTTGGAGAATGTGAAAACTTGAGGATGATGATCATTCATGACATTTTCAAAACCCTAAGGTATGCTTTTGATTTCTCTACTTGTTTTGTTATTTTCTATCTCTTTAATAAAGGCCAACGTGGATTGATTATGATGAAAAATGTAAACGTGCTTTGTAACTAATGCATTGCATGAGGACATTGCAATGGTCAAGTGTAGGGGATTTGATAGGTGTGTAAACACCGATCCTTTTTACCACTTAATTACAATAATAACCGAGCCAAAACGTGTATTTTATGTCATTTATGTCGGAATTATGCGTGGTTTGTGTTTTTGTTGTGATTTAGGACGAAAAGGTGAAAAGTGGTGAAAACACGGGCATTCACGAGCTTTTATCGAAGAAAAAGACGAAAGACGAAGTCAAGAAGTCAAGAGTGCAAAAAGAACGGAAGTCCAAGACCAATTTTGAAGATTTATCGAAGAAAAAGTCAAAAGACGGAAGTTTACTAAAAGCCGAAGAACTCAAGTCTAATTTATTGAAGAATTACAAGACGAGTTCAAAGAAATCCCGAGACAAAGTCATTAAAGTCCAAGATTTAAGAAGATTAAGAAGATTAAGGACTTAAACATGCAATTAAGGAAAGAAGAAAGAAGGGAGGAAGCTTCCTAAGCACCTCCCTAATCTCCCCTATAAATAGTCTTTAGTGTTTTCATTTCATTGTTGTTGGGTGGCTTGACAAACCACCACTTCCACCATTTTCAATTACCTGCACTTTAATTTCTTGCACTTTAATTTTCCTTGTATCGCACCTTTTAATTCCAAGTAAGTTTTATTCAATCTTTATCTTTTCTTGTTTAATCTCCTTCTACCTTTCTTGTTTGATTTGTTCTTCATCTTTATTGTTCATGTTCTTGATTTTTTATGGTTTTGATCAAGTGGGTTTTGATCATTTTGATTATTATTGTTAGTTTTGTTGATTTGGATTGATTGGTTATTGTTAGTAGATCATTTGTGGTTGCTTCGGTTTAATCTTTTGGTTAATCTTGATTAGTTTTGGTTAAATTCGTCCTTGTTCTTCATCCCCTGTTCTTCGTGTTCATGCTTACTGTTTCTTTCCCAGATATTCCGAGTCAGCGTTTTTATTCCGTATCAATATTGTTCATTCGGAATATCATTTATTCCGGATCAAGCTCCTTCGTTCGGAATATCATTTATTCCGGATCAAGCTCCTTCGTTCGGAATATTATTTATTCCGGATCAAGTCTTTCATTCGGAATATTCTATTATTCCGGATCAACACATTATTCCGAACGAGCATTTATTCCGGATAAAGTCAATTATTCCGGATGAAGCCCATCATTCCGGATGAGAGGAAATTATTCCGGATGAGCTGTTTATTCCGGATAAGCAATTATTCCGGATGAACATGTTTATTCCGGATGAAGCCCTTTTATTCCGGATGAGGATTTTATTCCGGATGAATTGATTTATTCCGAATGAAGGCTTTATTTCGAATGAAGTGTTTTCAGTTTTTTTATAGTTTTATAATTTTAATTTTTAAGCTTTATTTTTCCCACCTTTTTCTTTATTTGTACTTTTACTTGCCTTCCCTTTTAGTTCAAGTTTAAGTTTGTGTCATTTACTTTATTTCCCTTTTAATTTCTCGTCATTTACTTTTCGTCTAGTTTTTATCTTTCAGTATTTCTTTTTACCGTCTTTATTTTATTCTTATTTGTTTCAAGTCTTTATTTTTTCATTAGTCTTAGACAACGACCATTCCCTTTTTATTCCACCAAGAACAACTGAGTCGCACAATTAACCAGAGATCAATTCGAAGAGATTCCGAGAAACGAATTTTCAACCTAGCAAAATCTCAACATTAAAATGCCTCCCGGGTCATTTGAAATCTCAACATTTGAAATTAAGATTTTGCTAGTTGAAAAAGTTCGTTTTCTCGGTGTCTAATCGAATTGATTACCAGTTTAAAGTGTGACTCAGTCGTTTTTGGTTTAAAAAAAGAAAGTTGATTATCTATAACTAATTAAAAAGTAAATGGGGAAAGTATTTAAAAGCAAATTAAAGACAGGTACAAATAATAAAAGTAAAACAAGGTGAAAAATTAAGCTAGAAAATTACTAGAAAAACACTTAAATAAAATGCAATCTTACAATAAAACTAAAATAAAAACAATTTAAAATAAAGTTTAAGAAAATGGCGGGAAATATAAAATTTTATCGCAGATCCGAATCCTAGATCGGAATCCCAGATCGGAATCCCAGATCCGAATCCCAGATCTGAATCCCAGATCTGAATCCCAGATCGGAATCCCAGATCCGAATCCCAGATCTGAATCCCAGATCCGAATCCCAGATCCGAATCCTAGATCCGAATCCCAGATCCGAATCCCAGATCCGAATCCCAGATCCGAATCCCAGATCCGAATCCCAGATCCGAATCCCAGATCCGAATCCCAGATCCGAATCCCATATCCGAATCCCAGATCCGAATCCCAGATCCGAATCCCAGATCCGAGTCCCAGATCCGAATCCCAGATCCGAATCCTAGATCCGAATAAGGGGGAGTATCACAATACCGATCGCAATGTAGAAACCCTTGTGGTTTTTGCGATCGTAACAAGCTGTCGGAATCCAAATCCCATTTCGATGGAATGTAATACAAAATAAGCAAAACCAATAAGCTAAGACTAATAAGCAATAACCGAAACTTGATTAAAAAGATAATGAGATGAGACAAAAAGCAACAAATTTAAAGACTTTATCAAAACACAAAATAAGCAAACAAAATAAACAAACTTTAAAAAGATAAAACTTTTTAGAAAACTTTAAAATCAAATAAGCTAAATACAAAATAAGCCAATAAGATTGTCAAACTTATAGCTTAAATCGTATACAAGCCTAGATGGAAATAAAAAAGATGAACTTTTTAATCAAATAATCAATAAGATTAAGCAAAATCAATGCTTAATCTGAACCACAATCAAATCAAAACAAGAAAAGTAGAATAAGATGGATAGTAGAAAGCTTGATTAAAGGAAAAATAAAGATTCAACAACAAAATGAACTTATTTGGAATTAAAAGGCAAGAAATTTAAGACATGAAATCAAAATGACATGAAAAATAAATGGTGCAAGGAATGAAAATGGTGGAAAGACTAATTTTGTCAAAATTAGCTAACACTTTGAAATGAGATGGGAGTGTTCTATATATAGGGAGAAGGGAAGCATGTGTTGCTCCTTTCTTTCTTTCTTTCTTCTTTCTCGTCTTTTCGTCTTCTTAATTCTTCGACTTTTTCGACTTTGTCTCGGGATTAATTAAAATCGTCTTGTAATTTCTTCATTAATTAGACTTGAGTTCTTCGGCTTATTAAACTTCCGTGTTTAGACTTTTTCTTTGATAAATCTTCAGAATAGGTCTTGGACTTCCATTCTTTTTGCACTCTTGATCTCTTGACTTCGTCTTTTGTCTTTTTCTTCGATAAAAGCCCGTGAAAGCCCGTGTTTTCTTCCCTTTTCACATTTTGGTCCTAAATCATAACAAAAACACAAACCACGCATAATTCCGACATTTACGACATAAAATACACGCTTTGGCTTGGTTATTATTATAATTAAGTGGTAAAAGGATGGGTGTTTTCACACCTATCAAATCCCCTACACTTGACCATTGCAATGTCCTCATGCAATGCATTAGTTACAAAGCAAGTTTTACATTTTTCATCATAATCAATCCACCTTGGCCTTTATTAAAGAGATAGAAAATTACAAAATATTCAAAAGAAGAAAACAAGTAAAGAAATCAAAGACTTACCTTAGGGTTTTGGAGATGTCATGAATGATTATCATTCTCAAGTTTCACGTTCCCCAAACCAAGCTTAAAACGAGATCATTGTTATTATAAGTTAGCAAACTAACACAAACTCATGTGGGCCAATTATTTACTTAGACTCCCTTATTCCTATGTGTATCTCTTATATTTTATTGTTGTCTTGAATGATCACGAAGATGCATTGTTGACTTATTTTGATAGTTATTTAGGCTGAAAATAAAGTGGGACGATTTAATCAATAGTTAGCTAAAGGACAAAATCTTTTAAAACTACTTCTCGGGACCTCATAAAGTTTATATCTTGGCATAACTCGCTTCACGATTTGAGACCTTTCTCGGACCGATATTTGGCAGCGACTTCATACTTCGAATCTTTGAGAGACGTTCTTGAAATTATGGTCTTCTCTTCATAATAGGAATTTCTTCACTTGAATTTTTTGAGAGATTCTTCATATTTGGACCACGACTTCTTCATTTTTCTCCAATCTTTATTTTGGACTTTGATATACAATGATCCGCCTCCTTTTAGGACTTGGATCTGTTTATCCTCATACCTTGCTAGGGTCTTTTCGGATAGACTTCTCCATGATCTTTAGGGGAGTATTTGCTTTTCATCGTGTGTCTCGATCCTTCATATTGATTTTTGATAAATGATTCTTCACATCACTTTTGGATCTTTAGCAACAAAATATAGCCCTCATGTCTTGTTAGGACCTTTTCGGACTCGCCAATCTTCGCATCCCGCTTCAATCAGTTATGCCTTGGCTATGAACTCTAATTAATACCGAGCAACTTTTAAACGATCTTGTGCTAGAAGCTAAGTAACTTTTCAAATCGTACAACCTTATTTATTACAGATATATTTATTAGCAAACGATGGGAGTAAAAGCTTATAATCAACTCACATAAATTCATGAAAGAATACCAAACTTATAATTGACTCTATCATCTCTCTTTCTCCACAATTTAAAATCTCAAGGAATGAGACTCGTGGATGCTTAGCCAATTAAATCAAAGTTTTGGGTTTTCAAGTCATCTATAGGATCTTGCAAATTCTTAGACTTTTTCAAGTTTAGAAATCGCATTTTAATGTTCCCTTGATAAACGACTCTCTAGGATCAATTATAGGAACTTGCGAAAAGTTCTTGTTCTTAACCCGTGAGAGTTAAGACTTTCGCGTTTTAAAGTTCCCTATATAAAAGCCTAGCAAAACTTGACTTAAACACGTTAAGGATACTAGCTAGAGTAAACTTGGATAAGTAAACTCGGGTTGAGTCAAAAGATTCACAACGTTTGAAAATTAAAACCACTTTATTAAAAAATTTATTTTAGCAAACGATAACAAAGGAAAATACTACTAAACTACTAGGCCAAAATAGATTAAAATTTTTGAAAAATGTCGAAAAATATCAATTTCTCGGTTAAAATAAGGACAAATACAAGGAAAAGCCCACTTAACTTCGATAGAAGTCTCCCCTACACTGAATATAAACATTGTCCTCAATGTTTAAGCATGTGGGAGTAAACTCCCCTACAATTAGGACATTGTGCATGTTGTTTAAATCTTGCTAAGGAAGAGACAACTAAAGTGATTCCTATTTTAATATTGAAAAATATAAAATAGTGAATCAAAAGAGTTTAGGATAGAACCAGGAAGACGGGTACACGGAATCACGGGTCGTTAAAAGTCATCAAGAATGGATATTTGAAAGCTCGAATCCCTGCACATGATAAGAAAGAAAACAACAAACACATACTAGGGTCTCCCCTACACTTATTAGAAAAACAGAATAAAAGGATAGATAATTGGGTTGCCTCCCAAAAAGCGCTTGTTTTTGTTAACTGAGTCACGTGCCTGACTCGTCCCCGAATTAAATTGTCCATAGGGAAGCCTCAAATATAATACCGGGATCAAAGACCTTGTCCTCGTTCCCGGAGGACATTAATAAAGGAGAGGCCGAAGGATAAGTCATGAAAGGTAATAAGGTCCTCTCAACATACGAGAAGTATGTGAAATCGTGATCCACGGGAGGTGGGGTGGGTAAAGGAAGCAAATTGTCATCCCCCAAAGACAATGGATGTTGACCAAGCGGCAAATCCGTAAAGTTATCACTCATAAAATAGTCAATGTCACCTCCCGGGTCAAAGCACGTAATGGTGTCTAAAGGAGTGGATGAAAGGTGCTCGGGAGGGGGACTTGGGAAAATACCTTCCTGCAGCAAATTATCAAAAATAATATTCCCCTCCGTGTCATCATCATCAATACCCGGAGGTATTGAGTGAATGTCGATTTCATCCAGCAATGTGTCATTATACTTAACGGGTGTAATAGACTGAGGTAAAGATTCTTTAATAGGAGGAGAATTCAACGCTTCAACTTTAGCAATCAGAAGATGAACTTTCAATAATTTGTCACGAAGAATACCGTCTTCCACCTCATCTACAAGACCAAGTTCAGGGGTGAACTTCTCATAAGTCGGAGAGAATAAATCAACATTGCCTTCATCGCCCGGAGGAGAAGGAGAAATTTCAAAAGTGAAATTCTCATAGCATGGAGAAGAATCATCATCATTAAGAGCGACCTATTCCGTATTCCATTGTGCTTATTGGTTGGGTTAATATAATTTACCGGGATTAGTCCCTTTACCAAAAAAAGAGCGACCTCTTCCGTAAGCTCCTCAAAAGCACATCCCAAACCTCATCAAAGAATTTATCAAGACCAAAATCACTAATCTCACTCGATGTATCACAATCCTTAGACGTATTAGGGATATCAAGAGTAGGAGTAGTAATCTCAGAAGATGGGTTGAGATTGTAGATATCATCCTCGTCATCATCATCATAATAGACTGGACCATTCCAGTTAGGAGTGATATAGTCGACTAACTCCTCCTTGATAACCTCCACATCTTTAAGAAGCTCATGAAGCAATTTTTGTTGATCATCTCCCCGAGTATGTTCAATTAAACCCATTCTATCCCACGCTGTAAGTAAACATTTTGGTGTAGAAAAGAAGGGAAAACGACCAAATTGGCTCAAAAAGGTGTAGGTGGATTTCAAAATTTGGTCACCATCAAGCAAAGGTTACCTTTCCTGATGTAAGTCAGCTCGGATTTGAGCTAAGCTTTCTAGAACGTCATTCAAAGTAGTGAGTTGTTGGTCAAGACTAATTCCCTGAGAAGATTGATGATTGAGGGTGTGATGTGGGGGCTCAAAGTTATACAAACCGGAATCATAGCACGGAATTAGCTCAAAGATATTCATCGGTTGACAAGAAGAAGCATCGTGAGGGCCCCCACAAATATTGCAATACGGGTATTGAGGAAAACCCAGTGCTTTTTGAGGATAAGGATTGTCATATACGGGAAAGGGTGAGAAAGTATTGTAAGAGGAGAAGTACGAATTTGTTGAATTGCAAAATGGACAAAATCCAAATTGTGTATTGTCGATATCAGAGTCGCACCGCTCACAAATACACCAATGACATGTTTGATAACCATGACATGGTCTCCCACACCGTACGCAAGACGAATCCATGAAGAATAATAGATAAGCAAGAAGAATATTTTTGGTGCAAAACTTGTGAAAAAGAAATGCTTTTATGATTTTTCAAATGTTTTTGTATTTTTGAAATTTTTGATTTTTAGGATTTTTGATTTTTTTTTTTGAAAAATGCAAGAAATATAACGTTCACGAATGAACGGATCCCAAAATCCAACGCGTCTCTCACTAAAAACCATTAATCTTCACGAAAAGAGCCGGCAGCGGCGCCATTTGAAATTAAGATTTTGCTAGTTGAAAAAGTTTGTTTTCTCGGTGTCTAATCGAATTGATTACCAGTTTAAAGTGTGACTCAGTCGTTTTTGGTTTACAAAAAGAAAGTTGATTATCTATAACTAATTAAAAAGTAAATGCGGAAAGTATTTAAAAGCAAATTAAAGACATGTACAAATAATAAAAGTAAAACAAGGTGAAAAATTAAGCTAGAAAATTACTAGAAAAACACTTAAATAAAATGTAATCTTAAAATAAAACTAAAATAAAAACAATTTAAAATAAAGTTTAAGAAAATGGCGGGAAATATAAAATTTTATCGCAGATCCAAATCCCAGATCGGAATCCCAGATCGGAATCCCAGATCCGAATCCCAGATTCGAATCCCAGATCCGAATCCCAGATCCGAATCCCAGATCTGAATCCCAGATCCGAATCCCAGATCCGAATCCCAGATCCGAATCCCAGATCCGAATCCTTAATCGGAATCCCAGATCCAAATCCCAGATCCGAATCTCAGATCCGAATCCCAGATCCGAATCCCAGATCCGAATCCCAGATCCGAATCCCAGATCCGAATCCCAGATCCGAATCCCAGATCCGAATCCCAGATCCGAATCCCAGATCCGAATCCCAGATCTGAATCCCAGACCCGAATCCCAGATCCGAATCCCAGACCCGAATCCCAGATCCGAATCCCAGATCCGAATAAGGGGGAGTGATAGGTGTGTAAACACCCATCCTTTCTACCACTTAATTACAATAATAACCGAGCCAAAATGTGTATTTTATGTCTTTTATGTCGGAATTATGCGTGGTTTGTGTTTTTGTTGTGATTTAGGACGAAAGGTGAAAAGTGGATAAAACACGGGCATTCACGGGCTTTTATTGAAGAAAAAGATGAAGGACGAAGTCAAGAAGTCAAGAGTGCAAAAATAACGGAAGTCCGAGACCAATTCTGAAGATTTATCGAAGAAAAAGTCAAAAGACGGAAGTTTATCAAAAGCCGAAAAACTCAAGTCTAATTTATTGAAGAATTTAAAGACGAGTTCAAAGAAATCCCGAGCCAAAAGTCATTTAAGTCCAAGTTTAAAGAAGATTAGAAGAATAAAGGACTAATGGTGCAATTAAAAGAAGATTAAAGAAGGAAGGACTTAATCTTGCAATTAAGAGAAAAGGAAGAAGGGGAGGAAGCTTCCTAATCCTCCCCTATATATAGTTTAGGCTAGATAATTATTTTCTTTGTTGGCTAAGTGTGACAATTAGTCTTCCATCATTTACTTACCTTGCACCTTTTAATTCATGTCAATTTAAATACTTGTCAATTTAATTACCTTGTCTTGCACCTTAGATTCCTTTAATTTCAAGTAAGTTTTCATTTAATTCTTGTCAATCTTTACTTTATCTTGTTAATCTCCTATCTACCTTTCTTGATCTTTAATTTTTATGTTTATGTTTGTGTTCATGTTCATGTTCTTATTTTGATCAAGTGGGTTTTTGATTATTGTGGTTAAATTTGTTTGTTTTGTTGATTTGAATTGTTTGTTTATGATTATAGAATGTTTTGTTATTAGTTTAGATTAATCGTTTGTTTGATTTTGGTTTAATTTGTGTTTAGATTGTTGTTACTGTGATCCCTTGTTTTTCGGGAGTGTTTGTTTCTGTTTCTGTGTTCCCAGATAAGTTCCGAGCCAAAGAGAAGAAAGGCTTTCATTCGGAACTTTAAAAGTTCTGAGTCAAGCTTCATCCGGAAAAGTTCCGGATCAACACCAAAACTTCCGAGTCAAGAGTTGGTCATTCGGAACTCCAAATCTTCCGAACGAGCAAAAGTTCCGAGTCAAGTTTTGTTTTCCGAATCAAGCTTCATCCGGAAAAGTTCCAGACGAAAACTTCCGAAAGAACTTCCGAAGGAAAGTTCCGGACGAAAAGTTCCGGACGAAGGACAAGTTCCGGATCAGTAATCTCATTCAGAACATTGAAAGTTCCGGACGAAAACTTCCAGATCAAGGGAAAGTTCCGAATCAGCCAAAACTTCCGAACCAAAGTTCCGACTCAAGCTTGTTCATCCGGAAGTCTTCCGAACGAAAGTTCCGGATCAAGACTTCCGTATCAAGGAGTTCCGACTCAAGAGCTAGGTTCATTCGGAACTTAAAAGTTCCGAATCAAGGGGTTTCTTTCAGGTTTTTGTTAGTATCTGTTTTTAAATTTCTGTCTTTTATTTTCATGCTTTATTTTTCCCTCCTTTTTCCTAGTCGCACTTTAAGATTCTTAGCCTTAGATTTATTTTAGCCTTGCCTTAGTTTAAGTTTTAGTTGCGTTTTAAGTTTGCCTTAGATAGATTTAAGTTTGCGTTATTTACGTTTAGTGCCCCTTAATTTCAGTCACGTTTTTAATACTTGCAGTTTACTCTTTAATTAGACTTAGATTTAAATTAACTGCCTTTTACTTTAATTGTTTTGCACCATTATTTAAAAACAACAAAAAATATTTGTTTCACCAAGATCAACCGAGTCGTACTTTAAGCCGGAAATCAATTCATTAAGATACCAAGAACAACAATTGAACCTAGCAAATTCAAATATTAAAATGGCGCCGTTGTCGGCTCTTTTCGTAAAGATTAACGGTTTTCTGTGAAAGACGCGTTGCTTTTTGGGATCCGTTCATTCGTGAGCGTTATTTTTCTTGCATAAAAAATTCAAAAAATCATAAAAATTAAAAATTAATAAAAATACATAAAAATAAAAAATTTCAAAAATCCAAAAAGATTTTATCTTTATTGTGTATATATATTGTCTTTGTGTTTGGTTTCTTTTTCTTTTTCATTTTCAGGTGTATGCGTACTAGATCTTCAAATTATCAAGAGCCCGAGACTCAAGAAGATTTAGCTATGTCAGGGGTCAACAAAAACATTCCACCGCACCTCAACAATAACAACAATGTTCTTCCACCGCCCGATCTTCGGACTATGGAGGAACTTTGTCAACCTACCATGTTTGGACGAGGAGGACCGATTGCGCCGATGCAAATCAACGCTCCTGAGTTTTCATTGATTCACCACATGATTCAGCAAGTGCAAACAAACCCATTCCGCGGATTGCCTGATGATGATGCCAACAAACACCTCGACAAGTTTATTACAATCACCCAAAGCATGAAGTTGCCTGGTGCCACAATGGATGTTCTTCGCCTACAACTCTTCCCACATACTTTATCTCATCATGCCGAGAAATGGTTTGATCGTCTCCCGAAGAATTCTATTCACACTTGGGATGACATGACTCAACGCTTTTTGTCGCGCTACTTTCCACCATCCATGGTCACGAGCCTTCGTAATCAAATCAGCGGTTTCATGCAAGACCCTGATGAATCTCTTTTTGATGCTTGGGAGAGATATAATGTCTTGATCGATAGATGTCCAAACCACAACATGCTCCCTGTGACCTTAATCGATACTTTCTACAACGGTTTGACTTTTCGAGATCGTGATACGATTAATGCAGCCGCCGGTGGCACATTCATGAAAAGGAGACCCGAGGAGTGTAGAGAGCTAATTAAGAACATGACTACTCACCACAAAAACTGGGATTCCTCTGCTTCTTCTAGGAACAACCCGAGAGTCAATGTTTCTTCCACCTCAGCAAACCCTGATATGACCGAACTCACCCGTGTGCTGACTGAAATGAACAGAAGTATGCAACTCTTGGCTTCAAACCAACAACAACAACAAGTTAAAGCTGTTGCTGCTCCTTGTGAAACATGCGGCGGTCCTCACTCATACACCGATTGTCCTTCTACACAAGGAAATCCGGAAAATGTGTATGCAGCTTATGGTAATTATTCACCGGAAAATTACCAAGCTCGACCTCAAGGGGATAGAAATCTGCTGAGTTACCGGTCAAACAACTACCTTTCACCTGGTTTTTCTCCTCAAAACCAAAACCCCGCCAACAACTACAATAGAAGCAACCAAATCCCACCAAGAGCTTCTAATCCTTATAACCCACCCGCCCAACAAAACCCACCCATTAACCCCGATGTTGAAGCCATCATGAGAACCCAAGGTGAGCAAATCAATAATCTACAGAGCCAAATAATCAATTTGAAAGGAGATATCACGAAGCAAGGAAATGAGATAAGGTCCGAGGTTCGCGATAATATTCAATCCTCTTTCAGCACTCAAACGAATGAATTAAAGAATATGTTGGCTAGTTTCTTGCCCTCCACTCAACCTTCTACTTCAAGTTCTCTACCTTCAAACACCGTCACTAATCCGCGAGCTAATGTGAGTGCTATTACTACTCGTAGTGGAGTTACCATCGTAGGACCACCAATCCCACCCTCATCATCTACACCTCCTCCACCACCATGTATCCCTACTCCTCCTACACCTAGTATTAGTGCACCATTACTGTCTCTGCCTCGTCATGACGATGTCCCCAAGAAGAAACCTTCAACATCTCAACCTTCACCAACTACACCTTCCACCTATAAACCCAACATCCCATATCCTTCTCGCTTGGACAAGCCTAACTTGCTAACAAAGGAGGACTCTCAAATAACAAACTATATCAAGATGATTTCTCAAATGAACTTCAACATTAGTTTTCTAGAAGCACTTGTCCACATGCCCAAATTTGTTAAAGCATTTAAGGAATTGCTTAACAAGAAGAAGAAGCTGATTGAACTCGCCAACACACGCTTAAATGAAAACTGCTCTGCAGTTATTCTTAAAGAACTTCCGGAAAATCTTGGAGATCCCGGTCGTTTTGTGTTGCCTTGCGTGTTCAATAAAACTGAAGAATTTACTGCCCTTGCTGATCTCGGGGCCAGTATTAATTTAATGCCATTGAGTGTTTGGAAAACACTATCATTGCCCGACCTCACTCCAACAAAGATGACTCTTGAACTTGCAAATCGCACTCTCGCTTACCCCGTTGGTATAGCCGAAGATGTGTTTATAAAAGTTGGCACATTTACTTTCCCGGTCGATTTTGTCGTAGTTGATTATGAAATGGACCCTCGTATTCCTTTAATACTTGGTCGGCCATTCCTGAGAACCGGACGAGCTTTAGTGGATGTGGCCGAAGGTGAGTTAATCTTAAGAGTCGGGAATGATTCAAAATTTTTTAAAATGGGGAAGCTTACAGGCAAATCCTTTGGAGGCCAAGAATCAGTAAATATGATTAATGTGCATGATGATTTTGTCGTCTACAACAATCCTCTATTCGACTCTTCTATTGATAATCCACTTTTTCAAGATGATGTGGATGATTCTCTCCCTACTTTGGAAGCTTCTCCCATTTACGATTCTCCACCGGTCTTTGATGCTTATGATGATGATGATTCTAGCTCAGATTCGGATGATTTTGATGATTGTACTTCTGAGTATCCCGAGATGCCCACTTTCGATGATTTTGATGAGGCCGATACTCTTTCGAGCGATTCTTCACATGATGAAGATCCTCCGCCATCACTCGATCCTACTTTGGACGATTACTCATTTGAGGAAGACTTCTCTGAATTTCTCAACACTTACTTCCCTCATGAGAGTGATGCTCCTCCTTATGACTTTGAAGATTATCGTCTTGATCCTACTTTGGATTTGAAGCACATTCTTTCTAAGGAGAAGAAACCGGTCGACACCGAAATCCGCAGCACGTATGAGTTAACACCTCTTTGTCCCCCTTCGGAGGACGAGGTTGTGCTTCTTCGCGGATCTTCTTCACACTCTGCTGAGCCTGAGTGCTATTTTCCCTTAAAGGAAAAGGTGTTCGACCCCGGTATTGACATTCTGCAGCCATTTCAGTATCCACCTGATGAAATAAAAGGAAATATCTTTGGAACTTATGGAAATCTGCTTGCACCACTTCACCCTTTCTTCCACCGTGCTCCATCACTGCTTAAGGGAACCTTGCCTACTCTTCTTTGGCTTGCCTTGTTCGCCTTAAGCTTGTGCTATTTGATGGACGAAAACTATGTCTTTGATCCTGGTGGATATGTTTAATGCTTCTTCCTATGATGATCAAGGTCGAGTCAGGCTCATGACTCGGTTAACAAAAATCAAGCGCTTCTTGGGAGGCAACCCATGCATCTATCTTTTCGCTTTCTTTATCATAAGTGTAGGGGAGACCCCGTTGGTTTGCTATTTCCTCTCCTCCCTTCTTATAATCAGGGATTCGCGCTTCAATGATCCACTCTTGATGATTCTTGACGACCCGTGATTCCGTGTTCCATTATCCCGGTTCTATCCTAAACTCTTTTCGATTCACTATTTTATATTTTCTCAATATTAAAATAGGAATCTCTTTAGTTGACCTTTCCTTAGCAAGATTTAAACAACGTGCACAATGTCCTAAGTGCAGGGGAGTTTACTCCCACATGCTTAAACGTTGAGGAAAATGTTTATCTTAAGTGTAGGGGGGACTTCTATCGAAGTTAAGTGGCCTTTTCCTTGTATTTGTCCTCATTTTAACCGGAAAATCAATTTTTCGACATTTTTCAAAATTTTTGATCTATTTTGGCCTATTAGTTTTTCCTTTTGTATAGTTATTTTCTTTCCTTATTAGAATAAATGTTTAATAAAGTGGCTTTTATTTTCAAACGTTGTGAATCTTTTGACTCAACCCGAGTTTACTTGTCTAAGTTACTCTAGCTAGTATCCTTAACGTGTTTAAGTCAAGTTTTGCTAGGCTTTTATATAGGAAGCTATAAAACGCGAAAGTCTTAACTCTCACGGGTTAAGAACAAGAACTTTTCGCAAGTTCCTATAATTGATCCTAGAGAGTCGTTTATCAAGGGAACTTTAAAATGCGAATTCTAAACTTGAAAAAGTCTAAGAATTTGCAAGATCCTATAGGCGACTCGAAAACCCAAAACTTTGATTTAATAGGCTAAGTATCCACGAGTCTCATTCCTTGAGATTTTAAACTGTGAAGAACGAGAGATGATAGAGTCAATTATAAGTTTGGTACTCTTTCGGGAATTTATGTGAGTTAATTATAAGCCTATTCTCCCATCGCTTGCTAATAAATTTATCTGCTAATAAATAAGGTTGTACGATTTGAAAAGTTACTTAGCTTCTAGCCCAAGATCGTTTAAAAGTTGCTCGGTATGGATTAGAGTTCATAGCCAAGGCATAACTTATTGAAGCAGGATGCGAAGATTGGCGAGTCCGAAAAGGCCCTAACAAGGCATGAGGGCTATATTTTGTTGCTAAAGATCCAAAGTGATGTGAAGAATCATTTATCGAAAATCAATATAAAGGATCGAGACACACGACGAAAAGCAAAAACTCCCAAAAGTCATGGAGAAGTATATCCGAAAAGACCCTAACAAGGTATGAGGATAAATAGATCCAAGTCATAAAAGGAGGCGGATCATTGTATATCAAAGTCCAAAATAAAGATTGGAGAAAAATGAAGAAGTCGTGGTCCAAGTATGAATCTCTCAAAACTTCAAGTGAAGAAATTCCTATATGAAGAGAAGACCATAATTTCATGAACGTCTCTCAAGGTTTGAAGTATGAAGTCGCTGCCAAATATCGGTCCGAGAAAGGTCTCAAATCGCGAAGCGAGTTATGCCAAGATATGAACTTTATGAGGTCCCGAGAAGCAGTTTTAAAAGATTTTGTCCTTTAGCTAACTATTGATTAAATCGTTCACTTTATTTTCAGACCTAATAACTATCGAAATAAGTAAAAAATGCATCCTCGTGATCATTCAAGACAATAATAAAATATAAGAGATACACCTAGGAATAAGGGAGTCTAAGTGAGTAATTGGCCCACATGAGTTCGTGATAGTCTACTAACTTATAATAACAATGATCTCGTTTTTAAGCTTGGTTTGGAGAAAGTGAAAACTTGAGGATGATGATTGTTCATAACATTTCCAAAACCCAAGGTATGCTTTTGATTTCTTTATTTTGTGTGTTTTTAATTTTCTATCTTTTTAATAAAGGCCAATATGGATTGATTATGATGTAAAGTGTAAACGTGCTTTGTAACTAATGCATTGCATGAGGACATTGCAATGGTCAAGTGTAGGGGATTTGATAGGTGTGTAAACACCCATCCTTTCTACCACTTAATTACAATAATAACCGAGCCAAAACGTGTATTTTATGTCTTTTATGTCGGAATTATGCGTGGTTTGTGTTTTTGTTGTGATTTAGGACGAAAAGGTGAAAAGTGGATAAAACACGGGCATTCACAGGCTTTTATTGAAGAAAAAGATGAAAGACGAAGTCAAGAACCAATTCTGAAGATTTATCGAAGAAAAAGTAAAAAGACGGAAGTTTATCAAAAGCCGAAAAACTCAAGTCTAATTTATTGAAGAATCTAAAGACGAGTTCAAAGAAATCCCGAGCCAAAAGTCATTTAAGTCCAAGTGTAAAGAAGATTAGAAGAATAAAAGACTAATGGTGCAATTAAAAGAAGATTAAAGAAGGAAGGACTTAATCTTGCAATTAAGAGAAAAGGAAGAAGGGGAGGAAGCTTCCTAATCCTCCCCTATATATAGTTTAGGCTAGATAATTATTTTCTTTGTTGGCTAAGTGTGACAATTAGTCTTCCACCATTTACTTACCTTGCACCTTTTAATTCATGTCAATTTAAATACTTGTCAATTTAATTACCTTGTCTTGCACCTTAGATTCCTTTAATTTCAAGTAAGTTTTCATTTAATTCTTGTCAATCTTTACTTTATCTTGTTAATCTCCTATCTACCTTTCTTGATCTTTAATTTTTATGTTTATGTTTGTGTTCATGTTCATGTTCTTATTTTGATCAAGTGGGTTTTTGATTATTGTGGTTAAATTTGTTTGTTTTGTTGATTTGAATTGTTTGTTTATGATTATAGAATGTTTTGTTATTAGTTTAGATTAATCGTTTGTTTGATTTTGGTTTAATTTGTGTTTAGATTGTTGTTACTGTGATCCTTTGTTCTTCGGGAGTGTTTGTTTCTGTTTCTGTGTTCCCAGATAAGTTCCGAGCCAAAGAGAAGAAAGGCTTTCATTCGGAACTTTAAAAGTTCCGAGTCAAGCTTCATCCGGAAAAGTTCCGGATCAACACCAAAACTTCCGAGTCAAGAGTTGGTCATTCGGAACTCCAAATCTTCCGAACGAGCAAAAGTTCCGAGTCAAGTTTTGTCTTCCGAATCAAGCTTCATCCGGAAAAATTCCGGACGAAAACTTCCGAAAGAACTTCCGAAGGAAAGTTCCGGACGAAAAGTTCCGGACGAAGGACAAGTTCCGGATCAGCAATCTCATTCGGAACATTGAAAGTTCCGGGCGAAAACTTCCGGATCAAGGGAAAGTTCCGAATCAGCCAAAACTTCCGAACCAAAGTTCCGACTCAAGCTTGTTCATCCGGAAGTCTTCCGAACGAAAGTTCCGGATCAAGACTTCCGTATCAAGGAGTTCCGACTCAAGAGCTAGGTTCATTCGGAACTTAAAAGTTCCGAATCAAGGGGTTTCTTTCAGGTTTTTGTTAGTATCTGTTTTTAAATTTCTGTCTTTTATTTTCATGCTTTATTTTTCCCTCCTTTTTCCTAGTCGCACTTTAAGATTCTTAGCCTTAGATTTATTTAGCCTTGCCTTAGTTTAAGTTTTAGTTGCGTTTTAAGTTTGCCTTAGATAGATTTAAGTTTGCGTTATTTACGTTTAGTGCCCCTTAATTTCAGTCACGTTTTTAATACTTGCACTTTACTCTTTAATTAGACTTAGATTTAAATTAACTGCCTTTTACTTTAATTGTTTTGCACCATTATTTAAAAACAACCAAAAATATCTGTTTCACCAAGATCAACTGAGTCGTACTTTAAGCCGGAAATCAATTCGTTAAGATACCAAGAACAACAATTGAACCTAGCAAATTCAAATATTAGGGAGTATCACAATACCGATCGCAATGTAGAAACCCTTGTGGTTTTTGCGATCGTAAGAAGCTGTCGGAATCCAAATCCCATTCCGATGGAATGTAATACAAAATAAGCAAAACCAATAAGCTAAGACTAATAAGCAATAACTGAAACTTGATTAAAAAGATGATGAGATGAGACAAAAAGCAACAAATTTAAAGACTTTATCAAAACACAAAATAAGCAAACTTTAAAAAGATAAAACTTTTTAGAAAACTTTAAAATCAAATAAGCTAAATACAAAATAAGCCAATAAGATTGTCAAACTTATAGCTTAACTCGTATACAAGCCTAGATGGAAATAAAATAGATGAACTTTTTAATCAAATAAGCAATAAGATTAAGCAAAATCAATGCTTAATCCGAACCACAATCAAATCAAAACAAGAAAAGTAGAATAAGATGGATAGTAGAAAGCTTGATTAAAAGAAAAATAAAGATTCAACAACAAAATGAACTTATTTGGAATTAAAAGGCAAGAAATTTAAGACATGAAATCAAAATGACATGAAAAATAAATGGTGCAAGGAATGAAAATGGTGGAAAGACTAATTTTTTCAAAATTAGCTAACACTTTGAAATGGGATGGGAGTGTTCTATATACAGGGAGAAGGGAAGCATATGTTGCTCCTTTCTTTCTTTCTTTCTTCTTTCTCGTCTTTTCGTCTTCTTAATTCTTCGACTTTTTCGACTTTGTCTCGGGATTAATTAAACTCGTCTTGTAATTTCTTCATTAATTAGACTTGAGTTCTTCGGCTTTATTAAACTTCCGTCTTTAGACTTTTTCTTCGATAAATCTTCAGAATAGGTCTTGGACTTCCGTTCTTTTTGCACTCTTGATCTCTTGACTTCGTCTTTTGTCTTTTTCTTCGATAAAAGCCCGTGAAAGCCCGTGTTTTCTTCCCTTTTCACATTTTGGTCCTAAATCATAACAAAAACACAAACCACGCATAATTCCGACATTTACGACATAAAATACACGCTTTGGCTTGGTTATTATTATAATTAAGTGGTAAAAGGATGGGTGTTTTCACACCTATCACGCCGCCCATGGGATCCCTAGCTTAAATCTACAAAGAGTGATACTTAGACGGGTTCCAATCCACCTTTACCCATGGAAGACAATGTCAACAAAAATCTTACAAATGAGCAGATCATCTAGGGTCATCTATCGACTCTTAAAAAGCTGCTAATGAACCAAAATAACTGCAATTATATCAAACCAATGTTGATAGACTTTGACGAATAAAATGGATCGCACGACGGTGGCGACAAAAAACTAGAAGGGACAGAGAAGCTCGATAATGGTAAAAGGATAGATGAAGACGAAGACTTGGGAAAGCCTTTTAAGACCATTTCCCGTTGTCCCCTCATAAAAAGGATCATCGAGTTTTCGTCCACATATTATCGAATGCCTCCGACTCTGAAGACATATGAAGGGTCAAGAGATCTAGATGACCACATAAACTGGTTCATAGCAATAGGTGTAAAACCCGCATGCTTTTACCATGAACAGTACACTTAGTAAACGTAAGTACATATTAGAACTTTCCTTTTATAGCATGAACACGTGTCACGATTAGTAATTACAGAAGTTATGTACGTATAATTACACGATAAGTATTAAGTATGTGATAGTACATGATAATTATTAACAATAATAATTATAAACACGAACATGAAATCATGAACGTTAAAATCATGAACACGTAGTTACGTACTTAATTAATATTATACGATTAATATCGTTATGTACAAGTATTTAAATATAACACGAACTATTATAACACGAATATACGAACACACGAGCACGTAATTTAAAACACGGGAAAACTCCGGGTTTTCCCTTGTGGGCCCTATTAGCCGCGACACCAAGGAAAGGAAACGGGCCAAACCCACTTTGATTTTAGTAATAAACAAATAAGGGGAAACTTTGTTTTCACTTTACATAGTTTTCAAGAAAAATAAAAAAACCTAATCTTTTTCTTCTCTCTTGTGGCCGGCGGCAACATCACCACCAAAGGGGTGTTGGTTTGATTTTTAGCTAATTGAATCCAAGATCGTGTTCGTGTTATTGTTCTCTAATCTTTACACGCATTTGGTAATCCGTAAACCCTTTTGTTTTTATTCTTTTATTTAATTAATTAGCACATGAACATGAATTAAATAAAAACAAGGATTAAAAACATGTTGCATGATCATGGGGGTAAATTAAGGGTTGTCCGGGTTTGGTTTGTTCGGCCGAAACACAAACCGAGAGCCCTAGGCTCTCGTCGTGTTTTTTATCACACCACCAACCGAGATCTATGATCTTGGTGGTGTTTGGTTCGGTCGGTAGCAGGAACAAGGAACCCTGATGTGACTCTAATTACACATCATATTTCCTCGTAAAATGTGCTAAAAACTTATAAATAATCATCCTATTGCCACAAATATGCTTGTTTTGTTGTTTGTGCGTGTACAGGTACGAATATCAAAGAAATCACAAGAAATGAAGCCAAAGAGCCAAAACGGACACGAGAAATGGAAAAAAAAGCACGGAAATGTGGAAACCTTGGTTTCCTCGATCTTTTAGCTACTAGGAATGATCATTGTTCATACGATTAACATAATCAAAGCGGAATTAGAACAATAACCATTAACAAGGTTGGACACAAGACCCATGAATTAAACAATTGGATTGCTAATTATATTAGTAATCAACAATCACTAGGTGTGTATACATTGAATCCCACACCTAGTCGACACATGCTTTAGGTTTACATCTTGTATGAATGATATGAATAAAACCTAAGACCCTTGTTCCTTTTATAGACTAAGGATTAGGGTTTACAAGAGATAACTATGAATAAACATGTAAATCTTCTATTTAAATAATAATAACTATCTTTTAACTGAGTATAAAACAATTTCATTCCAAGTCTTTTCGAATTGATTACTAGTTAAGAGTGCGACTCAGTCGTTCTTGCTGGAATAAAACGGGGAAGAGTTGATTATCTATTTTAAACTAAGGTAAAATAAAAACTTGTCGTCGAGTAAAAAAAATAAAAAAATAAAAGCTTTTAGAAATTAAACTAAAAATTATAATTAATTAAATGACAAAAATTAAATGCTTGATGAAAAGTAAATTTGACAAAGTAATAAAAATGTAAACTTAAAAACAAAACAAAGCAAAATATAATTCAAAACCCAAAACCATCGAAATGTCAGATCGGAATGCTGTCACCATACCCATCGGAATCCAGATCGCAATAGGTATCGGAATGAGTAAAATGCAATCTATCGGAATGTAAAGAAAAGAAGAGCTATCGGAATGTTTGAAAAGTAAAAGTATCGGAATGTATAAAAACTAAAGCAGTCGGAATGTCACTTTGATCAGAATTTTGTTGAGGAAATTTGGGCAGCACTTCGTCTCAATGGAACCTTAAGAGCCGTTGGAATATGCGATCGCAATGTGCTATCGCAATGTGCGATCGCAATCCCAATCGGAATAAGGGGAAGTTTACCAGATCGGAATGTTCGATCGCAATGAGCTGTCGGAATCCAAAACCCTCTTTCTGATTCTGTCACTATCGAAATGTGAGCAAGTTGTCGCAATGTTAGAAACCTCCCTTTCCGATGGAAAAACAAATTGCAATAAGCATAAGCTAAATAAGCTATGACTAATAAGATATAACCGAAACCTATTTAAACAAGAATAAGACTAACAAAACAAGTGAAATTAAAGAACTTTCAAGACACAAAATAAGGAAACTTTGTAAAAAGACTAAAACTTTTAAGAAAACTCAAAAACAAATAAGCTAAACACAAAATAAGCCAATAAACATGTCAAGCTCAAAGCTTACTTCGTAGGAGACTTAGATTAAAATCAAAATATAAACTTTTAATAAATCAAACATAAGATTTAAACAAGACGTGTAAAAATTCGGATTAAAGATGAACAAAAATTAAGAAAGGTAGAATAAGATAAAGACTAAAACAAGAATTAAGCTATCAAAAGTAAAGATTTGATTAAAACTATAAGGAAAGATGAAAGATTAAATTCCTAGTGAGAGAAACTGTCACTTTCTCTCTCTAAAATTATCTACAAAAATGAAAATAATGAACTAGCTAACACTAACTAACCAACCCTCCTAAATGTGTTTAGGAGGGTATTTATAGGAAAATGGGGAGGTGCATGTGTTGCCTCCTCATTCTTACTTTCTTCACGTCTTTTCGTCTTTTAAGTTCTTCGACTTTATCGACTTTGTCTTGGGATTAATTAAACTCGTCTTATAATTTCTTCATTTATTAGACTTGAGTTCTTCGGCATTTTTAAACTTTCGTCTTTAGACTTGTTCTTCGATAAATCTTCAGAAAAGGCCTTGGACTTCCGTTCTTTTTGCACTCTTGATCTCTTGACTTTGTCTTTTGACGTTTTCTTTGATAAAAGCCCGTGAAAGCCCGTGTTTTCCTTCCTTTTCACATCTTGGTCCTAAATCACAACAAAAACACAAACAACGCATAATTACGACATTTACGACATAAAATACACGTTTGGGCTTGGTTATTATTGTAGTTAAGTGGTAAAAGGATGGGTGTTTTCACACCTATCAAATAACTAATACATAATATTACCAAATAATATTCTGAATACTTATCCTAAATAGATATTTCCAACAGCATTTGACTTTTGTTGACTTCTTTCAACGCCTAATTTACTCTTGACAACGCCTAGTTTATACTTGTCAACTCTTAGAGACAATGTGTCAACGTTGAACAAATGCCTTCATGTTTTCTTCGTTTTTGAGTTTCTGCCACATCAACTTTTTGACCCAACAATATTCCCCTAGTTGATGTCGGCAAAACTCATTGTGTATCTCTTGTAAGTTGTACATCATCTTCAAATTGCTTCCCCTCAATTGTAGCATGTATGTCTTCCCCTTTTTGTCACATCAACAGGGAAGTAAACAATGTACGCAATCTTGAAGATTCTCCAAATGTAGGCTCTATGTAATGATCTTGAAGAAAAATAAATACAATAATCTTGATGTAGAAGTAGAATAACCCAAACCTGTGTTCCAAGTCTTGCACTATCCATGTGACGTCGAACTCATATGACACAGAAAATATAAGTAGACCTCGATCTCTTTGTCAAAATCCTCATCCTTTGTGAGACACTGAGCACGATAATGTAACTCCTTCAAGTGATAGCAAGGTATCTAGTTGCTAGATTTGACAAGTCTTCGTCACCAAACATTGAAGAACGAACAAGTTATCATCAAAGTCAGTAGTTGTTGACTTTAAAGATATGATAAAACATAACCTCGCGAAAATCTACTTCGAACATCAAACTTATCATAAGAATTCTTCCCCTTAATCATATACGTCTTCTAAGAAAAATATCCGATCCATCAATATCATAACGATATTCTGAATAAAAATAGAGATTCCATGTACCTGCGTGTGTAAATACCTCTTTTTGTGTGCCAAAATCGTATCAATTTTCCAAACAACAACTATTTCTTTTGTTGTCCAATATCTTCCTTTGTCCAAGATATCAACACTGTGTGTTGTCCAATATCGGACAACACTTGTCAGCGTTTGAAAATATATATATCGGACAACAAGTGTCAGCGTTTCCCAACAACGCTTAACTTATTCTTTATCAGCGTCGAACCAAAACTTTGTCAGCGTCTCCAAATATAAATATCAGCGTCAAAACACTTTACACTAATATTTGTTTTTTTTGTATCCTTGGGACCACAGCAAAAGCTTCCTAACCAAAAGAATTAAATAGTAACAACATCTCGTTATCTTTTTCATAAGCAGACCACATGTGAATAACTTCGCATATTCACTTTTCTTGTTTCAGTCAGCAATAACCTTTGAATCGTACCTATTAGCAGCATAGTTCCTGGCCCACAATCATAATCTTCTACATCGAACAGTACGCTTATATATGTTCCTTGTAATTGACACGAACACAAACTGCTTTTTATCTGTATGTCGAACCAATCACATGTCCTTTTTCTTTGTTGGCTTCGTCATGTCTTGACAAAAACATCATAGCAGATACAATCAATTATGTAGCAGTGGGACCACAAATAAACAACAAATAATAACGTCTCACAACTGATAATCATACCCAGATCTAGGTTTTATAACAAACCCTAAAAACGATTTTAGAAAATTGAAACCCTAACCTAGGTTTGAGAATCGAATATCATAAAATCACAACGAATATGGAGCATCTTTTCTGCTTAGAATTGATCTAGGGTTTGTGAAACCCTAGTTCATGTTTTTATGTGAAAAAGCAAAAACAAATACCATAACCAACGAACTTCGACGTTGAATAACTTCTTCATTAGAGCTCAGATCGAAGATTCCTTCGGTGAATCCTAGAGACAAGTGCCAAGAATCTACAGTTCAAAAATCACGATGATCCAACGGTTAACGAAGGAGAAATCGTGTTTTGAATATGGTTGTTCACATAAAAACTGCATATGATAACTGCTGACTTCGACGCTTAATAACTTTTTCTTAGAGATAAAACTTGACAATCCCTCCGGTGGATGTCTAGATATATGTGTATAAAACACATACAAGAAATTTCGTGACGATCCAATGGTCCAATAAAAAGTTATGACCTTCTGAATACTGCTTTGCACACAAAAACGTCCAGAAAACCCTAGACGAAATTTTCTTTTCTTCACAATACACGAACACCTTGTTGGTCCTAGCATCACGATCCACGAGGCTCTGATTCCAACTGTGGAAACCTTGGTTTCCTCGATCTTTTAGCTACTAGGAATGATCATTTTCATATGATTAACATAATCAAAGCGGAATTAGAACAATAACCATTAACAAGGTGTTTAGGGCACAAGACACATGAATTAAACAATTGGATTGCTAATTATATTAATAATCAACAATCACTAGGTGTGTATACATTGAATCCCATACCTAGTCGACAAATGTTTTAGATTTACATCTTGTATGAATGATATGAATAAAACCTAAGACCCTTGTTCCTTTTATAGACTAAGGATTAGGGTTTACAAGAGATAACTATGAATAAACATGTAAATATTCTATTTAAATAACTAATACAGAATATTACCAAATAATATTCTGAATACTTATCCTAAATAGATATTTCCAACAGCGTTTGACTTTTGTTGACTTCTGTCAACGCCTAATTTACTCTTGACAATGCCTAGTTTACACTTGTCAACGCTTAGACACAATATGTCAACGTTGAACAAATGCCTTCATGTTTTCTTTGTTTTTGAGTTTCTGCCACATCAACTTTTTGACCCAACAGGAAATCGAGTCCAACGGTGCCTTCATATTTTATTGGGCCGGCCCGACACCATTTAAATGGGTCGAACTGACCCATTATTGAAGTTCATAATAGCTGCTGGGCCCTTTTGTCAATACAACCCGAAATGAAGGTTAATAGCCTGCTGGCCCAAAACACAAGATTAGAGGCCTACTTAATTAAGCAACCAGCCCAAGAAGAGACATGTTAATTTGCAAGTTGGGCCAAGGAAAAAAGAGATATGAAAGATCAGATACTTAGCTTACATATTAAGCAATATAACATTCCATCATACGCATCTCATTTACTGTAACACCCTATTTTGATAATGGAATGTCACGCGTAATTATGGCGTGTCATCAAAGCATACAAGGAAAAATGTCTAAACATTACATGACCATAAAAGGAAAATACCGGAATCAAACATCGGTAGTCCAAAAGTAAAGCTCATCACACACACAAACATAAGTACTGTAAGGAAAGGACTAAACAATGTCCATAGCAAGAGTATCAAAGTAAAGATAATGCATAAAGTAAAGAAAGGCTAGAAAGCTTCTAGTCCATATGCACGTACGCTTAAAGTCTACGAGCGTCCCTGAGTACCTGCCGTTTTGGGAACATAGAAAAGGAAAACGGTTGAGCAATACGCTTAGTGCACGGATGTATAATAAAGCATGAATAGGATAAGCATATAACATATAACAGCGGAAGAAACTAAGTCCTGAATAACCTGGTTAAATCTTGGTAAAACTGGTTTTATAGTTTGAAAAGCCTTATGTTTATCTTATAAAAATTGTTTAGCATATTCTACCATTAGCCAATATAGGTCATGAAAATCCACCGTGCATGAATACTTGGAGGGGTGACCTCATCATGCAAATTAGAGGGGCTGCCTCTAATTTAATATACTGGTTTTAGGTAGGAGGGATCAGCTCCTTGTGAAGGATGCAAGGCACACACCACATTCACACTGAGTAATCTGCTAAAAAACATGTAACTAGGATGCACCCATACGCCCCACATGATAAATATAATAATATGGCCAAAAGCTGAAGGGACGCCACGAGCAATCACTCCGCCGTGGTGAAGTCATAACACCAGTGCCTCTAGTGTTATGGTTATGGTACCTTTATAACTAGGTGAAACTGGTCATGCATGTATATGGCTATAGGTATTCTAAATTAAACATAAGCAAGTCAAACATATAAACTTATACTACGGGAAAACAGTTGACTGCATACGGGGAATCCTAATAAGGAAAGAATGTCCATACTGAAAGGACAGGAATCCGTACCTTATGTCCAGTGAACGAAGAAGACGAACTGAGGAGAATCCTACTTCGGTATCACTAATGCTACATAAATACATACGTGAATAAGTATCTGATTACTAAATACGTAACTGGTTTTATATCATATCTTAGCTTATTTTATATGTTCATGTCATGTTTTACTGTTTTAAGCCTTAAACTGTGTTTATCTTATATTCTGTCTATTCTGATTAAGTATTACTTGTATTTCATGTATTATTATACTTACTGTGTAATAATAAGTAACTTTCTAAAAATAACAGGTTTCCTAAAATAGAAAGTTTCCAAAAATAGAAAGTTACCAAAAATAGAAAGTTTCCAAAAATAGAAAGTTTCCAAAAATAGAAAGTTTCCAAAAATAGAATTACTGCTTAAAATAGATAAGTTTCTAAAATAGAAAGTTTCCATAAATAGATTAGCTGCCTTAATTAAATAAGTTTCTAAAAATAGAAAGTTTCCATAAATAGATTAGCTGCCTGAATTAAATAAGTTTCTAAAAATAAAAGTTTTCATAATTAGATATAAGCTGGTTAAATAAGCTAAGTATATAAGCTTAAGTGTTTTTTGATTATTTTTCTAAGTCATAATGATATAAGGTATAGTTTATTAATTATTACATGTAATTTAAATAAACTATAGGTTAAAAGTATTTAATTAAATATATCATGTTTTTAATTAAATAAGGTTAAATACTTAGGTTAAAACATGTATTATTAATTATTAATAATATAACCTAAGTGATGTTAATTAATTAATTATAACCATAGTTTTTAATAATTAATTAATTATAAGGTTTAGAAAATATAAATACTTAGGTTAATAATTTCATGATCTAATAATTAAATTATAACCTAAGTCATGTTTTATTAAACTAATCATGTCATATAATTATTAATTTAATTTTAACATATGATCATTACAATATAACCATAACATAAACTATGAACCGGATCGTGACTAGAAACCATGAACCTGACTCGAAATCAACACTAAACCCCGAACCACTTCGGGGATCTTCCATTTTTGCTGCTGCCGTGGGACCCACAACACCAAACCGGGACCATATGGTCTCGGTGGTGGTCTATAAGCCAAACCGAGACCCCCTTGGGGTTCGGTTTAGGCATCGGCCAAACAAACACCCCTAAAAACCTCCTTTTTGATTTACCCAATAACCATTTACATGTTTGATTTATGTTTTTAATTAGTTTTTTTTTAAAAAAAAACATCATGTTCTTATTTAATTTTATTAAATCAAATCAAAAGAAAAAGGGTTTAAAAGGTATACCGAATGCGTGGATCTAACGAGGATGAACACACACGAACACACGTACAAGATTCAAGATCAAAATCAAACGAACACCCCCTTTCTTGTTGTTGTATGCGGCGGCCAAAGAGAGGAAGAAGGAGAAGGAGAAAAATCTTTTTAGGTTTTTGATTAAGTTTACTGTAAAGTGAAAAATGAAAACAAGATTTTACCTTTACCCCCTCTTAGTAAAATTTGATGGGCTTGGCCCATCTTTCTTGATGTAGCCGCGGGTAGGGGGCCCCACATAGGGTACCCGTACCATTTTCCGTGTCTCGTTATTTAAGTGTTCGTTCGTGTTTATTTGTATTCATGTTTTATGTGTTCTCGTTAAATATTAACCGTGCCTTAATATATTTATTCGCGCTCGCAATAAATATATATACGTAATTAATATTAGTTCGTGATTTAATTACGTTCATGATTTCATGATCGCATGTTCGTGATTAATTATTGTTAAATAATTATTGTGTGTTCGTACGTAATAAATACTTATCGTGTTCTAACACGTACGTAATACTTAAAATCTTAACACGTGAACGTAATCATACTATAAAAGGAAAGTTTTAATCTAGTACGTAAGATCTTAAGGGTACTATTCATGGTAAAAGCATGCGGGTTTTACAATTCTTCCCCCCTAAAAAGAATAATTCGTCCCCGAATTATAGACAAAGTAATCTGGAAAAGAAGAACATACTCGAATTCAAAATAAGAAATGAGGGTAAGAAGCCCGGATAGACTCCTCTGTTTCCCAAGTGGCTTCCCGCTCGGTATGATCCCTCCAAAGGATTTTGACGAATGGAATCGTCTTCCTTTTCATGACTCGTTCTTGTCTGTCAAGAACTCGTTCGGGTTCTTCTATGAAAGTGAGATCTTCACGTATCTGTTCCAGTGGATACTGAACCATGTGAAGGGAATGATACTGGTACCCTCTGAGTAAGGACACATGAAACACATTGTGTACATGCGAAAGCTGCGGAGGTAACGCTAACCGGTAAGATACTTCACCGACTCGTTCAATGATATCAAACGGTCCGATCAAACGAGGACTGAGCTTCCCTTTAATCCCGAAGCGTCTAACATCACGTGCCGGAGAAACCTTAAGGAAGACGTGATCTCCTACGTTAAAATGTATGTCCCTACGATGCTTATCGGCGTAACTCTTCTGACGTGACCATGCCTCCTGAAGTTTCTGCTTAGCTACTGCGATCTTTTCATTGGTCATCTCTATGATTTATGGTCCTTCAAGTGTTCGCTCGCCAACCTGATCCCAGCAGATTGGGGCGCGACACTTTCTGCCATACAACATCTCGAAAGGAGCACACTTGATACTTGCGTGCCAACTGTTGTTGTATGCAAACTCCACCAAACAGATATAATCGTCCCAATCACCCGTCCATTCTAACGCACATGACCTCAACATGTCTTCCAATGTCTGAATCGTTCGCTCCGACTGTCCGTCCGTTTGAGGATGAAAAGCCGTGCTAAGCTTAAGTTGTGTACCCCAAGCTTTCTGCAGACTCTTTCCAAATCGCGAAGTGAAACGAGGATCTCTGTCTAAGACGATGCTGGATGAAGCACCGTGGAGTCTCATGATCTCTCTTCTATACGTATCGGCGAGTTTACTTACCGGACGAATTTCTCTCCTTTCCGCATCAGTTTGGTCAATGGTAGTGCTAAGCGGGAAAAGTTCTCCACGAACCTACGATAATAGCAAGCTAAGCATAAGAAACTGCGGGCTTCCGTCGCTGATGTCGACCTCGGCCACTTAGTAATGGCCTCAACCTTCGCTGGATCCATAGTGATCCCTTCTGCTAATACAATGTGACCTAAGAATGCCACCTTGTCTAACCAGAACTCACACTTGGAGAATTTAGCATACAACTTCTTCTGGCGAAGAATCTGTAGTACTGTACGAAGATGGTCTTCGTGTTCCTCCTTGGACTTTGAGAAAATCAAGATGTCATCGATGAAGACAATGATGAACTTGTCCAGAAATTCATGGAAGATTCTGTTCATCAAGTCCATGAACACTGCTGGAGAATTTGTCAAGCCGAATGGCATAACTACAAACTCGTAGTGGCCATAGCGGGTACGAAAAGCAATCTTGGCGATGTCCTACTCCTTAACCCGTAGCTGATGGTAGCCTGACCTAAGATCAATCTTGGAGAAGTGTTTGGCCCCTTGGAGTTGGTCAAACAGGTCGTCTATACGCGACAGTGGATACCTATTCCGGATAGTAATCTTGTTGAGCTCGCGATAGTCTATGCAAAGACGCATACTGCCGGCCTTCTTCTTAACAAATAAGACCGGTGCGCCCCATGGAGATGCGCTCGGTCGAATGAAACCTCGTTCTAGAAGTTCTTGCAGTTGATCCTTCAGCTCCTTCAGCTCTATGGGAGCCATGCGATAAGGAGCCTTGGAGATTGGTTCAGCTCCTGGAATAAGCTCGATATTGAATTCCACTTCTCGTGCAGGTGGTATGCCCGAAAGTTCTTCTGGAAATACATCTAGGAATTCCGACACTATTGGTTGATCCTGAATTGATGGAGATTCAGCATCCATGTCGTGAACCGTAGCTAGATAACCCTCGCAGCCATGTGACAGTAGTGCACGCGCTTGTAGGGTAGATATGATTTGTACAGACCGTCCGGGTACGAACCCGTTATGAATGTACTCTGGTGCTTTAACATCACCGAAGATAACTCGATATGAATGGCAGTCTATGGTAGCATGATGCTTGGATAGCCAATCCATGCCCAAAATCATGTCGAAGTCATTCATGTCCAGCGGAAGTGCGTCAACAGGTCAAACCTTATCTTCAAATTCTAAGGGAAGACTCTTGTATACATGGGTGATTAATACAGAGTCCCTCAAAGGCGTGGAAATAGTAAGCCTATTCTCTAATGGCATGGGGAGCATCCTAATGTTCTTAGCATAAGCAGTAGAAATGACCGAGTGAGTAGCACCCGTATCGAAAAGAACACACGCAGCTTGACAATACATATACAAGATTCTAGTGATGGTACCTGTAGACTTGTTGGCCTGGTCTCGAGATGTCGTGTCGACACGCCCGGTGGTAGGAGGCGGCTTGGAATCAGCATGTCCCGATGTACCCTCCATCTCGCCCTTACGGCAATCCTTCATGATATGGCCCGGAAGTCCACACCTGAAGTATGCGTCAGTGTTACGACGACATGGACCTGGGTGCCTACGGTGGCAAGTAGAGCAAAGAGGATGAGTATATCCTCCAGCAGGTGCTCTGGCTGGCTGAGAACCTGATAAAACATTTTACATAAGACATGATAATAGGGTACAAAGGACAATACGGATAATCGTAAGATTGAATACCAGTGATAGCTGGACGGCTAGACTGTGAACCTCTCTGGTTCTGGTCCCTACCGTTTCCATGGTTCCTGGTAGAAGTTTTGCTAAAGTGTCAGAATATGAGTTATAATATGAAATCATAAGAAAATGTGTAAGCATTAGGACATGCTGCCGTTGGAGTGTCCAGCGTTGTTACGGTAATTATCATTACCGCCACGCCTATCCGTAGCAGAATGGTCGTTAGTCTGATCGTTTCCCTTGGGCTGATGAGGTTGTTGCTGAGTAGCCGGCTGAGACTGGTCCCCAGTTTTCTGCCTGGAAGATACATTTTAAAGAGATGAATAATTGACATATACGGAAAGAATACAGATTGATCACCGCTTGAATACTAATGTTTACCTCTTGTCGGGTCTCTCAGCTTCCCCGAACTCATCTCTCTCCTACAGCATCTCCAGCTTACGTGCTTTTTTTTTTTGGGTAAAGGGGACTCACCCCGGTAAAATATATTAATTCCCAAAAAACCAATAAAGTACAATGGAATGTGACTGAAGTGTCACATTAACCTCAAGCCAACACTTGAACTTCCTCTAATTCATATGACACACCATTAACCTCCAGCTTACGTGCTGCATCGGCCACCTGTGCTACAATGTTGAACGTAGCACACACCAGATTGTTTGCGACCGATGTGCAAAGAGCCCACCTAAAGTGGTGTGCCTGCTCTTCAGGAGTACTTGCTGCTGCACCAAGGAAACCAGCTAAGCGAAGAAAGTGCTGCATAAACTCGTTGCTATTCTCCCCAGCTCTCTGTCGGATCCCATGGTACTCCCTCTTGAGCTTGTCTTGCTCAGTCTTAGGAAAGAACTGCTCCATCACCCTGTCCTTGAACTGAGCCCAAGTCAAACCAGCAACCCACTCGTCACCTCCCTCAGACTGCATCAATGCTAACCACCAATTTAGCACATCGCCTTCAAACCGATAGCATGCCAACCTCGCCTTGTATGCGGGGTCACAACCCATAGCATTGAAAATCTTCTCGATGTGAGCCAACCAGCTTTCAGCATCACTGGGGCTATCAGTTTTCTCAAAAGCTCGAGAACGGAGCTTGTTGAATCTCTCCAGTCATACTGCTAATGTCACTGGAGGAGGAGGAGGAGGTGCATGGTTATGCTGCTGATTGTTGGCAGCTTGAACCTCAGCCCTGATGTCGTTCCTTAGTTGAGGAAGCAAAGCTTGCATTGCAGCTTGGATTGCAGCATTGAATTGCTCATGTTCGCTTGTGAGAACCATCTTACAGTATAACATAAAACATATGATTAAACAGATCAAAACATAAAATATATATACATGAAAAAATTTTATACCAAAATTTCAAGAGAAAAATTTTATGCAAGAAAATTTTGTGTATGAATGCATGATGCAGTTTTATGAAAACTTTTGTATGCTCGAGAGTGAACGCCTATGGTCAGTTCACCCAAAATAAAAGACATGGCGAGGGGACGCCTATGGGTCGGTCCAAAATTTAAAAGTTTCGATAAAACACATGCGACTAAATAGGGCCAGTCCTGTACCAACCATTACTTAGTCATAAACCTACGACAATGACATATATATGTATGCATAAAAATGATGAATGCATGAAAAACGACTATCAATTCTAGGAAGACCATAGTGACTACCCACTAATCACAGGTCATATTTTGAGAGCCTACAGGTCGAAGCATTGGCTTTGATACCATAATTGTAACACCCCATTTTGATAATGGAATGTCACGCGTAATTATGGCGTGTCATCAAAGCATACAAGGAAAAATGTCTAAACATTACATGACCATAAAAGGAAAATACCGGAATCAAACATCGTAGTCCAAAAGTAAAGCTCATCACACACACAAACATAAGTACTGTAAAGAAAAGGACTAAACAATGTCCATAGCAAGAGTATCAAAGTAAAGATAATGCATAAAGTAAAGAAAAGCTAGAAAGCTTCCAGTCCATATGCACGTACGCTTAAAGTCTACGAGCGTCCCTGAGTACCTGTCGTTCTGGGAACATAGAAAAGTAAAACGGCTGAGCAATACGCTCAGTGCATGGATGTACAATAAAGCATGAATAGGATAAGCATATAACATATAACGGCGGAAGAAACTAAGTCCCGAATAACCTAGTTAAATCTTGGTAAAACTGGTTTTATAGTTTGAAAAGACTTATGTTTATCTTATAAAAACTGTTTAGCATATTCTACCATTAGCCAATATAGGTCATGAAAATCCACCGTGCATGAATACTTGGAGGGGTGACCTCATCATGCAAATTAGAGGGGCTGCCTCTAATTTAATATACTGGTTTTGGGTAGGAGGGATCAGCTCCTTGTGAAGGATGCAAGGCACACACCACATTCACACTGAGTAATCTGCTAAAAAACATGTAACTAGGATGCACCCATACGCCCCACATGATAAATATAATAATATGGCCAAAAGCTGAAGGGACGCCACAAGCAATCACTCCGCCGTGGTGAAGTCATAACACCAGTGCCTCTAGTGTTATGGTTATGGTACCTCCATAACTAGGTGAAACTGGTCATGCATGTATATGGCTATAGGTATTCTAAATTAAACATAAGCAAGTCAAACATATAAACTTATACTACGGGAAAACAGTTGGCTGCATACGGGGAATCCTAATAAGGAAAGAATGTCCATACTAAAAGGACGGGAATCCGTACCTTATGTCCAGTGAACGAAGAAGACGAACTGAGGAGAATCCTACTTCGGTATCACTAATGCTACATAAATACATACGTGAATAAGTATCTGCTTACTAAATACGTAACTGGTTTTATATCATATCTTAGCTTATTTTATACGTTCATGTCATGTTTTACTGTTTTAAGCCTTAAACTGTGTTTATCTTATATTCTGTCTATTCTGATTAAGTATTACTTGTATTTCATGTATTATTATACTTACTGTGTAATAATAAGTAACTTTCTAAAAATAGCAGGTTTCCTAAAAAAGAAAGTTTCCAAAAATAGAAAGTTACAAAAAATAGAAAGTTTCCAAAAATAGAAAGTTTCCAAAAATAGAAAGTTTCCAAAATTAGAATTACTGCTTAAAATAGATAAGTTTCTGAAAATAGAAAGTTTCCATAAATAGATTAGCTGCCTTAATTAAATAAGTTTCTAAAAATAGAAAGTTTCTATAAATAGATTAGCTGCCTGAATTAAATAAGTTTCTAAAAATAGAAAGTTTCCATAATTAGATATAAGCTGGTTAAATAAGCTAAGTATATAAGCTTAAGTGTTTTCTGATTATTTTTCTAAGTCATAATGATATAAGGTATAGTTTATTAATTATTACATGTAATTTAAATAAACTATAGGTTAAAAGTATTTAATTAAATATATCATGTTTTTAACTAAATAAGGTTAAATACTTAGGTTAAAACATGTATTATTAATTATTAATAATATAACCTAAGTGATGTTAATTAATTAATTATAACCATGATTTTTAATAATTAATTATAAGGTTTAGAAAATATAAATACTTAGGTTAATAATTTCATGATCTAATAATTAAATTATAACCTAAGTCATGTTTTATTAAATTAATCATGTCATATAATTATTAATTTAATTTTAACATATGATCATTACAATATAACCATAACATAAACCATGAACCGGATCGTGACTAGAAACCATGAACCGGACTCGAAATCAACACTAAACCCCGAACCACTTCGGGGTTCTTCACTTTTTGCTGCTGCCGTAGGACCCACAACACCAAACCGGAACCATATGGTCTCGGTGGTGGTCTATAAGCCAAACCGAGACCCCCTTGGGGTTCGGTTTAGGCGTTCGGCAAACAAACACCCCTAAAAAGGGTTTGATTTATGTTTTTAATTAGGTTTTTCTAAAAACATCATGTTCTTATTTAATTTTATTAAATCAAATCAACAGAAAAAGGGTTTAAAAGGTATACCGAATGCGTGGATCTAACGAGGATGAACACACACGAACACACGTACAAGATTCAAGATCAAAATCAAACGAACACCCCCTTTCTTGTTGTTGTATGCGGCGGCCAAAGAGAGGAAGAAGGAGAAGGAGAAAAATCTTTTTAGGTTTTTGATTAAGTTTACTGTAAAGTGAAAAATGAAAACAAGACTTTACCTTTACCCCCTCTTAGTAAAATTTGATGGGCTTGGCCCATCTTTCTTGATGTAGCCGCGGGTAGGGGGCCCCACATGGGGTACCCGTACCATTTTCCGTGTCTCGTTATTTAAGTGTTCGTTCGTGTTTATTTGTATTCGTGTTTTATGTGTTCTCGTTAAATATTAAACGTGCCTTAATATATTTATTCGCGCTCGTAATAAATATATATACGTAATTAATATTAGTTCGTGATTTAATTACGTTCATGATTTCATGATCGCATGTTCGTGATTAGTTATTGTTAAATAATTATTGTGTGTTCGTACGTAATAAATACTTATCGTGTTCTAACACGTACGTAATACGTAAAATCCTAACACGCGAACGTAATCATACTATAAAAGGAAAGTTTTAATCTAGTACGTACGATCTTAAGGGTACTATTCATGGTAAAAGCATGCGGGTTTTACAACTCTTCCCCCCTAAAAAGAATAATTCGTCCCCGAATTATAGACAAAGTAAACTGGAAAAGAAGAACATACCCGAATTCAAAATATGAAATGAGGGTAAGAAGCCCGGATAGACTCCTCTGTTTCCCAAGTGGCTTCCCGCTCGGTATGATCCCTCCAAAGGATTTTGACGAATGGAATCGTCTTCCTTCTCATGACTCGTTCTTGTCTGTCAAGAACTCGTTCGGGTTCTTCTATGAAAGTGGGATCTTCACGTATCTGTTCTAGTGGATACTGAACCATGTGAAGGGAATGATACTGGTACCCTCTGAGTAAGGACACATGAAACACATTGTGCAACTCTTGTGGTTAAAACCTGTTTTGATTATCATAGATTTGTGACAATAAAGTTCAAACAGTAGCTTGTAATAATACCAAGTTTGGTTCAGTAAAAGCTGAGAGTTAAGCTCAAAGTTGCTCATTTAAGTTGTCATATAGGTATAGATTTTCATTATCGCAAATAACCTGTTAGAATCTTGATGCAATGATTTAAGAGTTAAAAAGTTTTCTGATAGAAATAGTGTCACAAAGCTTGATTAGGAGTAGCTTTATAATAAGCAGTTAGCAAAGATTCGATCCTTGGTTTCCTTTATATCATTCTGTTTAAGTTTGGATTTGCTATAAAAGAATTTCGTAGTCAAGTTTGAAGGCTTAACATGCTTAGGAATAGTAATAGTTTATGGTGGGCCTTGACTTGTTTTACTTTCAATTTGACAGTCGTAGTTAGTGAATTTGTTATAGTTGTTGTTTCAATTGGTTAGTATTATTTTAGCATTGTAATTTTCATTTTCCATGCTTAGTTAATTTTACCATTTGTTATTTGTAGTATTAATATCATTTTGTTTGCAACTTGTTATTTTTTATATTTCAAGCTTGGTTTTATTACGTACTATTTTATTAGTATATAAGATTAGTTTAGAGATTTGTTTTGTGTGTCAAGTAGTATAAATACCAAAATCACATTCTTTAACCAAAAACAAATTAAGTCTTGACGAGAAAACGTAAAATCAATTTGACACGAGTCGAGAGGAAAACCGATGACATACTAAAAATGCGTTATTAAAATGGCGCCGCTGCCGGTTCATGCTCGTTACGATTGACAATTTTTCGTGAGACTTTTTGGATTTTGAGATCCGTTCATTTTTTAACGTTATTTTTCATTTCAATAAAAAAATATATATAATTAAAAAAAATCAATAAAAAAATTCTTATTTTATCATGTTTTTTTTATTACTATATATATCATTTAAAAAATCCAAAAAATTTTATTTTCATTTATTTTTCTTTAGCTATATATTTTTTATGATATATAGTTTTATATAGTATATTATATTATAATATTTTCTTTTTATTATTTTATTTTTATTTTATTATTAAAAAAAAATTTCAAAAATATTCTTCTTTATCTTCTATCGTGTTTAATTCTTTTTCTCGACCCCTCTTATTTTTAATTCTTCATGGATTCGTATTGAATAGGGTGTTAGGACCATTGGAATAGTTAATTGTAATAGGGAGACTAGGAGGTATGTAGTTCCTCCTGGTCATAGTAGTAGTAGGAGCAAGTCGTGCTCCTGGTCTTAGTTAAAGTCAAACTTTATTATTTAGTTATTATTCTGTTAGGATATGCATGAGATATGTTAGGAAAGGATATGCATATCAGTTTTACACGTTTTGTTTAATGATGTATTAGGGTTTCCTTGTAGTATAAAAGGAACCTTAGGCAGAAGGGTTACACACACCTTCATCAAACGTAATTCTAGTTATCATTAATATTAGAAATCCTTAGAAAAGGATCAAGTCATTATAGTTATTCTGTTCTTCTTTATAGTATTTGTATTCCGCACTTACATTGTGTATAGAGTCTCTTTGCGAATAGACTTGTGATTACAGAAGTCGTTCACCGTTCCTGACAGGCTGCAAGATCCACATCTAGTGGACCCAACAAGTGGTATCAGAGCCTGGGAGAGTCTCTGTACAAGAAGAATCATTTTTTCTCATTACTAACATTTTCGTTTAATCATGTCTGCCTCAAGTTCTACTCAAACAGGAGAAGATAGTACTCCTAAAACTCTGCAACCTCAGCAGATCGTTGCTACGGTTTCCAACACAAATGGTAAGTTTCCTCTTCTGAAGAAGGACGAGTATGATAGTTGGGCAATGAAGATGGAATGGTGGATCACCAACACTGATCAAGACCTTTGGAAGATTATTCTGAATGGGAATAGCAGGAAGCTGACTGGAAGAGACAAGAATGGTAATATTACTCTTCTTGACCCTAAAACTCATGAAGAAATCACAGCCATTCAGAAGGAGGTCAAAGCGAAAACTATTTTGCTTCAATCCCTTCCTGATGATCACATGGGTGACTTCTACCATTTGGATGATGCTAGAGAGATCTGGAATGGAATAAAAGCAAGGTTTGGTGGGAATGAGGAGTCAAAGAAAATGCAAAGATCCATGCTGAGAGATGAATTCACAGAATTCAAGATCTCAGAAACTGAAGGTATCCATCAAGGGTATGACAGGTTCCAAAAGATATTGATCCAGTTGAATCAACTTCAGTCGAAACCTAACGATGGTGATATTAATGCAAGATTTCTTAGAGCCTTACCCTACTCATGGAATCAGGTGGTAATCTCTCTCAAAGCAAAAGGTGGGCTTGACTATCTCAATTTTGATGATTTATTTCATAAGCTCAAAATTTTTGAGCCTCATGTGAGGGGATATTCAAGTGATTCTTTTCCCACTCCTACTAATTCTGACTTTGTGAGTTCTATGGGATCCAGTCCCATGTCTTATGCTAGTAGCCCAAGCAATACTGTGTCTTCTCAACATACTTTTCAACATACTTCTGCTCCTGAACCAACAACCAAGTCTAGTAGCATGGTAGAAGCTGTTCTTCATTCTTTTGTTGCTGACGTTGATGCTCAACAGCAACTTGCTTTTGATGACTTCAAACAGGTTGATAAACTTGACCTGGATGAAATGGATCTCAAATGGCAGATAGCCATGCTCACTCTTAGGGTTCACAAGTTTGAGAAGAAAGCCGGTCGAAAATTTAATTACAACCCTAGAGAGCCAGCAAGGTTTGACAGAAGCAAGGTGCGATGCTATAACTGCCAGTAACAAGGTCACTTTGCAAGGGAATGCCCTAACAAGAATGACCAGGAGAAGAGCAGATATTCAGCTTTTAAGGTTCAGGAGGTAAAGGATGACAAAAAGGCATTGGTGTCTGTTGACTCTATGGTCAACTGGAATGATCATCAGACTACTACACTGGAATCAGCTGAGCCCTCTACTGACGTGTTTGCAATGATTGCTAAGAATCTATCTGATGCAGAGGAAGCAGACGAGTTTGCTCTTATGGGCATCTCACCTCAGGTACAACATTGTCCTCTTGGTTGCCATGATAAATATTCAGAATTGTTGTCCCAATATAATGACTTAAAAGATCAGAATGATAAGTATTTTTTAGAGGTTCAAGCCTATAAGGCTTCTTTAAACACATTGGAACAACAAAAGAAGTGGCTTCAAGATACTCAATGTGAGTATGAGGATAAAATTAGGATACTGAACATTGATTTAGAAAACACAACAAATATGCTTAAATACACAGAAAAGGTAAAAGATGACAGTATCAAAGAAAAACAAGAGATGAAAGAAAGATTAGATACTACACTTTTAAGATTTGACAAATGGAAAAAGGCACCTAAAAATCTTTCGAAATTAATCAATAGTAGCATGTCTGGTAGGACTAAAAGAGGGTTATGATTTGATAAATATATTGATTCAGAAGATGTGTTTGATTTATCTTTTTCGAGTGTCTTTGATCCCGACAAAGAGGAAGAGGGAGAACCTAGTTACAATAGGTTTAAACCACCAGCATAAATGCATGCTGTCCCTCCACCTCTTACTGGAACTTTCATGCCCACTTCTAGGCATAATGACTTGGATGGATCACAGATGCATGAGTCACCAAAAAGTTCTACTAATTCTAATGACTTTGTCTCGTGTACTTTCAGTGACAAAGCCAGTGACTCTGCATCAAGTGGTTCAAGTGAAGAGTCGAGACCTACAAGTTCCAAGTCGAATGATCATGTTGCTACTGGTGCTAGGAAGTGTGAAGATAGAGTTGCTTTTAATTCAACTGTGTCTAGTCCTGGTTTATTGAGTCCTAGGAAGATTGATTCTCCTAGAATTGTGTGTAATAAAGTTAGCAGTATGAAACAATATCATTCTAATAAAAGGTCGTTTAAAACATGTTTTGTTTATGGGAGTGCATTTCATTTGATTAAAGATTGTGATTTTTATGACAAACATTCTTCTGTTCATCAAGCATTTTCTGCTCCTGGTCTACCAGGAGTTGTTCCATATTCTCCTAGAAGACTAAACCCAAGTGCTCAATCATTTTCTTCTTCTAGAAGGACCTCTCTATTAGCTTCTGATCATTGGAGAAACATTGGATTAACATCTACTAGACCAACCAGTAACTATTTTCAGAATTTTAATCCAAATTATACACATAATTTTGACCACATGTATTTTGGATTGGGACACTTGGGAACTATTGTTAAGCCCTCAACAGGTTGTTCTTGGTCAAACAATAATACCAATTTGATGAATAGGCAACCAATGAACAACGGTGGATCTCATCAATCTTCTTGGCTATCTACTAAAGATCCACAAGGCAGGCTCAAACCTGAAAAGGTTTGGGTCCCCTTAAGACACTAACTTTTGCATCTTTATTATCTTGTTGTTGTAGGTTACTCCATACCAAGATCCTACTCTAGGAATTGTTGATAGTGGGTGCTCTCGGAGCATGACAGGAAATAAAAGTCTTATATCTAACTTTGTACCATTTCAAGGCAGAAAGGTCTACTTTGGAGGAGGTGAAGGCAGGATCACTGGCAAAGGAACGATTCAGACGCCCAATCTTAATTTTGAGCAGGTCTACTATGTGGAAGCACTTCAACACTTCAACTTGATATCTGTCTCTCAGATTTGTGACAAGAAGCAGTTTGTCCTCTTTACGGATACTGATGCACTTGTGCTATCCAAAGACTTTAAACTTCCGGATGACTCACAGGTTCTACTCAGAATCCCTAGAAGACACAATCTCTATAGTATCAAGCTGAATGAAGTCAACCCTACTGGTCAACTAGCATGTTTGGTTGCTAAAGCCTCAGAAGATGAAGCCACTCAATGGCACAGAAGGATGGGACATGTGAACTTCAAGACCATTCACAAACTAGCAAATATGAACCTGGTCTCTGGTTTACCTCCCAAGTCATTTAGAAATGATATTAATTGTCTTGCTTGCAGCAAAGGCAAACAACATAAAGCATCCTTCAAGGCCATTACTGCTTTCAGCCTTATAACTGAACCATTGCAGCTACTACACATGGATTTATTTGGTCCTACCTCTATTAGGAGCATTGACCACAAACAATTCTGTCTGGTGGTAACTGATGGATATTGCAGGTTTACGTGGGTTTTCTTCATGGCTGCTAAGAGTGAGACCTACTCTATACTAAAAGATTTCATTACACTTATAGAGAATTAGTTGTCTAAGAAGGTTAAAGGTATTCGATGTGATAATGGAACCGAATTAAAAAATGCAGACCTCATAGCACTTTGTAATTCTAAAGGCATCAAAAGAGATTATAGTGCAGCAAGAACTCCTCAACAGAATGGCGTGGCAGAAAGAAAGAACAGGACTCTAATAGAAGCAGCAAGAACAATGCTTGCCGATTCCAAGCTTCCAACCATGTTCTGGACAGAAGCTGTTAATACTGCAAGTTATGTTTTGAATAGAGTTCCTATTACAAATCCTCACAAGAAGACTCCTTATGAGCTCCTAACAGCCAAAGTTCCAAATATTGCTCATTTGAAGCCATTTGGGCGTTCTGTCACCATTCTAAATACTAGTGACTATTTGGGGAAATTTGATGGCAAGGCAGATGAAGGATACATTGTGGGATATTCAGCTCACTCTCGGGCTTATCGTGTCTACAATCTCCAAGCCAAGCGTGTAATTGAAACTATAAATCTCAGGTATTTTAAGGAGAAGTCAAACATCCAAGGCAAGGGTCCTGAATGGTATTTTTATCTTGATTATCTTAGTGATTCATTAGGATATTTTCGTTTCAAAACTAACCATGATGCAGGTCCACAAGTGTTTGCAACTTCTAGTACAGGTGCTCACTCTAGTCTTTCCGACTCAGAAGACGAGGATGATATTTTTGTTGTTCCATCCTATTCCACCACAGTCTCTCCTACTCCTCCTAAAGATGCAACTCCATTGGATGTATTGGATTCACAAGTAGCTCTTGACACATTACTCAAACAACAACAAGAAGCTACTACAGCAGCTGCTCAAGGTGGCTTTGAGTTTCCCTTGAATACGCCTACTGACAAAGCTGCTCCTAGTACTCCAACTGTTACTCCTAGTGCTAGTTTAACACCTATTGGTAGTCCGACTAGTGATTCTACTTCACATACTAGGTTCTCAAGTCCTTCTGACCTGGGGAACCATCAAAAGAAGTCTTCTACCAAGCTGGATGATATTCATAAACAACCAATATATGGCATTTTCAACGCTGCTTCATATGATGATGACTTTGTTGGGGATCTTAGTAACTTGGCACCAGAAGTGGAGGTAGCTTCCCATCCAGTGTTGCAATCACACAAAGATCATCCTACTACTCAAATCATTGGAGATCCTGGTTCTACTGTCAAGACACGCAGAATGCATAAGAAGGCCACGTATGATCATCATGCTCTTGTGAGCTATATTGAAGATCAAAAGCGTAATAATCATACGGACTTTCAACACTGTTTGTTTGCTTGTTTTCTTTCACAGGTGGAACCTAGATCAGTCTCTCATGCTCTTGAGGATCAAAGTTGGGTGGAGGCTATGCAGGAGGAAATGCAGCAATTTTTGTTTCAGAATGTTTGGATCCTAGTTGACTTGCCGGATGGAAAGACAACCATTGGTACCCAATGGATTCTCAAAACAAGAAAGATGCACGGGGTATTGTGGTGAGAAATAAGGCGAGGTTGGTTGCACAGGGTCATACACAACTTGAAGGCATTGACTACACTGAAGCTTTTGCTCATGTTGCTCGGATTGAGGCCATTCGTCTGTTTTTGGCTTTTGCTTCCTATATGGGTTTTACAGTTTTTCAGATGGATGTCAAGAGTGCATTTCTCTATGCCAAGATTGATGAGGAAGTTTATGTCACTCAACCTAAGGGCTTTGTAGATCCACTTCATCCCAAGAAAGTTTACAAGGTGGTCAAGGCTCTTTATGGACTTCATCAGGCTCCTAGAGCTTGGTATGAGCGTCTCTCAACTTTCTTGTTGAAACATGGCTATAGAAGAGGCACAATTGACAAAACACTATTTCTTAAGAGGAACACCAAGGAAATTATCCTTGTTCAGGTGTATGTGGACGATATTATTTTTGGTTCTACTAAAAAGGAATGGTGTAATGAGTTTGAACAACTGATGAAGGGTGAATTTCAAATGAGTGCTATGGGAGAGCTTACATTTTTCCTTGGTCTTCAAGTCAAGCAACAGTCGGATGGGATCTTGATACAAGAATTTTGCATGGTTGTTCAGATTAATTCTCAGAATCTTCTCGAATTGATCACGGTTCAAAGTGGAATAGTTGTTCTTGGTGACAAATAGGGGGTTTGGGTTTTCTATTCTACGAAAAAGAAAAAAAGATCAAAGTAGTAAAAACAAGCTAAAAACAATTAATTAAAAACGATTAATCAAAATAGTAAATAAAACTAAATAAGAAAAGCTGAAAAAGATGTTCATTTGGAATAAATGAAACTTAAAACCTTGAGTCGGAATAATGGATTTGATCTGGAATATTATTGTAAAAGAGCTTGATTCGGAATGTAAGGTGATGCAGAATAATTGGAAAGAAGGTTGGTTCGGAATGTTTTAAAGAAAATGATTGATCCGGAATATCCGGTTGATCTGGAATAATGGGGTTGATCCGGAATAATTGATTATTCCGGATGAAAGGCCTTGATACTGAATAATTAATTTGATCCGGAATAAAAAATGAAAGTGATTGATCCGGAATATCCGGTTGATCCGGAATACTTGGGTTGATCCGGAATAATCGACTATTCCGGATGAAAGGCTTTGATCCGGAATAATTATTCCGGATGAGTGAACTTGATTCGGAATGAACAAAAAGGAAACTTGATCCGGAATAACAATCTTGATACGGAATAAAAAATATTCCGAATGGAAGACACTGATCCGGAATATAAAATATTCCGGATGAACAAGGTTGATACGGAATAAAAGTGAACAGTGCTTGATTCGGAATCTGGGCAAGGTTTTGAAGATGAAGAACAGTAGGTAACAGAAAAGACGATTTTGACTAAAATCACCAAGTTTTTAACCAAAACTTTTAACGAAACTAATCACGAATCATCTACTAATGGTAAACATCAAATCAAAACACTAAAAACATAAAACCCACTTACTTTTATGGATTAAAATCAACCAAATAAGAACTTTAAACTTTAAATCAAAAAGAAAGATGAACAAGATTAAAATGGAAGATGATATTGATTGATTAAGGTAGAGTAAACAAAAGGAAAGATTAAAAACTTACAAGATTAAAGATTCAACAAGAAAGAAAAATCACCAACACCTTAATGGTGTTGGCTTCCTACGAAAGAAAAAGAAAAGACTGGAAAGAAAAACTAGCTCAAAAAGTGTGAAGGTGAATCCTATTTATAGGCCTAGTGGTTGGTTGGTGAGTGGGCTTTCTCCCTTTCTTCTTGTCTTCTCGTCTTTCCAGAAAAGTTGACGTTTTCGATTCTGACTCGGGATTTGTCGACGATTAAATTCAACTCGTCTTTTAATTTCTTCGTTTAATAGACTTGAGTTCTTTCGACATATGTAAATCTTCTATCTTTGGTCCTTTTCTTCGATAAATCTTCAAATAGGCCCATTGACTTCAAATCTTTTGCATCTCTTGGACAATAGACTTCGTCTTGAGTCTTTTTCTTCGATAAAACCCGTGCAATCCCATGTTTTCTTCAATATTTATCCGGTTGACTCTGAAAACACAACAAACACACAAACCACGCATAATTCCAAACAAATGACATTAAATACGCGTTTTGGTCTTGTTTTAGCAAGAAATAAGTGGTAAAAGGATGGGTGTTTTCACACCTATCAAATCTCCTACACTTAACCATTGCCATGCCCTCATGCAATGCTTAGTGATAAAGCAATTTTACACTTTTCTCATAATCAATCAACCTTGGCCTTATTAAATACTACTAAACAAAAATTAAAGTTCTAAGAGAAATTAAAACTTTAAAGTAAACAAAAGGATAGAAAACCATTTTCACTTGAAACTAGCTATATGGAAATAACTTGCAAAGAGATCTAAGACTTACATTAGGGCTTTGGTGCTGCGAAGATTGATCACCCTCAAGTTTCACGTTCCCCAAACTAAGCTTAAAAACGAGATCATTGTTATTATAAGTTAGCAAAACAAACACTTACACACATGGCTTATTTATATGCTTAAACTCCCTGATTCCTAGGTGTATCTCTTATATTTTATTTTTATCTTAGAATAATCATGAAGATGCATTTTTGGACTTATTGCGATAGTTTATTTAGGCTGAAAGCAAAGTAGGACGATTTGATTAATAGTTAGCTAAAGGACAAAATCTCTTAAAACTGCTTCTCGGGATATCAAAAAGTTCATATCTTGGCATAACTCGCTTCACGATTTGAGACCTTTCTTGGGCCGATATTTGGCATGTACTTCATACTTCATATCTTCGAGAGACGTTCTTGAGATAATGGTCTTCTCTTCGTTAATAGAGTTTCTTCACTTGGAGACTTTTGAGGGGTACTCCAACTTTGTTGACCACGACTTCATGATTATTTCTTCAATCGTTAATTGGGATTTTGAGATACAACGATCCGCCTCCTTTTCGGACTTGGATCTATTTATCCTCATACCTTGTTAGGGTCTTTTCGGATAGACTTCTCCATGATCTTTATAGGAGTTGATTGCTTTTCGTCGTGAGTCTTGATCCTTCATATTGATTTTGGGAATAATGCTTTTCACACCTTGGATCTTTAGCAATAAGATTGAATCCTCATGCCTTGTTAGGGCCTTTTCGGACTCGCCAATCTTCGCGCCCCGCTTCATAAGTTATGCCTTGGCTATGAACTCTTATCATTACCGAGCAACTTTTAAACGATCTTGGGCTAGAAGGTAAGTAACTTTTCAAATCGTACGACCTTACTTATTGTAGATAAATTATTAGCAAGTGATGGGAGAATAGGCAGATAATCACACCAAGTGTGCTCGTACAAGAATACCGACTTATAATTGACTCTATCATTTCTCGTTCTCCACAATTTAAAATCTCAAGTAATGAGACTCGTGGATGCTTAGCCTAATAAACCAATTAAGGTCTACATGGTTAAGGATACTAGCTAGAATAAACTTGGATAAGTCTATTCGGGTTGAGTCAAAATAATCGCAACGGGCCTAATATGTCAAAGATTTCAAAACTAGCTACACCACTTTATTAATATTTTTGACTTTATAACGGGATATATACATATGAAAGCAACGATAAAAATTTAAAGATTACGACTAAATGGCCAAAGTTAATTAAAAATTTGAAAAATGCTGAAAAAGTTGATTTTCCGGTTAAATGAAGGCATTTTCATGGAAAAGTCCACTTAAAACTTCGATAGAAGTCCCCCTACACTTAAGATAAACATTGTCCTCAATGTTTAAGCATGTGGGAAAAGTCTCCCCTACACTTATGACATTGTGCACGTTGGTTAAATCAAGTTAAGGAAGAGACGACTAAAGTGATCAATTTCAAATGTGAGTATGAAGAAAATTGAATCACGATAGTTGAGAGATAGAACCGGATTTCGGATAACACGGGAGCACGGTTCTTCAAAGGTTCCAAAAGTGCATTCATCCCTGTAATCACATCACCACACAAAAACAAACAACCTATATAGGTCCCCCTACACTTAGGAGGTTAAAACGGAAAAGGATAGATACTCGGGTTGCCTCCCGAGGAGCGCTTGTTTTTGATAACCGAGTCACGAGCCTGACTCGACCCAAAACTAGTTCATGGGAAACATGGTGAGGGATGGAATCATCTCAGGAGAGATGTCCTCACCAAAGTACAACTTCACTCGTTGGCCATTCACCTTAAAATTAGGTCCATTAGGTTGAGCGAGCTCGAGAGTACCATATGGAAAAATTTGGGCAATGGTGAATGGGCCGGACCAACGAGATTTCAGCTTGCCCGAAAAGATTTTCAACCGAGAGTTAAAGAGTAAAACTTTGTCTCCAACTTGGAACTCTCGGGTTTTAATCTTAGAGTCGTGAATGAGCTTAGTCTTTTCCTTATAGATCAAATCATTTTCATAAGCCTCATTCCGGAGTTCATTCAGCTCATTGAGTTGGATCTTGCGTAGGTCACCGGCTTTGGTGATATTGAAATTAGCCCACTTCAAGGCCCAGTAAGCCTTGTGCTCCAACTCAATGGGGAGGTGGCATGCTTTCCCGTACACGAGACGATATGGTGTACAACCAATCGGAGTCTTGTATGCGGTACGAAAAGCCCACAGAGCATCATCAAGTTTATCGGCCCACGAGGCGCGATGCTCTCCCATGGTTCGTTCAAGAATTCGCTTTAATCCTCGGTTAGAGATTTCAGCCTGGCCATTAGTTTGTGGGTGGTATGCGGTGGAAAGACGATGATTTACACCATACTTAACCATGACTCTTGCGAATTGGTCATCGCAAAAATGAGTCCCGTGATCACTAATAATGGCACGAGGCACCGAATCTAGCGAATAGCGATTTTAAAAAGTTACAAACCACCCTTGCATCATTAGTGGGTAAAGCTTTGGCTTCAACCCATTTAGAAACGTAGTCAACGGCTACAAGGATGTATTTGTTTCGTTTAGAGGAAGGAAATTGCCCCATAAAGTCGATGTTGAAGCATAATTTGGCTAGGCCGGTCTGACGACTCTCCTGAGCCGTTCGTCGTCTTCTCGGATCCTGAGTAATGCTGCAAACAATAAAGAACCGGTTAGACGTGGACCCGAGGCCGGAGCCCCGGGGTCCACCTCCGACGGTCAAGTCAGTATTGATCGATATGTTGTATAAGAGGTGTGGTTAAGAGAGAGAACCTGTTGTAGAATGAGACCCCTAGCCTTGTTTATATAGTGCTAGGGTTTCTTGAAGGATAAGTAAGGTGTGTGTGAGCCGCGGGCCTGTCGGGCTGGGCCCTTAACCGACTATACGTCGACATGTCCCCCAGTCTAGTATGATATGGTTCATGATCATGTTATGCTAGACTCATTCGTGTATCATGCTCACTAACAACCGCGTGCGGCTTGCTGCTAGGACATCCTCATGGGTCGTCCGTAACATATGGCTCCACTCGTAAATGGGCTACGTTTAGCAAAAAGATGATGGGCTGGGATTGCGAATAGTGAGCATAGCCACTATACGTCATCATGTCCCCCCAGTCTAGTATGTGAGGTTGTCATCGAGGTTACTAGACTTTATTCCATATCCGTTACTTGTAAGCATATCCACGCTGAAAGAACTGGGAAAACATGTATACGTAAGACGGGTGGTTGTGCTCGAATGCTTGGTTTCCCGTGATTAGACGTAAGGACCCCGTAAGAAGAAAGCGTGTTCTATAACCGGGGTAACACTGGCATTGGCAAGGTATCATTCTTATGCATCTCTAACGTGAGGATGATAAGAAGGTTTTGTGAAGGTGGAGGTGGAGGTGGAGGTGGAACCCGTATGCTGCATCATGAACATTTGAAGGCGTACTTCTTATACCCACTAATGATGCAGCATAGCGCAAATATTTCATTCGTCTTAAGGCCAACAGAAGACGTACTTCCGTGGCATGTTTATGCGGATATTATATCCGTCTTGCGGCCACGATATCTGATAATGAATGCCAAAAATTTATTGCGGTTTTTCCTGAACCAAACGTAGTTGATCAGGCTCCGTCTAATTAAGGCCAAACGATATAAACTTTGGAAAAATCACTCCATGGCCGGGCAAAGTAATTCGTCATGGAAGACGTACTTCCGTAACAAAGATATGAACCAACAGAAGACGTACTTCCGTGACATGAATAACGAGCAGGCGAAAGACGTACTTACGCGGCGAATATAGCGAGCCAACAGAAGTAGTACTTCCGAGACGAATGATAATGACCCAACGGAAGGAGTACCTCCGTTGCGAAAAGAATGCGCCAGTGGAAGGAGTACTTCCCCGGCGAAGGATAATGAGCACGTGGAAGAGATACTTCTACGGCAAAGATAACAAGCACGTGGAATAGATACTTCCACGGCGAAAATAATAAGCACGTGGAAGAGATACTTCCACGACGAAAATAATAAGCACGTGGAAGAGATACTTCCACGGCGAAGATAATGAGCCAGTGGAAGGAGTACTTCCACGGCGAAGATAATGAGCCAGTGGAAGGAGTACTTCCACGGCGAAGATAATAAGCCCGTGGAAGAGATACTTCCACGACTAAGATAATGAGCCAGTGGAAGGAGTACTTCCACGGCGAAGATAATGAGCCAGTGGAAGGAGTACTTCCACAGCGAAGATAATGAGCCAGTGGAAGGAGTACTTCCACGGCGAAGATAATAAGCCAATGGAAGGAGTACTTCCACGGCGAAGATAATAAGCACGTGGAAGAGATACTTCCACGGCGAAGACAATAAGCCAATGGAAGGAGTACTTCCACGGCGAAGACAATAAGCACGTGGAAGAGATACTTCCACGGCGAAGGATAATGAGCACGTGGAAGAGATACTTCCACGGCGAAGGATAATGAGCACGTGGAAGAAGTACTTCCACGGAGAAGATAATGAGCCAGTGGAAGGAGTACTTCCACGGCGAAGATAATAAGCCCGTGGAAGAGATACTTCCACGGTGAAGATAATGAGCCAGTGGAAGGAGTACTTCCACGGCGAAGATAATAAGCCCGTGGAAGAGATACTTCCACGGCGAAGATAATGAGCCAGTGGAAGGAGTACTTCCACGGCGAAGATAATGAGCCAGTGGAAGGAGTACTTCCACGGCGAAGATAATAAGCCAGTGGAAGGAGTACTTCCACGGCGAAGATAATAAGCACGTGGAAGAGATACTTCCACGACGAAGACAATAAGCCAATGGAAGGAGTACTCCCACGGCGAAGACAATAAGCACGTGGAAGAGATACTTCCACGGCGAAGGATAATGAGCACGTGGAAGAGATACTTCCACGGCGAAGGATAATGAGCACGTGGAAGAAGTACTTTCACGGAGAAGATAATGAGCCAGTGGAACGAGTACTTCCACGGCGAAGATAATAAGCCCGTGGAAGAGATACTTCCACGACGAAGATAATGAGCCAGTGGAAGGAGTACTTCCACGGCGAAGATAATAAGCCCGTGGAAGAGATACTTCCACGGCGAAGATAATGAGCCAGTGGAAGGAGTACTTCCACGGCGAAGATAATGAGCCAGTGGAAGGAGTACTTCCACGGCGAAGATAATAAGCCAGTGGAAGGAGTACTTCCACGGCGAAGATAATAAGCACGTGGAAGAGATACTTCCACGACGAAGACAATAAGCCAATGGAAGGAGTACTCCCACGACGAAGACAATAAGCACGTGGAAGAGATACTTCCACGGCGAAGGATAATGAGCACGTGGAAGAGATACTTCCACGGCGAAGGATAATGAGCACGTGGAAGAAGTACTTCCACGGAGAAGATAATGAGCCAGTGGAAGGAGTACTTCCACGGCGAAGATAATAAGCCCGTGGAAGAGATACTTCCACGGCGAAGATAATGAGCACGTGGAAGAAATACTTCCACGGCGAAGATAAGAAGCACGTGGAAGAGATACTTCCATGGCGCATGAATAATCCAACGAAAGAGATACTTCCGTGGCAAAGGCATAGGCCAATGGAAGAGATACTTCTATGGCGCAGAAATAAGCACGCGGAAGGAGTACTTCCGCAGCAAAGGAATAAGCGCGCGGAAGGAGTACTTCCGCGGCGAAGGAATACGCCAATGGAAGAGATACTTCCATGGCGCAGAAACAAGCACGCGGAAGGAGTACTTCCGCGGCGAAGGAATAAGCCAATGGAAGTGATACCTCCATGGCGCAGAAACAAGCACGCGGAAGGAGTACTTCCACGGCGAAGGAATAAGCTAATGGAAGTGATACTTCCATGGCAAAGGAATAACCCGGCAGAAGGCGGACTTCTGCGGCAAAGAAATATATCCAAAGATATTTGCGTGTCATGCACGGAAATAGTGGTATTAGTATACCCCAGTAGCCCCCCAAGTTTAATGGTGCTACACTAGATTAGTAGTATTAAACTTAATCAAGTATTCAAAAAATTACGGTCGTGTAGACCAACGCGAATGGACGTACCATAGCCGCGTACTAAAGATAAAAATTGGGTTCGAACGTGCGAACCAACGCGGATGGGTCGTGCCATAAAGGCGAATTTGTCACATAGTATAAGACGTATCTTAACTAACTTATGGGATGGGCTATGCCATTACGTGTGGCGTACCGCTACTACCATAAGGACGGTCAAAATTTTGTTAGACGTGCACAGTGTGTCTTTTGCAAGTCCATCATGAGTCATGTGGTTTGCGTAACTTACTACAACGTCTTGATAGCAAGGTGTCTAACAAGGATACATGATCCATGGTCGTTGGGGTTGCATCCCTCTTACACGACAAGTTGAATTATTAGGTTCACTCAATCCTCTTATTCCACCTGGGAACGATGTGTACATGTACGCCCGTAGGCAGATGATATCCGAGTGTACGGACTAGCACGGATGGACGTACCATGACCACGAATGATAAACATATTATGTAATATATCTTACCGATTTAAAAGATATATATAATAAAAAATATCGGAATATATCCTAAAGACTATCTTGTAATAATTTAAATGATATGTGTAATATCCGTTATTAATATAAATAATATACCCGAACTTGCGGAATAGTTATGGAAGACACGACTCATGACCACAATGAAAAATAAAATATAACATGAGCACGGCTGGACATACCATGACCGCGAATAAAAAATAAAATAATTGTTGAATGTGCAGATGAGTGCGGATGTCCGGATATACTACGAGCCATGACCGTGAGTCACGACATTACTACGTCGGGTCGCGACATATATGAAAAACATATTTAATCAAATCAAAAGATATATTTATTATCTCCTTGCCAATTTAAAAGATATATGTAATATCTTTTATTTACATGAAAAATATTGATAAAATATTTTGTTTATTTTAAAAGATATGAGTAAATCTTGTTACCTAAAAAATAAGATAGTAAAAAAAATTGGCATAATTTTTTGCCATAATGTTGTGATTAGGATATGTATTTGATCAATTGTGGTTGTCAACGATACAAATTTACACGCATAAATGCCAACTCAAAAAGTAATATTTTTTCCACCCGTATATGCGATTTTGTTTTTATTCGCATCAAGACACTAATTAATATCTTAATAAACTTTAGCCATACGACTGCGAAAGTTTTATGTATGGCAGAATGTATGCGCAGTGAGAAAAATAAAGTACGAAAGATTTAGAATTACCTACTTTTGATCTGTATCTTTGTTTTACGGTAATATGAGAACACGAGACCTGGTTTAGTCAGGGTCCCACGGATGGCGCCAACTTGTTGAAGCATAATTTGGCTAGGCCGGTCTGACGACTCTCCTGAGCCGTTCGTCGTCTTCTCGGATCCTGAGTAATGCTGCAAACAATAAAGAACCGGTTAGACGTGGACCCGAGGCCGGAGCCCCGGGGTCCACCTCCGACGGTCAAGTCAGTATTGATCGATATGTTGTATAAGAGGTGTGGTTAAGAGAGAGAACCTGTTGTAGAATGAGACCCCTAGCCTTGTTTATATAGTGCTAGGGTTTCTTGAAGGATAAGTAAGGTGTGTGTGAGCCGCGGGCCTGTCGGGCTGGGCCCTTAACCGACTATACGTCGACAGTCGATACCCCAAACATCAAAGATTTCACATTCTTGTATGAAATTTTGAGGCATCTCATCTTTATGTGTGATCTTGCCTTGTTTTTGGCAAGCATCACAATGTTTAACCATCTCGTGAGCATCAGGATAAATGGTGGGCCAATAAATCCTGAGTCAAACACTTTTTTGGCGGTGTAGTTGGGACCAAAGTGACCACCGGTGGGTCCTTTGTGGCAAGCTTCGAGAATGTCAAAAGCTGCCGGTCCATCAACACATCGGCGAATAATCAAATCAGCGCATTGTTTGAATAGATACGGGTCATCCCAAAAGTAAGTCTTAATGTCTTTGAAGAACTTTTTCTATTGCTGGGATGTTAACCCGTCAATGAGAATTCCACCCGCCAAGTAGTTTGCAATGTCCACAAACCACGGGGTCTCATCTTGATTCGAATTGATAGACATTAAGGTCTCCAGGGGAAAAGAGTCATTGATCTCTTTGTTCGGATGATCCCCTTGATAAGGATCCTCAAGTCTACTGAGATGATCCGCGGCTAGGTTTTCAGCTCCCTTCTTATCACGAATTTCGATGTTAAATTCTTGAAGTAGTAAAACCCAGCGAAGAAGTCTTGGTTTGGAATCTTGTTTAGTTAACAAGTACTTCAACGCGGAATGATCGGTATAAACGATTGTGGTGGAAAGGACAAGATAGGGGCAGAACTTTTCAAAGGCATAGACAACAGCTAAAAGCTCTTTTTCGGTTGTCGTGTAATGCAATTGAGCCCCTGTCATTGTCTTGTTAGCGTAATGGATCGGTTGGAAGTGTTTATTCACTCTTTGGCCCAAAACCGCTCCAATATCAAAGTCGCTAGCATCGCACATCAACTCGAAAGGCAGCTCCTAATTAGGGGTAACCAAGACCGGTGCCTTAGTTAGCTTATCCTTAAGAAGGTTGAAGGCGTCAATACACTCGTTAGAAAAGATAAAAGGAGTATCTTTTTCCAAGAGGTGGGTCATCGGGCGAGCGATTTTAGAAAAATCTTTGATAAAGCGACGGTAGAAGCCCGCATGACCCAGGAAACTTCTCACACCCTTCACGGTTGAAGGTGGAGGCAATTTAGCAATAACATCGACTTTAGCACGGTCCACTTCAAGACCGGCTTTGGAGATTTTGTGTCCTAGCACGATGTCCTCTTTTACCATGAAATGGCATTTTTCCCAATTAAGAACAAGGCGAGTGTCTTCACACCGCTTAAGCATACGTTCTAAATTGGCAAGGCAAGCAGAGAAAGAATCGCCATAAATCGAGAAATCATCCATGAATACTTCCATAGTTTCTTCAACCATGTCATGGAAGATAGCCATCATACACCTTTGGAACATCCCAGGAGCATTGCATAAACCGAAAGGCATGCGTTTGTAAGCAAATGTTCCGTAGGGACAAGTGAATGTGGTCTTTTCTTGGTCTTTAGGATCGATGGGAATTTGAAAATACCCGGAGAAACCGTCTAAGAAGCAGTAATAGTCATTACCCGCTAGACGCTCGAGCATTTGATCCATGAAAGGAAGAGGAAAATGATCTTTTCTCGTGGCATCATTGAGTTTGTGATAGTCGATACAAACTCTCCACCCAGTAACGAGACGAGTGGGAATCAACTCGTTGTGTTCATTGGGAACAACGATTATTCCGCCCTTCTTGGGCATACAATGGACGGGACTTACCCATGGCGAATCCAAAATAGGGTAAATCAAGCCGGCATCTAGAAGTTTGATAACCTCTTGTTTGATGACGTCATGAATGCGAGGATTAACCCTTCTTTGGCTTTGGATTGCGGGTTTAAAGTCATCTTCCATGAGAATCTTGTGAGTACAAAAGTTTGGATCAATTCCGCGGATATCGGAAATTTTCCAAGCAATTGCCTTCTTATGATCTTTAAGCACGGCGATGAGGCGAGATTTTTCTTCTTCTTTCAAGTCCTTCGCGATGATGACAGGCGACTTCTTCTTTTCTTCAAGGAACACGTACTCGAGATGGGACGACAACTCCTTAAGCTCTAAATCCGGAGGATTTTCGATGGTAGGCGTATTCAAAGTCGGTTCATCGATAGCAATAGCCTTGGGAGATGGTGGAGAAATATGGTCCTCTTTGAGAGGTTTCTCAATGAGACGAATGTCTTCATCCCAATCGGTGGGAGAATTGTCATATTCTAAGTTCACATCTCCCATGGTTGCTTCAAAATCTTTCCAAAGGAAATCACTTTCTCCAAATAGAGTAAGTGATGAATCAATAGAGGAAATGGTCTCAACATTGGGAGGAGAGGTAGGAATACTTTTGCAAGCATCTTTGAAGTGTTCTTCACAAGCCTCATCAAGAACGTCGATACAATTAACACTCTCGTATGAATAAGGCTGTTTAGAAAGCTTTCCCATGTTGAAGACGATTTTATAGTCACCCACTCTCATGATAAGCTCACCTGCTTCTACATCGATGAGAGTGCGACCGGTCCTCAAGAATGGACGTCCAACGATTAATGGCACACGAGGGTCCATATCGTAGTCGACGACGACGAAATCAGCAGGAAAAGTGAATTTGTCGACTCCTACAAAAACGTCTTCGGCTATCCCCACTGGATAAGCAACCATACGGTTAGCTAATTCCAAAGTCATTTTGGTGGGGACTAGCTCAGGGAGAGATAATTGCTTCCAAACACTTAAAGGCATTAAGTTAATACTGGCACCTAGATCGGCTAGGGCCATGCAATTCTCTACTCCCGGGAAGTTGCAAGGGATTAAGAAGCGACCCGGATCACCAAGTTTGGTTGGCAATTTCCTTAAGAGCACTGTAGAGCAATTCTCGTTAAGTTGGGTATTAGCAATATCAAGAAGCTTCTCCTTGTCGCTAAGAAGATCTTTGAACATTTTCGCATATTTGGGTATGTGAGCGAGAGCCTCAGCGAAGGAGATGTTGAAATTCAATTGTTTAAACATTTTGAGAAAGTTCGAAACCTGAATATCGTCCTTGCTTTTGAGCTTCTCTTTCCTCAACCTTGAGGGATAAGGTATATCGGAAGAAGAGGAAGGCTTTGGGATAGAAGGATCACTCACATCCTTGGGTGGAGGAGGGGTAGAAGTAAGAGGTGGAGGAATAGGAATAGGGGACTCGTTTTCCTTAGTCACAATCATCGGTGGAGGTATAGGAAGCTCGGGTTCCTTGGTACCTTTGCCACTGCGAGTGGTGATTGATTTCATCTCCCCTCTTGGATTAGCCACGGTGTTACTCAGAAGAGTACCCGAAGAAGAGGATTGATTACCTTGGAAGAAACCAGCCATCATGTTCCTTAGGTCATTCGTTTGACTACTCAAAGAATTCGCATATCGGCTCTAAGATCGTTCCCTTGTTTCACCATGTCTTCTTTCAAGTTGAGCACTTCCCGCTAGAGATTTTCCACGATCACATCATTAGTCCTCATGTAGGTTTCAACATCTTGGTGTAATGCGGTGGGTTGGTTGGGAGGAGGAGCATGGTAGGCGGGTGGTTGATAAGAAGGTTGTTGGTAAACTTGGTTGTTTCTTTGAGGTAGATATGGTTGTCTTTGAGGTGGTTGGTATGGTGCTCGAGGTTGGTTTTGGTTGGGTCGGTTAAGGTTTTGTTGTTGGTTTTGATTGGGTGGGGGAAAACCGGGCGGGGAAAGAAAGTTGTTTGAGCGGTAGCTAAGCAAGTTGCGGTCTCCTTGAGGACGAGCTTGATAAGCAGCCGGAGGATAGTTACCGTATGCTGCGTTAACATTCTCAGAAGGATAGTCTTGGGTGGAGGTACAAGTAGTGTAAGAGTGAGGACCCCCGCATATTTCACATGGTTGGCTTACAACATTGACTTGAGCGTTTTTAGCGTTGATGCTGTTGGTGTTGCTAGCGGTTTGGGTAGCAAGCGATTCAAGAAGCGACGTAATTTTGTCAAGTCTCTTGTCGTTGTCACTAGTACTAGCACTAGCGGCATTGGTCCGAACACTCTTGGTTTGCACTCTAGACTTATTCTCAATAATATCCCAAGCGGCATTAGAACTCTTAACCAAAATATTACCCCCCGAGGCACTATTTAGTGAATCTTGGTCATTCATGCTTAAACCATTGTAAAAGGTATTAATTTGGTGCACTTTGGTAAAACCATGTTGTGGGCACTTTCTTAAAAGTTCTTTAAAACGGTCACAAGATTCACTAAAAGTCTCATCGTACTTTTGTTCAAAGTTAATAATTTCATTCCGCAAAGCGGTAGTACGAGAGGGTGGGAAAAAGTAGTTTATGAATTTGGTCTCCAAATCCGTCCACGTCAGAATACTTTGTGGCGGTTCCTTTGCAAGCCAATGCCGGGCTTGTCCCTCTAAGGAGAAAGGAAAAAGTTGTAAGTGGATTGCCTCTTGTGGAACACCATTGAATTTGACCGTATTCGTGAGTTGCAGGAACCTTTTGATGTGGTCATGAGGATCATCAATGGTACGCCCCAAGAATGGTTGAGCATAGACCATCTGAATAAATCCGGATTTGAGCTCAAAGTTGTTGGCTGCAATTGCGGGTATGACAATTGGATCATTGTTGCCCTCTACATGTGCTTGCAAAAGTTCAATCATCGGGCGATTGTCCGGTAGAGGTTCATTGTTGTTATTATTCATGTTGTTTTGAGGTGGATTGTTATTGTTGTTGTGTACACCGGCCATGTCTAAGTTATCGAGAGTCTCGGGCTCTTGATAAGACGTTGATCGAGTGCACATACACCTGCAAAAGAACTAACAAAGCAAAAAAGAAATATTTTTTGTTTTTATTGTTTTTTTAATTTTTTTGTATTTTTGAAAATTTTATATTTTTTAGGATTTTTGAAAATTTTTGATGATGAAAAAGTAACGTTCACGGCGAACGGATCCCAAAATCCAAGTTCTCACAAAAAACTGTTAATATTTACGAGAAGAGCCGGCAGCGGCGCCATTTGATACAAGAATTTTGCATGGTTGTTCAGATTAATTCTCGGAATCTTCTCGAATTGATCACGGTTCAAAGTGGAATAGTTGTTCTTGGTGACAAATAGGGGGTTAGGGTTTTCTATTCTACGAAAAAGAAATAAAGATCAAAGTAGTAAAAACAAGCTAAAAACAATTAATTAAAAACGATTAATCAAAATAGTAAATAAAACTGAATAAGAAAAGCTGAAAAAGATGTTCATTCGGAATAAATGAAACTTAAAACCTTGAGTCGGAATAATGGATTTGATCTGGAATATTATTGTAAAAGAGCTTGATTCGAAATGTAAGGTGATGCGGAATAATTGGAAAGAAGGTTGGTTCGGAATGTTTTGAAGAAAATGATTGATCCGGAATATCCGGTTGTTCCGGAATAATGGGGTTGATCCGGAATAATTGATTATTCCGGATAAAAGGCCTTGATACTGAATAATTAATTTGATCCGGAATAAAAAAATGAAAGTGATTGATCCGGAATATCCGGTTGATCCGGAATACTTGGGTTGATCCGAAATAATCGACTATTCCGGATGAAAGGCTTTGACCCGGAATAATTATTCCAGATGAGTGAACTTGATTCGGAATGAACAAAAAGGAAACTTGATCCGGAATAACAATCTTGATACGGAATAAAAAATATTCCGAATGGAAGACACTGATCCGGAATATAAAATATTCCGGATGAACAAGGTTGATACGGAATAAAAGTGAACAGTGCTTGATTCGGAATCTGGGCAAGGTTTTGAAGATGAAGAACAGTAGGTAACAGAAAAGACGATTTTGACTAAAATCACCAAGTTTTTAACCAAAACTTTTAACGAAACTAATCACGAATCATCTACTAATGGTAAACATCAAATCAAAACACTAAAAACATAAAACCCACTTACTTTTATGGATTAAAATCAAACAAATAAGAACTTTAAACTTTTAATCAAAAAGAAAGATGAACAAGATTAAAATGGAAGATGATATTGATTGATTAAGGTAGAGTAAACAAAAGGAAAGATTAAAAACTTACAAGATTAAAGATTCAACAAGAAAGAAAAATCACCAACACCTTAATGGTGTTGGCTTCCTACGAAAGAAAAAGAAAAGACTGGAAAGAAAAACTAGCTCAAAAAGTGTGAAGGTGAATCCTATTTATAGGCCTAGTGGTTGGTTGGTGAGTGGGTTTTCTCCCTTTCTTCTTGTCTTCTCGTCTTTTTAGAAAAGTTGACGTTTTCGATTCTGATTCGGGATTTGTCGACGATTAAATTCAACTCGTCTTTTAATTTCTTCGTTTAATAGACTTGAGTTCTTTCGACATATGTAAATCTTCCATCTTTGGTCCTTTTCTTCGATAAATCTTCAAATAGGCCCATTGACTTCAAATCTTTTGCATCTCTTGGACAATAGACTTCGTCTTGAGTCTTTTTCTTCGATAAAACCCGTGCAATCCCATGTTTTCTTCAATATTTATCCGGTTGACTCTGAAAACACAACAAACACACAAACCACGCATAATTCCAAACAAATGACATTAAATACCCGTTTTGGTCTTGTTTTAGCAAGAAATAAGTGGTAAAAGGATGGGTGTTTTCACACCTATCAGATCTTCATAAGTCAAGATAAGTATGTTCATGAGATCCTTCAGAAGTTTGATATGGATCCTCTTAGACCAGCAGCAACACCTTATGAAGTAGCTAAAGTCAAACTCAAGAATGAGCCAGATCCTCCGGTAAATGTTCACATGTACAGGTCTATGATTGGCTCACTCATGTATTTGACAGCATCACGTCCGGATATCATGTTTGCAGTAAGTGCTTGTTCTAGACATCAAGTGGCTCCAACGGTTTCTAACTTGAATGCAGTCAAGAAGATTTTCAAGTACATCAAGGCTCAACCCAAGCTAGGCTTGTGGTATCCTAAAGAATCACCTTTTGTTCTTGAAGCATATAGTGATAGTGACTATGCAGGTGCTAATAATGACAAGAAATCTACTACTGGTGGTTGTCAGTTTTTGGGTCGAAGACTTATTTCATGGCAATGCAAGAAACAGACGATCGTAGCTACTTCTTCAACAGAAGTTGAATACGTTGCTGCTGCTAGCTGTTGTGGACAAGTGTTGTGGATCCAAAATCAGATGCTGGATTATGGGTTCAATTTTATGAACACCAAAATTTTCATTGACAACCAAAGCACTATCTGCATTGTGAAGAATCCTGTTTTTCATCAAAGTACAAAGCATATTGAAATTCGACACCATTTTATACGGGATGCCAATGAGAAGAAGTTGATACAGGTTCTTAAGGTTCATACGGATGATAATGTTGCTGATCTGTTGACTAAAGCCTTTGATGGTCCTCGATTCAACCACTTGGTGGTTCACATTGGGATGGTCAATCCTTGAGACCTAGGATTGAGGGGAGGCTAAGCCTAAGGGGAGGCTTAGTGTACATATTTATTTACACAGACTAACATATTGGTAGATTTTAACAACAAATTGAATGGGTTATTGTGGTGTGTGTTACTCCTAGTGGAGGTTTTTGCTCACTTCTGATGGTTGTCTTCATTAATGACTGGCTTCTAGTCCTTAATGGTTAGCTTCTAGTCGTTCATGGTTGGCTTCTAGTGGATAAAAATCCTTCTTTGTCAAGTGATGGTTGGCTTCTAGTCTTGGTTTGGGACACTGTTCAATTTGTTGACTTCTGTTGACCACATTATGCTTCTAGTATTGACCATTGTGCACTTTGACTTTTAGTCAACGCATGCAAATTCTGGTATATATATCCTCTTATTTAACTTTCGTAAATTGGGATTTACAAATAATGTTATAAGGGGCAAGTGGTTACTTTGCATTAACTGCCTAATTTGAAAGGGCAACCCCCATTATTAGGGGTCAATGAACAGTTACTAAGACCATTATTTATGGTCAATTAACCCTCTTGACTCATTCATCATAATCATAACACACACACATCCGCTCCTACTCTCTCAAACCCTAACAAATCATCTTCCATTCCTTCTGATCATCATCAATGGCTGCTTTGGTCTACCAACCCGCTCACAATAAGGTCGCTTATCTTGGAGATGGTCCTCAACGTGATGACTTCACAGACATTCTGGAGTTTATTGAGGCTTCTAATCTCAGGTATGCTTTTACTGTGTGCCCCATTGTTTATGATAGTGTAATCCGCCAGTTTTGGGGTTCTGCTACTCTTGTGGCTTTGGTTGGTCGTCTACGTGAACTCCATGCTACCATTGATGGCCGTTCTTATGTGGTTACTGAAGCTTCTATTAGGAGTTCCCTTCATCTTCAAGATGAAGGTGGTGTTGTTTCCATCCCCAATGCTGAGGTTTTGGAAGGGATGGCTGCTATTGGTATAATCATAGGGGGAAGTTTAACTTCCAAAAGAATCGGTTATCCCCCCAATGGAAGCTTCTAGTGCACTTTTTGATTCATTGTTTAAGCCCCAAGTCTGGGAGTTGGGATGCTTTTCCTAATCCTTTGGCTACTGGTCTAATCTGCATAGCACAGGGTAGGGTATTTAATTTCTCTCGCTATTTGTTTGATGGGATGGTTAGCAATCTGTCTAGTACTGGTTCTAGGAAGAAATTTTTGATGTATCCTAGGTTTTTACAGCAGATACTTGTTTGTTTACCTCGTGATAGGGAGGAGTATGAGCCTTCTAAGCTTACTACTAAAGTATACTATAACATGGCTCATGGGTTTAGAGGGGAGTAGAGGCCCCTTACTGATGCAATGTTGGGCCTTGCTCAAGGTCCTCCTGATGTTGTTCCTCCGGTTGACCAAGCCGAGGAGGAACCTCAATTAGGTGATGACCCAATGGAGGAGGAGCATCCTACTGGTGGTGCACCTAATGTGGTTGTGGAAGAGCCGGTTGAGGAGGTGGTGGTTGAAAGGCCATCCACTTCCAAGGCTGCTCCCTCTTCGATGCCTCATTCGTCTCCATTTGTAGATACCCCCTCCTAGTCCTGTCCCTCTTTCTTCTGATAAGCCTTCTGGTTCCCGTGCTCATGATGATGACCCCTTTGTTGCTTCTGGTTCCAATGACGCCTTCCTAGATCCAAGTCCTCTTGGTGGGAAAGCGGAGGAGCCTATTACACTTACTTCTTTGCTTGATCTCATGCACAGGTACCATGAACGGATTCTTTCTTTGGAGGCGGATTTGAACCAACATCGTAATCTTACCAGGGAATTTGTTCTTCCCATGGCTGACCGGATTAAAGCCTTGGAGATACAGTAGAGGCGAAGGAAGAAGCATGTGGTTCAATCTGATTCTGATGAGGAGGTTGAAGATCTTGTGGAGGATGGTTTGAATTTGTTGGCGAAGGCTGCCTTTGCTGATAAGTTATATGATGATCTACCGATTCCTCCTACTTCCTCAAGCATTCCTTCTCCTGCTGCTGTCCCTACACCAAAGGAAGATGTTGCTGGTACTACTGCTGGTTCCACTACTGGACCATCTCATGATCCAAAAGGGAAAGCCCCATGACTGATGCTCCCTCACCCCCTCGCAAGCGTACACGCAAATAACTTGAGGAGGATAGGTTGGGTGAGGAGGCTGCACAAAGAGATTGACCAAGCTGCTCAGGCTGAGGAGGAAGCTTTTCAGAAGCAGAGACGTGAACAGTTGCAGCATGATGCTATGCATTGGGATGATAGCGATTGGATGCGGGTGCTTACTATTCTTACCTCAGATTATTCCCAGTTTACTGATCTCTTGGGTTCTGATGTGAATGAGCATAATTGTATTCCTCGAGCTATGGTGTTAATGCGCAAGCAACCGTTAGCGCTTGCTGCTCAACTTCGTGAAAAACGTAAGAACAGGCCTTTGACGAAAACCGAGGAGAAAAAGTTGATGCAGAGGTATGTGAAGTATCAGTCGGCTGCTTATTTCACTGTTGGTTGGACATGGGAACGGGTTCGGGCATTGTCTTTTGATGAGCTTAAGGCGCTATACGAACGAATGATCAAGCATCAGAGCACACATGTTCCAGAGCGTTTCATCTATCGTCCTCCTTCACGAGTGGTTCCTACTTCTCAACCCGCTGTTGCTCCTGGTTCTAAATCTGATGCTCCTCTTGGTTCTGCTGCTATTCCATCGGTTGTTGATGTTTCTACTGTTGGTACCACCCCTACACCTTCGATTGCTCCTCCTGTTTCATCTCTAGGTTCTACTACCACCACCACCTATGCTACCACTACCACCACCACTACTACTCCTGCTATGGCATCACCATCACCACCCGTGACTGTACCTCAACCTATTCCTTCTTCTGGTGCAACTCCTGTTGATCCTTTGGATGGGCAAGGTATTTAAACTGATTTTTGGTTAGTTAATAAAAAGGTTTGTTGCAAGATCTTTGTTCGTGTTGCTCGTACCCAATTGTATATGTCGTTGTTTCGTTCTCGGTATCTTCTCGAATCGATCACGGTTCAAAGTGGAATTGTTGTACTTGGTAACTAAAAAGGGGGAGCTTTGGTCTATATCTACTAAAACGATAAATGCTAGAAGTAATAAAATTAAACTAAAAGCAATTACTGAAAATAAAACCAGAATTAAAATCAAACAGTAAAGTACCTAAACTTGGAAAACAGTTGATGCGGAATAATATCTTGATCCGGAATATTTGGGAAATTTGGCTCATGCGGAATAAATCAACTCATGCGGAATAATCCTAAAAACTGCTTCATTCGGAATGATCTTGATTCGGAATATATGTGTTGATCCGGAATGTTTGCTTCATGCGGAATGTTTGCTTCATGCGGAATATGCCTTCATCCGGAATAACAGTTGATCCGGAATGTTTGCTTTACTCGGAATAAATGGATTGATCCGGAATAATGACTGATCCGGAATAAATGAGTTGATCCGGAATAAAATGACTGATCCGGAATAAAAAAGAAAAGACTGATTCGAAATGTTTTAAAAGAAACCTTTATTCGGAATAACTACTCATTCGGAATATTGATTATTCCGGATGAACAAGCTGATTCAGAATAAATTGTTTTTACTCGGAATAAAACTTGATCCGGAATATAAGAGTTGATGCGGAATATTTGATATTCCGAACCAAAGAGCTTAATCCGGAATATTTTCACAAATCCCTTGATCCGGAATAAGGTGTTGATCCGGAATCTGGGCAGGAAACAGTAATAAGAACAAAGAACAGGGGATTGTTTAACACACGAATTTAACCCAAAATCCACCAAGTTTTTAATCAAAACTTAAACCAATTTAACCACTAATCATTTACCTATGATAAACATCAATCCAAAACAACAAAAACATAAAACCCACTTACTTTTGAAGATCAAAACCAATAAAATAAACTTTAGAACTTTGAATCAACAAGAGAAGAAAGAAAGATTAAATGGAAACTTGTATTAATGAATAAGATTCAAACAAACAAAATGGAAAGATTAAACTTACAAGATTGTGGAAGAATCAAAGAAAATGAAAAACCACCAATCTCCTTAAGGGAGATGGTTCCTACGAAACAGGAAATGAAATAACAAAAAAAATAAAAGCTAGTTGAAAATGTGAATGGGAGGAGTATTTATAGTGCTTGGCTTGGTTTGGTGAGTGGGCTTTCTCTCTTTCTTTTTGTCTTCTCGTCTTTTCAGAAAAGTCGACGTTTTCGATTTCGATTCGGGATTTGTCGACGAATAAATTCAACTCGTCTTTTAATTTCTTCATTTAATAGACTTGAGTTTCTTCGACATATGTAAATCTTCCATCTTTGGTCCTTTTCTTCGATAAATCTTCAAATAGGCCCATTGACTTCAAATCTTTTGCATCTCTTGGACTATAGACTTTGTCTTTTCGTCTTTTTCTTCGATAAAACCCGTGCAATCCCATGTTTTCTTCAATATTTATCCGGTTGGCTCTGAAAACACAAAAAACACACAAACCACGCATAATTACAAACAAATGACATTAAATACGCGTTTTGGTCTCGTTTTAGCAAGAAATAAGTGGTAAAAGGATGGGTGTTTTCACACCTATCAAATCCCCTACACTTAACCATTGCCATGCCCTCATGCAATGCTACAATTTTAATGCACGGTTTACATTTCTCATCATAAATAACCCATCTTGGCCTTTATTAAATTCTAAACACTAAGGAAACCAAAAGAACAAAACAAGTAAAGTATTTAAAGACTTACATTGAGGTTTTAGATTGTCATGAATGTACCTCATTCTCAAGTTTCACGTTCCCCATACCAAGCTTAAAAACGAGATCATTGTTATTATAAGTTAGCAAACTAACACGAACTCATGTGGCCCAATTATTCACTTAGACTCCCTTATTCCTAGGTGTATCTCTTATATTTTATTCTTGTCTTGAATAATCACGAGGATGCATTGTTTGACTTATTTCGATAGTTATTTAGGCTGAAAATAAAGTGGGACGATTTAATCAATAGTTAGATAAAGGACAAAATCTTTTAAAACTGCTTCTCGGGACCTCATAAAGTTCATATCTTGGCATAACTCGCTTCACGATTTGAGACCTTTCTCGGACCGATATTTGGCAGCGACTTCATACTTCGAATCTTTGAGAGACGTTCTTGAAATTATGGTCTTCTCTTCATAATAGGAATTTCTTCACTTGAGTCATCTTTGGACCACGACTTCTTTCATTTTTCTCCAATCTTTATTTTGGACTTTGATATACAACAATTCGCCTCCTTTTAGGACTTGGATCTATTTATCCTCATACCTTGCTAGGGTCTTTTCGGATAGACTTCTCCATGACTTTTGGGGAGTTTTTGCTTTTCGTCGTGTGTCTCGATCCTTCATATTGATTTTTGATAAATGTTTCTTCACATCACTTGATAAACGACTCTCTAGGATAAATTATAGGAACTTGCGAAAAGTTCTTGTTCTTAACCCGTGAGAGTTAATACTTTCGCGTTTTAAAGCTCCCTATATAAAAGCCTAGCAAAACTTGACTTAAACACGTTAAGGATACTAGCTAGAGTAAACTTAGATAAGTAAACTCGGGTTGAGTCAAAATATTCACGACTTTGAAAAATTTAAAACCACTTTATTGAAATTTTATTCTAGCAAGGAGAGAAAATAAACATAACAAAGGAAAATGCAACTATACAACTAGGCCAAAATAGATTAAAAATTTTGAAAAATGTCGAAAAATTGAATTTTCCGGTTAAATGAAGGCACTTTAATGGAAAAGTCCACTTAAAACTTCGATAGAAGTCTCCCCTACACTTAAGATAAACATTGTCCTCAATGTTTAAGCATGTGGGAAAAGTCTCCCCTACACTTATGACATTGTGCACATTGGTTAAATCAAGTTAAGGAGGAGACAACTAAAGTGATCAATTTCAAATGTGAGTATGAAGAAGATTGAATCACGATAGTTGAGAGATAGAACCGGATTTGCGGATAACATGGGAGCACGGTTCTTCAAAGATTCCGAGAGTGCACTTATCCCTGTAATCACATCACCATACAAACACAAGCAACCTATATAGCTCCCCCTACACTTAGGATGAAAAACGGGAAAGGGGGATAGATACTCGGGTTGCCTCCCGAGGAGCGCTTGTTTTTGTTAACCGAGTCACGAGCCTGACTCGGTCCCGAACTAATTCATGGGAAACGTGGTGAGGGATGGAATCATCTCATGAGAGATGTCCTCACCAAAGTACAACTTCAGACGCTGGCCATTCACCTTAAAATTGGGCCCATTTGGCTGAGAAAGCTCAATGGTACCATAGGGAAATACATTGGCGATGGTGAATGGACCAGACCAGCGGCTCTTCAACTTGCCCGAGAAGATCTTCAACCGAGAGTTAAAAAGTAAGACTTGATCACCAACGTGGAACTCTCGGTTCTTGATTTTAGCATCGTGGATAATCTTGGTCTTCTCCTTGTAAATCAATGAGTTCTCGTAAGCTTCATTCCTCAATTCATGTAGCTCGTTGAGTTGAATCTTGCGAAGATCACCGGCTTTGTTGATGTCGAAGTTAGCCCACTTCAAGGCCCAGTATGCCTTATGTTCCAGCTCGATGGGGAGGTGGCATGCTTTCCCGTACACAAGATGATAAGGTGTACAACCAATCGGTGTCTTATAGGCGGTACGGAAAGCCCACAGAGCATCATCAAGTTTATCGGCCCACGAGGCACGATGCTCTCCCACAGTACGTTCCAAAATTCGCTTCAATCCACGGTTGGATATCTCGGCTTAACCGTTGGTTTGAGGATGATAAGCGGTGGAAAGACGGTGGTTGACACCATACTTAGCCATGACTCTTGCAAATTGATCATTGCAAAAATGAGTCCCGCGGTCACTGATTATAGCACGAGGAACACCGAATCGAGCAAACAGTTGTTTCAAGAAATTACAAACCACCCTCGCATCGTTAGTGGGTAAAGCTTTGGCTTCAACCCATTTGGAAACATAGACAACAACGACAAGGATGTATTTGTTGCCTTTAGAAGAAGGGAATGGCCCCATAAAGTCGATGCCCCATACATCAAAGATTTCATATTCTTGTATGAAATTTTGAGGCATCTCATCTTTATGTGTGATCTTGCCTTGTTTTTGGCAAGCATCACAATGTTTAACCATCTCGTGAGCATCACGATAAATGGTGGGCCAATAAAATCCCGAGTCAAACACTTTTTTGGCGGTGTAGTTGGGACCAAAGTGACCACCGGTGGGTCCTTTATGGCAAGCCTTGAGAATGTCCAAAGCGGCTGGTCCGTCAACACATCGGCGAATAATCAAGTCAGCGCATTATTTGAATAGAAAAGGGTCATCCCAAAAATAGGTCTTGACATCATTCAAGAACTTTTTCTTTTGTTGGGATGTTAACCCTTTGATGAGAACACCACCCGCTAAGTAGTTTGCAATGTCGGCAAACCACGGGGTGTCATCCAGATTGAGATTTATAGACATTAAGGTCTCAAGGGGAAAAGAGTCATTGATCTCTTTGTTCGGATGATCCCCTTGATATGGATCCTCAAGTCTACTCAGATGATCCGTGGCTAGGTTTTCGGCTCCCTTCTTGTCACGAATTTCAGTGTTGAATTCTTGAAGGAGTAAAACCCAACGAAGAAGTCTTGGCTTAGAGTCGTGCTTAGTCATCAAGTACTTCAACGCGGAATGGTCCGTGTATACGATTGTGGTGGATAAAACAAGATAGGGGCGAAATTTTTCAAAAGCATAGACAACATCTAAAAGCTCTTTTTCGGTTGTCGTATAATGCAATTGAGCCCCCGTCATTGTCTTGCTAGCATAATGGATTGGTTGGAAGTGTTTATTCACTCTTTGGCCCAAAACCGCTCCAATGGCAAAGTCGCTAGCATCGCACATCAACTCAAAGGGTAGCTCCCAATTAGGGGTAACCAAGACCGGTGCCTTAGTTAGCTTATCCTTAAGAAGATTGAAGGCTTCGATACACTCTTTAGAAAAGATAAAAGGAGTATCTTTTTCCAAGAGGTGGGTCATCGGGCGAGCGATTTTAGAGAAATCCTGAATGAATCGACGATAGAAGCCCGCATGACCCAGAAAACTTCTCACACCCTTCACAGTTGAAGGTGGAGGTAATTTGGCTATGACATCTACTTTAGCACGGTCGACTTCAAGACCGGCTTTAGAGATTTTTTGTCCTAGCACAATGCCTTCTTTTACCAGAAAATGGCATTTTTCCCAATTCAGAATAAGGCGAGTGTCTTCGCACCGCTTAAGCATACGTTCTAAATTGGCAAGGGAAGAAGAGAAGGAATCCCCAAAGACCGAGAAATCATCCATGAAGACTTCCATGGTTTGCTCAACCATGTCATGGAAGATAGCCAACATGCACCTTTGGAAAGTCCCGGGGGCATTGCATAAGCCAAAAGGCATTCTTTTGTAAGCAATGTGCCATAGGGACAAGTGAATGTTGTCTTCTCTTGATCTTGGGGATCGATGGATATTTGGAAATAACCCGAGAAACCATCAAGAAAGCAGTAATATTCATTACCCGCTAAACGTTCGAGCATTTGGTCCATAAAAGGAAGAGGGAAATGATCCTTTCTCGTGGCATCATTGAGTTTGCGGTAGTCTATACATACTCTCCACCCAGTAACGAGACGTGTAGGAATCAACTCGTTGTTTTGATTGGGCACAACGGTGATTCCGCCTTTCTTAGGCACACAATGGACTGGACTAACCCATGGTGAATCTGAAATAGGGTAAATCATACCTGCATCAAGAAGTTTGATAACCTCTTTTTTGATGACGTCATGGATTTTAGGATTCACCCTTCTTTGGCTTTGAATTGTGGGCTTAAAGTCGTCCTCCATGAGAATTTTATGTGTGCAAAAGTGAGGATCAATTCCGCGAATATCGGAGATTTTCCAAGCGATGGCTCTTTTATGTTTCTTGAGAACTTCAATGAGACGAGTTTTCTCATCGGCTTTTAAGTCCTTAGCAATGATAACGGGAAGTTGATCAATGCCTTCTAAGAAAATATACTCGAGATGAGGAGGTAGGTCCTTAAGCTCAAGAGTAGGGGGATCCTCAATAGATGGTTTAACTAACGATGCATCATCATTAGTCACCTCTTTAGGAGAAGGAGGAGAAAAAGGGTCTTCATTGAGAAGTTTCTCAATAGTACAAATGTCTTCATCCTAATCGGTGGAAGAATCATCGTACTTAAGATCGAGAGGACCCAAGCTAGCTTCAAAATCATCCAAGTCACTTTCTCCAAAAGGAGTCAATGACGGAGCAAGTGAGGCAACGGTCTCAACATTGGGTAGCGAAGAGAGAGTACTTTTGCAAGCATCATGAAAGTGTTCTTCACAAGCCTCATCGAGAACATCAATAGCATTAACACTCTCATATGAATAAGGTTGCTTAGAAATCTTACCCATGTTGAAGACAATTTTATCGTCACCAACTCGCATGATTATCTCGCCCGCGGCTACATCAATGAGAGTGCGACCGGTCCTTAAGAAGGGACGTCCAACGATTAATGGAACACGAGGATCCATCTCGTAGTCAACGACAACAAAATCCGCCGGGAAGGTGAATTTGTCAACGCCAACGAAGAAGTCTTCGGCTATCTCCACTGGATAAGCAACCGTACGGTTGGCTAATTACAAAGTCATTTTGGTGAGGACTAGCTCGGGGAGAGATAATTGCTTCCAAACACTTAAAGGCATTAAGTTTACACTGGCACCTAGATCGGCTAGGGCCATGCAATTCTCTACTCCCGGGAAGTTGTAAGGAATTAAGAAGCGACCCAGATCACCAAGTTTGGTGGGCAATTTCCTTAAGAGAACGGCGGAGCAATTCTCATTAAGTTGGGTCTGAGCAATGTCAAGAAGCTTCTCCTTGTCACTAAGAAGATCTTTAAACATCTTCGCGTATTTAGGCATGTGAGCGAGAGCCTCGGCAAAGGAGATGTTAAAATTCAATTGTTTAAACATTTTGAGAAAGTTTGAAACTTGAATATCATCCTTGCTCTTTTGCTTCTCTTTCCTCAACCTTGAAGGATAAGGTATATCGGATGAAGAGGAAGGCTTTAGGGGAGTAGGATCACTCACAACCACGGGTGGTGGGGGAATGGGGATAGAAGGCGAAGGAGGTGAGGAAAGTTGCTCTTTTTCCTTGTTCACAATCACGGGTGGAGGTGTAGGAAGCTCGGGTTCCGTATAACCTTTTCCACTACGAGTGGTGATTGCTTTCATCTCCCCTCTTGGATTCGCAACGGTGTTACTCGGAAGAGTACCCGAAGAAGAGGGTTGATTACCTTGGAAGAGCGAACCGATTATATCACGTATGTTATCCGCTTGAGTACTGAAAGAGTCTCTCATGTCTGCACGAATATCATTGCTTTGTTTCACCATGTCATTCCTTAGCTCGACTCGAATATCGCTCCCTTGTTTCACCATGTCATTCTTCAAGTTGACGAATTGACTCTGAAGATTTGTCACCATCTCTCTATTAGTCTTCATGAACGTCTCGACGTCTTGATTCAATGCCATCGGTTGATTGAGAGGTGGAGCTTGGTAAGCTTGAGAATTTCCTTGAGGTGGGTATGGGTTTCTTTGGGATTGATATTGATTGTTAGCACGAGATTGGGATTGGTTGTTTTGGTTATAGCTTTGTTGTTGGTTTTGGTTTGGAGGAGGAAAACCGGGTGGAGCAAGATAGTTGTTTGAACGATAACTTAGCAAGCTACGGTCTCCTTGAGGACGAGCTTGATAGCCTCCCGTGGGATAAGTACCGTATGCCGCGTTAACGTTTTCACAAAAATTACCTTGAGTGGAAGGACAATCATTGTAGGAATGAGGACCACCACATGTGTCACAAGAAATAGAAACGGCTTTAGCTTGTTGAAAGTGGTTTGTGGCCATGGTCATGAAATTCTTGTTCATCTCTGCGAGTTATCGGGTAATTTCGGTCATCTCGGGATTGGAAGTAGTAGAAGAAACATTGACTCTCGGGTTAGATCTTGAGGATGCGCATGAATCCCAATTCTTGTAGTGAGTAGTCATGTTTTCAATCAACTCTCTACACTCCTCCGGTCTCCTTTTCATAAAAGTACCACCGGCGACGGCGTTGATCGTGTCACGATCACGAAAAGTGAGACCATTGTAGAAAGTATCAATGAGAGTGACGGGGAGCATGTTGTGATTTGGACAACGGTCGATCAAATCATTGTATCGTTCCCAAGCATCAAAGAGCGATTCATCATTGTCTTGCAGGAATCCACTAATTTGGTTACGAAGGCTCGTGACCATGGATGGTGGGAAGTAGCGCGACAAAAAGCGTTGAGTCATGTCGTCCCAAGTATGAATAGAATTCTTTGGGAGACGGTCAAACCATTTTTCGGCATGGTGAGAAAGCGAGTGGGGAAATAGTTGAAGGCGAAGGTCATCCATAGAAACACCGGGCGACTTCATGCTTTGGGTGATGGTAATGAATTTTTCGAGGTGTTTGTTGGCATCATCATCCGGAATTCCGCGAAATGGGTTAGTTTGCACTTGTTGGATCATGTGATGTTTCAACGAAAACTCCTGAGCCGTGATATGCATCGGCGCAATCGGGCCTCCACGTCCATTCATCGTAGGTTGGCATAACTCCTCCATGGTTCATAGGTCGGGTAAGGGTGGATTATTCATGTTGGGGTGGGGTGGATTATTATTGTTGTTGTGGGATGGATTATTATTGTTGTTGTTGTGTACACCGGCCATGTCTAAATCTTCGAGAGTCTCGGGCTCTGAATAAGACGTTGATCGAGTACGCATACACTAAAAAGAAAATGCAAGAGAAAATATTTTTGGTATTTATAGGTTTTTTTATGTTTTTTTATTTTTGAAAATTTTATATTTTTATGGGTTTTTGAAAATTTTTGTGCTTGAAAATAACGTTCCCGAAAAAACAGATCCCAAAATCCAATTTTTCTCACAAAAAACCGTTAATCCTTACGAAAAGAGCCGGCAGCGGCCCCATTTTATTAACTGATTTTTGGTTAGTTACTAAAAATGTTTGTTGCAAGATCTTGGTTCGTGTCGCTCGTACCTAAATGTATATGTCATTGTTTCGTTCTCGGTATCTTCTCGAATCGATCACGGTTCAAAGTGGAATTGTTGTACTTGGTAACTAAAAAGGGGGAGCTTTGGTCTATATCTACTAAAAAGATAAATGCTAGAAGTAATAAAATTAAACTAAAAGCAATTACTGAAAATAAAACCAGAATTAAAATCAAACAGTAAAGTACCTAAACTTGGAAAACAGTTGATGCGGAATAATAGCTTGATCCAGAATATTTGGGAAATTTGGCTCATGCGGAATAAATCAACTCATGCGGAATAATCCTAAAAACTGCTTCATTCGGAATGATCTTGATTCGGAATATATGTGTTGATCCAGAATGTTTGCTTCATGCGGAATGTTTGCTTCATGCGGAATATGCCTTCATCCGGAATAACAGTTGATCCGGAATGTTTGCTTTACTCGGAATAAATGGATTGATCCGGAATAATGACTGATCCGGAATAAATGAGTTGATCCGGAATAAAATGACTGATCCGGAATAAAAAAGAAAAGACTGATTCGAAATGTTTTAAAAGAAACCTTTATTCGGAATAACTACTCATCCCTGATTCGGAATAAATTTTTTTACTCGGAATAAAACTTGATCCGGAATATAAGAGTTGATCCGGAATATTTGATATTCCGAACCAAAGAGCTTAATCCGGAATATTTTCACAAATCCCTTGATCCGGAATAAGGTGTTGATCCGGAATCTGGGCAGGAAACAGTAATAAGAAAGAAGAACAGGGGATTGTTTAACACACGAATTTAACCCAAAATCCACCAAGTTTTTAATCAAAACTTAAACCAATTTAACCACTAATCATTTACCTATGATAAACATCAATCCAAAACAACAAAAACATAAAACCCACTTACTTTTGAAGATCAAAACCAATAAAATAAACTTTAGAACTTTGAATCAACAAGAGAAGAAAGAAAGATTAAATGGAAACTTGTATTAATGAATAAGATTCAAACAAACAAAATGGAAAGATTAAACTTACAAGATTGTGGAAGAATCAAAGAAAATGAAAAACCACCAATCTCCTTAAGGGAGATGGTTCCTACGAAACAGGAAATGAAATAACAGAAAAAATAAAAGCTAGTTGAAAATGTGAATGGGAGGAGTATTTATAGTGCTTGGCTTGGTTTGGTGAGTGGGCTTTCTCTCTTTCTTTTTGTCTTCTCGTCTTTTCAGAAAAGTCGACGTTTTCGATTTTGATTCGGGATTTGTCGACGAATAAATTCAACTCGTCTTTTAATTTCTTCATTTAATAGACTTGAGTTTTTTCGACATATGTAAATATTCCATCTTTGGTCCTTTTCTTCGATAAATTTTCAAATAGGCCCATTGACTTCAAATCTTTTGCATCTCTTGGACTATAGACTTTGTCTTTTCGTCTTTTTCTTCGATAAAACCCGTGCAATCCCATGTTTTCTTCAATATTTATCCGGTTGGCTCTGAAAACACAACAAACACACAAACCACGCATAATTCCAAACAAATGACATTAAATACGCGTTTTAGTCTCGTTTTAGCAAGAAATAAGTGGTAAAAGGATGGGTGTTTTCACACCTATCAGTATTGATTCTACTTCTGCTGATCCTACTCCTGCTGCACATGTAAAGGTAAAGGTTGAACCCTCGCCTGCTGCTCCCACTCCTCGCTGTTTCATCCGCAAGGAATTGGCTAGACTTGCTAGACGTGGCAAGTCTGTTCCCTATGAGAAGCGTGCTCCCGAAAATCTTATTGATGCAGCTTCCGATAGTGACTCAGAATTGCCATTGGGTAATGGATCTATTACAGGTTGGACGGTTAAGCCTTCCACGACTCTACCTGGTACTGTTTCCCATAGGATTACCATTAGTGATGGTTATGTTCGGTATGCTTCGGGTTTGCAAGGTATTTTGTCTTGGTCGGATCGTAAAGATCTTATGGCATTGTATGGGTTTGTGGATGCTGGTATGCCTGTTCATCCTAGTGAAGTGCCCTCCTGGCCTGGTCTGCGAATGTGGGCTGATTTGAAAATAATGCTTGATTCCCCTCCTCATGCTCCCCTTTCTTGTGTCTAGAAGGATCAGCCAACATGGGTTATCACGAGATGGAAGTTATATGCTGGCTGTGGTGTGCATGTCTTGGATTTGGAGTCTGGTGCTATGGTGTTCATGCTTACAGATTTGGATTATCCGTTGATGATTGCTTCGATGGAGGCCATGCTTGCTTGTCACTTGCAGATTTCTAATGCCCCTTCCGGGAATGAGTCTTCTATGGCAACTACACTGGTGGAAGGGATCCAAGCTCGATTGCAAGCTGATAAGGTGGCTGCTTCTGGTCTGTGATGTGGTTGGTTTGTAAGTTTTTTTGTTTTGTGTTTTATGTTTATCTGTTAATACTGCAATTCTTTTCACCAATATGTAAAGTGACTGGTGACTTTCATTCATTATGGTTAAAAAAAAGAAAGAAAAAAAGAAAAAGAAAAATATACTTTTTATATAATATCTGCTTATACTTTAAACAAATCATGGATTTTACACTTGTGAATAATATACCATCTGCTTATACTGTTTCAAAACTTTGGGTTCCTGTTGCTGATTCACACTTGTGTTGGTTGATTGTTTCATCTGGTGTTGGACTTGGTCCTCACAACAAATGGTCCTCAACTCACCATGTCTAACCGACAAGAAAGAGTTGATTCACCTTAAGGGTACGGCTCCTGGTGTGATTCTCAAATCCGTTGATGGTTGCCAGGTTACCCAAAACTGGATGGTTTTCACTTGCCATGGTCCTAGACTAAAAAGTGGCTAATCCAAGGGGGTACGACTCTTGGTAAAGATTTTATCAAATCCGTTGATAGCTGTAATAGCTTGCTTAAAGCAATAAGGTTTTCAACTTACCGATGCTTCATTGCTAAGAGTTGGCGAGTCCAGAAGGGTACGGCTTCTGGTAAAGACATATCAAATCCGTTGACGACTGTGATGGTTTGCCTAAAATCATCAGGGTACCCCCACTCATCATTGATTCACGTTCTAAGAGTTGGGCTGGGTTCTGGTCTCCTAGGGTGATGCTTATTCCACCAGAAAGACTGGCTAGCCCAAGAGCGAGCAGCTACTTGGTAAAGGCTCATCAAATCTGCTTATGTTGCTGTAAAGATTCAACACGATGCTGATTTGTTTCAAGCTTTGGAGAAGCTTCTAGTGTTCCATGTTGCGGCGGTTCTTATGTTTCTTATCTTGTTGATGCTGCTGTTTCTTTTGCTGTTTCAATCCTCAAGATTTATTGAAAGTTTTAGCAGGAAACTTGAACTCAACAGGTCAAATTCAAGTTTAGAGGAGGATTGTTAGGACCATTGGAATAGTTAATTGTAATAGGTAGACTAGGAGGTATGTAGTTCCTCCTGGTCATAGTAGTAGTAGGAGCAAGTCGTGCTCCTGGTCTTAGTTAAAGTCAAACTTTATTATTTAGTTATTATTCTGTTAGGATATGCATGAGATATGTTAGGAAAGGATATGCATATCAGTTTTACGCGTTTTGTTTAATGATGTATTAGGGTTTCCTTGTAGTATAAAAGGAACCTTAGGTAGAAGGGTTACACACACCTTCATCAAACGTAATTCTAGTTATCATTAATATTAGAAATCCTTAGAAAAGGATCAAGTCGTTATAGTTATTCTGTTCTTCTTTATAGTATTTGTATTCCGCACTTACATTGTGTATAGAGTCTCTTTGTGAATAGACTTGTGATTACAGAAGTCGTTCACCGTTCCTGACAGGCTGCAAGATCCACATCTAGTGGACCCAACATAGGGTGTGGGAGATAATCGTCTGGTAGTCAATGATGTCATTGGTGTTCATGCGAGCGGTGCGGAATGGATATCCCTAATTACGAATTTGGACATTGTTCATTTTGCAATTCGATCAATTCATATTTCACCTCTAATGACACTATCTCACCCTCTTCCATATATGATGATCCGTATCCGCAACATGCACCGGGTTTTTCTCAATACCCGTGTTGCAACAATTGTGGGGGCCCTCACGATACTTTTTCTTGTCAACCGATGAATTATTATGAGCCAAATCCGTGCTATAATTTCGGTTTTCATAATTTTGAGTCCCAACATTACACCCTCGATCATCAACCTTCTTTTGCAATGAGTGAAGACCAAAGAGGCACTATTTTGAATGCACTCCTAAAAGTTCAAGACGAATTAGATCGACTTAAAGATAAATTGCAAGAGGAAAGGAGACAAGAGCAAGTATCTAGTCTTAGTGCTTATAACTCTACGCCTCGTGTGATTCCTTATTGTTATGATGATGAAGAGGATAATATTTATGATCTCAATCCATCATGTGAGACTACCACTTCTATTCTTGATTCTTCCACTACAGAGACCGATGCCTCTCTCATCATGAGTGATGAGGGTCTTATCACTATTCCTTGTGATGAGATTCTTATTCCAATCCAAAGTGAGGCTATGGTTGCTTCCGATAGTGATAGTGAGTGTGAATCTCTTTCTAGTGATGATTCATTACCTCCCACCGACATATTGGGATATGATTCTGTAGCTTTCTCTAATCCTCTTTTTGATCTCGATGATGATTTTACTTCTAGTGATGACGAGTCACTATCCGATGAAGACGTTCTGAAGGAAAAATTCAAGATTTATTCGAACCCTTTATTTGATTTTGATGACGCCTACATCTCTAGTGAGGTGAATCCTCTCTTTGAAGAGGGGATTGAGGACATTGATAGCTCCGACTCTTTTGCTATTAATGATCATTCTTTTTTAGCCATGCCACCTCCCATCGTAGAGGAGGTGGAGAGATTTGACCCTACCTTCCGTTTGATTCGGTCTGGAGAGGTGACGCGGGTGGTAGATATTTCTTATGATATTTCTCATATTATGTTGCCACCCCGTCCTACCACGTGCACGCCCAAGCGGGTGATGTATCGCCTTTACTCTCCTCATTTCATACCGGGAAATGAGGATGAGTGTTTTGATCCTGGAGGAGACGTTGATGTTGCTATTACTTATGATGTTTTACCGGTTACCCCATCGACTCTTGCTTTGAGTTTCTATCTAGTGTCATCCGGTGACACTTTGATATCTTTTTCTCCTACCCTCCCGCCCTTGGCGAAGACGAGTATTCTTAAGGATCGCCTTTATACCTATTTCTCGTATGTCATAAGAATCCTTCTGCTTTTCTTCACTTATATTATGGATTCTTCTTCTTTATTCTCATCCGGTAACGAGGATAAGATTTTTGACCCTGGCATATCTGTTTTGAGCCAGTGGTGATTCTCTTGCTCCCCCATGGATCATTTAATTTGGGGTCGAGTCAAGCTCATGACTCGGTTACCAAAAACGAGGTGCCTCGTGGGGGAGATTCCCATGCTTATCATTCTATGTTCTTTCTTATTTCTAATGTGAAGGGCTTGTGCTCTTTCATTTGTTCTCGTGTTTCGTTTGTGATGTGATTTTAGGTTTCTCATATATCGAAGACTCTCGTGTTCGTTTTCATCACGTATCACTCGAGTTTCGATCATTCATTTGAGACATCCGATATCCGATGATCATATCCTTTACTAACGCTTATTTTTATTGGCATACTTAATAAACGGCTTTTAATTATTTGCGTCATACCCTTTCCATGTTAGGATTTTGCATTTGACTCTTCGTCTCTAATAGGAGGGTATCATACCCTTATACGTGAAACATTGAGGAAAATGTTTGGTTTTAGTATGGGAGGGTATCTATCGATATGCTTTTCCTTTTGTTCGTTGTCTTCACGTACTCCGTTTTTCAAAAATGTGCTTAAATTTGCATAAATTTTAATTTTTTTTTCATATTTTAATATGTGTTTTTGACACGAATGTAAGCTTTCTGTTGGTGAAAATAAAAATAGTTTTTGACTCGACCGGTTTACCTTAGCTCATTCCTTAACCATGTAGACATTAATTGGTTTATTAGGCTAAGCATCCACGAGTCTCATTATTTGAGATTTTAAATTGTGGAGAATGAGAGATGATAGAGTTGATAATAAGTTTAAAGGTTAATGTTTCATTATATGAGTTTTTATGGCTCTTTATCCCCGCTTGTATATTTAATTGCTTAATAAATGAGGATTTTTGCGGCTTAGGTTCGATATTTTAGTTCTTAACCGATTCTTTTATTTCCCTTGTAATTAAAGCGAGAACACATTGATGGTGCCAGCGTCATGGACTTCCGACTAAGGTGGCTCATAACCACTAAGTAGGAGGTATTCATACCATGGGATTGCGGAATTTGGCCTACTATATATATCATAAATTAAGAAGAATAAGATTAAAACATGATCTCAAGGATCCTTCGGGTGTGGGACATGTAGCACGAGCCTTGTCATTAGAGCCTTAGGGTGTATGGCATGGTAAGTGTTTAATAAAAGTTGCTTCATCATTATTTCAAGGAGCCTTAGGGTGTGGAGTGATGATGAATGTCAATTCCCTTGTTTATGGTTTAAGGGGCCTTAGGGTGTGGATCATAGATAAGGAGCACTTTTACATCTTAAAGAGCCTAAGGGTATATGATGTAAATTTGCTAACTCCATTATAAAGTCAAAATGACTTTAGAGGAATAAATAATAAGTAGTACTATTGGCCAAATTTTGAATACGGGAATTTATTCCCTAAATCGTGTTAAATTATCCTTGATGTGGCCTTTCTTTAGTGACAATGGTTTTTGAGGATGAGGTTAGGTTCTAAGTGTCGGTTTTACACCGTTTTGCCTTCATTTTTGGACTAATAATTATTAATAAGTCAAATGAGCCTAGGGGTGAATGACAATCCTTAAAATCTAGAGATACAACTTAGGAATAATGGAGAAGGAGTTGTACACAAATGTCTTATATAAGTGGTCTTAACATGAGAACTTGTTGTTGACAATGATCTTGTTTTTGAGCTTGGCATGGAAAGAGTGAAAAGTCGAGGACAATGAACCTATTCAAATTTTGTGATCCTAAAAGTTATTTTTGAATAATGAAAGCGAAACATTATGTCATTTACCCATTAAATATTAATAAAATAAATAAATGCTTTTAATAAATGAAAAACGGAGTTGCTTTGTACTTTATTCTAGCATTACGTGAGGACACGACAATGGTTTAGTAGGGGATGTGATGTGACTCTAATTACACATCATATTTCCTCGTAAAATGTACTAAAAACTGATAAATAATCATCAATATTGCCACATATATGCTTGTTTTGTTGTTTGTGCGTGTGCAGGTACGGATATCAAAGAAATCACAAGAAATGAAGCCAAAGAGCCAAAACAGACACGAGAAATGGAAAAAAAAGCACGAAAAATCGAGTCTAGCGGTGCCTTCATATTTTATTGGTCCAGCCCGACACCATTTAAATGGGTCGAACCAACCCATTATTGAAGTTCATAATAGCTGTTGGGCCCTTTTGTCAATACAGCCCAAAATGAAGGTTAATAACCTGCTGGCCCAAAACACAAGATGTAGAGGCCTACTTAATTAAGCAACCAGCCCAAGAAGAGACATGTTAATTTGCATGTTGGGCCAAGGAAAAAGAAGATATGAAAGATCAAATACTTAGCTTACATATTACGCAATATAACATTCCATCATACGCATCTCATTTACTGTCTTTTTTTCTTTCTATTTAGTTTTAGGTTAGATTTAGTGTAGATTTATATGAACACTTAATCCTAATTTATTGTTCTTTATTTTTACCTTGTTCTATTCCATCACAGCTCGTTTATTTCACTTTGTAATTGATTGATTGTTGAAGTTTGTATAAGGTTAATGAAAGTTCGATTTCAGTTTGGTGAATTTAATCTATGATTACGATTGTTGCTGTTGAAAGTGGGTTCGAGATATTGATTTGGTTTATGTTTCCATTAGAAGTATTTGTACATGAGCAAATTTGGATTCGATTTATGATTCAGCTTCGGTTAATTGTTGTTTGAAGTTAGTTTCGTTTAGCTTCGATATCTATTTCGTTTCTGTTAGTTTTAAGTCGCTAATGTTCGTGAGTTCGTGGCAAGTGGTTCGGTTCTAGATCAGTCTCGGCTTAGTGTGATAGCTTGGTAAAGTCGAAATCAGGTTTCAGTCCATTGTAGCAGTTTCGATTCGTTCAGTATAGCTCGTTGACTGTTTCGATTGGTTAAGCTTGGTTCGAGATCGGTTTATAGCTTCGGTATCGGCTCGGTTTTGTTCGATAACGCATTCGTCGACAGCGGGCTGTCCTGGATTTACAGGTCACTCTTGTTTAATTTTCTGCATTTTTCTTTCTAGTATAATTTGTTTTAAGCTGGTTAGGTCTTTAGTTTAAGTTTTCAGCTTATAATCTAGCTTGAAATTTCACTTTAAACTTTGTAAGTTTGAGATATGCACTTGATAAATTCTTGCTAAGTTCTATTATAGTAAAAGCAGTGAAACGTTAGAATAAAAATCAGCATAGATCCTATTCATTTTAGATAGTAACACTACTTAGAACTTGTACAACTCTTGTGGTTAAAACCTGTTTTGATTATCATAGATTTTTGACAATAAAGTTCAAACGATAGCTTGTAATAATACCAAGTTTGGTTCAGTAAAAGCTGGGAATTAAGCTCAAAGTTGCTAATTTAAGTTGTCATATCGGTATAGATTTTCATTATCGCAAATAACCTGTTAGAATCTTGATGCAGTGATTTAAGAGTTAAAAAGTTTTGTGATAGAAATAGTGTCACAAAGCTTGATTAGGAGTAGCTTTATAATAAGAAGTTAGCAAAGATTCGATCCTTAGTTTCCTTTATATCATTCTGTTTAAGTTTGGATTTGCTATAAAAGAATTTTGTAGTCAAGTTTGAAGGCTTAACATGCTAAGGAATAGTAATAGTTTAGGGTGGGCCTTGACTTGTTATACTTTCAATTTGACAGTCGTAGTTTAGGAATAGGATTTGTAGTTACTGAATTTGTTATAGTTGTTGTTTCAATTGGTTAGTATTATATTAGCATTGTAATTTTCGTTTTCCATGCTTAGTTAATTTTACCATTTGTTATTTGTAGTATCAATATCATTTTGTTTGCAACTTGTTATTTTTTATATTTCAAGCTTGGTTTTATTACGTATTATAAGTATTTTGTGTGTCAAGTAGTATAAATGCCAAAATCACGTTCTTTAACCAAAAACAAAACGTAAAATCAATTCGACACGAGTCGAGAGGAAAAACGATGACATACTAAAAATGCGTTATTAAACCCCGACATGCGTTGGGGTGTCCTTGTGGGTTGATTGGGTCACGGCAGCCAGCAGCCACCACCACCGGCACACAGCCGGTGGCAGAGTGGGTCAAGTAGGGGGGAACACAACGCAAGCAGGGGGACCACCGGCACACAGCCGGTGGGAAACCACTGCTGGGCAGCGGCTAGCCGAGAGACAAGACCACAGGGAGCAGCCGGTGGCAGCCTTAACAAAAACAGTGGCCGGCCAAGCCGTTTTGCCCCTGTTAAGGGGTGTTTCGTTCGGACCGGTTCAAGGGGTTCCGGGTCCGGTTCATGACATGTCTAAATTAAATGCATTGGTCCGGTTCATGACTAAAATACGTACATGTATTTTATTTTTACAAGTATTTATTTTAACAAGATATTAAATTAATTAAAACATGACATGTAATTAATGTAATTAATTTAATTAATCATAGACTTAGGTTAATTATTATTTAGAAAATAATACATGTTTTAACTTAAGTATTTAATTATTTAATTTAGACTATAATATTAATTAATTATTAAGACATGAAATATAATTAATTAATAATCATGACTTAGGTTATAATTAATAAAATATTAATACATGTTTTAACCTAAGTATTTTATACACTTTAATTTAATTAAATCATGCTTATATTTAACTAAATGATATGACATATAGTTTATTTAATTAACATTTTATTATTAATAAACTATACTATAATCACATGACTTATGATATTTAATCAGTAAACTTAAGCTTATATTATTAGCTTATTAATTCAGCTTAATTCTAAATATGGAAACTTTCTAATTCAGGAAACTTATTATGTTTGGAAACTTTCTATTTTTAGAAACTGATCTATTTTAAGAAGTTAATCTATTTTTGGAAACTTTCTATTTTAGGAAACCTGCTATTTTTAGAAAGTTACTTATTATTACACAACAAGTATAATAATACAAGAAATACCACTAATACTTAATCAAAATATACATAATACATGATAAACACATCATGACGTTAAAATCAGTAAAACAAGACATGAACATATAAAACAAGCTAAGACATGATATAAAATCAGTTACGTACACAGTAATCAGAATACTTATACATGTATACTATTTATGTAGCATTAGTGAGATCGGAGTAGGACTTCCTTTCGTTCGTCTTTTCCGTTCACTGGACATAAGGTACGGATTTCCCGTCCTTTCAGTATGGACATTCTTTCCTTATTAGGATTCCCCGTTTGCAGCCAACTGTTTTCCTAGTATTTGTTTTATATGTTTGATACTTATGTTAGAATAAGAGCCTAAGCCATATACATGCATGACTAGTGTCACCTAGTTATGGAGGTACCATAACCATAACACTGGAGGCACCAGTGTTATGACTTCCCCACGGCGAAGTGATTGCTCGTGGCGTCCCTTTTCAGCTTTGGCCATTATATTATATTATCACGTGGGGCATATGGGTGCATCCTAGTTACATGTTTACCAGTATTATCAGAGTGATTGCGATGCGTGCCTTGCATCCTTCACTAGGAGTTAATCCCTCCTACCCAGACTATTTAATTAGAGGCAACCCCTCTAATTGCATGACGAGGTCTCCCCTCTAAGTATTCATGCACGGTGGAACCTCATGACCTATATGGGCTATCTGGCTAATTAAAACAGATTTTCATAAAAACATAAGTCTTTTCAAACTATAAAACCAATTTTATGAACATGAATCCAGATATCTTAGAACTTATAATATTCCGCTGCTATTAGTCATTTATGCTTATGCTATTCCATGTCATACTTGTATATCCGTTCACTGAGCGTTACGCTCACCCGTTTTTCTTCCATGTTCCCAAACGACAGGTACTCAAGGGGGCTCGTAGACTAAAAGCGTACGTGTATATGGGTTGAAAGCTATCTAGCCTTCTGTACTTTATGCATTTCATCATACATTTTGCTACTTATTTCTTTGGACGTTTTTTAGTCCTTTTCCTTTACAGTACTGATGTTTGTGTGTGATGAGCTTATACTTAGGGTACCGATGTTTGTTTATGGTATTCCTTTTCATGGTCATTTAATGTTTTTAAGTCATTTACCTTGTATGCTTTGATGACACGCCATAATCACGCGTAAAATTCCATTTACCAAAATGGGGTGTTACAATAGGGAACCAAGGAGAATGGCTTAAGTCGGTGTGGTGCCGAATGCTCTAACAAATTTGGATAGAAAAGCAGAGTGTGGTTTGACAAGCTTCCACCAGAAAGCATCGATGGCTGGAATGACTTGGAGCAGAAGTTCTTAGGCACATTTAGGATGTAGCGAATATGCGCCAAATCCCACATAGATTTCAAAGATTATTCGGCGGGCAAACGAGAGCCTATCGGTTTTCAAAGAAAGATTAGTTTGTGAATCAAACGACATTCCCAATGTTCCCAAGCTCATGAGGATCTCGTCCTTCATGCGTTATCACAAGTGCCCAGAGCTAGCAAAGCGCTTCACGGATAACATACCAACAACGGTGGATGAGATGCTTACGAGAGTCAATAACTATGTGAGGGCTGAGGAAGTATTCACGAACACAAAGCTTCCCAAAAGGGTATTTCCAAGGAAGGAGTAGCCCAACTATGGAGCTCCTCAGAATGATAGGCCCTAAAGGAACTTTGGTAACCGACGCAGAGGGGAAGGCAGAGGGCCCTAACGACAGTAGGATCAATACGCACCCTATGTAACCTCATATCAACCACCTCAGAAAACTATAGAGATAACAAGGAGTAGAGGAAGAACAAGGCGGTGCTCACTTTAGAATCTAGTAAGCACACCAAAAGAAATACTGACCATAGAGCACCAACTGAACTGTTGGGCTAATGAAAGTTCTATCTATGGCCCAGTCTAGATTTGATTTAAATTAGACTAAGTGTTATGAGTCGCCGATAGAGTCTAGCGACAGAGACAAGGACCAGCTGAAGGCAACACCTATGATAGCACACCAGACACATTCATGTCAAAGACATCGTCATATAAGTCAAAGATTATCTAAAGACATACCCACCATGTAAAACCCCTAGTTTTCATTTTTAGGATGACATTACTGTACACGTCACGTCATTATTTTATTATATATTATCACCTTTGCATTAGATATTTTTATCTATCATTCACATTATGTTCTTCATAAGTGTCATTTCAGATATTTGATCACGAGAACTCTTCATATTATTTTATATAATTATGAACATACAATCATTCAATTGATCACTTTGGCGAATTTTAAGCCACAATGGAACTCATGAACATTTACATAGCATTAATTTAGATTTTCATATCTAAAAACCATGATCACATTTATTTGAATTTATGAAGTGTCGAAATTCACTAATATATATATATATATATATATATATATATATATATATATATATATATATATATATATATATATATATATATATATATATATATATATATATATATATATATATATATATATATATATATATATATATATATATATATATATATATATATATATATATATATATATATATATATATATATATATATATATATATATATATATGTATATATATATATATATATATGTATATATATATATGTATATATATATATATGTATATATATATATGTATATATATATATATATATATATATATATATATATATATATATATATATATATATATATATATATATATATATATATATATATATATATATATATATATATATATATATATATATATATATATATATTTATATATATATATAATATATATATATATATATATATATATATATATATATATATATATATATATATATATATATATATATATATATATATATATATATATACATATATATAAATATATATATATATATATATATATATACATATATATATATATATATATATATATATATATATATATATATATATATATATATATATACATAGATATATATATATATACATACATACATACATATATATATATATATATACATACATATATATATATATATATATATATATATATATATATATATATATATATATATATATATATATATATATATATATATATATATATATATATATATATATATATATATATATATATATATATATATATATATATATATATATATATATATATATATCTTTATATTATATATAGGTATAATTATTATTTGAACCATACTTTTAATCCAGTCATATCCCAGTCACATCTTTATACGAATAGGATTTAGGAAGTTCCTAGAAAATCTCCATTTTCCACGTTTTTTGTAATTTTAAATCGCAATTTTCAGAAACATATATATATATATATATATATATATATATATATATATATATATATATATATATATATATATATATATATATATATATATATATATATATATATATATATATATATATATATATATATATATATATATATATATATATATATATATATATATATATATATATATATATATATATATATATATATATATAAATATATATATATATATATATATATATATATATACATATATATATATATATATATATATATATATATATATATATATATATATATATATACATAGATATATATATATATACATACATACATACATATATATATATATATATATATATATATATATATATATCTATATATATATATATATATATATATATATATATATATATATATATATATATATATATATATATATATATATATCTTTATATTATATATAGGTATAATTATTATTTGAACCATACTTTTAATCCAGTCATATCCCAGTCACATCTTTATACGAATAGGATTTAGGAAGTTCCTAGAAAATCTCCATTTTCCACGTTTTTTGTAATTTTAAATCGCAATTTTCAGAAACTGCGTTTTGGAAACATTGTTTTGGAACTTTTCTGAAACTGCGTTTTGGAACTTTTTTGAAACTGCGTTTTGGAAACGCTGTTTTGGAAATTGCGTTTTTGAAACAACGCATTCTTGAAACCTGCGTTTTCGAAACGCAGTTTTTGGTTATTTCTGTTTTTTATTAAAAAAATATGCCATTTGTAAGAACTGAACATGTGAACTTTCGTTTAGGGGTAATCAAGCTTACCAACTTGCTATATGTTACAATCCCATATATTTAAGCTCACTAAAATTGAATACCTTTATTTTTTGTTTTTAATTTTCGAAATATTATTATTGGTTTTCTTTAGTTTTAACTTTTTTTTCTTTTCTAAATTTCGGATTAAAAACATGTTTATTTCAACTTTTTTTTCAATATTTTCCAAAAATCATGAAATTTTCATTTTCTAATTTTTTTTATAGAAACTAGAAAACCCCATATTAGCGTTTTATATTTCTTTTCTCTACACAAGTAAGACATGTTCACATATCTATTTCTAACCCTATTTAACATTTCTGTCACTTTTTTAACGTTTTATTTCAAAAAATTTATCATTTCGATAGTTTCTCACGTTTTTATCATTTTTCTTTACGTTTCTTCATTTTTCACGTTTTCGCCATTTTTTACGTTTTTGTCAGTTTTTTTATGTCTTCTAATAAATATAAAATTTTTGTTCTTGATTGGTCTAATCGAATTGATCCGGTTTTAACGTGTGACTCAGTCGTTTTTGGTTAAAGAAAGAAAATTTGACGTTTATCTATTTCTACTTAAAAATTAAAACTTGAAAAGCATAAAATAAATTAAAAATTTTGAAAGAAATAAATAAATTTAAAACTTAATTAAAAGTAAAATTGAAAATAAAAATAAACAAAACAATTTAAAACAAAGCTTGAGAAAATTGGCGGGAAAATTAAAAGTTTAAAAACAATCCGGGAAACAAACTCAAAACATAATTCGGAATAATATTCAAAGTATAATTCGGGATAGCACCTTAGCATCTAATTCGGAATTCAAGATATAAATGTAATTCGGAAAACCAAGTAAACACCTAATCCGGAAAACATGCAATATTACCTAATTCGAAATGTGTAAAAAAATGTTTAATTTGGAAAACGATTTGTTGTATGTAACTAGGAATGTGACACTATAAACTAATTCGGAATTAATTCTGAATAGGAATTCGGAAAAAAGTAATAGACACTAATTCGGAATACTAGTTAAATGATCTAATTCAGAATGTATAAAAGTGATCTAATTCGGAATCTAATATCACTAGTTAATTCAGAATACACAGTTTCTACACAATTCGGAATAAATTCCAAATTGTAATTCGGAAAACCTTTGAAAACTTAATTCGGAATCAATTTAAATCTAATTCGGAATGGACTAAAAAGTTATCTAATTCGGGAAAAATAAGAAACAGTATTGTAATTCGGGAAAAGGGTTTATAAATCCGGATAAATGAAAATAAGCTAAAATCAAATAAGCAAGTAACAAAAAATTAAGCTAAATAAATTTTAAGAAAAACTAAACAAGTCACAAATCAAAAACTCTAAAAACACCAAATAAGAAAAATATTTAAAATCAACTTTTAAAAACATTAAGCTACTAAATCCACTTAATTAAAAAAATAAACTAAACACACAATAAGCTATAAGTACAATAAGCTATAACATCAACTACATCAAAACAATAAGAACAATGAAATAAGCAAATCACTTAAATAAGCAATAACATCAAATAAGCTACATGATTAACCAAAACAACACAAGATTAAAAATAACAAAGGAAGAATGAGATTAATTTCAAAAGCTTGAATTAACAATGAAGATTAAGATTCATAAGATTAAGACAAATGATTAAAAGGTTAAGAACATGAAAGAAAACTAGAGAGAGAAAGCAATTACACCTACTCCTAATTACCTTAATGAAAAACTAAAAATAAACTAACTAATGATGCAAATGAAAGATTAGGAGACTATTTATAGGAGGAAGGGAAGTTGGTGTTGTTGCTTCCTTCTTTCTCTTTGTCTTCTCCTCTTTTTAATAAATTCGTCTTTCTCGACTTTGTCTTGGGATTTGTCGATAGATAATATGAACTCGTCTTCTAATTTTCTTCTTTTATTAGACTTGGTTCTTCGACTTCGTTAAACTTCCGTCTTTGGTCTTTTTCTTCGATAAATCTTCATAATAGGCCTTTGACTTCCGTTCTTTTTGCACTCTTGATCTTTTGACTTCGTCTTTTGTCTTTTTCTTCGATAAAAGTCCGTGAAGGCCCGTGCTTTCTTCCTTTTTCATCTTTTGGTCCTGAAACACAACAAAAACACATACCACGCATAATTCCGACTTTTACGACATTAAATACACGTTTTGGTCTAATTTTTATTTCTTTTAAGTGGTAAAAAGATAAGTGTTTTCACACTTATTAAATCCCCTAAACTTGACCATTGCAATGCCCTCATGCAATGCATTAATTTCAAAGCAAGATTTAAATTTTTCATCATAATTATCCACCTTGGCCTTTATTAAATACTACAATACTATGGAAACTTATAAAATAGAAAATTTTAAAATGTTGGAAGGAAGAAACTTGTAAAAAAATCTAAGACTTACGTTAGGGCTTTGGTGTCATGAATATTAATCACCCTCAAGTTTTACGTTCCCCATACCAAGCTTAAAAACGAGATCATTGTTATTATAAGTTAGTAAAGCTAACACTTACTCATGTGGCTCAATTATTCACTTAGACCCCTTTATTCCCAGGTGTATCTCTTATATTTTATTATTGTCTTGAATGATCACGAGGATGCATTGTTGACTTATTTTGATAATTTATTTAGGCTGAAAATAAAGTAGGACGATTTAATCAATAGTTAGCTAAAGGACAAAATCTTTTAAAACTGCTTCTCGAAACCTCATAAAGTTCATATCTTGGCATAACTCGTTTCACGATTTGAGACCTTTCTATGATCGATATTTGGCATTGACTTCATACTTCGAATCTTAAGAGACGTTCTTGAAATAATGGTCTTCTTTTCATAATAGGAATTTCTTCACTTGAAGTTTTTGAGAGATTCTTCAAACTTGGAACACGACTTCTTCATTTTTCTCCAATCTTTATTTGGGATTTTGATATACAACGATCCGACTCCTTTTTGGACTTGGATCTATTTATCCTCATACCTTGTTAGGGTCTTTTCGGATAGACTTCTCCATGATCTTTATGGGAGTAATTGCTTCTCGTCGTGTGTCTCGATCCTTCATATTGATTTTTGATAAATGATTCTTCACATCATCTTGGATCTTTAGCAAAAAAATGTATCCCTCATGCCTTGTTAGGGCCTTTTTGGACTCGCCAATCTTCGCATCCCGCTTCAATAAGTTATGCCTTGGCTATGAACTCTAATTAATCCCGAGCAACTTTTAAACAATCTTGGGCTAGAAGCTAAGTAACTTTTCAAATCTTACGACCTTATATATTGTATTTATTTATAGACAAGCAATGGGAGAAAAAGATTATAATTAACTCACATAAATTCATGAAAGAATACAAAACTTATAATTGACTCTATCATCTCTCGTTCTCCACAATTTAAAATCTCAAGGAATGAGACTCGTGTATGCTTAGCCTAATAAACCAATTAAGGTCCATATGGTTAAGGATACTAGCTAGAGTAAACTCAAATAAGTAAACTCGGGTTGAGTCAAAATATTCACGACATGCCTAATATATCAAAGACGTCTAAACTCGTTAAAACCATTTTATTAATTTATATTTATTTTGAAATGAAAGAAAATAAAGATAACAAAGGAAAATACTACTAGGCCAAAATAGATCAAAATTTTTAAAAAAGTCGAAAAATCAATTTTCTGGTTAAAATGAGGCCAAATTTATGGAAAAGCCCACTTAACTCCGATAGAAGTCTCCCCGACACTTAATATAAACATTGTCCTTAATGTTTAAGCATGTGGAAGTAAACTTCCCTACACTTAGGACATTATGCACGTTGTTTAAATCTTACTAAGGAAGATACAACTAAAGTGATTCCTATTTCAACATGTATGGATATAAAATAGTGAATCAAAAGTTTAGGATAGAACCGGGAAGACGGGTACACGGATCGTCAATAGTCATCAAAAGTGGATCTTTGAAAGCTCTAATCCCTGTACATACATAAGAAAGAAAACAACAAACACATACTAGGGTCCCCCTACACTTATTATGAAAACGGATAAAAAGGATAGATCATCGGGTTGCCTCCCAAGAAGCGCTGGTTTTTGTTAACCGATTCACGAGCCTGACTCGACCTCGAGTACTATGGTGAAAAGCTCATATAAGACCTTGAAGAAAATCCGTCGGGGTCAAATACATGGTTCTCATCCAACAAGTAGCATAAGCCTAAGGCGAAGAGCACAAGCCAAAGTAGAGTAGGTGAGGTTCCCTTAAGCAAAAGTTGAGCATGGTGGTAGAAGGTGTGGTGAAGTGAAAGCATAGCTCCATATTTTCCAAAAGTCTTTCCTTTTATTTCATTAGATGGATACTGAGATGGCTCAAAAACTGTGATACCCGGATCGAACACCTTTTCCTTTAGGGAAAATAAGAATGATACTCAGTAGACCCTGAAGAAGATTCGCCCATATACCGCAGAATCTCATCCGAAGATGGTGGAAAGAGAGGTGTCAAAACATAAGTACTATGGGTGTTGGTGTCGTCCGGTTTCTTCTCCTGTGAAACGGGTTTCTTAACATCCGGAGGAGGGTAGAGGCCATAATCAAAATCCAAAGTAGGTGAATCTTGCTCATTTGGAAAGTAAGTATTGAGAAAGGTGGCGAAATATTCCTCAAAAGAGTAATCCTCTAAAGTAGTATCAAGCATTGTTGGTGGAGGATCCTCATCAAAAATAGGAGCAAAATCATCATTAGAAGACACAACACTTGAAGAATCACTCGAAAGAGTGTCAACATCATCAAAGTCATCATAAATCGGCATGTCTTCATACTCGAAAGTAGAATCATCATATTCATCAAAAATTGGTGGAGCATCATAGATTGGTGGAGCATCTAAATTGGAAAGAGAATCATTATAATCTTCCACATATTCTTGAAAAACTGGATTATCATAGAAAGTCTCGAAAAGAGGATTGTTGTGTAGCATAAAATCATCAAGCTTCGTAGTTTCCAAAGGAGTTGTAACAAGCTCGTCTTGAAGCACATCAATCATTTTCGCTGATTCTTTTCCATTTGATTTGCTTGTAATCTTCCCCATCTTAAACACTTGTTGATCATTCCCAACCCTAAGAATTAGTTCACCTTCAGAAACATCGACTAAAGCTTTTCCGGTTCTCAAGAATGGCCGTCAAAGTATTAACGGAATACGAGGATCCATCTCATAATCGACAACAACAAAATCAACCGAAAAAGTGAAGGTACCAACTTTAACAAAAACATCTTCGGCAATACCGACGGGGTAAGCGAGAGTTCGATTTGCTAGCTCAAGGGTCATACGTGTTGGTATAAGATCGGGTAATGATAACTTCTTCCAAACACTTAATAGCATTAAATTTATACTTGCCCCGAGATCGGCTAAGGCAGTACATTCCTTGATTTGAGAAAATGAACAAGGTAGCACAAAACGACCGGGATCTCCAAGTTTTATCGGAAGTTCTTTGAGAAGGACTACAGAACAATTTTCATTTAAGCGTGTATTGACAAATTCATCCATCTTCTCCTTCTTACTAAGTAACTCTTTGAATGCTTTAACAAATTTTGGCATTTGGACAAGTGCTTCAACAAGGCTAATGTTAAAGTTCATTTGCGTGATCATCTTCAAAAAGGAAGGAACTTGAGTATCCTCCTTAGTGATCAATTTGCACTTGTCTAACCGAGAAGGATAAGGAATATTGGGCTTAGGAGGTGTAGGTGTAGAAGGTAAAGGTTGAGATGTTGAAGGTTGAGAGGGTGAAGGGTTTTTCTTGGGTACGTCTTCAGTAAGGGGTGGAGACGGTAATAGAGAACTAGTACTAGGCGTGGTAGTAGGAGGGATAAATGGTGGTGGAGGAGGTGTAGATGGAGTAACGGGGGAAGGGATAGAAGGTCCTACTAAAGTTTCTCCACTGCGTGTAGTAATAACACTCACATTATCTCTAGAGTTGGTTTCAGTTGTTGAAGGGAGAGCACCTTGGGGACGAAGGGCTTGAAACAATTGAACGATTTCCTATCAGTGGACTCTTGCATTTCCTTTAATTTCTTATCTTGTTCCGAAATCTTTTGAAGAACTAAGTCCATTTGCGGATTAGGTAAATTGAACCCTTGTTGTTGATAACCTTGGTTTGGGTACTGGTTGTATGGTGGAAAACCTTGAGGATTAAAACCTTGGTTTGGAAACCCTTAATTTTGCACTTAATAAGGTCCTTGATTAGCATTGTAGCCCCTCACATTTGCATTTGGTTGAAAATTCGCTCGTGGTGGCTCTTGGTTGTTTTGGGTGGGTGGGTGTGGTCTTTGTTGAAAACCGGGTGGAGCCAAATAATTAGTCAAATTATAGGACAAATGATTAACATCGATATTCGACTTGAAATGAACCCTATCTGTGTTGTTGTAAGCATACACTTCCCCGTGAGATTGGTTATAAGCCTTATCACAAGTAGAATAAGAGTGTTGCCGACCACATGTTTCACAAGTCACATTCAGAGCATTCACATGTTGACTAGGGGTGTTTTGAAAATGTAAGGCAAGTTTAGTCACTATTGAAGTAAGTGCTTGAATTTGATTGATGGTCTCACTATCACTAGTACTAGCCATAGTAGCCCTTACACTTTTAGTTTGCACTTTAGCCTTGTTTTCTATTATTGCCCAAGCATCGTTCATGGATTTGGCAAGAATATTACCCCCCGAAGCACTATTTAGTGAATCTTGGTCATTCAAACTTAATCCATTATAAAAAGTATTAATTTGATGCACCTTAGTGAAACCGTGTTGTGGACACTTTCTTAAAAGTTCCTTAAAACGATCCCAAGATTCACTAAACGTCTCACCGTACTTTTGTTCAAAATTAATGATATCATTTCGTAAAGCGGTAGTACGTGAGTGTGAAAGAAATAATTAATGAATTTGGTCTCTAAGTCCGCCCATGTTGTAATACTTTGGGGTGGTTCTTTATCAAGCCAAGTCCGGGCTTGTCCTCGAGAGAGAAAGGAAAAAAGAGCAAACGAATTGCCTCTTGTGAGACCCCATTGTATTTAACGGTATTAGTTAAGTGAACAAACCTCTTGATATGATCGTGAGGATCATCATAAGTGAGACCCAAGAAAGGTGTTGAGGAAACCATTTAAATAAAACCGGTTTTGAGCTCGAAGTTGTTGGCGTCAATAGCCGGCACCACAATTGCATCATCGTTGCCTTCAAAGTGTGATTGCAAGAGCTCGATCATTGGACGGTTATCCATGGTGTTAACAACAGGATGCTCGATGATAGCGGCTTGAATGGATTTACTCTTGCGCGAACGGGTACGCATACACCTACAAAAGAAAAATATAGCAAAGAAATCGAAGAAGAAATAAAGTTAACTTAAAAAGAAAATATTTTTGGTGCAAAACTTTTGAAAAGAAATGCTTTTTATGATTTTATAAATGTTTTTGGATTTTTGAAAGTTTTTGCTCTCTTTTTTTTAAAGTTTTTTTTTGAAATTTTAGCAAGAAAAATAACGTGCAAGAGTGAACGGATCCCAAAATCCAATGCGTCTCTCACAAAAAACTTTTAATCTTCACGAAAAGAGCCGACAGCGGCGCCATTTTAATAACTCTAAAAAGTTTGTTCTTGATTGGTCTAATCGAACTGATCCGGTTTTAACGTGTGACTCAGTCGTTTTTGGTTAAAGAAAGAAAATTTGACGTTTATCTATTTCTACTTAAAAATTAAAACTTGAAAAGCATAAAATAAATGACAAATTCAAAAGAAATAAACAAATTTAAAACTTAATTAAAAGTAAAATTGAAAATAAAAATAAACAAAACAATTTAAAACAAAGCTTGACAAAATTGGCGGGAAAATTAAATGTTTTAAAATAATCCGGGAAACAAAATTAAAACATAATTCGGAATAATATTCAAAGTATAATTCGGAATAGCACCTTAGCATCTAATTCGGAATTCAAGATATAAATGTAATTCGGAAAACCAAGTAAACACCTAATCCGGAAAACATGTAATATTACTGATAGGTGTGAAAAGGGAAGAAAACGCGGGCTTTCACGGGCTTTTATCGAAGAAAACGAGAAAAGACGAAGTCAAAAGATCAAGAGTGAAAAAATAACGGAAGTCCTAGGCATATTCTGAAGATTTATCGAAGAAAAAGTCGAAAGACGGAAGTTTAATGAAGTCGAAGAACCAAGTCTAATTAAAGAAGAAAATTATAAGACGAGTTCAATTTATATCGACAAATCCCGAGACGACGTCGAGAAAGACAAAGAATTTAAATCGAGTCGAGACAAGAAGAAAGAAAGAAGAAAGCATCAACACTCCTCCTCTCCTCCTATATAAACCCTCCTAATATGTCATTAGGAGGTGTTAGTCATTTTAGGAGTAGATAGATTAGTTTAGGAGTAGGAGTAGTGTAATTTACTTTCTCTCTCTAGCTTTTCTTAAATGTTTTAAGCTTTTTCATTAATCTTGTAATTTGAATCTTTAATCATCTTAATTTCAAGATTTTTCAATTAATCATTCTTATTCTACCTTTCTTTATTTTTAATTTTGTCTAATTTTGATAATCATGTAGTTTGTTAATCATGTTCTTGATTGATTGATGTTTGTGTTTGATTGTGCTTATTAATCTTTTAGTTTTTGATTTTTATAGCTTATAGTGTTTTAGTGCTTATTGAGTTATTTTCTTATTTTTAATTAAGTGCTTAATAGTTAATTATTATAAAAAATTGATTTTAAATATTTTTATTATTTAGTGTTTTTAAAAGTTTTTAAATTGTGGCTTATTTGCTTTTTCTTAAAATTGATTTGGTTAAGTTTTTAGATAAGTGCTTATTTGGTTTTAGCTTAATTTTTCTTTTTGCTTAATTTTTTTTCATTCCGAACTCCAAAACCCTTTTATCCCGAACTACTTGTAGAATCACTTTTCCCGAATTAGCTCAGTATTTCTCTTATTCCGAGTTGTGTCAGAATTCTAATTTCCCGAATTAGGTTCAGTAGTCGTTTATTCCGAACTAAGTCAAGTTTCTCTTATTCCGAGTTAGATACAAATCCATTATCCCGAACTACGTTCTGCATTTAGATTCCGAACTAAACAGTCAGCATTCCGAACTAAATATTACATTTTTATGCTAGCTAGCTTGCTAGCTTAGTACTTTTCCAGCCAATTTGAGGTGCTAGCCTGGGTGCTTCACCTACTAGCTTGCCTGCTTGTTTATTAATTAGTATTGTTCCGTAATCGTTTAGTTTTATCTGGAAGTTGTTCCGATTTTTATTCTTAAAGTCACGTATTTTTATTTGTATTTTTCGTCAATTTTTAGTATTAGTATTTTTTCGAAAAGTTTAAGTTTTATCTTTTATTTAGTTCCCGCTTTAGCTTTTGCATCGTTCAGTTTTAAAGTAGCCACTTAGTCCTATTTCCTCCTTTTTCATTACGTAAACTTTATTTTCAAGGCGAACGTTAATTTCTTCTTTTAGTTTTATTTTTATTAATTGTTTCGTTTTCATATTTGTTTTTAATATCGTTTCTTTATTATTTGTCAATCGTTTTAATTTTTAGTTTATTCCTTTTATATTTTGTCATTTCCTTTTAAAGCTTTATTTTTATCTTTAATTAGTTTTAGACAATGACACCTTTTTTTTATTCACAAAAAACTATTGCGTCACACATTTAACCGGAGATCAATTCGAATTGAATCGAGACGAACAAATTTTTATATTTGGAAAAAACCTTGTATTAATTACCTAATTCGGAATGTGTAAAAGATGTTTAATTCGGAAAACGATTTGTTGTATGTAATTCGGAATGTGACACTATAAACTAATTCAGAATTAATTTCGAATAGGATGTTTGATTCCGGTTTTCCCTATGGTTATGTATGTTTTACTACATATTACCTTGCATGCTTTGATGACACGCCATAATTACGCGTAACGGTCCACTTATCAAAGTGGGGTGTTACAATTATGGTATCAGAGCCATGAACAGTACACTTAGTAATCGTACGTACAAGATTAAAACTTTCCTTTTATAACATGAATACGCTTCACGAATATTAATTACAAGAATTACGTACGTGTTATTACACGATAAGTATTAAGTACGTATTAATACACGATAATTATTATCAACAATATTTATAATCACGAGCATAAAATCATGAACGTAAGAATCACGAACATATAATTATGTATTAACGTATATTATTATTACGATTACGTACAAGTATTTATAATAACACGAATATTTAATAATAATGTAACGTAAATACAAACACACGAACACGTATTATATTAGAACATGGAAAAGCTTCGGGTTTCCCTTGGTGGGCCCTACAAGCCACCGCAACAAGAAGAAGAGGGGGCCCAACCCATAATTTATTTTACCAAATAAACTAATATGGTAAATATTCATTCACAATAAATTTTCTAGAAAATTAAAACCCTAAATCCTTCTTCTTCTCTCTCTTGGCCGGCGGCTACATCACCACACAAGGGTGGTTGTTTGATTTTTTTGTTTAAGAAATCATAAGAACGTGTTCGTGTAATCATTTTCCATCCATTCCACGTGTTTTGATAATCCGAAAACCTTTCTTTTTATTTCTTTTTATATTTTTATGAACATATGATCATGGTGATTTAAAAACAAGAGTAATTAACATGTTAAAACTATGGTGGGTAAATCAATTAAGGGTGTTTCGGCCGCCACACAAACCGAGAGCCACGAGGCTCTCGGCGTCGTTTGGTTCGCACCACCAACCAAGACCTAGATCTTGGTGGTGTTTAGCTCGGTCAACAGCATGGACAAGACACCCCGACATGCGTCGGGGGTGTCTTGTGGTTTGTTTAGTCTCGGCAGCAACACAGCCCACCACCGGCTTAAGCCGGTGGCTATTTTTGGTAAGCAGGGGGAACCACACGCAGGCAGGGGGAACCACCGACAACTGCCGGTGGGAACCCTTTTAGTCAGCGGTTAGCCGAGAGAGAACAAGACCATCGGCAACAGCTAGTGGCAGTTTGCAGAGAGTAGGGGCAACCGGCTTAGGACAGTTTCCCACTGCTTTCGGGGGTGTTTGGTTCACGGATTTCACGGGTTCGGTTCACGACATTTTTTAATAAAATAATACACGGGTTCGGGCTACGATTATTTTTACAAGTTTAATTAGTTTTACAAGTATATTTATTTTACAAGTTAATTAAATTAATTTAACAGGACATATAATTAATTTAATTAAAACATGGACTTAGGTTTATTATTATTATTTAATAATACATGATTTTAACCTAAGTATTTTATTATTTAATTTAGACTATAGTAATTAATTAATTATTAAAAACATGGCATATAATTAGTTAACTATCATGACTTAGGTTATATTAATATAGATATTAATACATGTTAACCTAAGCATTTTATACACTTTAATTTATTTAAATCATGTTTATATTTAATTAAATCTTATAACCTATAGTTTATGTAATTAACATGTTATAATTAATAAATTATATTATTAATCACATGACTTAGTATATTTAATCAGTAAAACTAAGCTTATATTATTAGCTTATTAATTTAGCTTATTTCTAAATGTGGAAACTTTCTATTTCAGGAAACTTACTATTTTTGGAAACTTTCTATTTTTAGAAACTTATCTATTTTAAGAAGTTAATCTATTTTTGGAAACTTTCTATTTTAGGGAACCCGCTATTGTTAGAAAGTTACTTATCATTACACAACAAGTATAATAATACAAGTAATACTTAATCAGAAGATACATAATACCTGTTGAACACATCATAACGTTAAAATCAGTAAAATAAGACATGAACATATTAAACAAGTTAAGACACGATATTAAACCAATTACGTACTCAGTAATCAGAATACTTATACACTTATACTATTTATGTAGCATTAGTGAGATCGTACAAGTAATACTTAATCAGAAGATACATAATACATGTTGAACACAGCATAACGTTAAAATCAGTAAAATAAGACATGAACATATTAAACAAGTTAAGACACGATATTAAACCAATTACGTACTCAGTAATCAGAATACTTATACACTTATACTATTTATGTAGCATTAGTGAGATCGAAGTAGGACTCTCTTCAGTTCGTCTTCTTCGTTCACTGGACATAAGGTACGGATTTCCTGTCCTTTCAGTATGGACATTCTTTCCTTATTAGGATTTCCCCGTCTGCAGCCAACTGTTTTCCCAGTATTTGTTTTATATGTTTGATACTTATGTTAGACTAAGAGCCTAAACCATATACATGCATGACCAGTGTCACCTAGTTATGGAGGTACCATAACCATAACACTAGAGGCACCAGTCTTATGACTTCCCCACGGTGAAGTGATTTCTCGCGACGTCCCTTTTCAGTTCTGGCCATTATATTATATTATCATGTGGGGCGTACGGGTGCATCCTAGTTACATGTTTATCAGTATCATCAGAGTGAATGCGATGTGTGCCTTGCATCCTTCACTAGGAGCTGATCCCTCCTACCCAGACAATTTAATTAGAGGCAACCCCTCTAATTTCATGACGAGGTCTCCCCTCTAAGTATTCATGCACGGTGGAACCTCATGACGTATATGCGATATTTGGCTAATCAATACAGTTTTTATATAGAAACATAAGTCTTTTCAAACTATAAAACCAGTTTTATGAACATGAATCCAGATTGCTTAGAACTTATGTTATTCCGCTGCTATTAGTCTTATTTATGTTTCAGCCATTCATACTATGTCGTATATCCGTGCACTGAGCGTTATACTCAGCCGTTACTTTCCTTTCCATGTCCCAAAACGGCAGGTACCCAAGGACGGACTCGAGCATTTGGAGGAAGTGCATAGGATGGAAGCTTCCATAGACTTCTTCTCCTTTTTTCCATATACTTATGCTTGTCTAGTCTTTCCTAGTTCATTTACTTTATTTATGTTTTGGGCTTATGTTTGGGAACCGATGTTTGATTCTGGTTTTCCCTATGGTCATGTATGTTTTACTACATATTACCTTGCATGATTTGATGACACGCCATAATTATGTGTAACGGTCCACTTATCAAAGTGGGGTGTTACAATTATGGTATCAGAGCCAAGGCTTCGACCTGTAGGCTCTAAAACTTGACCTGTGACTAGTGGGTAGTTATCAGGAGCTTCCTAAGCCAACGCTTGTTATTCCATGTATTTATGTTTTCAGCATCTTGTTGTTTTAACCATGATGTTTTCAGCACCTTGTTGTTTTAACCATGATGTTTTCATCAGTATTGCTTTTACTAATATGGACTGAACAACCGTCATCCATACTTAGTTACGTGTCATTGTTTCATGCACGATGTTCCTTGTGAACTGTGGCTAATGTGAAGTGAACCCAGTAGTTCATAATTAGTCACATAAATTTTTTTTCTGTTAAGTTTTGGCAGCTGAGTTTCATTCATTTACTCCATGTATCATTGTCGTAGGAATTGTGACTAAGTAATGGTTGGTACAGGACTGGCCCTATTTAGTCGCATGTGATTTTATCGAAACTTTTAACTTTGAACCGACTCATTGGCGTCCACTTCGCTATGTCTTTGTTTTGGTGAACCGACCCACAAGCATTCACCCTCGCGCAAATAAAGGTTTTCATAAAACCGCATCATGCATTCACGCACTGTTTTTTTATAAAATTTTTCTCATGATTTATTGGCATAAATTTTTTTCATGTCCCCTCATAAGTTACTATGTTTTAAATGACAAGTGCATTTTCATACTATCATGGTTAACTTCGTTTTCATGCTGATTATGTTGTATACTCCTTCATGTTAAGTTGTTTCATGTTTCTTCATGTTGATTTCGTCTTCATGTTGATTACGTCTTATGTCTCTTTTGTTGTTTATGCTGTCATGATAGTCATGGTTGGTTTTCATTAATCATGCTTTCAGGCAATTCATCATTGAATTTTGTGTAACCACACCTTAGCGTTTCTTTATGCAACCAGAATGATGTATATGTTGGCATTGCCAGGTTGTCATGATGGTTTTCTAACCGTTCAACCGATTATTTTTACTTTCAAATCATGTCAGATGATCGATCCCATGTCGATCATTTCATGTACATTACATGGGTACTCCATGTACCGTATGCCATGTGTATTATACATACCGTAATCCATGTGTATTTCACTTGCAATACTTCACGAGTATTCGCTTGTCGATTCTAAATTATCTCAGGTGTACTCCACTTGCTGATACTCTACAAGATTGCTGATGCCGCTCATAACTTGGAGATGTTACGAAAGTTGATGCTGTTGATTATTTTAGAGACGATACGAGATGCTGATGCTAATCACAAACCTGGAGATCTTACAAGACGAAGACAAAGGCGTTAGATCAAAGCGATCGGACAAGAAGATGCTTCACCACCAGATGATTTAAATCAATATTTGTCCATAATTCTTAGTTACATGTCACACATTATTCAGTTGTGGATTAAGTCATATGAGTAAGAACCGGTACCAGCCGGCTACTCAACTGAATAGTTACATGAATCACAGTCATGAGAATGACTGTCATGGAACTGACAGACAAGATGATAATAACCACTACCGTGACAGCAACTATCCTAGCAATCGCAACAGAATCTCCAGCCACGGACGTGATTAGAAATACAAGGGTCAGTAGTCCAACCGATCCACCAATTTTGGCATAATAACCTAAGAGTTTCAATTTTATTCGTTTTACACCTAGGGACACATGTCAAGACACCAGTCAAGACACATGTCTCACGTACTTTTGCTGAAGACACATGTCAAGACATCAGTCAAGACATATGTCATAATCACTTTTTCTCAAGACACGAGTCAAGACACATGACTCACATCTTTTCTGGAACATCCCCAAGAAATTCAGGGTGCCCTCCAAGGGGTATATCCATTTTGTTGTGCCATGTAGTAAGCAAGCCACAAGAATTTCAATACCTTCGTCGGCGTATTAGTCGCTTCTGGACACGCAGACAGGCAAAACACATTCAGTGAGACCTGTCACGTTTGCTTCACGACACTTTCTTTTTGATTCATATTTCATATATCCAAGACCATAAAGGACACCATTCGTATCACCCATGTATACGAAGGTTTTCCTCCAGTCCAATGATAAGAACCAATCTGCTAACGAACTTACCTCGAACAGATGCGAGTTGAATTTAATCCTAACTATGGACTACGAACAGCACACCATGCTACGATTCATGATTATGTACAGTGATGTTCAGGCTCCCCTGCATACATTCAGCATGTTTTCCATCGGGAAGATCTGTACAAATTATCCATGCTTTACAAGCACGTGCTTTGTTAGCCATGGCTGCTAAAATTTTCTAGCTGTCAGTTAAGACACGACCACTGAAGTTCCTTTTACGCATAACCAGCCGATTATTCCAAAATCTTCCTATACATTCCAGAAGAACCTTCAAGGAGAAGGACGGTAACATGAGATTATGTGTCGATTACCGTCAATTTAAAACAAATCACCATTCATAACCGTTATTCTCCTCCACGTATTGACAACATGTCCAATCGACTTGAGGGTGTCAAACAATTTTCCAAGATCGGATTCACGATCATGCTGCCAACAGTGATGAGTGGAAGTCAGGACATTTCCATGACTGCTATTCGTACACGACTCGGTCATACTAGATTCATGATTTGATTTAGTCTCATCAATGCTCCAGCAGCATTATGGACTTAATAAAATGAGTTTTCATGAACTCTTAAACAAATTCATCAGTGTTTTCATCGAAGAAAAACCTGATTTCCTCTAAGTCTAGAGAAGATCAGGAAGACCATATTTGCACTATGTTGCAAATTCTATGACAGGAGAAATTTCACTCTGAATTTTTCCAATATAAATTTTGGTTGATTACAGTGACACGCTGAATCACATGGATTCTCAAGGTTAATCTTAACATGACTCATCCTATGTGTAAAGGTGAGAACCCTACACTACATTAGGTGTTCTAGAAAATCCTACGCTAAGAGAAGTCTAATTTCGGAGACTCAGAGTTTCGCAAACTCCTATGTATCAAGTTTCTACGAAGCAAGATACAATTACGTTCATATCTAAGTACCTGACATACCAACAGACTAAGATAGAAGACCAACAGAATAGGATGTTTTTCCATCATCAGAAATTGTGAACAGAAATGTGACAAGATCTCCATGGATTTTGGTTACCGGATTAACGCAAACTCAGAAGAAGCATGATGCTATCTGGGTTATTGCCAACAGTTTGATCAAGTCTGCAAAATCCTTACATCCGCAAGGATTTCAGAACCAACAGATTGATCAGACATGTTCCAGCCAAGGCTCATTCGATCACTTGGTAATCCGTCAGCTATCGGGTCAAACAAAGGTTCGCATTTGTGCTCCTTATTTACGTTCATGTTCTTGTTCCAATTTTACGACTTGCTTTCACACTCACGTTCATTACACTATTCACGTTCATGAGCGTATCCTGGCTTACGATTTTACATTCATTTTCATTCTGGGAGGTTTTGCAAGAACTTGAGAGACCAGAATCAAGTTTAGTATACCGACCATTCGGCTATCAAGTATCTCTTAGCTAAGCAAGATGCTAAGCCGATATTGCTTCGTTGGATGCTCCTCCTCCAATAATTTGATGTCACCGTGCTTGACAAAAAAGGAGCCGAGAATCTAGCGGCCGATCATCTCTCTCGTCTAGAAGATCCTCACAAAGATGTTTTCGAGAACAAGGAAATCACCGAAACATTTCCTCTCGAGACTCTCGGTGTAGTGAATTCTAGAGACACCACCCCATGGTTTGCCGACATTGTAAACTACCATGCGGGAAATTTCATAATCAAGGGTATGACGACACAACAAAAGCGAAAATTCTTTCGTGACGTCAAGTTCTATTTTTGGGACGACCCTTATCTCTTTTGGGTTTGTGCGGATCAACTCGTTCGACGTTGTGTTTTTGGTTCCGAAGCTTCTAACAACCTTAGAGCTTGTCACGAGGGACCCACGGGTGGTCACCATGGTGCTAATCTCACGGCTAAGAAAGTGTTCGATGCCGGCTTCTTTTGGCCTTCTATCTATCGTGATGCACACGCACTTGTGAAGTCGTGTGATTCGTGCCAATGTCAAGGAAAATCGTCTCAACGTGATGAAATGCCGCAAAACATAATTCAAGTGTGTGAAATTTTCGACATTTGGGGCATAGACTTTATGGGGCCGTTCTCATCGTCTCATGGTAACAAGTATATCCTCGTCGCGGTGGACTACCTTTCTAAGTGGGTGGAAGCTAAGGCTTTGCCTACTAATGATGCTCGTGTGGTAGTAAAGTTTTTGAAGCAACTATTCTCTCGGTTCGGAACCCCTCGTGCTATTATAAGCGATCGTGGAACCCATTTTTGTAATGACCAATTCGAAAAGGTTTTAAAGAAATATGGAGTTACTCATCGTCTTTCTACGGCTTATCACCCGCAAACGAGTGGGCAAGTCGAGGTTTCGAACCGAGCTTTGAAGAGGATTTTAGAAAGGTCGATTGGAGAAAACCGTGCTTCATGGTCCGACAAACTCGATGACGCTTTATGGGCCTTTAGGACCACTTATAAGACACCTATCAGTTGTACTCCTTATAAGTTAGTCTATGGGAAGAATTGTCATTTGCCCATTGAATTGGAGCACAAGGCATATTGGGCCCTTAAGCATGCAAACTTTGACTTGAAGACCGCAGGAGATCACCAGAAAATACAATTGAATGAATTGGATGAACTAAGAGACAATGCTTATGAAAATTCATTGATTTTCAAAGAAAAGACTAAAAAGTTTCATGATGCAAAGATTAAAAACCGGGTTTTTAACGTTGGTGATCAAGTGTTACTTTTTAACTCTAGACTTAGGATATTTTCCGGGAAATTGAAATCTCGTTGGTCGGGTCCTTTCACCGTTACACAAGTGTTTCCTTATGGGACCATCGAGCTAGCTCAAGATGATGGTCCTAACTTCAAGGTGAATGGACATAGGCTTAAGCACTACTTTGGTGGGGAAATTCCTTCAATGGTTGACCTCGACCAAGTCACCTTCCCCAATGATAATTAGCATTGAGGGGATCGAGTCGAGCTCATGACTCGGTAATAAAAAACGAGGTGCCTCGTGGGGGTGATCCCATGCTTATCCTTTTATGCTTACTAATCACTAATAAGGGGACTTGTACCCTTCCAACTCGTTGTCTCGTGGTTGTTTGTGATTGTGTTATCTAGATCATCATCATCATCTACGATTGAAGACTCTCGTGTTCGTTTACGTGAGCCTCCATCGTTTGCTTGAAGAAGTTTTTCACGAATCCATTGACATATCATTTATTGTTCTAACAATTATCTTTTAGCTTACTTAATAAACGGCTTTAGATATATTGTTGATCACCCTTTCCATGCTAGATCCTAAGCATTCGATTCTTCGTCTCTAGTATGGGGGTGCTCCACCTTTAGACTCGAAACATTGAGGACAATGTTTACTTTTAGTATGGGGGGTAAATAGATACTCGCTTTGCTACGCCCTCACGCTTTCCAACTTTCAATGTTTTGTTTTGTTGTTATAAAGGCTAAAAATGGCCCAATTTTAAATTTTTTCTTAGTTTTCATAAGTGTTTTTAAGACACGAATGTATATTTTCCGTTGGGTAGAATAAGAGATAATTTTTGACTTGATGGGCATTTGGATCCATTTACACTCCTTAACCCGCTCAATTCAAGTTTTGCTAGACTTTTATATAGGGAGCTTTAAAACGCGAAAGTCTTAGCTCATTCGGGTTAAGAACAAGAACTTTTCGCAAGTTCCTACAATAGATCCTAGAAAGTCACTTATCAAGGGAACTATAAAATGCATTCTTTAAACTTGAAAAAGTCCAAGAAAGTGCAAGATCCTATAGGTGGATTGAAAACCCAAAACTTTGATTTGATATAGTCTTAATGAAAGCTAATCCAAATTTGGCTTAATTTTGACTTGCATGGCTAAGTATTCACGAGTCTCTTTTATTAGAGGTCTTTATATAGTGAAGAACGAGAGATGATAGAGTTAGACAAGTGATCATGCTAAACGTAGAACATGAAAATGTTCTTTCAAAAACTCATATGTTTTTAATTGTGGCTTTTCCTTCCCATAAGATCAATGCATTAGGAATAAAAATAATTGCAATAAGTAAGGTCGTACGATTTGAAAGGTTACTTAGCCTCTAGCGCAAGATCATTTAAAAGTTGCTCGGGGTTGAATAGAGTTCATAGCCAAGGCATAACTTATTGAAGCGGGACGTGAAGATTGGTGATGATCCAAAAAGGCCCTAACAAGGCATGAGGAGCTATATTTTGTTGCTAAAGATCCAAGATGATGTGAAGTATCATTATTCCTAAATCAATATGAAGGATCGAGACACACGGCGAAAAGCAATTACTCCCTTAAAGATCATGGAGAAAGTCTATCCAAAAAGACCCTTACAAGGTATGAGGATAAATATATCCATGTCCGAAAAGGAGGCGGATCGTTGTATATCAAAGTCCGAAATAAAGATTGAAGAAAAATGATGAAGTCGTGGTCCAAATATGAAGAATCTCTCAAAAACGTCAAGTGAAGAAATTCCAAATATATGAAGAGAAGACCATAATTTCAAGAACGTCTTCCCAAGATTTGAAGTATTGAAATACATGCCAAATATCGGTCCGAGAAAGGTGTCAAATCGTGAAACGAGTTATGCCAAGATATGAACTTAAGGAGATACACGAGAAGCCGTTTTAAAAGATTTTGTCCTTCGGCTAACTATCGATTAAATCGTGCTACTTTGCTTTCGGACTAATAACTACTCAAATAAGTCAATATGAATCACTTGTGATCCATGACAAATAGTTAAAAAATGCTAGTAACCCATTTCCTTTTATAATAACTAGGACTGCGAGGAGAAAAAGTATTACACAATTTGGACGTATGAGTAGTGTTAGCATTGTGACTTGTACCAACAATGATCTCGTTTTCTCCCTTAGCATGGAATGTATGACAGCCAAGGATGACGAAATTTACTCTAAGGGACATTTACTTGTTTCTATTCTTTGACCCTAAAAGTCACCTTCATGATGAAAATCATACATTATGTCTTTACACATCTTCGTAGTATTTTTGCAAGTCTTTTACTCTTCAATAAAGATAAATAAAATTGAACTTTGGTGATGCTTAGATACTTTATTCTAGCATTGCGTGAGGGCACGGCAATGGCTTAGTATGGGGGAGTGATGAGATGGCATTTATACATGATCTCATCGGTCTTTTCGGGCTTTAAATGCAAAACAATGTCATAAAATACCATATATATGCTTGTGTTTGTTTACTTGTATATTTTAGGTATGGATATCGTGAAAAAGACAAAAGATCACAAGAAACAAGGAAAAACGGACACGAGAAACAAAGCCGTAAAAAGAACCGGTCCCTAGTTCATGATTTATCCAACATTTACCCTTGAAGACTTGAAGATATGCAAGATTGATCCTCAATCAATGAAGAAATGACACTTAAACCCTTGTGAATTCATAATTACAAGTTTGGTCCCTTAAGTTTGTCAAAATTGCAAAAAGGTCCTTCAACTTTGAAGAAATGGCAAGATTAGTCCCTCATCAAATCTAATTTGTTAATTATGGTCCCTTGTGGAGTTAAATTTACATTGAAGACCTTTGAAGATCAACAATGTCCAAGATCAGTCCTTGAAATATGGAAAAATGGCAAAAACAACCCTTTGAAACCTTTTGGAAAAGTTTTATGCCAAATGTGTAAAGATGGAAACTTCAATATCAAAGGAATACGTTTTTATGGGCTGAAATTCTTTTTATACATGTTTTGCCAAAGAACAAGGACTAAAGCTGCCATTTCCAAACTTCAAACACACAAACACGCGCCAAACAATTTATTTCCCCCCAAATCGGATCAAAAGCTTACTGTTTACCATTCTTCACCCCCAGAATTTACTTCACTTAAACAAAGGGTTAATTTAAATTACCCTGGCACATGTGTGATTCACACATGCAGAAACTCATCCCACATCAAAAACCCTCACTCCCACTCACCATGGACCCCACCCCCAATTCCCTTTCAACCAATCAAAACACAACTTCCTCTCCAAGGCTTGCCACGTGTCAAGATCAACAGCCCACACTCTTAGCTTAACCACAAAGCTAAAATGAACGTCTTGGATCATTTTGGACAGCTCACAACCAAGATTCGTCTAGAAGACCTCAAGGATAAAATAGGAATTTCACTTCTAGGGTTTGTGAACAGTGTAGGCTTAGCATATGTCTATAAAAGGAGACCTCAACCTGTGAGAGTCCCTTTGTTCAAGTTTTAGGCTATCAATCTTTGTAATCCTTTTTTAAGTTAATAAAATTTGATTTTCAGAAATTTGTGAAATCTTGTTCTTGTTTATTAAAAGTTGGTGTTAGAATAGCCTAATTCTGAGTTCCATTTACATGTTTGAAGGTTTTTGAGGCAAGGTTTTAATTGATAAGACTTGTGTTTCAAAAATCTGGAAAGTCTTTGTTATTTGATCTCACTTGTTGGTTTGTTCTTCTTAGCAGCTTGGAAGCTGGTACTTGTTCTGCTAGTACCTCAACTCAAACAATCCAGGGCCTGGATGTTGGTCTTGGAGGTTTGCATCCTTCTCCCTTTTCAATTTTCTCCTTTATTTTCTGAATATTTGTGATTTTGCATGATTTTTCTTGAATCTGTGTTTTTATGGTTGATTATTGTTCATCTGGTATTGTTTGATGTTATTGAAGTGTTATTAGCTTGATTTGTGGGTTAAATATGGATAAACCTTTGGAAATTTTTCAAAACAGGTTTTTAAGGGGTGTTTGGGTTAACTGCATAAGCAGGTTTTGAGGCTTATTGAGTGGTTGTTTTGGGTTGTTATCTGTTGGTATCTTCTTACCTGGTTTACTTGGTCATATATCTGCAAGTTTTGTGGTTTGAAACACCTAAATCCAACATATAGCTATAAAATTAGATTTACTTGGTTAATTTGGCTGAAATTTAGAGGACACCTAGATCTAATCATAGACTAGGGTTAACAAGTGTTAAATCTAAGTTAACATAACCAGGGAAGTAGGATTTGAGGCTTGAAATTGGGTTTGTGGTCAAATAGATCAGCAAAAAGGGTTAGTGTTCATCAATTGCATGTTAGTGTTCATCAATGACCTGCATATGCTTATTTCTGCTTATTCACTTTGATTCAGTGGTTGATTTAAGTTTGTTTGTGCTTATTCATAGTTAATATAGCTTGTTTATGCATCCTGTTGAATTTGGTTGGCTTATTCATGCTATATCTGCTTATTTGTACATAACTGCTTATTTTCCATATCTATGCTATATCTGGTGACTGTTTGATTAATCTGGGCTTATTGTGTGAACCAAGTTGTGATTTTCTTATTGATATTGACTCCCTGGGATTCACTGATCACAAGGGTGCCCTTATTTCCAATTGAATCCAACTAAATCTCTCTAAAAAGCTTGTTCAAATAGTCAAAGCAGTGGGAACTCCTTTCCCCTGCTGCTAGCCACTGCAAGTGTATTTTGGTTTTCAGCTTATCAATAAGCTATAATAGCTTATTTTAACCAGCAACAACTTGGATTTTGTAATAGGTGCTCATTATTTGACCCATTTTTTCATACTGGAGCATTTGGTGTGTTGACTTTTAGGTTTGACTAGAAAACCAACTTAATTGACTTTTTCATAAGTGCTTATTGGTTCATTCTGGCTTATTGGTGTTGCTTATTGGATTTTTGTTGATTGATTTGGCTTATTGAGTTCATTTGTGACATTTTGCAAGTTGAATCAAGTCCTGAGGTGCCCTAAATCTCAAACCCGACTATTTTGTCTTTTAGTGGATTTGTACTTTGCTTATTTCTGGCTTATTGAGTGTGCTTTTTCATAATTTCTTTTTACAGATCTCTTAAGCATCCCAAAACAAGGTTGTGTGTCAAATTAGAGCTTATGGCATTGGCTTATTGCTTAATGGGCTAAAAAGCCCAATAAGGATAAGCTGTTTGCTTAATAAGTTGTGATAAGCTCACTTTCAGCTTTTGGGCCTTTAGAGTTTTGTGTTTAGAATTAAATTTTAAGTCAGATAGGGCTTTTCCAAGTCAATTGGGCCAAGTTTGACTTTTTGGGCTAAAAAGCCCATTTAAGTGGACTGTTTTTTGTTTTGGCCCATTTGAGGGCCCAATAGGGGTATTCTGGTCATTTCACTTTCATTTTATGTTTAATTAGGTTAAAATAAACTAGTTTGCAAGTTTTTAGAATTTTTTATAATTTTTAGATTTTTAATATTATTTTATTGTTATTTTATTATTATTATTCAAATTTAACATTTTTCAACTTTTTACATTTTTCTTAGCTTAAATACATTAAAATAGGATTTTTGCAACTTTTAGATTAATTTTTATAATTATTTTAAGTTTTAATAGTTTTTAAATCATTTTAAATAGTTTTTATTGGCTTAAAAATTTCTAAAAATAGTTTTTAATCTTTTTAGGTCATTTTAGAGGTTTACCAATTGAAAAATCTTTATTTGGGCTTTTTTTATAATTAATTTGATTTTTAGGGCTTTAATTAGCATTTAAAAATTGAATATTTAATTATTTAAAAGGTTTGAAAAAGTTTTGATCATTGGTAAACTCTTAGTTTATTTATTTTGATTTTTGGTGAATTTTTGGTAATTTTTAGAATTAATTTTTATTTTGGCTTATTTTACGGTTTTACGTTAAGTCGTTGTAGTAAGTAATTTCACGTCTTCGTCATCCTCTTTTCTCATCTCCTTCTAACCAATATTAATCTCAAACCAATTACGAATTTTTCACACACATATACCTCCTTGGGAAACAACTTTCATTGGGTCATTAGTGCTTGATTTTCCTAAATCATCACTTAATACTTACCGCTCATTTACGCTCTTTTGTTTTCCTAAACAAGAAGTGTAATTTTACCATAATTAGTAACCCAAATTATTAGCGAAGAGACAAAAAAATAAACGTTATGAAAGGAAAGTTCACGTTCACCAATCAACATTTCGTCCCTCACAATATGTATTTACTACTAAAATACCAGGCACATATTAACGTTGAGTGGTGCAACAGATCAAAAGCGATCAAGTACTTATTCAAGTACTTGAATAAAGGTCTTGATAGAGCATCGATTGAAATACACGAGAATGTCCAAAAAGGCACAAGCCCAGGTAATGATCAGGTTACAACTGTTGATGAAGTAAATAACTATTTGAACTGCCGGTTTTTATCCCCATGTGAAGCAGTTTGGTGCCTATTCTCTTTCGACATCTACTACTCCTAACCAAGGGTAATGCAACTCAATTTCCATTTACCCAATCAGAATGCAGTAACATTACAGGACTCAGATCATTTATTGGCTCTACTACAAAGAGAAGGAATCGATGTAACAATGTTCACTGATTGGTTTGAATTGAACAAGCTGGATACCAATGCGAGGGCATACATGTATGCTTAGATTATTGAGCATTATGTATGGCTACAGGACCAAAAGTCTTGGCAGCCTAGAAAACAGCAAAAATGCATAGGCAGGATTGTATATTCGACACCAACTGCGGGGAAGCGTTACTATCTTAGAATGCTATTGAATATTGTTAAAGGGCCTGAAGGTTTTGATGAACTCATGACGGTTAATACTAGATTATGCACAATATTCAAAGAAGCATGATTTTATTATGGTCTCCTTAATAATGATAGAGAATGGAGGCATGCTATCAATGAGGCAAGCCAGTGGGACCATGCCCCTCAGCTACGAGACACATTTGTTACTGTTTTAGTATTCTTTGACGTAAGTCAGCCATTAAAGTTATGAGACGAAAGCTAGGAACACTTATCAGATGATATTCTCCATCAAAAGTGAAAGATTTATAATTACCCGGAGTTGCAATTGTCTCCAGAACAAATACAAAACTATTGTATTATGGAGATTGAGGGTTTGCTGAAAAATCATGGAAAATCTTTAGTAGATTTTCCCGATCTGCCTCGACCAAATCCCACTTTACTAACAAACCTGGACAATCGGCTTATTAGCGAAGCAATGGATTTTGACATCAAGAAAAGTGCAATTCAGCATGCTCAGTTACATGCCCAACTAAATCTAGAACAACGCTCGATCTACGAACGGGTTATTGACTCAGTACACAACAACAAGGGGGAATTCTATTATGTTTATGGACCCGGTGGCACAGGGAAGACTTTCCTTTACACGACAATAATATAAAGGCTAAGATCCGAAAGAATAATCGTACTACCAGTCACATCTTCAGGTATACTACTCTATAATAAATTATTTACTCTTATACCCATAAAATAAGTCCCGAAACACCTCATTTTTTAAAATCTTAATTTTAATTATACTTTCAAACTTGGTATAGGAATAGCTTCATTGCTCCTTTCGGGAGGCAGAACCGCTCATAGCAGATTTGTAATACCATTAGAAGTAGTGGAGAACACTACATGTGGAATAAAGCAAAATACTCAACTAGCACAGTTAATGCAAGAAACCCAGTTAATTATTTGGGATGAAGCACCAATGACGCAAAGATATGCCTTTGAAGCATTAGACAAAATGTTAAGAGATATATTAGGAATTGTAAACCCCGAGACTGAAACAAGCTATTTGGTGGGATGACTCTTTTGTTAGGTTGTGACTTTAGAGAGATCCTACCAGTCATACCAAAAGCACAAACACCAGAAGTAGTTCAAGCTTGCATTAACAGGTCTGAGCTTTGTAAATTCTTCAAAGACTTCACACTCACATGAAGCATGAGTATTGATGTAATGGTCAAATTGTCATTGAAAAGCGAAATTTCAATCGTTGGGTTTTAGATATTGGTGATGGTGTAGTTCCAGCAAAAATTAAAGAAGAAGAAGATGAAGCTTCATGGATTGAAATTCCAGAGAAGCTCATGATCACATCCTAGGACTCTCCGATTGCAAAAATAGTAGAAGAAACCTATCTAGATTTTACAGCAAGACAAAGAGATAATGCCTTCCTAATGGAGAGAGCCATTCTAACACCCAAAAATGAAGACGTCGATGCAATCAACGCATACATGTTCAACCAACTAGAAGGGGCATCCGTGACTTACAAAAGTGCAGATGAAATAGGTATGGGTTCAACGAAAACACTAGCTCAACACAATCTATATCCGGTGGAGTTTCTAAACACCTTAACTTTCTCCAGTATGCCACCACATGAACTCTGTTTATAAAAGGAATTACCCATAATGCTAATGTCGAATCTTAATCCAGGGCTTAGTCTGTGTAATGGAACAAGGCTTCTTATTACAGATTTGGGTGAATTTGTGCTTCATTGTAAAATCCTAACCGGATCAAACGCTGGCGATAACGTTGTAATCCATAGAATCATTCTCACTTCGACTCAATCAAAAGGTCCCTTTGTACTCAAAATAAATCAATTCCTGTCAAACCGTTCTACGCAATGACTATTAACAAGAGTCAGGGCCAGTCACGAAACTATGTTGGCCTATACTTGCCAAGCCCAGTTTTCAGTCATGGGCAGATCTACGTGACATTATCAAGAGTAACAAGTCCTGAGGGGCTAAAAATCTTAATGATTGAAGACCAAGACAGGGAACTAAGACATCACACCCATAACATAGTCTTTAAAGAGGCATTTACCAACTTATCTTAATGTAAAAGAAAAATTACCACCATAATAAACATCTACTTCTATAGATTTTGTTTCAATATGTTGATGCTTTTTATCTACCGTTTCGAACTACTTGCTATCAATATGTAAATGTATGCTATAAAGGAAATCATGCATGTCTAATTGAATCCTACGCCTTCAATCCAATGACAAGCATCATCTTTGTGATTTGAAAATAATATAAAATCAAAATTAAAATATGAAATAGCTGAATACTAATTGTGTAACAGTTCTTGTATGTTACACTTTATGACATACAAAATTAAAATTTTTCAAAAATAACACGACACTATTATGGTATACTTATTTACTAACTTCTCTCATGTGTCTTACTACCATTCCATTATTACACATAGAATAATTTAGAATTCTTAAATAATTAAGACAAATAAAAAGAAATAGTATTTCCTTAAGATAAAATGCTTTATAGCTGAATAAAACAAAGAAACCAAACTAATAATGCAAAAATTGCTACACCAAACTCAAAAGCAACCAATAACTCCCTAAATCTTTATTCCAGCGACTCACATTCAAAAGGTAAAATCCTTCAAGTTAGTAATAAACACCGACTTATCATTCTTCTTATGCTTAGTCTCTCTACACATTAACCGCAAAACCACACACTTAGCCACATCATCCTTATGCATTTGTTGTAGCAACTCAACTCCTTGATGCATTTCAATACTAGCACTTAACTTCTTTAATTCACTGAGGTATGCAGCTCTCTTAGAAGCGCCATATAGACAATGATTTTAAACTATCAACCACCATATCATCATCTAGCATTTCCTTTTTAAAAACCTCTACCAACATATCGATCGGGCTATTACAATGAGCAACTTTTGAAGACTCAGCCATGACGGAGATAATACTTAATTCAAAATACATTTTCTATAATTCAAATTCCCTATAAATATGCAATAAACACTTACTTTCTAAACTGCAAACCATTTATTAAAGTAGCCAAACAGATTTAAAACTCCCATTCTCTTCACATCCTCACATTAAACAAATAATAATAGTCATACTCATGCCTATATAACTAGGGTACTCTAATTACATAGGTGAATCACAAGCTTTCTACAAATACTTCCTATATATTAAGCCTAACAAAAATAATACCAGATCCCAAATGAACCTCAATCACAAACCAACAAAAAAGCTACAACTAAGTACACCATATGTGTGCAAGGTGGGTTTAACTCACATTGCTTGAAGTCTATATAGATCATGTGGTGAATCATGAAATTCCATCTCACCACCTCTCACCCTGAAACACATAATAACTTGCTTTCCATTTCACCAGCTCTCACCCTGAAACACGTAAGAACTTATTGTCATCGCAGCATCATATCATAATGTTATATTAAATTTACACTGATACCTTCAATTAGTAGGGCAGTGCAAGTGTGTTGATGAAAATTGGATTGTACATGTTTGTTGCTTTGAACATACATAATCTGCATGAAACCCAACACTATATCATTTGTTGATTACAATGTAAGAACTTAGCGGCTTCAAACTAAATTAAAAAGTAAATTAAACACAACTTTATAATGAAAGTAGCACACTCTAACATCACAAAAACATCTAACGCTCATATCCAAACTGCAACGCATACTACGGATCCTAACAATAAAATAAACTCAATTGATAATTCAAAATAATAAACAATAAAAATAAATAACTTCAACCACACAATCAAACGGATTTAAAACCAAAAGTTATTACAGACCATTGTTTGTGATTCATAGACTTAGACAAAAAGGAGCTTCACCATACATAATCATTCATAAACATAAAACTTAAACTATAGATCATTATATCATAAATACCAAAAGACGATGATAATAATCATTAATATACACAAAGAAGCTACAATAGCTTAATACCATAGCCCTAAGGATCATGGCGCTCCATCAGTTCCGAAGCTGTGGCTTTCACAGTCTTGTTGTACCTAGAAAAGGCTAACAAAGCTTTCAAATCATGAAGCTTATCCGTCTCGCATGCATGGAGGTCTCTTAAATGCTCCAACCCCTCCTCGATCTCTTCCGTCTCTTCTTCTTGATCCTCCAATTCTCCAATCAACAACCCAATCTTCAAAATAAAACCACTAACCACCTCAGCTTGGCCCTGAATAACATTAGCAAAGTTTTGTTCCTCCACCTGCATTTGATTAAAGAAAAATGCCAAGCAATGTGCGATGCTGCTCTCACAAGTGATCTCTTTGATTTCATTGATCATCGGATTCATTTTTCTCTTACTCATCTTTGCTTAAGATTAGAACATGATTAGGGTTTATAGAAAGAAGATTGGGTACAGTGATTAGTCGATACACCCGAGGGAGTGTATATATAATGGAAATGACGATTGATTTGTGGAGCGTAATCATTTTACGGTTACCTATGAAATGAAACTGAAGAGGCAAACACTGTTCCTGGGCATACTTCAAGAGTCTTCAAAAAAAATTAAAAAACACCACAATTGGTACCTGAAATATAAAAAATAAACAAAAGTGTCGCAACATTATCAAGAAATTTTTTCCCTTAACCCCGACCCTAACATAAACGTTTTCATATTCTAAAATAGTTTAGTTTATCGGCTGAGTTCTCATAAAAATTGTTATTTTATATTAGCACGATACTACTCTATATTAAATACATTGTAAACAATTATTGAAAATGATACAGAAATTTTAAATTATAATAGATGTCGTTGCATAAACGCAACCGTATCCTTAACACGTGATCAACATCCAAACTACGAGCCATTGTGAACAAACTTACAAAAACTCGATCGAGGAACCATCAAGCGTCAACCATGACCCCAACAAGTGTGCATCGCGCGGGTCTGCTTGCCTCGTTGTAAGTATCTCTATCTTATTTCAATTCTTATATTACTACATTATCTTAAATCTGAGTCTAGGATTCTCTTTTAATACATAATTGAATTTAGGGTTTCAATTAGGTTAGTGAAAATAGACATTGCATTGTTTTATTACGACATTAAAACACTTTGTATGCATCCATCAAGAAACTACTGGGAATTTCTAGGAATCCCTAAGAGATTTTTTTTAGAACCTTCTCACTAATTAGGTCATGGCAAATCCATTTTTCAAACATTGTAAATGACAAACATCCCAAAACGAGTTTTAATCATGGCATAAAAGTCTCATAAACGCTAAAGGACTTGCATAATCAATATGCATTTTCAGGTACGTTCATTTGAAGCTAAAGTAAAGATAAGGAGCGTTTGGGTTATCCCAAAATTATATATTCTTTATACTTTCATAAATAGATTTTGGATCGAGATAACCGCACCTTCATATATGTTGCATATAGGCACACGCTAGGCACAAGATTGCTTAAAATTTAAAGCATTTGACTAACTTGATAAAGGTTGCCTTAGGACAACAATGACTCCCGCATGGACTTATGACCAGAAGGATACCGGTAGCTATATCCCTAAACTCCATAAGTCAAAACACTTCACCTCTACACAAAGAAAATTGTGTTTGGAACTAGAAAATCGTACCTTACACGAAGGTCGCCTTGTCCACTACTCCTTTACGGATAACACCAACATTCATGAAGTATTTTCTTGGATAAACTTTGATTGCCTCTTAGACATTGACGAACAAATCTGCCTAGAATTTGTTCTTGAATTCTATATGACCTTCAATGTTACTTTTGACGAGGACCATACTCTCCTTGTAAAATTCGAGACAAATGGTAATAGATACTCATACTCTCTAGACCACTTTGCAAATATCCTCAAAATACCTTGTAATGGTGCATGTTTCTACTTCGATCTCCGTTCTCTCACAACACTTGATAACACCTACATGCCTAGAGAAGCACAAGTTAGGTATAACACTTTGCTCGATAACAAGGACCTTGTCCGCGTAACAATCTTCAATCCTAGAGTTGAAGACACTCGACTTTCAAACACTAGTAGGTTGATTCACAAAGATCCATATGGGATGGAGTCCAAAGAACTCAAGGATAAGTATAAAAATGCGAAAGGGTTTTAAGATGCAATGTAATGAGTTTGGTAGGTAATAGAGATCACATAAATGCATGTGAAAGCTACATGCTTTATTCCTTAGAACCTAGAAAAACGTTTATCCTCGCCTACTATATAGCCAATAGAGTATCCCACATTCGAAGCCTCGTCACATCCGTTATATGGCATGTTGCCCACTCGCCTTTACAAATACTTAGAACCCATTCCACCAAGTCTAAATGGACGCATGGGCACTTACCATCTAGTTGATCGGGTTATGACAGAAATAGTGACCTAAGGGTAGAAGAACCCTTGGCAACCCAATATAGAGGTAAAGGTTAAAGACCTCAACATCCAACTAGCTCTTCCTCATCGGTTAGTGAATATGATGATCTTTCATGCTCTAGGCTACCTCCACCTTAGTCGACTACCTGAAATCCCTAATGCTTCTCTAGAGTTCAAGCAAACCAAAGGAATGTTCAAGTGCCTCGGATGCTTCCTCACCAAGATGGACAAAAAGAAGAACAAGTAAAAGATGATGGTATGAATGGGTACACATGGTCCTCGGTCCATGAGCAAAACATTGGTGTTGTGTAACATACTTTGACATTTGTATTTTTTATGTTTCGTAACACTAACTACTAATATTGATAGTTGTTAGGGGAATTTGATGAGCATGTCATGTGAAAAATGGACGTGTGATTATGTTTGGCAAATCACAAATTGATTCAAACTCTTTCTTTTTCTTTAGATTAATGAAAACCTCATAACTGATTTTCTTTAGCATTTACTCTTGCCTCTTCGTTCTTCCAATAACATACAACCCCTATTTAACTCAGACTCTTTCTTTTTCACTATTTAAGCATGCTTACCTTTCCTAATCCTCCTCACTTATCACTTCTTCATTCACTTCTACTACCACACAGTTAACAATGACTAAAGGATCTTCATCCTGTAGCAAGTCCCTAAGAAGAACGAAACGCATAAGTGTCTGTCTCTCGTTCTTTGGCTTCCCCAAACCTTCAACACCACCATCTCATCCCAAAACCCTCATGAATCACCAATTCATCGAGAAATATCTCAATAATTGGGTGATATCTTGCGAAACTCTAGATCGCCAAAATCTTCTACACCATCTTCACCTATCAACACTTCATCTCAAGCAACCTCTCTTACCACCATCTGAACCTCATCCCCTATTGAAAGCTTAGACACACCTCCTACATCACCACCTTCTTCACACCTAAATGAGGCTAATGAATCCTCTATTTCTCCTATACCTTCTGCACCACCACTCTCCGCACCACTAACAAAAACACTCCCTATACCAACTATTTCTTTCACTAATACACCCCCAATTCCGTCTTTGATGGAGCTAGATGACTCCTTGTGGATAGAGGAACCTTCTTTCCGCCATTTATCATCTCAACTATCACCAACTAGTGTATTGCCACCACCAACCACTCAAGCTCAACGCGATTTCAATCGCAAACAAGCTTTTGATGACATGATTAGTATGCACCTCCGTGAAATCCAAAAACACATTACGCTTCACGGCTCCTCACCAGCCTCCTTACATCATGCAAACCACTTTCATCCCACAAACCTCTTAGTCTCTCCACAATGTAACCATTGATGTTACATACATGCCCTTGTCACGGATCTTCGTCAAGAGATGCAAGTCGCCCTTCACAATGTCTTAGATGGCATTGCCACTCTTCTACATCCTCCCTCTTAATGAAATTTTAAACTCCACATTCTCAGGCTTCTATTTTAATGTTTTTGTCTTTTCTGTCTACAGCACCGGCGGACCCCACCGGACCCATTGCCCCTTGGGTCCGGCAACCCAAAGGGTTCGCGGGACTGTCTGACTTTTAATTGTTTTTTATTTTTCCATTTTTCAAATGTAACCCATTCATTTCCAAATGTTCACATGCTTTTTTGCTGTATTTTACTTTGGGGCAAGATGAATGAACCCTAGTTATTCAATTTATGAATGGTCCAAATATGATATATGTGTACTTGTGTTCATGATGTATGCCGTATGTCTTGACTTTTCTCGAGAAAACTAACTTTTTATTTTCAGGATTTATACACATATGAGAATGAAACAAGGGGGAGATTTGTTAGATGATCAATAATTCATTTATTTTTTCTCATCTAAAAATATGAATATTAAAGTCAATTGTTGGACTCATTGTTGGGCTAATTGTTAGACTCATTCATGTACATGAAAATATGATGTGTATCTCTAACCTTTTTCTTGTAGGATTTTCATAATCCATGGACCCCCGGTTCTCCAAATTAGGGGGAGTATGAACCGAGGGGGTGTCATGGGAAAAATAATTTACTATCTATATTGATTACATTAGATTAACGCAATATCTCTCTCAAACCTTTTTTAACTCAATAAGCATGCTTTTTTTCTTTCTATAAAAAGGGGGAGAAGAGAAATATAAGTCCATATTTATAACGTGAACTTATATGTTAAAGTAATTTCCAACTAAAAATAAGTTAATGTTCTGTCTTCAACAAAAAGGGGGAAATTGTAAATGCAAATATCGCACTAAAACGATATTTACGTTTTAATCATGCTTAACGTTTTGTTAACGACAAAACATCAAACATATTTTTATGTTAAAATTATAAGCATCATATAAGTTTCAAAGACCATGAACTTATACAAAAATGTTTTTACAAAAGTATATACAACTTGTATAAACATAAAAGGAAAAATGTAAATTAACTCCACATAGTCAAAGTTGACTTTGTTGTTATATTTCTTAAGTCAAACCAAGCAAGATATAATTATTTCGTGTGATCTTGGACAAACATTTAATAGGCAACAACAGTTATACCAGTCGGACCCTGGCGTATCCAAAGGTGAAGAGTTCGACGGGTTCCGTGAGGTCTAGCAGATTGCCTATAAATTTAGCCTTTGTTCAAGCTTCTAACTCACCCCCTTTCTCTCTAAATTTCTCTCTAAATTTCTCTCTAATCTCAGTATATATTAACATTCTAATATACCTTTTCAATCTTCTTCTTGCTTGTGATTAGATGCTAGTTCGTATAAAGATCGGTCACGAGAAAACCTCTAGTCTAAGCTTTGACCCTTCAGGGCTTCACATTGCGTGAAAGTGTTAAGCGTTACCTACACTATCACCATTGTTGTACCCATTCAATAATCAACTTGTACAAAGTGTGGTTGGTGCTATAACCACAAGTGTAGAAGTGTCAAATGTGTTGTTGTGCCTTAAGAACAAGAAATCTTAAACTAAGGTGTTGTTTAAGATTGTAAGTGAAGGTTTCTCCACGGGTGTAAAAGAGATTCGATTGCAAGTGAAGTAGAACTCTCGAGTGGATACTCGAGGAATGGAAGTACGGGCAATATAATGAGATCTTGCTAGGCCGATCCACTATAAATCATCGTGCATTGTGGTTTGTTTATTTATTATCTCAATTCATTTACATTAAAAATTCTCACATCATCTATATCTATTTGCAATCAAGAAAAAATACTATATAAATCAAACTAATCGGTAAAAACTATTCAACCCCCCTTCTAGTTTTCTAAAGTGTTGTTAGTTAGCAAAGATCATGGGAAGTGAAGAAAAGACAAAGAAAAGAAGTGGAAACGAAGAATAAAAGAAGTTTTATGCAATACGAAGGAATCCCGACAAGTACAAGTCTTATGGAGACTATTTGAGAAGACTAAAGTCATGAAGTCGTTGCTCATGATACTCAAATGAATATCTTCAAGACAAAAATCAAGCAAAGAAGTTATGATGAAGATGTTGGAAGCTTTGTGTTACTGAAACACTTTCACCGTTTTGGCCATAACTTGAGCATACGAACTCCGTTTGACTTGGTTCTTGCGCTCAGGCATGCGTAAGAGAAAGAGCTACAACTTTGGTTTTTACACTTTTTGGTCAATTTGGATTAACAGCCGACGGCAGGCCAAAGAAGCCGGCGTTAGAGTGCAATCAGCAAGCAAGAAGCCAACCAACCAGTGGAGCAGCCAGTCGTCTCCTCTGTTGGTTGCCATCTACGTTTCCCTACATGCATGCAACTTCTCCAAGCCTTCTTAAAGCATCTTTGGAAGACACAAGAACATTCTATGGAGGCATTCTAGAATTCCTTTGGCACCAAGCATACATCTTTGAGGTCCAAGTATTTTTCTTTGCCTCCAAGCCAAGCATTGAAGGAAAAGCCTTAATTTCCACCATAAATAAGACCCATGGGGTCATTGTAACACTTACAAGACTTTCATAATAACCTTCATTATTTATCAAGGAAACTCTCTTCCTTGGTGAAATTTGGATTTGGTCCAAGTGTGCCAAAAAGTGAGAGTTTTGAAGCTCCAATCATCAAAATAACCTTGCCAGACCCTAAGGGATCATTACAATTATCATTGGTAGTATTTCTTGATACATAAATCACCACCAATCATCTCCTAACCTCTCCTAAACCCGCCTCTATTTTAATTTATGGCTGATTATTAAGAGGAAGTTGAAAACCCAAGATTTAATCTCTGTTTGGGATCATTTGACGTCTCTCGGATCTATGTGTTCATTATGTGGTATTCAGCCGGATAGCCATGAACACCTTTTTTTGAATGCAACTATTCAGGTACTGTGTGGAATCGCATGAGATGTTTGGCTGGGCTGGATAATGTTCTTCTATCTATGGCCCAGATTATCCAACGTGTTTTACCAATAGTAGGTAAACGATCTTCATTTAGTATTATAGCTAAGTTGGTTGTGGCTGCTTCAGCATATTATATTTGGCAAGAGAGAAACATGAGGCTTTTAAGGGTACAAAACACTCTTCTAATCAGATCAGTGAGCGTATCATATCTACAGTTTTTCTCAAGCTGATGTCAAGTGGATTGAAGAAGTCAAAAGTTGGGCTTCGTATAGCTAGAGTGTGGGATCTCCCAGAGAATGTTTTTGTCTTATGATTAGTGGTTGTGCTAGTTGTTTATGTACCCGTAGGTGGTTTTCCCTATTGGTATTATTGGTTATGTAATAGCGATTTAGATATCAAATGCCATGTCATTTGATTTTGGTGGTTCAAGAAATGCTTGAGGTTAATGTGACGCTTCAGTCACATTCCAGTTGTACTTAATAGTTTTTTGGTGTAATATATTTTACCGGGGATTCTTGTCCCTTTTACCCCAAAAAAAACTCCGACCATTGGTTCGAAACTTGTAGTCAATTGGAGGCCTAAGGATTGCTCTAGTTCCTTCCATTTACCTATTGTAATAGTTCTTTAGTAAACTCTTTTTATATTTCAAGTATGGTTATGAGTTATGAATGTTGAACTTTTACTCTGAGTTAAAATGATCATGGAGTAGTGTTCTTATACTTGTTTGGGATAATGTAAACATGGATATGGTGTAACACCCCCAAATTTATACAATTCAATACAGCGGAAGACTCGTTAGTGTTACGGGATAGCACATTACTCAAATCATAGACAACGCTTAAAAATCGCGTCGTTTAATAATTAAGCATTTCCATTCATAAATATCAAATTTACATAGGTCCCAAGTCATTGTATTTCATACAGGTTTTACAAAGCATTTGAATGGAAATTATTATTTAAGTGCGGGCCATGAATTCTTGTCGTCTTCCCGAGAATTACCTTCAAGTACCTAAGATAAAACATGTTAAAAGAAAAGGTCAGCGATAACGCCGAGTGAAGTCATAGAGTTCAATAAAACCATTAATATCTCATCGGTATATAATTATTACTGAAATTCATTTTTGTACAAATCATTGTTATAGGCCATAAAATAGCCAAAGTCATTTTATACAAATCTTTATCAAAAATCTTAATATAGGCTTTCGCCTTTAAAAATCATTATTCGAACCATTGTCGTTAAAAACATCATACAATACGTTTTATAACGTTGAATAAAGTTAAATAAAAACCGTTATGTGAATATGGTTATGAAAAACCAAAACACGAACATAATATCAATAGTAAGACCCCGTATTTCTAGTCGGGCAATATATCGTAATTTAGTGCGTATAGCAGTATTTCGTTATTTGGATTATTATAAGCCGCATGACATTGTTACCTTACTACAACAAACAACGGGTAGCTAGCCCGAAACTCAATTTGCCCATCTAAATTAGCGTGTCGTCACAATAATCACGCTTGTTTAAATCTTCTCATACATAAATTCGCTTACCAATCAATGTGGCACGACGGGGATCAACCGTCAAGGCGCGAACTGGGGTGATCGTCCCCAAATAGTACTATTATATGCATAAGCCTCTACCAAATCCCGGTAGTTCACAATTCATGCTAATGGGACTTTTAGTGACATAACCTAACTTTAATAATCCATTTTATTTCATCTATAGGGTCATATAGTCATTCATCGGGTCATACAATCATTCGGGTCCAAATCAACAAACAGACAATCGGGACAACTAGTGTCCTATTTTATAAAAACTAACATGTTATCTCCCTCGCGGGTTTATAAAACATTTCATAAAACATTTAAAAGTGTGCGAGGCTATGAACTCACGTTGATGTGGGAAGGCGGGTTATCGGCAATTCAGATGTACGGTACATGCTTTGGTCACGGAAACCTATATAAATAATAATCGGTCTTAGACTTTTGTCCAATGACTTTATCAAAATAACAAATATACATATGATGATTTTGTACATATGATGATGATCAAGTGGGTTTATATATTCTTATTTACTCATTTTAGTGTTTATGTATTGGTAACTTTTTACTAGTTTACTAGTTTTACCTATTTACATGTTTTAGGTCCAATAAGCCTATTACAAGTTCATTAACTTGTATTAATCCATTTTATACTTGTATTATCAGTATTTATACTTTACATGTTGTGCCAAAATGGGTTAAGCCCAATAAGTAATTTTTATAAGTGTTTAACTTATTTAGTTAAATTATTAGTCCAATGTGCTAACTTAGCTCGTTAATGTCCGTATGTCATACAATTTGGGTTTTATCAGTTTTTACTTGTATTAGATACTTATATATCAGTATATTACTTTTAAAAACTTTACATTATACGGGTTTGATCGTCTAAGTTTTAATTGGCGAAAAACGTTAATTTTACGGTAATAGCCGAAAAAGTCTTAAAAATCATGTTTATAGTTTTTATAACTTATAAATCTTATTCAACTACCATATAAAGTTTCCTATTTATTTAACCTTATGCATATTTATATAAATGAAACTTATAAGTTAGTGGGTTTTAATTCACATTTTATACTATATTAGTTTGAGTGCTTATATAATACTATTAAACATTAATTCTTCAAAATCTGATTTTTAGTTTCATCTTCACCATTTTTATCATATCTTGAGTTCTATAAGGAGATAGAAGCTCATTTTTGGATGGTATAAACTTCATATTATGTGCTACAAATAAGTTTGTTATAGCTACAACACATTCCATGTCTAACTATCCTTAACAGTCCCTACAAAATAGACTATTCAGATTGGCACACTAATCTTGTTTTGATCATATCTCACTCATTTTAATGATTCCATTGCATGGACAACTCTCACATGTGTATGACATCTAACACTTACCGTAAATGGATTCCACCATGCAATTTTATCAGTTTATAACTTCGTTACTTACTGTTTTTTATACAGCCAACAATTTAAGCAAGATTTTAGCCTTGTTTCTTATGGTTTTTCATCTTTTTAATCATATTTATCAACACTTGATCCCCACACAACATTTTTATCATCATATACACATATAATAAGAAGGAAAATACATGATTACATAATAAAAAAAACAAGAGGATGGGAAGAACAATCTTTATACCACCAAGATTATGTAGATTATGATCAAGACATGGATTTTGATCACACAACTTGTGATAAATCAATCACCAATCTTCAAGGCCACCAATACTTGTAATCTTCTTGTAGAAATCATCACTTGGACATCAACAAATCTTCTCCTTAGATGTTAAAATCACCACCAATCAATATAGCTTGAAAAGGGCTTCATCATATGTAGAGATAGCATAGGATTTGTGGTTAGATTTGATCAAAATAGGGTGTTTAAGGGTGATGGTTGGACGGCAATGGTGGAAAGATGGGAGGATTTGTGTGAAATTTGCATGAAAATAATGAAGCTAGTGGTTTGGTTAGATGGTTTTGATGTGTGTTAGCTTACATATTAAGCTTCAAATGACAAGTGTTTGTAGTTGTTTGTTACAATTTGACACCTCAAAGGGTGTTGTGTCATAGTTTTGGCCGTCCATATAGTGGGGTGGGGCAAAACTTGCTTTGTCTCATCCCACTAATTTACGGGTATTCCTCAATTCTAGTTTCCTCGATTTGCGTGCCCTCGGGTCGTTTTGCGACAAATGTTTTTATAAATTATGAATCAACGGCACAAAACGAATCTAATAAAAATTATCTCATCAAAAACGGAGTTCGAAAACGTAAATACGTAATCCTAAGGTTTTCGGTTTAGTCGTAAAGGACGTTAAATTATAATCGTAAGTCCTAATCTCTTCTCGTAAATTTGTGAGTTTATGAACCAACACAAATTTAAAATTCCAAAATAATATTCACGGATAAATTTATTTCCTAAAATATCAGACTGTCACTAAAACGGTGTATGTAAACGTAAGCACGTAACGTAGAATCCTCCGGTTTAGACGTAGTCGATGCTACTTCAAGACGTAAATCCAAATTTCTTCCCAAAAATAAGTGAGTTCATAATATAATATTAAAATAATGTTTTTAAATAATATTTGAGAATAAAATATAAACCATAAATTGACGGATTGTCATAGCATTTACCCCTAAACAGGATCTTTGTCCTCAAAGATCATCTTATCTTACTACTCACTTCTTATAGAGTTAAAGCCATGTGGGTATTTCCTCCACATTCGGTATTTTCTCACAAGTGTAATTCATTACAATACGCGAGTTTCATCAAACATAACTACGGAAATAAGATCAGGCTTAATGTTGACTTACTTTCTCTATCCATGATGTTCACGGGTTTTTTATGAATGCAACTTTTCGCCGATCTAAACTTTATCAAGAAGTGATCAGATTCTCACTTGATAGACATTTTAGCAAGTTCGATATACGAAACATAATTCACGCAGCTCTTGAAGTCCTAGGGTAGATCCAGCTTATATGCTTTTCAAACCAACTTTTATATCATCTCAATGGTCCCATATAACGGGGACTTAATTCCCATGATCTTTCAGATCATCAATTCATTTTTCCATAGTTAAAATTTTTGGTATAACTTCGCTACCCATCTGGCACTTAAAGATCTACATTTCATATTCACATAACCTCCTGCCCACTACCGGCAGTCAATAATCAGATCCTAATTTCAACAATCACTTCAGGTCTCGCGGGTCGAGTATTTTGTAAGGTTAGGTTCGCCATCATAGGAAACCTTAAACCTAAAAGACATGTCCAACTCACAATAGGTGTATGTCGGGTGTCTTCATCCCAACTCCTGCTTACAGATGTTCTTATATTTAGATCCTAACAAAATTCGATCTCGATCCTAACACGATAATTATCAATGATAATCTCTCCAGAGAAAATGATTATACGGTTTATTACCAAAGGTCAATTATTCAAACATAAAACAAGACTTCTAGTGTTTTGTATCGTTACTTTACCTCGTCCCTTCGATTGGGGTGGTACACAGTACTCTCATCAAGATTCGTTCTCAATGACTTCTGAGCAAATCTCTAGAAATTCGATGCGAAGCGAGGATCTTGATAGAGATGATCGATACAGGCACACTATGTTCACACAACTCCTTTAAATACAAAAGAGTCCATTTCTTCATCAAGAATCTATCATTAACAGGAATGATATTAGCATATTTGGTCAGTCTGTCGATGATGACCCAAATTGAATCAAATTCAGATGATGACCTTTGCAATAGTTAGACGTTTACTAATGTATGAGGCAATGTCTGCCTTCATAATTTGCCATTAGTACAACTTCTTCAGATAAAGATACATTTAATCAGAAATGGCATGAATAGAATACTTAAACTTATGAGATTCCAACATAACTATATCTCACAATCCTCCATATCTAGACAACCACACGTGGCCTTTTATACATTTAACGCCATCGGCTCCTCAATTCTAATGGTTCATATTAGCCGCGAACCCCTTTTTATTATCTATATTATCCTTCTTACAAGCATTGTTTATTTTTATATTGTTCGGCAATTTATTTTACACATTCATTATTAGGAACACATCCTAATTGATTCTTTATCCTTTTTACATAATGCGTCAGTATTTACATTCATCTTTCCTGATGAAATAAATATCATGACCGTATTTATTCAGAAATTATTCCTTCATATTTTCTAAGTTTTAATTTCGTCTCAAATATTATTTTTATCAGTTTTGCTCAATCCGACGTTTAAAGCGTCGACAAGTATTACAAGTAATTAAATAATAAATATTCAATTTTTATGAAACATAAACGTAAAAAATTTAAATTTCTTAGTTCGTCCAATTATAGAAAAATGTTCAAAATGAATTTGAATTTAATTAACAAGATTTTTGTTGATTTATAAAAAATAATTAAAATAATTAATAAGATCCGTAAATGTTCGAAAAATCTTTGTTTATACTTTGGTCAAAATTTTCTTAGTTGAAAAGCAAAAATTGTCGTTTCAAATTCCAGGTCATGGTTTAAATGGTTTCCTCAATCCCTTTTAGGTTGTCTTGAGGTATACACAAACATTTACCCCTAAACATGAGTTTAGTTAAATGTTTTAGTTATAAGGAATGATTCCTTAAAAATCCTTTGTTAAAACATTTGTCAAAACATATTTGCACTTCCTTTTTGGTAAAACCCAAAGTCTTAAAAGGGCTCTTAATTTTTGAAGAGTCAATATATATATATATCTTACCATCATTAATCAAACGGTCATTTTATGTAAAGCATCAAGCCTTAAATCACACGTTATATATTCAAGGTACAGGTTTTCGTTGTTCGGGCAATTCAGGGTAATCTATAAATAATTATTTACTCCTTCTTATTCTATAAACAAACAAATGGTCCTTAGTGATCACAAGCATGAATTTATCAAATTACAGCCTACACACGTGATTCATCAATTTATGGATGCTACATGTGTATTAGTCAATCCAAACGACATCACGTGAAACTCATAATGTTCATTACAAGTTCTGGATGTAGTGATTGGAATAGATAATCTTTTTCGCGGACGCGAATTTGATGATAACCATGTCGTGGATCAAATCTTGAATATACGCTAGAACCTTGTAAATGATCGAACAAATCTATCATCTTGGGTAGTGGATATAGATTTTTAATCGTCAATTTACATAGTTCACGCTAATCAATAAATATAAGAAATGATAACACCATAGCTCTTCATAATGACGAGCTTGGTAGAATAAAAGCTTTCTCTGACAACTCTCTTAGTTGTACGGTAATTCTTTTAATTCAGATGGTGCTGACGTACAGTGCACACGCCACCAGTGTAGCATCGGGAATATAATCAATACCAAATTCAACTTTGCCTTAATGGCGAAAGTCTAGGTAATTTACCAACAAATACCTCCTAAAGTTTCAGATAACAGAAACATCTTTTAATAAATTCATATTAGGGTCTTTCTAGATTATAATATCTATGACTAATTCACAACCATTCCCGGTATATTTTCAAGTCTAAATGCAGGATATGGTCATCCATCAAGAATCATTTAAATCAGTTTTGATAATAAACATCTTATCATTTAGGGGATTTCTACTCGAGTTCCCATCAATTAAGACAATGTCGTCATGTCATAATCAATCGATCCATTCTACTGGCATTATCAACTTTTCAGTTTTATTGCCATCGATAAGATGTGAATTTCTCAAAAGACTAATAATAACTCATAATCCTTCACAATTCAAGGATATCTGGAGACATAACTAACCTTAAAAGATTAAGGTCAACGCATAATCTACACGAGAGAATTTCAAATCAGATACAGACGAAAACATTTAACGAATATGAATATATCCAATGTGTTCATAATTTGAGTACGCATTCGAAAGCTCCTCGGATTGTTACCCAGGTCATTCAAATGAAATCAAATCAAAAGAAATGATAGAAACATCGATACATCCATTCGGGTATCAACACTCGGTAATCAGATACTTTTCCTAAGAATCTCACTACGGGAGAATTGGACAAGAAAGAATTATCAATTGTCAAATAAGACAATTTCCACAGATGAGTAAATTCGATTCAGAAGAATAGATGCTACAGGCACATATGTAGGTGTCCCTAACACTATGTCCCTATTTTTCACTTCTTGCAGATCTCATAAAATTTAATCTTTCACAATCTTTAAAGAAAATGTAGTGTTTATTAATCAGTTTTATGGTGACTACTAATCAGCCTTGCATGGTCCATTCCAAATTGTATGTAGGCGCGCAACTATATACAATTTCAAGATTAACGATGCAATACTCAGTTCGTCAAAATTTTATCATCATGTGTATAATAAAAACATTTTCATGCTTATTTCTTAAATAAGAATCAAAAATAAATTTTACAAAGATTTTCTTTGTTATGAAAACAATTAAGTTTTCCAAGGTGTTTCATAAACAACTTCATTTCGATAACGATCACTTATAAATCTCACTTTGAATAATCCTTATAGTGATGAAAATTCAATTTTTCCCAAAGGATACTATTTTATCTTATAAAAACAATGAGTGATCTGCAAAAGAGTGATGAAAAGTTGTTTGCCAAGAACTAACCACAATATAATAGGAAATGAGCTTAGCCAATTAATCATGAGGTTCATGATCTTACTGGCGCTCGAAAAGAATAATCCACAACGTAACTCAAATCAAGATGAGTACTTGTTCAATAGTTGCATCACTAATGCGAACATTAGGATCATTTTGTTTATGGCCTGTCGTAAACATTTTGTTTAACAAGCTGCCTGTAGCTTGCGGTTAATGTGGTATTTCAGCCACATTCCTTGTACTTCAACGCTTTTTTTGGTTCTATTTACCGGGGTCATTGCTACCCTTTTACCAAAAAAAAAAAATGCGAACATTAGGATGAAGCAATAAAGAAATAGATAACATCGATACATGTAAGATTTAGCAATCAAAGGTAGTCTTTTCATTAATCACAAACAAGTCAAAATTGTAACGTAACACATTACGTGTCACTATGTCATACAATTCCAAGAACTCATCCTACCAACTGATGTCTCAGTTAAGTTAGGGATTATTTTTAAAAGATACCACAATGAATACTAATCTACAAGAGTCATTAGGTGTTCCACATGTCCCGGAAGATCCATTGGTCCCAATTCAGAAGAAGATTTCTTCAATTTATTTATTGGACACTGGGCATCCTCGTCATTGAACAATGGCCTAGGAACAACCCTTAACACGAATCAACAATCAATTAAAACCTTATAATTCAATCACATGACTTAACGACTTCCTCTTATCAATCTCATATTCCATACGGGTTAAATTTAACTTTATTCAAGTTTCAATCAAATTACACTCAATGCGATATCCTACCTCATTCTCCAATATTTTCAACCTTATTCATAAACCTTAATAGACAATAAAAGCTCGATATGAACAACACTTAATTTCCAATCCTATATCTCTTACAACAATATTTATCAAATGAGTCACTAGTATGAAATGACTCGATCATTCAATTAGACTTCTCGGAAAGGTACTAATGGCATGAGGCTTTTGGGTAATGGTTCCATTGACAGCCTTAAGTGCAACATTCACCCTTTCGATTCTCAAATTTAAGAATTGGGTGACAACGAATCACATGACACCTTTCCAGGTGGTAACGTTTTGTCAAACTCCACTCTATAAGGAAAGATCGTCATGATATCGATATCAGATTTATTCTCGCCAATTCTTCTTTAATATCACAATCAACTAATATCAACATTTCTACGAATATCAACCATTTGTTGGGATCATAAATATCCACAACTTGGTTTAGATCTAGGATAGCTAGAATTCCTACGAGAATAGCTTCGATTAATTTACTAGGGGATTTAGGGTTCCTTGTGACAATCTACGTCGTATAAATACCTCGTATAAATATCTAAATAATCATCAAACAATCATGTAATAAAACTACATCATATATATATATATATATATATATATATATATATATATATATATATATATATATATATATATATATATATATATATATATATATATATATATATATATATATATATATATATATATATATATATATATATATGTATATATATATATATATAATCTAAGTTATATATATATTAAAATAACACTTCTCAGTCTGGCTTTGTCGGTAACTCGGGAATTCTTCGGCACCGTTATAGTCAAAACATTTTTAGAAATTTTGTGAAAAATGTTTATAGTTAAAAGATTTTGAAATGTTTTATTCAAAACCTTGGTTTTAAAAATCTTTCGTTCTCTATAACGAGAGCTCTGGTACCAAACTGTAACACCCCCAAATTTATACAATTCAATACAGCGGAAGACTCGTTGGTGTTACGGGATAGCACATTACTCACATCATAGACAACGCTTAAAAATCGCGTCGTTTAATAATGAAGCATTTCCATTCATAAATATCAAATTTACATAGGTCCCAAGTCATTGTATTTCATACAGGTTTTACAAAGCATTTGAATGGAAATTATTATTTAAGTGCGGGCCATGAATTCTTGTCGTCTTCCCGAGAATTACCTTCAAGTACCTGAGATAAAACATGTTAAAAGAAAAGGTCAGCGATAACGCCGAGTGAATTCATAGAGTTCAATAAAACCATTAATATCTCATCGGTATATAATTATTACCTAAATTCATTTTTGTACAAATCATTGTAATAGGCCATAAAATAGCCAAAGTCATTTTATACAAATCTTTATCAAAAATCATAATATAGGCTTTCGCCTTTAAAAACCATTATACGAACCATTGTCGTTAAAAACATCATACAATACGTTTTATAACGTAGAATAAATTTAAATAAAAACCGTTATATGAATATGGTTATGAAAAACCAAAACACGAACATAATATCAATAGTAAGACCCCGTATTGCTAGTCAGGCAATATATCGTAATTTAGTGCGTATAGCAGTATTTCGTTATTTGGATTATTATAAGCCACATGACATTGTTACCTTACTACAACAAACAACGGGTAGCTAGCCCGAAACTCAATTTGCCCATCTAAATTAGAGTGTCGTCACAATAATGACGCTTGTGTAAATCTTCTCATACATAAATTCGCTTACCAATCAATGTGGCACGACGGGGATCAACCGTCAAGGCGCGAATTGGGGTGATCGTCCCCAAATAGTACTATTATATGCATAAGCGTCTACCAAATCCCGGTAGTTCACAATTCATGCTAATGGGACTTTTAGTGACATAACCTAACTTTAATAATCCATTTTATTTCATCTACCGGGTCATATAATCATTCATCGGGTCATACAATCATTCGGGTCCAAATCAACAAACAGACAATCGGGACAACTAGTGTCCTATTTTATAAAAACTAACATGTTATCTCCCTCGCGGGTTTATAAAACATTTCATAAAGCATTTAAAAGAGTGCGAGGCTATGAACTCACGTTGATGTGGGAAGGCGGGTTATCGGCAATTCGGATGTACGGTACATGCTTCGGTCACGGAAACCTATATAAATAATAATCGGTCTTAGTCTTTTGTCCAATGACTTTATCAAAATAACAAATATACATATGATGATTTTGTACATATGATGATGATCAAGTGGGTTTATATATTCTTATTTACTCATTTTAGTGTATATGTATTGGTAACTTTTTACTAGTTTACTAGTTTTACCTATTTACAATAAGCCTATTATAAGTTCATTAACTTGTATTAATCCATTTTATACTTGTATTATCAGTATTTATACTTTACATGTTGGGCCAAAATGGGTTAAGCCCAATAAGTAATTTTTATAAGTGTTTAACTTATTTAGTTAAATTATTAGTCCAATGTGCTAACTTAGCTCGTTAATGTCCGTATGTCATATAGTTCGGGTTTTATCGGTTTTTACTTGTATTAGGTACTTATATATCAGTATATGACTTTTAAAAACTTTACATTAGAGGGGTTTGATCGTCTAAGTTTTAATTGGCGAAAAACGTTAATTTTACGGTAATAGCCGAAAAAGTCGTAAAAATCATGTTTATAGTTTTTATAACTTATAAATCTTATTCAACTACCATTTTTATAAAGTTTCCTATTTATTTAACCTTATGCATATTTATATAGATGAAATTTATAAGTTAGTGGGTTTTAATTCACATTTTATACTATATTAGTTTGAGTGCTTATGTAATACTATTAAACATTAATTCTTCAAAATCTGAGTTTTAGTTTCATCTTCACCATTTTTATCATATCTTGAGTTATATAAGGAGATAGAAGCTCATTTTTGGATGGCATAAACTTCATATTATGTGCTACAAATAAGTTAGCTATAGCTACTGCTCATTCCATGTCTAACTATCCTTAACAGTCCCTACAAAACAGACTATTCAGATTGGCACACTAATCTTGTTTTGATCATATCTCACTCATTTTAATGATTCCATTGCATGGACAACTCTCACATGTGTATGACATCTAACACTTACTGTAAATGGATTCCACCATGCAATTTTATCAGTTTATAACTTGGTTACTTACTGTTTTTATACAGCCAAAAATTTAAGCAAGATTTTAGCCTTGTTTCTTATGGTTTTTCAACTTTTTAATCATATTTATCAACACTTGATCCCCACACAACATTTTTATCATCATATATTCATCATATACATATACAATAAGAAGGAAAATACATGATTACATAATCAAAATAACAAGAGGATGGGAAGAACAATCTTTATACCACCAAGATTATGTAGATTATGATCAAGACATGGATTTTGATCACACAACTTGTGATAAATCAATCACCAATCTTCAAGGCCACCAATACTTGTAATCTTCTTGTAGAAATTATCCCTTGGACATCACCAAATCTTCTCCTTGGATGTTAAAATCACCACCAATCAATATAGCTTTAAAAGGGCTTCATCATATGTAGAGATAACATAGGATTTGTGGTTAGATTTGATCAAAATGGGGTGTTTAAGGGTGAAGGTTGGACGGCAATGGTGGAAAGATGGGAGGATTTGTGTGAGATTTGCATGAAAATAATGAAGCTAGTGGTTTGGTTAGATGGTTTTGATGTGTGTTAGCTTACACATGAAGCTTCAAATGACAAGTGTTTGTAGTAGTTTGTTACAATTTGACACCTCAAAGGGTGTTGTGTCATAGTTTTGGCCGTCCATATAGTGGGGTGGGGCAAAACTTGTTTTGTCTCATCCCACTAATTTACGGGTATTCCTCGATTCTAGTTTCCTCGATTTGCGTGCCCTCGGGTCGTTTTACGAAAAATGTATTTATAAATTATGAATCAACGGCACAAAACGAATCTAATAGAAATTGTCTCATCAAAAACGGAGTTCGAAAACGTAAATACGTAATCCTAAGGTTTCCGGTTTAGTCGTAAAGGACGTTAAATTATAATCGTAAGTCCTAATCTCTTCTCGTAAATTTGTGAGTTTATGAACCAACACAAATTTAATATTCCGAAATAATATTCACGGATAAATTTATTTCCTGAAATATCGGACTGTCACCAAAACGGTGTATGTAAACGTAAGCACGTAACGTAGAATCCTCCGGTTTAGACGTTGTCGATGCTACTTCAAGACGTAAATCCAAATTTATTCCCAAAAATAAGTGAGTTCATAATATAAAATTAAAATAATGTTTTTAAATAATATTTGAGAATAAAATATAAACCATAAATTGACGGATTGGCACATATGGAGTGTTTATTATTTTGAAATATTGAATTATGATTTTGTTAATTAGTTTGGTTGAATTGATATTTGTCTTGATAACTTGTTGGTAAACCATAACCGGGTCTAAAGGTAGAAAGTATTCCTAGTTATGTTTTGTTCCAAATGCTAGCGCGCGTATGTGTTTGATATCTCATAACTGACATCTATGAATATGCATGTTAACTGGACTAATACAGATTTAATCTAGAGTATAGGTCGAAATGCTCTAAAGAACAAGTTGGCTAAATCGTATTCTCACAAATGGCTTTAACTACCGGTTTGTAATATTAATCATAGGTCGAGCGGTTCTTTATTCTAAAACGTGTCATGTGCAATTCCATGATATTACCCATTGACTTGGAATTCTATACTTATAATTTGTGTGTTATTGCTTAACTATCTACCTAATATTTCATACACTCTATTGAAATGAATCTACTAGTTCTAAACAAGTGCCTTTATTATTATTGTTATCTTCTTATTCCATTAGCTTAATCATCATCTCAAGTGTTACTAGTTGCTTACTTATTAACTGTTACTTACATGGTAATTTTGGGATTGACAACCATTTTTACCACTAGCGATACATTGTTACTTAGATTCTTTACAACTGAAAACACGCAAATCCCAGTGAATGACCTCGGCTTACCACAACAATCTAGCTACAAACGAAAGGGTCATACTAGCCCGTGTGTTCTTAGCTTATTCGGTAATCCTTGTATAAATTTAAAACTCGTGTCTCACAAAGAACGCATCAAAACTCGTCCTATTATATTTTGATAAATTAAGTGTTGGTTTCTACCATATTCATACCTCAAGGGTAATTCAATAAAAACTCCATTATAATTGACTTCGAATACAAAGTAAGCATCAAGGTTTTCGTTGTTCCTTTTACAAAGATTTGCATCCATAATTAACAAAGCAAAATATACAACTTACCAATCTATAATTAACATTGGAACTTAAAAAATAAAATTTGAAATACGTGTATTACTGATAAACCATGCATTAACATGGTTAAAAAGGAGTTGGGAAGATCAGTCATATCAAGCATCTTTTTGCTTGTACTTGTGTAATCTTGCAAGATCTTATCTAGTTGTATTTATGTAAAACCAGTATGTAAAACCAATGTTTATATATGCTAATAACAACTCATGGGATTTGTATGTGTTAATTTCTAAAGTTTATACTTAATTCTTACCTTGTATGGGCTTTCTTTACAATAAAATTAAATGGGCCTAAAAGCGTGTTACTTAATTTTCCCGCTTCAATATCATAGACCTGCATTGTATGTGAAATTATTCAACATATATACTTACTGTTACCATAAAAAAATGTATTTTAAGGTTCGTGAGAACAGAGCACCATGTTTCTGCATCTCATGTTAAATACAACTAACTTTACGTTCATGGTAAAACTGAATCATCTTTTCACGATATACAAGTGCAACGTTAACTAGATCATCAACATCTACTGGAAGCCCATATGCAAGTCGGTATAATAGTATAAAAACCCATACTCCACAATCTCCAAAGATACCAACCTGTTTAGGTAAATTGTTCGCTAGCCTGAAAGTGATGACATAATTGCTATGATCTATCGCATGATCCTCAAACACCCGTGCACTGTCTAGAACAACAGAAAGTGAGACATGTTAAACAATAAACAGCTATGTAAACAACAATTATATATTGTACATGGGTTGTAAATGATTTACAGTTTGTGTTACACATATATCGATAATTTACATATTCAATTTGGAGGGCCATTAACTTATTATAGTATGAGTACTCGAATGAAAAACATCAAATAAACATAATTCATTCATAACTTCATTAATGATACTACACAACATAGTGGAAGATGCAGAAAATAGAAGACGAAAACATAAGTAAAACACAACAGACAATATTTTTGGAACAAAAAACAACATTTGACAGAAGATGTAAGTGAGCACTAAAGAGTGACGACAAGATCTCTACTGGCGGCGAAGTTCTAATATGTATGACATCTGCTTCAACACATTTTTTTGTTTCTCGGTAACAAGAGTCATCATGTCCCTCCATTTTACTAGGTCATGCTCCTGAAGCTCCAAAATTAATTTGAATGACCCAGGCACAACATTATCAGGATACAACCTTTGTATCTTCATAAGTTGTTCCCTCCTTTGTTTACAACGAAGGGACAAGTATTAGCACATTAAAAATGTTTCTTTCACAGGTACCAGCTCACGGTTATTGTCAATCTCAAACAACTTAATCATAATGTCCTTAACATACATGGAGTTGGATAAAATCACTAAGTGATTAGTTGATACATTGTTTGAAAAGATTGTGAGAAGAAATTGTTATGTAAAATTTGTTGTGGTTTGGTATAAGTGACAATGTTGTACTTATAAGTGAAAGCAATAATATTATTTTACTATGAAAAGTGGTGTTGTATCCAACTTGTGTCTACTACTACTATAAAACTACAAAGTTAATTAATGTTGATTATAAGGGTTGAATAAAGCAAAACATTGTTTTGTTACAGCTAAGTTTGTAACTCTGTTTTTGCAACTATGAAAAAAAATTCAAGCCCCAATAACACCTTGGAAATGCATATTTTAACCAATTGAGTGTCATAATCAAGTAGTGCCTAGTTATAATTCTCGATGAATCCTACAAATCGAATTTGAATAGTTATTATTAAAAAATATTTTCATAATAACCAACCAAACTCCATAACTGATTAATAACCCAAATACCACATATTCAAACACACACAAAAATATTTTTATAATAACCACCCAAAATTCCAAACTCCATAAAAATATTTTCATAATAACCAACCAAACTTCCATTACACTCAACACAACAACCATGAAGAAATCAAAAATTTCAACAATGTATGACCTCACTGGCCTCACCATTGATTTTATGTTCAACATTCTTATGCATCTACCAGTTGCATCATTGTTACGATGCAAGGAGGTATGCAAAGAATGGTTGAGTATTGTATCAAAACCAAACTTTATAAAGAAGCATGCAGAATTATCAGAGTTTCGACATTTGTTTTGGAAAAAAATTAGACTCTCTACAGTACCATGTTTGATGGTTCTGTTAAAACAAATACTGTTAAAACAGTATCGACTAGTGTGCATCCAATGATTAGAGAGGATTATTTGTGATGCGTCGAGTCATGCAACAGTTTGGTATGTGTTGTGCAGGATTGAAGATTAACTATATATATCCTTGTACAAAAGATTTCTTAGGATTGATTCTGGTTTTATGGGTGAACACACATACCAGGTTGTTTATGGGTTTGGGTACAACACAATTGACAATTATAAATTTGTTGGAGTATCAAAGGTCAAGAATACATTTGTGATATTCTCGATGAATAGTGGAACATTGAAGCGCAATGGTGTATTCCCAAGGGTAACTTCGCAAACGGAGGATGGTGTTTATTTAGATGGCATTTTACACTGGTTAGATGATATGCCATATTCTAGAGAGGATTTTTACTTTTGATTTATATAACGAAACGTATGACGTTGTTTTTTGCCTGTGTTTGTTGAAGGGAACAAAATAATGGATTTGGGTTATTTACGTGAATGGTTTTGCGTTTTTTTGGTATACTTAGGTTTCCGATTCGACATTGCGAGCCGACTAATCCAAGGGCGGCTACCTTTTTGGGTAGCCCGGAGTCGTCGCAGGTGAATCTTCGTGGCCACCCACAAGTGTACACACCTAGTGAGGTTTAAACTCTTGACCTCTTGTTTGAGAGTCAAGGACCTTACCACTAGGCCACTTGGTGGTGGTTGAGTGGTTGTGCGTTGTAGCAAGCTATGTAATCACCCATCAGGCGGATGTGTAGGCCATGCTAGAGTATCAGAGGGAAGAAACGTTGACAAGTCTTTTTACAATCCCCTATCCTGATCCTCAGATTCATGAAAATGTGCCTATAAAGGATGCATGGTCTAGATATTGGAAACCAATGTGGCAGTTGGGGGATGGCAAGATAATCTTGCAACTTGGATACCATCTAGTTATGTATGATGAGGTGGATAACTCATTCTGGTTTATCGAGAACATAAATGCAACGGGGACCTATAGTGAGTCACTAGTTAAACCAGGTAGGACTATTAGTGTCTCTATTAGGACTTTGTGTTTGCTAATATTCATTGTGTTTCGGTTATATTATGTGTATCGTATGCTGTTATTGAAAAGGGTATTTGTGGGAGTAAGTACACGCATTAGATGATGCAGTTTTAATTATCGTGGCCAACATAATTATAAATGCACCACATGTACGTACTTGTGACCTTAATGCAACTTTCAATGCCTATTTTCCAAGTTATATGCACATGTTTTCTTTGATATTCTTGTTATGTGGTATCATGCATTGTAGTGTAATTCTATCTCCTTACTGTATACTTATGTCGTATTTTGTTTCCCGTAGTGTAAGGAGTATAGGTATAGGATACCCTGCATACGTTACAATCTTAGGAGTGCTAGGAAAATATGATGTTTCGTTTCGATTATGTTTGTACAGGTTTTGTGTATCTTAATATTTCGTATCGATTAGGAAAATTTACTGTTATCAGACACCTTATGTATTCAATAATAAAGTTGTTGTTGTAGTTTTATCAGACAACTTATCTATAATTAGCCATAGTGTTAACTATAAATATTGAAATGTAAATTCAGATGTGGCGTACCAGTAAACAATCCCTAACACGAACATACCAATCATTTGAGTCATAGTCATATGTGTCTCCAGTATCATAGAACATCACAACACCAGACAATGTATCGAATTGGGCAACACACCAATGGTGATCTGTTTCATTAATCGGTAGGAAAACGTATAGGAAATATGATTTTTTTCAATAAAATAGTATAATAAGCAAATTCGTACACAAGCGTATAAAAAACACATAGAAACGTATTACGTATAAATTATTACCTGATCAACACTCTCCATGGAATGTAATACTTTCTACCGTCGGCATAAAATATTGGTATGTTATTTTGTAGAAGTAAATAAACAAAGTAACAACTGGCCATTTCCTAGTTACAATTATGGGGTCTGACATGCCACATATAGTCCACCCACAAGTCAATGTGGTGAAATAAGTCATGTACACTTCCAGCTATCAAATTACACCAAATAATACACTGATACCTTATACGCCTAGTGATGAGACTTCAATTATACATAGTCTCATCGTTCTTTTCGGGCTCAAAATGTATAAAAATATCATAAAAACCGTACAAAAACCCTTGTATTTGTTTAATGCGTGATTGTAGGTACTGATATCGTGAAATCAATAAAAGATAACAAGAAAGAAGCAACACAGGAAACGAAGCTGCACAAAGAACCAGACCCGAGCAATGAAATTACAAGTTTGGTCCTTCAAGTTCGAAGATTTATCAAGATTGGTCCCTTAAGAATTGAAGACTTATCAATTTAGACCCTTATAAATCTCATTTATATAAGCTAGGTCCCTAAAGTTTCAAGAATTTTCATATTTAGCCCTTAAAGATTACAAGCATTGCAAGAAAGGCCCTTATATTCATGATATGGAAGTTTGGAGGGTCAAATTGTCAATTGCCCAAACTTGCTACAAAGAGAATAAACAAAATCCGCCATGGAAATTGTGCTAAGTTTTGAAAAGAAGAGAGGGGAGATTTGCCACATTCATAACCCATAACCCATCCTTTTACCCGAGCCCTATACCAAAACCCAAACTAAAGCCCAACTCCAATCCTAAGCCCACATCATACCCGAATCTACCCTAGTCCACTTACCACTCCACGTCACCACCCCTACTACCTTGTTTAATAAATAAAAATCTAACTATATTAATCTAATACCCCATTACCTGGTAAACAAATACCGTTACCATCAAATCCCACCTTCATCTCCCATAAACCCTAACCATTCTCAGAACCAATTAACCAAATTACCCCCTAAGAAACTAATTAGCCTTGGGCCTTTTGATTCCTACCCCAAAACAAGCACACCCACATGGCTATTTTGTTTACCAGCTTACCATAAGGCCACACACGAATGGTCCCATGCTCCCATATGAAGAAGAAAACAAAAGGTTGACAAAGCATCAACAAACATAAGGAGTTTCTTCCCCCCACAGACATCAAAAAACAGCTCAGATTGGTCTCTACATAGCTAGAATCTCAAAGGCAAACACATGGGTACTTTGACCCATTTTCAAATTCATGAACATCAAGGGTAATTTCAGATTTTTATGCATTAGGGTTTCATATTTCTTTGTAATCTAGAACATACTATAGACTAGTATAAATACATTCACATGTGAATGTATTTACCTTTGTTCCAGCAATTTTGTTTGTAACTTTTTTAATATTAATGAAAAAAATAAATTTTAAATTTGATGAGATATTGATGTGTTCCATTATTGTTTTCTATTATAATCATTTATTTATATGCAACTTAGTTTAAATTATCCAAAAAATCTTTTGTTAAAAAAAATCTGGCAAATTGTTTTGGAGATCCAAGTTTGAATAAGCTATATAAGCTTGAATGCCTGACAAGCTTAAAGCTTATAAGCTCATACAAACTTGTTACATTATTGTTGGTGACCATTTGATTTACATGTTTTCCAAAGTTAGGTGTTTTATCAAGATTTTCACAAAATCTTTGTTTCATTCTTTTTTATACTAACTGCTCATAAAAGCTCTTGTGCAACAGCCACTTGACACCTGGCCTAGTTCAAGGATTTTATGAGTTTGTTTTCTCTTCTTTGTGGTGGTTTTAAGAGGTATACAATACATAAACTATAGGGACTATAGTAGTCCCTATAGTTTGGACAGTTGTTGTCCTCCTTTACTCGTCACATTGCAACATCTACATAAGCCTTCCCTTGACTCAGAAATTTAGAGATGAAAAAGATCTTGGTGTGTCTTAGGCATGAACAAAGCCCAAGGTGGTAACTATTCTTTTCTTTTCTATTTCAAACCCCGTGGATTAGTCGGCCATGAGTCGGAAATCACGTTTACCAAAAAAAAAGAATTTGGTTGTTTTGAGTGCATATGCTTATGTGTGAGTGTTTCATCATTTATTTGATTGATTATTAAGTTAGGTGTGTGACTTTGTGGTCTTAGAGTAATTTTAGTTCAAATTTTAGTTAGTGTTTATGTCATTGCATAACCACGTGTTAACATGTTGCTTGTAGCATGCGGTTAATGTGGTATCTCAGCCACATTCCTATGTACTTCAACGTTTTTTGGTTAATATATTTACCGGAGAAACCCTTTACCAAAAAAAAAAAGTTTTGATAAATTTCCACTTTTAGTTTTTAAGGGGTGTATGGATCTGCGTCTTAATTAAGTGTTGGTGACAAACAGTGGGTTAAGAGTAGCCTAGGCACACTCAGTTAGGGTAACTTTAGTTGATTTTGGCTTTTGGTTGTTAGTTTGTAGTTTAAATTTTTAATGTACTTATTGCTTAAAAAACTGTCAAAACAGGCAGTAGGGTATTTAGGGGTTCAATCTTTTGTTTTGTAGGATGAAACTTGGTCCTAAGCTAGGTCTAGTGATAGTCTATGGGTGTATGATATAGGTGTTTAAATTGTATAGGTTTATTGCATTCTAGGAAAGCCTAAAGTTCACTTTTGTGCCAAGTAAACCAACAAAAATACCTTTTTCTATCTACTTGTTTCATACAATAGGGTTAAGGCTTAATTCTTTGCAATTGAGGCTTGAAATCTTGTTAGTACTTACTTAATAGGTTAATCTAGGGGTGAAATAGCTGGTATTTCCAATTAGGTAGCTTTTGGTAGCTTATATGAGCTTGTGAAACTCACTATTAGACAAAAATAGACCAGCAACATCATCTTCTGTAATAACTTTGGTCTTGACTGATTTTTGTGGATCTTGATGGCTTATTTGTGTTGTGGGTTATGTTATTTTTGTTTGTGTGACTTCCCACAATCCAACTGGTTGTGGGGGTGTCCTGTGTGCCCAAAAGAACCAAGCAACAAGGTCCGAACAGCTCAATCAAAGCCACAACAGGCCACGGTCTATTTTCTGTGACATTAAGCCTATCAGTGGGAACAAAGTTCCCACTGACAACACAAGTTAATTGCCACTGCTAGTGTAATTAGCTCAACAGCTTGTTTCTTGTCCTTTTTCAGGTTATTGTTTACTTTATTTTTCATTTTTTATTTTTCCCAAGTGGATTTAGGTAAAATAGAATTTTAGAAAAAGTTTTCAGATTTTTCCCATTATTATTTTATTTTTTATGATTATTTTAATATAAAAATAGTTTTTAGGCTTTAAAACTAGATTTAATTAGTGAAAAAATTTGGAAAAATATTTTTTAGTGTTTATTAAGTGTATTTGAGGTTTACAAGTTATAAAATCTTGGTTTGCGCTTTTTATTAATTTATTTGATTTTTAGGGTTTTAATTAGCATTTGAAAATTAAATATTAATTAATTTAAAAAGTTTCAACATTTTTTCTTGATTTGTAAACCCTAGATATATATTTAAGTTTAAATTAATTTTTTGAGAATTTTAGATAAACTTTTATTTTTTGTCGTATTTTACGATTTTACGTTTTTCGCGTCGTAGTCTAATTTTTAACGTAACTCGTCTTTTAATTTTCTCTCTTCTCACATCTAAAAACGAACTAATCCAAACTTGGTATTTTTAATATTGTTCTACACATATACACCTCATTCGATAGCGAACTGGCAATATCGAGTTTCGCGTTTTCCTAAACGTGAGGTTTAATACTTACCGCTTGTATTCTTGTTTTTCCTAAAACAAGAAGTACAAAAAGACTACAATCATTTTGATCGCTTCCGGGGAGGTGTTTATAGCGCCATTATGTTATCGTGTTTGTTTGAGTAGTTTGGCCTTCCATTTTTGGAAGCGTACATATCGTATAGACTCGTTTTGTTATTTTTCTATATTATAGTGTCCATAAAAATAACTCGTGTTAAATAGAAATTTATTAACACAAAATCGTTTTTCGTTTTTCAATTTTAGTTTTTCTTGTGACTAATATATTGTATTTACGTAGCACAATTAATAAACAATATTTATCCAAATAAGCGAGAAATCGCACCTTAATAGTGGGCGTTCTGATCATTATTAAGTGTATCAAATACAAACGAAAGTTAAAGATAAAATAGATAAATACTCTTAATTGGTTTAATCTTAATTGATACAAACTATAAGGTAGGTATAAGGCGGTTGTATTTCACGACCTAAGGAAAAAAGGCTCTTAAGTGCTCCGCGCCGCCTCGTTTTCTTCGCTCGCTTGTGTGTATTGATTTAGTGACGATTAATTAAGGGTTTGCCATTCAAGTATTATTAATCTATTTTTGTTAGTTTATATTATTGAACCTGATAGTTGTAATTTTTACACTTGTTTAGGAAAACAAGGTAATTAGGGTAAGTACACAAGTGATTTAGGAAAACCACGAGTTATGACCCAAAGTGGGGATCGTTCTCAAGGAGGCTAGTGTGTTGTGTAGAGAGATGATTAATTTTGTGATTATATGATTATGAGAAAAGAAAATAGAAATGAGATAAGAAGAGAATGACGGTTACGATGACGATTTAAACTAAGACGAAAAGGTCGTACACGTAAAACCGTAAAAGTACCAAAATTAAAAATTTACTCTAAAAATTCCTAGAAAATTGCAATAAATCCTAAATAATGTAATTAGAGTTTACAAAAAATCAAAAATCACCCAAACCTTTCATTTAATTAAATAATGATTTTTTAATGCTAATTAAAGCCTAAAAAATCAATCTAATTAACAAAAAGTCCAAAATGAGATTTTTTCAATTTTAAACCTCTAAAATTAGCTAACTTAATTTAAAACTATTTTTGAAAATTTTAAAATTAATAAAAACTATTTAAAAACAATTAAAAACTATTAAAACTTAAAATAATTATAAAAACTAATCTAAGGATAATAAAAATATTCTAAAAACTATAAAAATTCCTAACTTAATGTATTTAACCCAAGAAAAATATAAAAACTTGAAAAATCTAAATTTTAATTTTTAATAATAAAATAATATTAAAATAATATTAAAAATCCAAAATTTATAAAAAATTCTAAAAACTTGCAAACTAGCTTAATTTAACCTAAATAACACAGAAATGAAGTTGAAATTACAAAATACCCCTAATGGGCCTCCAAATGGGCCAAAAGTCCAAACAGTCCCCTTAATGGGCGGCGCAAATAGGCCCAATAAGCAAAATATTGTCCAATTAAGCCCAAAAGCTCCTATCTGACTCAAAATTTGATTCTGAACACAATTTTTCAAAGGCTCAAAAGCTGAAAATGAGAAATAAGCTGTCTTATATCAAACAGCTTATTCTTAATGGGCTTTTTGGCCCATTAAGCTATAAGCTGATGCCATAAGCTCAAATTAGACACACAAGCTTCTTTTGAGTTACTTAAGACTTTTATAAAAAGAAATTTGAAAAAAGTCCAAGGAATAAGCCTAAAAATGCAATAAGCAATCTACACAAAACGACAAAATAGTCATTTTTGAGTTCTAGGCCACCCCAAGAGCTGATTCAAGTTTCAAAAGCTTTTAAATGACTTAACTAAGCTTAATCAACAAAAATTTTTCAAATAAGTTCACTCAATAAGATGAAATAAGCAAATAAGCACTTCTTTAAAAGTCAACTTTATGAATTTCTAGCAAAAAGTCAAAGTCAACGTCTAATAAGCTCCAGTTCAAACAAATGGGTCAAATGATGAAGACTGATCACAAAAAATAAGTTGTTGCAGGTCTGGATAAGCCATTATGGCTTATCAATAAGCTAACTGAATAATTGCACTAACAGGGGCTAGTTTTGGGTGTTGATCAATGGAAACTTTTTCCACTGCTTGACTTGTTTGACTTTTTGTCTTTAGTGACTTTTTTGGAGATTCAAGTTTCACAAAGACATCCAAATGATCAGTGGATCATAAGGAGTCAATACAAACAAAGAAATCACAATCACTAACAGCCAATTAGTACAGTTAAATCAAAACATCACCAGATCTAGCACAAACATGAACAAATAAGCAGTTATGAACTTATAAGCTGTTTTAGCAAATTTCAGCCACCCAAATTTCACCAAAAGCATACACCAGCTATAATAAACTTAAATGAACAAGTCTAAACAAGTTTCATGCAATGATACAAAGCCTAAATCAAGATTCAAGCAAATGAAGGTTACTGATGAACACTAACACAAGCAGATTTTACTTTGCTGATGCAATTGACCAACAAGCCAAATTCAAACACTCAGATCTCTAAGATATGTTATGATAACTTTGACTTAACAGCTTATATCCCTAAACATGTATATACTCTAAGTATTCCCAAAATTTTAGGTCAAACTCAACAAGCTATAGCACAATCCTTAATTCAATGGTTTAAACCCAAAAACTTGCAGCAAATAACACTCAAACAAGTATATAGCAGATACAAAGCAATAACACAAACTTCTAACAACACAATATCAACTTATGATCTTAAACAAGTAATCCCAAACACCCTTTTAACTTTTCAAAATCAAATTTTCAAATCAAAAGTGTTATCCAAGACCACCCAAGCCCAAATAAGCACAATAACTGATGGGATATGTAGATTTAAGCAAGATTAGACCATAAAATCAGCAAGAACACAAGTCACACACAAAATCACCAAAAATCCAACTTTTTAACAGATTTTGGGTAAGATGATGTGTACCTCATGGATGTACATCCACACCCACGAATTTTGAGCTTTTGTGCTAGCAAGAACAAGCACAAGCTTCCACAATAAAGCCTGCTAAGATTCAACAAGGTTAAGAGCATAAATATCAAAACAGAAAGATGAAAAATTCTTGATTAATGCAACCTTAGTTCCCCACACTTGATTATCCCCAAGTTATAGGCTTCACCACACCTTGATAACTCAATATCAGGATGCTATGATCAGCTTTATAGCCCAAGAATTCCAAGGTTTGAACAAGACTTAGCAAAATATCAAGAAAAGTGGAAAATGTGCAAACTTTTGCACACTCCTTTTGAAAACAGGTTTAGGATTCAAGAACAATAAGCAAGCAACAATAATAAGCAGTAAACAAGGTTGGCACTTGAGTTTTCTTCACCAAAATCAAACATATTTCATTAATGAATATATGATTTACAGATTTGTGAACCAAGGAAAATTCAAGAGAAAACTGAAATGTAAATGGTCCTATGCCTTATAAAGGCTACAATGAACTAGTAAAGAGCTAAAAACCGTAACCCTAATTTCTGTGAAGTCCCCAAGTTGCCCTTGTGAAGTTTGAATATATGCTTGATCATGTGACAAGTTCTTAGCAGTTTGTTGTAGCTAGCATGTGAAAAGTGTATCCAAGGGTGTATATCAAGCTTAAAATGCAAGCTTCAATCTTGAACGTTGGATGAGGGCCACTGTTTTGGCGTCTTCTTCAAAGGGTGAAAAGTCGGGGGAAACATGTGACAATGTGGTGATGTGGCATAGGGTTTAAGGGTGGTTTTATGATTATTAGTCACTTAATCATAAATCTGGAAGAGATTAAGGTCTAATTTCAATTGTTAAGTAAATGCCCAATTTTTCATAAGAACACCAAGAACAGCCTGTATGATCTTTTTATGTTTTAAACATGGTGTTTAGCGCAAAATTAACAAACTAATATTAATTAGTTAATGTTCGGCTGAGTGGATTTGTGAGGTGGCAAAAAGGTGGGCTATGATTGGCTGAAATGTGGTAGTGGGGCACGTGTCACAAGGTGAGTGGTCTATGTATCTTTCCTTGTCTGCCCAAAACAACCCCCCATCTTCTATACTCCTTTCATTTGTAGATAAATACATGAAAACCGGATTCCCTTTGTTATGGAAGTTTTACTTTTCACACTTTTTCCCCAAATACTTTTCCAAAGTATTTTTAGGGGTATTTCTTGCCGTTTCTTGATTCTTGAAGGACTGATTTGGTATTTTCTTCAAGGATTATGGTCTTGACTTGTAAGATTGACATTTTGGAGGACTAAAAATGAAAAGTCTTCATTTTTGAGGGACCATTCTTGCCATGTCTTCAAAGCCAAGGGTCCTTTTGGTAATTTTGACGTTTTCAAAGGACCAAATTTGTAATTCTTGTAACTTTAAGTCCTTCATGGTATGTTTGAATTTGAGAAGGACTAATATTGACATTTTGGTTTTGTTGAGGGACTAAAATTGCCAATTCTTCAAAGTGGAGGGCCCTTTTTGCAATATTGACAAACTTTAGGGACCAAACTTCTAATTATGAGGATACAAGGGTATAAAGTGTCAATTCTTCAATTTTGGAGGACCCTTCTTCATAAATCTTCAAATCTTCAAGGGTTTTCTTGGAAAATTCTTCGTTAGGGCTTGGTTGAATGTGCGGCTTCGTTTCTCGTGTTCGTTTTTGTATGATTCTTGTGATCTTTTGTCATTTTCTCAATATCCGTACCTAAAATACACAAGCAACAAACACAAGCATATATTGGGCTATTTTGATGATATTTAATGCATTTAAAGCCCTTTATGGACGATGAGACTATGTATAAAAGCAGTCTCATCACTCCCCCATACTAAACCATTGTCGTGCCCTCACGCAATGCTAGAATTAAGTATCATAGCACCTCCAAAATTCATTTTTATTCACTTTATTGAATGATAAACTAGCTACACTACTACTATTACTACTTGCGTTTTAGACATAATGTATGATTTTCATCGCAAAATGGGACGTTTAGGTTCAAAGAATAAGAACACGTGAATGCTTCGTTAGAAATAATTTCATCGTCCTCGATTTTTCACTCAATTCCATGCCAAGCGTGCAACGAGATCATTGTCATTATAAGTTAGTAATGTTAACACTACTCATATGCCCTCATCACGTACTTATCCTCCCATTTTCCTAAGTTGTATGTCTTATATTTTATTTTGTCTTGAATGTTTCACGAGGATACATTGTTTGACTTATGCGATAATAGAGATTTAGGTCTAAAAATAGAGTCCTAACGGTGTAACCAAGACCATCAAATCAATAACCCCTCCTAGTATACAACGATGTTAAAAAATTAAGTCAACAAGGAGGATCGATAAACACGGTTTTATAACGGTTTTGAACATGAGACTTATTACCAAGACTTTTATACGCCCCCTAACGGAAGGGCCTTATTATAATAGGTTTACCTCCATCTTTTATTCAACTTCGCCATGAAGCTTTTATTATGACTTCGGTCTTTCCTTGCCTTTTATTATCCACCTCATCGGTGGTTTTATTAGACAAAGACGTATATCCTCACGCTAAGGCGAATTTTGGATCTTTAAAGCTTCAAAGATTAAGGCTTGATTCACTTTCAATTTTGCATAGATTTTTTGGCCTTGTGGGCTTCAAATTGTTTGCTTGATTTAGGTGAGCACTTGAAATCTTATTATTGGGTGAAGCTTTTGATTATTTGGGTGTGAATACTTCAAAACCGTGACGCTGGCGATACCTTAATGTCTTCCCAATTTAATTACACGGAAGCTACTAGAAAAGACTAGAAACCCAACAATCAAGACTAAATCGCTAAGTCAATATTTATTAAGCAAAAAATATTTACAAGCGAAGGGAGAATAAGCAAACAACGAGAACACATGAGTTTTTGAAAGAATACGAGTACTCTACGTTTAGCATAGTAACTTATAATTAACCCTATCATTTCTCGTCCTCATTTAAGAGACTTAGCCTAATGTGAAGTTAAGGAATCAAAGCTAAGTGCTCAACACACACGGTCGAGTCAAAAATTACTCTTGTTCTCGCCATCAGAAAACCTACATTCGTGTCTTCAAACACTTATAAAACATGAGAAAAATTTTAAAATTTGGCCATTTTTAGCCTTATTTTGCAACAAAACGATAAACAAAAAGATAAACTTTCGAAAGCGTGAAGGTTTGGCAACGCAAGTATCTATTCACCCCTATACTGAAGTTAAACATTGTCCTCAATTTTTGAGTCTAGGGATGCAAACACCCCCATACTAGAGACGTAGTCGAATGCCTAATCTAGCATGGAAAGGGTGTAACCGTTAAATTTAAAGCCGTTTATGAAGTGTGCTATAAACCTAAGGTTAGAACATCAAAGGATATATCATGGATATTGAGAAAGTCTTCAAAGCAAACAATCGAGTGCTCCCATAAAACGAACACGAGAGGCTCCAATCGTGAAGATAATGATCATCTAAAAACCATAATTCACAAACAACCACGGAACAAAGGTTGGAAGTGCACAAATCCCCACACGTTACTACATTAGAAAGCGATAATATATACATAGGATAAGCATGGGACTCCCCCACGAGGCACCTCGTTTTTTATTACCGGTTCATGAGCTCGACTCGATCCCCACAATACTAATTATCATTGGGGAAGGTGATTTGGTCGAGGTAGTTCAAGGATGGAACTTCCCCACCAAAGTAGTGCTTCAACCTATGTCCATTCACCTTGAAATTGGGGCCATCATTTTGAGCTAGCTCGATGGTCCCATATGGAAAAACTTGAGTCACGGTGAATGGACCAGACCAACGGGATTTCAACTTACCGGAAAAGATTTTCAAACGAGAATTAAAAAGCAAAACTTGATCCCCAATGTTAAAAACCCGGTTTTTAATTTTAGAATCATGCAACTTTTTAGTCTTTTCTTTATAAATTAATGAATTTTCATAAGTAATATCCCTTAATTCATCTAGTTCATTTAATTGCATTTTCTGGTGTTTTCTCGCGGTCTCCATGTCATCATTACAATGCTTTAGGGCCCACTAAGCCTTGTGTTCGAGTTCAATTGGCAAGTGACAATTCTTCCCTTACACTAGCTTATAAGGAGTGCACCCAATGGGCGTCTTATGAGCGGTCCTAAAAGCCCATAAAGCATCGTCTAACTTATCCGACGAAGATTTTCGATTTTCCCCAATGGATCTCTCCAATATCCTTTTCAACGCTCGGTTTGAAACCTCTACTTGCCCACTCGTTTGTGGGTGATAATCTGTAGAAAGCCGATGTGTAACCCCATATTTCCTTAGGACCCTTTCGAATTGGTCATTACAAAAATGGGTTCCACGATCGCTTATGATCGCACGAGAGGTTCTAAACCGAGAAAACAAGCTTTTCAAAAACTTGACTACCACACGAGCATCATTGGTGGGCAAAGCCTTAGCTTCCACCCACTTAGATAGGTAGTCAACCGCGACAAGGATGTACTTATTACCACGAGATGATGGGAACAGCCCCATAAAGTAGATGCCCCAAACGTCAAAGATCTCACACACTTGGATGATATTTTGTGGCATTTCATCTTTTTGTGAGGCTTTTCCTTGTCGTTGGCATGAGTCACACGACTTCACAAGCTCATGTGCATCTCGGTAAATAGTAGGCCAAAAGAAACCGGCATCAAAGACCTTCTTAGCCGTGAGATTAGCACCATGGTGACCACCCGTGGGTCCCTCGTGACAAGCTCTAAGGATGTTAGAATCTTCGGTACCAATAACACAACGTCGAATAATTTGATCCGCACAAGTTCGAAACAAGTAAGGGTCGTTCCAAAAGTAGAACTTGACGTCACGAAAGAATTTCCATTTTTCTTGAGTCGTCATACCCTTGATGATGAAGTTTCCCGCATGGTAATTTGTGATGTCCGAAAACCATGGGGTGGAAGAATCAAGCTTAGAATTCACTACACCAAGTGTCTCGAGCGGAAATGTTTCGGTAATTTCCTTGGGCTCGTAAACACTTTGGTGAGGATCTTCCAAACGAGAAAGATGATCGGCCGCTAGATTCTCGGCTCCTTTTTTGTCAACAATTTTGTGGTCAAATTCTTGAAGGAGGAGAATCCAACGAATTAATCTCAGCTTTGCGTCTTGTTTAGCCATAAGATACTTAATAGCTGAATGATCCGTATACACTATGCATTTCGCCAAGACGAGAGAAGGTCGGAATTTCTCAAATGCATACACCACGGCAAGGAACTCCTTCTCCGTTGTAGTGTATTTTAGTTGAGCCTCGGTCATCGTCTTGCTAGCATAGCGAATAGGCAAGAAGTGCTTTTCATGACGTTGCCGCAATACGACCCCAATAGCGTAGTCACTAGCATCACACATGAGCTAAAATGGGAGGTTCCAATTAGGAGCAACAAGAATGGGAGCTTCGGTAAGTTTCTTCTTAAGGATTTCAAAGGCTCGTACACAATCTTCGTCAAAGACAAAACGTGCCTCTTTTTCAAGGAGATGTGTAATAGGTCGAGAGATCTTTGAAAAATCCTTGGTGAATCGACGATAAAAGCCCGCGTGGCCTAGGAAACTCCTAACTCCCTTAACGGTTTTAGGATGCGGTAATTTGGCGATGACGTCTATCTTAGATTGATCTACCTCAATCCCCGCTTTCGAAACCTTGTGACCTAAGACGATTCCACTTTTAACCATAAAATGACACTTTTCCCAATTAAGCACAAGGTTGGTTTCCTCACAACGCTTCAACATTCTCTCAAGATTCGACAAACACGAAGTGAACGAATTACCAAACACGGAAAAGTCATCCATGAAGACTTCCATCGTCTTCTCGATCATGTCATGAAAATAGCCATCATGCACCTTTGAAAGGTTCCCGGTGCATTGCAAAGTCCGAATGGCCTTCTATGATAGGCAAACGTTCCATATGGACACGTAAACGTAGTTTTTTCTTGATCACGAGGATCGATGGGGATTTGGAAGTAACCGGAAAAACCATCTAAAAAGCAATAGAAATCGTTTCCCGCAAGACGCTCCAACATTTGGTCGATGAAGGGAAAGGGAAAATGGTCTTTTCGAGTGGCTTCATTCAACTTACGATAGTCAATGCACACTCTCCATCTGGTCACGAGTCTAGTGGGAATTAACTCGTTGGAATCGTTTGGCACAACGGTCATTCCTCCCTTCTTAGGGACACAATGAATAGGACTCACCCAAGGGCTATCGGAAATAGGGTAAATCATTCCCGCATCAAGGAGTTTTAGGACTTCCTTTTTGATGACGTCGTGAAGTTTGGGGTTCACCCTCCTTTGACATTGGATTACGGGCTTGTAATCCTCCTCCATTAAGATTTTGTGGGTATAAAATTTGGGATCGATCCCTTTAATGTCGGATAACTTTCACGCAATTTCCCCTTTATGACCCTTTAGAACATCGACAAGTGCGATTTTTTCATCATCCGAAAGTTCTTTCGCAATAATAACCGAAAACTTGTCGCCCTCCTCCAAATAGGCATATTCGAGATGAGGAGGTAAATATTTCAACTCGAGGATAGGTGGTTCCTCAATTGAAGATTTGGGCTCGATACTCATAACCTCCTCGGGTGGAGGAAATGGGAAATCGTTAAGAAAATCCTTGATAATCGAGAAGTCCTCATCATTGTCGAGGTCTTCGTTACAAGTACGTGGAACACCGAATTCTTCCAACGTAAAACCACCACCTTCAAATGGAGTGAAGGTTGGTGTCGAATTATCAAGAATGGGATCTAACATAGTGGGATTGCCATTATTTTCATCATCACCAAAACCTAGAACTTCTTGTGAAAATTCCTCGCAAACAACGTCGATCATATCAACGAGGTTTATGGTTGCAACGGAATAAACATGAGAAATTTGAGAGTTTTGAGTTGCGTTTATAACAAGTTCCTCGTCGTTGAAACGTAAGGTGATCTTTCTAGCATGAACATCGATCAAAGCCATAGACGTATCTAAAAACGAACGACCTAAAATGAGAGGAACTTGAGGATCCGTGGGAATATCGACAACGATAAAGTCTACCGGATAATAGAACTTTCCCACTTTCACAAAAACGTCTTCCGCCAATCCACATGCAGGAATCGTGGAATGATCGGCCAACTCGATAGACATTAGTGAAGGAGTAAGATTAGGAAGATTGAGCGACTTGAAGATTGCAAGTGGCATCAAGTTAATGCTAGCACCAAGATCGGCCAAGGCATAGCATTCTTCCATATCTTGGATTGCACAAGGGATCAAGAATTTACCGGGATCACCGACTTTTTGAGGTATGCGATTAAGATAAACCGATGAACAACTAGACAATTGATGCAATTTCTCCTTGTTGTTCAACATACTCTTAAAGTTAGCGTCAAATCGAGGCATCATGACCAAAGCATCGGCGAAACTCACATTAAAGTGAAAATCACGAAACATTTTCATAAAAAGCTTAAATTGGTAATTGTCTCGCTCTTGACGTTTCTCCTTTCTAAGTCTCGATGGATAGGGCAAAGGTGGTGTGGGTTGAGGCATAGGCATAGCCTTTGGAATCTCGGGTTCCAATGTGGGTAATGGGTCAACCGTAGGTGTGGCATGAGCGGTACTTCGTGGGATTTGGACGTGCTCCTTTTTGACCACCACCTCGGGTTCTTCCTCAATTGCATCCTCCGGAGGAGCAATTGGTTGAGGAGTCGGTTCCTTATGTGTCTTACCACTACGTGTGGTAATCACTTTCATCTCACCCTTAGGGTTTGATACGGTTTTCCTAGGAAGACTACTCGAAGACAGTTTGCACATAATTGCCTCAAACATATATGAAATTTTGTCCTCAAACATGGATTGCCTCTTCTCGGCCTTAATCATTTCTTGCTTAATTTCATGTTGCCCTTGTTCCATTTTTTGTTGGTTTTGTTTTAACCTAGTTACATTTCCTTCCATTTTGTTTGTATGGATTTTAAGCTCATTTTCTAACTCATTTTTCAACTCTTTCTTCAAGTCGTTCTTAAACTCGGATTTTAGGCTAATGATTTCTCTTTGAGTGTTGTCAAACCTAGCATCGTTCCCATTAGCGTATTCAACAAATTCATTTGGAAGATCTTTCAAATTTGCAAACTCTTGTTGTTGTTTTGAAAATCACTTTGATTTTTGTTTGAAACTTGATTATTAGCCCCTTGATTACCATAGTTTCCCTTGTTGTAATTGTTTTTGAAACAAACTTGATTGTTTCGATAGTTGTTGTTAGCATTTTGATTTGAACCAAAACCCGGTGGAGTCAATTGATTAGAGCGGGTAACTTGACCGTTTTGGTTGTAAGTTCCCGTGGTCGCGTAGGCACTCGAAGTGTTACCACCGTTGGTAATGCACTCGGAGAAATCATGACCTCCACCACAATACATACATGAAACCTCAACCGCTTTAGCCGTAGCGGTAGCACTTGGTTCTCCAACTTTGAATTCAATTAGAATACCTTTAAGCTTATCAAAGATTTTGTTTTCCAAGTTCGCCTCAATTTGGCAAGTATCGATGGTATTAGACAAAGAAGGTGAAGCCAAAGACGAAGCCTTACAAACACTAGACGTGCTACGAGGACTATACACCTTAGATCTATTCTCAATTATCACCAAAGCTTCCTCAACCGTTTTACACAAAAAATTACCACCCACGGCGGCATTTAGATAATCCCTTTCATGATCATTAAGTCCATTGTAAAACGTGTCAATTTGATGCAAGTCGGAAAAACCGTGATGAGGACACTCATGTAACATTTCCTAAAATCTATTCCAAGCCGTTGAAAAACTTTCATTAAATTCTTGTGAAAATTTTGAAATCTTGGTTTTCAAATGCGTAGTCTTAGAGGGCGGAAAAAATTGGTTCACAAACTTTGAAACGAGATCCTTCCACATCAATATAGAATTGGGTGGCTCTTTCTCTAACCAAATTTTAGCGGGCCCCGCTAAGGAATACGAAAAAAGCATCATCTTAATCGAGTCATTAGCAACATCCTTAAATTTTCAAGTGGCAGTAAGACGATTGAATTGGCGGATATGGTTGTGCGGGTTGTCCTTTTCATCACCACGGAAATTGTTGTTTTGGATCATTGACAACAAACCCGTTTTTACATCAAAATTCTCCGCAAGGATAGCGGGTGATAGGTGTGTAAACACCCATCTTTTCTACCACTTAATTACAATAATAACCGGACCAAAACGTGTATTTTATGTCTTTTATGTCGGAATTATGCGTGGTTTGTGTTTTTGTTGTGATTTAGGACGAAAAGGAGAAAAGCGGAGAAAACACGGGAATTCACGGGCATTTACGGACTTTTATTGAAGAAAAGGATGAAAGACGAAGTCAAGAAGTCAAAAGTGGATAAAGAACGGAAGTCCAAGACCAATTCTGAAGATTTATCGAAGAAAAAGTCAAAAGACGAAAGTTTACTTAAAGCCGAGGAACTCAAGTCTTATTTATCGAAGAATTAAAAGACGAGTCCAAAGAAATCCCGAGCCAAAAGTCATCACATTCCAAGATTAACAAAAAGATTAAGAAGGAAGGACTTGATGGCGCAATTAAGAAGAAAGGAAGGAGAGGAGGAAGCTTCCTCTAACCACCCCTTAATCACCTATAAATACCCACCATTTCATTTCATTTACTCTTGTTGGCTAGATTGACAAACTAGTTCTTCCACCTTTCATTTATGCACTTTTATTTACTTGTCATTTTTAATTACATGTTTTGCACCTTTAATTACCTTTTAATTCCAAGTAAGTTTTTAATTTGTGTTCTTTAAATTCTTGTCTTTACCTTTCTTTATCATTTGATCAAGTTCTTTTTATCAATCTCATTCTACCTTTCTCTCTTTTTGTTTCGGCTTGAATTTCGGATTAAGAAAGTTTTGCTTAATCCATTTGCTTATTTTGATTAAAGTTTCGTCCTTTTTAATTCCACATACAAAATAAGCCACGAGATTGACAACCTTTTGTGCTTATTTGGTATTTTGTTTAAGTGTTTTAAAAGTTTTCTTTAAAGTTCCGATTTTTAAGCTTGAATTCCATTTATATTTCGTCATTTAAAATTTTAAAAGCTTTTAACTTTCTAGCTTATTGTTTCGTTTTAATTTCATTTCATTTAAGTTTTTGGTAACTGCTTATTGGATTAGCTTATTTAGTTCTTGTGCTTGTCACGAATTTGGTACTCCATCGGAAAGCTAGGGTTTTCCACATTGCGACGGTTGCAACTCCACATTCCGATAGTGACAGTGTTGGGACAAAGGGTTTTGCATTCCGATCCGGGATTGCGATAGGTGGAACTTTTCCTCATTCCGATCTGGGGATTGCGATCGCATATTGCGATCGCTCTTTCCGACGGCTCTTGAGGCTTGTTAAGTCGAAGTGCTGCCCAATTTTCCGTAGCCTCATTCCGATAGGTACATTCCGATAGGCACATTCCGACAGGTTACATCTTGGTATTCCGATAGCATACATTTCGATCTGGGCTACATTGCGATCTGAGGTTGTTAGGTTATTCCGATCTGAAAAGGTGACATATTCCGATCTGGGTTTCTTCAACATTCCGATAGGTGGTGTGTTCATTCCGATGGTAGGTTGATCGGAATATATTCCGATCTGGTTTAACTTTTATGTTTTGTCTTGTTTAATTTTTAGTTTATGTTTTAATATTTGTCTAATTTTAATTTTCCGTCACGCTTTTATTTTTAGTCATTTAATTATTTTGCTTTTTCAAGTTTTTAAATATTGCACACTTTTGTTTAATTAGATTTAGATTTATATACTTGCTCTTTACTTTAACGACATTTACTTTTAAGTCTTTGCACATTTAAATTTAAAAACAACCAAAATTATTTGTTTCCACCAAAATAAAACTGAGTCACATAGAAAACCTAGATCAATTCGATTAGACCAACACAACGAACTTAAATCATAATCTTTCTTACTAGGCAAAAGATTGAGTTATTAAATGACGCCGCTGCCGGCTCTTTTCGTTAAAGATCAACAGTTTTTTGTGCTAGACACGTTGCTTTTTGGGATCCGTTCACTTGTGAACGCTAATTTTCTTGCCTAAAAAATTCAAAAATCATAAAAATTAAAAATTCATAAAAACCATAAAAATTAAAAATTTCAAAAATACAAAAAGATTTTATTTTTATTGTGTATATATATTGTATTTGTGTTTGGTTTTGTTTTCTTTTGCATTTTCAGGTGTATGCGTACTAGATCTTCTAATTATCAAGAGCCCGAGCCTCAAGAAGATTTAGATATGGCAGGTGTTAACAACAATAATCAACCACCGCACCTCAATAATAATAATAACAACAATGCTCTTCCACAGCCCGATCTTCGGACCATGGAAGAACTTTGTCAACCAACGATGTTTGGACGAGGAGGACCGATTGCGCCGATGCAAATCAACGCTCCTGAGTTTTCGTTGAAGCACCACATGATTCAGCAAGTACAAACAAACCCATTTAGAGGATTGCCTGATGATGATGCCAACAAACACCTCGACAAGTTCATTACAATCACCCAGAGCATGAAGTTGGCTGGTGCCACTATGGATGAGCTTCGCCTACAACTCTTTCCACACACTCTATTACATCATGCCGAGAAATGGTTTGATCGTCTCCCGAAGAATTCTATTCACACTTGGGATGACATGACTCAACGCTTTCTTTCGCGCTACTTTCCACCATCCATGGTCACAAGCCTTCGCAATCAGATCAGCGGTTTCATGCAAGACCCTGATGAATCTCTTTTCGACGCTTGGGAGAGATATAATGTCTTGATCGATCGATGTCCAAACCACAACATGCTTCCGGTCACCTTGATCGATACTTTCTACAACGGATTGACTTTTCGAGATCGTGATACGATTAATGCAGCCGCCGGTGGCACATTCATGAAAAGGAGACCCGAGGAGTGTAGAGAGTTAATTGAGAACATGACTACTCACCACAAGAACTGGGATTCCTCTGCATCTTCTAGGAACAACCCGAGAGTCAATGTTTCCTCAACCTCAGCAAACCCTGAGATGACCGAACTCACCCGCATGATGACTGAAATGAGCAAAAGTATTACGCTTCTCGCTTCAAATCAACAACAACAACAAGTTAAAGCGGTTGCTAATCCTTGTGAAACATGTGGCGGTCCTCACTCATACACCGATTGTCCTTCTACACAAGGAAATCCGGAAAATGTGTATGCAGCTTATGGTAATTATTCGCCGGAAAATTACCAAGCTCGACCTCAAGGGGATAGAAATCTGCTGAGCTACCGTTCCAACAACTACCTTTCACCCGGTTTTTCTCCTCAAAACCAAAACCCCGCCAACAACTACACTAGAAGCAACCAAATCCCACCAAGAGCTTCTAATCCTTATCACCCGCCCGCCCAACAAACCCCACCCATTAATCCCGATGTTGAGGCCATCATGAGAACCCAAGGTGAGCAAATCAAGAACTTGCAGAGCCAAATTATCAATCTTAAAGGTGATATCACAAAGCAAGGAAATGAGATAAGATCCGAGCTTCGAAATGATATTCAATCCTCCTTCAGCAATCAAACCAATGATTTGAAGAATATGCTTGCTAGTTTCTTGCCAGCCGCTCAACCTTCTACTTCAAGTTCTCTACCTTCAAACACCGTCACCAATCCACGAGCCAATGTGAGTGCTATTACTACTCGTAGTGGAGTCACCATCGTAGGACCACCAATCCCACCCCCATCATCTACACCTCCTCCAACACCATGTATCCCTACTCCTCCTACACCTAGTATTAGTGCACCATTACCGTCTCCGCCTCGACGTGATGAAGTTCCTACCAATGACCCCTCAACATCTCAACCGTTACCTACCACACAAGCACCCTCCCTACCCAAACCTAATATCCCTTATCCCTCTCGCTTGGGCAAGAACAAAATGCTAAACAAGGAGGACGCTCAAGTGACTAGCTATATCAAGATGATTTCTCAAATGAATTTCAACATTAGCTTTCTTGAAGCACTTGTCCACATGCCCAAATTTGTTAAAGCATTTAAGGAATTGCTTAATAAGAAGGAGAAGCTGATTGAACTCGCCAACACACGATTAAATGAAAACTGCTCTGCAGTTATTCTTAAAGAACTTCCGGAAAAGCTTGGAGATCCCGGTCGTTTTGTGTTGCCTTGCGTGTTCAACAAAACTGAAGAATTTACTGCCCTTGCTGATCTCGGGGCTAGTATCAATCTTATGCCATTGAGTGTTTGGAAAACACTATCATTACCCGACCTCACTCCAACAAAGATGACTCTTGAACTTGCAAATCGCACTCTCGCTTACCCTGTTGGTATAGCCGAAGATGTGTTCATTAAAGTTGGCACATTTACTTTCCCGGTCGATTTTGTCGTAGTTGATTATGAAATGGACCCTCGTATTCCTTTAATACTTGGTCGGCCATTCTTGAGAACCGGACGTGCTTTAGTAGATGTGGCCGAAGGTGAGTTAATCTTACGAGTCGGGGATGATGCAAAAGTTTTCAAAATGGGGAAGCTTACTCGTTTAACTTTTGGAGGCCGAGAATCAGTGAATATGATTAATGTGCTCGATGACTTTACCGTCTATGACAATCCTCTATTCGATTCTTACATCGATAATCCACTCTTTGACGATGATGTGGATGATTCTCGCTCCACTTTGGACGCTTCTCCCATTTTTGATTCTCCACCGGTCTTTGATGCTTATGAAGATGATAATTCTAGCTCAGATTCGGATGATTTTGATTGTACTTCTGAGTATCCCGAGCTGCCTACATATGATGATTTTGATGAGGCCGATACTCTATCGAGCGATTCTTCACATGATGAAGATCCTCCGCCATCACTCGATCCTACTTTGGACGATTACTCATTCGAGGAAGATTTCTCTGAATTTCTTAACACATACTTCCCTCATGAGAGTGATGCACCTCCTTTGGACTTTGAAGATTATCGTCTTGATCCTACTTTGGATTTGAAGAGCATTTTGTCCAAGGAGAAGAAACCGGTTGACACCGAAATCCGTTGCACTTATGATTTGACACCTCTTTGTCCCACTTGTGAGGACGAGGTTGTGCTTCTTTGCGGATCTTCTTCACACTCGGCTGAGCCGGAGTGCTATTTTCCCCTGAAGGAAAAGGTGTTCGATCCCGGTATTGAAATCTTTAAGCCATCTCAGTATCCACCTGATGAAATAAAAGGAAAAATCTTTGGAAATTTGGAAGACATGCTTGCACCGCTTCATACTTGCTTCTACTGTGCTCCATCACTGCTTAAGGGAACCCTGCCATTTCTCTTTTGGCTTGCCTTGTTCACCTTAAGCTCTTGCTTATTGATGGATGAAAACTATGTCTTTGATCCTGGTGGATTTGTTTCATGCTACTTCCGTTGATGATCAAGGCCGAGTCAGGCTCACGACTCGGTTAACAAAAACCAAGCGCTTCTTGGGAGGCAACCCATGTATCTATCTTTCCGCTTTCTTTACCATAAGTGTAGGGGGGACCCTTTGGATTGCTATTTCCTTTCCTCACTTCTTAATCAGGGATTCGAGCTTCAATGATCCACTCTTGATGATTCTTGACGACCCGTGATTCCGTGTTCTACTTCTTCCCGGTTCTATCCTAAACTCTTTTCGATTCACTATTTTTATATTTTCTCAATATTAAAATAGGAATCTCTTTAGTTGTCTTTTCCTTAGCGAGATTTAAACAACGTGCACAATGTCCTAAGTGTAGGGGAGTTTACTCCCACATGCTTAAACATTGAGGACAATGTTTATCTTAAGTGTAGGGGGGACTTCTATCGAAGTTAAGTGGTCTTTTCCTTGTATTTGTCCTCATTTTAACCGGAAATCAATTTTTCGACATTTTTCAAAATTTTTGATCTATTTTGGCCTATTAGTTTTTCCCTTTTGTATAGTTATTTTCTTTCTTTGCTAGAATAAATGTTTAATAAGTGGTTTTAATTTTCAAACGTTGTGAATCTTTTGACTCAATCCGAGTTTACTCTAGCTAGTATCCTTAACGTGTTTAAGTCAAGTTTTGCTAGGCTTTTATATAGGGAGCTATAAAACGCGAAAGTCTTAACTTTCACGAGTTAAGAACAAGAACTTTTCGCAAGTTCCTATAATTGATCCTAGAGAGTCGTTTATCAAGGGAACTTTAGGATGCGATTTCTAAACTTGAAAGAGTCTAAGAATTTGCAAGATCCTATAGGCGACTCGAAAACCCAAAACTTTGATTTAATAGGCTAAGCATCCACGAGTCTCATTACTTGAGATTTTGAACTGTGGAGAACGAGAGATGATAGAGCAAATTATAAGTTCGGTATTCTTTCGTGAATTTATGTGAGTTAATTATAAGCCTATTCTCCCATCGCTTGTTAATAATTTATCTGCTAATAAATAAGGTTGTACGATTTGAAAAGTTACTTAGCTTCTAGCCCCAGATCGTTTAAAAGTTGCTCGGTATGGATTAGAGTTCATAGCCAAGGCATAACTTATTGAAGCGGGACGCGAAGATTGGCGAGTCCGAAAAGGCCCTAACAAGGCATGAGGGCTATGTTTTGTTGCTAAAAATCCAAAGTGATGTGAAGAATCATTTATCGAAAATCAATATGAAGGATCGAGACACACGACGTAAAGCAAAAACTCCCCAAAAGTCATGGAGAAGTGTATCCGAAAAGACCCTAACAAGGTATGAGGATAAATAGATCCAAGTCATAAAAGGAGGCGGATCGTTGTATATCAAAGTCCAAAATAAAGATTGGAGAAAAATGAAGAAGTCGTGGTCCAAGTATGAATCTCTCAAAGCTTCAAGTGAAGAAATTCCTATATGAAGAGAAGACCATAATTTCATGAACGTCTCTCAAGGTTTGAAGTATGAAGTCGCTGCCAAATATCGGTCCGAGAAAGGTCTCAAATCGCGAAGCGAGTTATGCCAAGATATGAACTTTATGAGGTCCCGAGAAGCAGTTTTAAAAGATTTGGTCCTTTAGCTAACTATTGATTAAATCGTGCACTTTATTTTCAGACTAAATAATTATCTAAATAAGTCGATCAATGCATCCTCGTGATCATTCAAGACAAATAATAAAATATAAGAGATACCCATAGGAATAAGGGAGTCTAAGTAAATAATTGGCCCACATGAGTTCGTGTTAGTCTACTAACTTATAATAACAATGATCTCGTTTTTAAGCTTGGTTTGGAGAAAGTGAAAAGTTGAGGATGATGATTATTCATGACATTTCCAAAACCCAAGGTATGCTTTTGATTTCTTTATTTTGAATAATTATAATTTCCTATCTCTTTAAATAAAGGCCAACGTGGATTAATTTTGATGAAAAATGTAAACGTGCTTTGTAACTAATGCATTGCATGAGGACATTGCAATGGTCAAGTGTAGGGGATTTGATAGGTGTGTAAACACCCATCTTTTCTACCACTTAATTACAATAATAACCGGACCAAAACGTGTATTTTATGTCTTTTATGTCGGAATTATGCGTGGTTTGTGTTTTTGTTGTGATTTAGGACGAAAAGGAGAAAAGCGGAGAAAACACGGGAATTCACGGGCATTTACGGACTTTTATTGAAGAAAAGGATGAAAGACGAAGTCAAGAAGTCAAAAGTGGATAAAGAACGGAAGTCCAAGACCAATTCTGAAGATTTATCGAAGAAAAAGTCAAAAGACGAAAGTTTACTTAAAGCCGAGGAACTCAAGTCTTATTTATCGAAGAATTAAAAGACGAGTCCAAAGAAATCCCGAGCCAAAAGTCATCACATTCCAAGATTAACAAAAAGATTAAGAAGGAAGGACTTGATGGCGCAATTAAGAAGAAAGGAAGGAGAGGAGGAAGCTTCCTCTAACCACCCCTTAATCACCTATAAATACCCACCATTTCATTTCATTTACTCTTGTTGGCTAGATTGACAAACTAGTTCTTCCACCTTTCATTTATGCACTTTTATTTACTTGTCATTTTTAATTACATGTTTTGCACCTTTAATTACCTTTTAATTCCAAGTAAGTTTTTAATTTGTGTTCTTTAAATTCTTGTCTTTACCTTTCTTTATCATTTGATCAAGTTCTTTTTATCAATCTCATTCTACCTTTCTCTCTTTTTGTTTCGGCTTGAATTTCGGATTAAGAAAGTTTTGCTTAATCCATTTGCTTATTTTGATTAAAGTTTCGTCCTTTTTAATTCCACATACAAAATAAGCCACGAGATTGACAACCTTTTGTGCTTATTTGGTATTTTGTTTAAGTGTTTTAAAAGTTTTCTTTAAAGTTCCGATTTTTAAGCTTGAATTCCATTTATATTTCGTCATTTAAAATTTTAAAAGCTTTTAACTTTCTAGCTTATTGTTTCGTTTTAATTTCATTTCATTTAAGTTTTTGGTAACTGCTTATTGGATTAGCTTATTTAGTTCTTGTGCTTGTCACGAATTTGGTACTCCATCGGAAAGCTAGGGTTTTCCACATTGCGACGGTTGCAACTCCACATTCCGATAGTGACAGTGTTGGGACAAAGGGTTTTGCATTCCGATCCGGGATTGCGATAGGTGGAACTTTTCCTCATTCCGATCTGGGGATTGCGATCGCATATTGCGATCGCTCTTTCCGACGGCTCTTGAGGCTTGTTAAGTCGAAGTGCTGCCCAATTTTCCGTAGCCTCATTCCGATAGGTACATTCCGATAGGCACATTCCGACAGGTTACATCTTGGTATTCCGATAGCATACATTTCGATCTGGGCTACATTGCGATCTGAGGTTGTTAGGTTATTCCGATCTGAAAAGGTGACATATTCCGATCTGGGTTTCTTCAACATTCCGATAGGTGGTGTGTTCATTCCGATGGTAGGTTGATCGGAATATATTCCGATCTGGTTTAACTTTTATGTTTTGTCTTGTTTAATTTTTAGTTTATGTTTTAATATTTGTCTAATTTTAATTTTCCGTCACGCTTTTATTTTTAGTCATTTAATTATTTTGCTTTTTCAAGTTTTTAAATATTGCACACTTTTGTTTAATTAGATTTAGATTTATATACTTGCTCTTTACTTTAACGACATTTACTTTTAAGTCTTTGCACATTTAAATTTAAAAACAACCAAAATTATTTGTTTCCACCAAAATAAAACTGAGTCACATAGAAAACCTAGATCAATTCGATTAGACAGGAAATCAACGAACACATAATCTTTCTTACTAGGTAAAAAACCCAGTTATCAGCGGGAATCACAATAGCCTCTCCATAACCGTCGGTGGGTGCTTGAAGTAACTCCATCATAGTACGATTCGCCATGGTTGGTTCTTCTCTTACAATGGGTTCGTCAATAGGAGACTCCTCACTAGAAAGATTAGGAGTAGGTGTTGACTCCTTTCTGTTTTTTCGTTTACGTGCACGTCTTGCTTGATTACGAGTAAGCATAAATGACACGTACAACGTGGGGATGAGCAAAGAAGATTCTTTTTGGTGTTTTGTATTTTTCCAATTTTTTTGGTTTTTGATCGTTTTTACATTTTTTGGATGTTTGTGATTGTATTAAGTAAACCAAAATCTACAAATCTCCTCCTTAATCAAATCTCTTGATTAAAGAAGCCTCAAGGAATGAAAACGATCACGTGAAGTGAACGCTTTCGATGACTTTAGAACGTTGGTGGAACATCAAAACGTTCAAGAGGGTTTAATCAATGAAACCAAGAAAGTATATATGATACTTAATAATACTTTGGGCGGCAAAACCCTCGATTAGCTTTCAAAATCAAATACTCACAACCAAGCGGGGAAACGAGGCGGCGCGAAGCACTTAAGAGCCTTTTTCCTTAGGGTATATTTTATAATACCCGCCTTATACCCACCTTATAGTTTGTATTTTTCAAAATCGAGCTTCACGAAAGTATTTATATATTTTTGCCTTTTTCTTTTGGATTGAGATTCGAATATAATGATTGGGTAATGACCTCCCAAGTCAAGGTTGTGTTTTCACACTTTTTGGAGTACTTGTGAATTTATTCTTCTACGTATACAATATAGTAATAGTATTCACACAAAATCAAAAAACCGATATTACGTATTAGTAGAGTGCTACTAATACAAATAGATATTATGGCTATATATAAAAACAACAATTGCCAAATCAAAACACAACACGCATCCCCGGCAGCGGCGCCAAAATGATAGTTGTAATTTTTACACTTGTTTAGGAAAACAAGGTAATTAGGGTAAGTACACAAGTAATTTAGGAAAACCACGAGTTATGACCCAAAGTGGAGATCGTTCTCAAGGATGCTAGTGTGTTGTGTAGAGAGATGATTAATTTTGTGATTATATGATTATGAGAAAAGAAAATAGAAATGAGATAAGAATAGAATGACGGTTACGATGACGATTTAAACTAAGACGAAAAGGTCGTACACGTAAAACCGTAAAAAGTACCAAAATTAAAAATTTACTCTAAAAATTCCTAGAAAATTGAAATAAATCCTAAATAATGTAATTAGAGTTTACAAAAAATCAAAAATCACCAAAACCTTTTATTTAATTAAACAATTATTTTTTAATGCTAATTAAAGCCTAAAAAATCAATTTAATTAACAAAAAGCCCAAAATGAAAATTTTTCAATTGTAAACATCTAAAATGACCTAACTTAATTTAAAACTATTTTTGAAAATTTTAAAATTAAATTAAACTATTTAAAAACAATTAAAAACTATTAAAACATAAAATAATTATAAAAATTAATCTAAGGATAATAAAAATATTCTAAAAATTGTAAAACTCCTAACTTAATGTATTTAACCTAAGAAAAATATAAAAACTTGAAAAATATAGATTTTAATTTTTAATAATAATATAATAATAAAATAATATTAAAAATCCAAAATTTATAAAAATTTCTAAAAACTTGCAAAATAGCTTAGTTTAACCTAAGTAACACAGAACTGAAGTTAAAGTTACAAAATACCCCTAATGGGCCTCCAAATGGGCCAAAAGTCCAAACAGTCCCCTTAATGGGCTCAACTAGGCCCAATAAGCAAAATTTTGTCCAATTAAGCCCAAAAGCTCCTATCTGACTCAAAATTTGATTCTGAACACAATTTTTTAAAGGCCCAAAAGCTGAAAATGAGAAATAAGCTGGCTTATATCAAACAGCTTATTCTTAATGGGCTTTTTGGCCCATTAAGCTATAAGCTGATGCCATAAGCTCAAATTAGACACACAAGCTTCTTTTGAGTTACTTAAGACTTTTGTAAAAAAATTTTTGAAAAAAGTCCAAGGAATAAGCCTGAAAATGCAATAAGCAATCTACACAAAACGACAAAATAGTCGTTTTTGAGTTCTAGGTCACCCCAAGAGCTGATTCAAGTTTCAAAAGCTTTTAAATGACTTAACTAAGCTTAATCAACAAAAAGTTTTCAAATAAGTTCACTCAATAAGCTGAAATAAGCAAATAAGCACTTCTTTAAAAGTCAACTTTATGAATTTTCTAGCAAAAACTCAAAGTCAAAGTCTAATAAGCTCCAGTTCAAACAAATGGGTCAAATGATGAAGACTGATCACAAAAAATAAGTTGTTGCAGGTCTGGATAAGCCAATATGTCTTATCAATAAGCTAACTGAAAAATTGCACTAGGAGGGGCTAGTTTTGGGTGTTGACCAGTGGAAACTTTTTCCACTACTTGACTTGTTTGACTTTTTGTCTTTAGTGACTTTTTTGGAGATTCAAGTTTCACAAAGGAACCCAAATGATCAGTGGATTATAAAGAGTCAATACAAACAAAGAAATCACAATCACTAACAACTAATTAGTACAGTTAAATCAAAACATCACCAGATCTAGCACAGACATGAACAAATAAGCAGTTATGAACTTAAATCAAAACTTTCAGCCACCCAAATTGCACCAAAAGCATACAACAGCTATAATAAATTTAAATGAACAAGTCTAAACAAGTTTCATGCAATGATACAAAGCTTAAATCAAGATTCAAGCAAATGAAGGTTACTGATGAACACTAACACAAGCAGATTTTACTTTGCTGATGCAATTGACCAACAAGCCAAATTCAAACACTCAGATCTCTAAGATATGTTATGATAACTTTGATTTAACAGCTTATATCCCTAAACATGCATATACTCTAAGTATTCCCAAAATTTTAGGTCAAAAACAGTCAAACTCAACAAGCTATCAATCTTTAATTCAAAGGTTTAAACCCAAAAACTTGCAGCAAATAGCACTCAAACAAGTATATAGCAGATACAAAGCAATAACACAAACTTCTAACAACACAATATCAACTTATGATCTTAAACAGGTAATCCCAAACACCCTTTTAACTTTTCAAAATCAAATTTTAAAATCAAAAGTGTTATCCAAGACCACCCAAGCCCAAATAAGCACAATAACATATGAGATATGCAAATTTAAGCAAGATTAGACCATAAAATCAGCAAGAACACAAGTCACACACAAAATCACCAAAAATCCAACTTTTTAACAGATTTTGGGTAAGATGATGTGTACCTCATGGATGTACATCCACACCCACGAATTTTGAGCTTATGTGCTAGCAAGAACAAGCACAAGCTTCCACAATAAAGCCTGCTAAGATTAAACAAGGCTAAGAGCACAAATATCAAAACAGAAAGATGAAAAATTCTTGATTAATGCAACCTTAGTTCCCCACACTTGATTATCCCCAAGTTATAGGCTTCACCACACCTTGATAACTCAATATCAGGATGCTATGATCAGCTTTATAGCCCAAGAAATCCAAGGTTTGAACAAGACTTAGCAAAATATCAAGAAAAGTAGAAAATGTGCAAACTTTTGCACACTCCTTTTGAAAACAGGTTTAGGATTCAAGAACAATAAACAAGCAACAATAATAAGCAGTAAACAAGGTTGGCACTAGAGTTTTCTTCACCAAATTCAAACACATTTCATTAATGAATATATGATTTAACAGATTTGTGAACCAAGGAATATTCAAGAGCAAACTAAAATGTAAATGGTCCTATGCCTTATATAGGCTACAATGAACTAGTAAAGAGCTAAAAAAACGTAACCCTAATTGCTGTGAAGTCCCCAAGTTGCCCTTGTGAAGTTTGAATATATGCTTGATCATGTGACAAGTTCTTGGCGGTTTGTTGTAGCTGGCATGTGAAAAGGGTATCCAAGGGTGTATATCAAGCTTAAAATGTAAGCTTCAATCTTGAACGTTGGATGAGGGCCACTGTTTTGGCGTCTTCTTCAAAGGGTGAAAAGCAGGGGGAAACATGTGATGTGGTGATGTGGCATAGGGTTTAAGGGTGGGTTTATGATTATTAGTCCCTTAATCTTAAATCTGGAAGAGATTAAGGGCTAATTTCAATTGTTAAGTAAATGCCCAATTTTTCATAAGAACACCAAGAACAGCCTGTTTGATCTTTTTATGTTTTAAACTTGGTGTTTAGCGCAAAATTAACAAACTAATATTAATTAGTTAATGTTCATCTGAGTGGATTTGTGAGGTGGCAAAAAGGTGGGCTATGATTGGCTAAAATGTGGTAGTGGGGCACGTGTCACAAGGTGAGTGGTCTATGTATCTTTCCTTGTCTGCCCAAAACAACCCCCCATCTTCTATACTCCTTTCATTTGCAAATAAATACATGAAAACCGGATTCCCTTTGTTATGGAAGTTTTACTTTTCACACTTTTGCCCCAAATACTTTTCCAAAGTATTTTCAGGGGTATTTCTTGCGATTTCTTGATTCTTGAAGGACTGATTTGGTATTTTCTTCAAGGATTATGGTCTTGACTTGTATGATTGACATTTTGGAGGACTGAAAATGACAAGTCTTCATTTTTGAGGGACCATTCTTGCCAAGTCTTCAAAGCCAAGGGTCCTTTTGGTAATTTTGACATTTTCAAAGTACCAAATTTGTAATTCTTGTAACTTGAAGTCCTTCATGGTATGTTTGACTTTGAGAAGGACTAATATTGACATTTTAGTTTTGTTGAGGGACTAAAATTGCCAATTCTTCAAAGTGGAGGGCCCTTTCTGCAATATTGACAAACTTTAGGGACCAATCTTGTAATTATGAGGATACAAGGGTATAAAGTGTCAATTCTTCAATTTTGGAGGACCCTTCTTCATAAATCTTCAAATCTTCAAGGGTTTTCTTGGAAAATTCTTCGTTAGGGCTTGGTTCAATGTGCGGCTTCGTTTCCCGTGTTCGTTTTTGTATGATTCTTGTGATCTTTTGTCATTTTCTCAATATCCGTACCTAAAATACACAAGCAACAAACACAAGCATATATTGGGGTATTTTGATGATATTTAATGCATTTAAAGCCTTTTATGGACGATGAGACTATGTATAAAAGCAGTCTCATCAGAACCCTCAAAACGTTTTGGCGCTCCCCAACGTTTCTAAGTCGAACGAAGGTTTTTACTTCATGTAATTGCCTTCACTCCTCTTGGATTCATTAATTGGGACCTTTCATTAGTGGATAGTTTTGTAGATTAATTATCTACGTAATACACCAAAAATCCAAAAAATTAAAAAACAATCAAAAACCAAAAAAATTGAAAATTCTAAAAACCCCAAAAAAAATCTTCTTTGCTACCCCGCATTCTACGTTTAGTGCATGTGTACTCGTTGGTGTTACTATTCGAATTCTAACAACGTGTCGAATCGACGTAATCCAAATCGAAGGAATCGACAACGAAGACGAAATTTAGAAACAAACGTTCCTAATATCGTTCTTGAAACTAGAGACGAGATGGCCGAGAATCGTACGATGATGGAGTTGCTCCGAGCACCCACCGAGGGTTATGAAGACGCAATCGTCATTCCCAAAATCGATGTGGAGAATTTTGAAATCAAAAGTGGAATGTTGACTTTAATTCAATCAACAAAGTTTAAGGGTCGTGAGGCGGATAATCCTCACGATCACATTCGGAATTTTGATTGTCTTTTAGCCACGAGCAAGTTTAAGAACGTTAACACCGATGTCATTATGCATATGCTTTTTTCGTACTCGCACGATGGTGCTACCAAGGATTGGTACGAGAAAGAACCACCTAATTCTATAATTACGTGGAAGGATCTCGTTTCCAAATTCATTAATCATTTCTTTCCACCGTCTAAGACCACGTTTTTCAAAAATGAGTTCACAAAGTTTGAACAAAAGTCGAATGAGTCGTTTAGAGACGCGTGGGATCGTTTTAAAGAATTGATTAGGCAATGTCCTCACCACGGTTTTTACGAGTTACACCAAATCGACACTTTTTATAACGGTCTAAATTTTCAAGAGCAAGATTCATTAACTTCCGTCGCGGGCGATAACTTTTTGCGTAAAAATCCTAGGGAAGTGTTATTGATTATTGAAAATAGATCCAAGGTTTACCAAGTCCGTAACACACCGACTGTTACCAATGTCGCCAATGTTAACAATGCTAATCGCGATATTGAGATGGTTGATGCGAATGTCGACAAATTGACGAATGCTTTTACATCGTTTTTTTATCGAGATGAAAACGCTCCCGCTACGGTGAAAGCGGTTAAGACTTCGTGTACGTTGTGTGGTGGACCTCATAATTATTACGAGTGTGCGGCTACGGATGGCCAAACGTCGAGTGTAAACGCGTTAAATGGAAACAACAATTTTTAAAGTCAAAATAACGTCACAAGCGAATTATAGTAATCAAGGAAACAATTTTCAAAATCAAATCAATTTTTCAAATGAAGGAAATAATCAACAAGGATTTAATCAAGGAGGAAATTATGATCAAGATCGTAATTTGAATTGGCAAAATCAATATTTTAACAACAATCAAAACTCGAATTTTCAAAACCACAACAATCAAGGAAACAATTTTTCAAGCGGTAATCAAGGAAATTTTCAAATAAATAACCAAGGTTTTAATCAAAATCAAAATGTTTTAAATAATTTTCAAAATTACGTAAAATCAAATGACGCTAATATGAAGAGATTAGAAACCCAAATTGGTGAAATGAAAAATGAATTTTCCAACACATTGAGAGGGAAAAACAAGAAGATTGACCATGTTCAAAATGACATTAAAATTTTTTTCGGCTATAATGAACAAACAATCGAGTTCGTCTTCGAGTACGTTACCAAGTGACACCGTACCTAATCTGAAGGAACACGTCAAAGCCGCCTCGTCTCATGGAAAAAGTCGTGTGATTAGAGAAAATACCAATGTTACAAAACCCTAAAAATGGCAAAACACCTACAAAACCCTAAAAATGGCGCTTCCATCTTCTAATTATTTTATGGCCGTTATTTACTACTATTCTTCATCTATCCTTTCTCAAGTGATCTCAACCCTTGTTTTCTTTTTGTATACGTTGTTACATTTGCTAGTAATTAGTTCGAATCTTTGACTAATTTATGGATCTGCTACAACGTTCTTAAAGTACTGAGGCTGGTTTTTTTTATTGAGTGATTGGTGTGGGTGGTTTTATTGGCGTCCTTATTTTCTGCGTGGTGGATTATATGTTTTTAGGGTTTCATAGGTTAGGTTTTTGGCAGTGACGGCGGTTATGAATAAGTTAGGGTTTGATACTATTGATGTGGATGATCTTGCAACTAGGATGAAGCGTTTAAAGGAGAAGGATGAAGGGGTGTCGGGGGTGCCACATCGTCGAGCGCAGAGGGTATTGAATAACCCTATGCTTGCTGTGGAACAGAATGTGGAGGCTCATATGGGGGGTATCCCACTTGTTGCTGCAAACACAGTTCGAAACCCTAGTTTGGGGTCTGATCAGGTGGTTGATTCAGCTGCTCGTGTTGAATCTGTTCTGATCGAGGGTGTGGTAGATCATGCGACAGTGGTGATGTTAGTGCTCCTTATGTTGCTTCTCCAGATATAACTAATAAGGCTGATAATTTGCAAGGTTCTGACCAGATTGTTGATGAGCCTTGTTCAAAGGCAAATGATACGATACATAGTATGTTCGTGGGTGCACATGCTGTTTTCAAACCATATCGCATTTCGGACCATTCTCCTGCTGTGGTGTGTATTCCTACTCTTGCTAAGGCTAAACCTACTCCTTTTAAGTTCTTTAATATTCTTACTAAACATGAATGTTTTAAGGATACTATTAAGGGAGTATGGGATCAACAGATTAGTGGGTTTTATATGTTCTCGGTTGTGAGAAAGCTGAAACGTTTAAAGAAGCCGTTACGTAAGCTTTTGTACGAGAAAGGTAATCTGCCTGCTAATGTCATTAGTCTTCGAGGGGATTTGGACCGTATTCAGACTAACCTAGATAGCGACCCGTTTAATCCTATACTTCATGATGAGGAGGCTGCATGTGTTGTAGCTTTCAATAAAGCGAGAATGTTGGAGGAGAACTTCTTGAAACAGGAGGCTAAAATCATGTGGCTTAAGGAAGGCGATTCCAATTCTACCTATTTCCATAAGGCGGTAAAGAGTCGCATTAGTAGAAATAGAATCAATGTTGTTACTAATGGGGATGGTCTTCTTTGTGCTAATGAACGGGTTCCAGAGGCTTTTGTTTCTCATTATGAAGCGTTCCTTGGACAAGATACGGATCAACAGGATTTTAATACTCATGATTTGTTTCGATCTGTGCATGATGTACAGTCAGCTGAGGCTATGGTCGTTGAAATCTCTGACAAGGAGGTCAAGGATGCAATGTTTTCTATGGGGGATGAGAAATCGCCTATGCCAGATGGTTATACTGCTGCGTTCTTTAAGAGGTCTGGAGTATAGTGGGAACAGATATTGTGGCGGCTGTTAAGGAGTTCGTTATTAATGGTAAACTGTTGAGGGAACTTAACCATATAATTATTGCTCTTGTTCCTAAAATTTGGTCCCCCTCAAAGGTGACGGACTATCGTCCTATTCCTGTTGTAATGTGTTGTTCAAATGTATCAGCAAGATTATTGCTAATCGTATCAAACTCCACCTCAGGAAAATTGTTAGCCCCAATCAATCGGATTTTATTCTAGGGAGAAGCATTGCGGATAATATACTGCTTACTCAAGAGATAATGCATACTTATCATTTGGATAGGGGCACTCCTCGTTGTGCTTTTAAGGTGGATATCCAAAAGGCTTATGACACTGTGGATTGGCACTTTCTTCGAGTGCTTCTTCAAGGGTTTGGGTTTCATCCTCGTATGATAGGATGGATCATGGAATGTGTCACTACAACGTCTTATTGCATTTGCGTTAATGGTTCTCTTTACGGTTATTTTCAAGGTAGGAGGGGGCTCCGCCAGGGGATCCTCTTTCTCCATATCTGTTCACGATCGTGATGGAAGTTTTGACGCTCATGCATCATAGGAGGGTAGAGGAGTCAGGGGGTTTTACCTATCATAGGTATTGCTCTAATATGGAACTTATAAATCTATGTTTTGTTGATGACTTGTTTTTATTTGCATATGGGAATGTTGAATCTGCCACAGTTATCAAAGAAGCCTTGGATGAGTTCAAGGATGCCTCGGGTTTACATCCTAGTTTACCAAAAACTACTGCATTTTTTTGTAACGTGTTGAATTATGTGAAGCGTGACATTCTTATGGTGCTCCCATTTGAAGAAGGCCATTTCCCGGTTAAATATTTGGGTGTCCCACTGATTTCTTCAAGATTATTGATCTGTGATTGCAAGGAAGTTGTTGAAAGGGTCCAAAACAGGGTAGATGACTGGAAAAACAAATCCCTTTCTACTGCTGGTCAGCTTCAACTTATCAGGTCAGTTCTGGGGTCTATGCATGTGTTCTGGGTGTCAGTGTTTATTATTCCGTCTCGTGTTTTACGGGATATTGAGTAAATAATGCGTGGTTTCCTTTGGTGTCATGGTCCGCTAAAGAAAGGTAAATCTAAGGTGGCTTGGGATATTGTTTGTCTTCCCAAGAATGAGGGTGGTTTGGGTATTCGTCGGTTGGAATATTTTAACGCTGCTCTTATGATTTGAAATATTTGGAAGTTGCTGTCTTTGAAAGAGTCCCTGTGGGTTAAGTGGTTTCATGAGTATAAGCTTAAAGGTCGTAGTTTTTGGAGTATTCCTATGCGTGGAAATATGTCGTGGGGTTGGAGAAAACTACTCGAGCTTCGTCTAGTTATTCGTCTGTTCGTTTAGAGTGTGCTAGGTGATGGTTCTGCTACTTTGCTATGGTTTGATAAGTGGTGTGAGGCTGGGCCTCTTGGGTTACATATATCCATGCGTGACATTCATAGAGCTGGGCTTTCTATATATTCGAAGGTTAAGGATATTATTGTTAATAGTACATGTACTTGGCCGGCTGACTTAATGTCTAAATACTTTATTTTACATACACGTCTGGCGCAACCTCTTGTTGCGTCTCCAGATCGGTTGGCTTGGCGTGTGGGTTCTGATTCTAAGAAGTTTTATGTGCATCAGGTCTGTTCGTGTGTTCGTCCTAGGGATGTAGTATTCCCTTGGTATTGTACGGTGTGGTATCCCCTTTGTATCCCGCGGCATGATTTTAACATGTGGATGATTGTTAAAAAGAAGCTGAAGACCCAAGATCGTCTCTCTCATTGGGATGCGTCGTTGGCTATTGGAATTATGTGCTCTTTATGTGAAGCCCAACCGGATTCGCATGAGCATCTATTTTCTCTTGTCCGTTTGCTGCATCGATTTGGAATCAGGTCAAGAACCGAACTAGCCTATCTCATTTATCTTTAGATATTTATGACATGATTGATTTCCTCAACCCTAATGCAAAAAGGAGAACTATGGCTTTTGTTATCTCGAAGATGGTTATGGCTGCTACGACTTATTATGTATTAGAAGAACGTAACTGGAGACTCTTTAAAAAGAATAAGCGGAATGTGGCAAGTGGTTGAGTGTATTACTTCTGCTGTCCGTTTAAAGTTGCTTTCATGCAAATTTAAGAAGTCCAAAGAAGGTGAGAGATATGCTCGTCTTTGGGAGTTATCGGAGTCTATTTTTAGTAATCCATGAGGTGTTCTTGTTGTTTATGCACCATTAGGTGGTTTTTCCCTATTGGTGTTATTGGTTATGTAATTTCTAGATAAGTTTGAATGGTATGTCATTCATGCTAGGCTGTTCGAGCTCTGGTTAGCTTGAGGATAATGTGACATTCAGTCACATTCCATTGTACTTTATGGTTTTTGGGTTCTAATATATTTTACCGGGGATTGACCCCTTTACCCAAAAAAATTCGAGTCAAATGCAGAATAATGGTGGTGATGTTACAACTATGATACGCATGAGAGGGATCAGACTCATGCTAAATCATATGTAGGTCAGCAGATCGGTTCATTTGCATCGATACTTCAAAACAAGGATGTTCATAATCAACGATATACAAAGGTTGTGAAGATTTCAGAATTACGATGTGAGGAGCAGGTTAAGGGAGCACGAGTTGCACTTCCTTATGACGATGTTGAAGAGGTTGAATCAAGTTTCGCGCACACGCTATATGGGCACTTTATTGGTAAACGTTTAGCTTTTCCACTTGTGGAAAACTATGTTAAAAATACGTGGGCACGGTTTGGTTTGAAACGAGTTCAGCTTCATGAAGATTTCTTTCTCTACCAATTCACTACGAAGGAAGGAATGTAATGAGTTCTAGAAAATGGATCGTGGTTGATTAGGAACGTTCCTATTATATTGAATATTTGGTCGCCTACTACTGATCTGGAAAAGGCGGAGATAAAGAGAGCACCAGTGTGGGTTAAGCTTCATCATGTGCTGATTGTTGCTTATTCGGAGGTTGGTCTTAGACTTATCACTACCCAAATTGGTACTCCTATTATGCTGGATTCGTACACGAGTAATATGTGTGTTAACTCGTGGGGTCAAAGTACATATGCTAGGGCGCTCATTGAGGCTTCAGCTGATGTTGAGTTATTGGATTCGATGGTAATTGTTGTCCCTAAAGGACGTAATAAAGGGCATTCATTGGTTACTATTGATATTGAGTATGAATGGAAACCACCTAGGTGTTCTACATGCTTAATTTTTTATCACACTAATTCCATGTGTCCGAAATTGCCCAAGGAAGTGGTTGCTCCTGATACTAATGATGTGGTAGATGATGGGTTTAAGGTGGTCAAGAATAAGAAGAATAAAGGTAAGAATAAGAAACAATTAGTTGCTGGTATTAAATTGACTAAACCAGCTCTTAACCTTCAATATCGTAATGTTGAGAGGGGTGAAACCTCAAAAACGAAGGCTACGGATCCTAAGAAAGCAGCTCCGATGCTTAAGAAGGGTTTTTTGATTTACAAATCCTCGAGTTTTGTAGCTAAGACTAATTATAAGGAGAAGAGTTCTCATAACTCTTTTAGTGCTCTGTGGGATAAAATTGATGATGGTACGGATTGGGAGGATGGTTTTAAAACCAAGGAAGATGTGGTTAATGCTAGTGATAGTGAGGTTGAAGAAGTCATTTCGATTGATGATCGGCATGGTTCTCGTCAGCCTGATGTTCGCTCTAAGTGTTAGCCTTTATGACGTTTTATTTACATTGTTCATGAACCTTTAGGTGGTTTTTTTCCCATTGGTGTTATTTCTTTTGTAATTTTTTAGTAGGATCATATGGTATGTCATATGATGTAGTGGTTGTTCAAGTATTTGCTTGAGGTTAATGTAGCATTGCAGCTACATTCCATTGTACTTCGACATTTTTGGGAATATATTACACCAGGGTTTGGATTCCCCTTTACCCAAAAAGTCGTGTGATTACCCGAAACCTTGATGGTTTTAGAGTTGTGCATTCGTCTCTACCCTCGACCTCAAAAACGCCTTCACGTTCTAAAGTCGAGGGAAAGAACGTGCTGACCAAAGAAAAGAGTGCACACCCTCGTGTACCTTAAATTCCATCCAATGGACAAAAAGAGAGTTTTATCGAACTTACCAAAGTTCACCTTGAGGAAGTTTGTGCTTTGATTCTTCTTAAAAAACCAAAAAGGCATATGCCAAGAAAGGAAGAAGATCCGGGCCAATTTTTTTTACCTTGTAATTTTTCTGTGATTGAGGAATGTTTAGCCCTTGCCGATTTAGGTGCTAGCATCAATCTCATGCCTCTCTCTCTTTGGAAATTGATGAGATTGCCTAATCTTATCCCCACAAACATGACAATCGAGCTAGCAAATTGTACGCCATTAAAATCAATTGGAATAGCCGAGAATGTTTATGTTAAAATTGAAAGTTTATTTTTTCTGCGGACTTCGTCATTTCCGATTATGAGTATGATCCTATATGCCCCATTATTTTAGGTCGACCATTTTTATCGACGGCTCGTGCCATTATCGATGTTCACGGTTGGAAATTAACTATGAAATATGGGAGGATGAAATGAAATTTTTCGCGAATAGATTCCAAAATCAAAATGATCAAAACAAAACCGAGGTTTCAAAATTTGATGATTTAAAAGTACATACTTTATTAGAAAAAATGAGGCTTGATACGTGTTTTGAAAGAATTGAAAGCAGCGGTTTTCTAGATGAGGATTTTAACGATAAAGAATACGTTTACGTTCGAAAAAGGAATTCGTAGATTTACGGATGAAAAATCATTTTGGTATGTAGTCGGCAAACCAAATAACCAAACGATTTCGAAGGATACGTTAGTTCCATCACGACAATGACTAATATGGACTCGTTTGCACCACCTTCGAAGGACAATGACTTTGAGGCATCAAATTCTGATTCCATTGAAGTGCCTCCATTTCCTAGCCCAATATCTAGTGAGGCTAAAGGTTTTATCGACACCAATCCGCTCATCATTGAAAGGTCACCTAAGCATAGTCAGTCGACTTTAAGATCATGGTTGTGAGTGCTCACATTGACTCTTTCTTTGATGATGATTTTGCCGAAACCGATCACTCAAAAAACCACAAGCTATTTTTGATTCTCCCAAAAAGAATTCTTCATGTGGTGAGTATGATGATTTTGAATACGACTCCAAGATTGAGGAAATTATCGAACGAGAGCTTGCTCTTATGCCTCCACTTCCACCTACAAGTGAGGTAGATTTTACCAATCTCGAGGCCAAACTTGATGAGTTGGAACGTCTTATTTTTAATGACGAACCAACTCACGTGACCCAAAATCCCATTCTCGAGGAGTTACCTTATCAACATTCCTCAAATGAGAATGACGTATACCACATTCGTAAGAATTTAACTTATGAACAATCCCCACCAAAGAAAGATGGTTTCGTACTTGATCGTGATCTCTTCGAGAGAGTTTCTAAAATCATTCATGATGTGAACAAAAAACATTGGTTTGACGAACCCATCTACGATGAAGAAATCGATGAGATTAGCGATCTTGAGGATGAAGTTTCTATTGACCCCGAGGGGGGCGGTGTTGTTTGTTGATCAATGCTTTGAGAATTTATACAATCCACCTCCCCCTCACCCACGACGTTAATGTGAGGACTTTTAGCGTGACTAATATTGATTTTGAAACGCCAAAATATTTTTGACATAATTCAATCGGGTTTTCATAAAGAGTTTATAAATGATGAAAAAAGAAAAGATTTTGAAATTAATTTGAATGATGTTCCTACAATTTTAACTCCGTCATCACTTCGTTATTTGATTGCTACAAGCTCGTCAACTCCTTTTGACGATGCTTTGTGTGGTTTTAGTGTGGGGGAAGCCCCTTATGTTTCTTCACACTTTACCACCGAGGACGAGATATTTGATCCCAGAATCGCATTTTTATGGAAATCTCGGTCTTCCACCGATGCAATAAATGGAAAATATTTTCGTTTGCTTGGTGTGAGTCTACCTCGAGTAGCTCGTTATTTTGCCCCACCCATTGACCCATCTTTCTACTTCTTTTCTATTTTCTTCTACCCCTTTGGGGTTTTGGCACATGTTGAAGTGGCGTTGTTTCGTTTATCCCATGAAACGAAGACGCCATCTTCGATCCTGGTATTTTGCTTCATCAAAGGACTTAGTCCTTAAAATACCGGTTTTGTGATCGGGGCATTTGTCTTCATGTAAGACCCCTCTCATTTATATACGGGCTTTGTCTTACATGTAAGACTCGCGTTTTGACCTTAGCATGATAATCCCTAAATGATCACATTTATGGGGATTCGAGTCGAGCTCTTGACTCGGTTATCAAAAACGACGTGCCTCGTGGGGGAAATCCCATGCTTATCCTTGCACATATTATTGCTATCTAATAGTGTAATGCGGGGACTTGTGCTCTTCCAACATTTGTTTCGTGGTTGTTTGTGATTGTGATTTATTAGGATCATCGTCATCATTGAAGCCTCTCGTGTTCGTTTTACGTATCACTCGAGCTTTGATTGTTGCCTTTGAAGATTCTGATATCCGATGATATCCTTTTACGTTCTAACTTTTATCTTTTATCATAGTTCATAAACGGCTATGCGATATTTGCATTTACAATCTCCCTCTTTTTGTTGAAGAAAAAACAATTAACTTATTTTTAGCTTGGATATTTATATCACCATATAAGTTTTGTGTTAGAAATAAGTATTTATTTCCCTTCTCCCCCTTTTTGATGAAAGAAAAAGGGAAGGTTAATTTTAACGAAAAAGTTAGTTTGAGAGATATATTGCATTATGGCAATGTTAGAAACAATGATAATTGTTTTGATGACTCCCCTCGGTTCATGCTCCCCATAAATTTGAGAACCGGGAAGTCCATGATTTTGAAATTCCTACAAAAAAAATGTTAGTGGTACATAAGACATGGAATACATGTGCATGAATGAGTCCAACATGATGCTCAACAAATAGTCCAACAATGGACTTTTAATTACATATATTGTGGAAAAACAAAAAGAAATTAGTGATCATAAACAAGTCTCCACCTTGTTTAATGCGTAATCCTGTAATAAAAAGGTTAGTTTTCTCGAAACACTTCTCATATAAAAAACATTCATTGTTTCCATTTTTTTCCCGCACATAACCTTAGGTGAAGCTGTGAATAGATGATAAATACACATACAACAAGGTATCCGACGTTAATTTGTTCATTTTGAGATAAGTATCTCATGAAGAAGCATATATCAAGCATTTATATTTGTTTGGCATGATACAAATTGAAAAAGTAGGGTTCATTCATCGTGCCCCAAAGTAAAATTACAGCCAACAAGCATGTGAAATATTTAGAGGTGATTAAAATAAGACAAACAACAAGATTCAAAATTAAATCAGTCAGATCTACGAAACCTTTTTATGTTGTCGGACCCAATGGGAATTAGGTCCGACGTGGTCCACAGGGTCTGATGTAGAGGGGACAGAAAAAGGTTTACGTGATGGGTGGTGTAGGAGGGCATTGACACTCTGAAGAATGTTGTTCAGCACAAACCTTACCTCATCATGGAATTCCGTGATGTTTACTTGGGTGAAACGACAATGGTCACAAATGTGAGAAGGGTTGGTAGACGAGATGATAGGTGTGTAAACACTCATCCTTTTTACCACTTAACTACAATAATGACCAAGCCAAAACGTGTATTTTATGTCGTAAATGTCGGAATTATGCGTGGTCTGTGTTTTTGTTGTGATTTTGGACAAAAATGTGAAAAGGGGAGAAAACACGGGAATTCACGGGCTTTTATCGAAGAAAAAGACAAAAGACGAAGTCAAGAAATCAAGAGTGCAAAAAGAACGGAAGTCCAAGACCAATTCTGAAGATTTATCGAAGAAAAAGTCAAAATACGGAAGTTTACTAAAAGCCGAAGAACTCAAGTCTAATTTATTGAAGAATTACAAGACGAGTTTAAAGAAATCAAGAGACAAAGTCATTAAAGTCAAAGAATTAAGAAGATAAGGACTTAATCATGCAGTTAAAGAAAGAAGAAAGAGGGGATGAAGCTTCCTAAGCACCTCCCTAATCCTCCTATAAATAGATCATTAGGATTTCATTTTCATTTTGTTGGCCAAGTGTGACAATTAGTCTTCCACCCTTTTAATTACTTGTTCTTTAAATTCATGTCAATTTAAATACTTGTCTTGCACTTAAATTCATTTAATTTCAAGTAAGTTTCCTTTTTATTATTGTCAATCTTTACTTTTTCTTGTTAATCTCTTATCTTCCTTTCTTGTTAATCTTTAATTTTTATGCTTATGTTCATGTTTATGTTTTTGATGTTTTATTGATTTGATTTATATAGGTTTTGATTATTTTGATCATTTTTGTTAGTGTTATTGATTTGGATTGATTAGTATTCATTAGTTGATCATTTTTGGTTAGTCTTATTTAATCTTTTATTTGATTTTGATTGAATTTGTTTAGATTCGTATTCTTTTTGTATCCCTTGTTCTTCGCTACTGTTTCTGTTTCCCAGGTATATTCCGAATCAAAGGTTTCAAGCAGGTTGTTCCGAATCAAGAAGGTTGTTTGTTAATTATACCGGATCAGGGAATTTATTCCGGATAAAGGAGTTAGTCTACAAATATTCCGAACCAAGCAACAACATTGCGGATCAGCTGTTTGTTCCGAATCAAACACCTTTATTCAGAATATCATATATTCCGGATCAAGGGTTCATTCGGAACACTTGTATTCTGAATCAAAGTGTTTATCCGGAACATTCCGAATCAAGGATCTTCATTCGGAACATTCCGGATCAAAGTTGTTTATTCGGAATAATTAATATTCCGAATCAAGGGTTCATTCGGAACATTCCGAACAAAGGGATTGAGAAATTATTCCGAGTGAAGCAGTATTCCGAATCAAGGGAGTTGATTCGGAATATTCCGAATCAAGCTGTTTATTCCGAATCAAGATTTTGTCTCATTTATTCCGGATCAGTGAAGCATTATTCCGAGTGAAGGGTTTATTCCGGATAAGTGACATATTCCGGATGAATCAATATTCCGGATGAGCCAATTGTTCCGAATGAGTGTTTTATGTTGATTTATTCCGAACGAAGAAGAATTATTCCGGGTGAAGGTGACATTCCGAACGAGTAATTATTTCAAGTGAGGTATTTTTAGTTTATTTTAAGTTTTTAGTTTTTTAATTTTCAAGCTCTACTTTTCCCGCCTTTTTACTTAGTTGCACTTTAAGTTTATTTGTCTAAGATTTATTTTAAGCCTTGCCTTAGTTTAAGTTTTAGTTGCGTTTTAAGCTTGCCTTAAGGATAGTTTTAAGTTTGCGTTATTTACTTTAATTGCCCATTTACTTTTCGTCACGCTTTTAAATTCTTGTCATTTATTTTAAATTAGATTTAAATTACTTGCGTCATTTACTTTTAAGTTTCGCACTTTTAATATACTACAACGACACAACTATTTGTTCCACCAAAGACAGCTGAGTCGCACTTTAAACAGTTATCAATTCGAATAGACCAGAACAACGAATTTAATTTTTATACTAGGTAAAAGCGAGTTATCAAATGGCGCCGCTGCCGGCTCTTTTCGTAAAGATTAACGGTTTTTTGTGAGAGACGCGTTGCTTTTTGGGATCCGTTCATTCGTGAGCGTTATTTTTCTTGTTTAAAAATTTCAAAAAACCCATAAAAATTAAAAATTATTAAAAAATACATAAAAATTAAAATATTCAAGAATCCAAAAAGATTTTATTTTTATAGTGTATATATATTCTCTTTGTGTTTGGTATTGTTTTCTTTTGCCTTTGTAGGTGTATGCGTACTAGATCTTCTACTTATCAAGAGCCCGAGACTCCTGAAATTTAGCTATGGCAGGTGTCAACAATAACAATAATCCACCGCACCTCAATAATAACAACAACAATGTTCTTCCACAGCCCGATCTTCGGACAATGGAGGAGCTTTGTCAACCCACAATGTTTGGACAAGGAGGACCGATTGCGCCGATCCAAATCATGGCTCCGGAGTTTTCGTTGAAGCATCACATGATCCAGCAAGTGCAAACTAATCCATTCCACGGAATGCCTGATGATGATGCCAACAAACACCTCGACAAATTCATTACAATCACTCAAAGCATGAAGTTGCCCGGTGCCACAATGGATGTTCTACGCCTTCAACTCTTTCCACATACTTTATCACACCACGCCGAGAAATGGTTTGATCGTCTCCCGAAGAATTCCATTTGATGAGACTGCTTTTATACATAGTCTCATCGTCCAAATAGGGCTTAAAATGCATTAAATATCATCAAAATACCAATATATATGCTTGTGTTTGTTGCTTGTGTATTTTAGGTACGGATATTGAGAAATTGACAAAAGATCACAAGAATCATACAAAAACAAACACGGGAAACGAAGCCGCACAAGGAACCAAGCCCTAATGAAGACTTTCCCAAGATCAACCCTTGAAGATTTGAAGAATTATGAAGAAGGGTCCTCCAATATGGAAGAATTGACACTTTATACCCTTGTATCTTCATAATTACAAGATTGGTCCCTAAAGTTTGTCAAAATTACAAATAGGGCCCTCCACTTTGAAGAATTGGCAAGTTTAGCCCCTCAACAAAACTAAATTGTCAACCACTATCCTACATAAAGTCAAATATATCATGAAGTCCTTCAAAGTACAAGAAATTACAAGTTTGGTCCTTTGAAAAATCCAAAATTACAAAAAGGACCCTCAACTTTCAATATTTGGCAAGAATGGTCCCTCATCAAACAAGACTTGGCAATTTCAGTCCTCCAAAATGCTCTACCTACAAGTCAAGACCATTATTCATCATCAAAATGCCAAATCAGCCCTTGAAGAATTCAAAAATGGCAAGAAATACCCCTGAATTCACTTTGTAAAAGTTTTTCGGGCAAAAATGCAAAGTTGCAAAAGTTGTTATAACTAAAATGGGCGTTGACAAGGTTTAGAATGGAAATGGCAAGTTGCTAAAAGATAGAGGTTCAAAGCTGGCCAGACAACCTAGTAACCTTAACCAATCATGAGCTGCCACCTCACCCCACTCACAATTTCCACCAATCCCCTCTCTCCATTATGCCAGCTCACCAATCCACTCACCACCGGTTTAAACTTATAAATTAATTAAGTTTAACTCGCGCCTAAACACTTATTTAAATCCCAAACAAGATCAAACAACATGTTCTTCATGTTCTTGATAAAATTAGGGATTTCTTAATTACTTGTAATTAAGCCCTAAAAACCTCCAGAATCTTGATTAATGGCCTCTTAATCAAAACCCAGCCCCTAAACTCCCATCACTCTCATGCATGTGACATTGCCAACCCTCCCCTGACCCACTCTTCACGTCCAAACAAAATAGGCCAGCAAATCCAACGCTCAAGAACTTGGCTTACTTTTCAAGCTTCATCTACACCCTTGGATGCATTTTCCCTTTGCCAGCTTCAACAAACAGCCAAAAGATTCCTCACAAGACTCCAAGATATTCAAATTCTACAAGGGCAAAAATGGAACTTCAGTAGCTAGGGTTACGTTTTTTCAGCTTTCCTAGACAACATGTATGCCTATATAAAGGCTTAGGACCTCACATTTTTGCTTTGCTTTTGGTTTTTCCTTGTTCAAGCACTTGTAAATCCCTTTTTCAGTTTTATGAAATCTGAGTTAAGTGTGTTGAAGAAAGACCAAGTGCCATCTTATTATTGCTTATTTATGTTCTTAGTTTACTGATTTTGAAGTTAAAAACCTGTTTTCAAAAGAGGAGTGTGCAAAAGTTTGCACATTTTCTTCATTTTCTTGATATTTTGCTAAGTTCTTGTTTCAACCTTGGAATTCTTGGGTTATAGGGCTAATCACAGCTAATTGTGTTGATTAAGGTGTGGTGAGGCTTATAACTTGGGGATAATCAAGTGTGGGGTAACAAGGTTGCATTAATCAAGATTTTTCAAGTTTCTGATTTTATACTTGTGCTTCTAACCTTGTTGATTCTTAGCAGGGGTGTTATTGGAAGCTTGTACTTGTTCTTGCTAGTACATTAGCTCATAAATTCGTGGGTGTGGATGTACATCCATGAGGTTTGCATACTCAATCCTAAAATCTACTTAAAATCTTGATTTTTTGTGATATTTGTATGTGGCTTGTGTTCTTGTGAATTTTGTGGCTTAAATCTGCTTGAATCAGTTAATCTTACTTGTTATTGTGTTTATCTGAGCTTGGGTAGTCTTGAATCTCACTTTTCCTTTGAAAAATTTTGGATTTGAAAAGATTAAGGGGTGTTTGGGTCTACCTGTTTGTGATTGTAACTTGTTAATGTGTTGTGGAAAGTTTGAGTTTGTGTTCTATATCTGATATATGCTTGGTTGAGAGTGTTTTAATGAAGTTTTTGGGTTTGAAGCCTTGAATCAAACAATCTGCTATAGAACCTTTGTTATTGCCTGTTTTGACCTAGGATTTTGGGAACACTTAGGGTGTATGCATGCTTAGGGTTAAAAGTGGTTTAAACAAAGTTATTGTAACCTGTTTGAAAGATTTGAGGTGTTGATCTGGCTTGTGTGTCAAATACATCAGCAAAGTGTAAAACTGCATGTGTTAGTGTTCATCAGTAACATTCATTGGCTTGAATCTTGCTTAATTCTTTAAATCATTGCATGAAACCTGTTTAGACTTGCTTATTAGAGTTTATAATAGCTTGTGTATGCATTTGGTTGAATTTGGCTAGCTGATTTGTGCTAAAACTGCTTATAAGTGCTCAACTGCTTAATTGTTCATGTCTGTGCAATATCTGGGACTTTATTGATTAAACTGTATCAATTGGGTGTTTGTGATTGTGATATTTTGATTGTTCTTGACTCCTTTTGATCCAAAGATCATTTGGGTGCCTTTGTGTAATCTGAATCTCCAAAAAAGTCACTAAAGACAAAAAGTCAAACAAGTCAAGCAGTGGAAAAAGTTTCCACTTCTCAACACTCAAAACTAGCCCCTGCTAGTGTAAAATTGAACTCAGCTTATCAATAAGATATTCTAGCTTATCCAGACCTGCAACAACTTATCTTTTGTGATAGGTCTTCATTATTTGACCCATTTAAGTAGACTAGAGCTTATTGGACTTTGACTTTGACTTTTTACTAGAAAACCAACTTATTTGACTTTTACATAAGTGCTTATTTGCTTTTTCCAGCTTATTGAGTCAGCTTATTTGAAAACTCTTTGTTGATTTTGCTTAATTAAGTCATTTAGAAGCTATAGAAACTTGAATCAGCACTTGGGGTGGCCTAGAACTCAAAAACGACTATTTTGTCGTTTTCTGTAGATTGCTTATTGCATTTTCAGGCTTATTCCTTGGGCTTATTTCAAATTTCTTTTTGCAGAAGTCTTATTTAGGACAAAAGAAGCTTGTGTGTTTAATTTCAGCTTATGGCATTGGCTTATAGCTTAATGGGCCAAAAAGCCCATTAAGAATAAGCTGCTTGGTATAAGCTAGCTTATTTCACACTTTCAGCTTTTGGGCCTTTAGAAAAAGTTGTTTAAAATCAAATTTTGAGTCAACCAGTGCTTTTTGGGCTTATTTTGAACACTTTTTGTTATTGGGCCCAAATTTTGCCCAATAGTGGACTGTTTTGGGTTAAGCCCATTTTCTAGGCCCATTAAGGGTATTTAGGTAATTTCACTTTCATTTATGAGTTATTTAGGTTAAATTAAGCTAGTTTGCAAGTTTTTAGAATTTTTTATGATTTTTGGATTTTTAATATTATTTTAATATTATTTTATTATTAAAAATTAAAAGTCTGATTTTCTAAGTTTTTATATTTTTCCTAGGTTCGAAACACTTAATTAGGAATTTTTCAACTTTTCAAATATTTTTAGGGTCTTTTAATTATTTTCTAGAATTAACTTAAGTTTTAATTGATTTTAGTAGTTTTTAATTGTTTAAAAATAGTTTTTAGTGATTTTAAAATTTTGAAAAATACTTTTTAGCTTAATTAGGATATCTTTGAGGTTTACAAACTTTAAAATCTTGTTTGGGACTTTTTAATAATTAATTGTGATTTTTAGGGCTTTAATTAGCATTAAAAAGTCATTATCTAATTAATTAAAAGGTTTTGGCAAGTTTAGATTTTTTGTGAACTCTTAGAATATTATTGTGGGCTTTTGGTAATTTTTAAGAATTTTTAGGGTAAAATTTTAATTTTAGTGCTTTTTACGATTTTACGTGTACACCTTTTTCGTCTTAGTTTAATCCGTCTTCGTAACCGTCATTCTCTTATAATCTCATTTCTACTTTTCTTTCTCACAATATAATCACAAATCTAATCCAAGTCATTACACACATAACACACTAGCCTCCTTGAGAACGATCCCCACTTTGGGTCATTTGTACACGGTTTTCCTAAATCGTCGTGCTCAATACTTGCCACTTTTGCTCTCTTTCCTAAAGAGTAGTAAAATTCAACTATCTTTTGGTGCCGCTGCCGGGGAGGCGTGTTGTGTTTTGATTGGAATTGTTGTTTTTATATACTAACCATAAATAGTATTTGTATTAGTAGCACTCTACTAATACGTATTATCGGTTTTCGGTTTTTGTGTGAATAATATTACTATAGTGTATACGTAGAACAATAAATTCACAAGTACTCCAAATACGTGAGAAATCACAACCTTGACTTGGGAGGTCATTACCCAATCATTGTATTCGAATCTCAAACCAAAGAAAAAGGCAAAAATAGATAAATACTTTCGTGAAGCTCAATCTTGAAAAATACAAACTATAAGGTAGGTATAAGGCGGATATTATAAAATATATCCTAAGGAAAAAGGCTCTTAAGTGCTTCGCGCCGCCTCATTTCCCCGCTTGCTTGTGAGTATTTGATTTTGAGAGCTAATCGAGGGTTTTGCCGCCCAAAGTATTACTAAGTATCATATATATTTTCTTGGTTTCCATTGATTAAACCCTCTTGAACGTTTTGGTGTTCCACCAATGTTCTAAAGTCATCGAAGGCGTTCACTTCACGTGATCGTTTTCATTCCTTGAGGCTTCTTTAATCAAGAGATTTGATTAAGGAGGAGATTTGTAGATTTGTGTCTACTTAATACATTCACCAAAATCCAAAAAGGTTAATACAATCAAAAACCACAAAAAAAATTGAAAAATACAAAACACCAAAAAGAATCTTCTTTGCTCGTCCCCTCGTTCTACGTGATGTTTATGCTAACTCGTAATCAAGCAAGACGTGCACGTAAATGAAAAAACAAAACTCCCACTCCCAATCTTTCTAGTGAGGAGTCTCCTATTGACGAACCCATTGTAAGAGAAGCACCAACCATGGCGAATCGAACTATGATGGAGTTACTTCAAGCACCCACCGAGGGTTATGGAGAGGCTATTGTGATTCCCGCTATCCTTGCGGAGAAATTTGAGGTGAAAACAGGTTTGTTGTCGATGATCCAAAACAACAAATTCCGTGGTGATGAGAAGGACAATCCACACAACCATATCCGCCAATTCAATCGTCTTACCGCCACTTGCAAGTTTAAGGATGTCTCGAATGACTCGATTAAGATGATGCTTTTTCCGTATTCCTTAGCGGGGCCCGCTAAAATTTGGTTAGAGAAAGAGCCACCCAATTCTATATTGACGTGGAAGGATCTCGTGTCTAAGTTTGTGAACCAATTTTTTCCGCCCTCAAAGACTATGCACTTGAAAAACGAGATTTCAAAGTTTTCACAAGAATTTAATGAAAGTTTTTCAACGGCTTGGAATAGGTTTAAGGAAATGTTACATGAATGTCCTCATCACGGTTTTTCCGACTTGCATCAAATTGACACGTTTTACAATGGACTTAATGACCATGAAAGGGATTATTTGAATGCCGCCGCGGGTGGTAATTTTTTGTGTAAAACGGTTGAGGAAGCTTTGGTGATAATTGAAAATAGATCTAAGGTGTATAGTCCTCGTAGCACGTCTAGTGTTCGTAAGGCTTCGTCTTCGGCTTCACCTTCTTTGTCTACTACCATCGATGCTTGCCAAATTGAGGCGAACTTGGAAAATAAGATTTTTGATAAGCTAAAAGGACTTTAGATTGAGTTTAAAGTTGGTGAACAAAGTGCTCCCGCTACGGCTAAAGCGGTTGAGGTTTCTTGCATGTATTGTGGTGGAGGTCATGATTTCTCCGAGTGCATTACCGACGGTGGTAACACTTCGAGTGCCTTCGCGGCCACGGGAAATTACAACCAAAACGGTCAAGTTTCTCGCTCTAATCAATTGACTCCACCGGGTTTTGGTTCAAATCAAAATGCTAACAACAACTATCGCAACAACCAAGTTGGTTTCAAAAACAATTTCAATAAAGGAAATTATGGTAATCAAGGGGCTAATAATCAAGTTTCAAACAAGAATCAAAATGATTTTCAAAACAACAAGGGTTTACAAACATTGAAAGATCTTCCAAGTGAGTTTGTTGAATACACTACTGGGAATGATGCTAGGTTTGACAATATTCAAAGAGAAATCATTAGCCTAAGATCCGAGTTTAAGAACGACTTGAAGAAAGAGTTGAAAAATTAGTTAGCTAATGAACCTAAAATCCACACCAACAAGATGGAAGGAAATGTCATTAGGTTACAACAAAACCAACAAAAAATGGAACAAGGGCAACATGAGATTAAACAAGAAATTATTAAAGCCGAGAAGAGGCAATCCGTGTTTGAAGATAAAATCTCGTCTATGTTTGAGGCAATAATGTGTAAACCGTCTTCGAGTAGTCTTCCTAGCAACACCGTATCCAACCCTAAGGGTGAGATGAAAGTGATTACCACACGTAGTGGTAAGACACTTAAGGAACCGACTCCTCAACCAATTGTTCCTACGGAGGAAGCAATTGAGGAAGAACCCGAGGTGGTGGTCCAAAAGGAGCATGTCCCAATCCCACGAAGTACCGCTCATGCCACACCTACGGTTGACCCATTACCATCATTGGAACCCGAGATTCCAAAGGCTATGCCTACTATGCCTCAACCCACACCACCTTTGCCCTACCCATCGAGACTTAGGAAGGAGAAACGTCAAGAGCGCGACAATTATCAATTTGAGCTTTTTATGAAAATGTTTCGTGATTTGCACTTTAATGTGAGTTTCGCCGATGCTTTGGTCATGATGCCTCGATTTGCCGCTAACTTTAAGAGTATGTTGAAAAACAAGGAGAAATTGCACCAATTGTCTAGTTGTTCATCGGTTTATCTAAATCGCATACCTCAAAAAGTCAGTGATCACGGTAAATTCTTGATTCCATGTGCAATCCAAGATATGGAAGAATGCTTCGCCTGGGCCGATCTTGGTGCTAGCATTAACTTGATGCCACTTGCAATATTCAAGTCGTTCAATCTTCCTAATCTTACTCCTTCACTAATGTCTATCGAGTTGGCCGACCATTCCACGATTCCCGCATGTGGTTTGGCGGAAGACGTTTTTGTGAAAGTGGGGAAGTTCTACTATCCCGTAGACTTTATCGTTGTTGATATCCCCACGGATCCTCAAGTTCCTCTCATTAGGTCGTTCATTTTTAGATACGTCTATGGCTTTGATCGATGTTCAGGCTAGAAAGATCACCTTACGTTTCAACGACGAGGAACTTGTTATAAACTCAACTCAAAACTCTCAAATTTCTCATGTTTATTCCGTTGCGACCATAAACCTCGTTGATATGATCGACGTGGTTTGTGAGGAATTTTCACAAGAAGTTCTAGGTTTTGGTGATGAAGAAACTAGTGGCAATCCCACTATGTTAGATCCAATTCTTGATAATTCGACACCAACCTTCACTCCATTTTGAAGGTGGTGGTTTTACGTTGGAAGAATTCGATGTTCCACGTACTTGTAACGAAGACCTCGACAACGATGAGGACTTCTCGATTATCAAGGATTTTCTTAACGATTTCCCATTTCCTCCACCCGAGGAGGTTATGAGTATCGAGCTCAAATCTTCACTTGAGGAACCACCTATCCTCGAGTTGAAAGATTTACCTCCTCATCTCGAACATGTCTATTTGGAGGAGGACGACAAGTTGCCGGTTATTATTGCGAAGGAACTTTCGAATGATGAAAAAACCGCACTTGTCGATGTTCAAAAGGATCACAGAGGGGCAATTGCGTGGAAGTTATCCGACATTAAGGGAATCGATCCCAAGTTTTCTACCCACAAAATCTTAATGGAGGAGGATTACAAGCCCGCAATCCAAAGTCAAAGGAGGGTGAACCCCAAAATTCACGACGCCATCAAAAAGGAGGTCCTTAAACTCCTTGACGCGGGAATGATTTACCCTATTTCCGATAGCCCTTGGGTGAGTCCTATTCATTGTGTCCCTAAAAAGGGAGGGATGACCGTTGTGCCAAAAGATGCCAACGAGTTAATTCCCACTAGACTCGTGACCGGATGGAGAGTGTGCATTGACTATCGTAAGTTGAATGAAGCCACTCGAAAAGACCATTTTCCCTTGCCCTTCATGGACCAAATGTTGGAGCGTCTTGCGGGAAACGATTTATATTGCTTTTTAGATGGTTTTTCCGGTTACTTCCAAATTCCCATCGATCCTCGTGATCAAGAAAAAACTACGTTTACGTGTCCATATGGAACCTTTGCCTATCGTAGAATGCCATTCGGACTTTGTAATGCACCGGGAACCTTTCAAAGGTGCATGATGGCTATTTTTCATGACATGATCGAGAAGACGATGGAAGTATTCATGGATGACTTTTCCGTGTTTGGTAATTCGTTCAATTCATGTTTGTCGAACCTTGAGAGAATGTTGAAACGTTGTGAGGAAACCAACCTTGTGCTCAATTGGGAAAAGTGTCATTTTATGGTTAAGAGTGGAATCGTCTTAGGGCACAAGGTCTCGAAAGCGGGGATTAAGGTAGATCAAGCTAAGGTAGACGTCATCGCCAAATTACCTCATCCCAAAACCGTTAAGGGAGTTAGGAGTTTCCTAGGCCACGCGGGCTTTTATCGCCGATTCATCAAGGATTTTTCAAAGATCTCTCGACCCATTACACATCTTCTTGAAAAAGAGTCACGTTTTGTCTTTGACGAAGATTGTGTACGAGCCTTTGAAATCCTTAAGAGGAAACTTACCGAAGCTCCCATTCTTGTTGCTCCCAATTGGAATCTCCCCTTTGAGCTTATGTGTGATGCTAGTGATTACGCTATTGTTGCCGTTTTGGGGCAACGTCATGAAAAGCATTTCTTGCCTATTCAATATGCTAGCAAGACGATGACCGAGGCTCAACTAAAATACATACAACGGAAAAGGAGTTCCTTGCCGTGGTGTATGCATTTGAGACATTCCGACCTTACCTCGTCTTAGCTAAATGCATAGTGTATACGGATCATTCGGCTATCAAGTATCTCATGGCAAAGCAAGATGCTAAGCCTAGATTACTTCGTTGGGTTCTCCTCCTTCAAGAATTTGATCACACCATCGTTGACAAAAAAGGAGCCGAGAATCTAGCGGCCGATCATCTTTCTCGTTTGGAAGATCCTCACCAAAGTGTTTACGAGCCAAAGGAAATCACCGAAACATTTCCGCTCGAGACACTTGGTGTAGTGAATTCTAAGCTTGATTCCTCCACCCCATGGTTTGCGGATTTTGCAAATTACCATGCGGGTAACTTCATCATTAAGGGTATGACGACTCAAGAAAAATGAAAATTCTTTCGTGACGTCAAGTTCTACTTTTGGAACGACCCTTACTTGTTTCGAACTTGTGCGGATCAAATCATCCGACTTTGTGTATTTGGCACCGAAGCTTCTAACATCCTAAGGGCTTGCCATGATGGACCCACGGGTGGTCACCACGGTTCTAATCTCACGGCTAAGAAGGTGTTTGATGCCGACTTCTTTTGGCCTACTATTTACCGAGATGCACAAGATCTTGTGAAGTCGTGTGATTCATGCCAACGACAAGGAAAAGCCTCACAAAAAGATGAAATGCCACAAAATATCATCCATGTGTGTGAGATCTTTGACGTTTGGGGTATAGACATTATGGGGTCGTTCCCATCATCTCGTGGTAATAAGTACATTCTCGTTGCGGTTGACTACCTATCTAAGTGGGTGGAAGCTAAGGCTTTGCCCACCAATGATGCTCGTGTGGTAGTCAAGTTCTTGAAAAGCTTGTTTTCTCGGTTTGGAACCCCTCGTGCGATCATAAGCGATCGTGGAACCTATTTTTGTAACGACCAATTCAAAAGAGTCCTAAGGAAATATGGGGTTACACATCGTCTTTCTACGGCTTATCACCCACAAACGAGTGGGCAAGTCGAGGTTTCAAACCGAGCGTTGAAGAGGATCTTGGAGAGATCCGTTGGGGAAAACCGACAATCTTGGTCGGATAAGTTAGACGATGCTTTATGGGCCTTTAGGACCGCTCATAAGACACCCATTGGGTGTACTCCCTATAAGCTTGTGTATGGAAAGAATTGTCATTTGCCTATCGAGTTAGAACACAAGGCTTATTGGGCCCTAAAGCATTGTAATGATGATATGGAGACCGCGGGAAAACTCCGGAAAATGCAATTGAATGAATTAGATGAATTGAGGGATATTGCTTATGAAAATTCATTGATTTATAAAGAAAAAACTAAAAAGTTACATGATTCTAAAATTAAAAACCGGGTTTTTAACATTGGGGATCAAGTTTTGCTTTTTAATTCTTGCTTGAAAATCTTTTCCGGTAAGTTGAAATCCCGTTGGTCCGGTCCATTCACCGTTACTCAAGTGTTTCCGTATGGGACCATCGAGCTAGCTCAAGATGATGGTCCTAACTTCAAGGTGAATGGACATAGGTTGAAGCACTACTTTGGCGGGGAAGTTCCATCCTTGAACTACCTCGACCAAGTCACCTTCCCCAATGATATTTAGTATTGAGGGGATCGAGTCGAGCTCATGACTCGGTAATCAAAAACGAGGTGCCTCGTGGGGGAGTCCCATGCTTATCCTATGTACATATTATCGCTTTCTAATGTAGTTAACGTGTGGGGATTTGTGCCTTTCCAACCTTTGTTCCGTGGTTGTTTGTGAATTGTGGACTTTAGATGATCATGATCTTCACGATTGGAGCCTCTCGTGTTCGTTCTATGGGAATACTCGATCGTTTGCTTTGAAGACTTTCTCAATATCCATGATATATCCTTTTGACGTTCTAACCTTAGGTTTTTAGCACACTTCATAAACGGCTATTAATTTATTGGTTACACCCTTTCCATGCTAGATTAGGCATTCGACTACGTCTCTAGTATGGGGGTGTTTGCACCCCTAGACTCGAAACATTGAGGACAATGTTTAACTTTAGTATGGGGGGTGAATAGATACTTGCCTTGCCAAACCTTCACGCTTTCCAAAGTTTATCTTTTTGTTTATCGTTTTGTTGCAAAATAAGGCTAGAAATGGCCAAATTTTAAAATTTTTCTCATGTTTTATAAGTGTTTGAAGACATGAATGTAGGTTTTCTGATGGCGAGAATAAGAGTAATTTTTGACTCGGCCGTGTGTGTTGAGCACTTAGCTTTGATTCCTTAACTACACATTAGGCTAAGTCTCTTAAATGAGGACGAGAAATGATAGGGTTAATTATAAATTACTATGCTAAATGTAGAGTACTCGTATTCTTTCAAAAACTCATGTGCTCTCGTTGTTTGCCTATTGATGAGACTGTAATTATACATAGTCTCATCGTCCAAATCGGGCTTAAAACAATTAAAATATCATCAAAATACCCAAAAATATGCCTGTATTTGTTCATTGTGTATTTCAGGTACGGATATCGTGAATTCACCAAAAGATCAAAGGAATCAAGCAAAAACGAACACGGGAAACGAAGCCGCACAAAGAACCGGACCCGAATCCTGAATTTCCATAATTACCCTTGAAGTTTTGAAGATTGGCAAGATTGGTCCTCCAAGTTTGAAGATTTGCCACTTTATACCCCTCAATTATCTTAGAAATATAATGGGGTCCCTAAAGTATGGATATTATACAAGAAATGCCCTTGAAGATTGCTCTAATTACATTTATGGTCCTTGTTTTAAAGTTGGTAAAATACACATGCCATTTTTGACAAGTTGGTAAAACTTTTATAAAGGGAAAGGAAGTTTTGAGCTGTTTTGATCAAAGTAGCAAGAGAATGAGAGTCAAGGGGGCAATTTGGGCAGACATGCAAACTGTCCCAACCTATCCCAAACCGACACATCACCACCCCACCCAATCAACACATACCACCTCATCACCCCTGCCACGTCCACCTTCCACTACCACCTTAATTTAATTAGTTATTAACTGATTATACTTTTGGTGGTAAACACATTTTCAAACACAAATCCAAATCAAATCGTCCCTGTTAACCCACCAATAATCCCAAGAACCCTAATCCTAAAACCCACAAATCAAAGGGGTTTGACCCAATTATATCCAGAATACTAATTGATACCCACCTAAACCCGACCCAACTCCTAAAACATTCACATGTGACCTCCTAGATCCCACCCGTACCTCCCCTGCACACTTGAATGAGACATTTTTGAAGGAAGCAACAAAATGAATGGTGGATTCTCACTCCTTGGACCCAAAAAAATATCAAACATCCCAGAATCACTCAGTACAGCTGGAACATCACATGCTATGATTTGACCAAGACCTTCAGGGGCAAATTCGGATTTTCAAAGAGAATTAGGGTTTAGGGTTTGCAACCATTGTATTATTTTATTTAGGTTTCTAGAATTTTCTGTTTACTAGTATATATATAGGTGTCTTGTGCCCATATTCATTGTTCCAGTTTTTGTATGTTTTTTAAAAAGTAATGATAATAAAATTTTTCTCACATACCTAACTGTGTTCCCATTTATTTGTGCTTTCTAGTTTAAGTTTAATTTCAAAGCAAGTTAGTTTAAAAAGTCTCAAAGTTTTTAGTTTATAAAAACGTTTTCAAAAAATTTATTTCTCAAAAATCTGAATCCAAATTATAAAGGAAGTGAAAGTGGAGCTTTTTTTTTGGTTTCATCTTGTGAGATTTAAGTGGTAGTTTCAAAGTGAAAATTTTAGTTTGTGTTTAACAGTTAAGTATTTAAAGAAGGAGTTCTCAAAAAAATCAGTTTTCTCAATATATTTTTACTAAACTTTTACTGTATCAAAAGCCATAAGCTACAAGCTTATGGTCTTTTGACACTTGAATCTGTTGATTGTTGTCTTTGCTTGTGCTGGAAACCAAGAAACAGAGCAAGAGCACCTTTCTCGTTTCATTTTTTCATCTATTGAAGATATTTAGGGCTTGGGGTCCTGCTTTGGATTCCCACAACAAGCCACTCTCTACACTCCTCTTAGCTCACAAAAGTCCTCAAGGGACATTTAGAGAAGGCATCAGCTCTCACAGGCTTGAACCCTCTTCATGCACTTATTTTGATGATTTTTGCTAAGTTATGTGATTTTGAGTGAATTTGTGTAATACCTGTTACATTGTTGTTTTTATGGTTGGATTTTAGTTCTTTCAGCTTAGTATGCATGTTAGGGGTGATGAAAATCAGTTTGGTTGGCTTATGATAGCATTTGGTTTGATAAAGTAGTGTTTACTGATTATAAAGGGGTGTTTGGTTGTACTGATCTAGGTAGCATAGATATTACTAGAGTAACTAAGTTTGGTTTGGATAGCTTGCTTATGGTCTAGTTGCATTAGTTTTTGTAGAGGTTTAAGTCTTATAATAGTAAAGAAGGGAATTACATGTTCAATTTTTAGCATATAATCTGCCCATTAATCAATAACTCTAAATCAAGGGTGTTTTAGAAGATTTTGACCTCAAATCTTATAATTCGTTAGTTAATCTGATAATCTAGGATTTAGAATTAGTTAGGCATGATTGTGTATGTTTATGTGATAGATTTGCTGTTTTGAAATTCATCTTTTGTGCACTTTGTATCAGCCTACTGTTCATCAGACAGCAAGGCCATAGCAGTCACTTATTTTTGCCCCTCTTGTGTGATTTTTGTATTGTAACTGTGTGATTTCTTGCATAAACTGACTCTCCACACTTCCATGAGTGTGGGGGTGCCCTTGTTGCCAAAAATTACCAAGTATCAAACAAGTTCTAAGCCAAAAGGTCCACGGACCTGTTTTAAACACTAGCAGTGGGAACTCCATTACCCCTGCTAGTGTATAAGTTTGTACTGCTTTGCTAAAAGACAGAAACACTCCAAGTGTCACTATCACAGTTTTACTTTTTTGTCTTTGGTGGGTTTAATTAGGATTTAGACTTTGAAACTTTTTTCATTATTTTTCTTATTTAATTTCTGATTTTTATGTTTATTTAATTTTTATATTACTGTTCATTTAGTATTTTTCACATTAAATAGCTATTTTTATTTACTTTTAATTAGGCTGTTTTTGACTTTTAGTGTAGAAAATCAATATTTTTCAGATTTAAAATTTTTCTTAGATTTAGAAAACCATTTTAAGCTTTTTAGTATAAAAAGATTTTACTGTTCACTTTTTTAATTATTTTTTATACTTAAATTAGTTTAATTAGGGTTTTATTATTAAACTGTTTTGTCTTTTAGTGCAAAATTTTACATTTTTCAAACTTTTTCAATTTTCTACTGTTCTTTAGGATAATTTAGGATTTTTAAAATTGTCAAGTTAATTTTGGCATTATTTTATTATTTTTTATGATTATTTTAATTTAAAAATAGTTTTTAGTGTTTTAAAAATAGAAAAATAGTTTTAAAAATTTAGGAAAAATACTTTTTAGTCTTTAAATAATATAAGGGATTTATTAGTTCAATAAAATAATATTTTGGGCATTTTGTTAATTATATATAATTTTAGGGCTTTAATTAGCATTTAAAATTGAATATTTAATTAATAAAAGGTTTTAAAATATATTTGTTGGATTTTTATTCTTATTTATATTATTTTAGACTTAGTTTTAATTTTTAATTAATTTTTAGGTTTAATTTTTAATTTCGTCGCGTTTTACGTAATTACGTCATCGTTTTACGTCAACGTCGTAGTTTAATCGTAGTCGTAGCTCGTCTTTAATTTTTCTCTTCTAAACCAAAAACGTCACTAATCCAAACTTGATTTTATATATTTGGCACACCTAATCCACACACCTCCTTCGAGAACGAACCCGCATTTATTCGGTTTTACGTTTTTCCTAAAACGTGCAACTTAATACTTGCCACTCATACGCGTTTTTCCTAAAACGTGTACGATTTTCCTACATCAATTTTTGGCGCCGCTGCCGGGGAGGTGTTTAGTTTGCCATTATTATTAGTATCATGTTTGTGTGAGTAGTGCGTTTTTGCTTTTCAATTTTTGGAAAGCGTGAATATCGTACATACTCATTTTTGTTATTTTTCTCTATTATAGTATAATATCCAAATAAATCGTGTTTAATTTTCCTAAATTAAACACAAAACAATCTTTACTATATTGTAGATATATTGGTTTTCGTTTTTTGTGAATATATTATTACTATATTGTATCTACGTAAGAACAATAAATATACAAGTACTCCAAAAGCGTGAAAACGCAACCTTGATTCGGGATTTCATCACTCGATCATTGTACTCGAATCTAAAGCAAAAGTTTAAAGAAAAAATAGATAAGTACTTTCGTGAGGCTTAATTTCAATTAACACAAACTATAAGGTGGGTATAAGGCGGTTGTATTTCACGACCTAAAGGAAAAAGGCTCTTAAGTGCTTCGCGCCGCCTCGTTTCCTCCGCTTGCTTGTGCGTGTTTTGAGAAAGAGGGATAATCGAGGGTTTGCCGCCCAAGTATTATCTACGTATATTATATTTGCTTGTGTTTTCAAGATTAAACCCTCTTGAACGTTTTGGTGTTCCACCAACGTTCTAAAGTCATCGAGAACGTTCACTCCACGTGATCGTTTTCATTCTTTGAGGCTCCTTTAATCGAGAAATTCGATTCGAGGGGAGATTTGTAGATTTGTGTCTACGTAATACATTCAAAAATCCAAAAAAATTAAAAAAACAAACAAAAACCAAAAAAATTTGAAAAATCGAAAAAAGAATCTTCTTTGCTACCACCCATTCTACGCTTAGTGCATGCGCACTCGATCGAAGGATTATTCCAATTCTAGCGAAACTTCGAATTGACGCAATCGTAATCGAAGGAATCGACGACGTAGACGAGAATTAGAAACCGACGTTCCTAATATCGTTGTTGAAGAGACCGTAGAGGAGATGGCCGACAATCGTTCGATGATGGAATTGCTCCAAGCGCCCACCGAGGGTTATGGAGACGCGATCGTAATTCCCGCTATCGAGGCGGAGAATTTTGAGATTAAGAGCGGAATGCTTTCGTTAATCCAAGCTACGAAGTTTCGAGGTCGTGAAGCCGATAATCCTCACGACCATATTCGGAATTTTGATCGTCTTTTGGCCACGAGCAAGTTTAAGAACGTCGACACCGATGTCGTCAAGCTTATGCTTTTTCCGTACTCGCTCGATGGTGCCGCCAAGGATTGGTACGAGAAAGAGCCACCTAATTCGATAGTTACGTGGAAGGATCTCGTTTCCAAGTTCGTTAATTATTTTTTCCCACCGTCTAAGACAACGTTTTTCAAGAATGAAATTACGAAATTTGAGCAAAAACCGCATGAATCTTTTAGAGACGCGTGGGATCGTTTTAAGGAATTGCTTAGGCAATGTCCTCACCATGGTTTTTCCGAGTTGCACCAAATCGATACGTTTTACAACGGTCTTAATTTTCACGAACAAGACTCGTTGAATTCCGCCGCCGGTGGCAACTTTTTGTGTAAAACTCCGAAAGACACATTGATAATTATCGAGAACCGATCCAAGGTTTACCAACTCCGCAACGCACCGAGTGTTGCCAATGTCGCTAATGTTAGTAGTTCTAATCGCGACATTGAGAGAGTTGATGCAAAAGTCGACAAGTTGACGAATGTGTTTACGTCTTTTCTCGTTGAGATGCAAAAGAAAGACGCTCCCGCTACGGTGAAAGCGGTTGAGGTTTCGTGTACGTTTTGTGGTGGACCTCATAATTAATACGAGTGTGCGGCTACGGATGGCCAAACGTCGAATGTGAGTGCGTTAAACAACAATTTTTCTAATCAAAATCAAAATAACGCCGGTCCATCACAACAAGGCAATTATAACCAAGGCAATAATTTTATTCAAAACCGAAACAATTTTCAAGGAAACAATCAACAAGGAAATTTTTCGAATCAAAATCAAGGAGGTTATAATCAAGGTCGTAATATAACTTGGCAAAATCGAGACAATAACCAAAACTCGAATTTTTCAAACAACAACAACAATCAAGGCAACAATTTTTCAAGTGGGAATCAAGGAAATTTTCAAAGAAGTAATCAAAACCAAGGGAACTTTAATTCAAATCAAAATATTTCGTCAAACGATTTTCAAAATTACATGAAAACGAATGAGGCTAATATGAGACGATTAGAGGGAGAAATTGGCACTTTGAAAAACGACTTTACAAATACTTTGAAATTGCAAAACACGAAGATTGAGCAAGGGCAAATTGATATTAAAAAGATGTTTTCGGCCATAATGAACAAGTCCTCGGGTGCGTCATCGAGTTCGTTACCTAGTGACACCGTTGCAAATCCGAAGGAACAATGTAAAGCCGCCTCGTCTCTGAGAAAGGTCGTGTGATTACCCCTAACCTTGAAGGATTCCGTGTTGTTTATCCCTCTCAACCCTCGACTTCTAAGACGTCTTATTGTTCTAAAGTCGATGGGGTGAACGTGGCGACCAAGGAAAAGAGTGCACACCCTCGTGTACCTCACATTCCATCCACGGTTCAAAAAGAGAGTTTTGTCGACCTTACCAAAGTAACCCTTGAAGAAACTTGTGCATCGATCCTTCTTAAAAAGCCCAAAAGGCGTATGCCGAGAAAGGAAAAGGATCCGGGCCAATTTCTACTACCTTGTGATTTTTCCGAGATTGAGGGATGTTTAGCCCTTGCCGATTTAGGTGCTAGCATCAATCTCATGCCTCATTCTCTTTGGAAATTGATGAGATTGCCTTCGCTTATCCCCACAAACATGACAATCGAGCTTGCAAATTGTACGCCTTTAATACCAATTGGAATAGCCGAGGATGTCTATGTTAGGATTGGAAAGTTTTTTTTCCCGCGGATTTCGTTATATCCGATTACGAGTGTGACCCTAAATGTCCCATTATTTTAGGCCGACCATTCTTATCGACGACTCGAACCGTAATCGACGTTCACAAGGGGAGACTTACTATGAGATATGGGGATGAGAAAATATACTTTTTCGCTAGAAAATCCCAAGGGTTTAATGAGAATGAAAAAACCGAGGTTTCAAAACCTAATGATTCAAATTCTAATGATTTCAAAATATTTACTTTAGCGGAAAGAATGAAGCTTGATGCATGTTTTGAAAGAATTAAGAAAAACGGTTTTAAAGATGATGATTTTTATGATAAAGAATACGTGTACCTAATTCAAAAGGGTATGTGTAAATTTATGGATGAAAACTCACTATGGGATGTTTTTAGCGAAACAAGTGAAACACCAATTCCGAAGGGCGATGTTAGTGCTATCACGACAAAGACCAATATGGGCTCGTCTTCACCACCTTCGAAGGACCACGTCTTTGAGGCTTCAACTTCTAACTCCATCGAAGTGCCTCCTTTGCCTAGCCCAACACCCGTTGAGGCTAAAGGGTTTATCGACATCGATCCTCTCGTCTTAGAAAAGTCACCTAAGCATAGTCATTCGACTTGTAAGACCATGGTTGTGAGTGCTCACGTCGACTCTTTCTTTGACGATGACGATGGCGATTTTGCCGAGATTGATCACGTACTTCAAAATCCACATGCTATTTTTGATTCTCCTAAGAAGAAACATGTGAAGTACGATGATTACGAGTTTGATCCCGAGATTGAGGAAATCATTGAACGAGAGCTAGCTCTTATGCCTTCACTTCCACCTACGAGTGAGGTCGATCTTTCCAAAATCGAGGATGAACTAAATGAGTTGGAACGTCTTATTTTCGATGACGAACCAACTCATGTGACCACTAAAAATCCCATTCTAGAGGAGTTACCTTATAAACACTCCTCATTTGAGAATGACGTTTACCACATTCGTGAGGATCTAACTTATCAACGATCCCCACAAAAGAATGATGGTTTCGTGCTTGATCGTGATCTTTTCGAGAGAGTTTCTAAGATACTCAAGGAGGGGAATGACAAACCGTGGTTTGACAAGCCTATCTTTGATGAAGAAATCGACGAGATCGACGTTCATGAGGATGACGAGTATGTTGACCCTGAGGGGGCGGTGTTCTTTATTGACAAACGTTTTGAGAACTTATATAATCCGCCACCCCCTCCCGCCAAAGACTTAAATGTGAGGATTTTTAGCGCGACTAATTTTCAATTTGACACGCCAAATATTTTCGACATTATCAAATCGGGTTTTCATAAAGAGTTTTTGAACGATGAAAAAGGAAAGGATTTTAAAAATGTTTTAAATGATTTTTCTACATGTTTAACTCCGTCATCACCGCGTTTCATGAGTGCTATCACCTCGTCTACTCCTTTTGACGATGGTTGGTGTGGTTTTAGTGTGGGGGAAGCCCCAAATGTTCCCTCACATTTCTCCACCGAGGACGAGATTTACGATCCCGGAATTGCTTGTAAAGGGAAATCTCGGTCTTCCACCGATGCAATAAATGGAAATCGTATCTATTTGCTTGGTGTGAGTCTACCTCGAGTAGCTCATTTTAGTGAGTTACCCATTGTCCCACCTTTCTACTTCTCATCTCTTTTCTTTTACCCCATTGGGGTTTGTGTTGAAGTGGCGTTATTTCGTCTTTCATCCGAAAACGAAGACGCTATCTTTGACCCCGGTATACGTTTATCGGGTTTTTAAAGTACTCTACGTACTTTTGGGCCTTGTTCATCATGTAAGCCCCACCAAAAAATGACCAAACCATGATTATCCCTAAATGATCACATTTATGGGGATTCGAGTCGAGCTTTTGACTCGGTTATAAAAAACAAGGTGCCTCGTGGGGGATTCTCATGCTTATCCTTGTACATATTATTTCTTTCTTAGTTAATGTAACGAGGGGACTTGTGCTCTTCCTACCTTTGTTTCGTGGTTGTTTGTGATTGTGATTTATTAGGTTCATCGTCATCATTGAAGCCTCTCGTGTTAGTTTTACGGATCACTCGAGCTTCGATCGTTGCCTTTGGAGATTCCGATATCCAATGATATCCTTTTATGTTCTAACGATTATCTTATTAGCATAATTCATAAACGGCTTTTAGGTTATTCGTTTTACCCTTTCCATGCTCGAGAATAAGCATTCGACTTCGTCTCTAGTATGGGGGTGTTTACACCCCTAGACTCGAAACATTGAGGACAATGTTTAGTTTTAGTATGGGGGGGGGGGGGTGAGTAGATACTTCACCTTGCTTACGTCACCACGCTATCCAATATTCATCTTTTTGTTATTGTTGCAAATAAGGCTAAAAATGGCCAAATTTTAAATTTTTTTCTAGTTTTTCATAAGTGTTTAAGACACAAATGTAGGTTTTCTGATGGTGAGAACGAGAGTAATTTTTGACTCGACCCTGCGTGTTGAGCACTTAGCTTCGATTCCTTAACTTTTTAGGCTAAGTCTCTTAAATGAGGACGAGAAATGATAGAGTTATTTATAAGTCTCGTAACCGTCACGATCTTATGTGTAGTAATTAGTAGCTTATTCTCCCAACGCTTTTGCATAATAAATTGTTAATAAATATTGATTTAGCGGTTTAGTCACTATTGTTGGTTTCTAATTTGTTTTGGTAGCTTCCATGTAATTAAATTGGGAAAACATTAAGGTATCGCCAGCGTCACGGTTTTGAAGTATTGGCACCCGAATAATCGAAAGCTTCACCTAATAATAAGATTTCAAGTGCTCACCTAAATTAAGCAAAAATTTGAAGCTCACAAGGCCGAAAAATCTATGCCCAAATTGAAAGTGAATCAAGCCTTAATCTTCGAAGCTTTAAAGATCCAAAATTCGCTTTAGCGTGAGGATATACGTCTTTGGCTAATAAAACCACCGATGAGGCGGATAATAAAAGGCAAGGCAAGACCGAAGTCATAATAAAAGCTTCATGGCGAAGTTGAATAAAAGATGGAGGTAAACCAAAGATAATAAGGCCCTTCCGTTAGGGGGCATATAAAAGTCTTGGTAATAAGTTTCATGTTCAAAACCGTTATAAAACCGTGTTTATCGATCCTTCTTGTTGACTTAATTTTTTGACATCGTTGTCTATTGGGATGAATTATTAATTTAATGATTTTGGTTACACCGTTAAGTTTCTATTTTTAGAATTAATCTCTATTCACGCATAAGTCAATGATGTATCCTCGTGATCATTAAGACAAAAATAAAATATAAGAGATACCAAGTAGGAATAAGGGAGTTTAGGTTCGTAATTAACACTCATGAGATGTGTTCGTGTTGCTAACTTATAATAACAATGATCTCGTTACACGCTTAGCATGGAATTGGGTGAAAATCAAGGACGACGAAATTATTTCTAACGAAGCATTTTGTTCTATGATCCCAAAAGTCACATTCTCGTGATGAAAACATTACATTATGTCTAAAACACGTGTAGTAGTTTATTTAAATTTATGTCTTGAATAAATGTCATCATAAAATGAATTTTGGAAGTGCTACGATACTTAATTCTAGCATTGCGTGGGGACACGGCAATGGTTTAGTATGGGGGAGTGATGAGACTGTAATTATACATAGTCTCATCGTCCAAATCGGGCTTAAAACAATTAAAATATCATCAAAATACCCAAAAATATGCCTGTATTTGTTCATTGTGTATTTCAGGTACGGATATCGTGAATTCACCAAAAGATCAAAGGAATCAAGCAAAAACGAACACGGGAAACGAAGCCGCACAAAGAACCGGACCCGAATCCTGAATTTCCATAATTACCCTTGAAGTTTTGAAGATTGGCAAGATTGGTCCTCCAAGTTTGAAGATTTGCCACTTTATACCCCTCAATTATCTCAGAAATACAATGGGGTCCCTAAAGTATGGATATTATACAAGAAATGCCCTTGAAGATTGCTCTAATTACATTTATGGTCCTTGTTTTAAAGTTGGTAAAATACACATGCCATTTTTGACAAGTTGGTAAAACTTTTATAAAGGGAAAGGAAGTTTTGAGCTGTTTTGATCAAAGTAGCAATAGAATGAGAGTCAAGGGGGCAATTTGGGCAGACATGCAAACTGTCCCAACCTATCCCAAACCGACACATCACCACCCCACCCAATCAACACATACCACCTCATCACCCCTGCCACATCCACCTTCCACTACCACCTTAATTTAATTAGTTATTAACTGATTATACTTTTGGTGGTAAACACATTTTCAAACACAAATCCAAATCAAAATCGTCCCTGTTAACCCACCAATAATCCCAAGAACCCTAACCCTAAAACCCATAAATCAAAGGGGTTTGACCCAATTATATCCAGAATACTAATTGATACCCACCTAAACCCGACCCAACTCCTAAAACATTCACATGTGACCTCCTAGACCCCACCCGTACCTCCCCTGCACACTTGAATGAGACATTTTTGAAGGAAGCAACAAAATGAATGGTGGATTCTCACTCCTTGGACCCAAAGCAATATCAAACGTCCTAGAATCACTCAGTACAGCTGGAACATCACATGCTATGATTTGACCAAGACCTTCACGGGCAAATTCGGATTTTCAAAGAGAATTAGGGTTTAGGGTTTGCAACCATTGTATTATTTTATTTAGGTTTCTAGAATTTTCTGTTTATTAGTATATATATGGGTGTCTTGTGCCCATATTCATTGTTCCAGTTTTTGTATGTTTTTTAAAAAGTAATGATAATGAAATTTTTCTCACATACGTAACTGTGTTCCCATTTATTTGTGCTTTCTAGTTTAAGTTTATTTTCAAAGCAAGTTAGTTTAAAAAGTCTTAAAGTTTTTAGTTTATAAAAACGTTTTCAAAAAATTTATTTCTCAAAAATCTGAATCCAAATTATAAAGGAAGTGAAAGTGGAGCTTATTTTTTTGTTTCATCTTGTGAGATTTAAGTGGTAGTTTCAAAGTGAAAATTTCAGTTTGTGTTTAACAGTTAAGTATTTAAAGAAGGAGTTCTCAAAAAAATCAGTTTTCTCAATATATTTTTACTAAACTTTTACTGTATCAAAAGCCATAAGCTACAAGCTTATGGTCTTTTGACACTTGAATCTGTTGATTGTTGTCTTTGCTTGTGCAGGAAACCAAGAAACAGAGCAAGAGCACCTTTCTCGTTTCATTTTTTCATCTATTGAAGATATTTAGGGCTTGGGGTCCTGCTTTGGATTCCCACAACAAGCCACTCTCTACACTCCTCTTAGGTCACAAAAGTCCTCAAGGGACATTTAGAGAAGGCATCAGCTCTCACAGGCTTGAACCCTCTTCATGCACTTATTTTGATGATTTTTGCTAAGTTATGTGATTTTGAGTGAATTTGTGTAATACCTATTACATTGTTGTTTTTATGGTTGGATTTTAGTTCTTTCAGCTTAGTATGCATGTTAGGGGTGATGAAAATCAGTTTGGTTGGCTTATGATAGCATTTGGTTTGATAAAGTAGTGTTTACTGATTATAAAGGGGTGTTTGGTTGTACTGATCTAGGTAGCATAGATATTAGTAGAGTAACTAAGTTTGGTTTGGATAGCTTGCTTATGGTCTAGTTGCATTAGTTTTTGTAGAGGTTTAAGTCTTATAATAGTAAAGAAGGGAATTACATGTTCAATTTTTAGCATATAATCTGCCCATTAATCAGTAACTCTAAATCAAGGGTGTTTTAGAAGATTTTGACCTCAAATCTTATAGTTCGTTAGTTAATCTGATAATCTAGGATTTAGAATTAGTTAGGCATGATTGGGTATGTTTATGTGATAGATTTGCTGTTTTGAAATTCATCTTTTGTGCACTTTGTATCAGCCTACTGTTCATCGGACAGCAAGGCCATAACAGTCACTTATTTTTGCCCCTCTTGTGTGATTTTTGTATTGTAACTATGTGATTTCTTGCATAAACTGACTCCCCACACTTCCATGAGTGTGGGGGTGCCCTTGTTGCCAAAAATTACCAAGTATCAAACAAGTTCTTAGCCAAAAGGTCCACAGACCTGTTTTAAACACTAGCAGTGGGAACTCCATTACCCCTGCTAGTGTATTAGTTTGTACTGCTTTGCTAAAAGACAGAAACACTCAAAGTGTCACTATCACAGTTTTACTTTTTTGTCTTTAGTGGGTTTAATTAGGATTTAGACTTTGAAACTTTTTTCATTATTTTTCTTATTTAATTTCTGATTTTTCTGTTTATTTAATTTTTATATTACTGTTCATTTAGTATTTTTCACATTAAATAGCTATTTTTAACATTAAATAGCTATTTTTATTTACTTTTAATTAGGCTGTTTTTGTCTTTTAGTGTAGAAAATCAATATTTTTTAGATTTTAAATTTTTCTTAGATTTAGAAAACCATTTTAAGCTTTTTAGTATAAAAAGATTTTACTGTTCACTTTTTTTAATTATTTTTTATAATTAAATTAGTTTAATTAGGGTTTTATTATTAAACTGTTTTGTCTTTTAGTGCAAAATTTTACATTTTTCAAACTTTTTCAATTTTCTACTGTTCTTTAGGATAATTTAGGATTTTTAAAATTGTCAAGTTAATTTTGGCATTATTTTATTATTTTTTATTATTATTTTAATTTAAAAATAGTTTTTAGTGTTTTAAAAATAGAAAAATAGTTTTAAAAATTTAGGAAAAATACTTTTTAGTCTTTAAATAATATAAGTGATTTATTAGTTCAATAAAATAATATTTTGGGCATTTTGTTAATTATATTTAATTTTAGGGCTTTAATTAGCATTTAAAATTGAATATTTAATTAATAAAAGGTTTTAAAATATATTTGTTGGATTTTTATTCTTATTTATATTATTTTAGACTTAGTTTTAATTTTTAATTAATTTTTAGGTTTAATTTTTAATTTCGTCGCGTTTTACGTAATTACGTCATCGTTTTACGTCAACGTCGTAGTTTAATCGTAGTCGTAGCTCGTCTTTAATTTTTCTCTTCTAAACCAAAAACGTCACTAATCCAAACTTGATTTTATATATTTGGCACACCTAATCCACACACCTCCTTCGAGAACGAACCCGCATTTATTCGGTTTTACGTTTTTCCTAAAACGTGCAACTTAATACTTGCCACTCATACGCGTTTTTCCTAAAACGTGTACGATTTTCCTACATCACCTATTCTCCCTTCGCATGTAAATATTTTTTGCTTAATAAATATTGACTTAGCGGTTTAGTTGGGATTGTTGGGTTTCTAGTCTTTTCTAGTAGCTTCCGTGTAATTAAATTGGGAAGACATTAAGGTATCGCCAGTGTCACGGTTTTGAAGTATTGGCACCCGAATAATCAAAAGCTTCACCCAATAATAAGATTTCAAGTGCTCACCTAAATCTAGCAAACAATTTGAAGCCCCACAAGGCCGAAAAATCTATGCAAAATTCAAAGTGAATCAAGCCTTAATCTTCGAAGCTTTAAAGATCCAAAATTCGCCTTAGCGTAAGGATATACGTCTTTGGCTAATAAAACTACCGATGAGGTGGATAATAAAAGGCAAGGCAAGACCGAAGTCATAATAAAAGCTTCATGGCGAAGTTGAATAAAAGATGGAGGTAAACCAAAGATAATAAGGCCCTTCCGTTAGGGGGCGTATAAAAGTCTTGGTAATAAGTCTCATGTTCAAAACCGTTATAAAACCGTGTTTATCGATTCTTCTTGTCAACTTAATTTTTTGACATCGTTGTCTATTAAGAGGGGTTATTGATTTGATGGTCTTCGTTACACCGTTAGGACTCTATTTTTAGACCTAAATCTCTATTATCGCATAAGTCAAACAATGTATCCTCGTGAAACATTCAAGACAAAATAAAATATAAGAGATACAACTTAGGAATAATGGGAGGATAAGTACGTGATTAGGGCATATGAGTAGTGTTAGAATTACTAACTTATAATGACAATGATCTCGTTGCACGCTTGGCATGGAATTGGGGTGAAAATCGAGGACGATGAAATTATTTCTAACGAAGCATTCACGTGTTCTTATTCTATGAACCTAAACGTCCCATTTTGCGATGAAAATCATACATTATGTCTAAAACGCAAGTAGTAGTAGCAATAGTAGTAGTATAGCTAGTTTATCATTCAATAAAGTGAATAAAAATAGATTTTGGAGGTGCTACGATACTTTATTCTAGCATTGCGTGAGGGCACGACAATGGTTTAGTATGGGGGAGTGATGAGACTGCTTTTATACATAGTCTCATCGTCCAAATAGGGCTTAAAATTCATTAAATATCATCAAAATACCCATATATATGCTTGTGTTTGTTGCTTGTGTATTTTAGGTACGGATATTGAGAAATTGACAAAAGATCACAAGAATCATACAAAAACGAACACGAGAAACGAAGCCGCACAAGGAACCAAGCCCTAATGAAGACTTTCCCAAGATCAACCCTTGAAGATTTGAAGAATTATGTAGAAGGGTCCTCCAATATGGAATAATTGACACTTTATACCCTTGTATCTTCATAATTACAAGATTGGTCCTAAAGTTTGTCAAAATTACAAAAAGGGCCCTCCACTTTGAAGAATTGGCAAGTTTAGCCCCTCAACAAAGCTAAATTGTCAACCACTATCCTCCATAAAGTCAAATATATCATGAAGTCCTTCAAAGTACAAGAAATTACAAGTTTGGTCCTTTGAAAAATCCAAAATTACAAAAAGGATCCTCAACTTTCATTATTTGGCAAGAATGGTCCCTCATCAAACAAGACTTGGCAATTTCAGTCCTCCAAAATGCTCAACATACAAGTCAAGACCATTATTCATCATCAAAATGCCAAATCAGCCCTTGAAGAATTCAAAAATGGCAAGAAATACCCCTGAATTCACTTTGTAAAAGTTTTGGGGCAAAAATGCAAAGTTGCAAAAGTTGTTATAACTAAAATGGGCGTTGACAAGGTTTGGAATGGAAATGGGAAGTTGCTAAAAGATGGAGGTTCAAAGCTGGCCAGACAACCTAGTAACCTTAACCAATCATGAGCTGCCACCTCACCCCACTCACAATTTCCACCAATCCCCTCTCTCCATTCTGCCACCTCACCAATCCACTCACCACCGGTTTAAACTTAATAATTAATTAAGTTTAACTCGCGCCTAAACACTTATTTAAATCCCAAACAAGATCAAACAACCTGTTCTTCATGTTCTTGATAAAATTAGGGATTTCTTAATTACTTGTAATTAAGCCCTAAAAACCTCCAGAATCTTGATTAATGGCCTCTTAATCAAAACCCAACCCCTAAACTCCCATCACTCTCATGCATGTGACATTGCCAACCCTCCCCTGACCCACTCTTCACGTCCAAACAAAACAGGCCAGCAAATCCAACGCTCAAGAACATGGCTTACTTTTCAATCTTCATCTACACCCTTGGATGCATTTTCCCTTTGCCAGCTTCAACAAACAGCCAAAAGATTCCTCACAAGACTCCAAGATATTCTAATTCTACAAGGGAAAAAATGGGACTTCAGTAGCTAGGGTTACGTTTTTTTTTCAGCTTTCCTAGACAACATGTATGCCTATATAAAGGCTTAGGATCTCACATTTTTGCTTTGCTTTTGGTTTTTCCTTGTTCAAGCACTTGTAAATCCCTTTTTTTAGTTTTATGAAATTTGAGTTAAGTGTGTTGAAGAAAGACCAAGTTCCATCTTATTATTGCTTATTTATGTTCTTAGTTTACTGATTTTGAAGTTAAAAACCTGTTTTCAAAAGAGGAGTGTGCAAAAGTTTGCACATTTTCTTCATTTTCTTGATATTTTGCTAAGTTCTTGTTTCAACCTTGGAATTCTTGGGTTATAGGGCTGATCATAGCATCCTAATCGTGTTGATTAAGGTGTGGTGAGGCTTATAACTTGGGGATAATCAAGTGTGGGGTAACAAGGTTGCATTAATCAAGATTTTTCAAGTTTCTGATTTTATACTTGTGCATCTAACCTTGTTGATTCTTAGCAGGGGTGTTATTGGAAGCTTGTACTTGTTCTTGCTAGTACATAAGCTCATAAATTCGTGGGTGTGGATGTACATCCATGAGGTTTGCATACTCAATCCTAAAATCTGCTTAAAATCTTGATTTTTGGTGATATTTGTATGTGGCTTGTGTTCTTGTGAATTTTGTGGCTTAAATCTGCTTGAATCTGTTAATCTTACTTGTTATTGTGTTTATCTGAGCTTGGGTAGTCTTGAATCTCACTTTTCCTTTGAAAAGTTTGGATTTGAAAAGATTAAGGGGTGTTTGGGTCTACCTGTTTGTGATTGTAACTTGTTAATGTGTTGTGGAAAGTTTGAGTTTGTGTTCTATATCTGATATATGCTTGGTTGAGAGTGTTTTGCTGCAAGTTTTTGGGTTTGAAGCATTTAATCAAACAATATGCTATAGAACCTTTGTTATTGCCTGTTTTGACCTAGGATTTTGGGAACACTTAGGGTGTATGCATGCTTAGGGTTAAAAGTGGTTTAAACAAAGTTATTGTAACCTGTTTGAAAGATTTGAGGTGTTGAATCTGGCTTGTGTGTCAAATACATCAGCAAAGTGTAAAACTGCATGTGTTAGTGTTCATCAGTAACATTCATTGGCTTGAATCTGGCTTAATTCTTTAAATCATTGCATGAAACTTGTTTAGACTTGCTTATTAGAGTTTATAATAGCTTGTTGAATTTGGCTGGCTGATTTGTGCTAAAACTGCTTATAAGTGCTCAAATGCTTAATTGTTCATGTCTGTGCAATATGTGGGACTTTATTGATTAAACTGTATCAATTGGGTGTTTGTGATTGTGATATTTTGATTGTTCTTGACTCCTTTTGATCCAAAGATCATTTGGGTGCCTTTGTGTAATATGAATCTCCAAAAAAGTCACTAAAGATAAAAAGTCAAACAAGTCAAGCAGTGGAAAAAGTTTCCACTGCTCAACACTCAAAACTAGCCCCTGCTAGTGTAAAATTGAACTCAGCTAATCAATAAGCTATTCTAGCTTATCCAGACTTGCAACAACTTATTTTTTGTGATAGGTCTTCATTATTTGACCCATTTAAGTAGACTAGAGCTTATTGGACTTTGACTTTGACTTTTTACTAGAAAACCAACTTATTTGACTTTTACATAAGTGCTTATTTGCTTTTTCCAGCTTATTGAGTCAGCTTATTTGAAAACTCTTTGTTGATTTTGCTTAATTAAGTCATTTAGAAGCTATAGAAACTTGAATCAGCACTTGGGGTGGCCTAAAACTCAAAAACGACTATTTTGTCATTTTCTGTAGATTGCTTATTGCATTTTCAGGCTTATTCCTTGGGCTTATGTCAAATTTCTTTTTGCAGAAGTCTTATTTAGGACAAAAGAAGCTTTTGTGTTTAATTTCAGCTTATGGCATTGGCTTATAGCTTAATGGGCCAAAAAGCCCATTAAGAATAAGCTGCTTGGTATAAGCTAGCTTATTTCACACTTTCAGCTTTTGGGCATTTGGAAAAAGTTGTTTAAAATCAAATTTTGAGTCAACCAGTGCTTTTTGGGCTTATTTTGAACAATTTTTGTTATTGGGCCCAAATTTGGCCCAATAGTGGACTGTTTTGGGTTTAGCCCATTTTCTAGGCCCATTAAGGGTATTTAGGTAATTTCACTTTCATTTCTGAGTTATTTAGGTTAAATTAAGCTAGTTTGCAAGTTTTTAGAATTTTTTATGATTTTTGGATTTTTAATATTATTTTAATATTATTTTATTATTAAAAATTAAAAGTCTAATTTTCTAAGTTTTTATATTTTTCCTAGGTTCTAAACACTTAATTAGGAATTTTGCAACTTTCCAAATATTTTTAGGGTCTTTTAATTATTTTCTAGAATTAATTTAAATTTTAATTGATTTTAGTAGTTTTTAATTGTTTAAAAATAGTTTTTAGTGATTTTAAAATTTTGAAAAATACTTTTTAGCTTACTTAGGATATCTTTGAGGTTTACAAACTTTAAAATCTTGTTTGGGACTTTTTAATAATTAATGGTGATTTTTAGGGCTTTAATTAGCATTAAAAAGTCATTATCTAATTAATTAAAAGGTTTTGGCAAGTTTGGATTTTTTGTAAACTCTTAGAATATTATTGTGGATTATTGGTAATTTTTAGGAATTTTTAGGGTAAAATTTTAATTTTAGTGCTTTTTACGGTTTTACGTGTACACCTATTTCGTCTTAGTTTAATCCGTCTTCGTAACCATCATTCTCTTCTAATATCATTTCTACTTTTCTTTCTCACAATATAATCACAAATCTAATCCAAGTCATTACACACATAACACACTAGCCTCCTTGAGAACGATCCCCACTTTGGGTCATTTGTACACGGTTTTCCTAAATCGTCGTGCTCAATACTTGCCACTTTTGCTCTCTTTTCCTAAAGAGTAGTAAAATTCAGCAATCACCATTCATACTTGGGATGACATGACTCAACGTTTTTTGTCGCGCTACTTTCCACCATCCATGGTCACGAGCCTTCGAAATCAAATCAACGGTTTCATGCAAGAACCCGGTGAATCTCTCTTTGTTGCTTGGGAAAGATATAATGTTTTGATCGATCGTTGTCCAAACCACAACATGCTCCCTGTGACATTAATTGATACTTTCTACAACGGTTTGACTTTTCGTGATCGTGATACGATTAATGCAGCCGCCGGTGGCACATTTATGAAAAGAAGACCCGAGGAGTATAGAGAGCTTATTGAGAACATGACTACTCATCATAAAAACTGGGATTCCTCCGCTTCTTCAAGGAACAACCCGAGAGTCAATGTTTCTTCTACTTCAGCAAACCCTAACATGACCGAATTCACCCGCATGATGGCTGAAATGAACAAAAATATCTTGCTCCTCGCTACAAACCAACAACAACTAAAGCGGTGGCTAATCCTTGAGAGACATGTGGCGGTCCTCACTCATACACTGATTGTCCTTCTACTCAAGGAAATCCGGAAAACGTGTATGCGGCTTATGGTAATTATTCACCGGAAAATTACCAAGCCCGACCTCAAGGGGATCGAAATTTGCTAAGTTACCGGTCAAACAACTACCTTTCACCCGGTTTTTGTCCTCAAAACCAAAATCCCAAAAACAACTACAATAGAAGCAACCAAATCCCACCTAGAGCTTCTAATCCTTATCACCCACCCGCTCAACAAACCCCACCTATCAATCAAGATGTTGAAGACTTAATGAGAACTCAAGGAGAGCAAATCAAGAATCTGCAAAGCCAAATTATCAATTTGAAAGGAGATATCACCAAGCAAGGGAATGACATTAGATCTGAGCTTCGAGATAATATACAATCCTCCTTTAGCAATCAAACGAATGATTTGAAGAATATGCTGGCTAGTTTCTTGCCCACCACTCAACCCTCTACTTCGAGTTCTCTACCTTCAAACACCAACACCAATCCGCGAGCGAATGTGAGTGCTATTACTACCCGTAGTGGAGTTACTTTTGTAGGACCACCTATCCCGCCCCCATCATCTACACCTCCTCCACCACCATTTATCCCTACTCCTCCCACACCTAGTATTAGTACACCATTACCGTCTCCGCCTCGTCATGACGAAGTACCCACCAAGAATCCTCCACCAACCCCACCTTCCACCTTTAAACCTTCTACATCTCAACCTTTACCTGCTACACCTACACCTTCACCACCCAAACCCAATATTCCTTATCCATCTCGCTTAGGCAAGGCCAAAATGCACACCAAGGATGACATTCAAGTGTCAAACTATTTGAAGAAAGTTTCGGAAATGACTGTCACTTTTCCCCTTGTTGAAGCTCTCGCACAAATGCCTAAATTTGTTAAGATGTTTAAGGAATTGCTTAGCAAGAAGGAGAAGATGGTCGAGTTTGTTAATACTCGATTGAATGAAAATTGTTCTGCCGTCCTTCTTAAAGAACTTCCAGAAAAACTTGGAGATCCCGGTCGTTTTGTGCTACCTTGTACTTTTAACCAAACCGACAAATTTACTGCCTTAGCCGATCTCGGGGCAAGTATAAATTTGATGCCTTTAAGTGTTTAGAAAAAGTTATCATTGCCCGACCTTACACCCACCAAGATGACTCTTGAGCTAGCCAATCGCACTCTCGCTTACCCCATTGGTATTGCCGAAGACGTGCTCATTAAAGTTGGCACATTTACTTTTCCGGTCGACTTTGTCGTTGTTGATTATAAAATGGACCCTCGTATTCTGTTAATACTTGGACGCCCATTTTTGAGAACCGGTAGAGCTTTAATAGATGTGGATAAGTGTGAACTCATCTTAAGAGTCGGGGATGATGCACAAGTTTTTGAAATGGGGAAGCTTACAAGCAAATCCTATGGAAGAGAATCAGCGAATATGATTAATGTGCTTGATGATTTTGTCGTCTACAACAATCCTCTATTCGATTCTTGCAGTGATAATCCACTTTTTCAAGATGATGTAGATGATTCTCTCTCCAATTTGGAACCTTCACCCATATATGATTCTCCACCGATCTATGATGCTTATGATGATGATTCTAGCTCCGATGGAGATGATTATGATGACTTTACTTCCGAGTATCCCGACATGCCAACTTATGATGATTTTGATGAGGCTGATACTCTTTCGAGTGATTCTTCTCATGATGAAGATCCTCCGCCATCCATGCTTAATCCTACTTTGGATGACTACTCATTTGAGGAAGACTTCTCTACTTTTCTCAATACTTACTTCCCTCATGAGAGTGATGCTCCTCCTTTGGACTTTGATGATTATGGTTTGATCCTACTTCGGATTTGAAGAAAATTATTTCAAAGGAGAAGCAACCGGCCGACACCAACATCCGCAACACGTATGATTTAACACCTCTTTGTCCACCTTCTGAGGACGAGGTTGTGCATTTTCTTCGCGGATCTTCTTCAAATTCTGCTGAGCCTGAGTGCTATTTTCCCCTAAAGGAAAAGGTGTTCGACCCTGGTATCGATATTCTTCAGCCGTCTCAGTATCCATCTGATGAAATAAAAGGAAAGATTTTTGGAACTACTGTGTAAAACCTCTGTTTTTACCATCATTGACTTTGTCAACTGTAGTACTATTTGAATGTGCTACTTGAATCAAAACTGGTTGTAATTCTCTCTCCCCTTAGGGGGATTTCCGGCCGCCACTTCTATCTTTAATTTCTGGCCTTAATCTCTCTTCCAATCGTATCTCTATCTACAATCAATCATATTAGTCCTTGATTTTATGTTCTATGGCTTGTTCTTTGGTTTCTTTTCGAAGAATCAATGAATGTCATGTAGCAGATCTTTGAAACTAGTTTGATTGGTTTTGGATATGCAATCGATTTTCAGAGCGTGTTTTTATAGAAGTGGTGTGCTTATATTCACGTTTTATATCTATTGGAAATCCTCCTATGCAGCCGAAACCCTAACCCTTTTAGGGCTTTGAAGGGTTTCGATGCTGGTTATTGATTGATCTAGGTCTTTCAATGGATCGTGTGTATTGGCCGATTCATATGGTTAATACCCTTTTTAGGGTTACTTGGGATGGCCGCTGTGATGATGGATCTCTGAATCATCTTCATGTGTGGGTTTCGTTTGGGTGTCTCATTGGTACGGTGCTGCTGGATCATTTGCTTATGGTCCTATCCGTGGTTTTAGAGTCGTATATATGGCAGTGTATCAGGGTATGTGATGGTGCAGGCGAGATCAAGGAAACTCTAGTTTCTAGGGTTTTTTACTGTTTATTTTAATATATTTTCTGGCTCGCTGGGGATTGTGGCTGTTTGTGGCTGTTTGTGGTGTATGCGATGGTTATTTGTGGATGTTTTCCGCTAGTGCAGCTGTGTGCTGCGTACGGTGTTATATGGGTGTTTGTAGGTCATGGGTTTGGGGAGATCGATGTTTATTTATCTGTTAATATGTTACGGTGTTGGAGACCTGCAACATGTTATGGATTTGGTCCATTTATCTGGTCTTGTTATTATTTTGGTAGCATCTACTGATGACTAAGGTGATGGTTGGAAGTTGATTATGAATGTGTCACATTCATATTCACTCGGTGAGGATGGCACTCCTTAACGAGTTCTTATAATAATTTCATTTGGCACTCGTTATACTTCAAGGTTTTATGATTATTTAAAGCACATCGAGATTACTCGGCTATTATGGAATTGTTATTGGTTTTGAAGGTGGTATTTGCTGGCTATTTCGTTTTCCAGAGATACTCCTTGTTACACGCTGGATATGCTTGCGTATGCTTTCTATCCTTGGTTATGTGAAGAAGACATGAAGTCGTTGGGCTTGAAACGAACTAGGATTCATATCTTATGTTTTTATATATTACTTTATGTTTTTTCTTCACTAGTTCCACCTAGTAGTGGCTTGTCACTATATGTTAGGTTTTGGTTGTCGCACTTGATGTGCGTGGTTGTAGCTCATGTAACGGGCTGTGATGTAGGAAATCACCTGCATCCATTGTACGTCAACGTTTTTTGGTGTAATATATTTTACCGGGGTTGAGTCCCTTTTACCCAAAAAAAACTGTAGTACTATTTATATTTGGAATTTATATAATTTCACTTTTATATGACTTATTAATTATCATACTTATTTTATATTTATATGAACCTTAGTCATTTATTGACTACCTTGGCAATTGACTGGCCACTTGATTGAATAATGAAATTCATCACCTCAGTACATATTTTGAAATAAACTATAACCTTACTTAATTTATTTATTAAGTACTTGAATTATTTTTATATGTACATACTTACATATATTACTTAAAAGGATTAAATACCTAAACACTTTAAAAACAATGTATATTATTTTACATTGTCACCTATTTACTTTAATAAAGTAAATTAATTTTAGTAATGTATTTAATAATACACTTTCACTAAGTTATCTAAAAGCTTCAACAAAAATACCTACAACACAACAAGTACCTATAATAATATACAAAGACTATTATTATCATACAACACTTGGCAAAATTTACCAAAACCCTTCCCATGTCTATACAATAACGTATATATGTATGCATGCATGCACTACCATCATTTGATTTAACTAGCTACAAGTAACCTAGTGTAATCATGTACTCCACTAATACCCTATACTAATGCATGCATAACCTTACTTTACTTACACATAAACCATGCTTTACTTACAAAGCCACTTACACACTCCATACATTTCACTATACATGTCATTTTTGTCCCCCATTGACTTCTCAAAAACACACGAATGGAACCAAAAAGGGGAAAGAAGAAAGTAGCTAGTTTTTGAGCATGTGTGCATTTGAAAAGCGTATCCAAGTGTATCCATGCATATCTTGGATAGATATATTGTACAAGGTACAAAGATCCTCTTGATTCACTCTCTCTCTTGTTCTTAAGCCGAAACAAACACACAACACACAACACAAAATATTTCCAATCTCATTCCACTCTTTTCTCTCTCAACTCACGGCTAAACAAGATTCACCACCATTTTTAAACCTTCAAGCTTTACTACTACTCCTATACTATGTCTTCTACTACGTAAAGGTTAATCCTAAGCTCAACCTACAAGAAACCTTGATCATTGAAGCAAGAACAAGAACCCTAGAAGCCTACTTGAAGCCCACGGCATGTTTATGATTTCCTAGACCTCCATTGTTGAAAGCTTGTCACTTGTTTCTACCCATTCTCATATCATTCCTAAACCTATCTAATAAAGTAAGTCCAAGTTAAAACCTATCTTTTCTAATACATTACCTTTACATATATTAATGTGTACATGTTTATTTTGGTAAAGTTAACATTTAAACAAGTATGGAAACCCTAAAAACATAAGTGAAACCCACGGCTAATTTTTATATATAACAAAACTTGATGTAAAAACTTGTCAACTTTGAAGAACACATCAACATGATCTTGTTTAACTTGAAAAATCATGAAAACCTAACCATGCAAATAATATTGGACGTGAGCTTTTAAGCTCATATTATGATTTTGAGTAATCTTGTAATGTTTAGATATAACTAGAAACATTAGATTCATGTTATTAGGTGCCTTAAATTTAAGATTATTATTAGGCCTCATAAGATTAGTTTAAGCTCACTATAATACCTTGCCTAGATAAATAATCATTTCCATTAAATAAATGTTTTATAAGACTTTTAGTGTCAAAAATATGATTTTATAAAGTTACATGTTGAAAATATAAATCTATAATTATTTTGGATTTAAATGATAGATCTAAGAAGTTTTAGACTAAAATAGTAAATATATAAACATTCGGGTTAAAAATGGCATATATAATACTTTCAGGCTAAATTGTAAGTTTATAAAGTAAAAGGGATCTAAATAAATAAGTGTGGAAATTTGTATTTCAAAAACATAAACTTTGAACCACTTTTTTAATAATGCCGAGAGTATAAGGGTGTGTTTTGAACATATCCGAAACCTTGTAGAGTTGAAAAGGACTAAAAAGAGATTACTAAAATATTAGGGTAAGTTGTGTAAACTTTGGAAAGCCTAGGGACTATTTTGGACACAAGCCGCGACCTAAACTAAACCTTAGGGACTAAATGTGTCAAGTTACTAAACTTAATAAAATCCTAAGCAACCCTAGGGACTAAACTTGCCAATAGCCGAAACCCATACAAGCCCTAGGGGGCAAATATGTAACTTATAATAAACCTTATTATTAGCCGAAACTATAGGGACCAAAACTGCCATTAAGTGAAACTATAATAAGCCCTAAAATAGGCCGCATACTATAAGGACCAAAATTGACACTTTATGAAACTTTAAGAAACCCTAGTTACACGTGTAACTAGGGAGGGACCAAAACTGTAAATACTTGAAAGATTTAGAAACCCTAGGGGTATAAAAGTAATTTAATCGCGAGTATCTATTTATTTAAAAGGACTAAAACGTATTTTTATACAAGTATTACGAACCTTAAAATCTTATATATTTTAAATCATTATTTAAACGTAAAACTTAAATAAACGTAACAATTGTTATTTTTTTCAAACCTATAACTTAATAAATATAAATCTTACGTAAACATGGATTTTTAAATAAATGTTATACATTTATAAACCTTATTTATATATTAAATATAAATTGAAAATGGTTAACTTATAAAATAAATATGTTAATTATATTTATTTCCTATCACTTGAAACGTATATAAAACTATCCTATATAAATATTTAAAGTGTTTTATAAACAACGTAAGTACAAAATATTAATTAAATGAATTAATTAATTAAACCTTATTATTTATTTTATACCTAAAATGAATACTATTAGAACTTGTACTACGACGAACAAATTACAAGTATTGTAATTAAATATTTAAAATCAGTCTAAGCATGTACAGATTTATTCTGGAACTTTTATGCATTATGTTATGCATTTACTGAGACCTTATAATTATTTAGGTCGTTGACTGTATTGTGAGCATCCTTATCAGATTTATCTTCTGACTTATTGCTGTACTACTGAGGTGAGTTCATGGCCCCACTTTATATATTGACAAACTTTTAAACCTTTTAATGGGGAAGAAAACATGCAACATATTTGATTTTATGGACATAGATTGAACTGTAAAACCTTTGATTACCATGCCTATTGTAGATGAACAGCATGACCCGTGCATCCGAAACTGTTAGAATTATTGAATTACCTGAATGTTATAAATAGATCTATTTGGGATTGACCGTCCCCATCTGGGTGAGTCATGCTCACTGTGCCTCGGCCGGGACAACAGATGTTTCACATGTCAGCACTTATTTTTGTTATGGGTGCCTTGATAATGATAAGGCGAAGGGTCCTTATCTGTTAAGGACTTAACTGTCAAGTTTCAGTTTCGGGCAATATGGAAATGTAATTACTTTTAAGTATTAGTGCTTTGTGCATTACTACTTCTGGGAATATCTAATGTCCAAACTTATTTTAATTAAACCTGTGAATTCACCAACTTTATGTTGACTTTCTAAGCATGTTTTCTCAGGTAACTGAAGCAGGTAATGGTGTGCATGAAGTCAAGCATCATGATAGACTGCATTTATAGAGCTCATCTGGGGTTTTATAAATTGGGAATAAATTCAAACTTTCAAACAATGTTAAAGACTACTGTAATACTATTTGCACTTTCAATCATGTAATAAATGTAAGGATAATCTTTTATCTGTTGCTCTATATTCTGTCTGCTGTTGATCCACCTACGTGACACCCAAATATTATTTCCGCTGCGTTTGACTCAATTTGGGGGTGTCACAGAATGGTATCAGAGCGATAGTTATAGAGAATCAGAACCAAGTTTAAAATAAATATAAAAATAAAATTTTTATATAATCTGAACTATAACTGCTTTAAAAATCTTTTGGGATTTTCGGGACTAGAATAGTTAAGCATATAGACCGTAGAGCATACATCGATTGCGTGATTGCCTGTACATTGATTATTAACATCCGGTTAATTAATCTTATAAGTATTAACGTAACCTTTAGCATGGCGAGTGATAAATGGCAGTATTATATAATTTTAAATTATATTTCTCAAAATTTTTAACTTGAGTAAGTTTATACTTATATCAATTAAAACTATATTACTTTCAGATTTATCATGACTTCACCTACTGATACACCTGATGCCGTATCTCCGACGACCGTCTTGTGTGGATGGTTATCTGCTAGTGACTCCGGCGATAGTCACGCTTCTGTCGACGCTGCATCCATTGAGGCGCTTATTTCTTCACCACCTGTTTCCCCCGCTGGGGAAGAGGTCCAGCCTCCTACTGCTACACCACCTGTACCACTCGTGACTGTACTACGGGAGCATGCACCCGAGTCTCTGCCACCTCATAAGAGGAGGTACGAGGCACCTCTCGATTCCACCTTTGAGATCGGTGAGGGCTCCCGGGCCAGACATGCTGACCCTGTCCAGGCCCAGATCACGGCACTTGCCGCACGCCAGGCCCAGGACATAGCAGACATTCTTGCTCTGCTAGCGACCGGACAGACTGAGCGCACTGTTCTACAGCAATGCCAGGACCTTTTATCATGGACCGTGAGTTCAGAGACACACGCTGCCCGAGGGGTGTGGTCGACTACTTACCATTCTCTCCAGTGGTTGCTGGATGAGAACGAGTTCCTACGAGAGCAGATTTACCTACTGCAGAGTCAGCAGACAGAGACTCACACCGCTCTTATGACCATGGAGCAGACTCTTGCCATATTCTTCGACCTCCAGGATGTCCGCCATCAGGGGTTGACGTCAGAGACCGCTCATCTCCGGGGAGTTCAACAGACTCTCAGAGACCAGTTCCGTGAGGCACTCCGACTGCTCAGGGAGACTAGGACTGCTATGACCGCGATGCAGGATGCCATGCAGGCACCGGCTGTCTCATCTCCGCCCGTGCCGCCAGCCATATCCGAGGAGTCAGTTAGACATCAGTAGAGTAGATGGGCTAGATCTTTTGTACATCATGATAAGCTATTAGGGTTGCACCCCGGCTATCATGATATAGGATCTCTTGTATTTGTACTTTTCTTTAGTCAGTTGTATTCCTGTACTGTACTATTTAGATTAGGGATTCATAGATGATGTACTTTAGATTTCATGTACCACCATCCCAGACAGGCAGGCTGTGCTCTGTCTTGGATTAGGTTGTGCATTTTGTACTGTATTCCTATTCTAGACTTATGGCATGTACTCATTAGCTTTTGTTATATCCGTACTGTATTATATTATGAACTTTAAATAGGTTATCCAATTTGTTGCAAAGTCTATGCATGAAATTCTTTTTCGTGTAATTATATAAAACTGTGCTAACACCTTGAACTAATGATTTCATTTTTTTGTATAATTATAGAAAAATGGTAAACACTAGAACGAACCCCATCAATGCCGAGACTACTCAAAACGTCACTGCTGCCCAATTAAGGGAAATGATTGACCAAGGCATCGCATCTGCGATGGCTGCCAGCAGGAACATGGACGACAGTCAAAATTCCAACAACCGCCAGAATAATCAGACCACTAGGGGTTGCTCTTACCCCGACTTCTTGAAATGTAAACCTTCCTATTACAAGGGCAATGAAGGAGTGGTGGAACTGATGCAGTGGTTTGAAAGGTTGGAAACGGTCTTTCACATCAGCGACTGTGCAGAAGAGAATAAAGTGAAGTTTTTCGCCTGCACCCTACTTGAGAGTGCTCTTACTTGGTGGAACTCTGCTGTTGCTACTCTTGGACACGATGCTGCCTATGCTCTCAACTAGAATGAGTTGAAGGAGAGGATGACTGAGAAGTACTACCCAAGGGGAGAAATGAAGAAGCTAGAGATCGAGTTATGGGATCTCAAATGCAAGAACAATGACATCACTGCGTACAACCAAAGGTTCCAAGAGTTGACCCTCATGTGCACCAGGATGTTTGTGGAAGAGGATGAAAAGATTGATAAGTACGTGGGTGGACTCCCAGACGTCATTCACGACAGTTTGCTCGCATCTCGACCTACTACCATCGAGAGTGCCATTGAGTTCGCTACTGAGTTAATAAACAAAAGAGTTCGTACCCTATCCGAGAGGCATACTGACAACAAGCGAAAGGTAAACGAGTACTTCCGTAGTCAGCACCAGCAGCATCCTAAGAAGCAGAATGTTGGGCAAGTTTACAGTGCTACTACTGCAGGAGCTAACTCGTACGTGGGCGCCAAACCTTTGTGCCCAAAGTGCAACTATCATCATACTTTTGATAGCCATTGCCAGACCTGCTACAGATGTGGACAAGTTGGTCACTTTGCTAAAACCTGTCGAGTTAATGTTGTCACTCAGGCCCGACCCACTCAAAATACTGGGAACTACAACAACAGGGGTGGATACAATGCCCGTGGTAACGGGAATAGACAGCAGGGGAACCGCAACGCTACTAGAGGAAGCAACAATGGACCCAAGAAGGGAGTTGTGTGCTACGAGTGTGGAGCACCAGGACACACGAGACCAAGTTGCCCTAAGCGGACAAACCAGAACAAGAACAGTGGAGGAGCTTCATCCAGAGTGTACGTGGTCGGCAATGCAAAAGCCAACCCCGATTCAAATGTCGTTACTGGTACGTTTCTATTGAACAATCGTTATGCATCTCTGTTATTTGATACTGGAGCAGACCAAAGTTTTATATCCACTGAATTTAGTCAAGTACTAGAAGTTGTCCCTACAAGCTTAGATCACCGTTACTCTGTAGAATTAGCTGACGGTAAAACTGTAGATGCTGACACTATCATTAGAGGTTGCACCTTAAATCTTTCCAAACACCCGTTCAACATTGACCTTATCCCCGTAAACCTTGGTAGTTTTGATGTTATTATCGGCATGGACTGGTTAGCGAGATACCGCGCAGTCATTGTTTGTGACGAGAAACTAGTCCGTATTCCGTGGGGAAACGAAACTCTAATCGTTCGAGGTGACGGTAACACCGACCTCGCTGACACTAGACTTAGTGTTATCTCTTGTACCAAAGCTCAGAAATATTTGTTGAGAGGATGTCCTATCTTCTTGGCCCATATTTCTCAAACAGATGAAGAAGACAAACCCGAGAAGAAGCAAATCAAGGACGTACCCATTGTCCGAGATTTTCCAGAAGTCTTTCCTGATGAGTTGCTAGGCTTACCACCGACTCGACAAGTGGAATTTCAAATTGATTTGGTTCCCGGAGCAGCACCTGTAGCTAAAGCTCCATACCGGTTGGCACCATCATAAATGAAGGAATTAGCTGAACAACTTCAAGAGCTATCTGACAAAGGATTCATACGACCCAGTTCCTCACCATGGGGAGCTCCTGTGTTATTTGTCAAAAAGAAAGATGGTTCTTTTCGAATGTGCATCGGTTACAAAGAGCTGAATAAGTTAACTGTGAAGAATCGTTATCCGCTTCCTCGCATTAACGACCTATTTGACCAACTGCAAGGGTCAAGTATGTATTCCAAGATTGACTTGAGATCTGGATACCATCAACTACGAGTCAGGGAGGAAGATATTCCAAAGACAGCTTTTAGAACCCGTTACGACCATTACGAATTCCAGGTTATGCCATTTGGGTTGACCAATGCACCAGCTATTTTCATGGACCTTATGAACCGTGTGTGCAGACCCTACCGGGATAAATTCGTGATAGTCTTCATCGACGACATACTCATTTATTCCAAGAACGAACAAGAACATGAAGAACATCTTGCACAAGTACTAAAGGTACTCAAGGAGGAGCAGCTCTATGCTACGTTCTCTAAATGTGAATTTTGGATTCCTAGAGTGCAATTCCTTGGTCATGTCATCGATTGTGACGGTATTCATGTGGATCCAGCAAAGGTCGAATCTGTCAAGGATTGGGTATCTCCTAAATCACCGACGGAGATCCGCCAATTTCTAGGCCTTGCCGGATACTACCGTAGATTCATTGAAGATTTTTCCAAGATAGCCAAACCAATGACCAAACTCACACAGAAGGGAATAAAGTTCGAGTGGGGAGAGAAGGAAGAATCAGCTTTCCAACTGATCAAGCAGAAGTTATGCAGTGCACCCATACTGGCCTTGCCTGAAGGCAACGATGATTTCGTTGTATACTGTGATGCCTCACACAAAGGCTTAGGAGCCGTATTGATGCAGAGGATGAAAGTGATTGCCTACGCTTCAAGGCAATTGAAGAAGCATGAGAAGAATTACACCATTCACGATCTAGAACTTGGATCCATAGTTTTTGCTCTCAAAATCTAGAGACATTACCTATACGGAACAAAGTGTACAGTGCATACTGACCACAAAAGTTTGCAACACATATTGGATCAGAAGGAGTTGAACATGAGACAAAGCCGTTGGATTGAGTTACTGACTGACTACGACTGCGAGATCAAATACCACCCGGGAAAAGCAAACGTGGTTGCTGATGCTTTAAGTCGTAAGGAAACGGACCCTCCTATGAGAGTTCGGGCATTGGTGATGACAATCAGTTTGGATCTACCCAAACAAATTTTGGAAGCTCAGACTCAAGCCCAATTGCCTGAAAACCTCGTGAAGGAAGATGTCGGGGGAATGCTCAGAATTGATCTTAGCAAAGAAAAGTTAGAACCTAGAGCAGACGGAACCCTATGCCTTCACGGACGAAGTTGGTTACCTTGTTATGGAGATTTGAGGAACGTGATCATGCACGAATCTCATAAGTCAAAATATTCTATACATCCCGGATCTGAAAAGATGTATCAGGATATGAAGAAGTTATATTGGTGGCCGAATATGAAAGCCAACATCGCCACCTACGTCCAGAAGTGTTTGACTTGTGCTCGTGTCAAAACTGAACACCAGAGACCATCGGGTTTACTTGTACAACCCAAGATACCGGAATGGAAGTGGGAAAACATCACTATGGACTTTGTTACCAAACTCCCAAAGTCATCTCACGGTTACGATACTATCTGGGTAATCGTCGATCGACTCACCAAGTCCGCTCATTTCCTGCCGATTAGGGAGAATGATCCCCTTGCCAAACTAGCAAAGACGTACCTGAAGGAGATTGTGACCAAACATGGAATACCAGTGTCGATAATCTGTGATCGAGATGGTAGGTTCACGTCAAACTTTTGGAAGGCTTTCCAACGAGCCTTAGGTACCAATTTGGATATGAGCACTGCTTATCATCCGCAGACTGATGGTCAAAGTGAACGAACCATCCAGACTCCAGAGGACATGCTACGAGCATGTGTGATTGATTTTGGAAATAGATGGGTTGACCATATTCCTTTAGTGGAATTCTCCTACAACAACAGTTATCATGCCAGCATTAAGGCTGCCCCTTTTGAAGCACTGTACGGTCGCAAATGCCGTTCGCCTGTGTGCTGGACAGAAGTAGGTGAATTTCAGCTCACTGGACCTGAGTTAATCCAGGAGACTACTGACAAGATCGTCCTCATCAGACAGAGAATTCAAGCTACTAGCGATCGACAAAAGAGCTACGCGGATCTGAAACGCAAACCTATGCAATTTGAAGTAGGTGACCGTGTTATGCTCAAGGTATCACATTGGAAGGGTGTTGTACGTTTTGGCAAACGTGGAAAACTGAATCCACGTTATGTTGGCCCTTTAAAAGTAATAGCCAGGATCGGGGAAGTAGCGTATTGTTTAGAGTTGCCCCAGCAACTGAGTCGGGTACACTCTACCTTTCATGTTTCTAACCTGAAGAAGTGCTATGCTGAAGAACCACTGGCTATGCCATTGGAAGGAGTTCAAATTGACGACAAACTCCAGTTTGTAGAAGAACCGGTGGAAATCATGGAGAGGATAGTTAAGAAGTTGAAACGCAGTCGCATCCCGTTGGTCAAAGTACGTTGGAACTCTAGGAGAGGCCCTGAGTTCACTTGGGAACGATAAGACTCGTTCAAGACCAAGTATCCACACTTGTTCACCTGACCAATAGCTTCATCTTAAGCTTTGAGGACAAAGCTAAAATAACGGGATGGTGTTGTAAAACCTCTGTTTTTACCATCATTGACTTTGTCAACTATAGTACTATTTATATTTGGAATTTATATAATTTCACTTTTATATTACTTATTAATTATCATATACCTATTGTCATACTACCTTTCATACTTATTTTATATTTATATGAACCTTTAGTCATTTATTGACTACCTTGGCAATTGACTGGCCACTTGATTGAATAATGAAATTCATCACCTCAGTACATATTTTGAAATAAACTGTAACCTTACTTAATTTATTTATTAAGTACTTGAATTATTTTTATATGTACATACTTACATATATTACTTAAAAGGATTAAATACCTAAACACTTTAAAAACAATGTATATTATTTTACATTGTCACCTATTTACTTTAATAAAGTAAATTAATTTTAGTAATGTATTTAATAATACACTTTCACTAAGTTATCTAAAAGCTTCAACAAAAATACATACAACACAACAAGTACCTATAATAATATACAAAGACTATTATTATCATACAACACTTGGCAAAATTTACCAAAACCCTTCCCATGTCTATACAATAACGTGTGTATGTATGCATGCATGCACTACCATCATTTGATTTAACTAGCTACAAGTAACCTAGTGTAATCATGCACTCCACTAATACCCTATACTAATGCATGCATAACCTTACTTTACTTACACATAAACCATGCTTTACTTACAAAGCCACTTACACACTCCATACATTTCACTATACATGTCATTTTTGTCCCCCATTGACTTCTCAAAAACACACGAATGGAACCAAAAAGGGGAAAGAAGAAAGTTGCTAGTTTTTGAGCATGTGTGCATTTGAAAAGTGTATCCAAGTGTATCCATGCATATCTTGGATAGATATCTTGTACAAGGTACAAAGATCCTCTTGATTCACTCTCTCTCTTGTTCTTAAGCCGAAACAAACACACAACACACAACACAAAATATTTCCAATCTCATTCCACTCTTTTCTCTCTCAACTCACGGCTAAACAAGATTCACCACCATTTTTAAACCTTCAAGCTTTACTACTACTCCTATACTATGTCTTCTAATACCTAAAGGTTAATCCTAAGCTCAACCTACAAGAAACCTTGATCATTGAAGCAAGAACAAGAACCCTAGAAGCCTACTTGAAGCCCACGGCATGTTTATGATTTCCTAGACCTACATTGTTGAAAGCTTGTCACTTGTTTCTACCCATTCTCATATCATTCCTAAACCTATCTAATCAAGTAAGTCCAAGTTAAAACCTATCTTTTCTAATACATTACCTTTACATATATTAATGTGTACATGTTTATTTTGGTAAAGTTAACATTTAAACAAGTATGGAAACCCTAAAAACATAAGTGAAACCCACGGCTAATTTTATATATAACAAAACTTGATGTAAAAACTTGTCAACTTTGAAGAACACATCAACATGATCTTGTTTAACTTGAAAAATCATGAAAACCTAACCATGCAAATAATATTGGACGTGAGCTTTTAAGCTCATATTATGATTTTGAGTAATCTTGTAATGTTTAGATATAACTAGAAACATTAGATTCATGTTATTAGGTGCCTTAAATGTTAAGATTATTATTAGGCCTCATAAGATTAGTTTAAGCTCACTATAATACCTTGCCTAGATAAATAATCATTTCCATTAAATAAATGTTTTATAAGACTTTTAGTGTCAAAAATATGATTTTATAAAGTTACATGTTGAAAATATAAATCTATAATCATTTTGGATTTAAATGATAGATCTAAGAAGTTTTAGACTAAAATAGTAAATATATAAACATTCGGGTTAAAAATGGCATATATAATACTTTCGGGCTAAATTGTAAGTTTATAAAGTAAAAGGGATCTAAATAAATAAGTGTGGAAATTTGTATTTCAAAAACATAAACTTTGAACCACTTTTTTAATAATGCCGAGAGTATAAGGGTGTGTTTTGAACATATCCGAAACCTTGTAGAGTTAAAAAGGACTAAAAAGAGATTACTAAAATATTAGGGTAAGTTGTGTAAACTTTGGAAAGCCTAGGGACTATTTTGGACACAAGCCGCGACCTAAAATAAACCTTAGGGACTAAATGTGTCAAGTTACTAAACTTAATAAAACCCTAAGCAACCCTAGGGACTAAACTTGCCAATAGCCGAAACCCATACAAGCCCTAGGGGGCAAAAATGTAACTTATAATAAACCTTATTATTAGCCGAAACTATAGGGACCAAAACTGCCATTAAGTGAAACTATAATAAGCCCTAAAATAGGCCACATACTATAAGGACCAAAATTGACACTTTATAAAACTTTAAGAAACCCTAGTTACACGTGTAACTAGGGAGGGACCAAAACTGTAAATACTTGAAAGATTTAGAAACCCTAGGGGTATAAAAGTAATTTAATCGCGAGTATCTATTTATTTAAAAGGACTAAAACGTATTTTTATACAAGTATTACGAACCTTAAAATCTTATATATTTTAAATCATTATTTAAACATAAAACTTAAATAAACGTAACAATTGTTATTTTTTTCAAACCTATAACTTAATAAATATAAATCTTACGTAAACAGGGATTTTTAAATAAATGTTATACATTTATAAACCTTATTTATATATTAAATATAAATTGAATATGGTTAACTTATAAAATAAATATGTTAATTATATTTATTTCCTATCACTTTAAACGTATATAAAACTATCCTATATAAATACTTAAAGTGTTTTATAAACAACGTAAGTACAAAATATTAATTAAATGAATTAATTAATTAAACCTTATTATTTATTTTATACCTAAAATGAATACTATTAGAACTTGTACTACGACGAACAAATTACAAGTATTGTAATTAAATATTTAAAATCAGTCTAAGCATGTACAGATTTATTCTGGAACTTTTATGCATTATGTTATGCATTTACTGAGACCTTATAATTATTTAGGTCGTTGACTGTATCGTGAGCATCCTTATCAGATTTATCTTCTGACTTATTGCTGTACTACTGAGGTGAGTTCATGGCCCCACTTTATATATTGACAAACTTTTAAACCTTTTAATGGGGAAGAAAACATGCAACATATTTGATTTTATGGACATAGATTGAACTGTGAAACCTTTGATTACCATGCCTATTGTAGATGAACAGCATGACCCGTGCATTCAAAACTGTTAGAATTATTGAATTACCTGAATGTTATAAATAGATCTATTTGGGATTGACCGTCCCCATCTGGGTGAGTCATGCTCACTGTGCCTCGGCCGGGACAACAGATGTTTCACATGTCAGCACTTATTTTTGTTATGGGTGCCTTGATAATGATAAGGCGAAGGGTCCTTATCTGTTAAGGACTTAACTGTCAAGTTTCAGTTTCGGGCAATATGGAAATGTAATTACTTTTAAGTATTAGTGCTTTGTGCATTACTACTTCTGGGAATATCTAATGTCCAAACTTATTTTAATTAAACCTGTGAATTCACCAACTTTATGTTGACTTTCTAAGCATGTTTTCTCAGGTAACTGAAGCAGGTAATGGTGTGTATGAAGTCAAGCATCATGATAGACTGCATTTATAGAGCTCATCTGGGGTTTTATAAATTGGGAATAAATTCAAACTTTCAAACAATGTTAAAGACTACTGTAATACTATTTGCACTTTCAATCATGTAATAAATGTTATGATAATCTTTTATCTATTGCTCTATATTCTGTCTGCTGTTGATCCACCTACGTGACACCCAAATATTATTTCCGCTGCGTTTGACTCAATTTGGGGGTGCCACATACTGAAGATATGCTTGCACCACTTCACCCTTGCTACCACCGTGCTCCATCTTTGCTTATGGGAACCTTGCCTACTGTTCTTTGGGTTGTGTGACAATCCGTCAATTTTAGGTCGTTATTTTAATCTCGACTATTACGTATTACGTGTTTACTTTAATGAGAATTTAAAATTTATCGACTAACCGAGAAGGTTATGACTTGAAACTAGCGTAAAAATGTCTATTAGATGAAAACCGACAAGGAATATGTTAGGTATCGATATTATATTTTCAAATAATCATAAAAATGATTTTTATTATATTTAATCTTTATTTCTCGTGTTTTACGTTTTAACGAATGACGAAAACTATTAGTGATCGCGATACCGACGGATGCCCAAAAATTTACGTTTTATTATCGATTGTCTCGATATTTTATATTTTCGACGTTTTCGATTTAATTACGTTTTAAGTCGTGTCGAAGCTTTGTTATTATATTTTCAAGCGTTTTAACTTTCGAAAAGTATTTTTACGAAACCCGAGCCCCGTAAATATTATTCAAAATGAACAATTTACATTTCTACCTTGTAAACTATTTAATTGCATTTTTGGACCAAAACTATGCCTAAATGACAAAATCTACCCTAACCTTGGACTATTTAAACAAATTCCACTAACTAGTTTTTATTTAAAAACTCATTTATTAAAAAAAATAACAAATCCTCTCTCTTGTTCATCTTTTGGTCGTCCACCCCATAGCCCCAATCCATCAAATTATTTCAATTTCTACTTTGATTCATTCAAATTTAAAAGAAGACCCATCTTGGAAATTCAACAAGCTTCAATTTGGTATAAATTTTTCCAACATGCATCCACTAAATTTTTCTTTTCAATTTTTGATGAATAACATGTTGTTTGATCCATTTTTATGGTGAAACATGTGTTAATATTATTATATTCATAGTGAGATGTTGTTGCATGTTATTTATTTTGAGTGGGTTAATTTTTGGATGATCATTCTAGGGTGTTAGGAGTTATATGGATGTGTTAGGATGATGTTAGGATGATATTAGGAGTATAGAAATTGTTGGAATGGGTTGAAATGTTGATTTGGTATGATTTTTAACTAGTCATTTTAGACCAGTAGGTAAAAGTGTATTTTTGAAAGTCTTAGGTCTGATTATGAAATGGGATGATGTGACATTGTTGTAGTAATCTTCAAGACTCTCGTTTTGCCGCTTGAATGAGCTTCTAACTCATTACGAGCGAAAAGTTATGCTAGTTTTAGTATTCGTGTACCGGGAGACCAGTATCGGCACAATCCGAAAATTTTTGTCGATATTTGGATCGAATCTCGGGGACTATAAAATGAGTTTTAAAATGTTCAAGGACTGTTGTAAGTTGCTAAACCTCAGGTCATGAGTCTTTTTTCAAACCCGAGTGTCGGTTTTGCAAACGGAATTGTTTAAATAAGTCAAAATGGTTTTACAAGTCAAAGGCGTAAAACTGTCCGGTTTTTGTAACACAAAGACGTGTCGGGCAGAAGGTCTTAGAAGTAATATTTTTGAATGAAACTTAAACTTATTCTTATTCATATTATGTGTGAGTTTGTCACCTAGTTTCGTCTAAATCGGACAAGTCTAGATAGGTTAGATTAGTGTGTACATTTGGAGTGTATATGCTGAATGGTATTTTGGACACGTAGTTCAATACTTGTGTGGCGTGAGTTGAGTATTCACTATTGGACATGGTGACTTACTCAAGTGTTAAGTCATTATATAAATGACTTAGTTACTGGTCCGAGGGAAGTAAAATGATGGTTTGACTTGCGTTGAGTTGGCGTCTTATGACGGGTCAATGTCGAGAGTGCAAGTGTTTAAAAGAATAGTGTTGAATAAAAGGGTATAGAAGTACACTTATATTGTTAATTTTTCGTGATTTTCATGGTTATATGAAATTGAGTTTCGTATTATTTAAGTATTATTTATACTTGAGTCGTTTATTAATGAACGCGCCTTATTTGGTAGGTTGCGGTCTTCGTGTTTAACGGGCATCACAAATCGTCGGCGGTCGTCACATTACTACTATCGTACCAAGGTGAGTCTATAGCCTCGCTTTGACATGTTTATTTGTTTTATAATGTTGGGAATAAATTATGGCCAGTCTACTTGAGCGCTGACAAGAGTAAAACAAGCGTTGACAGGAGTAAAACAAACGCTAACAGCTCAAGCGTTGACAAGACAAAGTCAAGCGTTGATACGTTGAAGACAAGCACTGATGGGAAGATATACTCTACGCGTTTATTGTATTCTAGATTACTTCTAGTAAAGATAGGAACAACAATGTATTTTCTATATTTATCTTTACCTAGAATAGTTGATACGCATATTATTGTACAAGGCTTCTTATGTCTATAAAAGAAGATCTTTAGGTTAATGTTCAATATAAGTTTTCATACGTAAACTACTTTCATTGTAAGCAAGTTTGATATCATTAATCAAAGTGAAAGTTTGTTTACATCTTGTGTGTTCTTGTTTAAGTGTTAATTCCGCATAACACTTAGATTGTCATATACATATACAAAGGTTTCTCTAAGTGTATTACTTGATCTAATCTCGTATACATAAAGCTAAATCAATCTAAGTTTGGGATCAACAAGTGGTATCAGAGCTTGTTGAGGAACTTTTGATCTTAAAGAACTCAAGAACCCTAAAAACACCAAAACCCTAATTTTCTCAAAACCCTAAACAATATCATGTCAACTTCAGAAATAACCTCTTCCTCCCAACTTTTGCCAAACATCAAGATTCCCATGCTTGGTGCAACCAACTTTGAATTGTGGAAATTCAACTTTGAGCAATATCAAGGGATCTATGACTACACTCTCTGGGAGATCATTGAATATGGGAACACATACAATAGAGCTGAAAAGGTTGCTGCTACTATTGCTACAAGAACTGATGTTGCTGGATGTCCAGAAGCAGATAAGAAAGAAAAACCTGGTGATGGTAGAGCTGTGTCTGCTAAAGAAATAGCTAAGAGAAGGGTTGATATGAAAACCCTAAATATTCTGAAAGTCTCTTTGGGACAAGAGAACCAGCATAAATACAGAGGTTATGATTCTGCTAAAGACCTTTGGGCAGCTCTTGAAGTTGCATATGGTGGCAATGAAGATAATAGGGAAGAAAAGAAGAAACAACTCATGCATGATTATGCTGTTTTCAAAGCTCAACCCAATGAGAAGCTTAGCAGTGTGAGAAGCAGATTGCTTGATATTACAAGCAGGTTGTCCTTTATGGGGACACAACTTGGTGATGTTGAAATTAATGCTACTTTTCTTAAAAGTCTTGGTGAAGCGTGGAAGATTGAGGCAAGATATATACTTGCCAACAACACTCACAAAAGTTCCACTTTTGATGACATCTACAACAAACTAAGGCTATTGGAGAATGAAACCCTTCTGGAGCATGGAAGTAAGTCTTCTAACAGCAACATGGCTTTCTTCTCACATAGTGAAGGCCAATTTGAACAGAGGACTCTTACATGCATCCAGTTACTGGATCATCATGTGTCAGCGCTGGAACATGTCCTGTCAACGTCTCCTTTTCAGACGCTGACACATTCATAAGTGACTCACCAAGAGTTAAACCTGCTAGTTGGGACCTTGATACTATATGTGCTTATATTGCTTCTTTGCCCAATGGTTCAGTGATTACATATGAGGACCTTGAGCAGATAAGTGATGAGCACTTGGAAGAGATGGACATTAAGTGGAACATGGCTCTTGCTAGTATAAGAGCAAACAGGTGGAACAGAAGGTTTAAGAAGAAGATGACCTTTAATGCAAAGGACACAGCTGGATTTGATAAATCCAAAGTTGAATCCTACAACTGTCATCGTATGGGGCACTTCATGAGGGAATGCAGATCTCCTAGAAGATCTGATGCTGGTAAACCCTCAAGTCAAATTGTTAAAGCTCAGGATCCTAAAGCCATGGTTGCAGTTCAAGGAATTGATGGTATGGGATGGGATTGGAGCTATCTGGCTAAGGATGTGGAAGAGGATAAAGCTTTGGTTGCTGAAATTGAAGAACAAGAGCATGTTGAATATGCTCTCATGGCACACTCCTCCTCTTCATCTGATAATGAGGTATACGATGATGCTTTTTGTAGTAAATGTTGTAGGTTAAATACTGAGAAACTTAACAAAGAGGTGTTAAGATTATTAGATGATGTGAGTACTGAAAGATGCAAACTGTCTAATTACCAACTAGCTCTCACTCAAACTGAGAAGACAGTTTCTGAATACAATAAAATGGAATTTGACTTAAAAGATAAAATAAATATCTTAAAACATGAGTTAAATGCTAGTATGGATATTAGAAACATCATGGAAAGGGTTAATGGTGAGTTACAGGCTAAGCTAGATGAGGCCATTAAGAATAAAGATAATGTTGGCCTTAAAATTCAAAGATTTGATAAGGACACACAAACCCTAGGAGAATGTGTGAGTAAACAAAGGGATCCCAAGGACATGACTGGGATTGGAATGAAAGATTACTCTGTGGTTCCACCACCAGCTGGTGACTTCTATGGTGTCCAACAAAAGGACCTATCTTGGACTAGTTTGCCAGAACTCCAAGAGGAGGAATTCATTCCTCCACCAAGAGTTGTCACCCCAGTTGAAGAGTATGAACAAAAGTTGACTGACCTGAATGAATGGAAGAAAGCTAACCCTACCTTATTTGTTAAGGGTGGCTTACTATGTGAAAGTCCTAATGAGTCAACTCCCATTAAGGTTACAAACCCAATCACTGGTAAAGCTGTTGACCTTGGCTCAAACACTGTTAGAAAACCTAGCATTAAGTATGCTGAGATGTATAGGAATACTAGGTCACCTAAGAGCCAAGTTAGCAATGATGGAACAAGCTTCTTCTCTTCTAGACCTAGGGTTGTGTCTAGAAAATCCTGTTACACTTGTGGTAGCTTTTCTTTTTTTGGTAAAAGGGTAGCAATGACCCCGGTAAATAGAACCAAAAAAACGTTGAAGTACAAGGAATGTGGCTGAAATACCACATTAACCGCAAGCTACAGGCAGCTTGTTAAACAAAATGTTTATGACAGGCCATAAACATTAACTAGTCTAGAATGCTGGAAATATATAAACTAGACAAAAACCAAGACGATAACATGAAGTTACGAGGAAAATAATAAAATAATAACATAAGATCAGCCAGATGGAGTGCTTGCCCCAATATTAGTGTTGAGAAGATTCACCGATTCATCAAAGACGACCTCGACTCCCTCCTCCTCCTCATTATCTTCCTCGCTTACTTGAGCCCCTTCGTCAATACCAGGCATGGACAAAGTTGAAAATTTATTAGATGTAGAAACACTGCTCATTTGAGCTTTACCCTTGTTCGGACCATTAGGATTGCTAGACTGCTGCAACTGACCAGATTTAGTATTCAACTTCCTACTATTATTACCACTCGTACTTGTAGTATCCAAGTGAGTTTTTGGACGAAATGCAACCGTCTTATCTGTTTGGAAACCCTTGCTCAATGGAACACCTCTCGGAACTTGATTCCCTAAATTACCTTTGGATTTCTTCCTCTTGCTTTGCACTTGTTGGAATCCATCATTATCAACATGAGTTGTCACATTTTCAACCGTTTTAGGGTTGACATTTTTTGGACAAGAATCAAAGGCATGACCAAAAATATTACAAGTATGACATCTAGGGGGTTTCCATTCGTATTCAACACGAATTAATTCCTTAGTACAACCAGAGCCTTCAAGATCAGGGACACCAATAGTAACGTTATCTATAAACTCTGAATCAGCATTCATCTCAATAAGACAACGAGCAAAACTACAACGACCCCAAGACTCTTTGCACATATTATCAGTATAATTATCCATCATAATAAGCTTACCAAGAAACGAAGCAATTAAACTAATACCTTCCTCTTCAAAAACCTGTAGCGGGACATCATGAAACTTGACCCATACCGGAATACGAGTTAGTTCCTCCTTTAGAAGATTCGTTTTCATAGTCCATTTCTTAAGAAAAATTGGTGAATTACGAACCATCCACTGACCACCTTCCAGAACCGCATTAAGACCCTCACTAGACCGAAATTGAAAAAAGAAAAAACCTTTCTCATTCATCATGATACGCTTAAGACCATGTTTTGCCCAGTTATTCTTAGCAAAATACTCAACCACAGGAAATGCAATCCTTTTACCAAGAAAGTAGCCATATAAAGTATTTTGGTAGCGAGTATTTACTTTTTCAACAACCTTCTTAGGAATAGAGATATTAACCCCTTCATAGACATTATCAGAATTAAACGAAGAAGAGACTGCATTAATACCTCCATTAGTAGACGTAACCATATCAGCTTCAAATTTGCAAAGTAACTCCAGAATTTCTTTAGCACGGTCATGTGAGATGAATTCCCACAAAGGATGTTTCTTCATTCTTAATTCATGCATAAATTCACCCGCATCACCAACCGTGCGAATCGTTACACCAAATAATTTCAAAACCTCATGTAGATTACACTGTTGCATACCATTAATGGTTGCAGCCTTAGCTGCAAGGTCCAAAGATACATCACAAGAAGAGGAAACACATGGAATAGAGTCATCTGTTTCCTTAGCCATTTGTGCTGAGTGCACACTCAAACCATCTGAACTGAGTGAAGAAGTTTTGCTAGTAAGATTCATATGGCGTTCACACAAAACTTTATAATAAAGCATAGTAGTCTCCTTAGGTAAGGTAGACCATTTAGGAAATTTGTTTGCCTTAACACCATTTGCAAACACTTCAATGTCACGCACAGTATTCAAAGGAATAGAAAACAAATTAGATATCTCCTCTAACGTTACTAAAACCTTAAGAGTAGACACGATAACCGGATCATTCCAACCTGTAAACAATAGCGTATCACTTTCCTTGCTCGAAGCCATGTTCAATCAAACACAGCCCTAACCACGAAAATAAACCCTAAACAAACAATAACTATTTTTTTTTTAGATCGTAAAAACCAACAGTAACCGAAACACAAATATAGCGACACAAAACCTTAAATATAAGGAGACCCTACACGTTCAATTATCAGCCGACCACAACTTCAATTAATACCCAGAAATGTCTAATATATAAATGATATATGCTAAATGTGGTAGCTTTTCACATTTAGCATATAAGTGTGTCAACGCTCCCAAAGTCAGCGCTGACAGGAACAAATTTAGCGCTGACAGGAACAAATTCAGCGCTGACAGGAACAAAGTCAACGTTGTTAGAAAGTCAAACGTTGTCAGACCCAAACCTTGTGTGCAGCAAAGTCCACAAGTGATTAGACCTGCCCCATTCTTCACTAGAGGGTCTAACACTCATGGACAAAGACCATTTCAAAAGACAAATACTTGGTCTAATAGGCAATGGGTTTCTGTAGCAAACCCTAGGTTCAACGCTGACAAGGGTAATTTCAGCGTTGACAAGACCAATTCCAACGCTGACAGAAACGTGACCAGACCTAAATATTTGCAACCACAGGGTAAGGGGTCTAAAGCTTCTTCAAGCTTAACATGGAGACCAAAGAAAGATCAAAACCCTAATGATAATGGGATTTCAATGACCTGCAACAGGTTTAATTACATTTCAAAGGTCATTACAAAACCTATTGGGGTTAACTGGTTATTTCATCCTAAGAAGGATGAAAATGGGGTTGTTGTGAGAACTAAGTCTGTTCTTATTGAACAACCAGATGAATCCAAGTCTTCCAAGGCTTGGGTTCCCAAAGAAAACTAACTTGTTTTCTTTATGTGCAGGGCATTCAAAGACAGGTCAATGATTTTGGATATTGGGATAGTGGATGCTCAAGGCACATGACAGGGAAGGAAGACTATTTGACCAACTTTACTCCCATTAAGGATGGTGATAAGGTTTACTTTGGAGGCAGATATGGTACTATCACAGGCAAAGGAACTCTTCTAAGAACTTGCGTTTTGAGAACGTATTTTTGGTAAAGGAACTTGACTACAATCTTTTTAGTGTATCACAAGTTTGTGATAACAAAAATAAAGTTCTGTTTACTGATACTGAATGTTTGGTGTTGAGTAAGGATTATAAGATCCCTGATGAGAAATATATTGACTATAGAACACCTAGGCATAAAGACATATACAATGTGAATCTGAATGGGATTAGAATGAATAACAATATGTCTTGTTTTTATGTTAAAGCTTCAGTAGATGAAAGTAATATGTGACACAGGAGACTAGGGCACATAAATTTTAAGAATATAAACAGGCTTGTGAGACTTGGCTTGGTTGATGATTTGCCTGAGAAGGCCTTCCACAATGACCACTCTTGTGTTGCATGCCTTAAAGGCAAGCAGCACAAGGTCTCATTCAAGTCCAAACAGGTGCACTCTAGTTCTAGACCTCTTCATTTGTTTCATGTGGACCTTTTTGGTCCAACCAATATAGAAAGCTTTAATGGTAAGTCCTATTGCTTTGTCATCACAAATGACTTTTCTAGGTTTTCTTGGACCTTTTTTCTAGCTATGAAGAGTGACACAGCTGATACTTTAATTGATTTTATCACTCAGATTGAGAAGAAATATGGCAATGAAGTTAAAATGCTTAGGAGTGATAATGGTGGTGAATTTAGGAACAAAAAGTTAGATGATTTCTGTGCCAGGAAAGGAATTACTAGGCAATTTAGTGTTTCCAGAACCCCACAGCAAAATGGGGTTGCTGAGAGGAAAAATAGAACCCTAATTGAAGCAGCCAGAACCATGTTGGCTGATGCTCATTTTCCTATAGCCTTTTGGGCTGAGGCTGTTAATACAACTTGCTATGTTCAAAATAGAGCATTGGTCAACAAAATTCAGAACATAACACCTTATGAGTTACTTTGGGGAAGAAAACCTAATATTGGTTTTCTCAGATCTTTTGGTTGTCATGTAGTAGTTTTAGACACTAGTGATGCCTTAGGTAAATTTAGTGCAAAAGGTGATGAAGGCTACTTCATGGGGTATTCAGTGCAGAGCAAGGGATATAGGGTTTATCTTAAAGAGGAAAAACGTATACTTGAAAGAGTACATGTTAGGTTTTTAGAGAATAAACCTAGTGATCCTGAAAGTGGTCCAAATTGGTTGTTTGACTTGGAACCTTTATCTAGAACTTTAAATTATATGCCTGTCACTAATCCAGACATTGTGAAGGTAACTTCAAATGTTGTGGAAGAACAAGTTGTTGATGTTTCAGGTACACAGGTTCATGAAAAGGTTGGATCACAAGCAGAAAAGTCATCTCCTATGCAAGAATATGTTACAATCCCCATATGGACAGATGCTTTTGCTGCTGTTGCTGCTGCTGGTAAAGACAATGGTGGTCCCCAAGTACCACCAGATAACAACATGCATGGTCCTTCAGGCGCTGACAAAGGCAAATCTAGCGTTGACAAGACCAATTCAGACGTTGATGACTCAGACGTTGACAACAACAGTTCAAGCGTTGTTAGCTCACATGCTGACAAACAAGGTTCAGGCGTTGACAACACCTCTGCACATCTTTTCTCTTCCACTTTTGAACAAGTTGAACCTTCCAATTTATATGAATAGGTTCATCCTCATGTTGATGAAAGAGAGTCTGAAGAAGAAGATATTGGCAACATGGAGAATGAGGTTGAGGACACCAGACTTTTTGAAGGAGGAGTTCTCACTTCTACTATGAAGAATCACCCTACTTCTCAGATCATTGGTGATATTATGACTCCTGTTCAGACTAGAAGTCTCATCAAGGTCTTGTTGGGTTTATTGCCAATATTCACAAGAAGGTTGATACCCCTCTTGTGCAAGCATGTTTGTTTGCCTGTTTTCTGTCACAACAGGAACCCAAGAAGATATTTGATGCTCTAAAAGAACCAAGTTGGGTGGAAGCAATGCAGGATGAGCTTCACCAATTTGCAATTCAGGATGTTTGGGAGCTGGTTGATTGTCCCAGATATGTCAGACCTATAGGGACAAGATGGGTTCTAAGAAACAAGAGAGATGAAAGAGGTATTGTGGTCAGAAACAAGGCCAGGTTAGTGGCTCAGGGATATACACAAGAGGAGGGGATAGACTATGAGGAGGTCTTTGCACCAGTTGCAAGGATTGAAGCTATTAGGATCTTTTTAGCCTATGCATCCTGCATGGGCTTCACTGTCTATCAAATGGATGTCAAGAGTGCCTTCCTCTATGGAACAATTGTTGAGGAGGTATATGTGATGCAGCCTCCTGGCTTTGAGGATCCAGAGAATCCAGACAAGGTGTATAGAGTCAAGAAGGCTATGTATGGACTTCATCAAGCCCCAAGAGCATGGTATGGGACTTTGTCTACTTACTTAGTGGACAATAGATTCAAGAGTGGCACCATAGATCAGACACTATTTACAATGAAGAAAGGTAAGGATGTGTTGCTTGTTCAGGTCTATGTTGATGACATCATTTTTGGGTCTACTGATCCAAAGATGAGTGAGGATTTCTCCAAGCTGATGACAGACAAATTCAAGATGAGTGCTATGGGGGAGATGAACTTCTTTCTTGGTTTACAAGTTCAGCAGAAAGAAGATGGTATCTTCATCTCCCAGGATAAGTATGTGGCTGAGATCTTGAAGAAGTTTGGCTTTTCTCCACATGAAAAGAGGGCTACTACTCCTATGGATAGAGAACACCCTTGGGGAGAGATTGGAGATGGGAAAGATGTTGATGTCAGGCACTATAGATCCATGATTGGATCCTTGATGTATCTTACAGCCTCCAGACCTGACATCATGTTTGTTGTGTGTGCTTGTGCACGACATCAAGTGACTCCCAAAGAATGTCACCTTTATGTTGTGAAGAGGATCTTTAGGTACCTAAGATACTATCCTAGTCTTGGTTTGTGGTACCCAAAGGATTCACCATTGGAGCTGATTGCATATTCAGACAGTGACTATGGAGGTGATAAATTTGATAGGAAATCCACAACTGGTGGATGTCAGTTTCTTGGGAGCAGGTTGATATCTTGGCAATGCAAGAAACAAACAGTGGTGGCAAATTCTACAACTGAAGCTGAGTATGTAGCTGCAGCTGCTTGTTGTGGACAAGTTTTGTGGATTCAGAACCAGCTGTTGGACTATGGGTATAATTTCATGCATACCAAGATATTTGTAGACAATAACAGCACTTTATGCATTATTAAGAATCCTGTACATCATTCTAAAACTAAACACATAGAAATTAGACACCATTTTATAAGAGATTGTTTTGAAAAGGGTTTAATACAACCAGATAGGGTTGACATAGAAGAGAATGTGTCAGATTTACTAACTAAACCTTTTGATGCTGGGAGGTTTCAATACTTGGTAACAAGTATTGGAATGATCAATCTCACATAATATGTGTTTTGGAATCTTTTTGTAAAAGTATGTACAGGATAATGCATTGCTATTGGTCTTTTTGAGGATTTAGATTTTCCACTATATTTTTCTAACACTGACAAAGGTTGCTTGAACGCTGATAAGTGTTTTTGTGACGTTGTCAGCAATATATTTGTCTAACACTAACAAAGCTTCCCTCAACGCTGTTATGTGTTATCGGGGCGTTGTCAGCAACAATGTTAGTTTTGTGGTTTTCAATCTAAATGTTCAAGTGGTGTTAGCAGTATACCATTGGATACAGAGTTGCTTATGGATCAATGGAGAAGCATTTGGGCATGTTTTTGTTTATGGATGATGGTTGGAATTTTTAATTCCTATCTTGACATAAATTTTTATGTTCATGCATATTTTTAGCAACTTATGTATCATAGTTTAAGGGGAGGTTTTAGTAACCTTTAGGATGTTTGGGTATCCATATGATACTCTTATCACAATTCTAGATTGTGTCCACAAGTGAGTATGAGTTAGTTTACTAAATCATGAGGCACTGTAGCATGCAAAGTTGATATACTATGCATGCTGCCAAGACATTTTTGGCCTAGAATTGGTTGTGGTCTGTTGGGAGACTTGGGAATCATTTTGTTATGGGATTTACCTGGGAGTAACAAGGAATTTTATAAGGTAACTTAGTTGTTAAGAGTTTTGGTTAGCAAGGGACACTAGAGGACTGTTATGTCTATCTTGCATAAGCAAGTGTGCATAACTGGACAGTGCTTGCCGCCCTATAATAATTATCAGCTTTTTGGTTATCTTCTCTAGGATAAATTACTTTGTTAAGGTCATTTTTCATTTTTAAACATTTTTATTTTTGAACGCTGACAAGTATTTTTCCAAGCGTTGTTGTGACCAATTTAGACGCTGACATGGCTATGGCAAATGTTGACAAGAATATAGCCGTTGGGCGTTGATAGGTTATTTTTGACCGTTAACACTCAATGGGACCTACCCAGTTGTTACTTTTTGACATATTTTTAGGCCGTAATTTTGGGAGTTGATAACTTTCATTTAATGCATGAGATAAACTTATTATTTTTCAATATTTTCATGATTACATTTTGAAAATACTTGCCTATTTTTAGGCCAATCACATGCATTTTCTTCTCCTATAAATTTGGCTCCTATTTTTAAACAGGGTACCTATTATTCTTGTCTAACACAATTTTCTCTTATCAACTTCATCTTCATCAATCATTTTCACAGCTTTCAACAATGGCACCAAAGTTTAAACCATCAGATTTGGAATTGGGGTTCAGAAGTCAACACAACATGATCGCGTATCTTGAAGCTGATGATACTCTGTTTCCCCAATACACACAAATGGTGGCGTATTTGAACGCATCTTCTTTTAGGTATGCTCTTTCTCACGCACCACTCATTCCTGTCACACATATTAAACAGATTTGGAACACTGTTAGTTCCTCAACAGTTAATAGAGTGACTACATTATCTTCTATTGTTCATGGGAGAACTTGGGTGGTTACTGAGGCTGTGGTACGCCAAGCTTTGCATCTTGATGATGCTGATGGTATAACCACCCTTCCCATTAGTGAAATAGAACAAGGACTAAGGGCTTTGGGTTATACTTTTCCTGATGAAGGAACTTTAAATAAATATCATAAACAGGAATTTCCCCCAGCTTAGAAGTACCTCATACATGTCCTTCTACAATGTTTGAGTCTCAAATGTACTGCACACAATGAGATCAATAGATATATTGCCAGTGCTATTGTGTGCATTGCTACTGGGCAAAAATTTAATTATTCTAAAATGATTTTTTAGGGCATGTGTAAAAATAAAGGGAACAAAATGACTTTAGCTTATCCCAAATTTTTACAAATGGTTTTTGATGTTCAAGGATACTGCACAAGGGATCATAATGATTTTTATGAGATCCCTGTGCAAAAGAAAGCAATTTTTATGAAGATGAACTCACCCCCACATCGTGACCTACCCCTAACCCCAGCTATGATTGCTGTCATTGAAGCAGCTCAACCCCAACCAGACCCCCAACCCCAAATTGACCCAATACCTGAACCATTACCTTCACCACAACATATGCAAATTGACCAGGAACCCTTCGACGCTAACACGTTAAATGTTGGCGTTGATGTGCCTATTTCAAACGTTGCCACTCAACCTTCACAGACCCAAACACCCCTTAACCAACCCACATCCACCCAATCTACATCATCATCTTCACCAACACAATATAGGTTACAAAAACGACAAAGGACTACTGGAGTGTTCTCCTCTAGTGGTCCTAGCCATGTAGTAGAGAGAACCACCATCACAAGTGTGGTTGGTGCTATGGATGAGGCTGGGACTACTGGTTCTGGCTTAGAAGCTGGCCAAGGCAGTCCCAACATAATTAAGACCTCATCCATGCCTAATGAATCTGACTTGGGAGGTCAAATACCCATTTTAGAAGAGGGCAGATTGGAACCAATGACCCTAATGGAATTGACGGTTGTCTGCATGAGCTTGCAAAAGCAAAATGTAGACTTGGTACAAGTTGTCAGCACACAAGGCCTTGAACTCAAGCAATTGAGGGAGAGGATTTTTATTATGGAGACTGCTAGTACAAGGAGAGGGATGGAGGAATCTTCCAAAGGGGAGGATGAACAAATAAATGTTAGTGATAAGGGCAGCCATGATGGTCAATCTTTGGATGTTGCTGAGGCCCTAACAAGTTTGAAGAAACAGACAGGTTTTGATACGTCTTTAGTCTCTCCTACAAACTTAAATTTATCATTTACAGCCATGTTGGAGGAAATTGCAAAAGGCGCTGAGGCAGGAAATTTGAGCGTTGACAAGGAGAACTTGAACGCTGACATGAGTATTTTGAGCGCTGACAGAGCAAAATTGGGCGTTGACAGACCTGCAAATGAGGTTGATGTATCCCAGTCATCATCCATCATCAAGGAGGTTTCTTCATAGGTATTACCATCTACCTTACCAACAATTGATCCACTAGATAAGGGTAAGGGTATTATGGTAGAAAAGGTTCTTCCAAAGAATGCAGCACAAATTAAGTTTGATAAAAAGTTGGTTGCACAAATTGTGGAACAAGAAAGAAAGGAGGTGTCACCCTTTGTTGTCACTTCAGAAGAGCAAGAATGAAGTGATGAGGCTAGTTTAGACTCAAGTGTTATGATCATAGAAAAGCCTGAAAGACTTGAGTATGGTGATGAGCTGGCCAAGGAGAAATTGAGAGAGTTGAAATTACAGGTTGATTTTGATATGCCAGAGGTGGTTCAGATGTATCATGCCTGGGAAGATAGGTGTATGGAGAATCCACACTTGACCATTTCAGATCAGATATGGGGTTTGGAGATTCTTCTTAGAGTACAAAAGGATTGCAAGGTCATTCTGAAACATAAAGAAAGCAATGTTCTCTCAGAGTTGAAAAGGGATAGAAGGGAGTTGTACTGCATGTTGCTCAAGTGTCATGGAACAGGGTGGACTTATCAGAAGTTGAGGGCATTGACTTTTGATGAGTTGGAATGTAGAGATTATCCCATTTGGGTTAGAGTGCAGGAAGCAAACACTCTAAGACTTCTTTCTGATGAAAGAAAAGAAGAACTTGCAGAGTAAATGGAGCTCAAGAAAGCAATGTTTGTTCCCAGACCAGTGAAAAAGGGAGTTTCTCTCGAGTTTCCCAAAGATATGGATCCATTACATCCAAGTGAAGCTGTCATAAGAAAGAGCCTCAAGCTCTCACCATTAGAAGCTTCAGATATGGTACAAGTGTTACCACTTGATTCCAGAAACCCGATTATGAGCTATGAAGAAGATAAATGTGGGTTTTGGAAGATTGGCGGGTATGGAAAAGAGGTTCACACTTTTACCACCCTTATATCTTTGTTTGCAAGTTTTGACAGAGAAGACTTGGTAGATCTATGGAGGTTATTAGAGGCCAAGTATGAGGCTGAAGCACCAACTTCAGTCAATGGAATAAAATTGTGGTCCACATTCAAAAGAATGTGTGGACCAAAAGATGAAGATCCTTCTATTTGGAAGGATCTTGAAGATGATCTCAGTGGTCTTCAATGGAGATTGTATTCAGCTGCTGGTGTTTATTATTTGAGTCTACAAAGTTTGCTGAGTATCTACTTGTGGATGGTCAGTATTTCATGTCCAAGGAAATCTTGGAGAAGATGAAGAACACTCAGCTGGAAATAGATTATTCAAGTGACGTGGCAAAAGACTTGATCAGATTTATTTATTACCAATATGAGAAGGTTTGTAAGATTCCTCCTAGTTCTTAATGTTTATTCAGAAACTTGATCACTGGAGTAGATATCAAGTTTAGGGGAGGATTGTTGGGAATAAATTATGGCCAGTCTACTTGAGCGCTGACAAGAGTAAAACAAGCGTTGACAGGAGTAAAACAAACGCTGACAGCTCAAGCGTTGACAAGACAAAGTCAAGCGTTGATACATTGAAGACAAGCACTGATGGGAAGATATACTCTATGCGTTTATTGTATTCTAGATTACTTCTAGTAAAGATAGGAACAACAATTTATTTTCTATATTTAACTTTACCTAGAATAGTTGATACGTAGATTATTGTACAAGGCTTCTTATGTCTATAAAAGAAGATCTTTAGGTTAATGTTCAATATAAGTTTTCATACGTAAACTACTTTCATTGTAAGCAAGTTTGATATCATTAATCAAAGTGAAAGTTTGTTTACATCTTGTGTGTTCTTGTTTAAGTGTTAATTCCGCATAACACTTAGATTGTCATATACATATACAAAGGTTTCTCTAAGTGTATTACTTGATCTAATCTCGTATACATAAAGCTAAATCAATCTAAGTTTGAGATCAACATATAAAACCCGCGAGGGGGATAACATGCTTGTTTTATTAAAATAAAAGGGGTACAACGAGAAGTTGTGGAAACCCTTATTGTTGGAAAAGCATTTATTACAAATGAAGGGTACAAAGAGAAGTTGTGGTGAACCCTCTTTCTTTTAAAATTGAACACAAAGGACCCGATTGTATGCTTAGATGAAAGTTGTTATAAAAGTTTGCTCTAGCCTTAAAAGACCCATGAATCGTGAATTGTTAATCGAAAGGAACGCTAATACTATGGATAGATCTATCGGGGTGACACCCAGTCCGGTCGCGACTAGCTATCGCGTGGTGTTGTGATGCACTAGTAATGAAACATCGGATGCAATTGTATAAGAGAAATATACGCACTTGGCTAGGTGTGTTGGGCTGAAATAATATATGTTAACGTTCAATTTCACGAGACTTATGAAACAACAACAATAATTATGTCTGATCCACATGATTGTCAACCACGGAAGGTTTATTCAGAACACTTGTGTTCGTTTATTTAATTTAAATTCTATAGATTCACTCAGCATTTTTGTTGACTTTATAGCATGTTTTATCTCAGGTCCATGAAGAAGGCACTCAAGGAAGGCGGTTTCGTGCAGCTTGCTTAATTAGAAATGTTTTGGCCCGCTTTTCTAAACTATGTTCATTCAAAGAAACTTTTATCGTTTGGTTGGTTGTGTAAACCTTAAAACTATTTGGGACCGTGTGTGGACTGTTTTATCTTTAAACAAATGAATGGATGTATGTTTTATTAAAACGACTCATTTGGAGCTGTTTTCTATGATATTGAGATTGAACCATGATAGTAACACCCAATGACCCTTCCGCTGCTATGACCCGAAATTGGGGGTGTTACAGATTGGTATCAGAGCTCAAGTTATAGAGAACGAAAAGATTTTCCAAAAATAAAATTTTGAAATCTTTTGACTATAACATTTGCAAGCGAAACCTCCGAGTTGCCAATGGACGAGAACAAGAAAAGTATATATATGTTATACATATTTAATTATTATTTATGCTTAAAGCATAATGGATTATATTTATTTATTTATAAATGTTTATTATTTGATTATTATAATACTAATACGTGATTTACAAACGACGCTGATTGTCACAATAGAAATCCCTGTCTTTTGACTCATTCCTCGTGAATCTTCATTCCTTATCCAAATTCTATTTTTTTTATTCTATCATCCATTCTTGTTTCTTTTCATCTATCTATTCTTATTTTGTGTTATTCATGTTATGTTATCACAAGCGTTGAATGAATACTCATTTTGATGTGAATTGTGTAACAGGATCATGCCACTAAAACAATTGACTGAGACTCAGTTACGTGCTATATTAGCTGATCAATTCCAGGTCTCTATGAATGCATTTATGACAAATATGAATAATGGAGCCGGTGGAGCTGGTGGATCTAGTGGGTCTGGTGGAGCTGGTGGATCCGGTGGAGCTGGTGGATCTGGTGGAGTTGGCGATACTAGAGCTGGCAACACTGGAACTGGCACTACTGGAGCTGGTAATACTGGAGCCGATAATACTGGAGCTGGTAATACTGGAGCTGGCAATGCTGGTGCTGGAACTGGTGATGCTGATAGACCAGTGATTCCTGAAAACAAGAAGTGTAATTATACATCGTTCATGAAATGCAAACCTCCAACTTTTAAAGGTACTGAAGGTGCTGTTGGGTTAATGCAATGGTTTGAAAAATTGGAATCCGTGTTTTGATTTAGTGGAAATGAGGAAGGAGATAAGGTGATGTTTGCCTCTGCTACTCTTCAAGGGCGAGCATTAACTTGGTGGAATGGGAGAATGGCATCAATGGGTATGGATGCTGCTTATGCTACACCTTGGGTTGAGGTAAGAAGGTGGATGACTGAGGAATTCTGTCCAAGGAGTGTTATTCAAAGGTTAGAACAGGAACTATATCAGCTGAGACTGAAGGGTACTGACATCGATGGATACACAAACAGATTCCATGAACTTGCTCTACTTTGTCCAAACAAAGTTAACCCAGAATACTTGAAGGTGGAGCAGTATATTCGAGGCTTACCTACCAACATCCGTGGTGATGTGACCTCATCTAAACCTTCCAATATTGATGAAGCTATTCATATGGCCTACCAACTAATGGGACAAATCATCCAAGACAAAGGTAATAAAAAAAGAGCTGAAAATGAAAGTGATGATCGTGGTGATAACCGTCAATCTCACAGTAGGAATCAAAACCAAAGGAGGGGTAATGCTAATGCGATGACTGGAACTACATCTGCTGATAAGGGAACCAGATGTCAACGCTGCAAGAAGTCTCATACTGGTGAGTGTGTTAAGTGTGGGAAGTGCAACAAGTTAGGTCACAAGACTGAAGACTGTTGGGGACCCGGAAAGAAGGGAGTGACGTGTTTTAACTGCCAAGGTAAAGGACACATGAGGAACCAATGCCCTCAACCTCCGAAGGATGCACGTGGTGGAGATAACCAAGGAAAAGCTTATCAGTTGGGTAAAGCCGAAGCGAAGAAAAACCCGAAAGTTGTCACTCGTACGTTTTTACTGAACAACCGTTATGCTATAGCTTTATTTGATTCTGATGCGGACAAAAGCTTTGTGTCTACAAGTTTTAGTACCTTAATTGATATCAAACCGGTCGAATTAGACGCGAGTTATGAGGTAGAACTAGCTGATGGTAAATTAGTGAGTACCAATCGTGCGCTCCTAGGATGTTCTCTTAATCTCTTGAACCGTATTTTCGAAATAGACTTGATGATTGTCGAATTGGGAAGTTTTGATATTATTATCGGAATGGATTGGCTATCCAAGTATAACGCGTCTATCTTGTGTGGAGAACAGAAAGTTAGGATTCCCTTGGATGACAAGACCATGGTTATCGAAGGTGATCAACGTAATTCACGACTAAAAATCGTTTCGTGCATTAAGGCTCGTAAGTATATCGAAAGAGGTTGTGAGTTATTCCTAGCTAAAGTACTGGAGAAGGAATCGAAGGAGAAACGTGCCGAAGATGTTCCTGTCATCCGTGACTTTCCTGAAGTGTTTCCGGAAGATTTGCCTAGACTTCCGCCTCCAAGGCAAGTAGAATTCCAAATTGACCTAATTCCTGGTGCTGCACCCGTGGCTCGTGCGCCATATCGTTTAGCCTCATCCGAGTTGAAGGAGTTATCTGTGCAATTGCAAGAGCTATCTGATAAAGGTTTTATACGACCGAGTTCGTCACCTTGGGGAGCTCCTGTCTTATTCGTTAAGAAGAAAGATGGTTCGTTTCGTATGTGTATTGATTACCGAGAGCTAAATAAGCTAACGATCAAGAATCGTCATCCGCTTCCAATAATTGATGATTTATTTGATCAACTTCAAGGTTCTTGTGTTTTCTCCAAGATTGATCTTCGTTCTGGTTACCATCAACTTCGCATACGTGAGGAAGATATTCCTATTACAGCGTTTAGAACTCGTTATGGTCATTATGAGTTTCTGGTTATGCCTTTTGGTTTGACTAATGCACCTGCTGTATTCATGGACTTAATGAATCGCATTTGTAAGCCGTATCTTGATAAATTCGTGATCATTTTCATAGATGATATTCTAATCTACTCCAAGAGCAATGAAGAGCATGCCGAACACTTAAGGATTATCTTAAACTTGTTAAAGAACGAAAAATTATACGCTAAATTCTCAAAGTGTGATTTTTGGCTTAATTTTGTACAATTTCTCGGACATGTGATTGATAAAAGTGGAGTACATGTTGATCCTGCAAAGATCGAAGCCATCAAGAATTGGAGTGCTCCGACTACTCCAACTGAAGTGCGACAATTTCTAGGTTTGGCTGGTTATTACCGAAGGTTTATTGAAGGATTCTCTTTGATATCGAAACCATTAACTAAGCTGACTCAGAAGAATAAACCGTATGTGTGGGGCGATGATGAAGAAGAAGCTCTCTGTAGTGCGCCGATCTTATCGTTACCTGAAGGAAGTGAAGACTTTGTTGTTTATTGCGATGCATCTCTTCGAGGATACGGTGTTGTTCTTATGCAACATGAAAAGGTAATCGCATATGCCTCTAGACAATTAAAGAAGAATGAGGAGAACTACACAACCCATGACTTAGAATTGGGTGCTGTGGTTTTTGCTCTGCGACTTCGGAGACATTATCTGTATGGTACGAAGTGTACAATATTCACTGATCATAAAAGCCTACAATACATATTGGATCAAAAGGAGCTAAATATGAGGCAACGTCGATGGGTTGAACTCTTGAGTGATTACGACTGCGAAATTCGTTATCATCCATAAAAGGCGAACGTGGTAGCTGACGCGTTAAGTCGAAAGGAAAGGGAGAAACCGATCCGAGTGCGTGCTTTGGTGGTGACAGTTCATAATGACTTACCTGAGCAGATTCGAAACGCACAAATCGAAGCGTGCATGAAGGAAAATATTGCAGCCGAAAGAATTAGAGGAGACGGTGAAACATTTGAGACGCGAGCCGATGGTATCAAATGTTTGAGAGGTCGAATCTGGTTACCATTATATGGTGGACTGAGAGACTTGATTATGTTAGAATCTCTTAAGTCCAAGTATTCTATTCATCCTGGATCGGACAAAATGTACCAAGACTTGAAAAAGTTATACTGGTGGCCGAATATGAAAGCTGATATTGCAACATACGTCGTGAAATGCTTAACATGTGCAAAAGTAAAAGCTGAATATCAGAAGCCGTCAGGATTACTTGTCCAACCTGAAATTCTAATCTAGAAATGGGAGCGAATTACGATGGACTTCATCACAAAACTCCCAAGGACACCGTCTGGTTTCGATGCAATTTGGGTTATTGTCGATCGTTTGACTAAATCCGCTCATTTTATTCCAATCAACGAGAGGTTCGGTTTGGAGAAACTCGTCGATATTTATCTGAAGGAAATCGTGTGCAAGCATGGTGTTCCGATTATAATCATTTCCGATAGAGATAGTCGCTTTGCTTCTGGATTTTGGAGATCACTTCAAAAGTCACTAGGAACCAATTTGGATATGAGCACAGCCTATCATCCTCAAACTGATGGGCAAAGTGAAAGAACAATCCAAACTTTGGAGGATATGCTACGTGCTTGTGTGATAGACTTTGGAAGTAGTTGGGATAAGCACTTACATTTGGCCGAATTCTCGTACAATAACAGTTATCACGCGAGTATTAAAGCTGCACCTTCTGAAGCACTTTATGGGAGAAAATGTAGATCACCCGTTAGCTGGAGTGAGGTTGGTGATGCCCAACTCACTAGACCAGATTTGATTAGAGAGACGACGGATATGATTGTGCAAATCAAGAATAGGTTGTTGTCTGCTCGAAGCCGACATAAGAGTTATGCGGATGTGAGAAGAAAACCATTGGAGTTTAACGTGGGAGATAAGGTTATGCTAAAGGTATCACCATGGAAAGGTGTTGTACGATTTGGAAAACGTGGGAAGTTGAGTCCTCGTTATATCGGACCATTCAAGATTTCATCTAGAGTAGGACCCGTGGCATACCAACTTGAACTACCACAAAAACTGTATGGGATTCATAACACTTTTCACGTGTCGAACCTGAAAAAGTGTTTATCCGATGAAGAACTCATTATACCGTTGGATGAGGTTAAGGTTGATAAAAAGTTGCACTTTATCGAAGAACCAGTCGAGATCATGGATCGCGAGGTCAAGCAACTAAAGCAAAACCGAATACCTATTGTCAAAGTTCGATGGAACTCTCGAAGAGGACCGGAGTATACTTGGGAACGAGAAGACCAAATGTGGAAGAATTACCCTCATCTCTTTGATTTCAACAAGCGATCGGGCAAGAACGCAAGTTGATCTTCGAGGGGGAAGATCCTAATTTGGTGGGGATGATGTGACAATCCGTCAATTTCAGGTCGTTATTTTAATCTCGACTATTACGTATTACGTGTTTACTTTAACGAGAATTTAAAATTTATCGACTAACCGAGAAGGTTATGACTTGAAACTAGCGTAAAAATGTCGATTAGATGAAAACCGACAAGGAATATGTTAGGTATCGATATTATATTTTCAAATAATCATAAAAATGATTTTTATTATATTTAATCTTTATTTCTCGTGTTTTACGTTTTAACGAATGACGATAACTATTAGTGATCACGATACCGACGGATGCCCAAAAATTTACGTTTTATTATCGATTGTCTCGATATTTTATATTTTTGACGTTTTCGATTTAATTACGTTTTAAGTCGTGTCGAAGCTTTGTTATTATATTTTCAAGCGTTTTAACTTTCGAAAATTATTTTTACGAAACCCGAGCCCCGTAAATATTTTTCAGAATTAACAATTTACATTTTCTACCTTGTAAACTATTTAATTGCATTTTTGGACCAAAACTATGCCTAAATGACAAAATCTACCCTAACCTTGGACTATTTAAACAAATTCCACTAACTAGGTTTTATTTAAAAACTCATTTAATAAAAAAATCACAAATCCTCTCTCTTGTTCATCTTTTGGCCGTCCACCCCATAGCCCCAATCCATCAAATTATTTCAATTTCTACTTTGATTCATTCAAATCTAAAAGAAGACCCATCTTGGAAATTCAACAAGCTTCAATTTGGTATAAATTTTTCCAACATGCATCCACTAAATTTTTCTTTTCAATTTTTGATGAAGAACATGTTGTTTGATCCATTTTTATGGTGAAACATGTGTTAATATTATTATATTCATAGTGGGATGTTGTTGCATGTTATTTATTTTGAGTGGGTTAATTTTTGGATAATCATTCTAGGGTGTTAGGAGTTAGATGGATGTGTTAGGATGATGTTAGGATGATATTAGGAGTATAGAAATTGTTGGAATAGGTTGAAATGTTGATTTGGTATGATTTTTAACTAGTCATTTTAGACCAGTAGGTAAAAGGGTATTTTTGAAAGTCTTAGGTCTGATTATGAAATGGGATGATGTGATATTGTTGTATTAATCTTCAAGGCGCTCGTTTTGCCGCTTGAATGAGCTTCTAACTCATTACGAGCGAAAAGTTATGCTAGTTTTAGTATTCGTGTACCGGGAGACGAGTATCGGCACAATCCGAAAATTTTTGTCGATATTTGGATCGAATCTCGGGGACTATAAAATGAGTTTTAGAAATGTTCAAGGACTGTTGTAAGTTGCTAAACCTCATTTCATGAGTCTATTTTCAAACCCGAGTGTCGGTTTTACAAACGGAATTATTTAAATAAGTCAAAATGGTTTTACAAGTCAAAGGCGTAAAACTGTCCGGTTTTTGTAACACAAAGACGTGTCGGGCAGAAGGTCTTAGAAGTAATATTTTTGAATGAAACTTAAACTGAGTCTTATTAATACTATGTTTGAGTTTGTCACCAAGTTTCGTCGAAATCGGACAAGTCTAGATAGGTTAGATTGGTGTGTACATTTGGAGTGTATATGCTGAATGGTATTTTGGACACGTAGTTCAATACTTGTGTGGCGTGAGTGGAGTATTCACTATTGGACATGGTGACTTACTCAAGTGTTAAGTAATTATATAAATGACTTAGTTACTGGTCCGAGGGAAGTAAAATGATGGTTTGACTTGCGTTGACTTGGCGTCTTATGACGGGTCAATGTCGAGAGTGCAAGTGTTTAAAAGAATAGTGTTGAATAAAAGGGTATAGAAGTACACTTATATTGTTAATTTTTCGGGATTTTCATGGTTATATGAAATTGGGTTTCGTATTATTTAAGTATTATTTATACTTGAGTCGTTTATTAACGAACGCGCCTTATTTGGTAGGTTGCGGTCTTCGTGTTTAACGGGCATCACAAATCATCGGCGATCGTCACATTACTACTATCATACGAAGGTGAGTCTGTAGCCTCGCTTTGACATGTTTATTTGTTTTATAAAACCCGCGAGGGGGATAACATGCTTGTTTTATTAAAATAAAAGGGGTACAACGAGAAGTTGTGGAAACCCTTATTGTTGGAATAGCATTTATTACAAATGAAGGGTACAACGAGAAGTTGTGGTGAACCCTCTTTCTTTTAAAATTGAACACAAAGGACCCGATTTTATGCTTAGATGAAAGTTGTTATAAAAGTTTGCTCTAGCCTTAAAAGACCCATGAATCGTGAATTGTTAATCGAAAGGAACGCTAATACTATGGATAGATCTATCGGGGTGACACCCAGTCCGGTCGCGACTAGCTATCGCGTGGTGTTGTGATGCACTAGTTATGAAACATCGGATGCAATTGTATAAGAGAAATATACGCACTTGGCTAGGTGTGTTGGGCTGAAATAATATATGTTAACGTTCAATTTCACGAGACTTATGAAATAACAACGATAATTATGTCTGATCCACATGATTGTCAACCACGGAAGGTTTATTCAGAATACTTGTGTTCGTTTATTTAATTTAAATTCTATAGATTCACTCAGCATTTTTGTTGACTTTATAGCATGTTTTATCTCAGGTCCATGAAGAAGGCACTCAAGGAAGGCGGTTTCGTGCAGCTTGCTTAATTAAAAATGTTTTGGCCCGCTTTTCTAAACTATGTTCATTCAAAGAAACTTTTATCGTTTGGTTGGTTGTGTAAACCTTAAAACTATTTGGGACCGTGTGTGGACTGTTTTATCTTTAAACAAATGAATGGATGTATGTTTTATTAAAACGACTTGTTTGGATCCGTTTTCTATGGTATTAAGATTGAACCATGATAGTAACACCCAATGACCCTTCCGCTGCTATGACCCGAAATTGGGGGTGTTACAGCTTGCCTTGTTCGCCTTAAGCTTGTGGTATTTGATGGACGAAAACTATGTATTTGATCCCGGTGGATGTTTTTAAAGCTTCTTCCTATACTAATCAAGGTCGAGTCAGGCTCACGACTCGGTGAACAAAAATCAAGCGCTTCTTGGGAGGCAACCCATGTATCCATCTTTTAGCTATCTTTATCCTAAGTGTAGGGGAGACCCGTTGGTGTTTGCTATTTCCTCTCTTCTCATATTCAGGGATTCTAGCGCTCACTGATCCACTCTTGATGATTTTTGACGACCCTGTGATTCCGTGTTTCCGTCTTCCCGGTTCCATCCTAAACTCTTTTCGATTCACTATTTTATATTTCCCAATATTAAAATAGGAATCTCGTTAGTTGTCTTTTCCTTAGAGAGATTTAAACAACGTGCACAATGTCCTAAGTGTAGGGGAGTTTACTCCCACATGCTTAAACATTGAGGACAATGTTTATATCAAGTGTAGGGGGGACTTCCATCGAAGTTAAGTGGCCTTTTCCTTGTATTTGTCCTCATTTTAACTAGAAAATCAATTTTTCGACATTTTTCAAAAATTTTGATCTATTTTGGCCTATTAGTTTTTACCTTTGTATAGTTATTTTCTTTCTTTACTAGAATAAATTTTTAATAAAGTGGTTTTAATTTTTAAACGTTGTGAATCTTTTGACTCAACCCGAGTTTACTTATCTAAAGTTCACTCTAGCTAGTATCCTTAACGTGTTTAAGTCAAGTTTTGCTAGGCTTTTATATAGGGAGCTTTAAAACGCGAAAGTCTTAACTCTCACGGGTTAAGAACAAGAACTTTTCGCAAGTTCCTATAATTAATCCTATAGAGTTGTTTGTCAAGGGAACTTAAAAATGCGATTTCTAAACTTGAAAAGTCTAAGAGTTTGCAAGATCCTATAGATGACTCGAAAACCCAAAATTTTGATTTAATAGGCTAAGCATCCACGAGTCTCATTCCTTGAGATTTTAAACTGTGGAGAACGAGAGATGATAGAGTCAATTATAAGTTTGGTATTCTTTCGTGAATTTATGTGAGTTAATTATAAGCCTATTCTCCCATCGCTTGCTAATAAATTTATCTGCAATAAATAAGGTTGTACGATTTGAAAAGTTACTTAGTTTCTAGCCCAAGATCGTTTAAAAGTTTCTCGGTATGGATTAGAGTTCATAGCCAAGGCATAACTTATTGAAGCGGGATGCGAAGATTGGCGAGTCCGAAAAGGCCCTAACAAGGCATGAGGACTATATTTTGTTGCTAAAGATCCCCAGTGATGTGAAGAATCATTTATCAAAGATGAATATGAAGGATCGAGACACACGACGAAAAGAAAATACTCCCGTAAAGATCATGGAGAAGTCTATCCGAAAAGACCCTAGCAAGGTATGAGGATAAATAGATCCAAGTCCAAGAAGGAGGCGGATCGTTATATATCAAAATCCCAAATAAAGATTGGAGAAAAATGAAGAAGTCGTGGTCCAAGTATGAAGAATCTCTCAAAACTTCAAGTGAAGAAATTCCTATTATGAAGAGAAGACCATTATTTCATGAACGTCTCTCAAGATTTGAAGTATGAAGTCGCTGCCAAATAGCGGTCCGAGAAAGGTCTCAAATCGCGAAGCGAGTTATGCCAAGATATGAACTTTTTAAGGTCCCGAGAAGCAGTTTTAAAAGATTTTGTCCTTTAGCTAACTATTGATTAAATCGCCCCACTTTATTTTCAGCCTAAATAACTATCGAAATAAGTCAACAATGCATCCTCGTGATCATTCAAGACAATGATAAAATATAAGAGATACACCTAGGAATAAGGGAGTCTAAGTGAATAATTGGCCCACATGAGTTCGTGTTAGTTTGCTAACTTATAATAACAATGATCTCGTTTTTAATCTTGGTTTGGAGAAAGTGAAAACTTAAGGATGATGATCATTCATGACATTTCCAAAACCCGAAGGTATGTTTTTGATTTCTTTACTTTGAATGTTTATAATTCTCTATCTCTTTAATAAAGGCCAATGTTGATTGATTATGATGAAAAGTGTAAACGTGCTTTGTAACTAATGCATTGCATGAGGACATTGCAATGGTCAAGTGTAGGGGATTTGATAGGTGTGTAAACGCCCATCCTTTTTACCACTTAACTACAATAATGACCAAGCCAAAACATGTATTTTATGTCGTAAATGTCGGAATTATGCGTGGTTTGTGTTTTTGTTGTGATTTAGGACGAAAATGTGAAAAGGGGAGAAAACACGGGTATTCACGGGCTTTTATCGAAGAAAAAGACAAAAGACAAAGTTAAGAAATCAAGAGTGAAAAAAGAACGGAAGTCCAAGACCAATTCTGAAGATTTATCGAAGAAAAAGTCAAAACACGAAAGTTTACTAAAAGCCGAAGAACTCAAGTCTAATTTATTGAAGAATTACAACACGAGTTTAAAGAAATCCTGAGACAAAGTCATTAAAGTCAAAGAATTAAGAAGATAAGGACTTAATCATGCAATTAAAGAAAGAAGAAAGAGGGGAGGAAGCTTCCTAAGCACCTCCCTAATCCTCCTATAAATAGATCATTAGGATTTCATTTTCATTTTGTTGGCTAAGTGTGACAATTAGTCTTCCACCCTTTTAATTACTTGTTCTTTAAATTCATGTCAATTTAAATACTTGTCTTGCACTTAAATTCATTTAATTTCAAGTAAGTTTCCTTTTTATTATTGTCAATCTTTACTTTTTCTTGTTATTCTCTTATCTTCCTTTCTTGTTAATCTTTAATCTTTATGCTTATGTTCATGTTTATGTTTTTGATGTTTTATTGATTTGATTTAAGTGGGTTTTGATTATTTTGATTATTTTGATCATTTTTGTTAGTGTTATTGATTTGGATTGATTAGTATTCATTAGTTGATCATTTTTGGTTAGTCTTATTTAATCTTTTATTTGATTTTGATTGACTTTGTTTAGATTCGTATTCTTTTTGTATCCCTTGTTCTTCGCTACTGTTTCTGTTTCCCAGGTATATTCCGAATCAAAGGTTTCAAGCAGGTTGTTCCGAATCAAGATGGTTGTTTGTTGATTATTCCGGATCAGGGAATTTATTCCGGATAAAGGAGTTAGTCTACAAATATTCCGAACCAAGCAACAACATTCCGGATCAGCTGTTTGTTCCGAATGAAACACCTTTATTCGGAATATCATATATTCCGGATCAAGGGTTCATTCGGAATACTTGTATTCTGAATCAAAGTGTTTATCCGGAACATTCCGAATCAAGGATCTTCATTCGGAACATTCCGGATCAAAGTTGTTTATTCGGAATAATTAATATTCCGAATCAAGGGTTCGTTCGTAAAATTCCGAACGAAGGGATTGAGGAATTATTCCGAGTGAAGCAGTATTCCGAATCAAGGGAGTTGATTCGGAATATTCCGAATCAAGCTGTTTATTCCGAATCAAGATTTTGTCTCATTTATTCTGGATCAGTGAAGCATTATTCCGAGTGAAGGGTTTATTCCAGATAAGTGACATATTCCGGATGAATCAATATTCCGGATGAGCCAATTGTTCCGAATGAGTGTTTTATGTTGATTTATTCCGAACGAAGAAGAATTATTCCGGGTGAAGGTGACATTCCGAACGAGTAATTATTCCGAGTGAGGTATTTTTAGTTTATTTTAAGTTTTTAGTTTTTTAATTTTCAAGCTTTACTTTTCCCGCCTTTTTACTTAGTTGCACTTTAAGTTTATTTGCCTTAGATTTATTTTAAGCCTTGCCTTAGTTTAAGTTTTATTTGCGTTTTAAGCTTGCCTTTAGGATAGTTTTAAGTTTGCGTTATTTACTTTAATTGCCCATTTACTTTTCGTCACGCTTTAAAATTCTTGTCATTTATTTTTAATTAGATTTAAATTACTTGCGTCATTTACTTTTAAGTTTCACACTTTTAATATACTACAACGACACAACTATTTGTTCCACCAAAGACAGCTGAGTCGCACTTTAAACAGTTATCAATTCGAATAGACCAGAACAAAGAATTTAATTTTTATACTAGGTAAAAGCGAGTTATCAAGAGACATGTGGATCTTGTGTGAATGAAGGATGCTTGATTTGATCTCGTAGGTGTTATGCCTCATGGAGATGCATGTTGATCATTTCATTGAAGGCAAAAAGGTGATTCAACTCGTTGACATAAAGTGATGCATGTTGATCATGTCATTGAAGGCATCTTCATGCTCATCCAAGAATGGATTTAGTAATGTGTGATATGTGGAGAAGAGCTCAATTGGACGAATTAAGGTTCTTCTATGTATGGTGGAGATAATGGAAAGAGTGTGAGTTGGAGCCGTTGGTGGAGTTGTGGCAATCAGTGTCTTTGTTGGAGGAGGTGTAATGGTGGATCTAGGTTGTTGTAGTATGGTTCATAAGTTTTGAGGAACTTCCTCTCGTTGTGGTGAAGTCATGGTAGATGTTAGTGTTGGTGATGGTGGTGATGATGTTTGTGTGTTCATACAACACGGTTGGACACGTAGTCTTATTGTTGTTTTGGTTTTTAGGATTGAGGAGTTGCTTTTAGTCATTGTATAAATATGGTTGTGAAGGCTGAAAGTTTTAGTGCTAAGATGAGAAGTTAAGGTGAGTGCTAGACCTTAAATAGAAATTAAGAAGATGAAATTAAGATTTATGACTTGATTTTGGATTAGATAAATAAAAAAGGTGAGTAGGTGAGTTAAATGTGCAGCCACAGATTTATGTTTTGGTAAAGAAAAAAAAGGATTTTTGACTTCATAAATGAAAGAAGAAAGAGTGTTTTTGTAGGGGTCCAATAGGGTCCAACCATTTTCAGGTTAAAATTTTGAAAACTATTTTGGAGGGAATACCCACGGACCCTGCCGGACCCTTTGTGAAAGGGTCCGACAGGTTCCGTGCCATTTTGTGACTAGTTTTATAAAATGGTTAGAAATGAGACGATCGAGTCTCATGACATGGTGTTTTTATGATGTAAACTGATGAGAGAGTATATTTCATGATCATTTGGATATATTTAAACTTTCGGGTTGGAGAGAATGTACCTTTTAGTCTTCCAATTTGTATTTTGCCGAACACGAACAGTTCATTAATGCATCATAAAACATCCTACTATAATCAACAAAGATAGTTAGCAAATTCAAATAAAAAGACAAGCAAGAGTATTTTAAGTGTTTCACATAACACCATTGTTTTGAAATTTCGAAACAAAGTTCATAAGTAACCATTCATCTCACCTAGTTCTTCTTTCCTTTCTTCTTCTCCATGTAGGCGAGAAATCTTCCAAAGCACTTGAACATCCCCTTGGTTTGTTTAAATTCAGTGGATGCATTTTTGATTATGGGTAAATTGCTAAGATATTCTAGAGGAGGTAACTTGGAGCTTGGAAGACCATCGTTGTTGCTCTCGGAGGTGGAAGAACTAACGGAAGGTTGAGGTCTTTTTCATTTTCCCCTTGATTGAGATGCCAAAGGTCTAGTGACCCGTTTATCACTAATTGAGGTCATTACCCTATCAACAAGGTGATATGTTCCTAAACGACCACTAGGGCTTGGTGGATAGGTGCTATTGAGTGATAGAGTCTAGTAAGTAACATGCCATATGGAAGAACGAAGGAGTGTGGATTACGGACATGTAACATCCTATTTGCAACATAGTAAGCAAGGTTGAAGGTTGTTCCGTTTCAAGGAAATATAACATTTAACTTTCACAAGCATTGATGTGATCTTTATTACCTACTAGACACATGACATTGCATCTCAAGATTCTTTCCCACTTTTCATACTTTTCCTTTCCTTAAATTTCTTTGCTTCCATACCATATGGGTCTTTATAAATTATTATTCTAGTGTTGGATAGACGAGTGTCACTAACACGGCGCTTGAATAGGGTATATTTGACTAGATCCTTATCATCTAGTTTAGTATTGTACCTATGTTGGGCTTCTCTGTTTTCAAGGGCGGTAAGTGAGTGAAGGTTGAAATAAAAGCAAGCTCCTTCATTTGGGATTCTAAGAGTGCGTGCAAATTTATCCAAAGAGTAAGAGTAATTTGTTCCATTTGCTCTAAAGTTTACCAAAAGAACATGATTTTCATCAAAAGTCACTTTAACGGACATGTAGAATTTTAGAACAAATTCTATGCAAATTTATTCGTCCATGTCCAAAAGGCAATCAAAGTTGATTTTGGAGAAAACTTCACTAATATTGGTATTATCCGTGAAGGAGTGATGGACAAGTTGACACTCATGGAATGTACAGTTTTCTAATTCTTTACATAACTCTCTTTGACTAGATGTGAGGTGTTTTAATTTGTGGAACTTAGGGATATAACTAGAGGTATCCTTGTGATCGTAAGTCCATGTAGAAGGCATTTTTTTCCAAAGGAAAAACTTTGTCATGTTAGTCAAATTCTTTTAATTTTAAGCAATCTCGTGCCTAGTGTGTGCCTATATGCAACATATGTGGAGGTGCGGTTATCTCGGCGTAAAATTTGTTTTTGTAAGAATAGAAAAGCATAATTTTGAGATAACCCAAACGCTCGTTATTTGTACTTTAGCTTCAAAAGAACGTACCTGAAAATGCATATTGATTATGCAATTCCTTTAGCGTTCGTGAGAATTATATGCCATGATAAAAAAATTGTTTTTAGATGTTTGTAATTTATAATGTGTTAAAACCGATTTTCATGTCCTAATTTGTGAGAATATTTTAGAGAAAAATTCTCTAGGGATTCCTACCAATTCCTTGTAATTTGTTCGTGGGTTTATGCATACAAAGTGTTTTTAAGGTATAATCAAGCAATGCTATAGTTAATTTTACTAACTTAGGTGAATCCCCAAATTCAATTTTGTGAAATTAACAAGAACCCTAGACTCAGATTCAAGAATAATATGAAGAAGTAATTGAAATATGATAGAGATACTTAGAAATATTTATTGGTACAAAGAAATTGATAGGTTTTGCCTTATACTTGAGGTTGAGATGGATTATTGGTGATGGTGGTCGTATTTTCATAGAAAGATAAGTTTGTGTTTTTGTGTGTGTTTGTTTTTGCTGATATGAAGTAGTCAAAAGTCTCAGACAGACGGACCCTTCCACGGACCCATGGGGAAAAGGGTCCGACGGGGTCCCTCGGGTCTGATGGTAAATATTCTTTTGTTTTAACAAGAAATTTCCATGAGTCCTAATCCTAGTCTTACAAGGTTGAAGGGATCTCGTTTGAGTGGTTTTATTGGAATATCGACACTGTTATCTTCTGAGGACACTTTTTGAATGGATGTGTTACCTTTTTGTACATTGTCACGAATAAAATTGATTCCGAATTTCGATGTTTTTGGTTCGAGAGTGCAACACGGGATTTTTGTTGAGATCAACAGCTCCTTTGTTGTCATACAAGATTGTGATGTCTTCCAACTTAATGTTGTAATCGACAAGTGCTTGTTTCATCCACAATGCTTGTTGACACGCTTTGCCCGCCGATACATATTCAGCTTTGGTAGTAGAAATGGCTAGTGAGGTTTGCTTCTTTGAAAACCATGAAGTACGACAACATCCTATGAATGTGCAAATGCCACTTATGCTTTTCCTTTTAACGTAGTCACCGGCATGGTCTGAGTCAGCATAGACAATGGTTTCCATTCCTGTCCCTTTAGGATACCATAGTTCGAGATGAGTTGTGCCCTTGATGTATCTAAAAATCCGCTTGACCTCTTCGAGATATGTAACATTTGGATTATCTTGGAAACGTGCACACATACAAACACTAAACATAATATCTGGTCGCTTGCCGTTAGATAAAGTAAGCTACCAACCATTCCACGATATTTTGTACTATCCACATAATCATTAACACCATCTTTGGTTAATTTATTTTCGGTTGACATTGGGGTGTTTGTTGGTTTAGATACGTCTAAGCAAAATTTCTTAAGCATTTCCTGAATATATTTGGATTGGTTAAAGAAGATACCATCTTCCATTTGTTTTATTTGTAGATCCAAGAAAAAATTAAGTTTGCCAATCTTGCTCATTTCGAATATATCGTGCATAATTTTAGAAAATTCATCACATAGTTCTTGACATATAGACCCGAAAACAATATCATCGATGTATATTTGTACAATTATTATATGTGACTCCTTTTTCTTGGTTAACAACATGTTGTCCACGAGACCCATTGAGTATTTATGTTCAATTAAAAATGATTTAAGTCTATCATGCCATGCCTTGGGTGCTTTCTTGAGACCACAAAGAGACTTTTTAAGTTTGTAAGCGTGGTTAGGCTTTTCAAAATCTTCAAAACCTAGAGGTTGTGCTACGAATACTTCTTCGTTTATAAAACCATTTAGAAAAGCACTTTTAACGTCCATTTGATAAAGTTTGAAATCACGAGCACACGCATAAGCTAATAAAATTCTTATAGACTCAAGTCGAGCAACCGGAGCATACGTTTCGTCGTTATCTATACCTTCTTGTTGATTATATCGTTGAGAAAAAAGTCTAGCCTTGTTTCTTGATACTACACCATTTTCATCTAATTTGTTACGAAAGACCTATTTCTTTCCAATTACCGTTTTATTTTTAGGTCTTGGTACTAAAAAGTATACATCGTTAATGAAAAATTGGTTTAATTATTCTTGCATTGCAAGGAATCAACTTTCATCGATAATGGCTTCGTCAAAAATTTTAGATTTGATTTGAGACACGAAACAAAAGAAATTACTTTCATTTTGGACTTGTGATCTTAGTGTTCGTTCATTATTTTTACCAATGACATTATCTAATGAATGTCCCTTTGTTACCTTAATGTATATAGGTTCAATTTTTAATGGTTCATTTCCCTTGTCTTTTACAATATCAACTTGTTGATTATTAATTTGTCCTTCAAATAGATCATGATCTATTAAAGGTGATGTGCTAGAGGGAGGAGGTCTTTCGTGAAATGTTATGTTCAATGATTCCTCGACACACATGGTTTGTTTGTTAAGTACAATGTAAACTTTTCTATTTTGAGAATATCCAAGAAATACTCCTTCGTGTGGTTTTTGGTCGAACTTAGTGACATAATTCTTTGTATTAAGAATAAAACACTTACTTATAAATACTTTCAAATATCCTGTGGTTGGTTTTCTTCCTTTTAGGATTTCGTATGGAGTTTTGTCTAGTAGTGGTCTCTAATTAAGACTCGATTTAGAATATAATTAGAGGTGTGGACCGCATGACACCAAAACGTTTGAGGTATGTTAGATTCATTTAACATGCTTCTACTCATTTTCTTGAAGAGTTCTATTCTTACGTTCAACTACCCCATTTGATTGAGGTCTTCTTGGAGCCGAAAAATATGCGTGATGCCTTTGGCGTCAAAAAAGGTTCCAAATTACACTTCATTGTCAAACTCCCGACCGTGATCCGTTCAAGTCGACACAATTTTACAATTTAATTGATTTTTTATTTTCTTACTTAAAATTTTAAAGTGATCAAATGCTTCACTTTTGGTTTTCAAAAATTTTGTCCAAGTGAATCTTGAATAGTCATCTACAATAACTAAAGTATAGAGATTTCCTCCAAATCTTTGTACCGTGGATGGACCAAACAAATCCGTATGTAAAAGTTCTAGACATTGTTGAAGTGACAATATTTTTGGCCTTATGGCTTGCGTGTGTTTATTTACCAATTTAACATGCATCACAAAAATGTTGGTTATATCTTACCTTCAGTAAATTTCTGACAAGATCCTTGTTAGCCAAGTTTTGTAATAGTCCCATATTTATGTGACCAAGATACCTATGCCAAAGGGTAGAGGTTTCGTCTATGGTGGTCAAGCAAATAGCATCTTTTGAAGTATCAAACTTCATTACGTATATGTTACTTTTCTTTATTCCCTTTGCTATTGTTATTCCGTCTTTTAGTATTGTACTACCATTTTTTTCAAATAAGACTTTGCATTTGTTACTACAAAGTTGACTAATACTAAGTAAATTAAATCTTATGTTTTCAACATGAGCAACATTATTTATGGTGATATGTTCATTTACCTTTGCCTATGATTTTTCTTTTGAAGTTGCCACAAAAAATAACATTACCCTCATCCGTTGGTGTGTAGGTGCTAAAGAGATTTCTATTCCCTTTCACGTGTCTAGAACATCCACTGTCCTTGATCCATTGGTTGGGTTTTTTTCGAGTCCAATCTTCAAGCATACCTACACATTATAAAGCTCAAGCGTTTGGTCCCCATATTATCATGGGTCCGTTTGGGTTAATCATAATCCTTAAGGCTATTCTAATTAGAGTGCTATCAAATACATCCCAAGGTACCAAATTTCCCATAGAGTATTGGTTGTGATAATCATAGTTGTATGGCATTTGACTATACCTACTTGGTGCATTTTGGTTGCTTTTGGGAAATGGGTGTTTGGGATAGGATGGCATAGGTTGATATTGTATCTTTATTGTTCTAGTATTTGCTTCTATACTCCTAAAATATGTGTTTTCTATTTCTGGATTAAAAGGTTTGTTTTTTCTAGTCACCGTAATGAATTTTGCCCTATTTTGTATTTGTGCAGCAGTCAGACCCACGGACCCTTTGGGTGTCAGACCCTTCTAAAGAGGGGTCTGGGACTCTTTGTGACAACTTTTTTATTCGTTTTATGGTGTCGTTTTTGAACTAGAGGATGTGTTTTGTTTTTCAAATCCTAACCCCGTTCTATCTTTACTGTCTCTTTGATAGTTGAGCAATTCTTCGATGCAATTTGCGTTTTTGGTAAATTTTGCAAATTTTAGATTATGTTTGGATAAAGCCCCTTGATTAGTTTTAAGTTTCTCAATTTAGATATTTAGCTGTTGACATGTTTCACATTTGTCTTTGACAATTTTTTCTTTCTCTAGTCTTAATAGTCTGGCTTTTAAATCGTAAACTTCTTTTTCTAAGCTTTCGTTTTTTGTTTTTAATATTTTATTTTTGTTTATGATTTTAAGGCTTACCTCATACATTTTATCAAACTTAACTTGTAATGTGTCATCGTCTAGAGAAGAGGAATAGTAAGAAGAGTCGAAGTGTACCTCATTAGTTTCATGTGCCATGAGGGCTAGTTCTTCCTTTTTGGTCTCATTGCCTTCATCATCACTAGCACTCCATGCACCACTTATGAAATCTATTTGGGTTGTTTGCTTCCCCTTTGGACAGTTGCAAATGAAGTGACTTGGGTCACCACATTGGTAGCATCGTTTTTCATCTTTAGGCTATATCAAATGGTTTTCGAGATGCCTTCTTGTTGTCAAGTGGTTGTCTTACGAGTCTTCCTTGCCTTTTGAATAATTTCTTGAAGTCACGAACGGCCATAGCATTTTCTTCGTTATGGCTATCGATGGCATCGTCATCCCTAGATTCTAATCGAGCTTGCAAGGCTAGTGATTTTTGTTTTTCCTTTTTACCTTTGATGATCTCGAAATCGTTTTCTATTACCATTTCATGTACTTTAAGATTTCCGATGAGTTCATCTAGTGATAGGTTTGAGAGGTCTTTTATTATTCAATTGCCGTGACTTTAGCTCGCCATTTTGGACGGAGGGCTCTTAAGAATTTCCTAACAGATTTCTTGTTGGAGAAAGATTCGTCAAGTGCATTGAGTGATGTTATGATAGTGTTATTTCGAGCGAATTCCACATCAATTAACCCTTCTTCAAGGATAGAAAATTGTTCATATTATAGAACGAGTAAATCAATTTTGTTATCCTTGACTTGTGAGTTTCCTTGATGTGTGGCTATGAGTGAATGCCAAATTTCTTTGGTGGTTTGACACATGAATATTCTTTCATACTCCTTTTTAGGTAGAGCATTATAAAGCATCATCTTGGCTTCTTTATGTTTAGCTAACATTTTCATTTCATCATCGGTCTGATTTGCACGTGGAACCGATTCGAGTTGGTTAGTGGTAATATTCATTACCATTGGTACATGATCACCTTCAATGATTATATACCAAAGATATATATCCTTAGATTTTACGTAAGTGTCAAAACGGTTTTTCCAAAATATAAAACTATCGGTTTCAAAGAGTGGTGGTCTTTGCATAGATTGCCCTTCTTTGTAATTTTTAGAGTCCATGGATCGATTCATGTTTTAAAGCACAATCTACTTTAAAGATCTTGAGTACATAGCTCTTGATGTCAATTGTGGAAAACTATAAGGGGGGTTGAATAGTTTTTACCGATTAGTTTTAATGTTTTTATAAACTTTTCGTGATTGTAAGGATATATAGATGAAGTATAACACGTGAGGTAAATGACTTGAACTAATAAATAACTAAACCACAATGCACGTGTATTTATAGTGGTTCGGCCTAGAAAGATCTCATTTATCTTTCACCTACTTCCACTCCCCGAGTATCCAATTGAAAGTTCTACTTCACTAGTAAATGATTCTCCTTTACACCGGTGGAGAAACCTTCACACTTTAGCTTACAATCTTTATCGACACCAAAGCTAAGATGTATTCAAGTTCTTTACAAAGGCACAAACCGCTTTGTAAACTTCTATACCTTGTGGTTATAACACTAACCACATTTTACACAACTAAATAAATGAATGGGTACAACAATGGTGATAGTGTAAGTAACGCTTCAACACTTTCACGTAATGTATAGCCTTGATAAATCAAAGCTTGGAATTCTCGTGATCGATCGTTATATGAGCAAATGATCTAAATCACAAGCAAGAAAAGAATTCAAATGAAAGAGTTAGAGAGTTAGATATATACTGAGATTTAGAGTAAATTAGTTAGAAAGGGGTGAGTTAGAAGCTTGGAATAAGGGTTCTATTTATAGGCAAACTGCCAGGGATCCACGGATCCCATCGGAACCTTCCCCTTTGGGTCCGTCTGTTGGGTAAAAAATGAATTGATAAGTCAAAATACAAAGACACGGAATAAATCTGCCTATACCGAATTCTTCAAGCTGGTGTACAAAGTATCAAATATAAGAATGAAGAATATTAGGACATTTATATAGGAGATTTTGTTTTTAATTATTATCTTTTATAAATAGCTGTGGTTTTGTGGTACATAAATAAACCACCGTAGGTTCTACATTTACATTATTCATTCACAATGTAACCTACAATAAGCTTTGATCTCTAGGCATGGGATTCAATGTATACATGCCTAGAGTTGTTTGTGTTATTATTAATACAAGCACTTTGGGAGAATTCATCTTTGTTCGTAACACCTTGTTAATACGTTTCATTCTATTCCACCTTGATTCAATCAAGTGAATGTTATTTGTTCCTAGTAGCTAAAAGATCTAGGAATCTTAGGATTCCACAATTGGTATCAGAGCCTCGTGGCTCTCGATGCTAGGATCGATAAGGTTTTCGTTCGTGGTGAAAAAGAAGAAAAATTCTTCTAGGGTTTTATGGTCGTATCTCACTGTGTAGCCGTTTTCAAACAGCGATATGTCCTTCGTTAAGCATTGGATCATCGTGAAATTCGTGTTGTAGGTTCTTGACACTTGTGTCTAGGATCTCACCGGAGCGATCGTTGATTTGATTAGTCATGAAAGAGTTATAGGTTGTTGAATATGGCTGCAAAACAAGGTTTTTGATTTTTCTGTTTTTTTTATTATTATGAAACTAGGGTTTCTATAAACCCTAGGATAAATCTCATAACAGCAAGCAGAAGTCTTGTTGCGGATTGGAGGTGATAAATTATTAAGGTTTCATCTAAAACCCTAGATCGAAGCTGTATATTGCAAGGTTGTTTTTAGGGTTTACTTGAAAACCCAAAATGTATTAAGAACTGTTGCAAATGGGACGTTTGTTTAAAACATGTGTTAATGCAAACCAATGCCTAAAAACATTATTAGTGTTAATAATCTTTCTTAGTTTTGATCACGACAAATTAAAAGACATTTATTGTCAAATACAATCATAAGACGAATTATTTGACAAACACTGTCATCAAGGTAATAATCATTTAAGTATTGCACTAACATAACTTAATCATGATTAGTGATCATAAAAGTGATTAATCCTAAACTTACATTTTGTCAAATGTGGCAAAAGATTTTTAATAAACTTTCTTTTTAAGAATTTTTTTTATTAAAATGGAAAATATAAATTTGAATATGGGATATTCCAAATGCCATAAGAATATCCTTTGAAGGTAAAAACTTATCTCAGATATTTCTTCCCCAATAAAAGACAAAAGGGAGCGGAGTCTATGAGCACGGTCCCTTAACGAGCTATGCGGATCCTTAGTGATTAGGGACCGCAGGCATATTTAAGGCACTGTTGTCGTGTCGCTGGAAGCAATCTACCAACGTGCTTCAGCTGTTTCAAAGATGGAAGTTGGCCGATTCGTTACTCATAAGAAGATGATGGACTCTTTGGTGTGCTTGTGTACCTTTAGGTGGTTCTTTCCTATAGGTGTTCTTGTTTTTGTAGTTGCGATTATATGTCCTTTCATATAATCTTGTAGTTCAAGAGATGTCTTGAGGTTAATACGGTACTTCAGCAGTATTCCAGTGTGCTTAATGATTTGGGTCATTAATATATTTTACCGGGGAACCTTGTTCCCTTTTACCCATATTTAAGGCACCGCGCTCAGAGAGTCGTTGGCATTTGTCTCCTATAAATAGTGGATCAAACCTCCATTTTCCACAACCCTTTTTGGACACTCTTTCTGCCATCTTTCTCTTTTCTAATTCCTAATCATTTGTAAATGATCACTTAATGTGCTAAGTATGTTTACTTATGAATATCCCCTTGATCTCCTTCTTTACCTTGTCCAATGAGAAGATCACTCACATACTTGTGATGTGATTAAAGATGAAGCCTTGATGAAGATCCTCTTTGAATGATCAAGTCATGTTCATCATTTGTTATTATTTGAGTGTTGTGTAGATCTAATGTATTTGTTAATACATGGATCTAACCTTGTGTAAATCCATTGTATATGTGTATACTTGTATTTGTGTTGTGTAGATCGAAGTTACATGTGTATACTTGGATATGTGTTTTATTGAGTTGTAATAGGAACTAGTTATGAGTTCTCACTAAACCTTAAAGTGATGTAGTTGTGTCTTGTGGAGTTCTCACTTAGCTTCAAAGTGAAAAGTTCTTAGTTCTCACTAAACTATAAAGTGATATAGTTGTGTCTAGTGAAGTTCTCACTTAGCTTCAAAGTGAAGAGTCGTGAAGATTGGTTCTACCTTTTGATTAAAACTCGACATTTAGCCTTATGTCATTAAATGGTGAAGTAGGCAACGTTGTGAAGATTGGTTCTACCTTTCGATTAGAACTCGACATCTAGCCTTGTGTCCTTAAATGGTGAATTAGGCAACGTTGTGAAGATTGGTTATATCTTTCGATTAGAACTCGACATCTAGCCTTGTCTCATTAAATGGTAAAGTGGGCGACGTTGTGTAGATTAGTCCTAGCCAATATTAGGTCTCGACATTTAGCTTATTGTCGGAACATAATGTAAGCGACGTTGTAAGGTTTCCTCTACCAAGAAGGGAGCTTGTGGATATAGTGGAAATCTCGAGTAAGGTGTACTCAAGGAGTGGAGTAGAAACAAAGATAGAGCTTCGTTTCCAAACCACTATAAATCTTGGTTTCTTCCTATTAGGTTGCTTCTTTCCTTACTCTTTACTTATTCTTACTATCATGTCATTCACATATATTAATTGTTGATTTTAATGCATTAGAATTAAACCTAATCATTATGAAACTAGCTTTCAAGTAAAAGGTAGTTTTGAGACAAACCTAATTGAAAGGAATTTTATATAGGATATAAACCGAAGAGAAATTATTCAACCACCCCCCCCCCCCCCCCCCAATTCTAATTTCTATAATTGGTATCAGAGCGATGGTCACTCAAGGTCTTTGAAGTATAGTGTGCTTTAAAACTTGGATCGATCCATTGTCTCCTCAAATTAGAAGGTTTCGTTGTACTAAAGTTTCTCTTTGGTCAAAATTATTTTTTCATTGAAAATAGGCCTTTTATTAGTAATATTGCATCTCATCTAGATTAGTGAAACTTATACATTTTAGTATTACCCTTGACATGTATCTACTATGTTGGAAATACGTTTTTCGTATTTAGAAAGTCTCGGTCACTCCAACAATATAGTTAAGAGATCGTAGTATAGTTAAGTTACATTTTATATTAGCCCGACCCATGAGCATATTCATGGGCCGGAGGCCCAAGTCCACTAATAGACTTGGGTATATAAACCCCTTTCTTTCATGGAAAGGGGTGTTGGTTGTTTCATTTACTTAATAAATTTCACACATTTCCTCTCATCTTTCTCTCTCTACTTTCTCTCACTAGAAACATCAACCCTCTTGTTAGATCATAGATTACCAAGGTTCTACAATTGGTATCAGAGAGCCATGGGATGAAATAGAGGTGGGTTTTGTGTTGTTCATGCTTATTTCAGTGTGTTCGTGTGTTTTTGATTGACCTATACTCAAGTTTCAATTTTTTTTTCGTGTTTTTGTTATACAAAGTGATCCATTTATCTTCTACATAGTTGTGGTAGAGATTTGGGTGCTTTGGTTTGGTTAAAATCATGGATTTCTAGGCAAAAATCTCATTTTTTTATCTTAAGATTCAGAACAGTACCTGTATTACGACACATCAGCTTGAATTCCATCACAAAGGACAAGGGTTTCTGGATTGCGACGCGTATTTAGACACACATTGTGATAGGGTTTTGGATTGCGATACATATTGCGATAGTGTCCAAGTTAGGGATTGCGATAGATCAATCTATTGTGGTATTGCGACAGACTCACTTTGTGTTATTACGACAGACTTACTTGTGTTATTGCGACAGACTCACTTGTGTGATTGCGATAGACTCACTTTGTGTTATTGCGGCAGACTTACTTTGTGTCATTGCGACAGACTCACTTTTGGGTATTGCGAAGGATTCGAAGATTGGGATTATTGCGAAGGATTTTGGGTATTGCGAAGCATTTGCACAACTTAGAGGATTTTCGATTTTGCATTTGTTTGTAGAATTTTACAAAAACACACAACCAAAACATAACAACATAATGTTTCAACAACACTAAAACACTTAACCTTATTTCATTTCACGATCATTTTGGTAATCTTTCTTCAAGTGATCAAAAATCAATTCACATTCATCCATGCCTACAATGACATCGCTTACTGACCTTTCTATCATCTCGGGTACCGATACCCGTCCACCATTGCTTATCAGAGAGCTATTTGAAGCATGGCAAGGTCGCATGATGTCTTATATTATGGGTAGACCCAGTGGGAGACTTATGGTTCAATCTATTGAGCAAGGTCCACTCGATTGGGGCGAAATTACTGTAGACAATGTGACTCGGCCAAGGCAATTTTCTGATTTAACGCCTGCCAAACAAATAATTGCCGATGCGGATGAGAAGATCGTTAAGACTATACTTCAAGCTCTTCCACCCGATATTTATCGTATGGTAAGTAAACAAAATATAGCAAAGGAGCTTTGGGATCGCTTAACGGTTTGGTTACAAGGGACTTCACTTTCCAAGAAGGAACGAGAGTGTCAACTTTATGACTTGTTCGATAGGTTCTCATATATTCCAATGGAAACTCTTCAAGACTACTACTGGCGATTCACTACAATGATGAATGATTTGAATGTGTATAATATTACGATTGCTCAATTTCAACTCAACACCAAGTTTTTGAACACCTTACCCCAGAGTGGAGCCAATACGTCACTAACGTTAAATTAATTCGGGATTTGCACAAATCGAATTTAGATCAACTATATGCTTTCTTGCAGCAACACGAGAAGCATGTGCTCCAGAAACGCATGTCTCAAGGACTGATGTATCGAGAAAGTGTCGGTGTATTTTAATTAAATACGTTATAGAGCAAATTTAGGAAATTACCTTTAGGAAAAGGTAATAATCCAAAAATAAGCTAATGACGAATCAATTAAACATGAGAGTGATCCCGGTTCGTTGTACACAAGGAACTTGTGAATTTAAGACTTTCGATTTGATTTGGACAATTGATTTGAATTCAGTTACGGTTTTTATCTAAATTATTTCTACCAATTTTAATCCTAAAGTTCATGAATCGTATGCCAAAATAAAATCTAAAAAAAACAATTATTTAAAACAATATTATTCTATTTAAAATTTACTTTAACTTTTAAATTGATAAAATTGATTTAAACAAAAATATTAAATCTAAATTATTTGAAACAAGTTTAATTAAAACTATATTATATTAAAAATATTTAAAACAATTTAAATTTTAAAACGTAATAAAATATATTTATTTATTTATTTATTTTTTTATTACTTTATTTTAACTAAAACTTATTACAAAATTTTAATAAAACAAAATTTTTATATATTAAAACTATGTAATTAAAATTATTTTACTTTAAAACTAACTATATATTGATATTAATTGATTAATATAAACTGACTGACCAAAAACAAAAGTGGTATTTAAAATCTAAAGATGGTTAATAGAAAAAGTGAGCTCCCAGCTCACATGGTTATCACGCTTGGCAGATGACCAAGAGGTCGCAAGTTCGAGTTCTAGTAAGGACAGTTTTTGGTTATTATTATTTTTGGTGAGATTATAAATAATCTTACTGTATCAAAATCAGTAAAATCTAAAAGTAAATATTTAGAAACAGTAAACGAAATTAACTGTAACCACTACATTAAACTGGCAAAATAAGTAAACCCAGATCAGATAATTGTAGATAACAAAACAGTTTATAAAATCAAATAAGCAACAATTTAAACCAAACTCAGTAATCACAATGAACAGATAAATCACATTAATCATTCAGTATACTTAAATAGCCATTTCAACAAGTAACTAAACCAAATAATAGCAATCTAGAGTTATATCAGTAATCAAATTCTAAATGTCACAGAATGCAATGAAACGCTACAAAAATATCAGTTTACAACTGATTCAAATCAAGCAGGTAAAATCTAGTAATAACAACAATTAGAAAATCTTTAATTAGGCAAGAGGCAATCTAAATCTAAACAACAGTACATCAAATACCAATTGATTACATCCCATTACCAAATCAGTAATATCAATCACATAATCCATAACAATACAGTAATATATGATTATATCAGTAAAAACAAACTCAAAGTAATATTCAAACAAATTTACCTAAGCAGCTTCACAAAACCTCATTCGAAAACAGATAAAATCAATACTCAAATAAACATAACATATTCACATTATATTAATAAAAAAACAGTTAAAACACATAAATTTAAATCGAGCATTTTCATCACCAAAACATAAGCAGATTAAAAACATAAGTAGATATCTAAGCTCATAAAACTTAACAGATTATGCTAAATGTTTAATAAACTTAAAGAGAAAATAGACTTAACCTTATTTTGAAGATACTTCGATGAAGAAGTCGCACTGAGCGGACTTATTTAAAACGTCACCAAATCACGAAAAATCCACCATCATGAACCACCACTTAATCATCTCGAACCAATCAACCAAGATAATTCGATCTACAATTTATTTAAATCTAATAGTAGGTTAGACTTTTTATCCAAATCTCACTTAATCAATCATATAAACTATCACGAAAGTTTATATGAATGAATAATATTCATAACATCAATTTAATATATTCGAAATTGCAAAATTAATCAAACAATAACAGTTAAAATGAAACATGGCAAGAAATCTATTAAACTGAAAATCATACTTTATTAATTTCAAACTTTCATTACAATACTATTCAAAAAGAAAATACAAATATCTAATACTAAACTGACATTACAACATTAAAGTAAAAATGAGATACATTACTCATCTTTGAAGGGGATATTTATAGCTAAAACGAAGGGGGTGGGGGTTTGCTGATGATGATTATAGGCCATTGGATCATCTTTTCTCTTTCTCTTTCTTTGTTGTTTTGATCCGAGGGTGGATAAGAGGCTTCTCGCACACAGATCGCCACGCTGGAAGGAATTTGTGCTAGTTGTGCTTTCTTGAAGCTGAGGTGGCAGATCATTATTGGCTCAACAATTGTATTTCAATGTATCAACCAATCAAAAATAGGGAGTGACATAGCAAGAGTGCCACGTGGATCTATTAACAGCACCATCTTCATCCCGAAAAAGTTGGATATTATTTAGGGCGCGTGAGCTTTAATCTCCCAAGAAAAGAAAACCCCTAATTGTATTAGGGTTTGTTCTTGGTGGTGTTCTTCCCTGCGTCTTTCTTTCTCTATCTTTTCTTTTGTGTCGCTTTGTTTTTATCGAATGCATTCGACCAAGGAAAAGTTTATCCCCTTTATATTATTCCACCGTCTCATATGTTTGACCTAAATGGGATTGGACCCATTTCAGAATAATACTCCCCACCATCTCATATGATTATACATTGGCTTTTTAATAAGTAAATCTTATTTCCATCCGTCCCATTATTTATGGTCTTGGGCTTGTAATGGGCCTTTGACCCATAAGTGAATATATGTTTTCCAATATTGGGCTTTTAGGCCGAATACACAAATGTGGGTCCCACCAAAGCCCATTAACCTTTATTAAACTTTAATCCTCGAAAACGAGCTTGATTTTTGGCTTCTCGATCTTTTCTTCAAACTCATGTCGTTTTTGCCGGTTTTCGTGATCTTTGGTACCTACACTCATGAAACAAGAAACAAACAAATACCATACCATTTTCATAGGTTTAATGAAATTTATGTTTGTTTAATGATACAATTGATATGAGTAATTTCACTCATATCAAGCTCCCCCTTGCTAAGCAATTGCCGTGTCCTCACGCAATGATAAAATAAAGCTACTAACTACACTTTTATTCAACTTTTGACACTTTATTTTGACAAAGACATGTATTGCTTTCATTATTTTAAAAATAACTTTTATGATCATAAAACTTAAATAGATTCATCATCCTCGACTTTTCACTCTTCCATGCCAAGTTTAAAAACCAGATCATTGTCAATCATAAGTCCAATTGTTAAGACCACTCATACAAGCAATTTGTGTTAAACTTAATCTCCTTTTATACCTAATTGTATCTCTAGATTTTAAATTTTGTCATTCACCCAAAGGCTCATTTGACTTATTTGATAATTATTAGTCCAAAAATGAAGTCAAAAACGGTGTAAACTCACCACTCAAAACCTAACATCAACTTCAAAAACCGTTGTCACTAAAAAAAGCCCACATCAAGGATAACTTAACACGATTTGAGGGATAAATCCCCGGATCAGAAATTTGGCTAATAGGACTACTTAAAGCAACAATAAATCCTCCTAAGTCAATTTTGACCTTATTAATGGAGTTAGCAACATTTACATCATACACCTTGAGGCTCTTTAAGATATAAAAGTGCTCCTTATCTAAAATCCACACCCGAAGGCTCCTTGGACATAAACAAGAGAATTGACATTCACCATCCTACCTTAAGGCTCATGATGATGAAGCAATTTTTATTAAACACATCATCATGCCATACACCCTAAGGCGCTAATGACAAGGCTAGTGCTACATGACTCCCACCCGAAGGATCATGGAGAACATGTTTTTATTTATTCTTCTTATATAGTAAGCCAAATTTTCGCAATCCCATGATCAAAAAGTACATGACGCTGACACCCTCAATATGTTCTCACTTTAATTACAAGGGAAGAAAAGAAGGAGTTGAGAGTTAAGATATTAAGCCCAAACCGCTAAAAACTTCATTTATTAAGCAATTTAATATTCAAGCATGAAAATTAAATACGGGGAGATTAAATCAAACACAAAAATACTTACACAAGGAAGAATTAACCTCAAAAACTTATGATTAAACTTTATCATTTCTTGTTCTCCATATTGTAAAACTCAAAAATGTGAGACTAATGGAAACTTAGCCTATTAAATCAAAGTTATGGGTTTTCAAGTCATCTATAGGAGCATCTTCTTGGACTTTTTCAAGTTTAGAATTTGCGTTTTAAAGTTCCCTTGTCTATGGGAAGAATTGTCATTTGCCCATTGAATTGGAGCACAAGGCATATTGGGCCCTTAAGCATGCAAACTTTGACTTGAAGACCGCAGGAGATCACCGGAAAATACAATTGAATGAATTGGATGAACTAAGAGACAATGCTTATGAAAATTCATTGATTTTCAAAGAAAAGACTAAAAAGTTTCATGATGCAAAGATTAAAAACCGGGTTTTTAACGTTGGTGATCAAGTGTTACTTTTTAACTCTAGACTTAGGATATTTTCCGGGAAATTGAAATCTCGTTGGTCGGGTCCTTTCACCGTTACACAAGTGTTTCCTTATGGGACCATCGAGCTAGCTCAAGATGATGGTCCTAACTTCAAGGTGAATGGACATAGGCTTAAGCACTACTTTGGTGGGGAAATTCCTTCAATGGTTGACCTCGACCAAGTCACCTTCCCCAATGATAATTAGCATTGAGGGGATCGAGTCGAGCTCATGACTCGGTAATAAAAAACGAGGTGCCTCGTGGGGGTGATCCCATGCTTATCCTTTTATGCTTACTAATCACTAATAAGGGGACTTGTACCCTTCCAACTCGTTGTCTCGTGGTTGTTTGTGATTGTGTTATCTAGATCATCATCATCATCTACGATTGAAGACTCTCGTGTTCGTTTACGTGAGCCTCCATCGTTTGCTTGAAGAAGTTTTTCACGAATCCATTGACATATCATTTATTGTTCTAACAATTATCTTTTAGCTTACTTAATAAACGGCTTTAGATATATTGTTGATCACCCTTTCCATGCTAGATCCTAAGCATTCGATTCTTCGTCTCTAGTATGGGGGTGCTCCACCTTTAGACTCGAAACATTGAGGACAATGTTTACTTTTAGTATGGGGGGTAAATAGATACTCGCTTTGCTACGCCCTCACGCTTTCCAACTTTCAATGTTTTGTTTTGTTGTTATAAAGGCTAAAAATGGCCCAATTTTAAAATTTTTCTTAGTTTTCATAAGTGTTTTTAAGACACGAATGTATATTTTCCGTTGGGTAGAATAAGAGATAATTTTTGACTTGATGGGCATTTGGATCCATTTACACTCCTTAACCCGCTCAATTCAAGTTTTGCTAGACTTTTATATAGGGAGCTTTAAAACGCGAAAGTCTTAGCTCATTCGGGTTAAGAACAAGAACTTTTCGCAAGTTCCTACAATAGATCCTAGAAAGTCACTTATCAAGGGAACTATAAAATGCATTCTTTAAACTTGAAAAAGTCCAAGAAAGTGCAAGATCCTATAGGTGGATTGAAAACCCAAAACTTTGATTTGATATAGTCTTAATGAAAGCTAATCCAAATTTGGCTTAATTTTGACTTGCATGGCTAAGTATTCACGAGTCTCTTTTATTAGAGGTCTTTATATAGTGAAGAACGAGAGATGATAGAGTTAGACAAGTGATCATGCTAAACGTAGAACATGAAAATGTTCTTTCAAAAACTCATATGTTTTTAATTGTGGCTTTTCCTTCCCATAAGATCAATGCATTAGGAATAAAAATAATTGCAATAAGTAAGGTCGTACGATTTGAAAGGTTACTTAGCCTCTAGCGCAAGATCATTTAAAAGTTGCTCGGGGTTGAATAGAGTTCATAGCCAAGGCATAACTTATTGAAGCGGGACGTGAAGATTGGTGATGATCCAAAAAGGCCCTAACAAGGCATGAGGAGCTATATTTTGTTGCTAAAGATCTAAGATGATGTGAAGTATCATTATTCCTAAATCAATATGAAGGATCGAGACACACGGCGAAAAGCAATTACTCCCTTAAAGATCATGGAGAAAGTCTATCCAAAAAGACCCTTACAAGGTATGAGGATAAATATATCCATGTCCGAAAAGGAGGCGGATCGTTGTATATCAAAGTCCGAAATAAAGATTGAAGAAAAATGATGAAGTCGTGGTCCAAATATGAAGAATCTCTCAAAAACGTCAAGTGAAGAAATTCCAAATATATGAAGAGAAGACCATAATTTCAAGAACGTCTTCCCAAGATTTGAAGTATGAAATACATGCCAAATATCGGTCAGAGAAAGGTGTCAAATCGTGAAACGAGTTATGCCAAGATATGAACTTAAGGAGATACACGAGAAGCCGTTTTAAAAGATTTTGTCCTTCGGCTAACTATCGATTAAATCGTGCTACTTTGCTTTCGGACTAATAACTACTCAAATAAGTCAATATGAATCACTTGTGATCCATGACAAATAGTTAAAAAATGCTAGTAACCCATTTCCTTTTATAATAACTAGGACTGCGGGGAGAAAAAGTATTACACAATTTGGACGTATGAGTAGTGTTAGCATTGTGACTTGTACCAACAATGATCTCGTTTTTTCCCTTAGCATGGAATGTATGACAGCCAAGGATGACGAAATTTACTCTAAGGGACATTTACTTGTTTCTATTCTTTGACCCTAAAAGTCACCTTCATGATGAAAATCATACATTATGTCTTTACACATCTTCGTAGTATTTTTGCAAGTCTTTTACTCTTCAATAAAGATAAATAAAATTGAACTTTGGTGATGCTTAGATACTTTATTCTAGCATTGCGTGAGGGCACGGCAATGGCTTAGTATGGGGGAGTGATGAGATGGCATTTATACATGATCTCATCGGTCTTTTCGGGCTTTAAATGCAAAACAATGTCATAAAATACCATATATATGCTTGTGTTTGTTTACTTGTATATTTTAGGTATGGATATCGTGAAAAAGACAAAAGATCACAAGAAACAAGGAAAAACGGACACGAGAAACAAAGCCGTAAAAAGAACCGGTCCCTAGTTCATGATTTATCCAACATTTACCCTTGAAGACTTGAAGATATGCAAGATTGATCCTCAATCAATGAAGAAATGACACTTAAACCCTTGTGAATTCATAATTACAAGTTTGGTCCCTTAAGTTTGTCAAAATTGCAAAAAGGTCCTTCAACTTTGAAGAAATGGCAAGATTAGTCCCTCATCAAATCTAATTTGTTAATTATGGTCCCTTGTGGAGTTAAATTTACATTGAAGACCTTTGAAGATCAACAATGTCCAAGATCAGTCCTTGAAATATGGAAAAATGGCAAAAACAACCCTTTGAAACCTTTTGGAAAAGTTTTATGCCAAATGTGTAAAGATAGAAACTTCAATATCAAAGGAATACGTTTTTATGGGCTGAAATTCTTTTTATACATGTTTTGCCAAAGAACAAGGACCAAAGCTGCCATTTCCAAACTTCAAACACACAAACACGCGCCAAACAATTTATTTCCCCCCAAATCGGATCAAAAGCTTATTGTTTACCATTCTTCACCCCCAGAATTTACTTCACTTAAACAAAGGGTTAATTTAAATTACCCTGGCACATGTGTGATTCACACATGCAGAAACTCATCCCACATCAAAAACCCTCACTCCCACTCACCATGGACCCCACCCCCAATTCCCTTTCAACCAATCAAAACACAACTTCCTCTCCAAGGCTTGCCACGTGTCAAGATCAACAGCCCACACTCTTAGCTTAACCGCAAAGCTAAAATGAACGTATTGGATCATTTTGGACAGCTCACAACCAAGATTCGTCTAGAAGACCTCAAGGATAAAATAGGAATTTCACTTCTAGGGTTTGTGAACAATGTAGGCTTAGCATATGTCTATAAAAGGAGACCTCAACCTGTGAGAGTCCCTTTGTTCAAGTTTTAGGCTATCAATCTTTGTAATCCTTTTTTAAGTTAATAAAATTTGATTTTCAGAAATTTGTGAAATCTTGTTCTTGTTTATTAAAAGTTGGTGTTAGAATAGCCTAATTCTGAGTTCCATTTACATGTTTGAAGGTTTTTGAGGCAAGGTTTTAATTGATAAGACTTGTGTTTCAAAAATCTGGAAAGTCTTTGTTATTTGATCTCACTTGTTGGTTTGTTCTTCTTAGCAGCTTGGAAGCTGGTACTTGTTCTGCTAGTACCTCAACTCAAACAATCCAGGGCCTGGATGTTGGTCTTGGAGGTTTGCATCCTTCTCCCTTTTCAATTTTCTCCTTTATTTTCTGAATATTTGTGATTTTGCATGATTTTTCTTGAATCTGTGTTTTTATGGTTGATTATTGTTCATCTGGTATTGTTTGATGTTATTGAAGTGTTATTAGCTTGATTTGTGGGTTAAATATGGATAAACCTTTGGAAATTTTTCAAAACAGGTTTTTAAGGGGTGTTTGGGTTAACTGCATAAGCAGGTTTTGAGGCTTATTGAGTGGTTGTTTTGGGTTGTTATCTGTTGGTATCTTCTTACCTGCTTTACTTGGTCATATATCTGCAAGTTTTGTGGTTTGAAACACCTAAATCTAACATATAGCTATAAAATCAGATTTACTTGGTTAATTTGGCTGAAATTTAGAGGACACCTAGATCTAATCATAGACTAGGGTTAACAAGTGTTAAATCTAAGTTAACATAACCAGGAAAGTAGGATTTGAGGCTTGAAATTGGGTTTGTGGTCAAATAGATCAGCAAAAAGGGTTAGTGTTCATCAATTGCATGTTAGTGTTCATCAATGACCTGCATATGCTTATTTCTGCTTATTCACTTTGATTCAGTGGTTGATTTAAGTTTGTTTGTGCTTATTCATAGTTAATATAGCTTGTTTATGCATCCTGTTGAATTTGGTTGGCTTATTCATGCTATATCTGCTTATTTGTACATAACTGCTTATTTTCCATATCTATGCTATATCTGGTGACTGTTTGATTAATCTGGGCTTATTGTGTGAACCAAGTTGTGATTTTCTTATTGATATTGACTCCCTGGGATTCACTGATCACAAGGGTGCCCTTGTTTCCAATTGAATCCAACTAAATCTCTCTAAAAAGCTTGTTCAAATAGTCAAAGCAGTGGGAACTCCTTTCCCCTGCTGCTAGCCACTGCAAGTGTATTTTGGTTTTCAGCTTATCAATAAGCTATAATAGCTTATTTTAACCAGCAACAACTTGGATTTTGTAATAGGTGCTCATTATTTGACCCATTTTTTCATACTGGAGCATTTGGTGTGTTGACTTTTAGGTTTGACTAGAAAACCAACTTAATTGACTTTTTCATAAGTGCTTATTGGTTCATTCTGGCTTATTGGTGTTGCTTATTGGATTTTTGTTGATTGATTTGGCTTATTGAGTTCATTTGTGACATTTTGCAAGTTGAATCAAGTCCTGAGGTGCCCTAAATCTCAAACCCGACTATTTTGTCTTTTAGTGGATTTGTACTTTGCTTATTTCTGGCTTATTGAGTGTGCTTTTTCATAATTTCTTTTTACAGATCTCTTAAGCATCCCAAAACAAGGTTGTGTGTCAAATTAGAGCTTATGGCATTGGCTTATTGCTTAATGGGCTAAAAAGCCCAATAAGGATAAGCTGTTTGCTTAATAAGTTGTGATAAGCTCACTTTCGGCTTTTGGACCTTTAGAGTTTTGTGTTTAGAATTAAATTTTAAGTCAGATAGGGCTTTTCCAAGTCAATTGGGCCAAGTTTGACTTTTTGGGCTAAAAAGCCCATTTAAGTGGACTGTTTTTTGTTTTGGCCCATTTGAGGGCCCAATAGGGGTATTCTGGTCATTTCACTTTCATTTTCTGTTTAATTAGGTTAAAATAAACTAGTTTGCAAGTTTTTAGAATTTTTTATAATTTTTAGATTTTTAATATTATTTTATTGTTATTTTATTATTATTATTCAAATTTAACATTTTTCAACTTTTTACATTTTTCTTAGCTTAAATACATTAAAATAGGATTTTTGCAACTTTTAGATTAATTTTTATAATTATTTTAAGTTTTAATAGTTTTTAAATCATTTTAAATAGTTTTTATTGGCTTAAAAATTTCTAAAAATAGTTTTTAATCTTTTTAGGTCATTTTAGAGGTTTACCAATTGAAAAATCTTTATTTGGGCTTTTTTTATAATTAATTTGATTTTTAGGGCTTTAATTAGCATTTAAAAATTGAATATTTAATTATTTAAAAGGTTTGAAAAAGTTTTGATCATTGGTAAACTCTTAGTTTATTTATTTTGATTTTTGGTGAATTTTTGGTAATTTTTAGAATTAATTTTTATTTTGGCTTATTTTACGGTTTTACGTTAAGTCGTTGTAGTAAGTAATTTCACGTCTTCGTCATCCTCTTTTCTCATCTCCTTCTAACCAATATTAATCTCAAACCAATTACGAATTTTTCACACACATATACCTCCTTGGGAAACAACTTTCATTGGGTCATTAGTGCTTGATTTTCCTAAATCATCACTTAATACTTACCGCTCATTTACGCTCTTTTGTTTTCCTAAACAAGAAGTGTAATTTTACCATAATTAGTAACCCAAATTATTAGCGAAGAGACAAAAAAATAAACGTTATGAAAGGAAAGTTCACGTTCACCAATCAACATTTCGTCCCTCACAATATGTATTTACTACTAAAATACCAGGCACATATTAACGTTGAGTGGTGCAACAGATCAAAAGCGATCAAGTACTTATTCAAGTACTTGAATAAAGGTTTTGATAGAGCATCGATTGAAATACACGAGAATGTCCAAAAAGGCACAAGCCCAGGTAATGATCAGGTTACAACTGTTGATGAAGTAAATAACTATTTGAACTGCCGGTTTTTATCCCCATGTGAAGCAGTTTGGTGCCTATTCTCTTTCGACATCTACTACTCCTAACCAAGGGTAATGCAACTCAATTTCCATTTACCCAATCAGAATGCAGTAACATTACAGGACTCAGATCATTTATTGGCTCTACTACAAAGAGAAGGAATCGATGTAACAATGTTCACTGATTGGTTTGAATTGAACAAGCTGGATACCAATGCGAGGGCATACATGTATGCTTAGATTATTGAGCATTATGTATGGCTACAGGACCAAAAGTCTTGGCAGCCTAGAAAACAGCAAAAATGCATAGGCAGGATTGTATATTCGACACCAACTGCGGGGAAGCGTTACTATCTTAGAATGTTATTGAATATTGTTAAAGGGCCTGAAGGTTTTGATGAACTCATGACGGTTAATACTAGATTATGCACAATATTCAAAGAAGCATGATTTTATTATGGTCTCCTTAATAATGATAGAGAATGGAGGCATGCTATCAATGAGGCAAGCCAGTGGGACCATGCCCCTCAGCTACGAGACACATTTGTTACTGTTTTAGTATTCTTTGACGTAAGTCAGCCATTAAAGTTATGAGACGAAAGCTAGGAACACTTATCAGATGATATTCTCCATCAAAAGTGAAAGATTTATAATTACCCGGAGTTGCAATTGTCTCCAGAACAAATACAAAACTATTGTATTATGGAGATTGAGGGTTTGCTGAAAAATCATGGAAAATCTTTAGTAGATTTTCCCGATCTGCCTCGACCAAATCCCACTTTACTGACAAACCTGGACAATCGGCTTATTAGCGAAGCAATGGATTTTGACATCAAGAAAAGTGCAATTCAGCATGCTCAGTTACATGCCCAACTAAATCTAGAACAACGCTCGATCTACGAACGGGTTATTGACTCAGTACACAACAACAAGGGGGAATTCTATTATGTTTATGGACCCGGTGGCACAGGGAAGACTTTCCTTTACACGACAATAATATAAAGGCTAAGATCCGAAAGAATAATCGTACTACCAGTCACATCTTCAGGTATACTACTCTATAATAAATTATTTACTCTTATACCCATAAAATAAGTCCCGAAACACCTCATTTTTTAAAATCTTAATTTTAATTATACTTTCAAACTTGGTATAGGAATAGCTTCATTGCTCCTTTCGGGAGGCAGAACCGCTCATAGCAGATTTGTAATACCATTAGAAGTAGTGGAGAACACTACATGTGGAATAAAGCAAAATACTCAACTAGCACAGTTAATGCAAGAAACCCAGTTAATTATTTGGGATGAAGCACCAATGACGCAAAGATATGCCTTTGAAGCATTAGACAAAACGTTAAGAGATATATTAGGAATTGTAAACCCCGAGACTGAAACAAGCTATTTGGTGGGATGACTCTTTTGTTAGGTTGTGACTTTAGAGAGATCCTACCAGTCATACCAAAAGCACAAACACCAGAAGTAGTTCAAGCTTGCATTAACAGGTCTGAGCTTTGTAAATTCTTCAAAGACTTCACACTCACATGAAGCATGAGTATTGATGTAATGGTCAAATTTTCATTGAAAAGCGAAATTTCAATCGTTGGGTTTTAGATATTGGTGATGGTGTAGTTCCAGCAAAAATTAAAGAAGAAGAAGATGAAGCTTCATGGATTGAAATTCCAGAGAAGCTCATGATCACATCCTAGGACTCTCCGATTGCAAAAATAGTAGAAGAAACCTATCTAGATTTTATAGCAAGACAAAGAGATAATGCCTTCCTAAAGGAGAGAGCCATTCTAACACCCAAAAATGAAGACATCGATGCAATCAACGCATACATGTTCAACCAACTAGAAGGGGCATCCGTGACTTACAAAAGTGCAGATGAAATAGGTATGGGTTCAACGAAAACACTAGCTCAACACAATCTATATCCGGTGGAGTTTCTAAACACCTTAACTTTCTCCAGTATGCCACCACATGAACTCTGTTTATAAAAGGAATTACCCATAATGCTAATGTCGAATCTTAATCCAGGGCTTAGTCTGTGTAATGGAACAAGGCTTCTTATTACAGATTTGGGTGAATTTGTGCTTCATTGTAAAATCCTAACCGGATCAAACGCTGGCGATAACGTTGTAATCCATAGAATCATTCTCACTTCGACTCAATCAAAAGGACCCTTTGTACTCAAAATAAATCAATTCCTGTCAAACCGTTCTACGCAATGACTATTAACAAGAGTCAGGGCCAGTCACGAAACTATGTTGGCCTATACTTGCCAAGCCCAGTTTTCAGTCATGGGCATATCTACGTGACATTATCAAGAGTAACAAGTCCTGAGGGGCTAAAAATCTTAATGATTGAAGACCAAGACAGGGAACTAAGACATCACACCCATAACATAGTCTTTAAAGAGGCATTTACCAACTTATCTTAATGTAAAAGAAAAATTACCACCATAATAAACATCTACTTCTATAGATTTTGTTTCAATATGTTGATGCTTTTTATCTACCGTTTCGAACTACTTGCTATCAATATGTAAATGTATGATATAAAGGAAATCATGCATGTCTAATTGAATCCTACGCCTTCAATCCAATGACAAGCATCATCTTTGTGATTTGAAAATAATATAAAATCAAAATTAAAATATGAAATAGCTGAATACTAATTGTGTAACAGTTCTTGTATGTTACACTTTATGACATACAAAATTAAAATTTTTCAAAAATAACACGACACTATTATGGTATACTTATTTACTAACTTCTCTCATGTGTCTTACTACCATTCCATTATTACACATTGAATAATTTAGAATTCTTAAATAATTAAGACAAATAAAAAGAAATAGTATTTCCTTAAGATAAAATGCTTTATAGCTGAATAAAACAAAGAAACCAAACTAATAATGCAAAAATTGCTACACCAAACTCAAAAGCAACCAATAACTCCCTAAATCTTTATTCCAGCGACTCACATTCAAAAGGTAAAATCCTTCAAGTTAGTAATAAACACCGACTTATCATTCTTCTTATGCTTAGTCTCTCTACACATTAACCGCAAAACCACACACTTAGCCACATCATCCTTATGCATTTGTTGTAGCAACTCAACTCCTTGATGCATTTCAATACTAACACTTAACTTCTTTAATTCACTGAGGTATGCAGCTCTCTTAGAAGCGCCATATAGACAATGATTTTAAACTATCAACCACCATATCATCATCTAGCATTTCCTTTTTAAAAACCTCTACCAACATATCGATCGGGCTATTACAATGAGCAACTTTTGAAGACTCAGCCATGACGGAGATAATACTTAATTCAAAATACATTTTCTATAATTCAAATTCCCTATAAATATGCAATAAACACTTACTTTCTAAACTGCAAACCATTTATTAAAGTAGCCAAACAGATTTAAAACTCCCATTCTCTTCACATCCTCACATTAAACAAATAATAATAGTCATACTCATGCCTATATAACTAGGGTACTCTAATTACATAGGTGAATCACAAGCTTTCTACAAATACTTCCTATATATTAAGCCTAACAAAAATAATACCAGATCCCAAATGAACCTCAATCACAAACCAGCAAAAAAGCTACAACTAAGTACACCATATGTGTGCAAGGTGGGTTTAACTCACATTGCTTGAAGTCTATATAGATCATGTGGTGAATCATGAAATTCCATCTCACCACCTCTCACCCTGAAACACATAATAACTTGCTTTCCATTTCACCAGCTCTCACCCTGAAACACGTAAGAACTTATTGTCATCGCAGCATCATATCATAATGTTATATTAAATTTACACTGATACCTTCAATTAGTAGGGCAGTGCAAGTGTGTTGATGAAAATTGGATTGTACATGTTTGTTGCTTTGAACATACATAATCTGCATGAAACCCAACACTATATCATTTGTTGATTACAATGTAAGAACTTAGCGGCTTCAAACTAAATTAAAAAGTAAATTAAACACAACTTTATAATGAAAGTAGCACACTCTAACATCACAAAAACATCTAACGCTCATATCCAAACTGCAACGCATACTACGGATCCTAACAATAAAATAAACTCAATTGATAATTCAAAATAATAAACAATAAAAATAAATAACTTCAACCACACAATCAAACGGATTTAAAACCAAAAGTTATTACAGACCATTGTTTGTGATTCATAGACTTAGACAAAAAGGAGCTTCACCATACATAATCATTCATAAACATAAAACTTAAACTATAGATCATTATATCATAAATACCAAAAGACGATGATAATAATCATTAATATACACAAAGAAGCTACAATAGCTTAATACCATAGCCCTAAGGATCATGGCGCTCCATCAGTTCCGAAGCTGTGGCTTTCACAGTCTTGTTGTACCTAGAAAAGGCTAACAAAGCTTTCAAATCATGAAGCTTATCCGTCTCGCATGCATGGAGGTCTCTTAAATGCTCCAACCCCTCCTCGATCTCTTCCGTCTCTTCTTCTTGATCCTCCAATTCTCCAATCAACAACCCAATCTTCAAAATAAAACCACTAACCACCTCAGCTTGGCCCTGAATAACATTAGCAAAGTTTTGTTCCTCCACCTGCATTTGATTAAAGAAAAACGCCAAGCAATGTGCGATGCTGCTCTCACAAGTGATCTCTTTGATTTCATTGATCATCGGATTCATTTTTCTCTTACTCATCTTTGCTTAAGATTAGAACATGATTAGGGTTTATAGAAAGAAGATTGGGTATAGTGATTAGTCGATACACCCGAGGGAGTGTATATATAATGGAAATGACGATTGATTTGTGGAGCGTAATCATTTTACGGTTACCTATGAAATAAAACTGAAGAGGCAAACACTGTTCCTGGGCATACTTCAAGAGTCTTCAAAAAAAATTAAAAAACACCACAATTGGTACCTGAAATATAAAAAATAAACAAAAGTGTCGCAACATTATCAAGAAATTTTTTCCCTTAACCCCGACCATAACATAAACGTTTTCATATTCTAAAATAGTTTAGTTTATCGGCTGAGTTCTCATAAAAATTGTTATTTTATATTAGCACGATACTACTCTATATTAAATACATTGTAAACAATTATTGAAAATGATACAGAAATTTTAAATTATAATAGATGTCGTTGCATAAACGCAACCGTATCCTTAACACGTGATCAACATCCAAACTACGAGCCATTGTGAACAAACTTACAAAAACTCGATCGAGGAACCATCAAGCGTCAACCATGACCCCAACAAGTGTGCATCGCGCGGGTCTGCTTGCCTCGTTGTAAGTATCTCTATCTTATTTCAATTCTTATATTACTACATTATCTTAAATCTGAGTCTAGGATTCTCTTTTAATACATAATTGAATTTAGGGTTTCAATTAGGTTAGTGAAAATAGACATTGCATTGTTTTATTACGACATTAAAACACTTTGTATGCATCCATCAAGAAACTACTGGGAATTTCTAGGAATCCCTAAGAGATTTTTTTTAGAACCTTCTCACTAATTAGGTCATGGCAAATCCATTTTTCAAACATTGTAAATGACAAACATCCCAAAACGAGTTTTAATCATGGCATAAAAGTCTCATAAACGCTAAAGGACTTGCATAATCAATATGCATTTTCAGGTACGTTCATTTGAAGCTAAAGTAAAGATAAGGAGCGTTTGGGTTATCCCAAAATTATATATTCTTTATACTTTCATAAATAGATTTTGGATCGAGATAACCGCACCTTCATATATGTTGCATATAGGCACACGCTAGGCACAAGATTGCTTAAAATTCAAAGCATTTGACTAACTTGATAAAGGTTGCCTTAGGACAACAATGACTCCCGCATGGACTTATGACCAGAAGGATACCGGTAGCTATATCCCTAAACTCCATAAGTCAAAACACTTCACCTCTACACAAAGAAAATTGTGTTTGGAACTAGAAAATCGTACCTTACACGAAGGTCGCCTTGTCCACTACTCCTTTACGGATAACACCAACATTCATGAAGTATTTTCTTAGATAAACTTTGATTGCCTCTTAGACATTGACGAACAAATCTGCCTAGAATTTGTTCTTGAATTCTATATGACCTTCAATGTTACTTTTGACGAGGACCATACTCTCCTTGTAAAATTCGAGACAAATGGTAATAGATACTCATACTCTCTAGACCACTTTGCAAATATCCTCAAAATACCTTGTAATGGTGCATGTTTCTACTTCGATCTCCGTTCTCTCACAACACTTGATAACACCTACATGCCTAGAGAAGCACAAGTTAGGTATAACACTTTGCTCGATAACAAGGACCTTGTCCGCGTAACAATCTTCAATCCTAGAGTTGAAGACACTCGACTTTCAAACACTAGTAGGTTGATTCACAAAGATCCATATGGGATGGAGTCCAAAGAACTCAAGGATAAGTATAAAAATGCGAAAGGGTTTTAAGATGCAATGTAATGAGTTTGGTAGGTAATAGAGATCACATAAATGCATGTGAAAGCTACATGCTTTATTCCTTAGAACCTAGAAAACCGTTTATCCTCGCCTACTATATAGCCAATAGAATATCCCACATTCGAAGCCTCGTCACATCCGTTCTAACATATGGCATGTTGCCCACTCGCCTTTACAAATACTTAGAACCCATTCCACCAAGTCTAAATGGACGCATGGGCACTTACCATCTAGTTGATCGGGTTATGACAGAAATAGTGACCTAAGGGTAGAAGAACCCTTGGCAACCCAATATAGAGGTAAAGGTTAAAGACCTCAACATCCAACTAGCTCTTCCTCATCGGTTAGTGAATATGATGATCTTTCATGCTCTAGGCTACCTCCACCTTAGTCGACTACCTGAAATCCCTAATGCTTCTCTAGAGTTCAAGCAAACCAAAGGAATGTTCAAGTGCCTCGGATGCTTCCTCACCAAGATGGACAAAAAGAAGAACAAGTAAAAGATGATGGTATGAATGGGTACACATGGTCCTCGGTCCATGAGCAAAACATTGGTGTTGTGTAACATACTTTGACATTTGTATTTTTTATGTTTCGTAACACTAACTACTAATATTGATAGTTGTTAGGGGAATTTGATGAGCATGTCATGTGAAAAATGGACGTGTGATTATGTTTGGCAAATCACAAATTGATTCAAACTCTTTCTTTTTCTTTAGATTAATGAAAACCTCATAACTGATTTTCTTTAGCATTTACTCTTGCCTCTTCGTTCTTCCAATAACATACAACCCCTATTTAACTCAGACTCTTTCTTTTTCACTATTTAAGCATGCTTACCTTTCCTAATCCTCCTCACTTATCACTTCTTCATTCACTTCTACTACCACACAGTTAACAATGACTAAAGGATCTTCATCCTGTAGCAAGTCCCTAAGAAGAACGAAACGCATAAGTGTCTGTCTCTCGTTCTTTGGCTTCCCCAAACCTTCAACACCACCATCTCATCCCAAAACCCTCATGAATCACCAATTCATCGAGAAATATCTCAATAATTGGGTGATATCTTGCGAAACTCTAGATCGCCAAAATCTTCTACACCATCTTCACCTATCAACACTTCATCTCAAGCAACCTCTCTTACCACCATCTGAACCTCATCCCCTATTGAAAGCTTAGACACACCTCCTACATCACCACCTTCTTCACACCTAAATGAGGCTAATGAATCCTCTATCTCTCCTATACCTTCTGCACCACCACTCTCCGCACCACTAACAAAAACACTCCCTATACCAACTATTTCTTTCACTAATACACCCCCAATTCCGTCTTTGATGGAGCTAGATGACTCTTTGTGGATAGAGGAACCTTCTTTCCGCCATTTATCATCTCAACTATCACCAACTAGTGTATTGCCACCACCAACCACTCAAGCTCAACGCGATTTCAATCGCAAACAAGCTTTTGATGACATGATTAGTATGCAACTCCGTGAAATCCAAAAACACATTACGTCATGCAAACCACTTTCATGCAAACCACTTTCATCCCACAAACCTCTTAGTCTCTCCACAATGTAACCATTGATGTTACATACATGCCCTTGTCACGGATCTTCGTCAAGAGATGCAAGTCGCCCTTCACAATGTCTTAGATGGCATTGCCACTCTTCTACATCCTCCCTCTTAATGAAATTTTAAACTCCACATTCTCAGGCTTCTATTTTAATGTTTTTGTCTTTTCTGTCTACAGCACCGGCGGACCCCACCGGACCTATTGCCCCTTGGGTCCGGTAACCCAAAGGGTTCGCGGGACTGTCTGACTTTTAATTGTTTTTTATTTTTCCATTTTTCAAATGTAACCCATTCATTTCCAAATGTTCACATGCTTTTTTGCTGTATTTTACTTTGGGGCAAGATGAATGAACCCTAGTTATTCAATTTATGAATGGTCCAAATATGATATATGTGTACTTGTGTTCATGATGTATGCCGTATGTCTTGACTTTTCTCGAGAAAACTAACTTTTTATTTTCAGGATTTATACACATATGAGAATGAAACAAGGGGGAGATTTTTTAGATGATCAATAATTCATTTATTATTTTCTCATCTAAAAATATGAATATTAAAGTCAATTGTTGGACTCATTGTTGGGCTAATTGTTAGACTCATTCATGTACATGAAAATATGATGTGTATCTCTAACCTTTTTCTTGTAGGATTTTCATAATCCATGGACCCCCGGTTCTCCAAATTAGGGGGAGTATGAACCGAGGGGGTGTCATGGGAAAAATAATTTACTATCTATATTGATTACATTAGATTAACGCAATATCTCTCTCAAACCTTTTTTAACTCAATAAGCATGCTTTTTTTCTTTCTATAAAAAGGGGGAGAAGAGAAATATAAGTCCATATTTATAACGTGAACTTATATGTTAAAGTAATTTCCAACTAAAAATAAGTTAATGTTCTGTCTTCAACAAAAAGGGGGAAATTGTAAATGCAAATATCGCACTAAAACGATATTTACGTTTTAATCATGCTTAACGTTTTGTTAACGACAAAACATCAAACATATTTTTATGTTAAAATTATAAGCATCATATAAGTTTCAAAGACCATGAACTTATACAAAAATGTTTTTACAAAAGTATATACAACTTGTATAAACATAAAAAGAAAAATGTAAATTAACTCCACATAGTCAAAGTTGACTTTGTTGTTATATTTCTTAAGTCAAACCAAGCAAGATATAATTATTTCGTGTGATCTTGGACAAACATTTAATAGGCAACAACAGTTATACCAGTCGGACCCTGGCGTATCCAAAGGTGAAGAGTTCGACGGGTTCCGTGAGGTCTAGCAGATTGCCTATAAATTTAGCCTTTGTTCAAGCTTCTAACTCACCCCCTTTCTCTCTAAATTTCTCTCTAAATTTCTCTTTAATCTCAGTATATATTAACATTCTAATATACCTTTTCAATCTTCTTCTTGCTTGTGATTAGATGCTAGTTCGTATAAAGATCGGTCACGAGAAAACCTCTAGTCTAAGCTTTGACCCTTCAGGGCTTCACATTGCGTGAAAGTGTTAAGCGTTACCTACACTATCACCATTGTTGTACCCATTCAATAATCAACTTGTACAAAGTGTGGTTGGTGCTATAACCACAAGTGTAGAAGTGTCAAATGTGTTGTTGTGCCTTAAGAACAAGAAATCTTAAACTAAGGTGTTCTTTAAGATTGTAAGTGAAGGTTTCTCCACGGGTGTAAAAGAGATTCGATTGCAAGTGAAGTAGAACTCTCGAGTGGATACTCGAGGAATGGAAGTACGGGCAATATAATGAGATCTTGCTAGGCCGATCCACTATAAATCATCGTGCATTGTGGTTTGTTTATTTATTATCTCAATTCATTTACATTAAAAATTCTCACATCATCTATATCTATTTGCAATCAAGAAAAAATACTATATAAATCAAACTAATCGGTAAAAACTATTCAACCCCCCTTCTAGTTTTCTAAAGTGTTGTTAGTTAGCAAAGATCATGGGAAGTGAAGAAAAGACAAAGAAAAGAAGTGGAAACGAAGAATAAAAGAAGTTTTATGCAATACGAAGGAATCCCGACAAGTACAAGTCTTATGGAGACTATTTGAGAAGACTAAAGTCATGAAGTCGTTGCTCATGATACTCAAATGAATATCTTCAAGACAAAAATCAAGCAAAGAAGTTATGATGAAGATGTTGGAAGCTTTGTGTTACTGAAACACTTTCACCGTTTTGGCCATAACTTGAGCATACGAACTCCGTTTGACTTGGTTCTTGCGCTCAGGCATGCGTAAGAGAAAGAGCTACAACTTGGGTTTTTACACTTTTTGGTCAATTTGGATTAACAGCCGACGGCAGGCCAAAGAAGCCGGCGTTAGAGTGCAATCAGCAAGCAAGAAGCCAACCAACCAGTGGAGCAGCCAGTCGTCTCCTCTGTTGGTTGCCATCTACGTTTCCCTACATGCATGCAACTTCTCCAAGCCTTCTTAAAGCATCTTTGGAAGACACAAGAACATTCTATGGAGGCATTCTAGAATTCCTTTGGCACCAAGCATACATCTTTGAGGTCCAAGTATTTTTCTTTGCCTCCAAGCCAAGCATTGAAGGAAAAGCCTTAATTTCCACCATAAATAAGACCCATGGGGTCATTGTAACACTTACAAGACTTTCATAATAACCTTCATTATTTATCAAGGAAACTCTCTTCCTTGGTGAAATTTGGATTTGGTCCAAGTGTGCCAAAAAGTGAGAGTTTTGAAGCTCCAATCATCAAAATAACCTTGCCAGACCCTAAGGGATCATTACAATTATCATTGGTAGTATTTCTTGATACATAAATCACCACCAATCATCTCCTAACCTCTCCTAAACCCGCCTCTATTTTAATTTATGGCTGATTATTAAGAGGAAGTTGAAAACCCAAGATTTAATCTCTGTTTGGGATCATTTGACGTCTCTCGGATCTATGTGTTCATTATGTGGTATTCAGCCGGATAGCCATGAACACCTTTTTTTGAATGCAACTATTCAGGTACTGTGTGGAATCGCATGAGATGTTTGGCTGGGCTGGATAATGTTCTTCTATCTATGGCCCAGATTATCCAGCGTGTTTTACCAATAGTAGGTAAACGATCTTCATTTAGTATTATAGCTAAGTTGGTTGTGGCTGCTTCAGCATATTATATTTGGCAAGAGAGAAACATGAGGCTTTTAAGGGTACAAAACACTCTTCTAATCAGATCAGTGAGCGTATCATATCTACAGTTTTTCTCAAGCTGATGTCAAGTGGATTGAAGAAGTCAAAAGTTGGGCTTCGTATAGCTAGAGTGTGGGATCTCCCAGAGAATGTTTTTGTCTTATGATTAGTGGTTGTGCTAGTTGTTTATGTACCCGTAGGTGGTTTTCCCTATTGGTATTATTGGTTATGTAATAGCGATTTAGATATCAAATGGCATGTCATTTGATTTTGGTGGTTCAAGAAATGCTTGAGGTTAATGTGACGCTTCAGTCACATTCCAGTTGTACTTAATAGTTTTTTGGTGTAATATATTTTACCGGGGATTCTTGTCCCTTTTACCCCAAAAAAAACTCCTACCATTGGTTCGAAACTTGTAGTCAATTGGAGGCCTAAGGATTGCTCTAGTTCCTTCCATTTACCTATTGTAATAGTTCTTTAGTAAACTCTTTTTATATTTCAAGTATGGTTATGAGTTATGAATGTTGAACTTTTACTCTGAGTTAAAATGATCATGGAGTAGTGTTCTTATACTTGTTTGGGATAATGTAAACATAGATATGGTGTAACACCCCCAAATTTATACAATTCAATACAGCGGAAGACTCGTTAGTGTTACGGGATAGCACATTACTCAAATCATAGACAACGCTTAAAAATCGCGTCGTTTAATAATTAAGCATTTCCATTCATAAATATCAAATTTACATAGGTCCCAAGTCATTGTATTTCATACAGGTTTTACAAAGCATTTGAATGGAAATTATTATTTAAGTGCGGGCCATGAATTCTTGTCGTCTTCCCGAGAATTACCTTCAAGTACCTAAGATAAAACATGTTAAAAGAAAAGGTCAGCGATAACACCGAGTGAAGTCATAGAGTTCAATAAAACCATTAATATCTCATCGGTATATAATTATTACTGAAATTCATTTTTTTACAAATCATTGTTATAGGCCATAAAATAGCCAAAGTCATTTTATACATATCTTTATCAAAAATCTTAATATAGGCTTTCGCCTTTAAAAATCATTATTCGAACCATTGTCGTTAAAAACATCATACAATACGTTTTATAACGTTGAATAAAGTTAAATAAAAACCGTTATGTGAATATGGTTATGAAAAACCAAAACACGAACATAATATCAATAGTAAGACCCCGTATTTCTAGTCGGGCAATATATCGTAATTTAGTGCGTATAGCAGTATTTCGTTATTTGGATTATTATAAGCCGCATGACATTGTTACCTTACTACAACAAACAACGGGTAGCTAGCCCGAAACTCAATTTGCCCATCTAAATTAGCGTGTCGTCACAATAATCACGCTTGTGTAAATCTTCTCATACATAAATTCGCTTACCAATCAATGTGGCACGACGGGGATCAACCGTCAAGGCGCGAACTGGGGTGATCGTCCCCAAATAGTACTATTATATGCATAAGCCTCTACCAAATCCCGGTAGTTCACAATTCATGCTAATGGGACTTTTAGTGACATAACCTAACTTTAATAATCCATTTTATTTCATCTATCGGGTTATATAGTCATTCATCGGGTCATACAATCATTCGGGTCCAAATCAACAAACAGACAATCGGGACAACTAGTGTCCTATTTTATAAAAACTAACATGTTATCTCCCTCGCGGGTTTATAAAACATTTCATAAAACATTTAAAAGTGTGCGAGGCTATGAACTCACGTTGATGTGGGAAGGCGGGTTATCGGCAATTCAGATGTACGGTACATGCTTTGGTCACGGAAACCTATATAAATAATAATCGGTCTTAGACTTTTGTCCAATGACTTTATCAAAATAACAAATATACATATGATGATTTTGTACATATGATGATGATCAAGTGGGTTTATATATTCTTATTTACTCATTTTAGTGTTTATGTATTGGTAACTTTTTACTAGTTTACTAGTTTTACCTATTTACATGTTTTAGGTCCAATAAGCCTATTACAAGTTCATTAACTTGTATTAATCCATTTTATACTTGTATTATCAGTATTTATACTTTACATGTTGTGCCAAAATGGGTTAAGCCCAATAAGTAATTTTTATAAGTGTTTAACTTATTTAGTTAAATTATTAGTCCAATGTGCTAACTTAGCTCGTTAATGTCCGTATGTCATACAGTTTGGGTTTTATCGGTTTTTACTTGTATTAGGTACTTATATATCAGTATATTACTTTTAAAAACTTTACATTATACGGGTTTGATCGTTTAAGTTTTAATTGGCGAAAAACGTTAATTTTACGGTAATAGCCGAAAAAGTCGTAAAAATCATGTTTATAGTTTTTATAACTTATAAATCTTATTCAACTACCATATAAAGTTTCCTATTTATTTAACCTTATGCATATTTATATAAATGAAATTTATAAGTTAGTGGGTTTTAATTCACATTTTATACTATATTAGTTTGAGTGCTTATATAATACTATTAAACATTAATTCTTCAAAATCTGATTTTTAGTTTCATCTTCACCATTTTTATCATATCTTGAGTTCTATAAGGAGATAGAAGCTCATTTTTGGATGGTATAAACTTCATATTATGTGCTACAAATAAGTTTGTTATAGATACAGCACATTCCATGTCTAACTATCCTTAACAGTCCCTACAAAATAGACTATTCAGATTGGCACACTAATCTTGTTTTGATCATATCTCACTCATTTTAATGATTCCATTGCATGGACAACTCTCACATGTGTATGACATCTAACACTTACTGTAAATGGATTCCACCATGCAATTTTATCAGTTTATAACTTCGTTACTTACTGTTTTTTATACAGCCAACAATTTAAGCAAGATTTTAGCCTTGTTTCTTATGGTTTTTCATCTTTTTAATCATATTTATCAACACTTGATCCCCACACAACATTTTTATCATCATATACACATATAATAAGAAGGAAAATACATGATTACATAATAAAAAAAACAAGAGGATGGGAAGAACAATCTTTATACCACCAAGATTATGTAGATTATGATCAAGACATGGATTTTGATCACACAACTTGTGATAAATCAATCACCAATCTTCAAGGCCACCAATACTTGTAATCTTCTTGTAGAAATCAGCACTTGGACATCAACAAATCTTCTCCTTAGATGTTAAAATCACCACCAATCAATATAGCTTGAAAAGGGCTTCATAATATGTAGAGATAGCATAGGATTTGTGGTTAGATTTGATCAAAATAGGGTGTTTAAGGGTGATGGTTGGACGGCAATGGTGGAAAGATGGGAGGATTTGTGTGAAATTTGCATGAAAAATAATGAAGCTAGTGGTTTGGTTAGATGGTTTTGATGTGTGTTAGCTTACATATTAAGCTTCAAATGACAAGTGTTTGTAGTTGTTTGTTACAATTTGACACCTCAAAGGGTGTTGTGTCATAGTTTTGGCCGTCCATATAGTGGGGTGGGGCAAAACTTGCTTTGTCTCATCCCACTAATTTACGGGTATTCCTCGATTCTAGTTTCCTCGATTTGCGTGCCCTCGGGTCGTTTTGCGAAAAATGTTTTTATAAATTATGAATCAACGGCACAAAACGAATCTAATAAAAATTATCTCATCAAAAACGGAGTTCGAAAACGTAAATACGTAATCCTAAGGTTTTCGGTTTAGTCGTAAAGGACGTTAAATTATAATCGTAAGTCCTAATCTCTTCTCGTAAATTTGTGAGTTTATGAACCAACACAAATTTAAAATTCCAAAATAATATTCACGGATAAATTTATTTCCTAAAATATCGGACTGTCACTAAAACGGTGTATGTAAACGTAAGCACGTAACGTAGAATCCTCCGGTTTAGACGTAGTCGATGCTACTTCAAGACGTAAATCCAAATTTCTTCCCAAAAATAAGTGAGTTCATAATATAATATTAAAATAATGTTTTTAAATAATATTTGAGAATAAAATATAAACCATAAATTGACGGATTGTCATAGCATTTACCCCTAAACAGGATCTTTGTCCTCAAAGATCATCTTATCTTACTACTCACTTCTTATAGAGTTAAAGCCATGTGGGTATTTCCTCCACATTCGGTATTTTCTCACAAGTGTAATTCATTACAATACGCGAGTTTCATCAAACATAACTACGGAAATAAGATCAGGCTTAATGTTGACTTACTTTCTCTATCCATGATGTTCACGGGTTTTTTATGAATGCAACTTTTCGCCGATCTAAACTTTATCAAGAAGTGATCAGATTCTCACTTGATAGACATTTTAGCAAGTTCGATATACGAAACATAATTCACGCAGCTCTTGAAGTCCTAGGGTAGATCCAGCTTATATGCTTTTCAAACCAACTTTTATATCATCTCAATGGTCCCATATAACGGGGACTTAATTCCCATGATCTTTCAGATCATCAATTCATTTTTCCATAGTTAAAATTTTTGGTATAACTTCGCTACCCATCTGGCACTTAAAGATCTACATTTCATATTCACATAACCTCCTGCCCACTACCGGCAGTCAATAATCAGATCCTAATTTCAACAATCACTTCAGGTCTCGCGGGTCGAGTATTTTGTAAGGTTAGGTTCGCCATCATAGGAAACCTTAAACCTAAAAGACATGTCCAACTCACAATAGGTGTATGTCGGGTGTCTTCATCCCAACTCCTGCTTACAGATGCTCTTATATTTAGATCCTAACAAAATTCGATCTCGATCCTAACACGATAATTATCAATGATAATCTCTCCAGAGAAAATGATTATACGGTTTATTACCAAAGGTCAATTATTCAAACATAAAACAAGACTTCTAGTGTTTTGTATCGTTACTTTACCTCGTCCCTTCGATTGGGGTGGTACACAGTACTCTCATCAAGATTCGTTCTCAATGACTTCTGAGCAAATCTCTAGAAATTCGATGCGAAGCGAGGATCTTGATAGAGATGATCGATACAGGCACACTATGTTCACACAACTCCTTTAAATACAAAAGAGTCCATTTCTTCATCAAGAATCTATCATTAACAGGAATGATATTAGCATATTTGGTCAGTCTGTCGATGATGACCCAAATTGAATCAAATTCAGATGATGACCTTTGCAATAGTTAAACGTTTACTAATGTATGAGGCAATGTCTGCCTTCATAATTTGCCATTAGTACAACTTCTTCAGATAAAGATACATTTAATCAGAAATGGCATGAATAGAATACTTAAACTTATGAGATTCCAACATAACTATATCTCACAATCCTCCATATCTAGACAACCACACGTGGCCTTTTATACATTTAACGCCATCGGCTCCTCAATTCTAATGGTTCATATTAGCCGCGAACCCCTTTTTATTATCTATATTATCCTTCTTACAAGCATTGTTTATTTTTATATTGTTCGGCAATTTATTTTACACATTCATTATTAGGAACACATCCTAATTGATTCTTTATCCTTTTTACATAATGCGTCAGTATTTACATTCATCTTTCCTGATGAAATAAATATCATGACCGTATTTATTCAGAAATTATTCCTTCATATTTTCTAAGTTTTAATTTCGTCTCAAATATTATTTTTATCAGTTTTGCTCAATCCGACGTTTAAAGCGTCGACAAGTATTACAAGTAATTAAATAATAAATATTCAATTTTTATGAAACATAAACGTAAAAAATTTAAATTTCTTAGTTCGTCCAATTATAGAAAAATGTTCAAAATGAATTTGAATTTAATTAACAAGATTTTTGTTGATTTATAAAAAATAATTAAAATAATTAATAAGATCCGTAAATGTTCGAAAAATCTTTGTTTATACTTTGGTCAAAAATTTTTTAGTTGAAAAGCAAAAATTGTCGTTTCAAATTCCAGGTCATGGTTTAAATGGTTTCCTCAATCCCTTTTAGGTTGCCTTGAGGTATACACAAACATTTACCCCTAAACATGAGTTTAGTTAAATGTTTTAGTTATAAGGAATGATTCCTTAAAAATCCTTTGTTAAAACATTTGTCAAAACATATTTGCACTTCCTTTTTGGTAAAACCCAAAGTCTTAAAAGGGCTCTTAATTTTTGAAGAGTCAATATATATATATATCTTACCATCATTAATCAAACGGTCATTTTATGTAAAGCATCAAGCCTTAAATCACACGTTATATATTCAAGGTACAGGTTTTCATTGTTCGGGCAATTCAGGGTAATCTATAAATAGTTATTTACTCCTTCTTATTCTATAAACAAACAAATGGTCCTTAGTGATCACAAGCATGAATTTATCAAATTACAGCCTACACACGTGATTCATCAATTTATGGATGCTACATGTGTATTAGTCAATCCAAACGACATCACGTGAAACTCATAATGTTCATTACAAGTTCTGGATGTAGTGATTGGAATAGATAATCTTTTTCGCGGACGCGAATTTGATGATAACCATGTCGTGGATCAAATCTTGAATATACGCTAGAACCTTGTAAATGATCGAACAAATCTATCATCTTGGGTAGTGGATATAGATTTTTAATCGTCAATTTACATAGTTCACGCTAATCAATAAATATAAGAAATGATAACACCATAGCTCTTCATAATGACGAGCTTGGTAGAATAAAAGCTTTCTCTGACAACTCTCTTAGTTGTACGGTAATTCTTTTAATTCAGATGGTGCTGACGTACATTGCACACGCCACCAGTGTAGCATCGGGAATATAATCAATACCAAATTCAACTTTGCCTTAATGGCGAAAGTCTAGGTAACTTACCAACAAATACCTCCTAAAGTTTCAGATAACAGAAACATCTTTTAATAAATTCATATTAGGGTCTTTCTAGATTATAATATCTATGAGTAATTCACAACCATTCCCGGTATATTTTCAAGTCTAAATGCAGGATATGGTCATCCATCAAGAATCATTTAAATCAGTTTTGATAATAAACATCTTATCATTTAGGGGATTTCTACTCGAGTTCCCATCAATTAAGACAATGTCGTCATGTCATAATCAATCGATCCATTCTACTGGCATTATCAACTTTTCAGTTTTATTGCCATCGATAAGATGTGAATTTCTCAAAAGACTAATAATAACTCATAATCCTTCACAATTCAAGGATATCTGGAGACATAACTAACCTTAAAAGATTAAGGTCAACGCATAATCTACACGAGAGAATTTCAAATCAGATATAGACGAAAACATTTAACGAATATGAATATATCCAATGTGTTCATAATTTGAGTACGCATTCGAAAGCTCCTCGGATTGTTACCCAGGTCATTCAAATGAAATCAAATCAAAAGAAATGATAGAAACATCGATACATCCATTCGGGTATCAACACTCGGTAATCAGATACTTTTCCTAAGAATCTCACTACGGGAGAATTGGACAAGAAAGAATTGTCAATTGTCAAATAAGACAATTTCCACAGATGAGTAAATTCGATTCAGAAGAATAGATGCTACAGGCACATATGTAGGTGTCCCTAACACTATGTCCCTATTTTTCACTTCTTGCAGATCTCATAAAATTTAATCTTTCACAATCTTTAAAGAAAATGTAGTGTTTATTAATCAGTTTTATGGTGACTACTAATCAGCCTTGCATGGTCCATTCCAAATTGTATGTAGGCGCGCAACTATATACAATTTCAAGATTAATGATGCAATACTCAGTTCGTCAAAATTTTATCATCATGTGTATAATAAAAACATTTTCATGCTTATTTCTTAAATAAGAATCAAAAATAAATTTTACAAAGATTTTCTTTGTTATGAAAACAATTAAGTTTTCCAAGGTGTTTCATAAACAACTTCATTTTGATAACGATCACTTATAAATCTCACTTTGAATAATCCTTATAGTGTTGAAAATTCAATTTTTCCCAAAGGATACTATTTTGTCTTATAAAAACAATGAGTGATCTGCAAAAGAGTGATGAAAAGTTGTTTGCCAAGAACTAACCACAATATAATAGGAAATGAGCTTAGCCAATTAATCATGAGGTTCATGATCTTACTGGCGCTCGAAAAGAATAATCCACAACGTAACTCAAATCAAGATGAGTACTTGTTCAATAGTTGCATCACTAATGCGAACATTAGGATCATTTTGTTTATGGCCTGTCGTAAACATTTTGTTTAACAAGCTGCCTGTAGCTTGCGGTTAATGTGGTATTTCAGCCACATTCCTTGTACTTCAACGCTTTTTTTGGTTCTATTTACAGGGGTCATTGCTACCCTTTTACCAAAAAAAAAATGCGAACATTAGGATGAAGCAATAAAAAAATAGATAACATCGATACATGTAAGATTTAGCAATCAAAGGTAGTCTTTTCATTAATCACAAACAAGTCAAAATTGTAACGTAACACATTACGTGTCACTATGTCATACAATTCCAAGAACTCATCCTACCAACTGATGTCTCAGTTAAGTTAGGGATTATTTTTAAAAGATACCACAATGAATACTAATCTACAAGAGTCATTAGGTGTTCCACATGTCCCGGAAGATCCATTGGTCCCAATTCAGAAGAAGATTTCTTCAATTTATTTATTGGACACTGGGCATCCTCGTCATTGAACAATGGCCTAGGAACAACCCTTAACACGAATCAACAATCAATTAAAACCTTATAATTCAATCACATGACTTAACGACTTCCTCTTATCAATCTCATATTCCATACGGGTTAAATTTAACTTTATTCAAGTTTCAATCAAATTACACTCAATGCGATATCCTACCTCATTCTCCAATATTTTCAACCTTATTCATAAACCTTAATAGACAATAAAAGCTCGATATGAACAACACTTAATTTCCAATCCTATATCTCTTACAACAATATTTATCAAATGAGTCACTAGTATGAAATGACTCGATCATTCAATTAGACTTCTCGGAAAGGTACTAATGGCATGAGGCTTTTGGGTAATGGTTCCATTGACAGCCTTAAGTGCAACATTCACCCTTTCGATTCTCAAATTTAAGAATTGGGTGACAACGAATCACATGACACCTTTCCAGGTGGTAACGTTTTGTCAAACTCCACTCTATAAGGAAAGATCGTCATGATATCGATATCAGATTTATTCTCGCCAATTCTTCTTTAATATCACAATCAACTAATATCAACATTTCTACGAATATCAACCATTTGTTGGGATCATAAATATCCACAACTTGGTTTAGATCTAGGATAGCTAGAATTCCTACGAGAATAGCTTCGATTAATTTACTAGGGGATTTAGGGTTCCTTGTGACAATCTACGTCGTATAAATACCTCGTATAAATATCAAAATAATCATCAAACAATCATGTAATAAAACTACATCATATTATATATATATATATATATATATATATATATATATATATATATATATATATATATATATATATATATATATATATATATATATATATATATATATATATATATATATATATATATATATATATATATATATATATATATATATATATATATATATATATATATATATATATATGTATATATATATATATATATAATCTAAGTTATATATATATTAAAATAACACTTCTCAGTCTGGCTTTGTCGGTAACTCGGGAATTCTTCGGCACCGTTATAGTCAAAACATTTTTAGAAATTTTGTGAAAAATGTTTATAGTTAAAAGATTTTGAAATGTTTTATTCAAAACCTTGGTTTTAAAAATCTTTCGTTCTCTATAACGAGAGCTCTGGTACCAAACTGTAACACCCCCAAATTTATACAATTCAATACAGCGGAAGACTCGTTGGTGTTACGGGATAGCACATTACTCACATCATAGACAACGCTTAAAAATCGCGTCGTTTAATAATGAAGCATTTCCATTCATAAATATCAAATTTACATAGGTCCCAAGTCATTGTATTTCATACAGGTTTTACAAAGCATTTGAATGGAAATTATTATTTAAGTGCGGGCCATGAATTCTTGTCGTCTTCCCGAGAATTACCTTCAAGTACCTGAGATAAAACATGTTAAAAGAAAAGGTCAGCGATAACGCCGAGTGAATTCATAGAGTTCAATAAAACCATTAATATCTCATCGGTATATAATTATTACCTAAATTCATTTTTGTACAAATCATTGTAATAGGCCATAAAATAGCCAAAGTCATTTTATACAAATCTTTATCAAAAATCATAATATAGGCTTTCGCCTTTAAAAACCATTATACGAACCATTGTCGTTAAAAACATCATACAATACGTTTTATAACGTAGAATAAATTTAAATAAAAACCGTTATATGAATATGGTTATGAAAAAACAAAACACGAACATAATATCAATAGTAAGACCCCGTATTGCTAGTCAGGCAATATATCGTAATTTAGTGCGTATAGCAGTATTTCGTTATTTGGATTATTATAAGCCACATGACATTGTTACCTTACTACAACAAACAACGGGTAGCTAGCCCGAAACTCAATTTGCCCATCTAAATTAGAGTGTCGTCACAATAATGACGCTTGTGTAAATCTTCTCATACATAAATTCGCTTACCAATCAATGTGGCACGACGGGGATCAACCGTCAAGGCGCGAATTGGGGTGATCGTCCCCAAATAGTACTATTATATGCATAAGCGTCTACCAAATCCCGGTAGTTCACAATTCATGCTAATGGGACTTTTAGTGACATAACCTAACTTTAATAATCCATTTTATTTCATCTACCGGGTCATATAATCATTCATCGGGTCATACAATCATTCGGGTCCAAATCAACAAACAGACAATCGGGACAACTAGTGTCCTATTTTATAAAAACTAACATGTTATCTCCCTCGCGGGTTTATAAAACATTTCATAAAGCATTTAAAAGAGTGCGAGGCTATGAACTCACGTTGATGTGGGAAGGCGGGTTATCGGCAATTCGGATGTATGGTACATGCTTCGGTCACGGAAACCTATATAAATAATAATCGGTCTTAGTCTTTTGTCCAATGACTTTATCAAAATAACAAATATACATATGATGATTTTGTACATATGATGATGATCAAGTGGGTTTATATATTCTTATTTACTCATTTTAGTGTATATGTATTGGTAACTTTTTACTAGTTTACTAGTTTTACCTATTTACATGTTTTAGGTCCAATAAGCCTATTATAAGTTCATTAACTTGTATTAATCCATTTTATACTTGTATTATCAGTATTTATACTTTACATGTTGGGACAAAATGGGTTAAGCCCAATAAGTAATTTTTATAAGTGTTTAACTTATTTAGTTAAATTATTAGTCCAATGTGCTAACTTAGCTCGTTAATGTCCGTATGTCATATAGTTCGGGTTTTATCGGTTTTTACTTGTATTAGGTACTTATATATCAGTATATGACTTTTAAAAACTTTACATTAGAGGGGTTTGATCGTCTAAGTTTTAATTGGCGAAAAACGTTAATTTTACGGTAATAGCCGAAAAAGTCGTAAAAATCATGTTTATAGTTTTTATAACTTATAAATCTTATTCAACTACCATTATTATAAAGTTTCCTATTTATTTAACCTTATGCATATTTATATAGATGAAATTTATAAGTTAGTGGGTTTTAATTCACATTTTATACTATATTAGTTTGAGTGCTTATGTAATACTATTAAACATTAATTCTTCAAAATCTGAGTTTTAGTTTCATCTTCACCATTTTTATCATATCTTGAGTTATATAAGGAGATAGAAGCTCATTTTTGGATGGCATAAACTTCATATTATGTGCTACAAATAAGTTAGCTATAGCTACTGCTCATTCCATGTCTAACTATCCTTAACAGTCCCTACAAAACAGACTATTCAGATTGGCACACTAATCTTGTTTTGATCATATCTCACTCATTTTAATGATTCCATTGCATGGACAACTCTCACATGTGTATGACATCTAACACTTACTGTAAATGGATTCCACCATGCAATTTTATCAGTTTATAACTTGGTTACTTACTGTTTTTATACAGCCAAAAATGTAAGCAAGATTTTAGCCTTGTTTCTTATGGTTTTTCAACTTTTTAATCATATTTATCAACACTTGATCCCCACACAACATTTTTATCATCATATATTCATCATATACATATACAATAAGAAGGAAAATACATGATTACATAATCAAAATAACAAGAGGATGGGAAGAACAATCTTTATACCACCAAGATTATGTAGATTATGATCAAGACATGGATTTTGATCACACAACTTGTGATAAATCAATCACCAATCTTCAAGGCCACCAATACTTGTAATCTTCTTGTAGAAATTATCCCTTGGACATCACCAAATCTTCTCCTTGGATGTTAAAATCACCACCAATCAATATAGCTTTAAAAGGGCTTCATCATATGTAGAGATAACATAGGATTTGTGGTTAGATTTGATCAAAATAGGGTGTTTAAGGGTGAAGGTTGGACGGCAATGGTGGAAAGATGGGAGGATTTGTGTGAGATTTGCATGAAAATAATGAAGCTAGTGGTTTGGTTAGATGGTTTTGATGTGTGTTAGCTTACACATGAAGCTTCAAATGACAAGTGTTTGTAGTAGTTTGTTACAATTTGACACCTCAAAGGGTGTTGTGTCATAGTTTTGGCCGTCCATATAGTGGGGTGGGGCAAAACTTGTTTTGTCTCATCCCACTAATTTACGGGTATTCCTCGATTCTAGTTTCCTCGATTTGCGTGCCATCGGGTCGTTTTACGAAAAATGTATTTATAAATTATGAATCAACGGCACAAAACGAATCTAATAGAAATTGTCTCATCAAAAACGGAGTTCGAAAACGTAAATACGTAATCCTAAGGTTTCCGGTTTAGTTGTAAAGGACGTTAAATTATAATCGTAAGTCCTAATCTCTTCTCGTAAATTTGTGAGTTTATGAACCAACACAAATTTAATATTCCGAAATAATATTCACGGATAAATTTATTTCCTGAAATATCGGACTGTCACCAAAACGGTGTATGTAAACGTAAGCACGTAACGTAGAATCCTCCGGTTTAGACGTTGTCGATGCTACTTCAAGACGTAAATCCAAATTTATTCCCAAAAATAAGTGAGTTCATAATATAAAATTAAAATAATGTTTTTAAATAATATTTGAGAATAAAATATAAACCATAAATTGACGGATTGGCACATATGGAGTGTTTATTATTTTGAAATATTGAATTATGATTTTGTTAATTAGTTTGGTTGAATTGATATTTGTCTTGATAACTTGTTGGTAAACCATAACCGGGTCTAAAGGTAGAAAGTATTCCTAGTTATGTTTTGTTCCAAATGCTAGCGCGCGTATGTGTTTGATATCTCATAACTGACATCTATGAATATGCATGTTAACTGGACTAATACAGATTTAATCTAGAGTATAGGTCGAAATGCTCTAAAGAACAAGTTGGCTAAATCGTATTCTCACAAATGGCTTTAACTACCGGTTTGTAATATTAATCATAGGTCGAGCGGTTCTTTATTCTAAAACGTGTCATGTGCAATTCCATGATATTACCCATTGACTTGGAATTCTATACTTATAATTTGTGTGTTATTGCTTAACTATCTACCTGATATTTCATACACTCTATTGAAATGAATCTACTAGTTCTAAACAAGTGCCTTTATTATTATTGTTATCTTCTTATTCCATTAGCTTAATCATCATCTCAAGTGTTACTAGTTGTTTACTTATTAACTGTTACTTACATGGTAATTTTGGGATTGACAACCATTTTTACCACTAGCAATACATTGTTACTTAGATTCTTTACAACTGAAAACACGCAAATCCCAGTGAATGACCTCGGCTTACCACAACAATCTAGCTACAAACGAAAGGGTCATACTAGCCCGTGTGTTCTTAGCTTATTCGGTAATCCTTGTATAAATTTAAAACTCGTGTCTCACAAAGAACGCATCAAAACTCGTCCTATTATAATTTGATAAATTAAGTGTTGGTTTCTACCATATTCATACCTCAAGGGTAATTCAATAAAAACTCCATTATAATTGACTTCGAATACAAAGTAAGCATCAAGGTTTTCGTTGTTCCTTTTACAAAGATTTGCATCCATAATTAACAAAGCAAAATATACAACTTACCAATCTATAATTAACATTGGAACTTAAAAAATAAAATTTGAAATACGTGTATTACTGATAAACCATGCATTAACATGGTTAAAAAGGAGCTGGGAAGATCAGTCATATCAAGCATCTTTTTGCTTGTACTTGTGTAATCTTGCAAGATCTTATCTAGTTGTATTTATGTAAAACCAGTATGTAAAACCAATGTTTATATATGCTAATAACAACTCATGGGATTTGTATGTGTTAATTTCTAAAGTTTATACTTAATTCTTACCTTGTATGGGCTTTCTTTACAATAAAATTAAATGGGCCTAAAAGCGTGTTACTTAATTTTCCCGCTTCAATATCATAGACCTGCATTGTATGTGAAATTATTCAACATATATACTTACTGTTACCATAAAAAAATGTATTTTAAGGTTCGTGAGAACAGAGCACCATGTTTCTGCATCTCATGTTAAATACAACTAACTTTACGTTCATGGTAAAACTGAATCATCTTTTCACGATATACAAGTGCAACGTTAATTAGATCATCAACATCTACTGGAAGCCCATATGCAAGTCAGTATAATAGTATAAAAACCCATACTCCACAATCTCCAAAGATACCAACCTGTTTAGGTAAATTGTTCGCTAGCCTGAAAGTGATGACATAATTGCTATGATCTATCGCATGATCCTCAAACACCCGTGCACTGTCTAGAACAACAGAAAGTGAGACATGTTAAACAATAAACAGCTATGTAAACAACAATTATATATTGTACATGGGTTGTAAATGATTTACAGTTTGTGTTACACATATATCGATAATTTACATATTCAATTTGGAGGGCCATTAACTTATTATAGTATGAGTACTCGAATGAAAAACATCAAATAAACATAATTCATTCATAACTTCATTAATGATACTACACAACATAGTGGAAGATGCAGAAAATAGAAGACGAAAACATAAGTAAAACACAACAGACAATATTTTTGGAACAAAAAACAACATTTGATAGAAGATGTAAGTGAGCACTAAAGAGTGACGACAAGATCTCTACTGGCGGCGAAGTTCTAATATGTATGACATCTTCTTCAACACATTTTTTTGTTTCTCGGTAACAAGAGTCATCATGTCCCTCCATTTTACTAGGTCATGCTCCTGAAGCTCCAAAATTAATTTGAATGACCCAGGCACAACATTATCAGGATACAACCTTTGTATCTTCATAATTTGTTCCCTCCTTTGTTTACAGCGAAGGGACAAGTATTAGCACATTAAAAATGTTTCTTTCACAGGTACCAGCTCACGGTTATTATCAATCTCAAACAACTTAATCATAATGTCCTTAACATACATGGAGTTGGATAAAATCACTAAGTGATTAGTTGATACATTGTTTGAAAAGATTGTGAGAAGAAATTGTTATGTAAAATTTGTTGTGGTTTGGTATAAGTGACAATGTTGTACTTATAAGTGAAAGCAATAATATTATTTTACTATGAAAAGTGGTGTTGTATCCAACTTGTGTCTACTACTACTATAAAACTACAAAGTTAATTAATGTTGATTATAAGGGTTGAATAAAGCAAAACATTGTTTTGTTACAGCTAAGTTTGTAACTCTGTTTTTGCAACTATGAAAAAAAATTCAAGCCCCAATAACACCTTGGAAATGCATATTTTAACCAATTGAGTGTCATAATCAAGTAGTGCCTAGTTATAATTCTCGATGAATCCTACAAATCGAATTTGAATAGTTATTATTAAAAAATATTTTCATAATAACCAACCAAACTCCATAACTGATTAATAACCCAAATACCACATATTCAAACACACACAAAAATATTTTTATAATAACCACCCAAAATTCCAAACTCCATAAAAATATTTTCATAATAACCAACCAAACTTCCATTACACTCAACACAACAACCATGAAGAAATCAAAAATTTCAACAATGTATGACCTCACTGGCCTCACCATTGATTTTATGTTCAACATTCTTATGCATCTACCAGTTGCATCATTGTTACGATGCAAGGAGGTATGCAAAGAATGGTTGAGTATTGTATCAAAACCAAACTTTATAAAGAAGCATGCAGAATTATCAGAGTTTCGACATTTGTTTTGGAAAAAAATTAGACTCTCTACAGTACCATGTTTGATGGTTCTGTTAAAACAAATACTGTTAAAACAGTATCGACTAGTGTGCATCCAATGATTAGAGAGGATTATTTGTGATGCGTCGAGTCATGCAACGGTTTGGTATGTGTTGTGCAGGATTGAAGATTAACTATATATATCCTTGTACAAAAGATTTCTTAGGATTGATTCTGGTTTTATGGGTGAACACACATACCAGGTTGTTTATGGGTTTGGGTACAACACAATTGACAATTATAAATTTGTTGGAGTATCAAAGGTCAAGAATACATTTGTGATATTCTCGATGAATAGTGGAACATTGAAGCGCAATGGTGTATTCCCAAGGGTAACTTCGCAAACGGAGGATGGTGTTTATTTAGATGGCATTTTACACTGGTTAGATGATATGCCATATTCTAGAGAGGATTTTTACTTTTGATTTATATAATGAAACGTATGACGTTGTTTTTTGCCTGTGTTTGTTGAAGGGAACAAAATAATGGATTTGGGTTATTTACGTGAATGGTTTTGCGTTTTTTTGGTATACTTAGGTTTCCGATTCGACATTGCGAGCCGACTAATCCAAGGGCGGCTACCTTTTTGGGTAGCCCGGAGTCGTCGCAGGTGAATCTTCGTGGCCACCCACAAGTGTACACACCTAGTGAGGTTTAAACTCTTGACCTCTTGTTTGAGAGTCAAGGACCTTACCACTAGGACACTTGGTGGTGGTTGAGTGGTTGTGCGTTGTAGCAAGCTATGTAATCACCCATCAGGCGGATGTGTAGGCCATGCTAGAGTATCAGAGGGAAGAAACGTTGACAAGTCTTTTTACAATCCCCTATCCTGATCCTCAGATTCATGAAAATGTGCCTATAAAGGATGCATGGTCTAGATATTGGAAACCAATGTGGCAGTTGGGGGATGGCAAGATAATCTTGCAACTTGGATACCATCTAGTTATGTATGATGAGGTGGATAACTCATTCTGGTTTATCGAGAACATAAATGCAACGGGGACCTATAGTGAGTCACTAGTTAAACCAGGTAGGACTATTAGTGTCTCTATTAGGACTTTGTGTTTGCTAATATTCATTGTGTTTCGGTTATATTATGTGTATCGTATGCTGTTATTGAAAAGGGTATTTGTGGGAGTAAGTACACGCATTAGATGATGCAGTTTTAATTATCGTGGCCAACATAATTATAAATGCACCACATGTACGTACTTGTGACCTTAATGCAACTTTCAATGCCTATTTTCCAAGTTATATGCACATGTTTTCTTTGATATTCTTGTTATGTGGTATCATGCATTGTAGTGTAATTCTATCTCCTTACTGTATACTTATGTCGTATTTTGTTTCCCGTAGTGTAAGGAGTATAGGTATAGGATACCCTGCATACGTTACAATCTTAGGAGTGCTAGGAAAATATGATGTTTCGTTTCGATTATGTTTGTACAGGTTTTGTGTATCTTAATATTTCGTATCGATTAGGAAAATTTACTGTTATCAGACACCTTATGTATTCAATAATAAAGTTGTTGTTGTAGTTTTATCAGACAACTTATCTATAATTAGCCATAGTGTTAACTATAAATATTGAAATGTAAATTCAGATGTGGCGTACCAGTAAACAATCCCTAACACGGACATACCAATCATTTGAGTCATAGTCATATGTGTCTCCAGTATCATAGAACATCACAACACCAGACAATGTATCGAATTGGGCAACACACCAATGGTGATCTGTTTCATTAATCGGTAGGAAAACGTATAGGAAATATGGATTTTTTTCAATAAAATAGTATAATAAGCAAATTCGTACACAAGCGTATAAAAAACACATAGAAACGTATTACGTATAAATTATTACCTGATCAACACTCTCCATGGAATGTAATACTTTCTACCGTCGGCATAAAATATTGGTATGTTATTTTGTAGAAGTAAATAAACAAAGTAACAACTGGCCATTTCCTAGTTACAATTATGGGGTCTGACATGCCACATATAGTCCACCCACAAGTCAATGTGGTGAAATAAGTCATGTACACTTCCAGCTATCAAATTACACCAAATAATACACTGATACCTTATACGCCTAGTGATGAGACTTCAATTATACATAGTCTCATCGTTCTTTTCGGGCTCAAAATGTATAAAAATATCATAAAAACCGTACAAAAACCCTTGTATTTGTTTAATGCGTGATTGTAGGTACTGATATCGTGAAATCAATAAAAGATAACAAGAAAGAAGCAACACAGGAAACGAAGCTGCACAAAGAACCAGACCCGAGCAATGAAATTACAAGTTTGGTCCTTCAAGTTCGAAGATTTATCAAGATTGGTCCCTTAAGAATTGAAGACTTATCAATTTAGACCCTTATAAATCTCATTTATATAAGCTAGGTCCCTAAAGTTTCAAGAATTTTCATATTTAGCCCTTAAAGATTACAAGCATTGCAAGAAAGGCCCTTATATTCATGATATGGAAGTTTGGAGGGTCAAATTGTCAATTGCCCAAACTTGCTACAAAGAGAATAAACAAAATCCGCCATGGAAATTGTGCTAAGTTTTGAAAAGAAGAGAGGGGAGATTTGCCACATTCATAACCCATAACCCATCCTTTTACCCGAGCCCTATACCAAAACCCAAACTAAAGCCCAACTCCAATCCTAAGCCCACATCATACCCGAATCTACCCTAGTCCACTTACCACTCCACGTCACCACCCCTACTACCTTGTTTAATAAATAAAAATCTAACTATATTAATCTAATACCCTATTACCTGGTAAACAAATACCGTTACCATCAAATCCCACCTTCATCTCCCATAAACCCTAACCATTCTCAGAACCAATTAACCAAATTACCCCCTAAGAAACTAATTAGCCTTGGGCCTTTTGATTCCTACCCCAAAACAAGCACACCCACATGGCTCTTTTGTTTACCAGCTTACCATAAGGCCACACACGAATGGTCCCATGCTCCCATATGAAGAAGAAAACAAAAGGTTGACAAAGCATCAACGAACATAAGGAGTTTCTTCCCCCCACAGACATCAAAAAACAGCTCAGATTGGTCTCTACATAGCTAGAATCTCAAAGGCAAACACATGGGTACTTTGACCCATTTTAAAATTCATGAACATCAAGGGTAATTTCAAATTTTTATGCATTAGGGTTTCATATTTCTTTGTAATCTAGAACATACTATAGACTAGTATAAATACATTCACATGTGAATGTATTTACCTTTGTTCCAGCAATTTTGTTTGTAACTTTTTTAATATTAATGAAAAAAATAAGTTTTAAATTTGATGAGATATTGATGTGTTCCATTATTGTTTTCTATTATAATCATTTATTTATATGCAACTTAGTTTAAATTATCCAAAAAATCTTTTGTTAAAAAAATTCTGGCAAATTGTTTTGGAGATCCAAGTTTGAATAAGCTATATAAGCTTGAATGCCTGACAAGCTTAAAGCTTATAAGCTCATACAAACTTGTTACATTATTGTTGGTGACCATTTGATTTACATGTTTTCCAAAGTTAGGTGTTTTATCAAGATTTTCACAAAATCTTTGTTTCATTCTTTTTTATACTAACTGCTCATAAAAGCTCTTGTGCAACAGCCACTTGACACCTGGCCTAGTTCAAGGATTTTATGAGTTTGTTTTCTCTTCTTTGTGGTGGTTTTAAGAGGTATACAATACATAAACTATAGGGACTATAGTAGTCCCTATAGTTTGGACAGTTGTTGTCCTCCTTTACTCGTCACATTGCAACATCTACATAAGCCTTCCCTTGACTCAGAAATTTAGAGATGAAAAAGATCTTGGTGTGTCTTAGGCATGAACAAAGCCCAAGGTGGTAACTATTCTTTTCTTTTCTATTTCAAACCCCGTGGATTAGTCGGCCAATGAGTCGGAAATCACGTTTACCAAAAAAAAAGAATTTGGTTGTTTTGAGTGCATATGCTTATGTGTGAGTGTTTCATCATTTATTTGATTGATTATTAAGTTAGGTGTGTGACTTTGTGGTCTTAGAGTAATTTTAGTTCAAATTTTAGTTAGTGTTTATGTCATTGCTTAACCACGTGTTAACATGTTGCTTGTAGCATGCGGTTAATGTGGTATCTCAGCCACATTCCTATGTACTTCAACGTTTTTTGGTTAATATATTTACCGGAGAAACCCTTTACCAAAAAAAAAAGTTTTGATAAATTTCCACTTTTAGTTTTTAAGGGGTGTATGGATCTGCGTCTTAATTGAGTGTTGGTGACAAACAGTGGGTTAAGAGTAGCCTAGGCACACTCAGTTAGGGTAACTTTAGTTGATTTTGGCTTTTGGTTGTTAGTTTGTAGTTTAAATTTTTAATGTACTTATTGCTTAAAAAACTGTCAAAACAGGCAGTAGGGTATTTAGGGGTTCAATCTTTTGTTTTGTAGGATGAAACTTGGTCCTAAGCTAGGTCTAGTGATAGTCTATGGGTGTATGATATAGGTGTTTAAATTGTATAGGTTTATTGCATTCTAGGAAAGCCTAAAGTTCACTTTTGTGCCAAGTAAACCAACAAAAATACCTTTTTCTATCTACTTGTTTCATACAATAGGGTTAAGGCTTAATTCTTTGCAATTGAGGCTTGAAATCTTGTTAGTACTTACTTAATAGGTTAATCTAGGGGTGAAATAGCTGGTATTTCCAATTAGGTAGCTTTTGGTAGCTTATATGAGCTTGTGAAACTCACTATTAGACAAAAATAGACCAGCAAACATCATCTTCTGCAATAACTTTGGTCTTGACTGATTTTTGTGGATCTTGATGGCTTATTTGTGTTGTGGGTTATGTTATTTTTGTTTGTGTGACTTCCCACAATCCAACTGGTTGTGGGGGTGTCCTGTGTGCCCAAAAGAACCAAGCAACAAGGTCCGAACAGCTCAATCAAAGCCACAACAGGCCACGGTCTATTTTCTGTGACATTAAGCCTATCAGTGGGAACAAAGTTCCCACTGACAACACAAGTTAATTGCCACTGCTAGTGTAATTAGCTCAACAGCTTGTTTCTTGTCCTTTTTCAGGTTATTGTTTACTTTATTTTTCATTTTTTATTTTTCCCAAGTGGATTTAGGTAAAATAGAATTTTAGAAAAAGTTTTCAGATTTTTCCCATTATTATTTTATTTTTTATGATTATTTTAATATAAAAATAGTTTTTAGGCTTTAAAACTAGATTTAATTAGTGAAAAAATTTGGAAAAATATTTTTTAGTGTTTATTAAGTGTATTTGAGGTTTACAAGTTATAAAATCTTGGTTTGCGCTTTTTATTAATTTATTTGATTTTTAGGGTTTTAATTAGCATTTGAAAATTAAATATTAATTAATTTAAAAAGTTTCAACATTTTTTCTTGATTTGTAAACCCTAGATATATATTTAAGTTTAAATTAATTTTTTGAGAATTTTAGATAAACTTTTATTTTTTGTCGTATTTTACGATTTTACGTTTTTCGCGTCGTAGTCTAATTTTTAACGTAACTCGTCTTTTAATTTTCTCTCTTCTCACATCTAAAAACGAACTAATCCAAACTTGGTATTTTTAATATTGTTCTACACATATACACCTCATTCGATAGCGAACTGGCAATATCGAGTTTCGCGTTTTCCTAAACGTGAGGTTTAATACTTACCGCTTGTATTCTTGTTTTTCCTAAAACAAGAAGTACAAAAAGACTACAATCATTTTGATCGCTTCCGGGGAGGTGTTTATAGCGCCATTATGTTATCGTGTTTGTTTGAGTAGTTTGGCCTTCCATTTTTGGAAGCGTACATATCGTATAGACTCGTTTTGTTATTTTTCTATATTATAGTGTCCATAAAAATAACTCGTGTTAAATAGAAATTTATTAACACAAAATCGTTTTTCGTTTTTCAATTTTAGTTTTTCTTGTGACTAATATATTGTATTTACGTAGCACAATTAATAAACAATATTTATCCAAATAAGCGAGAAATCGCACCTTAATAGTGGGCGTTCTGATCATTATTAAGTGTATCAAATACAAACGAAAGTTAAAGATAAAATAGATAAATACTCTTAATTGGTTTAATCTTAATTGATACAAACTATAAGGTAGGTATAAGGCGGTTGTATTTCACGACCTAAGGAAAAAAGGCTCTTAAGTGCTCCGCGCCGCCTCGTTTTCTTCGCTCGCTTGTGTGTATTGATTTAGTGACGATTAATTAAGGGTTTGCCATTCAAGTATTATTAATCTATTTTTGTTAGTTTATATTATTGAACCTGATAGTTGTAATTTTTACACTTGTTTAGGAAAACAAGGTAATTAGGGTAAGTACACAAGTGATTTAGGAAAACCACGACTTATGACCCAAAGTGGGGATCGTTCTCAAGGAGGCTAGTGTGTTGTGTAGAGAGATGATTAATTTTGTGATTATATGATTATGAGAAAAGAAAATAGAAATGAGATAAGAAGAGAATGACGGTTACGATGACGATTTAAACTAAGACGAAAAGGTCGTACACGTAAAACCGTAAAAGTACCAAAATTAAAAATTTACTCTAAAAATTCTTAGAAAATTGCAATAAATCCTAAATAATGTAATTAGAGTTTACAAAAAATCAAAAATCACCCAAACCTTTCATTTAATTAAATAATGATTTTTTAATGCTAATTAAAGCCTAAAAAATCAATCTAATTAACAAAAAGTCCAAAATGAGATTTTTTCAATTTTAAACCTCTAAAATTAGCTAACTTAATTTAAAACTATTTTTGAAAATTTTAAAATTAATAAAAACTATTTAAAAACAATTAAAAACTATTAAAACTTAAAATAATTATAAAAACTAATCTAAGGATAATAAAAATATTCTAAAAACTATAAAAATTCCTAACTTAATGTATTTAACCCAAGAAAAATATAAAAACTTGAAAAATCTAAATTTTAATTTTTAATAATAAAATAATATTAAAATAATATTAAAAATCCAAAATTTATAAAAAATTCTAAAAACATGCAAACTAGCTTAATTTAACCTAAATAACACAGAAATGAAGTTGAAATTACAAAATACCCCTAATGGGCCTCCAAATGGGCCAAAAGTCCAAACAGTCCCCTTAATGGGCGGCGCAAATAGGCCCAATAAGCAAAATATTGTCCAATTAAGCCCAAAAGCTCCTATCTGACTCAAAATTTGATTCTGAACACAATTTTTCAAAGGCTCAAAAGCTGAAAATGAGAAATAAGCTGTCTTATATCAAACAGCTTATTCTTAATGGGCTTTTTGGCCCATTAAGCTATAAGCTGATGCCATAAGCTCAAATTAGACACACAAGCTTCTTTTGAGTTACTTAAGACTTTTATAAAAAGAAATTTGAAAAAAGTCCAAGGAATAAGCCTGAAAATGCAATAAGCAATCTACACAAAACGACAAAATAGTCGTTTTTGAGTTCTAGGCCACCCCAAGAGCTGATTCAAGTTTCAAAAGCTTTTAAATGACTTAACTAAGCTTAATCAACAAAAAGTTTTCAAATAAGTTCACTCAATAAGATGAAATAAGCAAATAAGCACTTCTTTAAAAGTCAACTTTATGAATTTCTAGCAAAAAGTCAAAGTCAACGTCTAATAAGCTCCAGTTCAAACAAATGGGTCAAATGATGAAGACTGATCACAAAAAATAAGTTGTTGCAGGTCTGGATAAGCCATTATGGCTTATCAATAAGCTAACTGAATAATTGCACTAACAGGGGCTAGTTTTGGGTGTTGATCAATGGAAACTTTTTCCACTGCTTGACTTGTTTGACTTTTTGTCTTTAGTGACTTTTTTGGAGATTCAAGTTTCACAAAGGCATCCAAATGATCAGTGGATCATAAGGAGTCAATACAAACAAAGAAATCACAATCACTAACAGCCAATTAGTACAGTTAAATCAAAACATCACCAGATCTAGCACAAACATGAACAAATAAGCAGTTATGAACTTATAAGCTGTTTTAGCAAATTTCAGCCACCCAAATTTCACCAAAAGCATACACCAGCTATAATAAACTTAAATGAACAAGTCTAAACAAGTTTCATGCAATGATACAAAGCCTAAATCAAGATTCAAGCAAATGAAGGTTACTGATGAACACTAACACAAGCAGATTTTACTTTGCTGATGCAATTGACCAACAAGCCAAATTCAAACACTCAGATCTCTAAGATATGTTATGATAACTTTGACTTAACAGCTTATATCCCTAAACATGTATATACTCTAAGTATTCCCAAAATTTTAGGTCAAACTCAACAAGCTATAGCACAATCCTTAATTCAATGGTTTAAACCCAAAAAATTGCAGCAAATAACACTCAAACAAGTATATAGCAGATACAAAGCAATAACACAAACTTCTAACAACACAATATCAACTTATGATCTTAAACAAGTAATCCCAAACACCCTTTTAACTTTTCAAAATCAAATTTTCAAATCAAAAGTGTTATCCAAGACCACCCAAGCCCAAATAAGCACAATAACTGATGAGATATGTAGATTTAAGCAAGATTAGACCATAAAATCAGCAAGAACACAAGTCACACACAAAATCACCAAAAATCCAACTTTTTAACAGATTTTGGGTAAGATGATGTGTACCTCATGGATGTACATCCACACCCACGAATTTTGAGCTTTTGTGCTAGCAAGAACAAGCACAAGCTTCCACAATAAAGCCTGCTAAGATTCAACAAGGTTAAGAGCACAAATATCAAAACAGAAAGATGAAAAATTCTTGATTAATGCAACCTTAGTTCCCCACACTTGATTATCCCCAAGTTATAGGCTTCACCACACCTTGATAACTCAATATCAGGATGCTATGATCAGCTTTATAGCCCAAGAATTCCAAGGTTTGAACAAGACTTAGCAAAATATCAAGAAAAGTGGAAAATGTGCAAACTTTTGCACACTCCTTTTGAAAACAGGTTTAGGATTCAAGAACAATAAGCAAGCAACAATAATAAGCAGTAAACAAGGTTGGCACTTGAGTTTTCTTCACCAAAATCAAACAAATTTCATTAATGAATATATGATTTACAGATTTGTGAACCAAGGAAAATTCAAGAGAAAACTGAAATGTAAATGGTCTTATGCCTTATAAAGGCTACAATGAACTAGTAAAGAGCTAAAAACCGTAACCCTAATTTCTGTGAAGTCCCCAAGTTGCCCTTGTGAAGTTTGAATATATGCTTGATCATGTGACAAGTTCTTAGCAGTTTGTTGTAGCTAGCATGTGAAAAGTGTATCCAAGGGTGTATATCAAGCTTAAAATGCAAGCTTCAATCTTGAACGTTGGATGAGGGCCACTGTTTTGGCGTCTTCTTCAAAGGGTGAAAAGTCGGGGGAAACATGTGACAATGTGGTGATGTGGCATAGGGTTTAAGGGTGGTTTATGATTATTAGTCACTTAATCATAAATCTGGAAGAGATTAAGGGCTAATTTCAATTGTTAAGTAAATGCCCAATTTTTCATAAGAACACCAAGAACAGCCTGTATGATCTTTTTATGTTTTAAACATGGTGTTTAGCGCAAAATTAACAAACTAATATTAATTAGTTAATGTTCGGCTGAGTGGATTTGTGAGGTGGCAAAAAGGTGGGCTATGATTGGCTGAAATGTGGTAGTGGGGCACGTGTCACAAGGTGAGTGGTCTATGTATCTTTCCTTGTCTGCCCAAAACAACCCCCCATCTTCTATATTCCTTTCATTTGTAGATAAATACATGAAAACCGGATTCCCTTTGTTATGGAAGTTTTACTTTTCACACTTTTTCCCCAAATACTTTTCCAAAGTATTTTTAGGGGTATTTCTTGCCGTTTCTTGATTCTTGAAGGACTAATTTGGTATTTTCTTCAAGGATTATGGTCTTGACTTGTAAGATTGACATTTTGGAGGACTAAAAATGAAAAGTCTTCATTTTTGAGGGACCATTCTTGCCATGTCTTCAAAGCCAAGGGTCCTTTTGGTAATTTTGACGTTTTCAAAGGACCAAATTTGTAATTCTTGTAACTTTAAGTCCTTCATGGTATGTTTGAATTTGAGAAGGACTAATATTGACATTTTGGTTTTGTTGAGGGACTAAAATTGCCAATTCTTCAAAGTGGAGGGCCCTTTTTGCAATATTGACAAACTTTAGGGACCAAACTTCTAATTATGAGGATACAAGGGTATAAAGTGTCAATTCTTCAATTTTGGAGGACCCTTCTTCATAAATCTTCAAATCTTCAAGGGTTTTCTTGGAAAATTCTTCGTTAGGGCTTGGTTGAATGTGCGGCTTCGTTTCTCGTGTTCGTTTTTGTATGATTCTTGTGATCTTTTGTCATTTTCTCAATATCCGTACCTAAAATACACAAGCAACAAACACAAGCATATATTGGGGTATTTTGATGATATTTAATGCATTTAAAGCCCTTTATGGACGATGAGACTATGTATAAAAGCAGTCTCATCACTCCCCCATACTAAACCATTGTCGTGCCCTCACGCAATGCTAGAATTAAGTATCATAGCACCTCCAAAATTCATTTTTATTCACTTTATTGAATGATAAACTAGCTACACTACTACTATTACTACTTGCGTTTTAGACATAATGTATGATTTTCATCGCAAAATGGGACGTTTAGGTTCAAAGAATAAGAACACGTGAATGCTTCGTTAGAAATAATTTCATCGTCCTCGATTTTTCACTCAATTCCATGCCAAGCGTGCAACGAGATCATTTTCATTATAAGTTAGTAATGTTAACACTACTCATATGCCCTCATCACGTACTTATCCTCCCATTTTCCTAAGTTGTATGTCTTATATTTTATTTTGTCTTGAATGTTTCACGAGGATACATTGTTTGACTTATGCGATAATAGAGATTTAGGTCTAAAAATAGAGTCCTAACGGTGTAACCAAGACCATCAAATCAATAACCCCTCCTAGTATACAACGATGTCAAAAAATTAAGTCAACAAGGAGGATCGATAAACACGGTTTTATAACGGTTTTGAACATGAGACTTATTACCAATACTTTTATACGCCCCCTAACGGAAGGGCCTTATTATAATAGGTTTACCTCCATCTTTTATTCAACTTCGCCATGAAGCTTTTATTATGACTTCGGTCTTTCCTTGCCTTTTATTATCCACCTCATCGGTGGTTTTATTAGACAAAGACGTATATCCTCACGCTAAGGCGAATTTTGGATCTTTAAAGCTTCAAAGATTAAGGCTTGATTCACTTTCAATTTTGCATAGATTTTTTGGCCTTGTGGGCTTCAAATTGTTTGCTTGATTTAGGTGAGCACTTGAAATCTTATTATTGGGTGAAGCTTTTGATTATTTGGGTGTGAATACTTCAAAACCGTGACGCTGGCGATACCTTAATGTCTTCCCAATTTAATTACACGGAAGCTACTAGAAAAGACTAGAAACCCAACAATCAAGACTAAATCGCTAAGTCAATATTTATTAAGCAAAAAATATTTACAAGCGAAGGGAGAATAAGCAAACAACGAGAACACATGAGTTTTTGAAAGAATACGAGTACTCTACGTTTAGCATAGTAACTTATAATTAACCCTATCATTTCTCGTCCTCATTTAAGAGACTTAGCCTAATGTGAAGTTAAGGAATCAAAGCTAAGTGCTCAACACACACGGTCGAGTCAAAAATTACTCTTGTTCTCGCCATCAGAAAACCTACATTCGTGTCTTCAAACACTTATAAAACATGAGAAAAATTTTAAAATTTGGCCTTTTTTAGCCTTATTTTGCAACAAAACGATAAACAAAAAGATAAACTTTCGAAAGCGTGAAGGTTTGGCAACGCAAGTATCTATTCACCCCTATACTGAAGTTAAACATTGTCCTCAATTTTTGAGTCTAGGGATGCAAACACCCCCATACTAGAGACGTAGTCGAATGCCTAATCTAGCATGGAAAGGGTGTAACCGTTAAATTTAAAGCCGTTTATGAAGTGTGCTATAAACCTAAGGTTAGAACATCAAAGGATATATCATGGATATTGAGAAAGTCTTCAAAGCAAACAATCGAGTGCTCCCATAAAACGAACACGAGAGGCTCCAATCGTGAAGATAATGATCATCTAAAAACCATAATTCACAAACAACCACGGAACAAAGGTTGGAAGTGCACAAATCCCCACACGTTACTACATTAGAAAGCGATAATATATACATAGGATAAGCATGGGACTCCCCTACGAGGCACCTCGTTTTTTATTACCGATTCATGAGCTCGACTCGATCCCCTCAATACTAATTATCATTGGGGAAGGTGATTTGGTCGAGGTAGTTCAAGGATGGAACTTCCCCACCAAAGTAGTGCTTCAACCTATGTCCATTCACCTTGAAATTGGGGCCATCATTTTGAGCTAGCTCGATGGTCCCATATGGAAAAACTTGAGTCACGGTGAATGGACCAGACCAACGGGATTTCAACTTACCGGAAAAGATTTTCAAACGAGAATTAAAAAGCAAAACTTGATCCCCAATGTTAAAAACCCGGTTTTTAATTTTAGAATCATGCAACTTTTTAGTCTTTTCATAAGTAATATCCCTTAATTCATCTAATTCATTTAATTGCATTTTCTGGTGTTTTCTCGCGGTCTCCATGTCATCATTACAATGCTTTAGGGCCCACTAAGCCTTGTGTTCGAGTTCAATTGGCAAGTGACAATTCTTCCCTTACACTAGCTTATAAGGAGTGCACCCAATGGGCGTCTTATGAGCGGTCCTAAAAGCCCATAAAGCATCGTCTAACTTATCCGACGAAGATTTTCGATTTTCCCCAATGGATCTCTCCAATATCCTTTTCAATGCTCGGTTTGAAACCTCTACTTGCCCACTCGTTTGTGGGTGATAATCTGTAGAAAGCCGATGTGTAACCCCATATTTCCTTAGGACCCTTTCGAATTGGTCATTACAAAAATGGGTTCCACGATCGCTTATGATCGCACGAGGGGTTCTAAACCGAGAAAACAAGCTTTTCAAAAACTTGACTACCACACGAGCATCATTGGTGGGCAAAGCCTTAGTTTCCACCCACTTAGATAGGTAGTCAACCGCGACAAGGATGTACTTATTACCACGAGATGATGGGAACGGCCCCATAAAGTAGAGGCCCCAAACGTCAAAGATCTCACACACTTGGATGATATTTTGTGGCATTTCATCTTTTTGTGAGGCTTTTCCTTGTCGTTGGCATGAGTCACACGACTTCACAAGCTCATGTGCATCTCGGTAAATAGTAGGCCAAAAGAAACCGGCATCAAAGACCTTCTTAGCCGTGAGATTAGCACCATGGTGACCACCCGTGGGTCCCTCGTGACAAGCTCTAAGGATGTTAGAATCTTCGGTACCAATAACACAACGTCGAATAATTTGATCCGCACAAGTTCGAAACAAGTAAGGGTCGTTCCAAAAGTAGAACTTGACGTCACGAAAGAATTTCCATTTTTCTTGAGTCGTCATACCCTTGATGATGAAGTTTCCCGCATGGTAATTTGTGATGTCCGAAAACCATGGGGTGGAAGAATCAAGCTTAGAATTCACTACACCAAGTGTCTCGAGCGGAAATGTTTCGGTAATTTCCTTGGGCTCGTAAACACTTTGGTGAGGATCTTCCAAACGAGAAAGATGATCGGCCGCTAGATTCTCGGCTCCTTTTTTGTCAACAATTTTGTGGTCAAATTCTTGAAGGAGGAGAATCCAACGAATTAATCTCAGCTTTGCGTCTTGTTTAGCCATAAGATACTTAATAGCTGAATGATCCGTATATACTATGCATTTCGCCAAGACGAGAGAAGGTCGGAATTTCTCAAATGCATACACCACGGCAAGGAACTCCTTCTCCGTTGTAGTGTATTTTAGTTGAGCCTCGGTCATCGTCTTGCTAGCATAGCGAATAGGCAAGAAGTGCCTTTCATGACGTTGCCGCAATACGACCCCAATAGCGTAGTCACTAGCATTACACATGAGCTAAAATGGGAGGTTCCAATTAGGAGCAACAAGAATGGGAGCTTCGGTAAGTTTCTTCTTAAGGATTTCAAAGGCTCGTACACAATCTTCGTCAAAGACAAAACGTGCCTCTTTTTCAAGGAGATGTGTAATAGGTCGAGAGATCTTTGAAAAATCCTTGGTGAATCGACGATAAAAGCCCGCGTGGCCTAGGAAACTCCTAACTCCCTTAAAGGTTTTAGGATGCGGTAATTTGGCGATGACGTCTATCTTAGATTGATCTACCTCAATCCCCGCTTTCGAAACCTTGTGACCTAAGACGATTCCACTTTTAACCATAAAATGACACTTTTCCCAATTAAGCACAAGGTTGGTTTCCTCACAACGCTTCAACATTCTCTCAAGATTCGACAAACACGAAGTGAACGAATTACCAAACACGGAAAAGTCATCCATGAAGACTTCCATCGTCTTCTCGATCATGTCATGAAAATAGCCATCATGCACCTTTGAAAGGTTCCCAGTGCATTGCAAAGTCCGAATGGCCTTCTATGATAGGCAAACGTTCCATATGGACACGTAAACGTAGTTTTTTCTTGATCACGAGGATCGATGGGGATTTGGAAGTAACCGGAAGACGCTCCAACATTTGGTCGATGAAGGGAAAGGGAAAATGGTCTTTTCGAGTGGCTTCATTCAACTTACGATAGTCAATGCACACTCTCCATCTGGTCACGAGTCTAGTGGGAATTAACTCGTTGGAATCGTTTGGCACAACGGTCATTCCTCCCTTCTTAGGGACACAATGAATAGGACTCACCCAAGGGCTATCAGAAATAGGGTAAATCATTCCCGCATCAAGGAGTTTTAGGACTTCCTTTTTGATGACGTCGTGAATTTTGGGGTTCACCCTCCTTTGACATTGGATTACGGGCTTGTAATCCTCCTCCATTAAGATTTTGTGGGTATAAAATTTGGGATCGATCCCTTTAATGTCGGATAACTTTCACGCAATTTCCCCTTTATGATCCTTTAGAACATCGACAAGTGCGATTTTTTCATCATCCGAAAGTTCTTTCGCAATAATAACCGAAAACTTGTCGCCCTCCTCCAAATAGGCATATTCGAGATGAGGAGGTAAATATTTCAACTCGAGGATAGGTGGTTCCTCAATTGAAGATTTGGGCTCGATACTCATAACCTCCTCGGGTGGAGGAAATGGGAAATCGTTAAGAAAATCCTTGATAATCGAGAAGTCCTCATCATTGTCGAGGTCTTCGTTACAAGTACGTGGAACACCGAATTCTTCCAACGTAAAACCACCACCTTCAAATGGAGTGAAGGTTGGTGTCGAATTATCAAGAATGGGATCTAACATAGTGGGATTGCCATTATTTTCATCATCACCAAAACCTAGAACTTCTTGTGAAAATTCCTCGCAAACAACGTCGATCATATCAACGAGGTTTATGGTTGCAACGGAATAAACATGAGAAATTTGAGAGTTTTGAGTTGCGTTTATAACAAGTTCCTCGTCGTTGAAACGTAAGGTGATCTTTCTAGCATGAACATCGATCAAAGCCATAGACGTATCTAAAAACGAACGACCTAAAATGAGAGGAACTTGAGGATCCGTGGGAATATCGACAACGATAAAGTCTACCGGATAATAGAACTTTCCCACTTTCACAAAAACGTCTTCCGCCAATCCACATGCAGGAATCGTGGAATGATCGGCCAACTCGATAGACATTAGTGAAGGAGTAAGATTAGGAAGATTGAGCGACTTGAAGATTGCAAGTGGCATCAAGTTAATGCTAGCACCAAGATCGGCCAAGGCATAGCATTCTTCCATATCTTGGATTGCACAAGGGATCAAGAATTTACCGGGATCACCGACTTTTTGAGGTATGCGATTAAGATAAACCGATGAACAACTAGACAATTGATGCAATTTCTCCTTGTTGTTCAACATACTCTTAAAGTTAGCGTCAAATCGAGGCATCATGACCAAAGCATCGGCGAAACTCACATTAAAGTGAAAATCACGAAACATTTTCATAAAAAGCTTAAATTGGTAATTGTCTCGCTCTTGACGTTTCTCCTTTCTAAGTCTCGATGGATAGGGCAAAGGTGGTGTGGGTTGAGGCATAGGCATAGCCTTTGGAATCTCGGGTTCCAATGTGGGTAATGGGTCAACCGTAGGTGTGGCATGAGCGGTACTTCGTGGGATTTGGACGTGCTCCTTTTTGACCACCACCTCGGGTTCTTCCTCAATTGCATCCTCCGGAGGAGCAATTGGTTGAGGAGTCGGTTCCTTATGTGTCTTACCACTACGTGTGGTAATCACTTTCATCTCACCCTTAGGGTTTGATACGGTTTTCCTAGGAAGACTACTCGAAGACGGTTTGCACATAATTGCCTCAAACATATATGAAATTTTGTCCTCAAACATGGATTGCCTCTTCTCGGCCTTAATCATTTCTTGCTTAATTTCATGTTGCCCTTGTTCCATTTTTTGTTGGTTTTGTTTTAACCTAGTTACATTTCCTTCCATTTTGTTTGTATGGATTTTAAGCTCATTTTCTAACTCATTTTTCAACTCTTTCTTCAAGTCGTTCTTAAACTCGGATTTTAGGCTAATGATTTCTCTTTGAGTGTTGTCAAACCTAGCATCGTTCCCATTAGCGTATTCAACAAATTCATTTGGAAGATCTTTCAAATTTGCAAACTCTTGTTGTTGTTTTGAAAATCACTTTGATTTTTGTTTGAAACTTGATTATTAGCCCCTTGATTACCATAGTTTCCCTTGTTGTAATTGTTTTTGAAACAAACTTGATTGTTTCGATAGTTGTTGTTAGCATTTTGATTTGAACCAAAACCCGGTGGAGTCAATTGATTAGAGCGGGTAACTTGACCGTTTTGGTTGTAAGTTCCCGTGGTCGCGTAGGCACTCGAAGTGTTACCACCGTTGGTAATGCACTCGGAGAAATCATGACCTCCACCACAATACATACATGAAACCTCAACCGCTTTAGCCGTAGCGGGAGCACTTGGTTCTCCAACTTTGAATTCAATTAGAATACCTTTAAGCTTATCAAAGATTTTGTTTTCCAAGTTCGCCTCAATTTGGCAAGCATCGATGGTATTAGACAAAGAAGGTGAAGCCAAAGACGAAGCCTTACAAACACTAGACGTGCTACGAGGACTATACACCTTAGATCTATTCTCAATTATCACCAAAGCTTCCTCAACCGTTTTACACAAAAAATTACCACCCACGGCGGCATTTAGATAATCCCTTTCATGATCATTAAGTCCATTGTAAAACGTGTCAATTTGATGCAAGTCGGAAAAACCGTGATGAGGACACTCATGTAACATTTCCTAAAATCTATTCCAAGCCGTTGAAAAACTTTCATTAAATTCTTGTGAAAATTTTGAAATCTCGGTTTTCAAATGCGTAGTCTTAGAGGGCGGAAAAAATTGGTTCACAAACTTTGAAACGAGATCCTTCCACATCAATATAGAATTGGGTGGCTCTTTCTCTAACCAAATTTTAGCGGGCCCCGCTAAGGAATACGAAAAAAGCATCATCTTAATCGAGTCATTAGCAACATCCTTAAATTTTCAAGTGGCAGTAAGACGATTGAATTGGCGGATATGGTTGTGCGGGTTGTCCTTTTCATCACCACGGAAATTGTTGTTTTGGATCATTGACAACAAACCCGTTTTTACATCAAAATTCTCCGCAAGGATAGCGGGAATCACAATAGCCTCTCCATAACCGTCGGTGGGTGCTTGAAGTAACTCCATCATAGTACGATTCGCCATTGTTGGTTCTTCTCTTACAATGGGTTCGTCAATAGGAGACTCCTCACTAGAAAGATTAGGAGTAGGTGTTGACTCCTTTCTGTTTTTTCGTTTACGTGCACGTCTTGCTTGATTACGAGTAAGCATAAATGACACGTACAACGTGGGGATGAGCAAAGAAGATTCTTTTTGGTGTTTTGTATTTTTCCAATTTTTTTGGTTTTTGATCGTTTTTACATTTTTTGGATGTTTGTGATTGTATTAAGTAAACCAAAATCTACAAATCTCCTCCTTAATCAAATCTCTTGATTAAAGAAGCCTCAAGGAATGAAAACGATCACGTGAAGTGAACGCTTTCGATGACTTTAGAACGTTGGTGGAACATCAAAACGTTCAAGAGGGTTTAATCAATGAAACCAAGAAAGTATATATGATACTTAATAATACTTTGGGCGGCAAAACCCTCGATTAGCTTTCAAAATCAAATACTCACAACCAAGCGGGGAAACGAGGCGGCGCGAAGCACTTAAGAGCCTTTTTCCTTAGGGTATATTTTATAATACCCGCCTTATACCCACCTTATAGTTTGTATTTTTCAAAATCGAGCTTCACGAAAGTATTTATATATTTTTGCCTTTTTCTTTTGGATTGAGATTCGAATATAATGATTGGGTAATGACCTCCCAAGTCAAGGTTGTGTTTTCACACTTTTTGGAGTACGTGTGAATTTATTCTTCTACGTATACAATATAGTAATAGTATTCACACAAAATCAAAAAACCGATAATACGTATTAGTAGAGTGCTACTAATACAAATAGATATTATGGCTATATATAAAAACAACAATTGCCAAATCAAAACACAACACGCATCCCCGGCAGCGGCGCCAAAATGATAGTTGTAATTTTTACACTTGTTTAGGAAAACAAGGTAATTAGGGTAAGTACACAAGTAATTTAGGAAAACCACGAGTTATGACCCAAAGTGGAGATCGTTCTCAAGGATGCTAGTGTGTTGTGTAGAGAGATGATTAATTTTGTGATTATATGATTATGAGAAAAGAAAATAGAAATGAGATAAGAATAGAATGACGGTTACGATGACAATTTAAACTAAGACGAAAAGGTCGTACACGTAAAACCGTAAAAAGTACCAAAATTAAAAATTTACTCTAAAAATTCCTAGAAAATTGAAATAAATCCTAAATAATGTAATTAGAGTTTACAAAAAATCAAAAATCACCAAAACCTTTTATTTAATTAAACAATTATTTTTTAATGCTAATTAAAGCCTAAAAAATCAATTTAATTAACAAAAAGCCCAAAATGAAAATTTTTCAATTGTAAACATCTAAAATGACCTAACTTAATTTAAAACTATTTTTGAAAATTTTAAAATTAAATTAAACTATTTAAAAACAATTAAAAACTATTAAAACATAAAATAATTATAAAAATTAATCTAAGGATAATAAAAATATTCTAAAAATTGTAAAACTCCTAACTTAATGTATTTAACCTAAGAAAAATATAAAAACTTGAAAAATATAGATTTTAATTTTTAATAATAATATAATAATAAAATAATATTAAAAATCCAAAATTTATAAAAATTTCTAAAAACTTGCAAAATAGCTTAGTTTAACCTAAGTAACACAGAACTGAAGTTAAAGTTACAAAATACCCCTAATGGGCCTCCAAATGGGCCAAAAGTCCAAACAGTCCCCTTAATGGGCTCAACTAGGCCCAATAAGCAAAATTTTGTCCAATTAAGCCCAAAAGCTCCTATCTGACTCAAAATTTGATTCTGAACACAATTTTTTAAAGGCCCAAAAGCTGAAAATGAGAAATAAGCTGGCTTATATCAAACAGCTTATTCTTAATGGGCTTTTTGGCCCATTAAGCTATAAGCTGATGCCATAAGCTCAAATTAGACACACAAGCTTCTTTTGAGTTACTTAAGACTTTTGTAAAAAAAATTTTGAAAAAAGTCCAAGGAATAAGCCTGAAAATGCAATAAGCAATCTACACAAAACGACAAAATAGTCGTTTTTGAGTTCTAGGTCACCCCAAGAGCTGATTCAAGTTTCAAAAGCTTTTAAATGACTTAACTAAGCTTAATCAACAAAAAGTTTTCAAATAAGTTCACTCAATAAGCTGAAATAAGCAAATAAGCACTTCTTTAAAAGTCAACTTTATGAATTTTCTAGCAAAAACTCAAAGTCAAAGTCTAATAAGCTCCAGTTCAAACAAATGGGTCAAATGATGAAGACTGATCACAAAAAATAAGTTGTTGCAGGTCTGGATAAGCCAATATGTCTTATCAATAAGCTAACTGAAAAATTGCACTAGGAGGGGCTAGTTTTGGGTGTTGACCAGTGGAAACTTTTTCCACTACTTGACTTGTTTGACTTTTTGTCTTTAGTGACTTTTTTGGAGATTCAAGTTTCACAAAGGAACCCAAATGATCAGTGGATTATAAAGAGTCAATACAAACAAAGAAATCACAATCACTAACAACTAATTAGTACAGTTAAATCAAAACATCACCAGATCTAGCACAGACATGAACAAATAAGCAGTTATGAACTTAAATCAAAACTTTCAGCCACCCAAATTGCACCAAAAGCATACAACAGCTATAATAAATTTAAATGAACAAGTCTAAACAAGTTTCATGCAATGATACAAAGCTTAAATCAAGATTCAAGCAAATGAAGGTTACTGATGAACACTAACACAAGCAGATTTTACTTTGCTGATGCAATTGACCAACAAGCCAAATTCAAACACTCAGATCTCTAAGATATGTTATGATAACTTTGATTTAACAGCTTATATCCCTAAACATGCATATACTCTAAGTATTCCCAAAATTTTAGGTCAAAAACAGTCAAACTCAACAAGCTATCAATCTTTAATTCAAAGGTTTAAACCCAACAACTTGCAGCAAATAGCACTCAAACAAGTATATAGCAGATACAAAGCAATAACACAAACTTCTAACAACACAATATCAACTTATGATCTTAAACAGGTAATCCCAAACACCCTTTTAACTTTTCAAAATCAAATTTTAAAATCAAAAGTGTTATCCAAGACCACCCAAGCCCAAATAAGCACAATAACATATGAGATATGCAAATTTAAGCAAGATTAGACCATAAAATCAGCAAGAACACAAGTCACACACAAAATCACCAAAAATCCAACTTTTTAACAGATTTTGGGTAAGATGATGTGTACCTCATGGATGTACATCCACACCCACGAATTTTGAGCTTATGTGCTAGCAAGAACAAGCACAAGCTTCCACAATAAAGCCTGCTAAGATTAAACAAGGCTAAGAGCACAAATATCAAAACAGAAAGATGAAAAATTCTTGATTAATGCAACCTTAGTTCCCCACACTTGATTATCCCCAAGTTATAGGCTTCACCACACCTTGATAACTCAATATCAGGATGCTATGATCAGCTTTATAGCCCAAGAAATCCAAGGTTTGAACAAGACTTAGCAAAATATCAAGAAAAGTAGAAAATGTGCAAACTTTTGCACACTCCTTTTGAAAACAGGTTTAGGATTCAAGAACAATAAACAAGCAACAATAATAAGCAGTAAACAAGGTTGGCACTAGAGTTTTCTTCACCAAATTAAAACACATTTCATTAATGAATATATGATTTAACAGATTTGTGAACCAAGGAATATTCAAGAGCAAACTAAAATGTAAATGGTCCTATGCCTTATATAGGCTACAATGAACTAGTAAAGAGCTAAAAAAACGTAACCCTAATTGCTGTGAAGTCCCCAAGTTGCCCTTGTGAAGTTTGAATATATGCTTGATCATGTGACAAGTTCTTGGCGGTTTGTTGTAGCTGGCATGTGAAAAGTGTATCCAAGGGTGTATATCAAGCTTAAAATGTAAGCTTCAATCTTGAACGTTGGATGAGGGCCACTGTTTTGGCGTCTTCTTCAAAGGGTGAAAAGCAGGGGGAAACATGTGATGTGGTGATGTGGCATAGGGTTTAAGGGTGGGTTTATGATTATTAGTCCCTTAATCTTAAATCTGGAAGAGATTAAGGGCTAATTTCAATTGTTAAGTAAATGCCCAATTTTTCATAAGAACACCAAGAACAGCCTGTTTGATCTTTTTATGTTTTAAACTTGGTGTTTAGCGCAAAATTAACAAACTAATATTAATTAGTTAATGTTCATCTGAGTGGATTTGTGAGGTGGCAAAAAGGTGGGCTATGATTGGCTAAAATGTGGTAGTGGGGCACGTGTCACAAGGTGAGTGGTCTATGTATCTTTCCTTGTCTGCCCAAAACAACCCCCCATCTTCTATACTCCTTTCATTTGCAAATAAATACATGAAAACCGGATTCCCTTTGTTATGGAAGTTTTACTTTTCACACTTTTGCCCCAAATACTTTTTCAAAGTATTTTCAGGGGTATTTCTTGCCATTTCTTGATTCTTGAAGGACTGATTTGGTATTTTCTTCAAGGATTATGGTCTTGACTTGTATGATTGACATTTTGGAGGACTCAAAATGACAAGTCTTCATTTTTGAGGGACCATTCTTGCCAAGTCTTCAAAGCCAAGGGTCCTTTTGGTAATTTTGACATTTTCAAAGTACCAAATTTGTAATTTTTGTAACTTGAAGTCCTTCATGGTATGTTTGACTTTGAGAAGGACTAATATTGACATTTTAGTTTTGTTGAGGGACTAAAATTGCCAATTCTTTAAAGTGGAGGGCCCTTTCTGCAATATTGACAAACTTTAGGGACCAATCTTGTAATTATGAGGATACAAGGGTATAAAGTGTCAATTCTTCAATTTTGGAGGACCCTTCTTCATAAATCTTCAAATCTTCAAGGGTTTTCTTGGAAAATTCTTCGTTAGGGCTTGGTTCAATGTGCGGCTTCGTTTCCCGTGTTCGTTTTTGTATGATTCTTGTGATCTTTTGTCATTTTCTCAATATCCGTACCTAAAATACACAAGCAACAAACACAAGCATATATTGGGGTATTTTGATGATATTTAATGCATTTAAAGCCTTTTATGGACGATGAGACTATGTATAAAAGCAGTCTCATCAGAACCCTCAAAACGTTTTGGCGCTCCCCAACGTTTCTAAGTCGAACGAAGGTTTTTACTTCATGTAATTGCCTTCACTCCTCTTGGATTCATTAATTGGGACCTTTGATTAGTGGATAGTTTTGTAGATTAATTATCTACGTAATACACCAAAAATCCAAAAAATTAAAAAACAATCAAAAACCAAAAAAATTGAAAATTCTAAAAACCCCAAAAAAAATCTTCTTTGCTACCCCGCATTCTACGTTTAGTGCATGTGCACTCGTTGGTGTTACTATTCGAATTCTAACAACGTGTCGAATCGACGTAATCCAAATCGAAGGAATCGACAACGAAGACGAAATTTAGAAACAAACGTTCCTAATATCTTTCTTGAAACTAGAGACGAGATGGCCGAGAATCGTACGATGATGGAGTTGCTCCGAGCACCCACCGAGGGTTATGAAGACGCAATCGTCATTCCCAAAATCGATGTGGAGAATTTTGAAATCAAAAGTGGAATGTTGACTTTAATTCAATCAACAAAGTTTAAGGGTCGTGAGGCGGATAATCCTCACGATCACATTCGGAATTTTGATTGTCTTTTAGCCACGAGCAAGTTTAAGAACGTTAACACCGATGTCATTATGCATATGCTTTTTTCGTACTCGCACGATGGTGCTACCAAGGATTGGTACGAGGAAGAACCACCTAATTCTATAATTACGTGGAAGGATCTCGTTTCCAAATTCATTAATCATTTCTTTCCACCGTCTAAGACCACGTTTTTCAAAAATGAGTTCACAAAGTTTGAACAAAAGTCGAATGAGTCGTTTAGAGACGCATGGGATCGTTTTAAAGAATTGATTAGGCAATGTCCTCACCACGGTTTTTACGAGTTACACCAAATCGACACTTTTTATAACGGTCTAAATTTTCAAGAGCAAGATTCATTAACTTCCGTCGCGGGCGATAACTTTTTGCGTAAAACTCCTAGGGAAGTGTTATTGATTATTGAAAATAGATCCAAGGTTTACCAAGTCCGTAACACACCGACTGTTACCAATGTCGCCAATGTTAACAATGCTAATCGCGATATTGAGATGGTTGATGCGAAAGTCGACAAATTGACGAATGCTTTTACATCGTTTTTTTATCGAGATGAAAACGCTCCCGCTACGGTGAAAGCGGTTAAGACTTCGTGTACGTTGTGTGGTGGACCTCATAATTATTACGAGTGTGCGGCTACGGATGGCCAAACGTCGAGTGTAAACGCGTTAAATGGAAACAACAATTTTTAAAGTCAAAATAACGTCACAAGCGAATTATAGTAATCAAGGCAACAATTTTCAAAATCAAATCAATTTTTCAAATGAAGGAAATAATCAACAAGGATTTAATCAAGGAGGAAATTATGATCAAGATCGTAATTTGAATTGGCAAAATCAATATTTTAACAACAATCAAAACTCGAATTTTCAAAACCACAACAATCAAGGAAACAATTTTTCAAGCGGTAATCAAGGAAATTTTCAAATAAATAACCAAGGTTTTAATCAAAATCAAAATGTTTTAAATAATTTTCAAAATTACGTAAAATCAAATGACGCTAATATGAAGAGATTAGAAACCCAAATTGGTGAAATGAAAAATGAATTTTCCAACACATTGAGAGGGAAAAACAAGAAGATTGACCATGTTCAAAATGACATTAAAAATTTTTTCGGCTATAATGAACAAACAATCGAGTTCGTCTTCGAGTACGTTACCAAGTGACACCGTACCTAATCTGAAGGAACACGTCAAAGCCGCCTCGTCTCATGGAAAAAGTCGTGTGATTAGAGAAAATACCAATGTTACAAAACCCTAAAAATGGCAAAACACCTACAAAACCCTAAAAATGGCGCTTCCATCTTCTAATTATTTTATGGCCGTTATTTACTACTATTCTTCATCTATCCTTTCTCAAGTGATCTCAACCCTTGTTTTCTTTTTGTATACGTTGTTACATTTGCTAGTAATTAGTTCGAATCTTTGACTAATTTATGGATCTGCTACAACGTTCTTAAAGTACTGAGGTTGGTTTTTTTTATTGAGTGATTGGTGTGGGTGGTTTTATTGGCGTCCTTATTTTCTGCGTGGTGGATTATATGTTTTTAGGGTTTCATAGGTTAGGTTTTTGGCAGTGAGGGCGGTTATGAATAAGTTAGGGTTTGATACTATTGATGTGGATGATCTTGCAACTAGGATGAAGCGTCTAAAGGAGAAGGATGAAGGGGTGTCGGGGGTGCCACATCGTCGAGCGCAGAGGGTATTGAATAACCCTATGCTTGCTGTGGAACAGAATGTGGAGGCTCATATGGGGGGTATCCCACTTGTTGCTGCAAACACAGTTCGAAACCCTAGTTTGGGGTCTGATCAGGTGGTTGATTCAGCTGCTCGTGTTGAATCTGTTCTGATCGAGGGTGTGGTAGATCATGCGACAGTGGTGATGTTAGTGCTCCTTATGTTGCTTCTCCAGATATAACTAATAAGGCTGATAATTTGCAAGGTTCTGACCAGATTGTTGATGAGCCTTGTTCAAAGGCAAATGATACGATACATAGTATGTTCGTGGGTGCACATGCTGTTTTCAAACCATATCGCATTTCGGACCATTCTCCTGCTGTGGTGTGTATTCCTACTCTTGCTAAGGCTAAACCTACTCCTTTTAAGTTCTTTAATATTCTTACTAAACATGAATGTTTTAAGGATACTATTAAGGGAGTATGGGATCAACAGATTAGTGGGTTTTATATGTTCTCGGTTGTGAGAAAGCTGAAACGTTTAAAGAAGCCGTTACGTAAGCTTTTGTACGAGAAAGGTAATCTGCCTGCTAATGTCATTAGTCTTCGAGGGGATTTGGACCGTATTCAGACTAACCTAGATAGCGACCCGTTTAATCCTATACTTCATGATGAGGAGGCTGCATGTGTTGTAGCTTTCAATAAAGCGAGAATGTTGGAGGAGAACTTCTTGAAACAGGAGGCTAAAATCATGTGGCTTAAGGAAGGCGATTCCAATTCTACCTATTTCCATAAGGCGGTAAAGAGTCGCATTAGTAGAAATAGAATCAATGTTGTTACTAATGGGGATGGTCTTCTTTGTGCTAATGAACGGGTTCCAGAGGCTTTTGTTTCTCATTATGAAGCGTTCCTTGGACAAGATACGGATCAACAGGATTTTAATACTCATGATTTGTTTCGATCTGTGCATGATGTACAGTCAGCTGAGGCTATGGTCGTTGAAATCTCTGACAAGGAGGTCAAGGATGCAATGTTTTCTATGGGGGATGAGAAATCGCCTATGCCAGATGGTTATACTGCTGCGTTCTTTAAGAGGTCTGGAGTATAGTGGGAACAGATATTGTGGCGGCTGTTAAGGAGTTCGTTATTAATGGTAAACTGTTGAGGGAACTTAACCATATAATTATTGCTCTTGTTCCTAAAATTTGGTCCCCCTCAAAGGTGACGGACTATCGTCCTATTCCTGTTGTAATGTGTTGTTCAAATGTATCAGCAAGATTATTGCTAATCGTATCAAACTCCACCTCAGGAAAATTGTTAGCCCCAATCAATCGGATTTTATTCTAGGGAGAAGCATTGCGGATAATATATTGCTTACTCAAGAGCTAATGCATACTTATCATTTAGATAGGGGCACTCCTCGTTGTGCTTTTAAGGTGGATATCTAAAAGGCTTATGACACTGTGGATTGGCACTTTCTTCGAGTGCTTCTTCAAGGGTTTGGGTTTCATCCTCGTATGATAGGATGGATCATGGAATGTGTCACTACAACGTCTTATTGCATTTGCGTTAATGGTTCTCTTTACGGTTATTTTCAAGGTAGGAGGGGGCTCCGCCAGGGGATCCTCTTTCTCCATATCTGTTCACGATCGTGATGGAAGTTTTGACGCTCATGCATCATAGGAGGGTAGAGGAGTCAGGGGGTTTTACCTATCATAGGTATTGCTCTAATATGGAACTTATAAATCTATGTTTTGTTGATGACTTGTTTTTATTTGCATATGGGAATGTTGAATCTGCCACAGTTATCAAAGAAGCCTTGGATGAGTTCAAGGATGCCTCGGGTTTACATCCTAGTTTACCAAAAACTACTGCATTTTTTTGTAACGTGTTGAATTATGTGAAGCGTGACATTCTTATGGTGCTCCCATTTGAAGAAGGCCATTTCCCGGTTAAATATTTGGGTGTCCCACTGATTTCTTCAAGATTATTGATCTGTGATTGCAAGGAAGTTGTTGAAAGGGTCCAAAACAGGGTAGATGACTGGAAAAACAAATCCCTTTCTACTGCTGGTCAGCTTCAACTTATCAGGTCAGTTCTGGGGTCTATGCATGTGTTCTGGGTGTCAGTGTTTATTATTCCGTCTCGTGTTTTACGGGATATTGAGTAAATAATGCGTGGTTTCCTTTGGTGTCATGGTCCGCTAAAGAAAGGTAAATCTAAGGTGGCTTGGGATATTGTTTGTCTTCCCAAGAATGAGGGTGGTTTGGGTATTCGTCGGTTGGAATATTTTAACGCTGCTCTTATGATTTGAAATATTTGGAAGTTGCTGTCTTTGAAAGAGTCCATGTGGGTTAAGTGGTTTCATGAGTATAAGCTTAAAGGTCGTAGTTTTTGGAGTATTCCTATGCGTGGAAATATGTCGTGGGGTTGGAGAAAACTACTCGAGCTTCGTCTAGTTATTCGTCTGTTCGTTTAGAGTGTGCTAGGTGATGGTTCTGCTACTTTGCTATGGTTTGATAAGTGGTGTGAGGCTGGGCCTCTTGGGTTACATATATCCATGCGTGACATTCATAGAGCTGGGCTTTCTATTTATTCGAAGGTTAAGGATATTATTGTTAATAGTACATGTACTTGGCCGGCTGACTTAATGTCTAAATACTTTATTTTACATACACGTCTGGCGCAACCTCTTGTTGCGTCTCCAGATCGGTTGGCTTGGCGTGTGGGTTCTGATTCTAAGAAGTTTTATGTGCATCAGGTCTGTTCGTGTGTTCGTCCTAGGGATGTAGTATTCCCTTGGTATTGTACGGTGTGGTATCCCCTTTGTATCCCGCGGCATGATTTTAACATGTGGATGATTGTTAAAAAGAAGCTGAAGACCCAAGATCGTCTCTCTCATTGGGATGCGTCGTTGGCTATTGGAATTATGTGCTCTTTATGTGAAGCCCAACCGGATTCGCATGAGCATCTATTTTCTCTTGTCCGTTTGCTGCATCGATTTGGAATCAGGTCAAGAACCGAACTAGCCTATCTCATTTATCTTTAGATATTTATGACATGATTGATTTCCTCAACCCTAATGCAAAAAGGAGAACTATGGCTTTTGTTATCTCGAAGATGGTTATGGCTGCTACGACTTATTATGTATTAGAAGAACGTAACTGGAGACTCTTTAAAAAGAATAAGCGGAATGTGGCAAGTGGTTGAGTGTATTACTTCTGCTGTCCGTTTAAAGTTGCTTTCATGCAAATTTAAGAAGTCCAAAGAAGGTGAGAGATATGCTCGTCTTTGGGAGTTATCGGAGTCTATTTTTAGTAATCCATGAGGTGTTCTTGTTGTTTATGCACCATTAGGTGGTTTTTCCCTATTGGTGTTATTGGTTATGTAATTTCTAGATAAGTTTGAATGGTATGTCATTCATGCTAGGCTGTTCGAGCTCTGGTTAGCTTGAGGATAATGTGACATTCAGTCACATTCCATTGTACTTTATGGTTTTTGGGTTCTAATATATTTTACCGGGGATTGACCCCTTTACCCAAAAAAATTCGAGTCAAATGCAGAATAATGGTGGTGATGTTACAACTATGATACGCATGAGAGGGATCAGACTCATGCTAAATCATATGTAGGTCAGCAGATCGGTTCATTTGCATCGATACTTCAAAACAAGGATGTTCATAATCAACGATATACAAAGGTTGTGAAGATTTCAGAATTACAATGTGAGGAGTAGGTTGAGGGAGCACGAGTTGCACTTCCTTATGACGATGTTGAAGAGGTTGAATCAAGTTTCGCGCACACGCTATATGGGCACTTTATTGGTAAACGTTTAGCTTTTCCACTTGTGGAAAACTATGTTAAAAATACGTGGGCACGGTTTGGTTTGAAACGAGTTCAGCTTCATGAAGATTTCTTTCTCTACCAATTCACTACGAAGGAAGGAATGTAATGAGTTCTAGAATGGATCGTGGTTGATTAGGAACGTTCCTATTATATTGAATATTTGGTCGCCTACTACTGATCTGGAAAAGGCGGAGATAAAGAGAGCACCAGTGTGGGTTAAGCTTCATCATGTGCTGATTGTTGCTTATTTGGAGGTTGGTCTTAGACTTATCACTACCCAAATTGGTACTCCTATTATGCTGGATTCGTACACGAGTAATATGTGTGTTAACTCGTGGGGTCAAAGTACATATGCTAGGGCGCTCATTGAGGCTTCAGCTGATGTTGAGTTATTGGATTCGATGGTAATTGTTGTCCCTAAAGGACGTAATAAAGGGCATTCATTGGTTACTATTGATATTGAGTATGAATGGAAACCACCTAGGTGTTCTACATGCTTAATTTTTTATCACACTAATTCCATGTGTCCGAAATTGCCCAAGGAAGTGGTTGCTCCTGATACTAATGATGTGGTAGATGATGGTTTTAAGGTGGTCAAGAATAAGATGAATAAAGGTAAGAATAAGAAACAATTAGTTGCTGGTATTAAATTGACTAAACCAGCTCTTAACCTTCAATATCGTAATGTTGAGAGGGGTGAAACCTCAAAAACGAAGGCTACGGATCCTAAGAAAGCAGCTCCGATGCTTAAGAAGGGTTTTTTGATTAACAAATCCTCGAGTTTTGTAGCTAAGACTAATTATAAGGAGAAGAGTTCTCATAACTCTTTTAGTGCTCTGTGGGATAAAATTGATGATGGTACGGATTGGGAGGATGGTTTTAAAACCAAGGAAGATGTGGTTAATGCTAGTGATAGTGAGGTTGAAGAAGTCATTTCGATTGATGATCGGCATGGTTCTCGTCAGCCTGATGTTCGCTCTAAGTGTTAGCCTTTATGACGTTTTATTTACATTGTTCATGAACCTTTAGGTGGTTTTTTCCCATTGGTGTTATTTCTTTTGTAATTTTTTAGTAGGATCATATGGTATGTCATATGATGTAGTGGTTGTTCAAGTATTTGCTTGAGGTTAATGTAGCATTGCAGCTACATTCCATTGTACTTCGACATTTTTGGGAATATATTACACCAGGGTTTGGATTCCCCTTTACCCAAAAAGTCGTGTGATTACCCGAAACCTTGATGGTTTTAGAGTTGTGCATTCGTCTCTACCCTCGACCTCAAAAACGCCTTCACGTTCTAAAGTCGAGGGAAAGAACGTGCTGACCAAAGAAAAGAGTGCACACCCTCGTGTACCTTAAATTCCATCCAATGGACAAAAAGAGAGTTTTATCGAACTTACCAAAGTTCACCTTGAGGAAGTTTGTGCTTTGATTCTTCTTAAAAAACCAAAAAGGCATATGCCAAGAAAGGAAGAAGATCCGGGCCAATTTTTTTTACCTTGTAATTTTTCTGTGATTGAGGAATGTTTAGCCCTTGCCGATTTAGGTGCTAGCATCAATCTCATGCCTCTCTCTCTTTAGAAATTGATGAGATTGCCTAATCTTATCCCCACAAACATGACAATCGAGCTAGCAAATTGTACGCCATTAAAATCAATTGGAATAGCCGAGAATGTTTATGTTAAAATTGAAAGTTTATTTTTTCTGCGGACTTCGTCATTTCCGATTATGAGTATGATCCTATATGCCCCATTATTTTAGGTCGACCATTTTTATCGACGGCTCGTGCCATTATCGATGTTCACGGTTGGAAATTAACTATGAAATATGGGAGGATGAAATGAAATTTTTCGCGAATAGATTCCAAAATAAAAATGATCAAAACAAAACCGAGGTTTCAAAATTTGATGATTTAAAAGTACATACTTTATTAGAAAAAATGAGGCTTGATACGTGTTTTGAAAGAATTGAAAGCAGCGGTTTTCTAGATGAGGATTTTAACGATAAAGAATACGTTTACGTTCGAAAAAGGAATTCGTAGATTTACGGATGAAAAATCATTTTGGTATGTAGTCGGCAAACCAAATAACCAAACGATTTCGAAGGATACGTTAGTTCCATCACGACAATGACTAATATGGACTCGTTTGCACCACCTTCGAAGGACAATGACTTTGAGGCATCAAATTCTGATTCCATTGAAGTGCCTCCATTTCCTAGCCCAATATCTAGTGAGGCTAAAGGTTTTATCGACACCAATCCGCTCATCATTGAAAGGTCACCTAAGCATAGTCAGTCGACTTTAAGATCATGGTTGTGAGTGCTCACATTGACTCTTTCTTTGATGATGATTTTGCCGAAACCGATCACTCAAAAAACCACAAGCTATTTTTGATTCTCCCAAAAAGAATTCTTCATGTGGTGAGTATGATGATTTTGAATACGACTCCAAGATTGAGGAAATTATCGAACGAGAGCTTGCTCTTATGCCTCCACTTCCACCTACAAGTGAGGTAGATTTTACCAATCTCGAGGCCAAACTTGATGAGTTGGAACGTCTTATTTTTAATGACGAACCAACTCACGTGACCCAAAATCCCATTCTCGAGGAGTTACCTTATCAACATTCCTCAAATGAGAATGACGTATACCACATTCGTAAGAATTTAACTTATGAACAATCCCCACCAAAGAAAGATGGTTTCGTACTTGATCGTGATCTCTTCGAGAGAGTTTCTAAAATCATTCATGATGTGAACAAAAAACCTTGGTTTGACGAACCCATCTACGATGAAGAAATAGATGAGATTAGCGATCTTGAGGATGAAGTTTCTATTGACCCCGAGGGGGGCGGTGTTGTTTGTTGATCAATGCTTTGAGAATTTATACAATCCACCTCCCCCTCACCCACGACGTTAATGTGAGGATTTTTAGCGTGACTAATATTGATTTTGAAACGCCAAAATATTTTTGACATAATTCAATCGGGTTTTCATAAAGAGTTTATAAATGATGAAAAAAGAAAAGATTTTGAAATTAATTTGAATGATGTTCCTACAATTTTAACTCCGTCATCACTTCGTTATTTGATTGCTACAAGCTCGTCAACTCCTTTTGACGATGCTTTGTGTGGTTTTAGTGTGGGGGAAGCCCCTTATGTTTCTTCACACTTTACCACCGAGGACGAGATATTTGATCCCAGAATCGCATTTTTATGGAAATCTCGGTCTTCCACCGATGCAATAAATGGAAAATATTTTCGTTTGCTTGGTGTGAGTCTACCTCGAGTAGCTCGTTATTTTGCCCCACCCATTGACCCATCCTTCTACTTCTTTTCTATTTTCTTCTACCCCTTTGGGGTTTTGGCACATGTTGAAGTGGCGTTGTTTCGTTTATCCCATGAAACGAAGACGCCATCTTCGATCCTGGTATTTTGCTTCATCAAAGGACTTAGTCCTTAAAATACCGGTTTTGTGATCGGGGCATTTGTCTTCATGTAAGACCCCTCTCATTTATATACGGGCTTTGTCTTACATGTAAGACTCGCGTTTTGACCTTAGCATGATAATCCCTAAATGATCACATTTATGGGGATTCAAGTCGATCTCTTGACTCGGTTATCAAAAACGACGTGCCTCGTGGGGGAAATCCCATGCTTATCCTTGCAAATATTATTGCTATCTAATAGTGTAATGCGGGGACTTGTGCTCTTCCAACATTTGTTTCGTGGTTGTTTGTGATTGTGATTTATTAGGATCACCGTCATCATTGAAGCCTCTCGTGTTCGTTTTACGTATCACTCGAGCTTTGATTGTTGCCTTTGAAGATTCTGATATCCGATGATATCCTTTTACGTTCTAACTTTTATCTTTTATCATAGTTCATAAACGGCTATGCGATATTTGCATTTACAATCTCCCTCTTTTTGTTGAAGAAAAAACAATTAACTTATTTTTAGCTTGGATATTTATATCACCATATAAGTTTTGTGTTAGAAATAAGTATTTATTTCCCTTCTCCCCCTTTTTGATGAAAGAAAAAGGGAAGGTTAATTTTAACGAAAAAGTTAGTTTGAGAGATATATTGCATTATGGCAATGTTAGAAACAATGATAATTGTTTTGATGACTCCCCTCGGTTCATGCTCCCCATAAATTTGAGAACCGGGAAGTCCATGATTTTGAAATTCCTACAAAAAAAATGTTAGTGGTACATAAGACATGGAATACATGTGCATGAATGAGTCCAACATGATGCTCAACAAATAGTCCAACAATGGACTTTTAATTACATATATTGTGGAAAAACAAAAAGAAATTAGTGATCATAAACAAGTCTCCACCTTGTTTAATGCGTAATCCTATAATAAAAAGGTTAGTTTTCTCGAAACACTTCTCATATAAAAAACATTCATTGTTTCCATTTTTTTCCCGCACATAACCTTAGGTGAAGCTGTGAATAGATGATAAATACACATACAACAAGGTATCCGACGTTAATTTGTTCATTTTGAGATAAGTATCTCATGAAGAAGCATATATCAAGCATTTATATTTGTTTGGCATGATACAAATTGAAAAAGTAGGGTTCATTCATCGTGCCCCAAAGTAAAATTACAGCCAACAAGCATGTGAAATATTTAGAGGTGATTAAAATAAGACAAACAGCAAGATTCAAAATTAAATCAGTCAGATCTACGAAACCTTTTTATGTTGTCGGACCCAATGGGAATTAGGTCCGACGTGGTCCACAGGGTCTGATGTAGAGGGGACAGAAAAAGGTTTACGTGATGGGTGGTGTAGGAGGGCATTGACACTCTGAAGAATGTTGTTCAGCACAAACCTTACCTCATCATGGAATTCCGTGATGTTTACTTGGGTGAAACGACAATGGTCACAAATGTGAGAAGGGTTGGTAGACGAGATGATAGGTGTGTAAACACTCATCCTTTTTACCACTTAACTACAATAATGACCAAGCCAAAACGTGTATTTTATGTCGTAAATGTCGGAATTATGCGTGGTCTGTGTTTTTGTTGTGATTTTGGACAAAAATGTGAAAAGGGGAGAAAACACGGGAATTCACGGGCTTTTATCGAAGAAAAAGACAAAAGACGAAGTCAAGAAATCAAGAGTGCAAAAAGAACGGAAGTCCAAGACCAATTCTGAAGATTTATCGAAGAAAAAGTCAAAATACGGAAGTTTACTAAAAGCCGAAGAACTCAAGTCTAATTTATTGAAGAATTACAAGACGAGTTTAAAGAAATCAAGAGACAAAGTCATTAAAGTCAAAGAATTAAGAAGATAAGGACTTAATCATGCAGTTAAAGAAAGAAGAAAGAGGGGAGGAAGCTTCCTAAGCACCTCCCTAATCCTCCTATAAATAGATCATTAGGATTTCATTTTCATTTTGTTGGCCAAGTGTGACAATTAGTCTTCCACCCTTTTAATTACTTGTTCTTTAAATTCATGTCAATTTAAATACTTGTCTTGCACTTAAATTCATTTAATTTCAAGTAAGTTTCCTTTTTATTATTGTCAATCTTTACTTTTTCTTGTTAATCTCTTATCTTCCTTTCTTGTTAATCTTTAATTTTTATGCTTATGTTCATGTTTATGTTTTTGATGTTTTATTGATTTGATTTATATGGGTTTTGATTATTTTGATCATTTTTGTTAGTGTTATTGATTTGGATTGATTAGTATTCATTAGTTGATCATTTTTGGTTAGTCTTATTTAATCTTTTATTTGATTTTGATTGAATTTGTTTAGATTCGTATTCTTTTTGTATCCCTTGTTCTTCGCTATTGTTTCTGTTTCCCAGGTATATTCCGAATCAAAGGTTTCAAGCAGGTTGTTCTGAATCAAGAAGGTTGTTTGTTAATTATACCGGATCAGGGAATTTATTCCGGATAAAGGAGTTAGTCTACAAATATTCCGAACCAAGCAACAACATTGCGGATCAGCTGTTTGTTCCGAATCAAACACCTTTATTCAGAATATCATATATTCCGGATCAAGGGTTCATTCGGAACACTTGTATTCTGAATCAAAGTGTTTATCCGGAACATTCCGAATCAAGGATCTTCATTCGGAACATTCCGGATCAAAGTTGTTTATTCGGAATAATTAATATTCCGAATCAAGGGTTCATTCGGAACATTCCGAACAAAGGGATTGAGAAATTATTCCGAGTGAAGCAGTATTCCGAATCAAGGGAGTTGATTCGGAATATTCCGAATCAAGCTGTTTATTCCGAATCAAGATTTTGTCTCATTTATTCCGGATCAGTGAAGCATTATTCCGAGTGAAGGGTTTATTCCGGATAAGTGACATATTCCGGATGAATCAATATTCCGGATGAGCCAATTGTTCCGAATGAGTGTTTTATGTTGATTTATTCCGAACGAAGAAGAATTATTCCGGGTGAAGGTGACATTCCGAACGAGTAATTATTTCGAGTGAGGTATTTTTAGTTTATTTTAAGTTTTTAGTTTTTTAATTTTCAAGCTCTACTTTTCCCGCCTTTTTACTTAGTTGCACTTTAAGTTTATTTGTCTAAGATTTATTTTAAGCCTTGCCTTAGTTTAAGTTTTAGTTGCGTTTTAAGCTTGCCTTAAGGATAGTTTTAAGTTTGCGTTATTTACTTTAATTGCCCATTTACTTTTCGTCACGCTTTTAAATTCTTGTCATTTATTTTAAATTAGATTTAAATTACTTGCGTCATTTACTTTTAAGTTTCGCACTTTTAATATACTACAACGACACAACTATTTGTTCCACCAAAGACAGCTGAGTCGCACTTTAAACAGTTATCAATTCGAATAGACCAGAACAACGAATTTAATTTTTATACTAGGTAAAAGCGAGTTATCAAATGGCGCCGCTGCCGGCTCTTTTCGTAAAGATTAACGGTTTTTTGTGAGAGACGCGTTGCTTTTTGGGATCCGTTCATTCGTGAGCGTTATTTTTCTTGTTTAAAAATTTCAAAAAACCCATAAAAATTAAAAATTATTAAAAAATACATAAAAATTAAAATATTCAAGAATCCAAAAAGATTTTATTTTTATAGTGTATATATATTCTCTTTGTGTTTGGTATTGTTTTCTTTTGCCTTTGTAGGTGTATGCGTACTAGATCTTCTACTTATCAAGAGCCCGAGACTCCTGAAATTTAGCTATGGCAGGTGTCAACAATAACAATAATCCACCGCACCTCAATAATAACAACAACAATGTTCTTCCACAGCCCGATCTTCGGACAATGGAGGAGCTTTGTCAACCCACAATGTTTGGACAAGGAGGACCGATTGCGCCGATCCAAATCATGGCTCCGGAGTTTTCGTTGAAGCATCACATGATCCAGCAAGTGCAAACTAATCCATTCCGCGGAATGCCTGATGATGATGCCAACAAACACCTCGACAAATTCATTACAATCACTCAAAGCATGAAGTTTCCCGGTGCCACAATGGATGTTCTACGCCTTCAACTCTTTCCACATACTTTATCACACCACGCCGAGAAATGGTTTGATCGTCTCCCGAAGAATTCCATTTGATGAGACTGCTTTTATACATAGTCTCATCGTCCAAATAGGGCTTAAAATGCATTAAATATCATCAAAATACCAATATATATGCTTGTGTTTGTTGCTTGTGTATTTTAGGTACGGATATTGAGAAATTGACAAAAGATCACAAGAATCATACAAAAACGAACACGGGAAACGAAGCCGCACAAGGAACCAAGCCCTAATGAATACTTTCCCAAGATCAACCCTTGAAGATTTGAAGAATTATGAAGAAGGGTCCTCCAATATGGAAGAATTGACACTTTATACCCTTGTATCTTCATAATTACAAGATTAGTCCCTAAAGTTTGTCAAAATTACAAATAGGGCCCTCCACTTTGAAGAATTGGCAAGTTTAGCCCCTCAACAAAACTAAATTGTCAACCACTATCCTACATAAAGTCAAATATATCATGAAGTCCTTCAAAGTACAAGAAATTACAAGTTTGGTCCTTTGAAAAATCCAAAATTACAAAAAGGACCCTCAACTTTCAATATTTGGCAAGAATGGTCCCTCATCAAACAAGACTTGGCAATTTCAGTCCTCCAAAATGCTCTACCTACAAGTCAAGACCATTATTCATCATCAAAATGCCAAATCAGCCCTTGAAGAATTCAAAAATGGCAAGAAATACCCCTGAATTCACTTTGTAAAAGTTTTTGGGGCAAAAATGCAAAGTTGCAAAAGTTGTTATAACTAAAATGGGCGTTGACAAGGTTTAGAATGGAAATGGCAAGTTGCTAAAAGATAGAGGTTCAAAGCTGGCCAGACAACCTAGTAACCTTAACCAATCATGAGCTGCCACCTCACCCCACTCACAATTTCCACCAATCCCCTCTCTCCATTATGCCAGCTCACCAATCCACTCACCACCGGTTTAAACTTATAAATTAATTAAGTTTAACTCGCGCCTAAACACTTATTTAAATCCCAAACAAGATCAAACAACATGTTCTTCATGTTCTTGATAAAATTAGGGATTTCTTAATTACTTGTAATTAAGCCCTAAAAACCTCCAGAATCTTGATTAATGGCCTCTTAATCAAAACCCAACCCCTAAACTCCCATCACTCTCATGCATGTGACATTGCCAACCCTCCCCTGACCCACTCTTCACGTCCAAACAAAATAGGCCAGCAAATCCAACGCTCAAGAACTTGGCTTACTTTTCAAGCTTCATCTACACCCTTGGATGCATTTTCCCTTTGCCAGCTTCAACAAACAGCCAAAAGATTCCTCACAAGACTCCAAGATATTCAAATTCTACAAGGGCAAAAATGGAACTTCAGTAGCTAGGGTTACGTTTTTTCAGCTTTCCTAGACAACATGTATGCCTATATAAAGGCTTAGGACCTCACATTTTTGCTTTGCTTTTGGTTTTTCCTTGTTCAAGCACTTGTAAATCCCTTTTTCAGTTTTATGAAATCTGAGTTAAGTGTGTTGAAGAAAGACCAAGTGCCATCTTATTATTGCTTATTTATGTTCTTAGTTTACTGATTTTGAAGTTAAAAACCTGTTTTCAAAAGAGGAGTGTGCAAAAGTTTGCACATTTTCTTCATTTTCTTGATATTTTGCTAAGTTCTTGTTTCAACCTTGGAATTCTTGGGTTATAGGGCTAATCACAGCTAATTGTGTTGATTAAGGTGTGGTGAGGCTTATAACTTGGGGATAATCAAGTGTGGGGTAACAAGGTTGCATTAATCAAGATTTTTCAAGTTTCTGATTTTATACTTGTGCTTCTAACCTTGTTGATTCTTAGCAGGGGTGTTATTGGAAGCTTGTACTTGTTCTTGCTAGTACATAAGCTCATAAATTCGTAGGTGTGGATGTACATCCATGAGGTTTGCATACTCAATCCTAAAATCTGCTTAAAATCTTGATTTTTTGTGATATTTGTATGTGGCTTGTGTTCTTGTGAATTTTGTGGCTTAAATCTGCTTGAATCAGTTAATCTTACTTGTTATTGTGTTTATCTGAGCTTGGGTAGTCTTGAATCTCACTTTTCCTTTGAAAAATTTTGGATTTGAAAAGATTAAGGGGTGTTTGGGTCTACCTGTTTGTGATTGTAACTTGTTAATGTGTTGTGTAAAGTTTGAGTTTGTGTTCTATATCTGATATATGCTTGGTTGAGAGTGTTTTAATGAAGTTTTTGGGTTTGAAGCCTTGAATCAAACAATCTGCTATAGAACCTTTGTTATTGCCTATTTTGACCTAGGATTTTGGGAACACTTAGGGTGTATGCATGCTTAGGGTTAAAAGTGGTTTAAACAAAGTTATTGTAACCTGTTTGAAAGATTTGAGGTGTTGATCTGGCTTGTGTGTCAAATACATCAGCAAAGTGTAAAACTGCATGTGTTAGTGTTCATCAGTAACATTCATTGGCTTGAATCTTGCTTAATTCTTTAAATCATTGCATGAAACCTGTTTAGACTTGCTTATTAGAGTTTATAATAGCTTGTGTATGCATTTGGTTGAATTTGGCTAGCTGATTTGTGCTAAAACTGCTTATAAGTGCTCAACTGCTTAATTGTTCATGTCTGTGCAATATCTGGGACTTTATTGATTAAACTGTATCAATTGGGTGTTTGTGATTGTGATATTTTGATTGTTCTTGACTCCTTTTGATCCAAAGATCATTTGGGTGCCTTTGTGTAATCTGAATCTCCAAAAAAGTCACTAAAGACAAAAAGTCAAACAAGTCAAGCAGTGGAAAAAGTTTCCACTTCTCAACACTCAAAACTAGCCCCTGCTAGTGTAAAATTGAACTCAGCTTATCAATAAGATATTCTAGCTTATCCAGACCTGCAACAACTTATCTTTTGTGATAGGTCTTCATTATTTGACCCATTTAAGTAGACTGGAGCTTATTGGACTTTGACTTTGACTTTTTACTAGAAAACCAACTTATTTGACTTTTACATAAGTGCTTATTTACTTTTTCCAGCTTATTGAGTCAGCTTATTTGAAAACTCTTTGTTGATTTTGCTTAATTAAGTCATTTAGAAGCTATAGAAACTTGAATCAGCACTTGGGGTGGCCTAGAACTCAAAAACGACTATTTTGTCGTTTTCTGTAGATTGCTTATTGCATTTTCAGGCTTATTCCTTGGGCTTATTTCAAATTTCTTTTTGCAGAAGTCTTATTTAGGACAAAAGAAGCTTGTGTGTTTAATTTCAGCTTATGGCATTGGCTTATAGCTTAATGGGCCAAAAAGCCCATTAAGAATAAGCTGCTTGGTATAAGCTAGCTTATTTCACACTTTCAGCTTTTGGGCCTTTAGAAAAAGTTGTTTAAAATCAAATTTTGAGTCAACCAGTGCTTTTTGGGCTTATTTTGAACACTTTTTGTTATTGGGCCCAAATTTTGCCCAATAGTGGACTGTTTTGGGTTAAGCCCATTTTCTAGGCCCATTAAGGGTATTTAGGTAATTTCACTTTCATTTCTGAGTTATTTAGGTTAAATTAAGCTAGTTTGCAAGTTTTTAGAATTTTTTATGATTTTTGGATTTTTAATATTATTTTAATATTATTTTATTATTAAAAATTAAAAGTCTGATTTTCTAAGTTTTTATATTTTTCCTAGGTTCGAAACACTTAATTAGGAATTTTTCAACTTTTCAAATATTTTTAGGGTCTTTTAATTATTTTCTAGAATTAACTTAAGTTTTAATTGATTTTAGTAGTTTTTAATTGTTTAAAAATAGTTTTTAGTGATTTTAAAATTTTGAAAAATACTTTTTAGCTTAATTAGGATATCTTTGAGGTTTACAAACTTTAAAATCTTGTTTGGGACTTTTTAATAATTAATTGTGATTTTTAGGGCTTTAATTAGCATTAAAAAGTCATTATCTAATTAATTAAAAGGTTTTGGCAAGTTTAGATTTTTTGTGAACTCTTAGAATATTATTGTGGGCTTTTGGTAATTTTTAAGAATTTTTAGGGTAAAATTTTAATTTTAGTGCTTTTTACGATTTTACGTGTACACCTTTTTCGTCTTAGTTTAATCCGTCTTCGTAACCGTCATTCTCTTATAATCTCATTTCTACTTTTCTTTCTCACAATATAATCACAAATCTAATCCAAGTCATTACACACATAACACACTAGCCTCCTTGAGAACGATCCCCACTTTGGGTCATTTGTACACGGTTTTCCTAAATCGTCGTGCTCAATACTTGCCACTTTTGCTCTCTTTCCTAAAGAGTAGTAAAATTCAACTATCTTTTGGTGCCGCTGCCGGGGAGGCGTGTTGTGTTTTGATTGGAATTGTTGTTTTTATATACTAACCATAAATAGTATTTGTATTAGTAGCACTCTACTAATACGTATTATCGGTTTTCAGTTTTTGTGTGAATACTATTACTATAGTGTATACGTAGAACAATAAATTCACAAGTACTCCAAATACGTGAGAAATCACAACCTTGACTTGGGAGGTCATTACCCAATCATTGTATTCGAATCTCAAACCAAAGAAAAAGGCAAAAATAGATAAATACTTTCGTGAAGCTCAATCTTGAAAAATACAAACTATAAGGTAGGTATAAGGCGGATATTATAAAATATATCCTAAGGAAAAAGGCTCTTAAGTGCTTCGCGCCGCCTCGTTTCCCCGCTTGCTTGTGAGTATTTTATTTTGAGAGCTAATCGAGGGTTTTGCCGCCCAAAGTATTACTAAGTATCATATATATTTTCTTGGTTTCCATTGATTAAACCCTCTTGAACGTTTTGGTGTTCCACCAACGTTCTAAAGTCATCGAAGGCGTTCACTTCACGTGATCGTTTTCATTCCTTGAGGCTTCTTTAATCAAGAGATTTGATTAAGGAGGAGATTTGTAGATTTGTGTCTACTTAATACATTCACCAAAATCCAAAAAGGTTAATACAATCAAAAACCACAAAAAAAATTGAAAAATACAAAACACCAAAAAGAATCTTCTTTGCTCGTCCCCTCGTTCTACGTGATGTTTATGCTAACTCGTAATCAAGCAAGACGTGCACGTAAACGAAAAAACAAAACTCCCACTCCCAATCTTTCTAGTGAGGAGTCTCCTATTGACGAACCCATTGTAAGAGAAGCACCAACCATGGCGAATCGAACTATGATGGAGTTACTTCAAGCACCCACCGAGGGTTATGGAGAGGCTATTGTGATTCCCGCTATCCTTGCGGAGAATTTTGAGGTGAAAACAGGTTTGTTGTCGATGATCCAAAACAACAAATTCCGTGGTGATGAGAAGGACAATCCACACAACCATATCCGCCAATTCAATCGTCTTACCGCCACTTGCAAGTTTAAGGATGTCTCGAATGACTCGATTAAGATGATGCTTTTTCCGTATTCCTTAGCGGGGCCCGCTAAAATTTGGTTAGAGAAAGAGCCACCCAATTCTATATTGACGTGGAAGGATCTCGTGTCTAAGTTTGTGAACCAATTTTTTCCGCCCTCAAAGACTATGCACTTGAAAAACGAGATTTCAAAGTTTTCACAAGAATTTAATGAAAGTTTTTCAACGGCTTGGAATAGGTTTAAGGAAATGTTACATGAATGTCCTCATCACGGTTTTTCCGACTTGCATCAAATTGACACGTTTTACAATGGACTTAATGACCATGAAAGGGATTATTTGAATGCCGCCGCGGGTGGTAATTTTTTGTGTAAAACGGTTGAGGAAGCTTTGGTGATAATTGAAAATAGATCTAAGGTGTATAGTCCTCGTAGCACGTCTAGTGTTCGTAAGGCTTCGTCTTCGGCTTCACCTTCTTTGTCTACTACCATCGATGCTTGCCAAATTGAGGCGAACTTGGAAAATAAGATTTTTGATAAGCTAAAAGGACTTTAGATTGAGTTTAAAGTTGGTGAACAAAGTGCTCCCGCTACGGCTAAAGCGGTTGAGGTTTCTTGCATGTATTGTGGTGGAGGTCATGATTTCTCCGAGTGCATTACCGACGGTGGTAACACTTCGAGTGCCTTCGCGGCCACGGGAAATTACAACCAAAACGGTCAAGTTTCTCGCTCTAATCAATTGACTCCACCGGGTTTTGGTTCAAATCAAAATGCTAACAACAACTATCGCAACAACCAAGTTGGTTTCAAAAACAATTTCAATAAAGGAAATTATGGTAATCAAGGGGCTAATAATCAAGTTTCAAACAAGAATCAAAATGATTTTCAAAACAACAAGGGTTTACAAACATTGAAAGATCTTCCAAGTGAGTTTGTTGAATACACTACTGGGAATGATGCTAGGTTTGACAATATTCAAAGAGAAATCATTAGCCTAAGATCCGAGTTTAAGAACGACTTGAAGAAAGAGTTGAAAAATTAGTTAGCTAATGAACCTAAAATCCACACCAACAAGATGGAAGGAAATGTCATTAGGTTACAACAAAACCAACAAAAAATGGAACAAGGGCAACATGAGATTAAACAAGAAATGATTAAAGCCGAGAAGAGGCAATCCGTGTTTGAAGATAAAATCTCGTCTATGTTTGAGGCAATAATGTGTAAACCATCTTCGAGTAGTCTTCCTAGCAACACCGTATCCAACCCTAAGGGTGAGATGAAAGTGATTACCACACGTAGTGGTAAGACACTTAAGGAACCGACTCCTCAACCAATTGTTCCTACGGAGGAAGCAATTGAGGAAGAACCCGAGGTGGTGGTCCAAAAGGAGCATGTCCCAATCCCACGAAGTACCGCTCATGCCACACCTACGGTTGACCCATTACCATCATTGGAACCCGAGATTCCAAAGGCTATGCCTACTATGCCTCAACCCACACCACCTTTGCCCTATCCATCGAGACTTAGGAAGGAGAAACGTCAAGAGCGCGACAATTATCAATTTGAGCTTTTTATGAAAATGTTTCGTGATTTGCACTTTAATGTGAGTTTCGCCGATGCTTTGGTCATGATGCCTCGATTTGCCGCTAACTTTAAGAGTATGTTGAAAAACAAGGAGAAATTGCACCAATTGTCTAGTTGTTCATCGGTTTATCTAAATCGCATACCTCAAAAAGTCAGTGATCACGGTAAATTCTTGATTCCATGTGCAATCCAAGATATGGAAGAATGCTTCGCCTGGGCCGATCTTGGTGCTAGCATTAACTTGATGCCACTTGCAATATTCAAGTCGTTCAATCTTCCTAATCTTACTCCTTCACTAATGTCTATCGAGTTGGCCGACCATTCCACGATTCCCGCATGTGGTTTGGCGGAAGACGTTTTTGTGAAAGTGGGGAAGTTCTACTATCCCGTAGACTTTATCGTTGTTGATATCCCCACGGATCCTCAAGTTCCTCTCATTAGGTCGTTCATTTTTAGATACGTCTATGGCTTTGATCGATGTTCAGGCTAGAAAGATCACCTTACGTTTCAACGACGAGGAACTTGTTATAAACTCAACTCAAAACTCTCAAATTTCTCATGTTTATTCCGTTGCGACCATAAACCTCGTTGATATGATCGACGTGGTTTGTGAGGAATTTTCACAAGAAGTTCTAGGTTTTGGTGATGAAGAAACTAGTGGCAATCCCACTATGTTAGATCCAATTCTTGATAATTCGACACCAACCTTCACTCCATTTTGAAGGTGTTGGTTTTACGTTGGAAGAATTCGATGTTCCACGTACTTGTAACGAAGACCTCGACAACGATGAGGACTTCTCGATTATCAAGGATTTTCTTAACGATTTCCCATTTCCTCCACCCGAGGAGGTTATGAGTATCGAGCTCAAATCTTCACTTGAGGAACCACCTATCCTCGAGTTGAAAGATTTACCTCCTCATCTCGAACATGTCTATTTGGAGGAGGACGACAAGTTGCCGGTTATTATTGCGAAGGAACTTTCGAATGATGAAAAAACCGCACTTGTCGATGTTCTAAAGGATCACAGAGGGGCAATTGCGTGGAAGTTATCCGACATTAAGGGAATCGATCCCAAGTTTTGTACCCACAAAATCTTAATGGAGGAGGATTACAAGCCCGCAATCCAAAGTCAAAGGAGGGTGAACCCCAAAATTCACGACGTCATCAAAAAGGAGGTCCTTAAACTCCTTGACGCGGGAATGATTTACCCTATTTCCGATAGCCCTTGGGTGAGTCCTATTCATTGTGTCCCTAAAAAGGGAGGGATGACCGTTGTGCCAAACGATGCCAATGAGTTAATTCCCACTAGGCTCGTGACCGGATGGAGAGTGTGCATTGACTATCGTAAGTTGAATGAAGCCACTCGAAAAGACCATTTTCCCTTGCCCTTCATGGACCAAATGTTGGAGCGTCTTGCGGGAAACGATTTATATTGCTTTTTAGATGGTTTTTCCGGTTACTTCCAAATTCCCATCGATCCTCGTGATCAAGAAAAAACTACGTTTACGTGTCCATATGGAACCTTTGCCTATCGTAGAATGCCATTCGGACTTTGTAATGCACCGGGAACCTTTCAAAGGTGCATGATGGCTATTTTTCATGACATGATCGAGAAGACGATGGAAGTATTCATGGATGACTTTTCCGTGTTTGGTAATTCGTTCAATTCATGTTTGTCGAACCTTGAGAGAATGTTGAAACGTTGTGAGGAAACCAACCTTGTGCTCAATTGGGAAAAGTGTCATTTTATGGTTAAGAGTGGAATCGTCTTAGGGCACAAGGTCTCGAAAGCGGGGATTAAGGTAGATCAAGCTAAGGTAGACGTCATCGCCAAATTACCTCATCCCAAAACCGTTAAGGGAGTTAGGAGTTTCCTAGGCCACGCGGGCTTTTATCGCCGATTCATCAAGGATTTTTCAAAGATCTCTCGACCCATTACACATCTTCTTGAAAAAGAGTCACGTTTTGTCTTTGACGAAGATTGTGTACGAGCCTTTGAAATCCTTAAGAGGAAACTTACCGAAGCTCCCATTCTTGTTGCTCCCAATTGGAATCTCCCCTTTGAGCTTATGTGTGATGCTAGTGATTACGCTATTGGGGCCGTTTTGGGGCAACGTCATGAAAAGCATTTCTTGCCTATTCAATATGCTAGCAAGACGATGACCGAGGCTCAACTAAAATACATACAACGGAAAAGGAGTTCCTTGCCGTGGTGTATGCATTTGAGACATTCCGACCTTACCTCGTCTTAGCTAAATGCATAGTGTATACGGATCATTCGGCTATCAAGTATCTCATGGCAAAGCAAGATGCTAAGCCTAGATTACTTCGTTGGGTTCTCCTCCTTCAAGAATTTGATCACACCATCGTTGACAAAAAAGGAGCCGAGAATCTAGCGGCCGATCATCTTTCTCGTTTGGAAGATCCTCACCAAAGTGTTTACGAGCCAAAGGAAATCACCGAAACATTTCCGCTCGAGACACTTGGTGTAGTGAATTCTAAGCTTGATTCCTCCACCCCATGGTTTGCGGATTTTGCAAATTACCATGCGGGTAACTTCATCATTAAGGGTATGACGACTCAAGAAAAATGAAAATTCTTTCGTGACGTCAAGTTCTACTTTTGGAACGACCCTTACTTGTTTCGAACTTGTGCGGATCAAATCATCCGACTTTGTGTATTTGGCACCGAAGCTTCTAACATCCTAAGGGCTTGCCATGATGGACCCACGGGTGGTCACCACGGTTCTAATCTCACGGCTAAGAAGGTGTTTGATGCCGACTTCTTTTGGCCTACTATTTACCGAGATGCACAAGATCTTGTGAAGTCGTGTGATTCATGCCAACGACAAGGAAAAGCCTCACAAAAAGATGAAATGCCACAAAATATCATCCATGTGTGTGAGATCTTTGACGTTTGGGGTATAGACATTATGGGGTCGTTCCCATCATCTCGTGGTAATAAGTACATTCTCGTTGCGGTTGACTACCTATCTAAGTGGGTGGAAGCTAAGGCTTTGCCCACCAATGATGCTCGTGTGGTAGTCAAGTTCTTGAAAAGCTTGTTTTCTCGGTTTGGAACCCCTCGTGCGATCATAAGCGATCGTGGAACCCATTTTTGTAACGACCAATTCAAAAGAGTCCTAAGGAAATATGGGGTTACACATCGTCTTTCTACGGCTTATCACCCACAAACGAGTGGGCAAGTCGAGGTTTCAAACCGAGCGTTGAAGAGGATCTTGGAGAGATCCGTTGGGGAAAACCGACAATCTTGGTCGGATAAGTTAGACGATGCTTTATGGGCCTTTAGGACCGCTCATAAGACACCCATTGGGTGTACTCCCTATAAGCTTGTGTATGGAAAGAATTGTCATTTGCCTATCGAGTTAGAACACAAGGCTTATTGGGCCCTAAAGCATTGTAATGATGATATGGAGACCGCGGGAAAACTCCGGAAAATGCAATTGAATGAATTAGATGAATTGAGGGATATTGCTTATGAAAATTCATTGATTTATAAAGAAAAAACTAAAAAGTTACATGATTCTAAAATTAAAAACCGGGTTTTTAACATTGGGGATCAAGTTTTGCTTTTTAATTCTTGCTTGAAAATCTTTTCCGGTAAGTTGAAATCCCGTTGGTCCGGTCCATTCACCGTTACTCAAGTGTTTCCGTATGGGACCATCGAGCTAGCTCAAGATGATGTTCCTAACTTCAAGGTGAATGGACATAGGTTGAAGCACTACTTTGGCGGGGAAGTTCCATCCTTGAACTACCTCGACCAAGTCACCTTCCCCAATGATATTTAGTATTGAGGGGATCGAGTCGAGCTCATGACTCGGTAATCAAAAACGAGGTGCCTCGTGGGGGAGTCCCATGCTTATCCTATGTACATATTATTGCTTTCTAATGTAGTTAACGTGTGGGGATTTGTGCCCTTCCAACCTTTGTTCCGTGGTTGTTTGTTATTGTAGACTTTAGATGATCATGATCTTCACGATTGGAGCCTCTCGTGTTCGTTCTATGGGAATACTCGATCGTTTGCTTTGAAGACTTTCTCAATATCCATGATATATCCTTTTGACGTTCTAACCTTAGGTTTTTAGCACACTTCATAAACGGCTATTAATTTATTGGTTACACCCTTTCCATGCTAGATTAGGCATTCGACTACGTCTCTAGTATGGGGGTGTTTGCACCCCTAGACTCGAAACATTGAGGACAATGTTTAACTTTAGTATGGGGGTGAATAGATACTTGCCTTGCCAAACCTTCACGCTTTCCAAAGTTTATCTTTTTGTTTATCGTTTTGTTGCAAAATAAGGCTAGAAATGGCCAAATTTTAAAATTTTTCTCATGTTTTATAAGTGTTTGAAGACATGAATGTAGGTTTTCTGATGGCGAGAATAAGAGTAATTTTTGACTCGGCCGTGTGTGTTGAGCACTTAGCTTTGATTCCTTAACTACACATTAGGCTAAGTCTCTTAAATGAGGACGAGAAATGATAGGGTTAATTATAAATTACTATGCTAAATGTAGAGTACTCGTATTCTTTCAAAAACTCATGTGCTCTCGTTGTTTGCCTATTGATGAGACTGTAATTATACATAGTCTCATCGTCCAAATCGGGCTTAAAACAATTAAAATATCATCAAAATACCCAAAAATATGCCTGTATTTGTTCATTGTGTATTTCAGGTACGGATATCGTGAATTCACCAAAAGATCAAAGGAATCAAGCAAAAACGAACACGGGAAACGAAGCCGCACAAAGAACCGGACCCGAATCCTGAATTTCCATAATTACCCTTGAAGTTTTGAAGATTGGCAAGATTGGTCCTCCAAGTTTGAAGATTTGCCACTTTATACCCCTCAATTATCTTAGAAATATAATGGGGTCCCTAAAGTATGGATATTATACAAGAAATGCCCTTGAAGATTGCTCTAATTACATTTATGGTCCTTGTTTTAAAGTTGGTAAAATACACATGCCATTTTTGACAAGTTGGTAAAACTTTTATAAAGGGAAAGGAAGTTTTGAGCTGTTTTGATCAAAGTAGCAAGAGAATGAGAGTCAAGGGGGCAATTTGGGCAGACATGCAAACTGTCCCAACCTATCCCAAACCGACACATCACCACCCCACCCAATCAACACATACCACCTCATCACCCCTGCCACGTCCACCTTCCACTACCACCTTAATTTAATTAGTTATTAACTGATTATACTTTTGGTGGTAAACACATTTTCAAACACAAATCCAAATCAAATCGTCCCTGTTAACCCACCAATAATCCCAAGAACCCTAATCCTAAAACCCACAAATCAAAGGGGTTTGACCCAATTATATCCAGAATACTAATTGATACCCACCTAAACCCGACCCAACTCCTAAAACATTCACATGTGACCTCCTAGACCCCACCCGTACCTCCCCTGCACACTTGAATGAGACATTTTTGAAGGAAGCAACAAAATGAATGGTGGATTCTCACTCCTTGGACCCAAAAAAATATCAAACATCCCAGAATCACTCAGTACAGCTGGAACATCACATGCTATGATTTGACCAAGACCTTCAGGGGCAAATTCGGATTTGCAAAGAGAATTAGGGTTTAGGGTTTGCAACCATTGTATTATTTTATTTAGGTTTCTAGAATTTTCTGTTTACTAGTATATATATAGGTGTCTTGTGCCCATATTCATTGTTCCAGTTTTTGTATGTTTTTTAAAAAGTAATGATAATAAAATTTTTCTCACATACCTAACTGTGTTCCCATTTATTTGTGCTTTCTAGTTTAAGTTTAATTTCAAAGCAAGTTAGTTTAAAAAGTCTCAAAGTTTTTAGTTTATAAAAACGTTTTCAAAAAATTTATTTCTCAAAAATCTGAATCCAAATTATAAAGGAAGTGAAAGTGGATCTTTTTTTTTGGTTTCATCTTGTGAGATTTAAGTGGTAGTTTCAAAGTGAAAATTTTAGTTTGTGTTTAACAGTTAAGTATTTAAAGAAGGAGTTCTCAAAAAAATCAGTTTTCTCAATATATTTTTACTAAACTTTTACTGTATCAAAAGCCATAAGCTACAAGCTTATGGTCTTTTGACACTTGAATCTGTTGATTGTTGTCTTTGCTTGTGCTGGAAACCAAGAAACAGAGCAAGAGCACCTTTCTCGTTTCATTTTTTCATCTATTGAAGATATTTAGGGCTTGGGGTCTTGCTTTGGATTCCCACAACAAGCCACTCTCTACACTCCTCTTAGCTCACAAAAGTCCTCAAGGGACATTTAGAGAAGGCATCAGCTCTCACAGGCTTGAACCCTCTTCATGCACTTATTTTGATGATTTTTGCTAAGTTATGTGATTTTGAGTGAATTTGTGTAATACCTGTTACATTGTTGTTTTTATGGTTGGATTTTAGTTCTTTCAGCTTAGTATGCATGTTAGGGGTGATGAAAATCAGTTTGGTTGGCTTATGATAGCATTTGGTTTGATAAAGTAGTGTTTACTGATTATAAAGGGGTGTTTGGTTGTACTGATCTAGGTAGCATAGATATTACTAGAGTAACTAAGTTTGGTTTGGATAGCTTGCTTATGGTCTAGTTGCATTAGTTTTTGTAGAGGTTTAAGTCTTATAATAGTAAAGAAGGGAATTACATGTTCAATTTTTAGCATATAATCTGCCCATTAATCAATAACTCTAAATCAAGGGTGTTTTAGAAGATTTTGACCTCAAATCTTATAATTCGTTAGTTAATCTGATAATCTAGGATTTAGAATTAGTTAGGCATGATTGTGTATGTTTATGTGATAGATTTGCTGTTTTGAAATTCATCTTTTGTGCACTTTGTATCAGCCTACTGTTCATCAGACAGCAAGGCCATAGCAGTCACTTATTTTTGCCCCTCTTGTGTGATTTTTGTATTGTAACTGTGTGATTTCTTGCATAAACTGACTCTCCACACTTCCATGAGTGTGGGGGTGCCCTTGTTGCCAAAAATTACCAAGTATCAAACAAGTTCTAAGCCAAAAGGTCCACGGACCTGTTTTAAACACTAGCAGTGGGAACTCCATTACCCCTGCTAGTGTATAAGTTTGTACTGCTTTGCTAAAAGACAGAAACACTCCAAGTGTCACTATCACAGTTTTACTTTTTTGTCTTTGGTGGGTTTAATTAGGATTTAGACTTTGAAACTTTTTTCATTATTTTTCTTATTTAATTTCTGATTTTTTTGTTTATTTAATTTTTATATTACTGTTCATTTAGTATTTTTCACATTAAATAGCTATTTTTATTTACTTTTAATTAGGCTGTTTTTGTCTTTTAGTGTAGAAAATCAATATTTTTCAGATTTAAAATTTTTCTTAGATTTAGAAAACCATTTTAAGCTTTTTAGTATAAAAAGATTTTACTGTTCACTTTTTTAATTATTTTTTATACTTAAATTAGTTTAATTAGGGTTTTATTATTAAACTGTTTTGTCTTTTAGTGCAAAATTTTACATTTTTCAAACTTTTTCAATTTTTTACTGTTCTTTAGGATAATTTAGGATTTTTAAAATTGTCAAGTTAATTTTGGCATTATTTTATTATTTTTTATGATTATTTTAATTTAAAAATAGTTTTTAGTGTTTTAAAAATAGAAAAATAGTTTTAAAAATTTAGGAAAAATACTTTTTAGTCTTTAAATAATATAAGGGATTTATTAGTTCAATAAAATAATATTTTGGGCATTTTGTTAATTATATATAATTTTAGGGCTTTAATTAGCGTTTAAAATTGAATATTTAATTAATAAAAGGTTTTAAAATATATTTGTTGGATTTTTATTCTTATTTATATTATTTTAGACTTAGTTTTAATTTTTAATTAATTTTTAGGTTTAATTTTTAATTTCGTCGCGTTTTACGTAATTACGTCATCGTTTTACGTCAACGTCGTAGTTTAATCGTAGTCGTAGCTCGTCTTTAATTTTTCTCTTCTAAACCAAAAACGTCACTAATCCAAACTTGATTTTATATATTTGGCACACCTAATCCACACACCTCCTTCGAGAACGAACCCGCATTTATTCGGTTTTACGTTTTTCCTAAAACGTGCAACTTAATACTTGCCACTCATACGCGTTTTTCCTAAAACGTGTACGATTTTCCTACATCAATTTTTGGCGCCGCTGCCGGGGAGGTGTTTAGTTTGCCATTATTATTAGTATCGTGTTTGTGTGAGTAGTGCGTTTTTGCTTTTCAATTTTTGGAAAGCGTGAATATCGTACATACTCATTTTTGTTATTTTTCTCTATTATAGTATAATATCCAAATAAATCGTGTTTAATTTTCCTAAATTAAACACAAAACAATCTTTACTATATTGTAGATATATTGGTTTTCGTTTTTTGTGAATATATTATTACTATATTGTATCTACGTAAGAACAATAAATATACAAGTACTCCAAAAGCGTGAAAACGCAACCTTGATTCGGGATTTCATCACTCGATCATTGTACTCGAATCTAAAGCAAAAGTTTAAAGAAAAAATAGATAAGTACTTTCGTGAGGCTTAATTTCAATTAACACAAACTATAAGGTGGGTATAAGGCGGTTGTATTTCACGACCTAAAGGAAAAAGGCTCTTAAGTGCTTCGCGCCGCCTCGTTTCCTCCGCTTGCTTGTGCGTGTTTTGAGAAAGAGGGCTAATCGAGGGTTTGCCGCCCAAGTATTATCTACGTATATTATATTTTCTTGTGTTTTCAAGATTAAACCCTCTTGAACGTTTTGGTGTTCCACCAACGTTCTAAAGTCATCGAGAACGTTCACTCCACGTGATCGTTTTCATTCTTTGAGGCTCCTTTAATCGAGAAAGTCGATTCGAGGGGAGATTTGTAGATTTGTGTCTACGTAATACATTCAAAAATCCAAAAAAATTAAAAAAACAAACAAAAACCAAAAAAATTTGAAAAATCGAAAAAAGAATCTTCTTTGCTACCACCCATTCTACGCTTAGTGCATGCGCACTCGATCGAAGGATTATTCCAATTCTAGCGAAACTTCGAATTGACGCAATCGTAATCGAAGGAATCGACGACGTAGACGAGAATTAGAAACCGACGTTCCTAATATCGTTGTTGAAGAGACCGTAGAGGAGATGGCCGACAATCGTTCGATGATGGAATTGCTCCAAGCGCCCACCGAGGGTTATGGAGACGCGATCGTAATTCCCGCTATCGAGGCGGAGAATTTTGAGATTAAGAGCGGAATGCTTTCGTTAATCCAAGCTACGAAGTTTCGAGGTCGTGAAGCCGATAATCCTCACGACCATATTCGGAATTTTGATCGTCTTTTGGCCACGAGCAAGTTTAAGAACGTCGACACCGATGTCGTCAAGCTTATGCTTTTTCCGTACTCGCTCGATGGTGCCGCCAAGGATTGGTACGAGAAAGAGCCACCTAATTCGATAGTTACGTGGAAGGATCTCGTTTCCAAGTTCGTTAATTATTTTTTCCCACCGTCTAAGACAACGTTTTTCAAGAATGAAATTACGAAATTTGAGCAAAAACCGCATGAATCTTTTAGAGACGCGTGGGATCATTTTAAGGAATTGCTTTGGCAATGTCCTCACCATGGTTTTTCCGAGTTGCACCAAATCGATACGTTTTACAACGGTCTTAATTTTCACGAACAAGACTCGTTGAATTCCGCCGCCGGTGGAAACTTTTTGTGTAAAACTCCGAAAGACACATTGATAATTATCGAGAACCGATCCAAGGTTTACCAACTCCGCAATGCACCGAGTGTTGCCAATGTCGCTAATGTTAGTAGTTCTAATCGCGACATTGAGAGAGTTGATGCAAAAGTCGACAAGTTGACGAATGTGTTTACGTATTTTCTCGTTGAGATGCAAAAGAAAGACGCTCCCGCTACGGTGAAAGCGGTTGAGGTTTCGTGTACGTTTTGTGGTGGACCTCATAATTAATACGAGTGTGCGGCTACGGATGGCCAAACGTCGAATGTGAGTGCGTTAAACAACAATTTTTCTAATCAAAATCAAAATAACGCCGGTCCATCACAACAAGGCAATTATAACCAAGGCAACAATTTTATTCAAAACCGAAACAATTTTCAAGGAAACAATCAACAAGGAAATTTTTCGAATCAAAATCAAGGAGGTTATAATCAAGGTCGTAATATAACTTGGCAAAATCGAGACAATAACCAAAACTCGAATTTTTCAAACAACAACAACAATCAAGGCAACAATTTTTCAAGTGGGAATCAAGGAAATTTTCAAAGAAGTAATCAAAACCAAGGGAACTTTAATTCAAATCAAAATAGTTCGTCAAATGATTTTCAAAATTACATGAAAACGAATGAGGCTAATATGAGACGATTAGAGGGAGAAATTGGCACTTTGAAAAACGACTTTACAAATACTTTGAAATTCCAAAACACGAAGATTGAGCAAGGGCAAATTGATATTAAAAAGATGTTTTCGGCCATAATGAACAAGTCCTCGGGTGCGTCATCGAGTTCGTTACCTAGTGACACCGTTGCAAATCCGAAGGAACAATGTAAAGCCGCCTCGTCTCGTGAGAAAGGTCGTGTGATTACCCCTAACCTTGAAGGATTCCGTGTTGTTTATCCCTCTCAACCCTCGACTTCTAAGACGTCTTATTGTTCTAAAGTCGATGGGGTGAACGTGGCGACCAAGGAAAAGAGTGCACACCCTCGTGTACCTCACATTCCATCCACGGTTCAAAAAGAGAGTTTTGTCGACCTTACCAAAGTAACCCTTGAAGAAACTTGTGCATCGATCCTTCTTAAAAAGCCCAAAAGGCGTATGCCGAGAAAGGAAAAGGATCCGGGCCAATTTCTACTACCTTGTGATTTTTCCGAGATTGAGGGATGTTTAGCCCTTGCCGATTTAGGTGCTAGCATCAATCTCATGCCTCATTCTCTTTGGAAATTGATGAGATTGCCTTCGCTTATCCCCACAAACATGACAATCGAGCTTGCAAATTGTACGCCTTTAATACCAATTGGAATAGCCGAGGATGTCTATGTTAGGATTGGAAAGTTTTTTTTCCCGCGGATTTCGTTATATCCGATTACGAGTGTGACCCTAAATGTCCCATTATTTTAGGCCGACCATTCTTATCGACGACTCGAACCGTAATCGACGTTCACAAGGGGAGACTTACTATGAGATATGGGGATGAGAAAATATACTTTTTCGCTAGAAAATCCCAAGGGTTTAATGAGAATGAAAAAACCGAGGTTTCAAAACCTAATGATTCAAATTCTAATGATTTCAAAATATTTACTTTAGCGGAAAGAATGAAGCTTGATGCATGTTTTGAAAGAATTAAGAAAAACGGTTTTAAAGATGATGATTTTTATGATAAAGAATACGTGTACCTAATTCAAAAGGGTATGTGTAAATTTATGGATGAAAACTCACTATGGGATGTTTTTAGCGAAACAAGTGAAACACCAATTCCGAAGGGCGATGTTAGTGCTATCACGACAAAGACCAATATGGGCTCGTCTTCACCACCTTCGAAGGACCACGTCTTTGAGGCTTCAACTTCTAACTCCATCGAAGTGCCTCCTTTGCCTAGCCCAACACCCGTTGAGGCTAAAGGGTTTATCGACATCGATCCTCTCGTCTTAGAAAAGTCACCTAAGCATAGTCATTCGACTTGTAAGACCATGGTTGTGAGTGCTCACGTCGACTCTTTCTTTGACGATGACGATGGCTGATTTAGTGATTTTGTATATACTTTATTTTAGGAAAAACAAAGCAACACAAAAAGCGGTAAGTACTAACGAGTGATTTAGGAAAACCACAAGTTATGACCCTTGATGGGAATCGTTCTCTCGAGGAGGCACGTGTGTTGTGTAATGAATTGATTGATTTTGTTTTTGATTATTAATGAGAAGAAAAGAAGAGAAAATGACGAAGACGAAAAAAATTAGAAAAATAAGGCAAAACACTATTAGAAAGTTACGACGAAGAACGTGAAAAACACAAAGTTTAAAATTTTATCCTAAAAATTCCTAAAAATTACTAAAAATTACTAAAAACTCCCAAATAATATTCTAAGGGTTTACAAAAAATTTAAACTTGCCAAAACCTTTTAATTAATTTAATAATGACTTTTTAATGCTAATTAAAGCCCTAAAAATCACTTTTAAATATTAAAAAGCCCTAAACAAGATTCAATAGTTTGTAAACCTCAAAAATGACTTAATTAAACTAAAAACTATTTTTAAAAATTTTAAAACCAAATTAAACTATTTTTAAACTCCTAAAACTATTAAAATGTATTAAATCTTAAATTAAATCTAAAAATTAATTGAAAAGCCTAAAAATTATTCTACAATTGGGAAAAGTCTTAATTAATGCTATAGAATCTAGGAAAAATGAAAAAGAAATTAAAATAAAACTTTTTATTTTAATGAATAAAATAATATTAAAATATTCTAAAAAATTAAAAGTCCTAAAATAAATTCTAAAAAATTCTCAAAAATCCTAAGTAATCTAACTAAGAAGAAAATGTAAACAAAAGTTTCTGAAACCTTTTAGTTAATTTTATATTAATTTTTAAAGTTGCTAAAAAAAACTAAAATTAAATAAAATTAAAAATTAAAGTTTTTGAAAACTTTTTCACATGTAAACCTCAAAAATATCACTAGAAACCTAAAAACTATTTTTTTGTATTTTTTTACTACTGTTTAATATTTTTAAATGACTTTCTAAATTAAAAAATAAAAATAATCCTATTAAATAACTAAATAAAATGAAAAATAAAACTTTTAGTCAGAAAAATCCTAAGCTCTATTAAAAACCTAGGAAAAATGAAACCAAGCAAAAACAAAAAGCCAATAAGCCAGGAATGGCTTATTAAGTCACGGCTTAATTAAACAAGCTTAAACCAAAACGCCCTTAGATACAATTCAAAACCAAGGTTATTAATCAAAGTCCCCAGGGCGCAATGGTAAGAGTGTATGTGTGTGAGCGTGGTGTTGCGCCGCAACTAGTGCAAAAAGGGGGGGGGGGGGGGTTTCAGGATTCGAACCCTGGTCACCACGCTCACACACATACACTCTTACCATTGCGCCCTGGGGACTTTGATTAATAACCTTGGTTTTGAATTGTATCTAAGGGCGTTTTGGTTTAAGCTTGTTTAATTAAGCCGTGACTTAATAAGCCATTCCTGGCTTATTGGCTTTTTGTTTTTGCTTGGTTTCATTTTTCCTAGGTTTTTAATAGAGCTTAGGATTTTTCTGACTAAAAGTTTTATTTTTCATTTTATTTAGTTATTTAATAGGATTATTTTTATTTTTTTAATTTAGAAAGTCATTTAAAAATATTAAACAGTAGTAAAAAAATACAAAAAAATAGTTTTTAGGTTTCTAGTGATATTTTTGAGGTTTACATGTGAAAAAGTTTTCAAAAACTTTAATTTTTAATTTTATTTAATTTTAGTTTTTTTTAGCAACTTTAAAAATTAATATAAAATTAACTAAAAGGTTTCAGAAACTTTTGTTTACATTTTCTTCTTATTTAGATTACTTAGGATTTTTGAGAATTTTTTAGAATTTATTTTAGGACTTTTAATTTTTTAGAATATTTTAATATTATTTTATTCATTAAAATAAAAAGTTTTATTTTAATTTCTTTTTCATTTTTCCTAGATTCTATAGCATTAATTAAGACTTTTCCCAATTGTAGAATAATTTTTAGGCTTTTCAATTAATTTTTAGATTTAATTTAAGATTTAATACATTTTAATAGTTTTAAGAGTTTAAAAATAGTTTAATTTGGTTTTAAAATTTTTAAAAATAGTTTTTAGTTTAATTAAGTCATTTTTGAGGTTTACAAACTATTAAATCTTGTTTAGGGCTTTTTAATATTTAAAAGTGATTTTTAGGGCTTTAATTAGCATTAAAAAGTCATTATTAAATTAATTAAAAGGTTTTGGCAAGTTTGAATTTTTTGTAAACCCTTAGAATATTATTTGGGAGTTTTTAGTAATTTTTAGGAATTTTTAGATTAAAATTTTAAATTTTGTGTTTTTCACGTTTTACGTCGTAACTTTCTAGTAGTGTTTTGGCCTTATTTTTCTAATTTTTTTCGTCTTCGTCATTTTTTTCTTCTTTTCTTCTCATTAATAATCAAAAACGTTAATCAATCATTCATTACACAACACACGTGCCTCCTCGAGAGAACGATTCCCATCAAAGGGTCATAACTTGTGGTTTTCCTAAATCACTCGTTAATACTTACCGCTTTTTGTGTTGCTTTGTTTTTCCTAAAATAAAGTATATACAAAATCACTAAATCATTTTGGCGCCGCTGCCGGGGAGGCGTGTTGTGTTTTGATTGAACATTGTTGTTTTTCCATATTAACCATAAATATATTTGTATTAATAGCACTCTATTAATACGTATTATCGTTTTTCGGTTTTTGTGTGAATACTATTACTATATTGTATACGTAGAACAATAAATACACAAGTACTCCAAATACGTGAGAAATCACAACCTTGACTTGGGAGGTCATTACCCAATCATTGTATTCGAATCTCAAACCAAAGAAAAAGGCAAAAATAGATAAATACTTTCGTGAAGCTTGATTTTGATAATACAAACTATAAGGTGGGTATAAGGCGGTTGTATTTCACGACCTAAAGGAAAAAGGCTCTTAAGTGCTTCGCGCCGCCTCGTTTCCTCCGCTTGCTTGTGCGTATTTGATTTTGAGAGTGAATCGAGGGTTTTGCCGCCCAAAGTATTATTACATATCATATATATTTTCTTGGTTTCATTTGATTAAACCCTCTTGAACGATTTGGTGTTCCACCATCGTATCTAAAGTCATCGAAGGCATTCACTCCACGTGATCGTTTTCATTCCTTGAGGCCTTTTTAATCAAGAGATTTGATTAGTGAGGAGATTTGTGGACTCATTGTCTACTTAATACATTTCACCAATTTCCAAAAAAGTTAATACAATCAAAAACCACAAAAAAATTGAAAAAACACAAAAAACCAAAAAGAATCTTCTTTGCTCGCCTTCTCGTTGTACGTGACGTTTATGCAAACTCGCTCTAAAGCTAGACGTGCTCGTAAACGAAGAAACAAATCACTCACTCTTTCTAGTGAGGAGTCTCCTATTGACGAACCCATTGTACGAGAAGAACCTACCATGGCGAATCGAACTATGATGGAGTTACTTCAAGCACCCACCGAGGGTTATGGAGAAGCTATCGTGATTCCCGCAATCCTTTCGGAGAATTTTGAAGTTAAAACGGGTTTGTTGTCAATGATCCAAAACAACAAATTCCGTGGTGATGAGAAGGACAATCCTCACAACCATATCCGCCAATTTAATCGTCTTACCGCCACGTGCAAATTCAAGGATGTCTCGAATGACTCGATTAAGATGATGTTATTTCCGTATTCCTTAGCGGGGCCCGCTAAAATTTGGTTAGAGAAAGAGCCACCCAATTCTATATTGACGTGGACCGATCTCGTGTCCAAATTTGTGAACCAATTTTTTTCCGCCCTCTAAGACTACGCATTTGAAGAATGAGATTTCTAAATTTTCACAAGAACCAAATGAAAGTTTTTCTACGGCTTGGAATAGGTTTAAGGAGATGTTGCACGAATGTCCTCATCATGGTTTTTCCGATTTGCACCAAATCGACACGTTTTACAATGGGCTTAACGATCATGAAAGAGATTATTTAAATGCCGCCGCGGGTGGTAATTTTTTTGTGTAAAACGGTTGATGAAGCTTTAACAATAATTGAGAATAGGTCTAAGGTTTATAGCCCTCGTCACACACCGAGTGTTGCCAAAATGGGCTCGTCATCATCGTCTCGTAGTATCAATGCATTACATGATGAAGCAAATGAAGAAAACCGATTTTTCGATAGATTTGCAAACCTTATGTTCCCATTGGAAGGCTCAAGAAGCTTCCAACACCGCTTCGGTTAAAGCGGTTTCTAAAAGTTGTTTGTCGTGTGGGGGAGCTCATGATTTATCCGAGTGCATTACCGCGGATGGTAACACTTCGAATGCTTTTGTAGCCACGGGAACTTATAACCAAATAGGTCAAGGTTCACGTTTAAATCAAGCTCCACCCAATCAAAATGCTAATAATTATCGCAACAACAACAATCAAGGTGGAAATTACCAAGGAAATCAAAGGAACTATAACAAAGGTAATTACCAAAGTGGAAATGGGCAAATTTCAAACCAAAACCAAAACCGTGATTTTCAAACTAATGCCCAAGGTTTTCAAAACGATCACACCAAAAATCTTCAAGGAGAATTTTTGAATTATGCTAAGGCTAATGATGCTAAGTTTGACAACATGCAACGTGAAATGGTTAGCTTAAGATCCGAATTGAAAAACGAAGCTTAAAAATGAACTTGCTAATGAACTAAAAACTCATGCTAATAAAATGGAAGGAAATGTCACACGACTCCAACAAAATCAACAAAAAATGGAGCAAGGACAACATGAGATTAAGCAAGAGTTGTTGAAAGCGGATGCTAGGCAATCTAAGTTTGAAGACCGAATGGCTAAAATGTTTGAAGCTATCATGTGTAAGCCCTCTTCTTCGGGTGGTCTTCCTAGTGATACCATCGTGAACCCGAAAGGAGAATTGAAGGTTATTACCACTCGTAGTGGTAAAACTTTCAAAGAACCCACTTCTCGTCCAAGTACTTCTATGGAGAAGGAAAAAGAGAAAGAACCTGAGGTCGTGGTTGAAAAGAAGCACGTTACAAGCCCACGAAGTACCGCTCAAACCACACCTACGGGTTGAACCAATACCCATAATGGAACCCGAGATTCCAAGGCCGATGCCTATGCCTAATTTGCCCCAACCCACACCACCTTTACCCTACCCATCAAGACGAAACAAGGAAAAGGCACAAGAACGAAATAATTATCAATTTGAACTTTTTATGAAAATGTTTCGTGACTTGCATTTTAATATAAGTTTTGCCGACGCCTTAGTCATGATGCCTCGATTTGCCGCGAACTTCAAAAGTATGTTGAATAACAAAGAAAAATTGCAAAATCGTCTAGTTGTTCTTCGGTTTTTCTAAGCCGCATACCTCAAAAAGTCGGTGATCCTGGAAAGTTTTTAATCCCATGTGCTATCCAAGACATGGAAGAATGCTACGCCTTGGCCGATCTTGGTGCTAGTATTAATTTGATGCCTCTCGAGATTTTTAAGTCGCTCAATCTTCCAAATCTCACTCCTTCAAGAATGTCAATCGAAATGGCCGATCATTCTACGATTCTAGCTTGTGGAGTTGCCGAGGACGTCTTTGTGAAAGTTGGGAAATTCTATTATCCCGTGGACTTCATAGTTGTTGATATTTCCATCGATCCTAAAGTTCCGTTAATTTTAGGTCGATCTTTTTTGGATACCTCGAGAGCACTTATCGATGTGCATGCAAGAAAAATCACTCTTCGTTTCAATGAGGAAGAACTCGTCATTAATGCAACCCAAAACTCCACTCTTTCTCATGTTTATTCAATCACATCTTTGTACAATGTCAATCCCATCAAAAACATGTGTCAAAGGATTTCCAATAGAGTTTTAGGAGTTGTTGAGAAAAATGAAGTTCCGTCCCCTCCGCCGATGGAGGTTAAGAGTGTTAAGCCTTTGATACCAATCTCGAGTGATTCTTCGGATGATGAATACGTTGATCCCGATGGGGAGGTTTTCTTTGTTGACAAAAGATTTGAAAACTTGCCACCACCAAAACCAAAACGTTTTCAAAATGTAAGAATTTTTTAGTGTGACTAATATTGTTTTAGATACACCAAATATTTTTGACATAATCAAATCGGGTTTTCACAAGGAGAGTGTTAAAGATGAAAAAGGAAAAGATTTTGAATCTAATTTAAAGGATTTTTCTACAATTCTAACTCCGTCATCACCGCGTGTCTTGAGTACTACAAGCTCGTCTTCTCCTTTTGACGATGCTTTGTGTGGACCTAGTGTGGGGGAAGCCCCTTATGTTCCCTCCCCTTTCTCCACGAGGACGAGATATTTGATCCTGGAATTGCTTTTATAGGGAAATCTCGGCCTTCCACCGATGCAATAAATGGAAAATCTTTTCATTTGATTGGTGCGAGTCTACCTCGAGTAGCTCAATGTTTTGCCTTACCCATTGTCCCACCCTTCTATTTTCTTCTCTCCTATTTTCTTCTATCCCATTGGGATTTGTGTTGGAGTTGTGTTGTCTCGTCTTTCATCCGAAAACGAGGACGCTATCTTTGACCCCGGTATACGTTTATCGGATTTTTAAAAGTACTCCACGTGCTTTTGGGCCTTGTTTATCATGTAAGCCCCACCAAAAATTGACCAAACCATGATTATCCCTAAATGATCACATTTATGGGGATTCGAGTCGAGCTTTTGACTCGGTTATCAAAAACAAGGTGCCTCGTGGGGGAGACCCATGCTTATCCATGTACATATTATTGCTTTCTAATTAGTGTAATGTGAGGGGATTTGTGCCCTTCCAACCTTTGTTCCGTGGTTGTTTGTGCATTGTGTCTTTTAGATCGTCATCTTCACGATTGGAGCCTCTCGTGTTCGTTTCATGGGAGCACTCGATCGTTTGCTTTGGAGGCCTTTCCCAATATCCATATGATATATCCTTTTATGTTCTAACCTTAGGTTTTATAGCACACTTCATAAACGGCTATTACTTAATGGTTACACCCTTTCCATGCTAGATTAGGCATTCGACTACGTCTCTAGTATAGGGGTGTTTGCACCCCTAGACTCGAAACATTGAGGACAATGTTTAACTTTAGTATGGGGGGTGAATAGATACTTGCCTTGCCAAACCTTCACGCTTTCCAAAGTTTATCGTTTTGTTATCGTTTTCTTGCAAAATAAGGCTAAAAATGGCCAAATTTTAAAATTTTTCTAGTTTTTTATAAGTGTTTGAAGACACGAATGTAGATTTTCCGATGGCAAGAATAAGAGTAATTTTTTACTCGACCGTGCGTGTTGAGCACTTAGCTTTGATTCCTTAACTACACATTAGGCTAAGTCTCTTAAATGAGGACGAGAAATGATAGAGTTAATTATAAGTTACTATGCTAAACGTAGAATACTCGTATTCTTTCAAAAACTCATGTGTTCTCGTTGTTTGCTTATTCTCCCTTCACTTGTAAATATTTTTTGCTTAATAAATATTGATTTAGCGGTTTAATTTTGATTGTTGGGTTTCTAGTCTTTTCTAGTAGCTTCCGTGTAATTAAATTGGGAAGACATTAAGGTATCGCCAGCGTCACGGTTTTGAAGTATTGGCAACCCTAATAATCGAAAGCTTCACCTAATAATAAGATTTCAAGTGCTCACCTAAATCAAGCAAACAATTTGAAGCCCCACAAGGCCTAAAATCTATGCAAAATTGAAAGTGAATCAAGCCTTAATCTTCGAAGCTTTAAAGATCCAAAATTCGCTTTAGCGTGAGGATATACGTCTTTGGCTAATAAAACCACCGATGAGGCGGATAATAAAAGGCAAGGCAAGACCGAAGTCATAATAAAAGCTTCATGGCGAAGTTGAATAAAAGATGGAGGTAAACCAAAGATAATAAGGTCCTTCCGTTAGGGGGCGTATAAAAGTCTTGGTAATAAGTCTCATGTTCAAAACCGTTATAAAACCGTGTTTATCGATTCTTCTTGTCAACTTAATTTTTTAACATCGTTGTCTATTAGGAGGGGTTATTAATTTGATGGTCTTAGTTACACCGTTAGGACTCTATTTTTAGACCTAAATCTCTATTATCGCATAAGTCAACAATGTATCCTCGTGATCATTAAGACATAATAAAATATAAGAGATACAACTTAGGAATAATGGGAGAATAAGTACGTGATTAGGGCATATGAGTAGTGTTAGCATTACTAACTTATAATGACAATGATCTCGTTGCACGCTTGGCATGGAATTAAGGTGAAAATCGAGGACGATGAAATTATTTCTAACGAAGCATTCACGTGTTCTTATTCTATGAACCTAAACGTCCCATTTTGCGATGAAAATCATACATTATGTCTAAAACGCAAGTAGTAGTAATTGTAGTGTGTAGCTAGTTATCATTTCAATAAAAGTCATAAAATTAAATTTTGGAGATGCTTTGATACTTTATTCTTAGCATTGCGTGAGGGCACGGCAATGGTTTAGTATGGGGGAGTGATGAGACTGCATTTATACATGGTCTCATCGTCCAAAACGGCCTTAAAATGCATAAAATATCATAAAATAGACCAAATATATGCTCGTGTTTGTTACTTGTGTATTTTTAGGTACGGATATTGAGGAATTGGCAAAAGATCACAAGAATCATTCAAAAACGAACACGGGAAATGAAGTTGCACAATGAACCGGGCCCAAGTTTGGAATTTTGCAAAAATACCCTTGAAGTTTGAAGAATTGGCAAAAATGGCCCCTCATCTTTGAAGAACTTGACACTTTCAACCCTTCAAAATGTTAAAAGTGCAAGTGTGACCCTTGAAGATTGAAGAATGTGCAAAATCAGCCCTTGGAAATTAATCTACATTGCTAAAGTTAAGCAAAAAGGACAAAAGGACTTAACTTGAAACTCATTTGGACTAATGGTGAAAGAAGAGTTAACAAGATGTTGGAAAAGGACTGGCTGTGAAAGACATTTAATGGAGACTATGTTAAGTTATGGACTGGCATTGCAAAACCCACACCTAAGCCCACAAACCCCCCTAAGCCCAATCCCTCACACCCGGTTTTATTTATTAAAACCGGTCAAACTTGGTCAACCCACTTAATCACTTTTTCCCTCCACTAACACTTATTTAAAAAGTGTTAAACCCCAAACCAGATTAAAAACAGCCCTAATCCCATTAGAACCCTAGAACACCCCCAGTTTAATTAACCTTTAAACCAAAGGGTTATTAGCCCTAAAGGTGCAGATCGGTAATTAAAGGTCCCCTCACCAAAACCCACCACTCACAAACGTGCCAAGTGTCCCTGTGGTCCTCCCCCAACCCTCCCCTGTCAACATCCCTTTTCCCAAAACCCAAAACCCCGACAAAATTAACGTGTAGGATGCTATTCCTTTGCCTCCAAGTTCAAATTAACGTCCAAGATGAAGAAATGCAGCTGTCAAGTCACATGGGTGTCTTTTGACCCAAATCAGTCAACAAAGAAGAGGGCAAAATTGGGAATTTCGAATTTAGGGTTTCATGTTTTGTAATATTTTAATTCATAGCCTAGAATGTTCCATTTCATGTATAAAAGGGTGTGAGCATGTTCACAATCCCTTGTTCCAGTTTTTGCAATTCCTTTTTAATCCCTTTTTTATAAAAATTAAAGTTTGGTATTTTGAATTAAATTGTAATTCCTTTTAGTTGTTTATAAAAAGTTTGTGTGTTAGGATTGCAATTAAGCTGAGTTCCATTAATGTGAAAGTTTGAATTTGATTTTTGAAAAAGATTTCAAGAAGGAAAAGTAAGACAGATTTTTTAAAAAAAAGTTTTATAAATCATCCCTCTTTGGAAGTGAAAGTGGACAAAGGGGTGTTGATTTGTGAGTTTAGAGTGGTTTTAAAACATTTTAAGTAAGTTTGAAAAGATTTTGGAAAGTTTTAAAGAAAGAAAAGAAAAACAGAAAATAGGCATATTGGATATTTCCTTGTTTTTCTCTTTGATCTTTTTGGCAGGTTATTTGTTTGTTGATAAAGGTTCTGCTCCAACCCGAGTTGGATTGGAGGTGGATATTCATCCACAAGAACCCTTGGATGTAAGGGTTCTAAGGTATTTTCTTTTACCTTTGTAAAATCTCAGGAAGTTGTGGCTTATGTGATTTGAATGAGTGTTGGATAATTGTTGTTAAGAGCTGTTTGAATTGTGTTCTATTATGTTATTATGCATGATAGATGCTAGTTGAACTAGTTTGAATAGGTTTTGTTAGGTTTCACTTTGTAAAAATTTGGTTTTCAAAAGATAAAGGACTGTTTGGCAATAGGTATTAGCAGGGTTTTAATATTAATTGTGAAAGTTAAAAGGTGTTAGAAGTATTGGATGAGATTGCAACAGGTTAAATGATAATTGATAAGTGAGTTTGGACAAGTTTGAAACAAGTTTGTGTGTTTAAAAGGAAAAGTGTAGTAAAAAAAAAACTGCATATCATCTTTCTGTCATATTTTCATAAGTTTTTGAAGTTTAAATCTTTATTGCCTGTTAATGATAGGGTATTTGAGGATTTGTGATTGATTGTGCATCTGTTTGAGAGTGTGTGTGCCAAATCTCAGGCTTTAAAGTTCATTATTGTGCAATCTGCAAGCTCATTTAGCCACCAGACTTAGCTTGAGGATCACAGAAACTTGGCATTGGCTTTTGTGTGCATTTGTGTGATTATTTGGTGTTAGTGTGCTTGATTGCTGCCTATATCTTGACTCCTTGTGCTTAAATAAGCACAAGGGTGCCTTTGTTTCCATCAAACAACCTCCATATAAGCTCAAGCCAAGTCCTCTTGGCATATCAAGTGCACAAATGTGCACTTGACTTGTTCATCAGTAGCTTAGCTGAACTGGCAACATTTTGAACCTCAATTGTGTTTAATCTAGCTAAAAAGGAAGTGGAGTTGGATTAGAAGTCATTTAAGGTTACTGTTTGATTTGGCAAAAGTTTAAAAAGCAAAAAAAATTAACGTTGCGCCGCAAGACCTACCTGTTGCGGCGCAACTGAAGGACCAACAGACCAAAGGTACTCTCGTTTCACTAGTTGCGGCGCAAGACACAAGCGTTGCGGCGCAACTAAGTGCAAAAAGGGGGGGGGGGGGGGGGGGTTTCAGGATTCGAACCCTGGTCACCACGCTCACACACATACACTCTTACCATTGCGCCCTGGGGACTTTGATTAATAACCTTGGTTTTGAATTGTATCTAAGGGCGTTTTGGTTTAAGCTTGTTTAATTAAGCCGTGACTTAATAAGCCATTCCTGGCTTATTGGCTTTTTGTTTTTGCTTGGTTTCATTTTTCCTAGGTTTTTAATAGAGCTTAGGATTTTTCTGACTAAAAGTTTTATTTTTCATTTTATTTAGTTATTTAATAGGATTATTTTTATTTTTTAATTTAGAAAGTCATTTAAAAATATTAAACAGTAGTAAAAAAATACAAAAAAATAGTTTTTAGGTTTCTAGTGATATTTTTGAGGTTTACATGTGAAAAAGTTTTCAAAAACTTTAATTTTTAATTTTATTTAATTTTAGTTTTTTTTAGCAACTTTAAAAATTAATATAAAATTAACTAAAAGGTTTCAGAAACTTTTGTTTACATTTTCTTCTTAGTTAGATTACTTAGGATTTTTGAGAATTTTTTAGAATTTATTTTAGGACTTTTAATTTTTTAGAATATTTTAATATTATTTTATTCATTAAAATAAAAAGTTTTATTTTAATTTCTTTTTCATTTTTCCTAGATTCTATAGCATTAATTAAGACTTTTCCCAATTGTAGAATAATTTTTAGGCTTTTCAATTAATTTTTAGATTTAATTTAAGATTTAATACATTTTAATAGTTTTAGGAGTTTAAAAATAGTTTAATTTGGTTTTAAAATTTTTAAAAATAGTTTTTAGTTTAATTAAGTCATTTTTGAGGTTTACAAACTATTAAATCTTGTTTAGGGCTTTTTAATATTTAAAAGTGATTTTTAGGGCTTTAATTAGCATTAAAAAGTCATTATTAAATTAATTAAAAGGTTTTGGCAAGTTTGAATTTTTTGTAAACCCTTAGAATATTATTTGGGAGTTTTTAGTAATTTTTAGGAATTTTTAGATTAAAATTTTAAATTTTGTGTTTTTCACGTTTTACGTCGTAACTTTCTAGTAGTGTTTTGGCCTTATTTTTCTAATTTTTTTCGTCTTCGTCATTTTTTTCTTCTTTTCTTCTCATTAATAATCAAAAACGTTAATCAATCATTCATTACACAACACACGTGCCTCCTCGAGAGAACGATTCCCATCAAAGGGTCATAACTTGTGGTTTTCCTAAATCACTCGTTAATACTTACCGCTTTTTGTGTTGCTTTGTTTTTCCTAAAATAAAGTATATACAAAATCACTAAATCATTTTGGCGCCGCTGCCGGGGAGGCGTGTTGTGTTTTGATTGAACATTGTTGTTTTTCCATATTAACCATAAATATATTTGTATTAATAGCACTCTATTAATACGTATTATCGTTTTTTCGGTTTTTGTGTGAATACTATTACTATATTGTATACGTAGAACAATAAATACACAAGTACTCCAAATACGTGAGAAATCACAACCTTGACTTGGGAGGTCATTACCCAATCATTGTATTCGAATCTCAAACCAAAGAAAAAGGCAAAAATAGATAAATACTTTCGTGAAGCTTGATTTTGATAATACAAACTATAAGGTGGGTATAAGGCGGTTGTATTTCACGACCTAAAGGAAAAAGGCTCTTAAGTGCTTCGCGCCGCCTCGTTTCCTCCGCTTGCTTGTGCGTATTTGATTTTGAGAGTGAATCGAGGGTTTTGCCGCCCAAAGTATTATTACATATCATATATATTTTCTTGGTTTCATTTGATTAAACCCTCTTGAACGATTTGGTGTTCCACCATCGTTCTAAAGTCATCGAAGGCATTCACTCCACGTGATCGTTTTCATTCCTTGAGGCCTTTTTAATCAAGAGATTTGATTAGTGAGGAGATTTGTGGACTCATTGTCTACTTAATACATTTCACCAATTTCCAAAAAAGTTAATACAATCAAAAACCACAAAAAAATTGAAAAAACACAAAAAACCAAAAAGAATCTTCTTTGCTCGCCTTCTCGTTGTACGTGACGTTTATGCAAACTCGCTCTAAAGCTAGACGTGCTCGTAAACGAAGAAACAAATCACTCACTCTTTCTAGTGAGGAGTCTCCTATTGACGAACCCATTGTACGAGAAGAACCTACCATGGCGAATCGAACTATGATGGAGTTACTTCAAGCACCCACCGAGGGTTATGGAGAAGCTATCGTGATTCCCGCAATCCTTGCGGAGAATTTTGAAGTTAAAACGGGTTTGTTGTCAATGATCCAAAACAACAAATTCCGTGGTGATGAGAAGGACAATCCTCACAACCATATCCGCCAATTTAATCGTCTTACCGCCACGTGCAAATTCAAGGATGTCTCGAATGACTCGATTAAGATGATGTTATTTCCGTATTCCTTAGCGGGGCCCGCTAAAATTTGGTTAGAGAAAGAGCCACCCAATTCTATATTGACGTGGACCGATCTCGTGTCCAAATTTGTGAACCAATTTTTTCCGCCCTCTAAGACTACGCATTTGAAGAATGAGATTTCTAAATTTTCACAAGAACCAAATGAAAGTTTTTCTACGGCTTGGAATAGGTTTAAGGAGATGTTGCACGAATGTCCTCATCATGGTTTTTCCGATTTGCACCAAATCGACACGTTTTACAATGGGCTTAACGATCATGAAAGAGATTATTTAAATGCCGCCGCGGGTGGTAATTTTTTGTGTAAAACGGTTGATGAAGCTTTAACAATAATTGAGAATAGGTCTAAGGTTTATAGCCCTCGTCACACACCGAGTGTTGCCAAAATGGGCTCGTCATCATCGTCTCGTAGTATCAATGCATTACATGATGAAGCAAATGAAGAAAACCGATTTTTCGATAGATTTGCAAACCTTATGTCCCATTGGAAGGCTCAAGAAGCTTCCAACACCGCTTCGGTTAAAGCGGTTTCTAAAAGTTGTTTGTCGTGTGGGGGAGCTCATGATTTATCCGAGTGCATTACCGCGGATGGTAACACTTCGAATGCTTTTGTAGCCACGGGAACTTATAACCAAATAGGTCAAGGTTCACGTTTAAATCAAGCTCAACCCAATCAAAATGCTCAAAATGATTTAGTGATTTTGTATATACTTTATTTTAGGAAAAACAAAGCAACACAAAAAGCGGTAAGTATTAACGAGTGATTTAGGAAAACCACAAGTTATGACCCTTTGATGGGAATCGTTCTCTCGAGGAGGCACGTGTGTTGTGTAATGAATGATTGATTAACGTTTTTGATTATTAATGAGAAGAAAAGAAGAAAAAAATGACGAAGACGAAAAAAATTAGAAAAATAAGGCCAAAACACTACTAGAAAGTTACGACGTAAAACGTGAAAAACACAAAATTTAAAATTTTAATCTAAAAATTCCTAAAAATTACTAAAAACTCCCAAATAATATTCTAAGGGTTTACAAAAAATTCAAACTTGCCAAAACCTTTTAATTAATTTAATAATGACTTTTTAATGCTAATTAAAGCCCTAAAAATCACTTTTAAATATTAAAAAGCCCTAAACAAGATTTAATAGTTTGTAAACCTCAAAAATGACTTAATTAAACTAAAAACTATTTTTAAAAATTTTAAAACCAAATTAAACTATTTTTAAACTCCTAAAACTATTAAAATGTATTAAATCTTAAATTAAATCTAAAAATTAATTGAAAAGCCTAAAAATTATTCTACAATTGGGAAAAGTCTTAATTAATGCTATAGAATCTAGGAAAAATGAAAAAGAAATTAAAATAAAACTTTTTATTTTAATGAATAAAATAATATTAAAATATTCTAAAAAATTAAAAGTCCTAAAATAAATTCTAAAAAATTCTCAAAAATCCTAAGTAATCTAACTAAGAAGAAAATGTAAACAAAAGTTTCTGAAACCTTTTAGTTAATTTTATATTAATTTTTAAAGTTGCTAAAAAAAACTAAAATTAAATAAAATTAAAAATTAAAGTTTTTGAAAACTTTTTCACATGTAAACCTCAAAAATATCACTAGAAACCTAAAAACTATTTTTTTGTATTTTTTTTACTACTGTTTAATATTTTTAAATGACTTTCTAAATTAAAAAATAAAAATAATCCTATTAAATAACTAAATAAAATGAAAAATAAAACTTTTAGTCAGAAAAATCCTAAGCTCTATTAAAAACCTAGGAAAAATGAAACCAAGCAAAAACAAAAAGCCAATAAGCCAGGAATGGCTTATTAAGTCACGGCTTAATTAAACAAGCTTAAACCAAAACGCCCTTAGATACAATTCAAAACCAAGGTTATTAATCAAAGTCCCCAGGGCGCAATGGTAAGAGTGTATGTGTGTGAGCGTGGTGACCAGGGTTCGAATCCTGAAACCCCCCCCCCCCCTTTTTGCACTTAGTTGCGCCGCAACGCTTGTGTCTTGCGCCGCAACTAGTGAAACGAGAGTACCTTTGGTCTGTTGGTCCTTCAGTTGCGCCGCAACAGGTAGGTCTTGCGGCGCAACGTTAATTTTTTTTGCTTTTTAAACTTTTGCCAAATCAAACAGTAACCTTAAATGACTTCTAATCCAACTCCACTTCCTTTTTAGCTAGATTAAACACAATTGAGGTTCAAAATGTTGCCAGTTCAGCTAAGCTACTAATGAACAAGTCAAGTGCACATTTGTGCACTTGATATGCCAAGAGGACTTGGCTTGAGCTTATATGGAGGTTGTTTGATGGAAACAAAGGCACCCTTGTGCTTATTTAAGCACAAGGAGTCAAGATATAGGCAGCAATCAAGCACACTAACACCAAATAATCAAACAAATGCACACAAAAGCCAATGCCAAGTTTCTGTGATCCTCAAGCTAAGTCTGGTGGCTAAATGAGCTTGCAGATTGCACAATAATGAACTTTAAAGCCTGAGATTTGGCACACACACTCTCAAACAGATGCACAATCAATCACAAATCCTCAAATACCCTAACATTAACAGGCAATAAAGATTTAAACTTCAAAAACTTATGAAAATATGACAGAAAGATGATATGCAGTTTTTTTTTTTTGCTACACTTTTCCTTTTAAACACACAAACTTGTTTCAAACTTGTCCAAACTCACTTATCAATTATCATTTAACCTGTTGCAATCTCATCCAATACTTCTAACACCTTTTAACTTTCACAATTAATATTAAAACCCTGCTAATACCTATTGCCAAACAGTCCTTTATCTTTTGAAAACCAAATTTTTACAAAGTGAAACCTAACAAAACCTATTCAAACTAGTTCAACTAGCATCTATCATGCATAATAACATAATAGAACACAATTCAAACAGCTCTTAACAACAATTATCCAACACTCATTCAAATCACATAAGCCACAACTTCCTGAGATTTTACAAAGGTAAAAGAAAATACCTTAGAACCCTTACATCCAAGGGTTCTTGTGGATGAATATCCACCTCCAATCCAACTCGGGTTGGAGCAGAACCTTTATCAACAAACAAATAACCTGCCAAAAAGATCAAAGAGAAAAACAAGGAAATATCCAATATGCCTATTTTCTGTTTTTCTTTTCTTTCTTTAAAACTTTCCAAAATCTTTTCAAACTTACTTAAAATGTTTTAAAACCACTCTAAACTCACAAATCAACACCCCTTTGTCCACTTTCACTTCCAAAGAGGGATGATTTATAAAACTTTTTTTTAAAAAATCTGTCTTACTTTTCCTTCTTGAAATCTTTTTCAAAAATCAAATTCAAACTTTCACATTAATGGAACTCAGCTTAATTGCAATCCTAACACACAAACTTTTTATAAACAACTAAAAGGAATTACAATTTAATTCAAAATACCAAACTTTAATTTTTATAAAAAAGGGATTACAAAGGAATTGCAAAAACTGGAACAAGGGATTGTGAACATGCTCACACCCTTTTATACATGAAATGGAACATTCTAGGCTATGAATTAAAATATTACAAAACATGAAACCCTAAATTCGAAATTCCCAATTTTGCCCTCTTCTTTGTTGACTGATTTGGGTCAAAAGACACCCATGTGACTTGACAGCTGCATTTCTTCATCTTGGACGTTAATTTGAACTTGGAGGCAAAGGAATAGCATCCTACACGTTAATTTTGTCGGGGTTTTGGGTTTTGGGAAAAGGGATGTTGACAGGGGAGGGTTGGGGGAGGACCACAGGGACACTTGGCACGTTTGTGAGTGGTGGGTTTTGGTGAGGGGACCTTTAATTACCGATCTGCACCTTTAGGGCTAATAACCCTTTGGTTTAAAGGTTAATTAAACTGGGGGTGTTCTAGGGTTCTAATGGGATTAGGGCTGTTTTTAATCTGGTTTGGGGTTTAACACTTTTTAAATAAGTGTTAGTGGAGGGAAAAAGTGATTAAGTGGGTTGACCAAGTTTGACCGGTTTTAATAAATAAAACCGGGTGTGAGGGATTGGGCTTAGGGGGGTTTGTGGGCTTAGGTGTGGGTTTTGCAATGCCAGTCCATAACTTAACATAGTCTCCATTAAATGTCTTTCACAGCCAGTCCTTTTCCAACATCTTGTTAACTCTTCTTTCACCATTAGTCCAAATGAGTTTCAAGTTAAGTCCTTTTGTCCTTTTTGCTTAACTTTAGCAATGTAGATTAATTTCCAAGGGCTGATTTTGCACATTCTTCAATCTTCAAGGGTCACACTTGCACTTTTAACATTTTGAAGGGTTGAAAGTGTCAAGTTCTTCAAAGATGAGGGGCCATTTTTGCCAATTCTTCAAACTTCAAGGGTATTTTTGCAAAATTCCAAACTTGGGCCCGGTTCATTGTGCAACTTCATTTCCCGTGTTCGTTTTTGAATGATTCTTGTGATCTTTTGCCAATTCCTCAATATCCGTACCTAAAAATACACAAGTAACAAACACGAGCATATATTTGGTCTATTTTATGATATTTTATGCATTTTAAGGCCGTTTTGGACGATGAGACCATGTATAAATGCAGTCTCATCAATGGCGATTTTGCCGAGATTGATCACGTACTTCGAAATCCACATGCTATTTTTGATTCTCCTAAGAAGAAACATGTGAAGTACGATGATTACGAGTTTGATCCCGAGATTGAGGAAATCATTGAACGAGAGCTAGCTCTTATGCCTTCACTTCCACCTACGTGTGAGGTCGATCTTTCCAAAATCGAGGATGAACTAAATGAGTTGGAACGTCTTATTTTCGATGACGAACCAACTCATGTGACCACTAAAAATCCCATTCTAGAGGAGTTACCTTATAAACACTCCTCATTTGAGAATGACGTTTACCACATTTGTGAGGATCTAACTTATCAACGATCCCCACAAAAGAATGATGGTTTCGTGCTTGATCGTGATCTTTTCGAGAGAGTTTCTAAGATACTCAAGGAGGGGAATGACAAACCGTGGTTTGACAAGCCTATCTTTGATGAAGAAATCGACGAGATCGACGTTCATGAGGATGACGAGTATGTTGACCCTGAGGGGGCGGTGTTCTTTATTGACAAACGTTTTGAGAACTTATATAATCCGCCACCCCCTCCCGCCAAAGACTTAAATGTGAGGATTTTTAGCGCGACTAATTTTCAATTTGACACGCCAAATATTTTCAACATTATCAAATCGGGTTTTCATAAAGAGTTTTTGAACGATGAAAAAGGAAAGGATTTTAAAAATGTTTTAAATGATTTTTCTACATGTTTAACTTCGTCATCACCGCGTTTCATGAGTGCTATCACCTCGTCTACTCCTTTTGACGATGGTTGGTGTGGTTTTAGTGTGGGGTAAGCCCCAAATGTTCCCTCACATTTCTCCACCGAGGACAAGATTTACGATCCCGGAATTGCTTGTAAAGGGAAATCTCGATCTTCCACCGATGCAATAAATGGAAATCGTATCTATTTGCTTGGTGTGAGTCTACCTCGAGTAGCTCATTTTAGTGAGTTACCCATTGTCCCACCTTTCTACTTCTCATCTCTTTTCTTCTACCCCATTGGGGTTTGTGTTGAAGTGGCGTTATTTCGTCTTTCATCCGAAAACGAAGACGCTATCTTTGACCCCGGTATACGTTTATCGGGTTTTTAAAGTACTCTACGTACTTTTGGGCCTTGTTCATCATGTAAGCCCCACCAAAAAATGACCAAACCATGATTATCCCTAAATGATCACATTTATGGGGATTCGAGTCGAGCTTTTGACTCGGTTATAAAAAACAAGGTGCCTCGTGGGGGATTCTCATGCTTATCCTTGTACATATTATTTCTTTCTTAGTTAATGTAACGAGGGGACTTGTGCTCTTCCTACCTTTGTTTCGTGGTTGTTTGTGATTGTGATTTATTAGGTTCATCGTCATCATTGAAGCCTCTCGTGTTAGTTTTACGGATCACTCGAGCTTCGATCGTTGCCTTTGGAGATTCCGATATCCAATGATATCCTTTTATGTTCTAACGATTATCTTATTAGCATAATTCATAAACGGCTTTTAGGTTATTCGTTTTACCCTTTCCATGCTCGAGAATAAGCATTCGACTTCGTCTCTAGTATGGGGGTGTTTACACCCCTAGACTCGAAACATTGAGGACAATGTTTAGTTTTAGTATGGGGGGGGGGTGAGTAGATACTTCACCTTGCTTACGTCACCACGCTATCCAATATTCATCTTTTTGTTATTGTTGCAAATAAGGCTAAAAATGGCCATATTTTAAATTTTTTTCTAGTTTTTCATAAGTGTTTAAGACACAAATGTAGGTTTTCTGATGGTGAGAACGAGAGTAATTTTTGACTCGACCGTGCGTGTTGAGCACTAAGCTTCGATTCCTTAACTTTTTAGGCTAAGTCTCTTAAATGAGGACGAGAAATGATAGAGTTATTTATAAGTCTCGTAACCGTCACGATCTTATGTGTAGTAATTAGTAGCTTATTCTCCCAACGCTTTTGCATAATAAATTGTTAATAAATATTGATTTAGCGGTTTAGTCACTATTGTTGGTTTCTAATTTGTTTTGGTAGCTTCCATGTAATTAAATTGGGAAAACATTAAGGTATCGCCAGCGTCACGGTTTTGAAGTATTGGCACCCGAATAATCGAAAGCTTCACCTAATAATAAGATTTCAAGTGCTCACCTAAATTAAGCAAAAATTTGAAGCTCACAAGGCCGAAAAATCTATGCCCAAATTGAAAGTGAATCAAGCCTTAATCTTCGAAGCTTTAAAGATCCAAAATTCGCTTTAGCGTGAGGATATACGTCTTTGGCTAATAAAACCACCGATGAGGCGGATAATAAAAGGCAAGGCAAGACCGAAGTCATAATAAAAGCTTCATGGCGAAGTTGAATAAAAGATGGAGGTAAACAAAAGATAATAAGGCCCTTCCGTTAGGGGGCATATAAAAGTCTTGGTAATAAGTTTCATGTTCAAAACCGTTATAAAACCGTGTTTATCGATCCTTCTTGTTGACTTAATTTTTTGACATCGTTGTCTATTGGGATGAATTATTAATTTAATGATTTTGGTTACACCGTTAAGTTTCTATTTTTAGAATTAATCTCTATTCACGCATAAGTCAATGATGTATCCTCGTGATCATTAAGACAAAAATAAAATATAAGAGATACCAAGTAGGAATAAGGGAGTTTAGGTTCGTAATTAACACTCATGAGATGTGTTCGTGTTGCTAACTTATAATAACAATGATCTCGTTACACGCTTAGCATGGAATTGGGTGAAAATCAAGGACGACGAAATTATTTCTAACGAAGCATTTTGTTCTATGATCCCAAAAGTCACATTCTCGTGATGAAAACATTACATTATGTCTAAAACACGTGTAGTAGTTTATTTAAATTTATGTCTTGAATAAATGTCATCATAAAATGAATTTTGGAAGTGCTACGATACTTAATTCTAGCATTGCGTGGGGACACGGCAATGGTTTAGTATGGGGGAGTGATGAGACTGTAATTATACATAGTCTCATCGTCCAAATCGGGCTTAAAACAATTAAAATATCATAAAAATACCCAAAAATATGCCTGTATTTGTTCATTGTGTATTTTAGGTACGGATATCGTGAATTCACCAAAAGATCAAAGGAATCAAGCAAAAACGAACACGGGAAACGAAGCCGCACAAAGAACCGGACCCGAATCCTGAATTTCCATAATTACCCTTGAAGTTTTGAAGATTGGCAAGATTGGTCCTCCAAGTTTGAAGATTTTCCACTTTATACCCCTCAATTATCTCAGAAATACAATGGGGTCCCTAAAGTATGGATATTATACAAGAAATGCCCTTGAAGATTGCTCTAATTACATTTATGGTCCTTGTTTTAAAGTTGGTAAAATACACATGCCATTTTTGACAAGTTGGTAAAACTTTTATAAAGGGAAAGGAAGTTTTGAGCTGTTTTGATCAAAGTAGCAATAGAATGAGAGTCAAGGGGGCAATTTGGGCAGACATGCAAACTGTCCCAACCTATCCCAAACCGACACATCACCACCCCACCCAATCAACACATACCACCTCATCACCCCTGCCACATCCACCTTCCACTACCACCTTAATTTAATTAGTTATTAACTGATTATACTTTTGGTGGTAAACACATTTTCAAACACAAATCCAAATCAAAATCGTCCCTGTTAACCCACCAATAATCCCAAGAACCCTAACCCTAAAACCCATAAATCAAAGGGGTTTGACCCAATTATATCCAGAATACTAATTGATACCCACCTAAACCCGACCCAACTCCTAAAACATTCACATGTGACCTCCTAGACCCCACCCGTACCTCCCCTGCACACTTGAATGAGACATTTTTGAAGGAAGCAACAAAATGAATGGTGGATTCTCACTCCTTGGACCCAAAGCAATATCAAACGTCCTAGAATCACTCAGTACAGCTGGAACATCACATGCTATGATTTGACCAAGACCTTCACGGGCAAATTCGGATTTTCAAAGAGAATTAGGGTTTAGGGTTTGCAACCATTGTATTATTTTATTTAGGTTTCTAGAATTTTCTGTTTATTAGTATATATATGGGTGTCTTGTGCCCATATTCATTGTTCCAGTTTTTGTATGTTTTTTAAAAAGTAATGATAATGAAATTTTTCTCACATACGTAACTGTGTTCCCATTTATTTGTGCTTTCTAGTTTAAGTTTATTTTCAAAGCAAGTTAGTTTAAAAAGTCTCAAAGTTTTTAGTTTATAAAAACGTTTTCAAAAAATTTATTTCTCAAAAATCTGAATCCAAATTATAAAGGAAGTGAAAGTGGAGCTTATTTTTTTGTTTCATCTTGTGAGATTTAAGTGGTAGTTTAAAAGTGAAAATTTCAGTTTGTGTTTAACAGTTAAGTATTTAAAGAAGGAGTTCTCAAAAAAATCAGTTTTCTCAATATATTTTTACTAAACTTTTACTGTATCAAAAGCCATAAGCTACAAGCTTATGGTCTTTTGACACTTGAATCTGTTGATTGTTGTCTTTGCTTGTGCAGGAAACCAAGAAACAGAGCAAGAGCACCTTTCTCGTTTCATTTTTTCATCTATTGAAGATATTTAGGGCTTGGGGTCCTACTTTGGATTCCCACAACAAGCCACTCTCTACACTCCTCTTAGGTCACAAAAGTCCTCAAGGGACATTTAGAGAAGGCATCAGCTCTCACAGGCTTGAACCCTCTTCATGCACTTATTTTGATGATTTTTGCTAAGTTATGTGATTTTGAGTGAATTTGTGTAATACCTATTACATTGTTGTTTTTATGGTTGGATTTTAGTTCTTTCAGCTTAGTATGCATGTTAGGGGTGATGAAAATCAGTTTGGTTGGCTTATGATAGCATTTGGTTTGATAAAGTAGTGTTTACTGATTATAAAGGGGTGTTTGGTTGTACTGATCTAGGTAGCATAGATATTACTAGAGTAACTAAGTTTGGTTTGGATAGCTTGCTTATGGTCTAGTTGCATTAGTTTTTGTAGAGGTTTAAGTCTTATAATAGTAAAGAAGGGAATTACATGTTCAATTTTTAGCATATAATCTGCCCATTAATCAGTAACTCTAAATCAAGGGTGTTTTAGAAGATTTTGACCTCAAATCTTATAGTTCGTTAGTTAATCTGATAATCTAGGATTTAGAATTAGTTAGGCATGATTGGGTATGTTTATGTGATAGATTTGCTGTTTTGAAATTCATCTTTTGTGCACTTTGTATCAGCCTACTGTTCATCGGACAGCAAGGCCATAACAGTCACTTATTTTTGCCCCTCTTGTGTGATTTTTGTATTGTAACTATGTGATTTCTTGCATAAACTGACTCCCCACACTTCCATGAGTGTGGGGGTGCCCTTGTTGCCAAAAATTACCAAGTATCAAACAAGTTCTTAGCCAAAAGGTCCACAGACCTGTTTTAAACACTAGCAGTGGGAACTCCATTACCCCTGCTAGTGTATTAGTTTGTACTGCTTTGCTAAAAGACAGAAACACTCAAAGTGTCACTATCACAGTTTTACTTTTTTGTCTTTAGTGGGTTTAATTAGGATTTAGACTTTGAAACTTTTTTCATTATTTTTCTTATTTAATTTCTGATTTTTCTGTTTATTTAATTTTTATATTACTGTTCATTTAGTATTTTTCACATTAAATAGCTATTTTTAACATTAAATAGCTATTTTTATTTACTTTTAATTAGGCTGTTTTTGTCTTTTAGTGTAGAAAATCAATATTTTTTAGATTTTAAATTTTTCTTAGATTTAGAAAACCATTTTAAGCTTTTTAGTATAAAGAGATTTTACTGTTCACTTTTTTAATTATTTTTTATAATTAAATTAGTTTAATTAGGGTTTTATTATTAAACTGTTTTGTCTTTTAGTGCAAAATTTTACATTTTTCAAACTTTTTCAATTTTCTACTGTTCTTTAGGATAATTTAGGATTTTTAAAATTGTCAAGTTAATTTTGGCATTATTTTATTATTTTTTATTATTATTTTAATTTAAAAATAGTTTTTAGTGTTTTAAAAATAGAAAAATAGTTTTAAAAATTTAGGAAAAATACTTTTTAGTCTTTAAATAATATAAGTGATTTATTAGTTCAATAAAATAATATTTTGGGCATTTTGTTAATTATATTTAATTTTAGGGCTTTAATTAGCATTTAAAATTGAATATTTAATTAATAAAAGGTTTTAAAATATATTTGTTGGATTTTTATTCTTATTTATATTATTTTAGACTTAGTTTTAATTTTTAATTAATTTTTAGGTTTAATTTTTAATTTCGTCGCGTTTTACGTAATTACGTCATCGTTTTACGTCAACGTCGTAGTTTAATCGTAGTCGTAGCTCGTCTTTAATTTTTCTCTTCTAAACCAAAAACGTCACTAATCCAAACTTGATTTTATATATTTGGCACACCTAATCCACACACCTCCTTCGAGAACGAACCCGCATTTATTCGGTTTTACGTTTTTCCTAAAACGTGCAACTTAATACTTGCCACTCATACGCGTTTTTCCTAAAACGTGTACGATTTTCCTACATCACCTATTCTCCCTTCGCATGTAAATATTTTTTGCTTAATAAATATTGACTTAGCGGTTTAGTTGGGATTGTTGGGTTTCTAGTCTTTTCTAGTAGCTTCCGTGTAATTAAATTGGGAAGACATTAAGGTATCGCCAGTGTCACGGTTTTGAAGTATTGGCACCCGAATAATCAAAAGCTTCACCCAATAATAAGATTTCAAGTGCTCACCTAAATCTAGCAAACAATTTGAAGCCCCACAAGGCCGAAAAATCTATGCAAAATTCAAAGTGAATCAAGCCTTAATCTTCGAAGCTTTAAAGATCCAAAATTCGCCTTAGCGTGAGGATATACGTCTTTGGCTAATAAAACTACCGATGAGGTGGATAATAAAAGGTAAGGCAAGACCGAAGTCATAATAAAAGCTTCATGGCGAAGTTGAATAAAAGATGGAGGTAAACCAAAGATAATAAGGCCCTTCCTCCCCTCTTTGTCTAATTCGTTCTTCTCTTTGAATCTGAGATCATATTGTTTTTCTGATATTTCTTTGGATCGTTTGATTAAGAATATATTAGGATTATATTCGATCCTGAATCACAGATTTAGAATTCAATTAGATTAGGGTTAGCCGCCTTTTCATTTATATTTTCATTTGCAATCAAAAACGTGAATCCTTGTTTTCTTTATTTGAGCAGCCTATGTTGGTGTTATCCTTGTGATTAGCATTGACTTTCGGGCTGTTTGATTCAGACTTAGGGTTTATAATTTTTGAGCGCAACCGTCACTAGGGTTTGTTATTTTATGTGGGCTTGTTTTTGAGTATCCTGAGATTGAGAGCGTGTGATGAATAATGAAGGTTGTCCGATTGATTGGGAGGGTTTTAAGGAGCGTATGGCACGGTTAAGAGAATCGAGTATTCATGAGATCTCTTTGTCTAATAATGAAAATAGAGGACATGGACTTGCGTCGCTGTCGGCTGAGAATCAAAACCCTAGTTTTGAGACACCTTTGATGTCGAATGTGGCTGGGGTAAACAAATCACATTCTCAAGCTAACAATATTAGTGATTTGGATCCAGCTCCTAATATGAGTGATGTACAAAACCCTAATGATGAGTTGGTGTTGCCTAGTCATAATGATACAGCTAGGATTTCTGATATGAATCCATGTGTTGCTAGGGTTTGTATAAGCCCGACTGTGGTAGAAGGGGTCTCGAATCATGTTGGAGCACAGGTTTCACAAGTTGCTGCATTCCCGTCACTGAATGATGCGTATAGAAACGGGGGTTTGAAATCCCCAACTAGTGTTGTTGTCCCTTTAATAGGTTCTGTTTTGATGCAGCCATCATTGAATACAGCTCCTATTGTCTGTAACAATCAGGAGGGTAATGGTTTGGATTCTTTGAGGAGTGAAAGCAGCAATGTTAAGGCTAACTTTAGATACATGGAGATTCCTACGAGCCCTGATGAGGGTATCAAGTTTTGCATGCCAGTTCAAGTTGTCAATGAGGTACAAACTCGATTTGAGAACACATTATATGGGTACTTTATTGGTAAACGGCTTGCATACCCAGTTGTGGAGTACTTTGTTAAACAAAATTGGGGTAAGTTTGGGCTTACTCGTATCATGTTAAATGCGAAAGGGTTTTTCTTTTTTAAATTCAGTTCGCATAAGGGGATGGAGGATGTTCTTGAAAATGGCCCGTGGATGATCCGTAAGGTTCCAATTGTGCTCAAAGAATGGTCAATTGATACAAGATTGGAAAAGGAAGAACTTACAAGTTTGCCAGTGTGGGTTAAAATTCATAATGTGCCAATTCAGGTATTTTCGGAAGATGGGTTAAGCATTATTGCTTCCCATGTTGGTAAGCCTGTTATGCTTGATGCATACACGACTAACATGTGTAGGGAATCGTGGGGAAGAAGTAGTTATGCACGGTGCTTGATTGAAGTCAGTGCTAGAGATGAACCATTGGAAACGCTAACTTTTGGTGTCCCTTTATCAAATGGGTCTGGATATTCAAATGAGACGGTTACTATTGAGTATGAATGGACGCCATTACGGTGCTCCCAATGTTATACTTTTGGCCATGATAACACGTGCTGTCCTAAAATTGTTACGGCTCGCCCTATGGCTACGCAAGTTGCTGATCTTAGCAAGGTCAATGAGCAAAAGGAGGAAGGTTTTCAGAATGTAAAACGTAAGAAGAAGAGAGGTAAAAAGACTAATGGCAGTGTGAATGGAGGTTTCCAGGTTGGTAGTAAACCTCTTTATGTTCCTAAAGTCAATTTACCAGCTAGTACAACTTCCAAGTATAATAAGAATGCTCCATCGATACCAAAGGCCGGTACGAGTGCATCTTCTGCTAAGAGTGGACCGGCCCTTGTTGCGGTGACTCCAATTAATCCTACTAAACGGACGAATAATCCAGATTCTAATTCTGAATTTCCAGCAACGTTTAAGGCAGGTTTCATGAATAAAAGTAGTCGGAATGAGGGTGGTGTTGGTACATCAAATAGCTTTGAGATTCTAAATCAATCTGATTCGGAGGTAGAAGAGGTTGAGAATGTCTATGATGAAGCTGCATACTTATATCATGACAAGAGGGATAAAGCTAAATGAAGGCAAGAATAAATCTTTGATTTTATTTTTGTTCTATTTTTAGGTGTGTAAATGTATATGGCATGTCATATACATCGCTGTAGGCGTTTATCAAGCATTTAGCTTGAGGTTAATGTGGTATTTCAGCCACATTCCATCTGTACTTCAATGTTTTTTGGTGTAATATATTTTACCGGGGATAGTCCCTTTTACCCAAAAAAATAAGGCCCTTCCGTTAGGGGGCGTATAAAAGTCTTGGTAATAAGTCTCATGTTCAAAACCGTTATAAAACCGTGTTTATCGATTCTTCTTGTCAACTTAATTTTTTGACATCGTTGTCTATTAAGAGGGGTTATTGATTTGATGGTCTTGGTTACACCGTTAGGACTCTATTTTTAGACCTAAATCTCTATTATCGCATAAGTCAAACAATGTATCCTCGTGAAACATTCAAGACAAAATAAAATATAAGAGATACAACTTAGGAATAATGGGAGGATAAGTACGTGATTAGGGCATATGAGTAGTGTTAGAATTACTAACTTATAATGACAATGATCTCGTTGCACGCTTGGCATGGAATTGGGGTGAAAATCGAGGACGATGAAATTATTTCTAACGAAGCATTCACGTGTTCTTATTCTATGAACCTAAACGTCCCATTTCGCGATGAAAATCATACATTATGTCTAAAACGCAAGTAGTAGTAGCAATAGTAGTAGTATAGCTAGTTTATCATTCAATAAAGTGAATAAAAATAGATTTTGGAGGTGCTACGATACTTTATTCTAGCATTGCGTGAGGGCACGACAATGGTTTAGTATGGGGGAGTGATGAGACTGCTTTTATACATAGTCTCATCGTCCAAATAGGGCTTAAAATGCATTAAATATCATCAAAATACCCATATATATGCTTGTGTTTGTTGCTTGTGTATTTTAGGTACGGATATTGAGAAATTGACAAAAGATCACAAGAATCATACAAAAACGAACACGAGAAACGAAGCCGCACAAGGAACCAAGCCCTAATGAAGACTTTCCCAAGATCAACCCTTGAAGATTTGAAGAATTATGTAGAAGGGTCCTCCAATATGGAAGAATTGACACTTTATACCCTTGTATCTTCATAATTACAAGATTGGTCCTAAAGTTTGTCAAAATTACAAAAAGGGCCCTCCACTTTGAAGAATTGGCAAGTTTAGCCCCTCAACAAAGCTAAATTGTCAACCACTATCCTCCATAAAGTCAAATATATCATGAAGTCCTTCAAAGTACAAGAAATTACAAGTTTGGTCCTTTGAAAAATCCAAAATTACAAAAAGGATCCTCAACTTTCATTATTTGGCAAGAATGGTCCCTCATCAAACAAGACTTGGCAATTTCAGTCCTCCAAAATGCTCAACATACAAGTCAAGACCATTATTCATCATCAAAATGCCAAATCAGCCCTTGAAGAATTCAAAAATGGCAAGAAATACCCCTGAAGTCACTTTGTAAAAGTTTTTGGGGCAAAAATGCAAAGTTGCAAAAGTTGTTATAACTAAAATGGGCGTTGACAAGGTTTGGAATGGAAATGGGAAGTTGCTAAAAGATGGAGGTTCAAAGCTGGCCAGACAACCTAGTAACCTTAACCAATCATGAGCTGCCACCTCACCCCACTCACAATTTCCACCAATCCCCTCTCTCCATTCTGCCACCTTACCAATCCACTCACCACCGGTTTAAACTTAATAATTAATTAAGTTTAACTCGCGCCTAAACACTTATTTAAATCCCAAACAAGATCAAACAACCTGTTCTTCATGTTCTTGATAAAATTAGGGATTTCTTAATTACTTGTAATTAAGCCCTAAAAACCTCCAGAATCTTGATTAATGGCCTCTTAATCAAAACCCAACCCCTAAACTCCCATCACTCTCATGCATGTGACATTGCCAACCCTCCCCTGACCCACTCTTCACGTCCAAACAAAACAGGCCAGCAAATCCAACGCTCAAGAACATGGCTTACTTTTCAATCTTCATCTACACCCTTGGATGCATTTTCCCTTTGCCAGCTTCAACAAACAGCCAAAAGATTCCTCACAAGACTCCAAGATATTCAAATTCTACAAGGGAAAAAATGGGACTTCAGTAGCTAGGGTTACGTTCTTTTTTCAGCTTTCCTAGACAACATGTATGCCTATATAAAGGCTTAGGATCTCACATTTTTGCTTTGCTTTTGGTTTTTCCTTGTTCAAGCACTTGTAAATCCCTTTTTTTAGTTTTATGAAATTTGAGTTAAGTGTGTTGAAGAAAGACCAAGTTCCATCTTATTATTGCTTATTTATGTTCTTAGTTTACTGATTTTGAAGTTAAAAACCTGTTTTCAAAAGAGGAGTGTGCAAAAGTTTGCACATTTTCTTCATTTTCTTGATATTTTGCTAAGTTCTTGTTTCAACCTTGGAATTCTTGGGTTATAGGGCTGATCATAGCATCCTAATTGTGTTGATTAAGGTGTGGTGAGGCTTATAACTTGGGGATAATCAAGTGTGGGGTAACAAGGTTGCATTAATCAAGATTTTTCAAGTTTCTGATTTTATACTTGTGCATCTAACCTTGTTGATTCTTAGCAGGGGTGTTATTGGAAGCTTGTACTTGTTCTTGCTAGTACATAAGCTCATAAATTCGTGGGTATGGATGTACATCCATGAGGTTTGCATACTCAATCCTAAAATCTGCTTAAAATCTTGATTTTTGGTGATATTTGTATGTGGCTTGTGTTCTTGTGAATTTTGTGGCTTAAATCTGCTTGAATATGTTAATCTTACTTGTTATTGTGTTTATCTGAGCTTGGGTAGTCTTGAATCTCACTTTTCCTTTGAAAAGTTTGGATTTGAAAAGATTAAGGGGTGTTTGGGTCTACCTGTTTGTGATTGTAACTTGTTAATGTGTTGTGGAAAGTTTGAGTTTGTGTTCTATATCTGATATATGCTTGGTTGAGAGTGTTTTGCTGCAAGTTTTTGGGTTTGAAGCATTTAATCAAACAATCTGCTATAGAACCTTTGTTATTGCCTGTTTTGACCTAGGATTTTGGGAACACTTAGGGTGTATGCATGCTTAGGGTTAAAAGTGGTTTAAACAAAGTTATTGTAACCTGTTTGAAAGATTTGAGGTGTTGAATCTGGCTTGTGTGTCAAATACATCAGCAAAGTGTAAAACTGCATGTGTTAGTGTTCATCAGTAACATTCATTGGCTTGAATCTGGCTTAATTCTTTAAATCATTGCATGAAACTTGTTTAGACTTGCTTATTAGAGTTTATAATAGCTTGTTGAATTTGGCTGGCTGATTTGTGCTAAAACTGCTTATAAGTGCTCAAATGCTTAATTGTTCATGTCTGTGCAATATGTGGGACTTTATTGATTAAACTGTATCAATTGGGTGTTTGTGATTGTGATATTTTGATTGTTCTTGACTCCTTTTGATCCAAAGATCATTTGGGTGCCTTTGTATAATACGAATCTCCAAAAAAGTCACTAAAGATAAAAAGTCAAACAAGTCAAGCAGTGGAAAAAGTTTCCACTGCTCAACACTCAAAACTAGCCCCTGCTAGTGTAAAATTGAACTCAGCTAATCAATAAGCTATTCTAGCTTATCCAGACTTGCAACAACTTATTTTTTGTGATAGGTCTTCATTATTTGACCCATTTAAGTAGACTAGAGCTTATTGGACTTTGACTTTGACTTTTTACTAGAAAACCAACTTATTTGACTTTTACATAAGTGCTTATTTGCTTTTTCCAGCTTATTGAGTCAGCTTATTTGAAAACTCTTTGTTGATTTTGCTTAATTAAGTCATTTAGAAGCTATAGAAACTTGAATCAGCACTTGGGGTGGCCTAAAACTCAAAAACGACTATTTTGTCATTTTCTGTAGATTGCTTATTGCATTTTCAGGCTTATTCCTTGGGCTTATGTCAAATTTCTTTTTGCAGAAGTCTTATTTAGGACAAAAGAAGCTTTTGTGTTTAATTTCAGCTTATGGCATTGGCTTATAGCTTAATGGGCCAAAAAGCCCATTAAGAATAAGCTGCTTGTTATAAGCTAGCTTATTTCACACTTTCAGCTTTTGGGCATTTGGAAAAAGTTGTTTAAAATCAAATTTTGAGTCAACCAGTGCTTTTTGGGCTTATTTTGAACAATTTTTGTTATTGGGCCCAAATTTGGCCCAATAGTGGACTGTTTTGGGTTTAGCCCATTTTCTAGGCCCATTAAGGGTATTTAGGTAATTTCACTTTCATTTCTGAGTTATTTAGGTTAAATTAAGCTAGTTTGCAAGTTTTTAGAATTTTTTATGATTTTTGGATTTTTAATATTATTTTAATATTATTTTATTATTAAAAATTAAAAGTCTAATTTTCTAAGTTTTTATATTTTTCCTAGGTTCTAAACACTTAATTAGGAATTTTGCAACTTTCCAAATATTTTTAGGGTCTTTTAATTATTTTCTAGAATTAATTTAAATTTTAATTGATTTTAGTAGTTTTTAATTGTTTAAAAATAGTTTTTAGTGATTTTAAAATTTTGAAAAATACTTTTTAGCTTACTTAGGATATCTTTGAGGTTTACAAACTTTAAAATCTTGTTTGGGACTTTTTAATAATTAATGGTGATTTTTAGGGCTTTAATTAGCATTAAAAAGTCATTATCTAATTAATTAAAAGGTTTTGGCAAGTTTGGATTTTTTGTAAACTCTTAGAATATTATTGTGGATTTTTGGTAATTTTTAGGAATTTTTAGGGTAAAATTTTAATTTTAGTGCTTTTTACGGTTTTACGTGTACACCTATTTCGTCTTAGTTTAATCCGTCTTCGTAACCGTCATTCTCTTCTAATATCATTTCTACTTTTCTTTCTCACAATATAATCACAAATCTAATCCATGTCATTACACACATAACACACTAGCCTCCTTGAGAACGATCCCCACTTTGGGTCATTTGTACACGGTTTTCCTAAATCGTCGTGCTCAATACTTGCCACTTTTGCTCTCTTTTCCTAAAGAGTAGTAAAATTCAGCAATCACCATTCATACTTGGGATGACATGACTCAACGTTTTTTGTCGCGCTACTTTCCACCATCCATGGTCACGAGCCTTCGAAATCAAATCAACGGTTTCATGCAAGAACCCGGTGAATCTCTCTTTGTTGCTTGGGAAAGATATAATGTTTTGATCGATCGTTGTCCAAACCACAACATGCTCCCTGTGACATTAATTGATACTTTCTACAACGGTTTGACTTTTCGTGATCGTGATACGATTAATGCAGCCGCCGGTGGCACATTTATGAAAAGAAGACCCGAGGAGTGTAGAGAGCTTATTGAGAACATGACTACTCATCATAAAAACTGGGATTCCTCCGCTTCTTCAAGGAACAACCCGAGAGTCAATGTTTCTTCTACTTCAGCAAACCCTAACATGACCGAATTCACCCGCATGATGGCTGAAATGAACAAAAATATCTTGCTCCTCGCTACAAACCAACAACAACTAAAGCGGTGGCTAATCCTTGAGAGACATGTGGCGGTCCTCACTCATACACTGATTGTCCTTCTACTCAAGGAAATCCGGAAAACGTGTATGCGGCTTATGGTAATTATTCACCGGAAAATTACCAAGCCCGACCTCAAGGGGATCGAAATTTGCTAAGTTACCGGTCAAACAACTACCTTTCACCCGGTTTTTGTCCTCAAAACCAAAATCCCAACAACAACTACAATAGAAGCAACCAAATCCCACCTAGAGCTTCTAATCCTTATCACCCACCCGCTCAACAAACCCCACCTATCAATCAAGATGTTGAAGACTTAATGAGAACTCAAGGAGAGCAAATCAAGAATCTGCAAAGCCAAATTATCAATTTGAAAGGAGATATCACCAAGCAAGGGAATGACATTAGATCTGAGCTTCGAGATAATATACAATCCTCCTTTAGCAATCAAACGAATGATTTGAAGAATATGTTGGCTAGTTTCTTGCCCACCACTCAACCCTCTACTTCGAGTTCTCTACCTTCAAACACCAACACCAATCCGCGAGCGAATGTGAGTGCTATTACTACCCGTAGTGGAGTTACTTTTGTAGGACCACCTATCCCGCCCCCATCATCTACACCTCCTCCACCACCATTTATCCCTACTCCTCCCACACCTAGTATTAGTACACCATTACCGTCTCCGCCTCGTCATGACGAAATACCCACCAAGAATCCTCCACCAACCCCACCTTCCACCTTTAAACCTTCTACATCTCAACCTTTACCTGCTACACCTACACCTTCACCACCCAAACCCAATATTCCTTATCCATCTCGCTTAGGCAAGGCCAAAATGCACACCAAGGATGACATTCAAGTGTCAAACTATTTGAAGAAAGTTTCGGAAATGACCGTCACTTTTCCCCTTGTTGAAGCTCTCGCACAAATGCTTAAATTTGTTAAGATGTTTAAGGAATTGCTTAGCAAGAAGGAGAAGATGGTCGAGTTTGTTAATACTCGATTGAATGAAAATTGTTTTGCCGTCCTTCTTAAAGAACTTCCAGAAAAACTTGGAGATCCCGGTCGTTTTGTGCTACCTTGTACTTTTAACCAAACCGACAAATTTACTGCCTTAGCCGATCTCGGGGCAAGTATAAATTTGATGCCTTTAAGTGTTTAGAAAAAGTTATCATTGCCCGACCTTACACCCACCAAGATGACTCTTGAGCTAGCCAATCGCACTCTCGCTTACCCCATTGGTATTGCCGAAGACGTGCTCATTAAAGTTGGCACATTTACTTTTCCGGTCGACTTTGTCGTTGTTGATTATAAAATGGACCCTCGTATTCTGTTAATACTTGGACGCCCATTTTTGAGAACCGGTAGAGCTTTAATAGATGTGGATAAGTGTGAACTCATCTTAAGAGTCGGGGATGATGCACAAGTTTTTGAAATGGGGAAGCTTACAAGCAAATCCTATGGAAGAGAATCAGCGAATATGATTAATGTGCTTGATGATTTTGTCGTCTACAACAATCCTCTATTCGATTCTTGCAGTGATAATCCACTTTTTCAAGATGATGTAGATGATTCTCTCTCCAATTTGGAACCTTCACCCATATATGATTCTCCACCGATCTATGATGCTTATGATGATGATTCTAGCTCCGATGGAGATGATTATGATGACTTTACTTCCGAGTATCCCGACATGCCAACTTATGATGATTTTGATGAGGCTGATACTCTTTCGAGTGATTTTTCTCATGATGAAGATCCTCCGCCATCCATGCTTAATCCTACTTTGGATGACTACTCATTTGAGGAAGACTTCTCTACTTTTCTCAATACTTACTTCCCTCATGAGAGTGATGCTCCTCCTTTGGACTTTGATGATTATGGTTTGATCCTACTTCGGATTTGAAGAAAATTATTTCAAAGGAGAAGCAACCGGCCGACACTAACATCCGCAACACGTATGATTTAACACCTCTTTGTCCACCTTCTGAGGACGAGGTTGTGCATTTTCTTCGCGGATCTTCTTCAAATTCTGCTGAGCCTGAGTGCTATTTTCCCCTAAAGGAAAAGGTGTTCGACCCTGGTATCGATATTCTTCAGCCGTCTCAGTATCCATCTGATGAAATAAAAGGAAAGATTTTTGGAACTACTGTGTAAAACCTCTGTTTTTACCATCATTGACTTTGTCAACTGTAGTACTATTTGAATGTGCTACTTGAATCAAAACTGGTTGTAATTCTCTCTCCCCTTAGGGGGATTTCCGGCCGCCACTTCTATCTTTAACTTCTGGCCTTAATCTCTCTTCCAATCGTATCTCTATCTACAATCAATCATATTAGTCCTTGATTTTATGTTCTATGGCTTGTTCTTTGGTTTCTTTTCAAAGAATCAATGAATGTCATGTAGCAGATCTTTGAAACTAGTTTGATTGGTTTTGGATATGCAATCGATTTTCAGAGAGTGTTTTTTATAGAAGTGGTGTGCTTATATTCACGTTTTATATCTATTGGAAATCCTCCTATGCAGCCGAAACCCTAACCCTTTTAGGGCTTTGAAGGGTTTCGATGCTGGTTATTGATTGATCTAGGTCTTTCAATGGATCGTGTGTATTGGCCGATTCATATGGTTAATACCCTTTTTAGGGTTACTTGGGATGGCCGCTGTGATGATGGATCTCTGAATCATCTTCATGTGTGGGTTTCGTTTGGGTGTCTCATTGGTACGGTGCTGCTGGATCATTTGCTTATGGTCCTATCCGTGGTTTTAGAGTCGTATATATGGCAGTGTATCAGGGTATGTGATGGTGCAGGCGAGATCAAGGAAACTCTAGTTTCTAGGGTTTTTTACTGTTTATTTTAATATATTTTCTGGCTCGCTGGGGATTGTGGCTGTTTGTGGTGTATGCGATGGTTATTTGTGGATGTTTTCCGCTAGTGCAGCTGTGTGCTGCGTACGGTGTTATATGGGTGTTTGTAGGTCATGGGTTTGGGGAGATCGATGTTTATTTATCTGTTAATATGTTACGGTGTTGGAGACCTGCAACATGTTATGGATTTGGTCCATTTATCTGGTCTTGTTATTATTTTGGTAGCATCTACTGATGACTAAGGTGATGGTTGGAAGTTGATTATGAATGTGTCACATTCATATTCACTCGGTGAGGATGGCACTCCTTAATGAGTTCTTATAATAATTTCATTTGGCACTCGTTATACTTCAAGGTTTTATGATTATTTAAAGCACATCGAGATTACTCGGCTATTATGGAATTGTTATTGGTTTTGAAGGTGGTATTTGCTGGCTATTTCGTTTTCCAGAGATACTCCTTGTTACACGCTGGATATGCTTGCGTATGCTTTCTATCCTTGGTTATGTGAAGAAGACATGAAGTCGTTGGGCTTGAAACGAACTAGGATTCATATCTTATGTTTTTATATATTACTTTATGTTTTTTCTTCACTAGTTCCACCTAGTAGTGGCTTGTCACTATATGTTAGGTTTTGGTTGTCGCACTTGATGTGCGTGGTTGTAGCTCATGTAACGGGCTGTGATGTAGGAAATCACCTGCATCCATTGTACTTCAACGTTTTTTGGTGTAATATATTTTACCGGGGTTGAGTCCCTTTTACCCAAAAAAAACTGTAGTACTATTTATATTTGGAATTTATATAATTTCACTTTTATATGACTTATTAATTATCATACTTATTTTATATTTATATGAACCTTAGTCATTTATTGACTACCTTGGCAATTGACTGGCCACTTGATTGAATAATGAAATTCATCACCTCAGTACATATTTTGAAATAAACTATAACCTTACTTAATTTATTTATTAAGTACTTGAATTATTTTTATATGTACATACTTACATATATTACTTAAAAGGATTAAATACCTAAACACTTTAAAAACAATGTATATTATTTTACATTGTCACCTATTTACTTTAATAAAGTAAATTAATTTTAGTAATGTATTTAATAATACACTTTCACTAAGTTATCTAAAAGCTTCAACAAAAATACCTACAACACAACAAGTACCTATAATAATATACAAAGACTATTATTATCATACAACACTTGGCAAAATTTACCAAAACCCTTCCCATGTCTATACAATAACGTATATATGTATGCATGCATGCACTACCATCATTTGATTTAACTAGCTACAAGTAACCTAGTGTAATCATGTACTCCACTAATACCCTATACTAATGCATGCATAACCTTACTTTACTTACACATAAACCATGCTTTACTTACAAAGCCACTTACACACTCCATACATTTCACTATACATGTCATTTTTGTCCCCCATTGACTTCTCAAAAACACACGAATGGAACCAAAAAGGGGAAAGAAGAAAGTAGCTAGTTTTTGAGCATGTGTGCATTTGAAAAGCGTATCCAAGTGTATCCATGCATATCTTGGATAGATATATTGTACAAAGTACAAAGATCCTCTTGATTCACTCTCTCTCTTGTTCTTAAGCCGAAACAAACACACAACACACAACACAAAATATTTCCAATCTCATTCCACTCTTTTCTCTCTCAACTCACGGCTAAACAAGATTCACCACCATTTTTAAACCTTCAAGCTTTACTACTACTCCTATACTATGTCTTCTACTACGTAAAGGTTAATCCTAAGCTCAACCTACAAGAAACCTTGATCATTGAAGCAAGAACAAGAACCCTAGAAGCCTACTTGAAGCCCACGGCATGTTTATGATTTCCTAGACCTCCATTGTTGAAAGCTTGTCACTTGTTTCTACCCATTCTCATATCATTCCTAACCTATCTAATAAAGTAAGTCCAAGTTAAAACCTATCTTTTCTAATACATTACCTTTACATATATTAATGTGTACATGTTTATTTTGGTAAAGTTAACATTTAAACAAGTATGGAAACCCTAAAAACATAAGTGAAACCCACGGCTAATTTTTATATATAACAAAACTTGATGTAAAAACTTGTCAACTTTGAATAACACATCAACATGATCTTGTTTAACTTGAAAAATCATGAAAACCTAACCATGCAAATAATATTGGACGTGAGCTTTTAAGCTCATATTATGATTTTGAGTAATCTTGTAATGTTTAGATATAACTAGAAACATTAGATTCATGTTATTAGGTGCCTTAAATTTAAGATTATTATTAGGCCTCATAAGATTAGTTTAAGCTCACTATAATACCTTGCCTAGATAAATAATCATTTCCATTAAATAAATGTTTTATAAGACTTTTAGTGTCAAAAATATGATTTTATAAAGTTACATGTTGAAAATATAAATCTATAATTATTTTGGATTTAAATGATAGATCTAAGAAGTTTTAGACTAAAATAGTAAATATATAAACATTCGGGTTAAAAATGGCATATATAATACTTTCAGGCTAAATTGTAAGTTTATAAAGTAAAAGGGATCTAAATAAATAAGTGTGGAAATTTGTATTTCAAAAACATAAACTTTGAACCACTTTTTTAATAATGCCGAGAGTATAAGGGTGTGTTTTGAACATATCCGAAACCTTGTAGAGTTAAAAAGGACTAAAAAGAGATTACTAAAATATTAGGGTAAGTTGTGTAAACTTTGGAAAGCCTAGGGACTATTTTGGACACAAGCCGCGACCTAAAATAAACCTTAGGGACTAAATGTGTCAAGTTACTAAACTTAATAAAATCCTAAGCAACCCTAGGGACTAAACTTGCCAATAGCCGAAACCCATACAAGCCCTAGGGGGCAAATATGTAACTTATAATAAACCTTATTATTAGCCGAAACTATAGGGACCAAAACTGCCATTAAGTGAAACTATAATAAGCCCTAAAATAGGCCGCATACTATAAGGACCAAAATTGACACTTTATGAAACTTTAAGAAACCCTAGTTACACGTGTAACTAGGGAGGGACCAAAACTGTAAATACTTGAAAGATTTAGAAACCCTAGGGGTATAAAAGTAATTTAATCGCGAGTATCTATTTATTTAAAAGGACTAAAACGTATTTTTATACAAGTATTACGAACCTTAAAATCTTATATATTTTAAATCATTATTTAAACGTAAAACTTAAATAAACGTAACAATTGTTATTTTTTTCAAACCTATAACTTAATAAATATAAATCTTACGTAAACAGGGATTTTTAAATAAATGTTATACATTTATAAACCTTATTTATATATTAAATATAAATTGAAAATGGTTAACTTATAAAATAAATATGTTAATTATATTTATTTCCTATCACTTGAAACGTATATAAAACTATCCTATATAAATATTTAAAGTGTTTTATAAACAACGTAAGTACAAAATATTAATTAAATGAATTAATTAATTAAACCTTATTATTTATTTTATACCTAAAATGAATACTATTAGAACTTGTACTACGACGAACAAATTACAAGTATTGTAATTAAATATTTAAAATCAGTCTAAGCATGTACAGATTTATTCTGGAACTTTTATGCATTATGTTATGCATTTACTGAGACCTTATAATTATTTAGGTCGTTGACTGTATTGTGAGCATCCTTATCAGATTTATCTTCTGACTTATTGCTGTACTACTGAGGTGAGTTCATGGCCCCACTTTATATATTGACAAACTTTTAAACCTTTTAATGGGGAAGAAAACATGCAACATATTTGATTTTATGGACATAGATTGAACTGTAAAACCTTTGATTACCATGCCTATTGTAGATGAACAGCATGACCCGTGCATCCGAAACTGTTAGAATTATTGAATTACCTGAATGTTATAAATAGATCTATTCGGGATTGACCGTCCCCATCTGGGTGAGTCATGCTCACTGTGCCTCGGCCGGGACAACAGATGTTTCACATGTCAGCACTTATTTTTGTTATGGGTGCCTTGATAATGATAAGGCAAAGGGTCCTTATCTGTTAAGGACTTAACTGTCAAGTTTCAGTTTCGGGCAATATGGAAATGTAATTACTTTTAAGTATTAGTGCTTTGTGCATTACTACTTCTGGGAATATCTAATGTCCAAACTTATTTTAATTAAACCTGTGAATTCACCAACTTTATGTTGACTTTCTAAGCATGTTTTCTCAGGTAACTGAAGCAGGTAATGGTGTGCATGAAGTCAAGCATCATGATAGACTGCATTTATAGAGCTCATCTGGGGTTTTATAAATTGGGAATAAATTCAAACTTTCAAACAATGTTAAAGACTACTGTAATACTATTTGCACTTTCAATCATGTAATAAATGTAAGGATAATCTTTTATCTGTTGCTCTATATTCTGTCTGCTGTTGATCCACCTACGTGACACCCAAATATTATTTCCGCTGCGTTTGACTCAATTTGGGGGTGTCACAGAATGGTATCAGAGCGATAGTTATAGAGAATCAGAACCAAGTTTAAAATAAATATAAAAATAAAATTTTTATATAATCTGAACTATAACTGCTTTAAAAATCTTTTGGGATTTTCGGGACTAGAATAGTTAAGCATATAGACCGTAGAGCATACATCGATTGCGTGATTGCCTGTGCATTGATTATTAACATCCGGTTAATTAATCTTATAAGTATTAACGTAACCTTTAGCATGGCGAGTGTTAAATGGCAGTATTATATAATTTTAAATTATATTTCTCAAAATTTTTAACTTGAGTAAGTTTATACTTATATCAATTAAAACTATATTACTTTCAGATTTATCATGAGTTCACCTACTGATACACCTGATGCCGTATCTCCGACGACCGTCTTGTGTGGATGGTTATCTGCTAGTGACTCCGGCGATAGTCACGCTTCTGTCGACGCTGCATCCATTGAGGCGCTTATTTCTTCACCACCTGTTTCCCCCGCTGGGGAAGAGGTCCAGCCTCCTACTGCTACACCACCTGTACCACTCGTGACTGTACTACGGGAGCATGCACCCGAGTCTCTGCTACCTCATAAGAGGAGGTACGAGGCACCTCTCGATTCCACCTTTGAGATCGGTGAGGGCTCCCGGGCCAGACATGCTGACCCTGTCCAGGCCCAGATCACGGCACTTGCCGCACACCAGGCCCAGGACATAGCAGACATTCTTGCTCTGCTAGCGACCGGACAGACTGAGCGCACTGTTCTACAGCAATGCCAGGACCTTTTATCATGGACCGTGAGTTCAGAGACACACGCTGCCCGAGGGGTGTGGTCGACTACTTACCATTCTCTCCAGTGGTTGCTGGATGAGAACGAGTTCCTACGAGAGCAGATTTACCTACTGCAGAGTCAGCAGACAGAGACTCACACCGCTCTTATGACCATGGAGCAGACTCTTGCCATATTCTTCGACCTCCAGGATGTCCGCCATCAGGGGTTGACGTCAGAGACCGCTCATCTCCGGGGAATTCAACAGACTCTCAGAGACCAGTTCCGTGAGGCACTCCGACTGCTCAGGGAGACTAGGACTGCTATGACCGCGATGCAGGATGCCATGCAGGCACCGGCTGTCTCATCTCCGCCCGTGCCGCCAGCCATATCCGAGGAGTCAGTTAGACATCAGTAGAGTAGATGGGCTAGATCTTTTGTACATCATGATAAGCTATTAGGGTTGCACCCCGGCTATCATGATATAGGATCTCTTGTATTTGTACTTTTCTTTAGTCAGTTGTATTCCTGTACTGTACTATTTAGATTAGGGATTCATAGATGATGTACTTTAGATTTCATGTACCACCATCCCAGACAGGCAGGCTGTGCTCTGTCTTGGATTAGGTTGTGCATTTTGTACTGTATTCCTATTCTAGACTTATGGTATGTACTCATTAGCTTTTGTTATATCCGTACTGTATTATATTATGAACTTTAAATAGGTTATCCAATTTGTTGCAAAGTCTATGCATGAAATTCTTTTTCGTGTAATTATATAAAACTGTGCTAACACCTTGAACTAATGATTTCATTTTTTTGTATAATTATAGAAAAATGGTAAACACTAGAACGAACCCCATCAATGCCGAGACTACTCAAAACGTCACTGCTGCCCAATTAAGGGAAATGATTGACCAAGGCATCGCATCTGCGATGGCTGCCAGCAGGAACATGGACGACAGTCAAAATTCCAACAACCGCCAGAATAATCAGACCACTAGGGGTTGCTCTTACCCCGACTTCTTGAAATGTAAACCTTCCTATTACAAGGGCAATGAAGGAGTGGTGGAACTGATGCAGTGGTTTGAAAGGTTGGAAACGGTCTTTCACATCAGCGACTGTGCAGAAGAGAATAAAGTGAAGTTTTTCGCCTGCACCCTACTTGAGAGTGCTCTTACTTGGTGGAACTCTGTTGTTGCTACTCTTGGACACGATGCTGCCTATGCTCTCAACTAGAATGAGTTGAAGGAGAGGATGACTGAGAAGTACTACCCAAGGGGAGAAATGAAGAAGCTAGAGATCGAGTTATGGGATCTCAAATGCAAGAACAATGACATCACTGCGTACAACCAAAGGTTCCAAGAGTTGACCCTCATGTGCACCAGGATGTTTGTGGAAGAGGATGAAAAGATTGAGAAGTACGTGGGTGGACTCCCAGACGTCATTCACGACAGTTTGCTCGCATCTCGACCTACTACCGTCGAGAGTGCCATTGAGTTCGCTACTGAGTTAATAAACAAAAGAGTTCGTACCCTATCCGAGAGGCATACTGACAACAAGCGAAAGGTAAACGAGTACTTCCGTAGTCAGCACCAGCAGCATCCTAAGAAGCAGAATGTTGGGCAAGTTTACAGTGCTACTACTGCAGGAGCTAACTCGTACGTGGGCGCCAAACCTTTGTGCCCAAAGTGCAACTATCATCATACTTTTGATAGCCATTGCCAGACCTGCTACAGATGTGGACAAGTTGGTCACTTTGCTAAAACCTGTCGAGTTAATGTTGTCACTCAGGCCCGACCCACTCAAAATACTGGGAACTACAACAACAGGGGTGGATACAATGCCCGTGGTAACGGGAATAGACAGCAGGGGAACCGCAACGCTACTAGAGGAAGCAACAATGGACCCAAGAAGGGAGTTGTGTGCTACGAGTGTGGAGCACCAGGACACACGAGACCAAGTTGCCCTAAGCGGACAAACCAGAACAAGAACAGTGGAGGAGCTTCATCCAGAGTGTACGTGGTCGGCAATGCAAAAGCCAACCCCGATTCAAATGTCGTTACTGGTACGTTTCTATTGAACAATCGTTATGCATCTCTCTTATTTGATACTGGAGCAGACCAAAGTTTTATATCCACTGAATTTAGTCAAGTACTAGAAGTTGTCCCTACAAGCTTAGATCACCGTTACTCTGTAGAATTAGCTGACGGTAAAACTGTAGATGCTGACACTATCATTAGAGGTTGCACCTTAAATCTTTCCAAACACCCGTTCAACATTGACCTTATCCCCGTAAACCTTGGTAGTTTTGATGTTATTATCGGCATGGACTGGTTAGCGAGATACCGCGTAGTCATTGTTTGTGACGAGAAACTAGTCCGTATTCCGTGGGGAAACGAAACTCTAATCGTTCGAGGTGACGGTAACACCGACCTCGCTGACACTAGACTTAGTGTTATCTCTTGTACCAAAGCTCAGAAATATTTGTTGAGTGGATGTCCTATCTTCTTGGCCCATATTTCTCAAACAGATGAAGAAGACAAACCCGAGAAGAAGCAAATCAAGGACGTACCCATTGTCCGAGATTTTCCAGAAGTCTTTCCTGATGAGTTGCTAGGCTTACCACCGACTCGACAAGTGGAATTTCAAATTGATTTGGTTCCCGGAGCAGCACCTGTAGCTAAAGCTCCATACCGGTTGGCACCATCATAAATGAAGGAATTAGCTGAACAACTTCAAGAGCTATCTGACAAAGGATTCATACGACCCAGTTCCTCACCATGGGGAGCTCCTGTGTTATTTGTCAAAAAGAAAGATGGTTCTTTTCGAATGTGCATTGGTTACAAAGAGCTGAATAAGTTAACTGTGAAGAATCGTTATCCGCTTCCTCGCATTAACGACCTATTTGACCAACTGCAAGGGTCAAGTATGTATTCCAAGATTGACTTGAGATCTGGATACCATCAACTACGAGTCAGGGAGGAAGATATTCCAAAGACAGCTTTTAGAACCCGTTACGACCATTACGAATTCCAGGTTATGCCATTTGGGTTGACCAATGCACCAGCTATTTTCATGGACCTTATGAACCGTGTGTGCAGACCCTACCGGGATAAATTCGTGATAGTCTTCATCGACGACATACTCATTTATTCCAAGAACGAACAAGAACATGGAGAACATCTTGCACAAGTACTAAAGGTACTCAAGGAGGAGCAGCTCTATGCTACGTTCTCTAAATGTGAATTTTGGATTCCTAGAGTGCAATTCCTTGGTCATGTCATAGATTGTGACGGTATTCATGTGGATCCAGCAAAGGTCGAATCTGTCAAGGATTGGGTATCTCCTAAATCACCGACGGAGATCCGCCAATTTCTAGGCCTTGCCGGATACTACCGTAGATTCATTGAAGATTTTTCCAAGATAGCCAAACCAATGACCAAACTCACACAGAAGGGAATAAAGTTCGAGTGGGGAGAGAAGGAAGAATCAGCTTTCCAACTGATCAAGCAGAAGTTATGCAGTGCACCCATACTGGCCTTGCCTGAAGGCAACGATGATTTCGTTGTATACTGTGATGCCTCACACAAAGGCTTAGGAGCCGTATTGATGCAGAGGATGAAAGTGATTGCCTACGCTTCAAGGCAATTGAAGAAGCATGAGAAGAATTACACCATTCACGATCTAGAACTTGGATCCATAGTTTTTGCTCTCAAAATCTAGAGACATTACCTATACGGAACAAAGTGTACAGTGCATACTGACCACAAAAGTTTGCAACACATATTGGATCAGAAGGAGTTGAACATGAGACAACGCCGTTGGATTGAGTTACTGACTGACTACGACTGCGAGATCAAATACCACCCGGGAAAAGCAAACGTGGTTGCTGATGCTTTAAGTCGTAAGGAAACGGACCCTCCTATGAGAGTTCGGGCATTGGTGATGACAATCAGTTTGGATCTACCCAAACAAATTTTGGAAGCTCAGACTCAAGCCCAATTGCCTGAAAACCTCGTGAAGGAAGATGTCGGGGGAATGCTCAGAATTGATCTTAGCAAAGAAAAGTTAGAACCTAGAGCAGACGGAACCCTATGCCTTCACGGACGAAGTTGGTTACCTTGTTATGGAGATTTGAGGAACGTGATCATGGACGAATCTCATAAGTCAAAATATTCTATACATCCCGGATCTGAAAAGATGTATCAGGATATGAAGAAGTTATATTGGTGGCCGAATATGAAAGCCAACATCGCCACCTACGTCCAGAAGTGTTTGACTTGTGCTCGTGTCAAAACTGAACACCAGAGACCATCGGGTTTACTTGTACAACCCAAGATACCGGAATGGAAGTGGGAAAACATCACTATGGACTTTGTTACCAAACTCCCAAAGTCATCTCACGGTTACGATACTATCTGGGTAATCGTCGATCGACTCACCAAGTCCGCTCATTTCCTGCCGATTAGGGAGAATGATCCCCTTGCCAAACTAGCAAAGACGTACCTGAAGGAGATTGTGACCAAACATGGAATACCAGTGTCGATAATCTGTGATCGAGATGGTAGGTTCACGTCAAACTTTTGGAAGGCTTTCCAACGAGCCTTAGGTACCAATTTGGATATGAGCACTGCTTATCATCCGCAGACTGATGGTCAAAGTGAACGAACCATCCAGACTCCAGAGGACATGCTACGAGCATGTGTGATTGATTTTGGAAATAGATGGGTTGACCATATTCCTTTAGTGGAATTCTCCTACAACAACAGTTATCATGCCAGCATTAAGGCTGCCCCTTTTGAAGCACTGTACGGTCGCAAATGCCGTTCGCCTGTGTGCTGGACAGAAGTAGGTGAATTTCAGCTCACTGGACCTGAGTTAATCCAGGAGACTACTGACAAGATCGTCCTCATCAGACAGAGAATTCAAGCTACTAGCGATCGACAAAAGAGCTACGCGGATCTGAAACGCAAACCTATGCAATTTGAAGTAGGTGACCGTGTTATGCTCAAGGTATCACCTTGGAAGGGTGTTGTACGTTTTGGCAAACGTGGAAAACTGAATCCACGTTATGTTGGCCCTTTAAAAGTAATAGCCAGGATCGGGGAAGTAGCGTATTGTTTAGAGTTGCCCCAGCAACTGAGTCGGGTACACTCTACCTTTCATGTTTCTAACCTGAAGAAGTGCTATGCTGAAGAACCACTGGCTATGCCATTGGAAGGAGTTCAAATTGACGACAAACTCCAGTTTGTAGAAGAACCGGTGGAAATCATGGAGAGGATAGTTAAGAAGTTGAAACGCAGTCGCATCCCGTTGGTCAAAGTACGTTGGAACTCTAGGAGAGGCCCTGAGTTCACTTGGGAACGATAAGACTCGTTCAAGACCAAGTATCCACACTTGTTCACCTGACCAATAGCTTCATCTTAAGCTTTGAGGACAAAGCTAAAATAACGGGATGGTGCTGTAAAACCTCTGTTTTTACCATCATTGACTTTGTCAACTATAGTACTATTTATATTTGGAATTTATATAATTTCACTTTTATATTACTTATTAATTATCATATACCTATTGTCATACTACCTTTCATACTTATTTTATATTTATATGAACCTTTAGTCATTTATTGACTACCTTGGCAATTGACTGGCCACTTGATTGAATAATGAAATTCATCACCTCAGTACATATTTTGAAATAAACTGTAACCTTACTTAATTTATTTATTAAGTACTTGAATTATTTTTATATGTACATACTTACATATATTACTTAAAAGGATTAAATACCTAAACACTTTAAAAACAATGTATATTATTTTACATTGTCACCTATTTACTTTAATAAAGTAAATTAATTTTAGTAATGTATTTAATAATACACTTTCACTAAGTTATCTAAAAGCTTCAACAAAAATACATACAACACAACAAGTACCTATAATAATATACAAAGACTATTATTATCATACAACACTTGGCAAAATTTACCAAAACCCTTCCCATGTCTATACAATAACGTGTGTATGTATGCATGCATGCATTACCATCATTTGATTTAACTAGCTACAAGTAACCTAGTGTAATCATGCACTCCACTAATACCCTATACTAATGCATGCATAACCTTACTTTACTTACACATAAACCATGCTTTACTTACAAAGCCACTTACACACTCCATACATTTCACTATACATGTCATTTTTGTCCCCCATTGACTTCTCAAAAACACACGAATGGAACCAAAAAGGGGAAAGAAGAAAGTTGCTAGTTTTTGAGCATGTGTGCATTTGAAAAGTGTATCCAAGTGTATCCATGCATATCTTGGATAGATATCTTGTACAAGGTACAAAGATCCTCTTGATTCACTCTCTCTCTTGTTCTTAAGCCGAAACAAACACACAACACACAACACAAAATATTTCCAATCTCATTCCACTCTTTTCTCTCTCAACTCACGGCTAAACAAGATTCACCACCATTTTTAAACCTTCAAGCTTTACTACTACTCCTATACTATGTCTTCTAATACCTAAAGGTTAATCCTAAGCTCAACCTACAAGAAACCTTGATCATTGAAGCAAGAACAAGAACCCTAGAAGCCTACTTGAAGCCCACGGCATGTTTATGATTTCCTAGACCTACATTGTTGAAAGCTTGTCACTTGTTTCTACCCATTCTCATATCATTCCTAAACCTATCTAATCAAGTAAGTCCAAGTTAAAACCTATCTTTTCTAATACATTACCTTTACATATATTAATGTGTACATGTTTATTTTGGTAAAGTTAACATTTAAACAAGTATGGAAACCCTAAAAACATAAGTGAAACCCACGGCTAATTTTATATATAACAAAACTTGATGTAAAAACTTGTCAACTTTGAAGAACACATCAACATGATCTTGTTTAACTTGAAAAATCATGAAAACCTAACCATGCAAATAATATTGGACGTGAGCTTTTAAGCTCATATTATGATTTTGAGTAATCTTGTAATGTTTAGATATAACTAGAAACATTAGATTCATGTTATTAGGTGCCTTAAATGTTAAGATTATTATTAGGCCTCATAAGATTAGTTTAAGCTCACTATAATACCTTGCCTAGATAAATAATCATTTCCATTAAATAAATGTTTTATAAGACTTTTAGTGTCAAAAATATGATTTTATAAAGTTACATGTTGAAAATATAAATCTATAATCATTTTGGATTTAAATGATAGATCTAAGAAGTTTTAGACTAAAATAGTAAATATATAAACATTCGGGTTAAAAATGGCATATATAATACTTTCGGGCTAAATTGTAAGTTTATAAAGTAAAAGGGATCTAAATAAATAAGTGTGGAAATTTGTATTTCAAAAACATAAACTTTGAACCACTTTTTTAATAATGCCGAGAGTATAAGGGTGTGTTTTGAACATATCCGAAACCTTGTAGAGTTAAAAAGGACTAAAAAGAGATTACTAAAATATTAGGGTAAGTTGTGTAAACTTTGGAAAGCCTAGGGACTATTTTGGACGCAAGCCGCGACCTAAAATAAACCTTAGGGACTAAATGTGTCAAGTTACTAAACTTAATAAAACCCTAAGCAACCCTAGGGACTAAACTTGCCAATAGCCGAAACCCATACAAGCCCTAGGGGGCAAAAATGTAACTTATAATAAACCTTATTATTAGCCGAAACTATAGGGACCAAAACTGCCATTAAGTGAAACTATAATAAGCCCTAAAATAGGCCACATACTATAAGGACCAAAATTGACACTTTATAAAACTTTAAGAAACCCTAGTTACACGTGTAACTAGGGAGGGACCAAAACTGTAAATACTTGAAAGATTTAGAAACCCTAGGGGTATAAAAGTAATTTAATCGCGAGTATCTATTTATTTAAAAGGACTAAAACGTATTTTTATACAAGTATTACGAACCTTAAAATCTTATATATTTTAAATCATTATTTAAACGTAAAACTTAAATAAACGTAACAATTGTTATTTTTTTCAAACCTATAACTTAATAAATATAAATCTTACGTAAACAGGGATTTTTAAATAAATGTTATACATTTATAAACCTTATTTATATATTAAATATAAATTGAAAATGGTTAACTTATAAAATAAATATGTTAATTATATTTATTTCCTATCACTTTAAACGTATATAAAACTATCCTATATAAATACTTAAAGTGTTTTATAAACAACGTAAGTACAAAATATTAATTAAATGAATTAATTAATTAAACCTTATTATTTATTTTATACCTAAAATGAATACTATTAGAACTTGTACTACGACGAACAAATTACAAGTATTGTAATTAAATATTTAAAATCAGTCTAAGCATGTACAGATTTATTCTGGAACTTTTATGCATTATGTTATGCATTTACTGAGACCTTATAATTATTTAGGTCGTTGACTGTATCGTGAGCATCCTTATCAGATTTATCTTCTGACTTATTGCTGTACTACTGAGGTGAGTTCATGGCCCCACTTTATATATTGACAAACTTTTAAACCTTTTAATGGGGAAGAAAACATGCAACATATTTGATTTTATGGACATAGATTGAACTGTGAAACCTTTGATTACCATGCCTATTGTAGATGAACAGCATGACCCGTGCATTCAAAACTGTTAGAATTATTGAATTACCTGAATGTTATAAATAGATCTATTTGGGATTGACCGTCCCCATCTGGGTGAGTCATGCTCACTGTGCCTCGGCCGGGACAACAGATGTTTCACATGTCAGCACTTATTTTTGTTATGGGTGCCTTGATAATGATAAGGCGAAGGGTCCTTATCTGTTAAGGACTTAACTGTCAAGTTTCAGTTTCGGGCAATATGGAAATGTAATTACTTTTAAGTATTAGTGCTTTGTGCATTACTACTTCTGGGAATATCTAATGTCCAAACTTATTTTAATTAAACCTGTGAATTCACCAACTTTATGTTGACTTTCTAAGCATGTTTTCTCAGGTAACTGAAGCAGGTAATGGTGTGCATGAAGTCAAGCATCATGATAGACTGCATTTATAGAGCTCATCTGGGGTTTTATAAATTGGGAATAAATTCAAACTTTCAAACAATGTTAAAGACTACTGTAATACTATTTGCACTTTCAATCATGTAATAAATGTTAGGATAATCTTTTATCTATTGCTCTATATTCTGTCTACTGTTGATCCACCTACGTGACACCCAAATATTATTTCCGCTGCGTTTGACTCAATTTAAGGGTGCCACATACTGAAGATATGCTTGCACCACTTCACCCTTGCTACCACCGTGCTCCATCTTTGCTTATGGGAACCTTGCCTACTGTTCTTTGGGTTGTGTGACAATCCGTCAATTTTAGGTCGTTATTTTAATCTCGACTATTACGTATTACGTGTTTACTTTAATGAGAATTTAAAATTTATCGACTAACCGAGAAGGTTATGACTTGAAACTAGCGTAAAAATGTCTATTAGATGAAAACCGACAAGGAATATGTTAGGTATCGATATTATATTTTCAAATAATCATAAAAATGATTTTTATTATATTTAATCTTTATTTCTCGTGTTTTACGTTTTAACGAATGACGAAAACTATTAGTGATCGCGATACCGACGGATGCCCAAAAATTTACGTTTTATTATCGATTGTCTCGATATTTTATATTTTCGACGTTTTCGATTTAATTACGTTTTAAGTCGTGTCGAAGCTTTGTTATTATATTTTCAAGCGTTTTAACTTTCGAAAAGTATTTTTACGAAACCCGAGCCCCGTAAATATTATTAAAAATGAACAATTTACATTTCTACCTTGTAAACTATTTAATTGCATTTTTGGACCAAAACTATGCCTAAATGACAAAATCTACCCTAACCTTGGACTATTTAAACAAATTCCACTAACTAGTTTTTATTTAAAAACTCATTTATTAAAAAAAATAACAAATCCTCTCTCTTGTTCATCTTTTGGTCGTCCACCCCATAGCCCCAATCCATCAAATTATTTCAATTTCTACTTTGATTCATTCAAATTTAAAAGAAGACCCATCTTGGAAATTCAACAAGCTTCAATTTGGTATAAATTTTTCCAACATGCATCCACTAAATTTTTCTTTTCAATTTTTGATGAATAACATGTTGTTTGATCCATTTTTATGGTGAAACATGTGTTAATATTATTATATTCATAGTGAGATGTTGTTGCATGTTATTTATTTTGAGTGGGTTAATTTTTGGATGATCATTCTAGGGTGTTAGGAGTTAGATGGATGTGTTAGGATGATGTTAGGATGATATTAGGAGTATAGAAATTGTTGGAATGGGTTGAAATGTTGATTTGGTATGATTTTTAACTAGTCATTTTAGACCAGTAGGTAAAAGGGTATTTTTGAAAGTCTTAGGTCTGATTATGAAATGGGATGATGTGATATTGTTGTAGTAATCTTCAAGACTCTCGTTTTGCCGCTTGAATGAGCTTCTAACTCATTACGAGCGAAAAGTTATGCTAGTTTTAGTATTCGTGTACCGGGAGACGAGTATCGGCACAATCCGAAAATTTTTGTCGATATTTGGATCGAATCTCGAGGACTATAAAATGAGTTTTAAAATGTTCAAGGACTGTTGTAAGTTGCTAAACCTCAGGTCATGAGTCTTTTTTCAAACCCGAGTGTCGGTTTTGCAAACGGAATTGTTTAAATAAGTCAAAATGGTTTTACAAGTCAAAGGCGTAAAACTGTCCGGTTTTTGTAACACAAAGACGTGTCGGGCAGAAGGTCTTAGAAGTAATATTTTTGAATGAAACTTAAACTTATTCTTATTCATATTATGTGTGAGTTTTTCACCTAGTTTCGTCTAAATCGGACAAGTCTAGATAGGTTAGATTAGTGTGTACATTTGGAGTGTATATGCTGAATGGTATTTTGGACACGTAGTTCAATACTTGTGTGGCGTGAGTTGAGTATTCACTATTGGACATGGTGACTTACTCAAGTGTTAAGTCATTATATAAATGACTTAGTTACTGGTCCGAGGGAAGTAAAATGATGGTTTGACTTGCGTTGAGTTGGCGTCTTATGACGGGTCAATGTCGAGAGTGCAAGTGTTTAAAAGAATAGTGTTGAATAAAAGGGTATAGAAGTACACTTATATTGTTAATTTTTCGTGATTTTCATGGTTATATGAAATTGAGTTTCGTATTATTTAAGTATTATTTATACTTGAGTCGTTTATTAATGAACGCGCCTTATTTGGTAGGTTGCGGTCTTCGTGTTTAACGGGCATCACAAATCGTCGGCGGTCGTCACATTACTACTATCGTACCAAGGTGAGTCTATAGCCTCGCTTTGACATGTTTATTTGTTTTATAATGTTGGGAATAAATTATGGCCAGTCTACTTGAGCGCTGACAAGAGTAAAACAAGCGTTGACAGGAGTAAAACAAACGCTAACAACTCAAGCGTTGACAAGACAAAGTCAAGCGTTGATACGTTGAAGACAAGCACTGATGGGAAGATATACTCTACGCGTTTATTGTATTCTAGATTACTTCTAGTAAAGATAGGAACAACAATGTATTTTCTATATTTATCTTTACCTAGAATAGTTGATACGCAGATTATTGTACAAGGCTTCTTATGTCTATAAAAGAAGATCTTTAGGTTAATGTTCAATATAAGTTTTCATACGTAAACTACTTTCATTGTAAGCAAGTTTGATATCATTAATCAAAGTGAAAGTTTGTTTACATCTTGTGTGTTCTTGTTTAAGTGTTAATTCAGCATAACACTTAGATTGTCATATACATATACAAAGGTTTCTCTAAGTGTATTACTTGATCTAATCTCGTATACATAAAGCTAAATCAATCTAAGTTTGGGATCAACAAGTGGTATCAGAGCTTGTTGAGGAACTTTTGATCTTAAAGAACTCAAGAACCCTAAAAACACCAAAACCCTAATTTTCTCAAAACCCTAAACAATATCATGTCAACTTCAGAAATAACCTCTTCCTCCCAACTTTTGCCAAACATCAAGATTCCCATGCTTGATGCAACCAACTTTGAATTGTGGAAATTCAACTTTGAGCAATATCAAGGGATCTATGACTACACTCTCTGGGAGATCATTGAATATGGGAACACATACAATAGAGCTGAAAAGGTTGCTGCTGCTATTGCTACAAGAACTGATGTTGCTGGATGTCCAGAAGCAGATAAGAAAGAAAAACCTGGTGATGGTAGAGCTGTGTCTGCTAAAGAAATAGCTAAGAGAAGGGTTGATATGAAAACCCTAAATATTCTGAAAGTCTCTTTGGGACAAGAGAACCAGCATAAATACAGAGGTTATGATTCTGCTAAAGACCTTTGGGCAGCTCTTGAAGTTGCATATGGTGGCAATGAAGATAATAGGGAAGAAAAGAAGAAACAACTCATGCATGATTATGCTGTTTTCAAAGCTCAACCCAATGAGAAGCTTAGCAGTGTGAGAAGCAGATTGCTTGATATTACAAGCAGGTTGTCCTTTATGGGGACACAACTTGGTGATGTTGAAATTAATGCTACTTTTCTTAAAAGTCTTGGTGAAGCGTGGAAGATTGAGGCAAGATATATACTTGCCAACAACACTCACAAAAGTTCCACTTTTGATGACATCTACAACAAACTAAGGCTATTGGAGAATGAAACCCTTCTGGAGCATGGAAGTAAGTCTTCTAACAGCAACATGGCTTTCTTCTCACATAGTGAAGGCCAATTTGAACAGAGGACTCTTACATGCATCCAGTTACTGGATCATCATGTGTCAGCGCTGGAACATGTCCTGTCAACGTCTCCTTTTCAGACGCTGACACATTCATAAGTGACTCACCAAGAGTTAAACCTGCTAGTTGGGACCTTGATACTATATGTGCTTATATTGCTTCTTTGCCCAATGGTTCAGTGATTACATATGAGGACCTTGAGCAGATAAGTGATGAGCACTTGGAAGAGATGGACATTAAGTGGAACATGGCTCTTGCTAGTATAAGAGCAAACAGGTGGAACAGAAGGTTTAAGAAGAAGATGACCTTTAATGCAAAGGACACAGCTGGATTTGATAAATCCAAAGTTGAATCCTACAACTGTCATCGTATGGGGCACTTCATGAGGGAATGCAGATCTCCTAGAAGATCTGATGCTGGTAAACCCTCAAGTCAAATTGTTAAAGCTCAGGATCCTAAAGCCATGGTTGCAGTTCAAGGAATTGATGGTATGGGATGGGATTGGAGCTATCTGGCTAAGGATGTGGAAGAGGATAAAGCTTTGGTTGCTGAAATTGAAGAACAAGAGCATGTTGAATATGCTCTCATGGCACACTCCTCCTCTTCATCTGATAATGAGGTATACGATGATGCTTTTTGTAGTAAATGTTGTAGGTTAAATACTGAGAAACTTAACAAAGAGGTGTTAAGATTATTAGATGATGTGAGTACTGAAAGATGCAAACTGTCTAATTACCAACTAGCTCTCACTCAAACTGAGAAGACAGTTTCTGAATACAATAAAATGGAATTTGACTTAAAAGATAAAATAAATATCTTAAAACATGAGTTAAATGCTAGTATGGATATTAGAAACATCATGGAAAGGGTTAATGGTGAGTTACAGGCTAAGCTAGATGAGGCCATTAAGAATAAAGATAATGTTGGCCTTAAAATTCAAAGATTTGATAAGGACACACAAACCCTAGGAGAATGTGTGAGTAAACAAAGGGATCCCAAGGACATGACTGAGATTGGAATGAAAGATTACTCTGTGGTTCCACCACCAGCTGGTGACTTCTATGGTGTCCAACAAAAGGACCTATCTTGGACTAGTTTGCCAGAACTCCAAGAGGAGGAATTCATTCCTCCACCAAGAGTTGTCACCCCAGTTGAAGAGTATGAACAAAAGTTGACTGACCTGAATGAATGGAAGAAAGCTAACCCTACCTTATTTGTTAAGGGTGGCTTACTATGTGAAAGTCCTAATGAGTCAACTCCCATTAAGGTTACAAACCCAATCACTGGTAAAGCTGTTGACCTTGGCTCAAACACTGTTAGAAAACCTAGCATTAAGTATGCTGAGATGTATAGGAATACTAGGTCACCTAAGAGCCAAGTTAGCAATGATGGAACAAGCTTCTTCTCTTCTAGACCTAGGGTTGTGTCTAGAAAATCCTGTTACACTTGTGGTAGCTTTTCTTTTTTTGGTAAAAGGGTAGCAATGACCCCGGTAAATAGAACCAAAAAAACGTTGAAGTACAAGGAATGTGGCTGAAATACCACATTAACCGCAAGCTACAGGCAGCTTGTTAAACAAAATGTTTATGACAGGCCATAAACATTAACTAGTCTAGAATGCTGGAAATATATAAACTAGACAAAAACCAAGACGATAACATGAAGTTACGAGGAAAATAATAAAATAATAACATAAGATCAGCCAGATGGAGTGCTTGCCCCAATATTAGTGTTGAGAAGATTCACCGATTCATCAAAGACGACCTCGACTCCCTCCTCCTCCTCATTATCTTCCTCGCTTACTTGAGCCCCTTCGTCAATACCAGGCATGGACAAAGTTGAAAATTTATTAGATGTAGAAACACTGCTCATTTGAGCTTTACCCTTGTTCGGACCATTAGGATTGCTAGACTGCTGCAACTGACCAGATTTAGTATTCAACTTCCTACTATTATTACCACTCGTACTTGTAGTATCCAAGTGAGTTTTTGGACGAAATGCAACCGTCTTATCTGTTTGGAAACCCTTGCTCAATGGAACACCTCTCGGAACTTGATTCCCTAAATTACCTTTGGATTTCTTCCTCTTGCTTTGCACTTGTTGGAATCCATCATTATCAACATGAGTTGTCACATTTTCAACCGTTTTAGGGTTGACATTTTTTGGACAAGAATCAAAGGCATGACCAAAAATATTACAAGTATGACATCTAGGGGGTTTCCATTCGTATTCAACACGAATTAATTCCTTAGTACAACCAGAGCCTTCAAGATCAGGGACACCAATAGTAACGTTATCTATAAACTCTGAATCAGCATTCATCTCAATAAGACAACGAGCAAAACTACAACGACCCCAAGACTCTTTGCACATATTATCAGTATAATTATCCATCATAATAAGCTTACCAAGAAACAAAGCAATTAAACTAATACCTTCCTCTTCAAAAACCTGTAGCGGGACATCATGAAACTTGACCCATACCGGAATACGAGTTAGTTCCTCCTTTAGAAGATTCGTTTTCATAGTCCATTTCTTAAGAAAAATTGGTGAATTACGAACCATCCACGGACCACCTTCCAGAACCGCATTAAGACCCTCACTAGACCGAAATTGAAAAAAGAAAAAACCTTTCTCATTCATCATGATACGCTTAAGACCATGTTTTGCCCAGTTATTCTTAGCAAAATACTCAACCACAAGAAATGCAATCCTTTTACCAAGAAAGTAGCCATATAAAGTATTTTGGTAGCGAGTATTTACTTTTTCAACAACCTTCTTAGGAATAGAGATATTAACCCCTTCATAGACATTATCAGAATTAAACGAAGAAGAGACTGCATTAATACCTCCATTAGTAGACGTAACCATATCAGCTTCAAATTTGCAAAGTAACTCCAGAATTTCTTTAGCACGGTCATGTGAGATGAATTCCCACAAAGGATGTTTCTTCATTCTTAATTCATGCATAAATTCACCCGCATCACCAACCGTGCGAATCGTTACACCAAATAATTTCAAAACCTCATGTAGATTACACTGTTGCATACCATTAATGGTTGCAGCCTTAGCTGCAAGGTCCAAAGATACATCACAAGAAGAGGAAACACATGGAATAGAGTCATCTGTTTCCTTAGCCATTTGTGCTGAGTGCACACTCAAACCATCTGAACTGAGTGAAGAAGTTTTGCTAGTAAGATTCATATGGCGTTCACACAAAACTTTATAATAAAGCATAGTAGTCTCCTTAGGTAAGGTAGACCATTTAGGAAATTTGTTTGCCTTAACACCATTTGCAAACACTTCAATGTCACGCACAGTATTCAAAGGAATAGAAAACAAATTAGATATCTCCTCTAACGTTACTAAAACCTTAAGAGTAGACACGATAACCGGATCATTCCAACCTGTAAACAATGGCGTATCACTTTCCTTGCTCGAAGCCATGTTCAATCAAACACAGCCCTAACCACGAAAATAAACCCTAAACAAACAATAACTATTTTTTTTTTAGATCGTAAAAACCAACAGTAACCGAAACACAAATATAGCGACACAAAACCTTAAATATAAGGAGACCCTACACGTTCAATTATCAGCCGACCACAACTTCAATTAATACCCAGAAATGTCTAATATATAAATGATATATGCTAAATGTGGTAGCTTTTCACATTTAGCATATAAGTGTGTCAACGCTCCCAAAGTCAGCGCTGACAGGAACAAATTCAGCGCTGACAGGAACAAATTCAGCGCTGACAGGAACAAAGTCAACGTTGTTAGAAAGTCAAACGTTGTCAGACCCAAACCTTGTGTGCAGCAAAGTCCACAAGTGATTAGACCTGCCCCATTCTTCACTAGAGGGTCTAACACTCATGGACAAAGACCATTTCAAAAGACAAATACTTGGTCTAATAGGCAATGGGTTTCTGTAGCAAACCCTAGGTTCAACGCTGACAAGGGTAATTTCAGCGTTGACAAGACCAATTCCAACGCTGACAGAAACGTGACCAGACCTAAATATTTGCAACCACAGGGTAAGGGGTCTAAAGCTTCTTCAAGCTTAACATGGAGACCAAAGAAAGATCAAAACCCTAATGATAATGGGATTTCAATGACCTGCAACAGGTTTAATTACATTTCAAAGGTCATTACAAAACCTATTGGGGTTAACTGGGTATTTCATCCTAAGAAGGATGAAAATGGGGTTGTTGTGAGAACTAAGTCTGTTCTTATTGAACAACCAGATGAATCCAAGTCTTCCAAGGCTTGGGTTCCCAAAGAAAACTAACTTGTTTTCTTTATGTGCAGGGCATTCAAAGACAGGTCAATGATTTTGGATATTGGGATAGTGGATGCTCAAGGCACATGACAGGGAAGGAAGACTATTTGACCAACTTTACTCCCATTAAGGATGGTGATAAGGTTTACTTTGGAGGCAGATATGGTACTATCACAGGCAAAGGAACTCTTCTAAGAACTTGCGTTTTGAGAACGTATTTTTGGTAAAGGAACTTGACTACAATCTTTTTAGTGTATCACAAGTTTGTGATAACAAAAATAAAGTTCTGTTTACTGATACTGAATGTTTGGTGTTGAGTAAGGATTATAAGATCCCTGATGAGAAATATATTGACTATAGAACACCTAGGCATAAAGACATATACAATGTGAATCTGAATGGGATTAGAATGAATAACAATATGTCTTGTTTTTATGTTAAAGCTTCAGTAGATGAAAGTAATATGTGACACAGGAGACTAGGGCACATAAATTTTAAGAATATAAACAGGCTTGTGAGACTTGGCTTGGTTGATGATTTGCCTGAGAAGGCCTTCCACAATGACCACTCTTGTGTTGCATGCCTTAAAGGCAAGCAGCACAAGGTCTCATTCAAGTCCAAACAGGTGCACTCTAGTTCCAGACCTCTTCATTTGTTTCATGTGGAACTTTTTGGTCCAACCAATATAGAAAGCTTTAATGGTAAGTCCTATTGCTTTGTCATCACAGATGACTTTTCTAGGTTTTCTTGGACCTTTTTTCTAGCTATGAAGAGTGACACAGCTGATACTTTAATTGATTTTATCACTCAGATTGAGAAGAAATATGGCAATGAAGTTAAAATGCTTAGGAGTGATAATGGTGGTGAATTTAGGAACAAAAAGTTAGATGATTTCTGTGCCAGGAAAGGAATTACTAGGCAATTTAGTATTTCCAAAACCCCACAGCAAAATGGGGTTGCTGAGAGGAAAAATAGAACCCTAATTGAAGCAGCCAGAACCATGTTGGCTGATGCTCATTTTCCTATAGCCTTTTGGGCTGAGGCTGTTAATACAGCTTGCTATGTTCAAAATAGAGCATTGGTCAACAAAATTCAGAACATAACACCTTATGAGTTACTTTGGGGAAGAAAACCTAATATTGGTTTTCTCAGACCTTTTGGTTGTCATGTAGTAGTTTTAGACACTAGTGATGCCTTAGGTAAATTTAGTGCAAAAGGTGATGAAGGCTACTTCATGGGGTATTCAGTGCAGAGCAAGGGATATAGGGTTTATCTTAAAGAGGAAAAACGTATACTTGAAAGAGTACATGTTAGGTTTTTAGAGAATAAACCTAGTGATCCTGAAAGTGGTCCAAATTGGTTGTTTGACTTGGAACCTTTATCTAGAACTTTAAATTATATGCCTGTCACTAATCCAGACATTGTGAAGGTAACTTCAAATGTTGTGGAAGAACAAGTTGTTGATGTTTCAGGTACACAGGTTCATGAAAAGGTTGGATCACAAGCAGAAAAGTCATCTCCTATGCAAGAATATGTTACAATCCCCATATGGACAGATGCTTTTGCTGCTGTTGCTGCTGCTGGTAAAGACAATGGTGGTCCCCAAGTACCACCAGATAACAACATGCATGGTCCTTCAGGCGCTAACAAAGGCAAATCTAGCGCTGACAAGACCAATTCAGACGTTGATGACTCAGACGTTGACAACAACAGTTCAAGCGTTGTTAGCTCACATGCTGACAAACAAGGTTCAGGCGTTGACAACACCTCTGCACATCTTTTCTCTTCCACTTTTGAACAAGGTGAACCTTCCAATTTATATGAATAGGTTCATCCTCATGTTGATGAAAGAGAGTCTGAAGAAGAAGATATTGGCAACATGGAGAATGAGGTTGAGGACACCAGACTTTTTGAAGGAGGAGTTCTCACTTCTACTATGAAGAATCACCCTACTTCTCAGATCATTGGTGATATTATGACTCCTGTTCAGACTAGAAGTCTCATCAAGGTCTTGTTGGGTTTATTGCCAATATTCACAAGAAGGTTGATACCCCTCTTGTGCAAGCATGTTTGTTTGCCTGTTTTCTGTCACAACAGGAACCCAAGAAGATATTTGATGCTCTCAAAGAACCAAGTTGGGTGGAAGCAATGCAGGATGAGCTTCACCAATTTGCAATTCAGGATGTTTGGGAGCTGGTTGATTGTCCCAGATATGTCAGACCTATAGGGACAAGATGGGTTCTAAGAAACAAGAGAGATGAAAGAGGTATTGTGGTCAGAAACAAGGCCAGGTTAGTGGCTCAGGGATATACACAAGAGGAGGGGATAGACTATGAGGAGGTCTTTGCACCAGTTGCAAGGATTGAAGCTATTAGGATCTTTTTAGCCTATGCATCCTGCATGGGCTTCACTGTCTATCAAATGGATGTCAAGAGTGCCTTCCTCTATGGAACAATTGTTGAGGAGGTATATGTGATGCAGCCTCCTGGCTTTGAGGATCCAGAGAATCCAGACAAGGTGTATAGAGTCAAGAAGGCTATGTATGGACTTCATCAAGCCCCAAGAGCATGGTATGGGACTTTGTCTACTTACTTAGTGGACAATAGATTCAAGAGGGGCACCATAGATCAGACACTATTTACAATGAAGAAAGGTAAGGATGTGTTGCTTGTTCAGGTCTATGTTGATGACATCATTTTTGGGTCTACTGATCCAAAGATGAGTGAGGATTTCTCCAAGCTGATGACAGACAAATTCAAGATGAGTGCTATGGGGGAGATGAACTTCTTTCTTGGTTTACAAGTTCAGCAGAAAGAAGATAGTATCTTCATCTCCCAGGATAAGTATGTGGCTGAGATCTTGAAGAAGTTTGGCTTTTCTCCACATGAAAAGAGGGCTACTACTCCTATGGATAGAGAACACCCTTGGGGAGAGATTGGAGATGGGAAAGATGTTGATGTCAGGCACTATAGATCCATGATTGGATCCTTGATGTAACTTACAGCCTCCAGACCTGACATCATGTTTGTTGTGTGTGCTTGTGCACGACATCAAGTGACTCCCAAAGAATGTCACCTTTATGCTGTGAAGAGGATCTTTAGGTACCTAAGATACTATCCTAGTCTTGGTTTGTGGTACCCAAAGGATTCACCATTGGAGCTGATTGCATATTCAGACAGTGACTATGGAGGTGATAAATTTGATAGGAAATCCACAACTGGTGGATGTCAGTTTCTTGGGAGCAGGTTGATATCTTGGCAATGCAAGAAACAAACAGTGGTGGCTAATTCTACAACTGAAGCTGAGTATGTAGCTGCAGCTGCTTGTTGTGGACAAGTTTTGTGGATTCAGAACCAGCTGTTGGACTATGGGTATAATTTCATGCATACCAAGATATTTGTAGACAATAACAGCACTTTATGCATTATTAAGAATCCTGTACATCATTCTAAAACTAAACACATAGAAATTAGACACCATTTTATAAGAGATTGTTTTGAAAAGGGTTTAATACAACCAGATAGGGTTGACATAGAAGAGAATGTGTCAGATTTACTAACTAAACCTTTTGATGCTGGGAGGTTTCAATACTTGGTAACAAGTATTGGAATGATCAATCTCACATAATATGTGTTTTGGAATCTTTTTGTAAAAGTATGTACAGGATAATGCATTGCTATTGGTCTTTTTGAGGATTTAGATTTTCCACTATATTTTTCTAACACTGACAAAGGTTGCTTGAACGCTGATAAGTGTTTTTGTGACGTTGTCAGCAATATATTTGTCTAACGCTGACAAAGCTTCCCTCAACGCTGTTATGTGTTATCGGGGCGTTGTCAGCAACAATGTTAGTTTTGTGGTTTTCAATCTAAATGTTCAAGTGGTGTTAGCAGTATACCATTGGATACAGAGTTGCTTATGGATCAATGGAGAAGCATTTGGGCATGTTTTTGTTTATGGATGATGGTTGGAATTTTTAATTCCTATCTTGACATAAATTTTTATGTTCATGCATATTTTTAGCAACTTATGTATCATAGTTTAAGGGGAGGTTTTAGTAACCTTTAGGATGTTTGGGTATCCATATGATACTCTTATCACAATTCTAGATTGTGTCCACAAGTGAGTATGAGTTAGTTTACTAAATCATGAGGCACTGTAGCATGCAAAGTTGATATACTATGCATGCTGCCAAGACATTTTTGGCCTAGAATTGGTTGTGGTCTGTTGGGAGACTTGGGAATCATTTTGTTATGGGATTTACCTGGGAGTAACAAGGAATTTTATAAGGTAACTTAGTTGTTAAGAGTTTTGGTTAGCAAGGGACACTAGAGGACTGTTATGTCTATCTTGCATAAGCAAGTGTGCATAACTGGACAGTGCTTGCCGCCCTATAATAATTATCAGCTTTTTGGTTATCTTCTCTAGGATAAATTACTTTGTTAAGGTCATTTTTCATTTTTAAACATTTTTATTTTTGGACGCTGACAAGTATTTTTCCAAGCGTTGTTGTGACCAATTTAGACGCTGACATGGCTATGGCAAATGTTGACAAGAATATAGCCGTTGGGCGTTGATAGGTTATTTTTGACCGTTAACACTCAATGGGACCTACCCAGTTGTTACTTTTTGACATATTTTTAGGCCGTAATTTTGGGAGTTGATAACTTTCATTTAATGCATGAGATAAACTTATTATTTTTCAATATTTTCATGATTACATTTTGAAAATACTTGCCTATTTTTAGGCCAATCACATGCATTTTCTTCTCCTATAAATTTGGATCCTATTTTTAAACAGGGTACCTATTATTCTTGTCTAACACAATTTTCTCTTATCAACTTCATCTTCATCAATCATTTTCACAGCTTTCAACAATGGCACCAAAGTTTAAACCATCAGATTTGGAATTGGGGTTCAGAAGTCAACACAACATGATCGCGTATCTTGAAGCTGATGATACTCTGTTTCCCCAATACACACAAATGGTGGCGTATTTGAACGCATCTTCTTTTAGGTATGCTCTTTCTCACGCACCACTCATTCCTGTCACACATATTAAACAGATTTGGAACACTGTTAGTTCCTCAACAGTTAATAGAGTGACTACATTATCTTCTATTGTTCATGGGAGAACTTGGGTGGTTACTGAGGCTTTGGTACGCCAAGCTTTGCATCTTGATGATGCTGATGGTATAACCACCCTTCCCATTAGTGAAATAGAACAAGGACTAAGGGCTTTGGGTTATACTTTTCCTGATGAAGGAACTTTAAGTAAATATCATAAACAGGAATTTCCCCCAGCTTAGAAGTACCTCATACATGTCCTTCTACAATGTTTGAGTCCCAAATGTACTGCACACAATGAGATCAATAGATATATTGCCAGTGCTATTGTGTGCATTGCTACTGGGCAAAAATTTAATTATTCTAAAATGATTTTTGAGGGCATGTGTAAAAATAAAGGGAACAAAATGACTTTAGCTTATCCCAAATTTTTACAAATGGTTTTTGATGTTCAAGGATACTGCACAAGGGATCATAATGATTTTTATGAGATCCCTGTGCAAAAGAAAGCAATTTTTATGAAGATGAACTCACCCCCACATCGTGACCTACCCCTAACCCCAGCTATGATTGCTGTCATTGAAGCAGCTCAACCCCAACCAGACCCCCAACCCCAAATTGACCCAATACCTGAACCATTACCTTCACCACAACATATGCAAATTGACCAGGAACCCTTCGACGCTAACACGTTAAATGTTGGCGTTGATGTGCCTATTTCAAACGTTGCCACTCAACCTTCACAGACCCAAACACCCCTTAACCAACCCACATCCACCCAATCTACATCATCATCTTCACCAACACAATATAGGTTACAAAAACGACAAAGGACTACTGGAGTGTTCTCATCTAGTGGTCCTAGCCATGTAGTAGAGAGAACCACCATCACAAGTGTGGTTGGTGCTATGGATGAGGCTGGGACTACTGGTTCTGGCTTAGAAGCTGGCCAAGGCAGTCCCAACATAATTAAGACCTCATCCATGCCCAATGAATCTGACTTGGGAGGTCAAATACCCATTTTAGAAGAGGGCAGATTGGAACCAATGACCCTAATGGAATTGACGGTTGTCTGCATGAGCTTGCAAAAGCAAAATGTAGACTTGGTACAAGTTGTCAGCACACAAGGCCTTGAACTCAAGCAATTGAGGGAGAGGATTTTTATTATGGAGACTGCTAGTACAAGGAGAGGGATGGAGGAATCTTCCAAAGGGGAGGATGAACAAATAAATGTTAGTGATAAGGGCAGCCATGATGGTCAATCTTTGGATGTTGCTGAGGCCCTAACAAGTTTGAAGAAACAGACAGGTTTTGATACGTCTTTAGTCTCTCCTACAAACTTAAATTTATCATTTACAGCCATGTTGGAGGAAATTGCAAAAGGCGTTGAGGCAGGAAATTTGAGCGTTGACAAGGAGAACTTGAACGCTGACATGAGTATTTTGAGCGCTGACAGAGCAAAATTGGGCGTTGACAGACCTGCAAATGAGGTTGATGTATCCCAGTCATCATCCATCATCAAGGAGGTTTCTTCATAGGTATTACCATCTACCTTACCAACAATTGATCCACTAGATAAGGGTAAGGGTATTATGGTAGAAAAGGTTGTTCCAAAGAATGCAGCACAAATTAAGTTTGATAAAAAGTTGGTTGCACAAATTGTGGAACAAGAAAGAAAGGAGGTGTCACCCTTTGTTGTCACTTCAGAAGAGCAAGAATGAAGTGATGAGGCTAGTTTAGACTCAAGTGTTATGATCATAGAACAGCCTGAAAGACTTGAGTATGGTGATGAGCTGGCCAAGGAGAAATTGAGAGAGTTGAAATTACAGGTTGATTTTGATATGCCAGAGGTGGTTCAGATGTATCATGCCTGGGAAGATAGGTGTATGGAGAATCCACACTTGACCATTTCAGATCAGATATGGGGTTTGGAGATTCTTCTTAGAGTACAAAAGGATTGCAAGGTCATTCTGAAACATAAAGAAAGCAATGTTCTCTCAGAGTTGAAAAGGGATAGAAGGGAGTTGTACTGCATGTTGCTCAAGTGTCATGGAACAGGGTGGACTTATCAGAAGTTGAGGGCATTGACTTTTGATGAGTTGGAATGTAGAGATTATCCCATTTGGGTTAGAGTGCAGGAAGCAAACACTCTAAGACTTCTTTCTGATGAAAGAAAAGAAGAACTTGCAGAGTAAATGGAGCTCAAGAAAGCAATGTTTGTTCCCAGACCAGTGAAAAAAGGAGTTTCTCTTGAGTTTCCCAAAGATATGGATCCATTACATCCAAGTGAAGCTGTCATAAGAAAGAGCCTCAAGCTCTCACCATTAGAAGCTTCAGATATGGTACAAGTGTTACCACTTGATTCCAGAAACCCGATTATGAGCTATGAAGAAGATAAATGTGGGTTTTGGAAGATTGGCGGGTATGGAAAAGAGGTTCACACTTTTACCACCCTTATATCTTTGTTTGCAAGTTTTGACAGAGAAGACTTGGTAGATCTATGGAGGTTATTAGAGGCCAAGTATGAGGCTGAAGCACCAACTTCAGTCAATGGAATAAAATTGTGGTCCACATTCAAAAGAATGTGTGGACCAAAAGATGAAGATCCTTCTATTTGGAAGGATCTTGAAGATGATCTCAGTGGTCTTCAATGGAGATTGGATTTAGCTGCTGGTGTTTATTATTTGAGTCTACAAAGTTTGCTGAGTATCTACTTGTGGATGGTCAGTATTTCATGTCCAAGGAAATCTTGGAGAAGATGAAGAACACTCAGCTGGAAATAGATTATTCAAGTGACGTGGCAAAAGACTTGATCAGATTTATTTATTACCAATATGAGAAGGTTTGTAAGATTCCTCCTAGTTCTTAATGTTTATTCAGAAACTTGATCACTGGAGTAGATATCAAGTTTAGGGGAGGATTGTTGGGAATAAATTATGGCCAGTCTACTTGAGCGCTGACAAGAGTAAAACAAGCGTTGACAGGAGTAAAACAAACGCTGACAGCTCAAGCGTTGACAAGACAAAGTCAAGCGTTGATACATTGAAGACAAGCACTGATGGGAAGATATACTCTATGCGTTTATTGTATTCTAGATTACTTCTAGTAAAGATAGGAACAACAATTTATTTTCTATATTTAACTTTACCTAGAATAGTTGATACGTAGATTATTGTACAAGGCTTCTTATGTCTATAAAAGAAGATCTTTAGGTTAATGTTCAATATAAGTTTTCATACGTAAACTACTTTCATTGTAAGCAAGTTTGATATCATTAATCAAAGTGAAAGTTTGTTTACATCTTGTGTGTTCTTGTTTAAGTGTTAATTCCGCATAACACTTAGATTGTCATATACATATACAAAGGTTTCTCTAAGTGTATTACTTGATCTAATCTCGTATACATAAAGCTAAATCAATCTAAGTTTGAGATCAACATATAAAACCCGCGAGGGGGATAACATGCTTGTTTTATTAAAATAAAAGGGGTACAACGAGAAGTTGTGGAAACCCTTATTGTTGGAAAAGCATTTATTACAAATGAAGGGTACAAAGAGAAGTTGTGGTGAACCCTCTTTCTTTTAAAATTGAACACAAAGGACCCGATTGTATGCTTAGATGAAAGTTGTTATAAAAGTTTGCTCTAGCCTTAAAAGACCCATGAATCGTGAATTGTTAATCGAAAGGAACGCTAATACTATGGATAGATCTATCGGGGTGACACCCAGTCCGGTCGCGACTAGCTATCGCGTGGTGTTGTGATGCACTAGTAATGAAACATCGGATGCAATTGTATAAGAGAAATATACGCACTTGGCTAGGTGTGTTGGGCTGAAATAATATATGTTAACGTTCAATTTCACGAGACTTATGAAACAACAACGATAATTATGTCTGATCCACATGATTGTCAACCACGGAAGGTTTATTCAGAACACTTGTGTTCGTTTATTTAATTTAAATTCTATAGATTCACTCAGCATTTTTGTTGACTTTATAGCATGTTTTATCTCAGGTCCATGAAGAAGGCACTCAAGGAAGGCGGTTTCGTGCAGCTTGCTTAATTAGAAATGTTTTGGCCCGCTTTTCTAAACTATGTTCATTCAAAGAAACTTTTATCGTTTGGTTGGTTGTGTAAACCTTAAAACTATTTGGGACCGTGTGTGGACTGTTTTATCTTTAAACAAATGAATGGATGTATGTTTTATTAAAACGACTCATTTGGAGCTGTTTTCTATGATATTGAGATTGAACCATGATAGTAACACCCAATGACCCTTCCGCTGCTATGACCCGAAATTAGGGGTGTTACAGATTGGTATCAGAGCTTAAGTTATAGAGAACGAAAAGATTTTCCAAAAATAAAATTTTGAAATCTTTTGACTATAACATTTGCAAGTGCAACCTCCGAGTTGCCAATGGACGAGAACAAGAAAAGTATATATATGTTATACATATTTAATTATTATTTATGCTTAAAGCATAATGGATTATATTTATTTATTTATAAATGTTTATTATTTGATTATTATAATACTAATACGTGATTTACAAACGACGCTGATTGTTACAATAGAAATCCCTGTCTTTTGACTCATTCCTCGTGAATCTTCATTCCTTATCTAAATTCTATTTTTTTTATTCTATCATCCATTCTTGTTTCTTTTCATCTATCTATTCTTATTTTGTGTTATTCATGTTATGTTATCACAAGCGTTGAATGAATACTCATTTTGATGTGAATTGTGTAACAGGATCATGCCACTAAAACAATTGACTGAGACTCAGTTACGTGCTATATTAGCTGATCAATTCCAGGTCTCTATGAATGCATTTATGACAAATATGAATAATGGAGCCGGTGGAGCTGGTGGATCTGGTGGGTCTGGTGGAGCTGGTGGATCCGGTGGAGCTGGTGGATCTGGTGGAGTTGGCGATACTAGAGCTGGCAACACTGGAACTGGCACTACTGGAGCTGGTAATACTGGAGCCGATAATACTGGAGCTGGTAATACTGGAGCTGGCAATGCTGGTGCTGGAACTGGTGATGCTGATAGACCAGTGATTCCTGAAAACAAGAAGTGTAATTATACATCGTTCATGAAATGCAAACCTCCAAATTTTAAAGGTACTGAAGGTGCTGTTGGGCTAATGCAATGGTTTGAAAAATTGGAATCCGTGTTTTGATTTAGTGGAAATGAGGAAGGAGATAAGGTGATGTTTGCCTCTGCTACTCTTCAAGGGCGAGCATTAACTTGGTGGAATGGGAGAATGGCATCAATGGGTATGGATGCTGCTTATGCTACACCTTGGGTTGAGGTAAGAAGGTGGATGACTGAGGAATTCTGTCCAAGGAGTGTTATTCAAAGGTTAGAACAGGAACTATATCAGCTGAGACTGAAGGGTACTGACATCGATGGATACACAAACAGATTCCATGAACTTGCTCTACTTTGTCCAAACAAAGTTAACCCAGAATACTTGAAGGTGGAGCAGTATATTCGAGGCTTACCTACCAACATCCGTGGTGATGTGACCTCATCTAAACCTTCCAATATTGATGAAGCTATTCATATGGCCTACCAACTAATGGGACAAATCATCCAAGACAAAGGTAATAAAAAAAGAGCTGAAAATGAAAGTGATGATCGTGGTGATAACCGTCAATCTCACAGTAGGAATCAAAACCAAAGGAGGGGTAATGCTAATGCGATGACTGGAACTGCATCTGCTGATAAGGGAACCAAATGTCAACGCTGCAAGAAGTCTCATATTGGTGAGTGTGTTAAGTGTGGGAATTGCAACAAGTTAGGTCACAAGACTGAAGACTGTTGGGGACCCGGAAAGAAGGGAGTGACGTGTTTTAACTGCCAAGGTAAAGGACACATGAGGAACCAATGCCCTCAACCTCCGAAGGATGCACGTGGTGGAGATAACCAAGGAAAAGCTTATCAGTTGGGTGAAGCCGAAGCGAAGAAAAACCCGAAAGTTGTCACTCGTACGTTTTTACTGAACAACCGTTATGCTATAGCTTTATTTGATTCTGATGCGGACAAAAGCTTTGTGTCTACAAGTTTTAGTACCTTAATTGATATCAAACCGGTCGAATTAGACGCGAGTTATGAGGTAGAACTAGCTGATGGTAAATTAGTGAGTACCAATCGTGCGCTCCTAGGATGTTCTCTTAATCTCTTGAACCGTATTTTCGAAATAGACTTGATGATTGTCGAATTGGGAAGTTTTGATATTATTATCGGAATGGATTGGCTATCCAAGTATAACGCGTCTATCTTGTGTGGAGAACAGAAAGTTAGGATTCCCTTGGATGACAAGACCATGGTTATCGAAGGTGATCAACGTAATTCACGACTAAAAATCGTTTCGTGCATTAAGGCTCGTAAGTATATCGAAAGAGGTTGTGAGTTATTCCTAGCTAAAGTACTGGAGAAGGAATCGAAGGAGAAACGTGCCGAAGATGTTCCTGTCATCCGTGACTTTCCTGAAGTGTTTCCGGAAGATTTGCCTAGACTTCCGCCTCCAAGGCAAGTAGAATTCCAAATTGACCTAATTCCTGGTGCTGCACCCGTGGCTCGTGCGCCATATCGTTTAGCCTCATCCGAGTTGAAGGAGTTATCTGTGCAATTGAAAGAGCTATCTGATAAAGGTTTTATACGACCGAGTTCGTCACCTTGGGGAGCTCCTGTCTTATTCGTTAAGAAGAAAGATGGTTCGTTTCGTATGTGTATTGATTACCGAGAGCTGAATAAGCTAACGATCAAGAATCGTCATCCGCTTCCAATAATTGATGATTTATTTGATCAACTTCAAGGTTCTTGTGTTTTCTCCAAGATTGATCTTCGTTCTGGTTACCATCAACTTCGCATACGTGAGGAAGATATTCCTATTACAGCGTTTAGAACTCGTTATGGTCATTATGAGTTTCTGGTTATGCCTTTTGGTTTGACTAATGCACCTGCTGTATTCATGGACTTAATGAATCGCATTTGTAAGCCGTATCTTGATAAATTCGTGATCATTTTCATAGATGATATTCTAATCTACTCCAAGAGCAATGAAGAGCATGCCGAACACTTAAGGATTATCTTAAACTTGTTAAAGAACGAAAAATTGTACGCTAAATTCTCAAAGTGTGATTTTTGGCTTAATTTTGTACAATTTCTCGGACATGTGATTGATAAAAGTGGAGTACATGTTGATCCTGCAAAGATCGAAGCCATCAAGAATTGGAGTGCTCCGACTACTCCAACTGAAGTGCGACAATTTCTAGGTTTGGCTGGTTATTACCGAAGGTTTATTGAAGGATTCTCTTTGATATCGAAACCATTAACTAAGCTGACTCAGAAGAATAAACCGTATGTGTGGGGCGATGATGAAGAAGAAGCTCTCTGTAGTGCGCCGATCTTATCGTTACCTGAAGGAAGTGAAGACTTTGTTGTTTATTGCGATGCATCTCTTCGAGGATACGGTGTTGTTCTTATGCAACATGAAAAGGTGATCGCATATGCCTCTAGACAATTAAAGAAGAATGAGGAGAACTACACAACCCATGACTTAGAATTGGGTGCTGTGGTTTTTGCTCTGCGACTTCGGAGACATTATCTGTATGGTACGAAGTGTACAATATTCACTGATCATAAAAGCCTACAATACATATTGGATCAAAAGGAGCTAAATATGAGGCAACGTCGATGGGTTGAACTCTTGAGTGATTACGACTGCGAAATTCGTTATCATCCAGGAAAGGCGAACGTGGTAGCTGACGCGTTAAGTCGAAAGGAAAGGGAGAAACCGATCCGAGTGCGTGCTTTGGTGGTGACAGTTCATAATGACTTACCTGAGCAGATTCGAAACGCACAAATCGAAGCGTGCATGAAGGAAAATATTGCAGCCGAAAGAATTAGAGGAGACGGTGAAACATTTGAGACGCGAGCCGATGGTATCAAATGTTTGAGAGGTCGAATCTGGTTACCATTATATGGTGGACTGAGAGACTTGATTATGTTAGAATCTCTTAAGTCCAAGTATTCTATTCATCCTGGATCGGACAAAATGTACCAAGACTTGAAAAAGTTATACTGGTGGCCGAATATGAAAGCTGATATTGCAACATACGTCGTGAAATGCTTAACATGTGCAAAAGTAAAAGCTGAATATCAGAAGCCGTCAGGATTACTTGTCCAACCTGAAATTCTAATCTAGAAATGGGAGCGAATTACGATGGACTTCATCACAAAACTCCCAAGGACACCGTCTGGTTTCGATGCAATTTGGGTTATTGTCGATCGTTTGACTAAATCCGCTCATTTTATTCCAATCAACGAGAGGTTCGGTTTGGAGAAACTCGTCGATATTTATCTGAAGGAAATCGTGTGCAAGCATGGTGTTCCGATTTCAATCATTTCCGATAGAGATAGTCGCTTTGCTTCTGGATTTTGGAGATCACTTCAAAAGTCACTAGGAACCAATTTGGATATGAGCACAGCCTATCATCCTCAAACTGATGGGCAAAGTGAAAGAACAATCCAAACTTTGGAGGATATGCTACGTGCTTGTGTGATAGACTTTGGAAGTAGTTGGGATAAGCACTTACATTTGGCCGAATTCTCGTACAATAACAGTTATCACGCGAGTATTAAAGCTGCACCTTCTAAAGCACTTTATGGGAGAAAATGTAGATCACCCGTTAGCTGGAGTGAGGTTGGTGATGCCCAACTCACTAGACCAGATTTGATTAGAGAGACGACGGATATGATTGTGCAAATCAAGAATAGGTTGTTGTCTGCTCGAAGCCGACATAAGAGTTATGCGGATGTGAGAAGAAAACCATTGGAGTTTAACGTGGGAGATAAGGTTATGCTAAAGGTATCACCATGGAAAGGTGTTGTACGATTTGGAAAACGTGGGAAGTTGATTCCTCGTTATATCGGACCATTCAAGATTTCATCTAGAGTAGGACCCGTGGCATACCAACTTGAACTACCACAAAAACTGTATGGGATTCATAACACTTTTCACGTGTCGAACCTGAAAAAGTGTTTATCCGATGAAGAACTCATTATACCGTTGGATGAGGTTAAGGTTGATAAAAAGTTGCACTTTATCGAAGAACCAGTCGAGATCATGGATCGCGAGGTCAAGCAACTAAAGCAAAACCGAATACCTATTGTCAAAGTTCGATGGAACTCTCGAAGAGGACCGGAGTATACTTGGGAACGAGAAGACCAAATGTGGAAGAATTACCCTCATCTCTTTGATTTCAACAAGCGATCGGGCAAGAACGCAAGTTGATCTTCGAGGGGGAAGATCCTAATTTGGTGGGGATGATGTGACAATCCGTCAATTTCAGGTCGTTATTTTAATCTTGACTATTACGTATTACGTGTTTACTTTAACGAGAATTTAAAATTTATCGACTAACCGAGAAGGTTATGACTTGAAACTAGCGTAAAAATGTCGATTAGATGAAAACCGACAAGGAATATGTTAGGTATCGATATTATATTTTCAAATAATCATAAAAATGATTTTTATTATATTTAATCTTTATTTCTCGTGTTTTACGTTTTAACGAATGACGATAACTATTAGTGATCACGATACCGACGGATGCCCAAAAATTTACGTTTTATTATCGATTGTCTAGATATTTTATATTTTCGACGTTTTCGATTTAATTACGTTTTAAGTCGTGTCGAAGCTTTGTTATTATATTTTCAAGCGTTTTAACTTTCGAAAATTATTTTTACGAAACCCGAGCCCCGTAAATACTTTTCAGAATTAACAATTTACATTTTCTACCTTGTAAACTATTTAATTGTATTTTTGGACCAAAACTATGCCTAAATGACAAAATCTACCCTAACCTTGGACTATTTAAACAAATTCCACTAACTAGGTTTTATTTAAAAACTCATTTAATAAAAAAATCACAAATCCTCTCTCTTGTTCATCTTTTGGCCGTCCACCCCATAGCCCCAATCCATCAAATTATTTCAATTTCTACTTTGATTCATTCAAATCTAAAAGAAGACCCATCTTGGAAATTCAACAAGCTTCAATTTGGTATAAATTTTTCCAACATGCATCCACTAAATTTTTCTTTTCAATTTTTGATGAAGAACATGTTGTTTGATCCATTTTTATGGTGAAACATGTGTTAATATTATTATATTCATAGTGGGATGTTGTTGCATGTTATTTATTTTGAGTGGGTTAATTTTTGGATAATCATTCTAGGGTGTTAGGAGTTAGATGGATGTGTTAGGATGATGTTAGGATGATATTAGGAGTATAGAAATTGTTGGAATGGGTTGAAATGTTGATTTGGTATGATTTTTAACTAGTCATTTTAGACCAGTAGGTAAAAGGGTATTTTTGAAAGTCTTAGGTCTGATTATGAAATGGGATGATGTGATATTGTTGTATTAATCTTCAAGGCGCTCGTTTTGCCGCTTGAATGAGCTTCTAACTCATTACGAGCGAAAAGTTATGCTAGTTTTAGTATTTGTGTACCGGGAGACGAGTATCGGCACAATCCGAAAATTTTTGTCGATATTTGGATCGAATCTCGGGGACTATAAAATGAGTTTTAGAAATGTTCAAGGACTGTTGTAAGTTGCTAAACCTCATTTCATGAGTCTATTTTCAAACCCGAGTGTCGGTTTTACAAACGGAATTATTTAAATAAGTCAAAATGGTTTTACAAGTCAAAGGCGTAAAACTGTCCGGTTTTTGTAACACAAAGACGTGTCGGGCAGAAGGTCTTAGAAGTAATATTTTTGAATGAAACTTAAACTGAGTCTTATTAATACTATGTGTGAGTTTGTCACCAAGTTTCGTCGAAATCGGACAAGTCTAGATAGGTTAGATTGGTGTGTACATTTGGAGTGTATATGCTGAATGGTATTTTGGACACGTAGTTCAATACTTGTGTGGCGTGAGTGGAGTATTCACTATTGGACATGGTGACTTACTCAAGTGTTAAGTAATTATATAAATGACTTAGTTACTGGTCCGAGGGAAGTAAAATGATGGTTTGACTTGCGTTGACTTGGCGTCTTATGACGGGTCAATGTCAAGAGTGCAAGTGTTTAAAAGAATAGTGTTGAATAAAAGGGTATAGAAGTACACTTATATTGTTAATTTTTCGGGATTTTCATGGTTATATGAAATTGGGTTTCGTATTATTTAAGTATTATTTATACTTGAGTCGTTTATTAACGAACGCGCCTTATTTGGTAGGTTGCGGTCTTCGTGTTTAACGGGCATCACAAATCATCGGCGATCGTCACATTACTACTATCATACCAAGGTGAGTCTGTAGCCTCGCTTTGACATGTTTATTTGTTTTATAAAACCCGCGAGGGGGATAACATGCTTGTTTTATTAAAATAAAAGGGGTACAACGAGAAGTTGTGGAAACCCTTATTGTTGGAAAAGCATTTATTACAAATGAAGGGTACAACGAGAAGTTGTGGTGAACCCTCTTTCTTTTAAAATTGAACACAAAGGACCCGATTGTATGCTTAGATGAAAGTTGTTATAAAAGTTTGCTCTAGCCTTAAAAGACCCATGAATCGTGAATTGTTAATCGAAAGGAACGCTAATACTATGGATAGATCTATCGGGGTGACACCCAGTCCGGTCGCGACTAGCTATCGCGTGGTGTTGTGATGCACTAGTTATGAAACATCGGATGCAATTGTATAAGAGAAATATACGCACTTGGCTAGGTGTGTTGGGCTGAAATAATATATGTTAACGTTCAATTTCACGAGACTTATGAAATAACAACGATAATTATGTCTGATCCACATGATTGTCAACCACGGAAGGTTTATTCAGAATACTTGTGTTCGTTTATTTAATTTAAATTCTATAGATTCACTCAGCATTTTTGTTGACTTTATAGCATGTTTTATCTCAGGTCCATGAAGAAGGCACTCAAGGAAGGCGGTTTCGTGCAGCTTGCTTAATTAAAAATGTTTTGGCCCGCTTTTCTAAACTATGTTCATTCAAAGAAACTTTTATCGTTTGGTTGGTTGTGTAAACCTTAAAACTATTTGGGACCGTGTGTGGACTGTTTTATCTTTAAACAAATGAATGGATGTATGTTTTATTAAAACGACTTGTTTGGATCCGTTTTCTATGGTATTGAGATTGAACCATGATAGTAACACCCAATGACCCTTCCGCTGCTATGACCCGAAATTGGGGGTGTTACAGCTTGCCTTGTTCGCCTTAAGCTTGTGGTATTTGATGGACGAAAACTATGTATTTGATCCCGGTGGATGTTTTTAAAGCTTCTTCCTATGCTAATCAAGGTCGAGTCAGGCTCACGACTCGGTGAACAAAAATCAAGCGCTTCTTGGGAGGCAACCCATGTATCCATCTTTTAGCTATCTTTATCCTAAGTGTAGGGGAGACCCGTTGGTGTTTGCTATTTCCTCTCTTCTCATATTCAGGGATTCAAGCGCTCACTGATCCACTCTTGATGATTTTTGACGACCCTGTGATTCCGTGTTTCCGTCTTCCCGGTTCCATCCTAAACTCTTTTCGATTCACTATTTTATATTTCCCAATATTAAAATAGGAATCTCGTTAGTTGTCTTTTCCTTAGAGAGATTTAAACAACGTGCACAATGTCCTAAGTGTAGGGGAGTTTACTCCCACATGCTTAAACATTGAGGACAATGTTTATATCAAGTGTAGGGGGGACTTCCATCGAAGTTAAGTGGCCTTTTCCTTGTATTTGTCCTCATTTTAACTGGAAAATCAATTTTTCGACATTTTTCAAAAATTTTGATCTATTTTGGCCTATTAGTTTTTACCTTTGTATAGTTATTTTCTTTCTTTACTAGAATAAATTTTTAATAAAGTGGTTTTAATTTTTAAACGTTGTGAATCTTTTGACTCAACCCGAGTTTACTTATCTAAAGTTCACTCTAGCTAGTATCCTTAACGTGTTTAAGTCAAGTTTTGCTAGGCTTTTATATAGGGAGCTTTAAAACGCGAAAGTCTTAACTCTCACGGGTTAAGAACAAGAACTTTTCGCAAGTTCCTATAATTAATCCTATAGAGTTGTTTGTCAAGGGAACTTAAAAATGCGATTTCTAAACTTGAAAAGTCTAAGAGTTTGCAAGATCCTATAGATGACTCGAAAACCCAAAATTTTGATTTAATAGGCTAAGCATCCACGAGTCTCATTCCTTGAGATTTTAAACTGTGGAGAACGAGAGATGATAGAGTCAATTATAAGTTTGGTATTCTTTCGTGAATTTATGTGAGTTAATTATAAGCCTATTCTCCCATCGCTTGCTAATAAATTTATCTGCAATAAATAAGGTTGTACGATTTGAAAAGTTACTTAGTTTCTAGCCCAAGATCGTTTAAAAGTTTCTCGGTATGGATTAGAGTTCATAGCCAAGGCATAACTTATTGAAGCGGGATGCGAAGATTGGCGAGTCCGAAAAGGCCCTAACAAGGCATGAGGACTATATTTTGTTGCTAAAGATCCCAAGTGATGTGAAGAATCATTTATCAAAGATGAATATGAAGGATCGAGACACACGACGAAAAGCAAATACTCCCGTAAAGATCATGGAGAAGTCTATCCGAAAAGACCCTAGCAAGGTATGAGGATAAATAGATCCAAGTCCAAGAAGGAGGCGGATCGTTATATATCAAAATCCCAAATAAAGATTGGAGAAAAATGAAGAAGTCGTGGTCCAAGTATGAAGAATCTCTCAAAACTTCAAGTGAAGAAATTCCTATTATGAAGAGAAGACCATTATTTCATGAACGTCTCTCAAGATTTGAAGTATGAAGTCGCTGCCAAATAGCGGTCCGAGAAAGGTCTCAAATCGCGAAGCGAGTTATGCCAAGATATGAACTTTTTAAGGTCCCGAGAAGCAGTTTTAAAAGATTTTGTCCTTTAGCTAACTATTGATTAAATCGCCCCACTTTATTTTCAGCCTAAATAACTATCGAAATAAGTCAACAATGCATCCTCGTGATCATTCAAGACAATGATAAAATATAAGAGATACACCTAGGAATAAGGGAGTCTAAGTGAATAATTGACCCACATGAGTTCGTGTTAGTTTGCTAACTTATAATAACAATGATCTCGTTTTTAATCTTGGTTTGGAGAAAGTGAAAACTTAAGGATGATGATCATTCATGACATTTCCAAAACCCGAAGGTATGTTTTTGATTTCTTTACTTTGAATGTTTATAATTCTCTATCTCTTTAATAAAGGCCAATGTTGATTGATTATGATGAAAAGTGTAAACGTGCTTTGTAACTAATGCATTGCATGAGGACATTGCAATGGTCAAGTGTAGGGGATTTGATAGGTGTGTAAACGCCCATCCTTTTTACCACTTAACTACAATAATGACCAAGCCAAAACATGTATTTTATGTCGTAAATGTCGGAATTATGCGTGGTTTTTGTTTTTGTTGTGATTTAGGACGAAAATGTGAAAAGGGGAGAAAACACGGGTATTCACGGGCTTTTATCGAAGAAAAAGACAAAAGACAAAGTTAAGAAATCAAGAGTGAAAAAAGAACAGAAGTCCAAGACCAATTCTGAAGATTTATCGAAGAAAAAGTCAAAACACGAAAGTTTACTAAAAGCCGAAGAACTCAAGTCTAATTTATTGAAGAATTACAACACGAGTTTAAAGAAATCCTGAGACAAAGTCATTAAAGTCAAAGAATTAAGAAGATAAGGACTTAATCATGCAATTAAAGAAAGAAGAAAGAGGGGAGGAAGCTTCCTAAGCACCTCCCTAATCCTCCTATAAATAGATCATTAGGATTTCATTTTCATTTTGTTGGCTAAGTGTGACAATTAGTCTTCCACCCTTTTAATTACTTGTTCTTTAAATTCATGTCAATTTAAATACTTGTCTTGCACTTAAATTCATTTAATTTCAAGTAAGTTTCCTTTTTATTATTGTCAATCTTTACTTTTTCTTGTTATTCTCTTATCTTCCTTTCTTGTTAATCTTTAATCTTTATGCTTATGTTCATGTTTATGTTTTTGATGTTTTATTGATTTGATTTAAGTGGGTTTTGATTATTTTGATTATTTTGATCATTTTTGTTAGTGTTATTGATTTGGATTGATTAGTATTCATTAGTTGATCATTTTTGGTTAGTCTTATTTAATCTTTTATTTGATTTTGATTGACTTTGTTTAGATTCGTATTCTTTTTGTATCCCTTGTTCTTCGCTACTGTTTCTGTTTCCCAGGTATATTCCGAATCAAAGGTTTCAAGCAGGTTGTTCCGAATCAAGATGGTTGTTTGTTGATTATTCCGGATCAGGGAATTTATTCCGGATAAAGGAGTTAGTCTACAAATATTCCGAACCAAGCAACAACATTCCGGATCAGCTGTTTGTTCCGAATGAAACACCTTTATTCGGAATATCATATATTCCGGATCAAGGGTTCATTCGGAATACTTGTATTCTGAATCAAAGTGTTTATCCGGAACATTCCGAATCAAGGATCTTCATTCGGAACATTCCGGATCAAAGTTGTTTATTCAGAATAATTAATATTCCGAATCAAGGGTTCGTTCGTAAAATTCCGAACGAAGGGATTGAGGAATTATTCCGAGTGAAGCAGTATTCCGAATCAAGGGAGTTGATTCGGAATATTCCGAATCAAGCTGTTTATTCCGAATCAAGATTTTGTCTCATTTATTCTGGATCAGTGAAGCATTATTCCGAGTGAAGGGTTTATTCCAGATAAGTGACATATTCCGGATGAATCAATATTCCGGATGAGCCAATTGTTCCGAATGAGTGATTTATGTTGATTTATTCCGAACGAAGAAGAATTATTCCGGGTGAAGGTGACATTCCGAACGAGTAATTATTCCGAGTGAGGTATTTTTAGTTTATTTTAATTTTTTAGTTTTTTAATTTTCAAGCTTTACTTTTCCCGCCTTTTTACTTAGTTGCACTTTAAGTTTATTTGCCTTAGATTTATTTTAAGCCTTGCCTTAGTTTAAGTTTTATTTGCGTTTTAAGCTTGCCTTTAGGATAGTTTTAAGTTTGCGTTATTTACTTTAATTGCCCATTTACTTTTCGTCACGCTTTTAAATTCTTGTCATTTATTTTTAATTAGATTTAAATTACTTGCGTCATTTACTTTTAAGTTTCACACTTTTAATATACTACAACGACACAACTATTTGTTCCACCAAAGACAGCTGAGTCGCACTTTAAACAGTTATCAATTCGAATAGACCAGAACAAAGAATTTAATTTTTATACTAGGTAAAAGCGAGTTATCAAGAGACATGTGGATCTTGTGTGAATGAAGGATGCTTGATTTGATCTCGTAGGTGTTATGCCTCATGGAGATGCATGTTGATCATTTCATTGAAGGCAAAAAGGTGATTCAACTCGTTGACATAAAGTGATGCATGTTGATCATGTCATTGAAGGCATCTTCATGCTCATCCAAGAATGGATTTAGTAATGTGTGATGTGTGGAGAAGAGCTCAATTGGACGAATTAAGGTTCTTCTATGTATGGTGGAGATAATGGAAAGAGTGTGAGTTGGAGCCGTTGGTGGAGTTGTGGCAATCAGTGTCTTTGTTGGAGGAGGTGTAATGGTGGATCTAGGTTGTTGTAGTATGGTTCATAAGTTTTGAGGAACTTCCTCTCGTTGTGGTGAAGTCATGGTAGATGTTAGTGTTGGTGATGGTGGTGATGATGTTTGTGTGTTCATACAACACGGTTGGACACGTAGTCTTATTGTTGTTTTGGTTTTTAGGATTGAGGAGTTGCTTTTAGTCATTGTATAAATATGGTTGTGAAGGCTGAAAGTTTTAGTGCTAAGATGAGAAGTTAAGGTGAGTGCTAGACCTTAAATAGAAATTAAGAAGATGAAATTAAGATTTATGACTTGATTTGGATTAGATAAATAAAAAAGGTGAGTAGGTGAGTTAAATGTGCAGCCACAGATTTATGTTTTGGTAAAGAAAAAAAAAGGATTTTTGACTTCATAAATGAAAGAAGAAAGAGTGTTTTTGTAGGGGTCCAATAGGGTCCAACCATTTTCAGGTTAAAATTTTGAAAACTATTTTGGAGGGAATACCCACGGACCCTGCCGGACCCTTTGTGAAAGGGTCCGACAGGTTCCGTGCCATTTTGTGACTAGTTTTATAAAATGGTTAGAAATGAGACGATCGAGTCTCATGACATGGTGTTTTTATGATGTAAACTGATGAGAGAGTATATTTCATGATCATTTGGATATATTTAAACTTTCGGGTTGGAGAGAATGTACCTTTTAGTCTTCCAATTTGTATTTTGCCGAACACGAACAGTTCATTAATGCATCATAAAACATCCTACTATAATCAACAAAGATAGTTAGCAAATTCAAATAAAAAGACAAGCAAGAGTATTTTAAGTGTTTCACATAACACCATTGTTTTGAAATTTCGAAACAAAGTTCATAAGTAACCATTCATCTCACCTAGTTCTTCTTTCCTTTCTTCTTCTCCATGTAGGCGAGAAATCTTCCAAAGCACTTGAACATCCCCTTGGTTTGTTTAAATTCAGTGGATGCATTTTTGATTATGGGTAAATTGCTAAGATATTCTAGAGGAGGTAACTTGGAGCTTGGAAGACCATCGTTGTTGCTCTCGGAGGTGGAAGAACTAACGGAAGGTTGAGGTCTTTTTCATTTTCCCCTTGATTGAGATGCCAAAGGTCTAGTGACCCGTTTATCACTAATTGAGGTCATTACCCTATCAACAAGGTGATATGTTCCTAAACGACCACTAGGGCTTGGTGGATAGGTGCTATTGAGTGATAGAGTCTAGTAAGTAACATGCCATATGGAAGAACGAAGGAGTGTGGATTACGGACATGTAACATCCTATTTGCAACATAGTAAGCAAGGTTGAAGGTTGTTCCGTTTCAAGGAAATATAACATTTAACTTTCACAAGCATTGATGTGATCTTTATTACCTACTAGACACATGACATTGCATCTCAAGATTCTTTCCCACTTTTCATACTTTTCCTTTCCTTAAATTTCTTTGCTTCCATACCATATGGGTCTTTATAAATTATTATTCTAGTGTTGGATAGACGAGTGTCACTAACACGGCGCTTGAATAGGGTATATTTGACTAGATCCTTATCATCTAGTTTAGTATTGTACCTATGTTGGGCTTCTCTGTTTTCAAGGGCGGTAAGTGAGTGAAGGTTGAAATAAAAGCAAGCTCCTTCATTTGGGATTCTAAGAGTGCGTGCAAATTTATCCAAAGAGTAAGAGTAATTTGTTCCATTTGCTCTAAAGTTTACCAAAAGAACATGATTTTCATCAAAAGTCACTTTAACGGACATGTAGAATTTTAGAACAAATTCTATGCAAATTTATTCGTCCATGTCCAAAAGGCAATCAAAGTTGATTTTGGAGAAAACTTCACTAATATTGGTATTATCCGTGAAGGAGTGATGGACAAGTTGACACTCATGGAATGTACAGTTTTCTAATTCTTTACATAACTCTCTTTGACTAGATGTGAGGTGTTTTAATTTGTGGAACTTAGGGATATAACTAGAGGTATCCTTGTGATCGTAAGTCCATGTAGAAGGCATTTTTTTCCAAAGGAAAAACTTTGTCATGTTAGTCAAATTCTTTTAATTTTAAGCAATCTCGTGCCTAGTGTGTGCCTATATGCAACATATGTGGAGGTGCGGTTATCTCGGCGCAAAATTTGTTTTTGTAAGAATAGAAAAGCATAATTTTGAGATAACCCAAACGCTCGTTATTTGTACTTTAGCTTCAAAAGAACGTACCTGAAAATGCATATTGATTATGCAATTCCTTTAGCGTTCGTGAGAATTATATGCCATGATAAAAAAATTGTTTTTAGATGTTTGTAATTTATAATGTGTTAAAACCGATTTTCATGTCCTAATTTGTGAGAATATTTTAGAGAAAAATTCTCTAGGGATTCCTACCAATTCCTTGTAATTTGTTCGTGGGTTTATGCATACAAAGTGTTTTTAAGGTATAATCAAGCAATGCTATAGTTAATTTTACTAACTTAGGTGAATCCCCAAATTCAATTTTGTGAAATTAACAAGAACCCTAGACTCAGATTCAAGAATAATATGAAGAAGTAATTGAAATATGATAGAGATACTTACAAATATTTATTGGTACAAAGAAATTGATAGGTTTTGCCTTATACTTGAGGTTGAGATGGATTATTGGTGATGGTGGTCGTATTTTCATAGAAAGATAAGTTTGTGTTTTTGTGTGTGTTTGTTTTTGCTGATATGAAGTAGTCAAAAGTCTCAGACAGACGGACCCTTCCACGGACCCATGGGGAAAAGGGTCCGACGGGGTCCCTCGGGTCTGATGGTAAATATTCTTTTGTTTTAACAAGAAATTTCCATGAGTCCTAATCCTAGTCTTACAAGGTTGAAGGGATCTCGTTTGAGTGGTTTTATTGGAATATCGACACTGTTATCTTCTGAGGACACTTTTTGAATGGATGTGTTACCTTTTTGTACATTGTCACGAATAAAATTGATTCCGAATTTCGATGTTTTTGGTTCGAGAGTGCAACACGGGATTTTTGTTGAGATCAACAGCTCCTTTGTTGTCATACAAGATTGTGATGTCTTCCAACTTAATGTTGTAATCGACAAGTGCTTGTTTCATCCACAATGCTTGTTGACACGCTTTGCCCGCCGATACATATTCAGCTTTGGTAGTAGAAATGGCTAGTGAGGTTTGCTTCTTTGAAAACCATGAAGTACGACAACATCCTATGAATGTGCAAATGCCACTTATGCTTTTCCTTTTAACGTAGTCACCGGCATGGTTTGAGTCAGCATAGACAATGGTTTCCATTCCTGTCCCTTTAGGATACCATAGTTCGAGATGAGTTGTGCCCTTGATGTATCTAAAAATCCGCTTGACCTCTTCGAGATATGTAACATTTGGATTATCTTGGAAACGTGCACACATACAAACACTAAACATAATATCTGGTCGCTTGCCGTTAGATAAAGTAAGCTACCAACCATTCCACGATATTTTGTACTATCCACATAATCATTAACACCATCTTGGGTTAATTTATTTTCGGTTGACATTGGGGTGTTTGTTGGTTTAGATACGTCTAAGCAAAATTTCTTAAGCATTTCCTGAATATATTTGGATTGGTTAAAGAAGATACCATCTTCCATTTGTTTTATTTGTAGATCCAAGAAAAAATTAAGTTTGCCAATCTTGCTCATTTCGAATATATCGTGCATAATTTTAGAAAATTCATCACATAGTTCTTGACATATAGACCCGAAAACAATATCATCGATGTATATTTGTACAATTATTATATGTGACTCCTTTTTCTTGGTTAACAACATGTTGTCCACGAGACCCATTGAGTATTTATGTTCAATTAAAAATGATTTAAGTCTATCATGCCATGCCTTGGGTGCTTTCTTGAGACCACAAAGAGACTTTTTAAGTTTGTAAGCGTGGTTAGGCTTTTCAAAATCTTCAAAACCTAGAGGTTGTGCTACGAATACTTCTTCGTTTATAAAACCATTTAGAAAAGCACTTTTAACGTCCATTTGATAAAGTTTGAAATCACGAGCACACGCATAAGCTAATAAAATTCTTATAGACTCAAGTCGAGCAACCGGAGCATACGTTTCGTCGTTATCTATACCTTCTTGTTGATTATATCGTTGAGAAAAAAGTCTAGCCTTGTTTCTTGATACTACACCATTTTCATCTAATTTGTTACGAAAGACCTATTTCTTTCCAATTACCGTTTTATTTTTAGGTCTTGGTACTAAAAAGTATACATCGTTAATGAAAAATTGGTTTAATTATTCTTGCATTGCAAGGAATCAACTTTCATCGATAATGGCTTCGTCAAAAATTTTAGATTTGATTTGAGACACGAAACAAAAGAAATTACTTTCATTTTGGACTTGTGATCTTAGTGTTCGTTCATTATTTTTACCAATGACATTATCTAATGAATGTCCCTTTGTTACCTTAATGTATATAGGTTCAATTTTTAATGGTTCATTTCCCTTGTCTTTTACAATATCAACTTGTTGATTATTAATTTGTCCTTCAAATAGATCATGATCTATTAAAGGTGATGTGCTAGAGGGAGGAGGTCTTTCGTGAAATGTTATGTTCAATGATTCCTCGACACACATGGTTTGTTTGTTAAGTACAATGTAAACTTTTCTATTTTGAGAATATCCAAGAAATACTCCTTCGTGTGGTTTTTGGTCGAACTTAGTGACATAATTCTTTGTATTAAGAATAAAACACTTACTTATAAATACTTTCAAATATCCTGTGGTTGGTTTTCTTCCTTTTAGGATTTCGTATGGAGTTTTGTCTAGTAGTGGTCTCTAATTAATACTCGATTTAGAATATAATTAGAGGTGTTGACCGCATGACACCAAAACGTTTGAGGTATGTTAGATTCATTTAACATGCTTCTACTCATTTTCTTGAAGAGTTCTATTCTTACGTTCAACTACCCCATTTGATTGAGGTCTTCTTGGAGCCGAAAAATATGCGTGATGCCTTTGGCGTCAAAAAAGGTTCCAAATTACACTTCATTGTCAAACTCCCGACCGTGATCCGTTCAAGTCGACACAATTTTACAATTTAATTGATTTTTTATTTTCTTACTTAAAATTTTAAAGTGATCAAATGCTTCACTTTTGGTTTTCAAAAATTTTGTCCAAGTGAATCTTGAATAGTCATCTACAATAACTAAAGTATAGAGATTTCCTCCAAATCTTTGTACCGTGGATGGACCAAACAAATCCGTATGTAAAGGTTATAGACATTGTTGAAGTGACAATATTTTTGGCCTTATGGCTTGCGTGTGTTTATTTACCAATTTAACATGCATCACAAAAATGTTGGTTATATCTTACCTTCAGTAAATTTCTGACAAGATCCTTGTTAGCCAAGTTTTGTAATAGTCCCATATTTATGTGACCAAGATACCTATGCCAAAGGGTAGAGGTTTCGTCTATGGTGGTCAAGCAAATAGCATCTTTTGAAGTATCAAACTTCATTACGTATATGTTACTTTTCTTTATTCCCTTTGCTATTGTTATTCCGTCTTTTAGTATTGTACTACCATTTTTTTCAAATAAGACTTTGCATTTGTTACTACAAAGTTGACTAATACTAAGTAAATTAAATCTTATGTTTTCAACATGAGCAACATTATTTATGGTGATATGGTCATTTACCTTTGCCTATGATTTTTCTTTTGAAGTTGCCACAAAAAATAACATTACCCTCATCCGTTGGTGTGTAGGTGCTAAAGAGATTTCTATTCCCTTTCACGTGTCTAGAACATCCACTGTCCTTGATCCATTGGTTGGGTTTTTTTCGAGTCCAATCTTCAAGCATACCTACACATTATAAAGCTCAAGCGTTTGGTCCCCATATTATCATGGGTCCGTTTGGGTTAATCATAATCCTTAAGGCTATTCTGATTAGAGTGCTATCAAATACATCCCAAGGTACCAAATTTCCCATAGAGTATTGGTTGTGATAATCATAGTTGTATGGCATTTGACTATACCTACTTGGTGCATTTTGGTTGCTTTTGGGAAATGGGTGTTTGGGATAGGATGGCATAGGTTGATATTGTATCTTTATTGTTCTAGTATTTGCTTCTATACTCCTAAAATATGTGTTTTCTATTTCTGGATTAAAAGGTTTGTTTTTTCTAGTCACCGTAATGAATTTTGCCCTATTTTGTATTTGTGCAGCAGTCAGACCCACGGACCCTTTGGGTGTCAGACCCTTCTAAAGAGGGGTCTGGGACTCTTTGTGACAACTTTTTTATTCGTTTTATGGTGTCGTTTTTGAACTAGAGGATGTGTTTTGTTTTTCAAATCCTAACCTCGTTCTATCTTTACTGTCTCTTTGATAGTTGAGCAATTCTTCGATGCAATTTGCGTTTTTGGTAAATTTTGCAAATTTTAGATTATGTTTGGATAAAGCCCCTTGATTAGTTTTAAGTTTCTCAATTTAGATATTTAGCTGTTGACATGTTTCACATTTGTCTTTGACAATTTTTTCTTTCTCTAGTCTTAATAGTCTGGCTTTTAAATCGTAAACTTCTTTTTCTAAGCTTTCGTTTTTTGTTTTTAATATTTTATTTTTGTTTATGATTTTAAGGCTTACCTCATACATTTTATCAAACTTAACTTGTAATGTGTCATCGTCTAGAGAAGAGGAATAGTAAGAAGAGTCGAAGTGTACCTCATTAGTTTCATGTGCCATGAGGGCTAGTTCTTCCTTTTTGGTCTCATTGCCTTCATCATCACTAGCACTCCATGCACCACTTATGAAATCTATTTGGGTTGTTTGCTTCCCCTTTGGACAGTTGCAAATGAAGTGACTTGGGTCACCACATTGGTAGCATCGTTTTTCATCTTTAGGCTATATCAAATGGTTTTCGAGATGCCTTCTTGTTGTCAAGTGGTTGTCTTACGAGTCTTCCTTGCCTTTTGAATAATTTCTTGAAGTCACGAACGGCCATAGCATTTTCTTCGTTATGGCTATCGATGGCATCGTCATCCCTAGATTCTAATCGAGCTTGCAAGGCTAGTGATTTTTGTTTTTCCTTTTTACCTTTGATGATCTCGAAATCGTTTTCTATTACCATTTCATGTACTTTAAGATTTCCGATGAGTTCATCTAGTGATAGGTTTGAGAGGTCTTTTATTATTCAATTGCCGTGACTTTAGCTCGCCATTTTGGACGGAGGGCTCTTAAGAATTTCCTAACAGATTTCTTGTTGGAGAAAGATTCGTCAAGTGCATTGAGTGATGTTATGATAGTGTTATTTCGAGCGAATCCCACATCAATTAACCCTTCTTCAAGGATAGAAAATTGTTCATATTATAGAACGAGTAAATCAATTTTGTTATCCTTGACTTGTGAGTTTCCTTGATGTGTGGCTATGAGTGAATGCCAAATTTCTTTGGTGGTTTGACACATGAATATTCTTTCATACTCCTTTTTAGGTAGAGCATTATAAAGCATCATCTTGGCTTCTTTATGTTTAGCTAACATTTTCATTTCATCATCGGTCTGATTTGCACGTGGAACCGATTCGAGTTGGTTAGTGGTAATATTCATTACCATTGGTACATGATCACCTTCAATGATTATATACCAAAGATATATATCCTTAGATTTTACGTAAGTGTCAAAACGGTTTTTCCAAAATATAAAACTATCGGTTTCAAAGAGTGGTGGTCTTTGCATAGATTGCCCTTCTTTGTAATTTTTAGAGTCCATGGATCGATTCATGTTTTAAAGCACAATCTACTTTAAAGATCTTGAGTACATAGCTCTTGATGTCAATTGTGGAAAACTATAAGGGGGGTTGAATAGTTTTTACCGATTAGTTTTAATGTTTTTATAAACTTTTCGTGATTGTAAGGATATATAGATGAAGTATAACACGTGAGGTAAATGACTTGAACTAATAAATAACTAAACCACAATGCACGTGTATTTATAGTGGTTCGGCCTAGAAAGATCTCATTTATCTTTCACCTACTTCCACTCCCCGAGTATCCAATTGAAAGTTCTACTTCACTAGTAAATGATTCTCCTTTACACCGGTGGAGAAACCTTCACACTTTAGCTTACAATCTTTATCGACACCAAAGCTAAGATGTATTCAAGTTCTTTACAAAGGCACAAACCGCTTTGTAAACTTCTATACCTTGTGGTTATAACACTAACCACATTTTACACAACTAAATAAATGAATGGGTACAACAATGGTGATAGTGTAAGTAACGCTTCAACACTTTCACTTAATGTATAGCCTTGATAAATCAAAGCTTGGAATTCTCGTGATCGATCGTTATATGAGCAAATGATCTAAATCACAAGCAAGAAAAGAATTAAAATGAAAGAGTTAGAGAGTTAGATATATACTGAGATTTAGAGTAAATTAGTTAGAAAGGGGCGAGTTAGAAGCTTGGAATAAGGGTTCTATTTATAGGCAAACTGCCAGGGATCCACGGATCCCATCGGAACCTTCCCCTTTGGGTCCGTCTGTTGGGTAAAAAATGAATTGATAAGTCAGAATACAAAGACACGGAATAAATCTGCCTATACCGAATTCTTCAAGCTGGTGTACAAAGTATCAAATATAAGAATGAAGAATATTAGGACATTTATATAGGATATTTTGTTTTTAATTATTATCTTTTATAAATAGCTGTGGTTTTGTGGTACATAAATAAACCACCGTAGGTTCTACATTTACATTATTCATTCACAATGTAACCTACAATAAGCTTTGATCTCTAGGCATGGGATTCAATGTATACATGCCTAGAGTTGTTTGTGTTATTATTAATACAAGCACTTTGGGAGAATTCATCTTTGTTCGTAACACCTTGTTAATACGTTTCATTCTATTCCACCTTGATTCAATCAAGTGAATGTTATTTGTTCCTAGTAGCTAAAAGATCTAGGAATCTTAGGATTCCACAATTGGTATCAGAGCCTCGTGGCTCTCGATGCTAGGATCGATAAGGTTTTCGTTCGTGGTGAAAAAGAAGAAAAATTCTTCTAGGGTTTTATGGTCGTATCTCACTGTGTAGCCGTTTTCAAACAGCGATATGTCCTTCGTTAAGCATTGGATCATCGTGAAATTCGTGTTGTAGGTTCTTGACACTTGTGTCTAGGATCTCACCGGAGCGATCGTTGATTTGATTAGTCATGAAAGAGTTATAGGTTGTTGAATATGGCTGCAAAACAAGGTTTTTGATTTTTCTGTTTTTTTTATTATTATGAAACTAGGGTTTCTATAAACCCTAGGATAAATCTCATAACAGCAAGCAGAAGTCTTGTTGCGGATTGGAGGTGATAAATTATTAAGGTTTCATCTAAAACCCTAGATCGAAGCTGTATATTGCAAGGTTGTTTTTAGGGTTTACTTGAAAACCCAAAATGTATTAAGAACTGTTGCAAATGGGACGTTTGTTTAAAACATGTGTTATGCAAACCAATGCCTAAAAACATTATTAGTGTTAATAATCTTTCTTAGTTTTGATCACGACAAATTAAAAGACATTTATTGTCAAATACAATCATAAGACGAATTATTTGACAAACACTGTCATCAAGGTAATAATCATTTAAGTATTGCACTAACATAACTTAATCATGATTAGTGATCATAAAAGTGATTAATCCTAAACTTACATTTTGTCAAATGTGGCAAAAGATTTTTAATAAACTTTCTTTTTAAGAATTTTTTTTATTAAAATGGAAAATATAAATTTGAATATGGGATATTCCAAATGCCATAAGAATATCCTTTGAAGGTAAAAACTTATCTCAGATATTTCTTCCCCAATAAAAGACAAAAGGGAGCGGAGTCTATGAGCACGGTCCCTTAACGAGCTATGCGGATCCTTAGTGATTAGGGACCGCAGGCATATTTAAGGCACTGTTGTCGTGTCGCTGGAAGCAATCTACCAACGTGCTTCAGCTGTTTCAAAGATGGAAGTTGGCCGATTCGTTACTCATAAGAAGATGATGGACTCTTTGGTGTGCTTGTGTACCTTTAGGTGGTTCTTTCCTATAGGTGTTCTTGTTTTTGTAGTTGCGATTATATGTCCTTTCATATAATCTTGTAGTTCAAGAGATGTCTTGAGGTTAATACGGTACTTCAGCAGTATTCCAGTGTGCTTAATGATTTGGGTCATTAATATATTTTACCGGGGAACCTTGTTCCCTTTTACCCATATTTAAGGCACCGCGCTCAGAGAGTCGTTGACATTTGTCTCCTATAAATAGTGGATCAAACCTCCATTTTCCACAACCCTTTTTGGACACTCTTTCTGCCATCTTTCTCTTTTCTAATTCCTAATCATTTGTAAATGATCACTTAATGTGCTAAGTATGTTTACTTATGAATATCCCCTTGATCTCCTTCTTTACCTTGTCCAATGAGAAGATCACTCACATACTTGTGATGTGATTAAAGATGAAGCCTTGATGAAGATCCTCTTTGAATGATCAAGTCATGTTCATCATTTGTTATTATTTGAGTGTTGTGTAGATCTAATGTATTTGTTAATACATGGATCTAACCTTGTGTAAATCCATTGTATATGTGTATACTTGTATTTGTGTTGTGTAGATCGAAGTTACATGTGTATACTTGGATATGTGTTTTATTGAGTTGTAATAGGAACTAGTTATGAGTTCTCACTAAACCTTAAAGTGATGTAGTTGTGTCTTGTGGAGTTCTCACTTAGCTTCAAAGTGAAAAGTTCTTAGTTCTCACTAAACTATAAAGTGATATAGTTGTGTCTAGTGAAGTTCTCACTTAGCTTCAAAGTGAAGAGTCGTGAAGATTGGTTCTACCTTTTGATTAAAACTCGACATTTAGCCTTATGTCATTAAATGGTGAAGTAGGCAACGTTGTGAAGATTGGTTCTACCTTTCGATTAGAACTCGACATCTAGCCTTGTGTCCTTAAATGGTGAATTAGGCAACGTTGTGAAGATTGGTTATATCTTTCGATTAGAACTCGACATCTAGCCTTGTCTCATTAAATGGTAAAGTGGGCGACGTTGTGTAGATTAGTCCTAGCCAATATTAGGTCTCGACATTTAGCTTATTGTCGGAACATAATGTAAGCGACGTTGTAAGGTTTCCTCTACCAAGAAGGGAGCTTGTGGATATAGTGGAAATATCGAGTAAGGTGTACTCAAGGAGTGGAGTAGAAACAAAGATAGAGCTTCGTTTCCAAACCACTATAAATCTTGGTTTCTTCCTATTAGGTTGCTTCTTTCCTTACTCTTTACTTATTCTTACTATCATGTCATTCACATATATTAATTGTTGATTTTAATGCATTAGAATTGAACCTAATCATTATGAAACTAGCTATCAAGTAAAAGGTAGTTTTGAGACAAACCTAATTGAAAGGAATTTTATATAGGATATAAACCGAAGAGAAATTATTCAACCACCCCCCCCCCCCCCCCAATTCTAATTTCTATAATTGGTATCAGAGCGATGGTCACTCAAGGTCTTTGAAGTATAGTGTGCTTTAAAACTTGGATCGATCCATTGTCTCCTCAAATTAGAAGGTTTCGTTGTACTAAAGTTTCTCTTTGGTCAAAACTATTTTTTCATTGAAAATAGGCCTTTTATTAGTAATATTGCATCTCATCTAGATTAGTGAAACTTATACATTTTAGTATTACCCTTGACATGTATCTACTATGTTGGAAATACGTTTTTCGTATTTAGAAAGTCTCGGTCACTCCAACAATATAGTTAAGAGATCGTAGTATAGTTAAGTTACATTTTATATTAGCCCGACCCATGAGCATGTTCATGGGCCGGAGGCCCAAGTCCACTAATAGACTTGGGTATATAAACCCCTTTCTTTCATGGAAAGGGGTGTTGGTTGTTTCATTTACTTAATAAATTTCACACATTTCCTCTCATCTTTCTCTCTCTACTTTCTCTCACTAGAAACATCAACCCTCTTGTTAGATCATAGATTACCAAGGTTCTACAATTGGTATCAGAGAGCCATGGGATGAAATAGAGGTGGGTTTTGTGTTGTTCATGCTTATTTCAGTGTGTTCGTGTGTTTTTGATTGACCTATACTCAAGTTTCAATTTTTTTTCGTGTTTTTGTTATACAAAGTGATCCATTTATCTTCTACATAGTTGTGGTAGAGATTTGGGTGCTTTGGTTTGGTTAAAATCATGGATTTCTAGGCAAAAATCTCATTTTTTTATCTTAAGATTCAGAACAGTACCTGTATTACGACACATCAGCTTGAATTCCATCGCAAAGGACAAGGGTTTCTGGATTGCGACGCGTATTTAGACACACATTGTGATAGGGTTTTGGATTGCGATACATATTGCGATAGTGTCCAAGTTAGGGATTGCGATAGATCAATCTATTGTGGTATTGCGACAGACTCACTTTGTGTTATTACGACAGACTTACTTGTGTTATTGCGACAGACTCACTTGTGTGATTGCGATAGACTCACTTTGTGTTATTGCGGCAGACTTACTTTGTGTCATTGCGACAGACTCACTTTTGGGTATTGCGAAGAATTCGAAGATTGGGATTATTGCGAAGGATTTTGGGTATTGCGAAGCATTTGCACAACTTAGAGGATTTTCGATTTTGCACTTTGTTTGTAGAATTTCACAAAAACACACAACCAAAACATAACAACATAATGTTTCAACAACACTAAAACACTTAACCTTATTTCATTTCACGATCATTTTGGTAATCTTTCTTCAAGTGATCAAAAATCAATTCACATTCATCCATGCCTACAATGACATCGCTTACTGACCTTTCTATCATCTCGGGTACCGATACCCGTCCACCATTGCTTATCAGAGAGCTATTTGAAGCATGGCAAGGTCGCATGATGTCTTATATTATGGGTAGACCCAGTGGGAGACTTATGGTTCAATCTATTGAGCAAGGTCCACTCGATTGGGGCGAAATTACTGTAGACAATGTGACTCGGCCAAGGCAATTTTCTGATTTAACGCCTGCCAAACAAATAATTGCCAATGCGGATGAGAAGATCGTTAAGACTATACTTCAAGCTCTTCCACCCGATATTTATCGTATGGTAAGTAAACAAAATATAGCAAAGGAGCTTTGGGATCGCTTAACGGTTTGGTTACAAGGGACTTCACTTTCCAAGAAGGAACGAGAGTGTCAACTTTATGACTTGTTCGATAGGTTCTCATATATTCCAATGGAAACTCTTCAAGACTACTACTGGCGATTCACTACAATGATGAATGATTTGAATGTGTATAATATTACGATTGCTCAATTTCAACTCAACACCAAGTTTTTGAACACCTTACCCCAGAGTGGAGCCAATACGTCACTAACGTTAAATTAATTCGGGATTTGCACAAATCGAATTTAGATCAACTATATGCTTTCTTGCAGCAACACGAGAAGCATGTGCTCCAGAAACGCATGTCTCAAGGACTGATGTATCGAGAAAGTGTCGGTGTATTTTAATTAAATACGTTATAGAGCAAATTTAGGAAATTACCTTTAGGAAAAGGTAATAATCCAAAAATAAGCTAATGACGAATCAATTAAACATGAGAGTGATCCCGGTTCGTTGTACACAAGGAACTTGTGAATTTAAGACTTTCGATTTGATTTGGACAATTGATTTGAATTCAGTTACGGTTTTTATCTAAATTATTTTTACCAAATTTAATCCTAAAGTTCATGAATCGTATGCCAAAATAAAATCTAAAAAAAACAATTATTTAAAACAATATTATTCTATTTAAAATTTACTTTAACTTTTAAATTGATAAAATTGATTTAAACAAAAATATTAAATCTAAATTATTTGAAACAAATTTAATTAAAACTATATTATATTAAAAATATTTAAAACAATTTAAATTTTAAAACGTAATAAAATATATTTATTTATTTATTTATTTTTTTATTACTTTATTTTAACTAAAACTTATTACAAAATTTTAATAAAACAAAATTTTTATATATTAAAACTATGTAATTAAAATTATTTTACTTTAAAACTAACTATATATTGATATTAATTGATTAATATAAACTGACTGACCAAAAACAAAAGTGGTATTTAAAATCTAAAGATGGTTAATAGAAAAAGTGAGCTCCCAGCTCACATGGTTATCACGCTTGGCAGATGACCAAGAGGTCGCAAGTTCGAGTTCTAGTAAGGACAGTTTTTGGTTATTATTATTTTTGGTGAGATTATAAATAATCTTACTGTATCAAAATCAGTAAAATCTAAAAGTAAATATTTAGAAACAGTAAACGAAATTAACTGTAACCACTACATTAAACTGGCAAAATAAGTAAACCCAGATCAGATAATTGTAGATAACAAAACAGTTTATAAAATCAAATAAGCAACAATTTAAACCAAACTCAGTAATCACAATGAACAGATAAATCACATTAATCATTCAGTATACTTAAATAGCCATTTCAACAAGTAACTAAACCAAATAATAGCAATCTAGAGTTATATCAGTAATCAAATTCTAAATGTCACAGAATGCAATGAAACGCTACAAAAATATCAGTTTACAACTGATTCAAATCAAGCAGGTAAAATCTAGTAATAACAACAATTAGAAAATCTTTAATTAGGCAAGAGGCAATCTAAATCTAAACAACACTACATCAAATACCAATTGATTACATCCCATTACCAAATCAGTAATATCAATCACATAATCCATAACAATACAGTAATATATGATTATATCAGTAAAAACAAACTCAAAGTAATATTCAAACAAATTTACCTAAGCAGCTTCACAAAACCTCATTCGAAAACAGATAAAATCAATACTCAAATAAACATAACATATTCACATTATATTAATAAAAAAACAGTTAAAACACATAAATTTAAATCGAGCATTTTCATCACCAAAACATAAGCAGATTAAAAACATAAGTAGATATCTAAGCTCATAAAACTTAACAGATTATGCTAAATGTTTAATAAACTTAAAGAGAAAATAGACTTAACCTTATTTTGAAGATACTTCGATGAAGAAGTCGCACTTTGCGGACTTATTTAAAACGTCACCAAATCACGAAAAATCCACCATCATGAACCACCACTTAATCATCTCGAACCAATCAACCAAGATAATTCGATCCACAATTTATTTAAATCTAATAGTAGGTTAGACTTTTTATCCAAATCTCACTTAATCAATCATATAAACTATCACGAAAGTTTATATGAATGAATAATATTCATAACATCAATTTAATATATTCGAAATTGCAAAATTAATCAAACAATAACAGTTAAAATGAAACATGGCAAGAAATCTATTAAACTGAAAATCATACTTTATTAATTTCAAACTTTCATTACAATACTATTCAAAAAGAAAATACAAATATCTAATACTAAACTGACATTACAACATTAAAGTAAAAATGAGATACATTACTCATCTTTGAAGGGGATATTTATAGCTAAAACGAAGGGGGTGGGGGTTTGCTGATGATGATTATAGGCCATTGGATCATCTTTTCTCTTTCTCTTTCTTTGTTGTTTTGATCCGAGGGTGGATAAGAGGCTTCTCGCACACAGATCGCCACGCTGGAAGGAATTTGTGCTAGTTGTGCTTTCTTGAAGCTGAGGTGGCAGATCATTATTGGCTCAACAATTATATTTCAATGTATCAACCAATCAAAAATAGGGAGTGACATAGCAAGAGTGCCACGTGGATCTATTAACAGCACCATCTTCATCCCGAAAAAGTTGGATATTATTTAGGGCGCGTGAGCTTTAATCTCCCAAGAAAAGAAAACCCCTAATTGTATTAGGGTTTGTTCTTGGTGGTGTTCTTCCCTGCGTCTTTCTTTCTCTATCTTTTCTTTTGTGTCGCTTTGTTTTTATCGAATGCATTCGACCAAGGAAAAGTTTATCCCCTTTATATTATTCCACCGTCTTATATGTTTGACCTAAATGGGATTGGACCCATTTCAGAATAATACTCCCCACCATCTCATATGATTATACATTGGCTTTTTAATAAGTAAATCTTATTTCCATCCGTCCCATTATTTATGGTCTTGGGCTTGTAATGGGCCTTTGACCCATAAGTGAATATATGTTTTCCAGTATTGGGCTTTTAGGCCGAATACACAAATGTGGGTCCCACCAAAGCCCATTAACCTTTATTAAACTTTAATCCTCGAAAACGAGCTTGATTTTTGGCTTCTCGATCTTTTCTTCAAACTCATGTCGTTTTTGCCGGTTTTCGTGATCTTTGGTACCTACACTCATGAAACAAGAAACAAACAAATACCATACCATTTTCATAGGTTTAATGAAATTTATGTTTGTTTAATGATACAATTGATATGAGTAATTTCACTCATATCAAGCTCCCCCTTGCTAAGCAATTGCCGTGTCCTCACGCAATGATAAAATAAAGCTACTAACTACACTTTTATTCAACTTTTGACACTTTATTTTGACAAAGACATGTATTGCTTTCATTATTTTAAAAATAACTTTTATGATCATAAAACTTAAATAGATTCATCATCCTCGACTTTTCACTCTTCCATGCCAAGTTTAAAAACCAGATCATTGTCAATCATAAGTCCAATTGTTAAGACCACTCATACAAGCAATTTGTGTTAAACTCAATCTCCTTTTATACCTAATTGTATCTCTAGATTTTAAATTTTGTCATTCACCCAAAGGCTCATTTGACTTATTTGATAATTATTAGTCCAAAAATGAAGTCAAAAACGGTGTAAACTCACCACTCAAAACCTAACATCAACTTCAAAAACCGTTGTCACTAAAAAAAGCCCACATCAAGGATAACTTAACACGATTTGAGGGATAAATCCCCGGATCAGAAATTTGGCTAATAGGACTACTTAAAGCAACAATAAATCCTCCTAAGTCAATTTTGACCTTATTAATGGAGTTAGCAACATTTACATCATACACCTTGAGGCTCTTTAAGATATAAAAGTGCTCCTTAAATCCACACCCGAAGGCTCCTTGGACATAAACAAGAGAATTGACATTCACCATCCCACCTTAAGGCTCATGATGATGAAGCAATTTTTATTAAACACATCATCATGCCATACACCCTAAGGCGCTAATGACAAGGCTAGTGCTACATGACTCCCACCCGAAGGATCATGGAGAACATGTTTTTATTTATTCTTCTTATATAGTAAGCCAAATTTTTGCAATCCCATGATCAAAAAGTACATGACGCTGACACCCTCAATATGTTCTCACTTTAATTACAAGGGAAGAAAATAAGGAGTTGAGAGTTAAGATATTAAGCCCAAACCGCTAAAAACTTCATTTATTAAGCAATTTAATATTCAAGCATGAAAATTAAATACGGGGAGATTAAATCAAACACAAAAATACTTACACAAGGAAGAATTAACCTCAAAAACTTATGATTAAACTTTATCATTTCTTGTTCTCCATATTGTAAAACTCAATAATGTGAGACTAATGGAAACTTAGCCTATTAAATCAAAGTTATGGGTTTTCAAGTCATCTATAGGAGCATCTTCTTGGACTTTTTCAAGTTTAGAATTTGCGTTTTAAAGTTCCCTTGATAAACGACTTACTCGGATCAATATAGGAACTTGCGAAAAGTTCTCGTTCTTAAACCCGTATGAGTTAAGATTTCGCGTTTTAAAGTTCCCTATATAAAAGTCTAGAAAAACTTGATTTAAACACGTTAATGAATGAGCTAAGGTAAAAACTGAGTCGAGTCAAAAACTATTTTTATTTTCACCAATGGAAAGCCTACATTTGTGTCAAAAACACTTATTTTCTTTATTAATAAACACAAAATGCACTAAAAAGTTAAAAAAAAATTATGAAAAACGAGAAAAACGATTACGTTTGAACACGACAAAAGCAATTGCAAGCGATTATATCGATTGACTCCCCCATGCTAAAACCAAACATTATCCTTAATGTTTCCTAGCTCAAGAGTAACACCCCTTGCTAAAAAACGAAGAGTCTAATGCAAAAGTCCTAACATGGTAAGAGCACGTATATAAGCCGTTTATTAATTATGCTTCAAGATAAAACGTTAGTCGATAAAAATCAAAGGATAGAGAGTGCCCCTTTTTGACAATCAAAGTATGGAAGCTCGAGTGTACTAGAAAAAACCAAACACGAGAGTCTTCAATGATTAGGGTCATACCTAAGATACACAACACAATAAAACACGAGCATGAGCTTGAAAAGATCAAGCCTTATTAGTGTTAGAAAATAGATAGAAGATAGAATGTATGGGACTCCCCCACAAGGCACCTCGTTTTTGTTAACCGAGTCATGAGCTCGACTCGATCCCCGCATTCATTGGTCCTTAGGGAAAATGGTGAAAACCGGCATATTGGAATAAAATCCCTCATAAAGCACGATGTCGGGGTCAAAGATCATATCCTCGTTTTCAGATGACAAACGAAAGGATGAAACTCCAACATAAATATCCAAAAAGATATGGTAGTCAGAAATCATGAAATAGATATAGTAAGCTCCCCGAGATAAACTCGCACCAAGATGATCAAAAAATCTTTCAATTATTACATCGGTGAAAGGCCGAGATCTCCCTAAATCAACGATTCCAGGGTCGAATACCTCGTCCTCAGGAGAGAAAGGAATAGACAACACGGTGTCTTCCCCCATGCTAATCCAGAATAATATAAAGCACATGGTAATGGTAGGATAAAAGTCTCAACTATAGTGGTATCAACATGCATGACTTTGTTGACATTGTCACTCTTATGAATGTGAACAAAGGGGTCATGATACTCAAAATAAGTCGCATGAAAAACCCGCACATTAAGATCAAAGCAAGTGGGAAGGAGATTTGGAGTAAAGAAAATTTCTCCCTCCGGGTCAACATTATCATTATCATAAATCAGGTGATCAAACCAAGGGTTTTCAAAACCGTCATTAGAAACATTCTCAAGATTGAGAGTGTTTTCCTTTGGTTCATTAGACTTTTCCTCAAATTCCGAAGGAATGTCTATGGAAAGTAACTCATCAACCTCCTTAAAGAAGTGTTCATCATCAGGGTGTGAGATGAAGGAGGTATGATGCTCTCAAAATCCTCTTTAAACAATGGATTATTTTTCATTGAAACTTCAAAAAGAGGATTCGAGTATGTCACATAAATGTCATCAATCTTGTCATCACAAGAAATATCCGACAATGTATCGAGTGTGTCACACTTGGATACAAGATCATCATTCTCATTAGAAGGATTTTCATCAGAGAACTCCTCGAGAATGGAAGGTAAATCATGAAGATCACAATCTTCACTTCCCGGTGGAAGTGGATCAATAATAGCAACAAGTTCATCGACGAACTTATCTAACGAATAGTCATTAACCTTACTCGGTGTGAAGTTAGGAATCAAAGGCTCTTCAAATGAAGATTGTGCCTTGGTATCATCAATTTGGTCCTTCATTGGAAGTGAAAATGAGTCCATATTCAACGATTTTTCAATAAAGCAATATCTCCCTCCGGATCGAAATTTTCACTATCAAACTCACTAGCATCGAATGGTGCACTAAGGTAATCATCAATTTCCTTATCGATCTTATCCTCAAGAGTGAGTGGAGACGAGGTAATATTACAACACATTTCAACGAAACAAACATCTCCCTCTGGAATTAATTTTTCATCTTCACGAAATGAGGGGTCTATAATTTGCCTTACACCCTTGTAGATGAGAAAATCCTTATTTGTGTTACTTTCAAAAGTTTCAACAAGTTTTACATTTTCCACATTTTTAGAAACAAGTTTTGGAAGTTTTTCCGCTTTGAAAACAACATTTTTATCCCCATAAAACAATTTTATCTTATCTTTCCTCATATCAACTTGAACTTGAGCCGTGGACAAAAATGGAAATCCCAAAATTAAAGGCACACGAGGATTTGTCTCATAATCAACAATCGCAAAATCGGCAAGGTACAAAAACTTCCCCACTTTAACAATGACATCTTCCGCTATACCAACCGGGTGGGCGGTGGTTCCATTAGCAATCTCAATGATCATTAGAGTGGGAGTAAGTGGGAAATAGTCAAGAGTTTTCCATATGTAAAAAGGCATTAAGTTGATGCTAGCTCCTAGATCGGCTAGAGCTTTGCATTCTTCAAGCCCTTTGAAAACACAAGGCATCAAGAGTTGACCCGGATCTCCATATTTATCAGGATAGAAATTATGGAAAATCGCGGAACAATTAGCATCTAAAGTAGCCTTGGTAACATCAAGAAAGGTCTCTTTAGGTGGAGGATTAAACTTGAACACATCTTGTAAATTCCTATCCAAGCTATCATCATTGTAAACGGTGATGGGCTTAATCTCTTCCTTCGGGTTTGGAATGGTGTTGCTAGGTAAGCCACCCGAAGAAAAGGAGGGTTTTCACATAAAAGCCTCAAACATCGAAAGTAATTTGTTCTCAAACTTAGCTTGATTTCCCTCCATACGGTTTTAGCTTTGCTCTAATCTTTTCTCAATACGGTTTTGGCTTCGCTCTAATCTTTGTTGGTTAAGCTCAGTCTTGTTATTTTGCCCTTTGATAGTATTTTGAAATTCATTTTTCAAAGTTGCCATTTGTCCTTGAAGATTGTTTTGAAAAGCTTTCAAATTTGCCTCATTCGTTTTAATGTAGTTTGACAAATCATTTTGATTATTGCTTTGAAATACTCGTTTGTTTTTATTGCCATGAAATCCATTTCCTTGATTAAAATTCCCTTGGTTACCACGGTTAAAATTGTTTCCATTATTTCCATTGTTGTATCTATTTTGAATCGGTGGAAAACCCAGTGGAGCAACATGGTTTTGACGAGGAGCTTGACTGTTAGGGCCATAAGTTCCCGTCGCGGCAAAAGCACTAGCTTTATTAAACCCCGTGGTTGAACGAGCATAATTCGAATGTGCTCCACCACATGATACACAAAAATTCTCAACCATATTAATCGATCCATGAGGATTCTTCCTAATCTCATTCAAAATCGTATCAATGTTAGAGTCCAATCTAGCAATCTCGGTATTAGAATAATTCACATGAGAAAAAACTGGTGTGTTCCGTGAATATTTCTCTCTAGACTTATTCAATGACACCCCACGCGTCTCTTAGAGTTTTTCTTAAAATATTACCACCTGAAGCGGCATTTAAAGAATATTGTTCAACCATATTAAGTCCATTATAAAAAGTATTGATTTAGTGTAACTCCATGAAACCGTGGTGTGGACATTGTCTCAACAAATCCTTAAACCTTTCCCAAGCAACTCCAAACGATTCATGCACTTTTTGTTCAAATCTAGTTATTTCATTTTTAAAGTGAGTTGATTTAAATGGTGGAAAGAAATAATTCATAAACTTAGACACTAGATCGTCCCATGTAAAAATCGAACCCGGTGGTTCCTTTTCATACCAAATCTTAGCGTTTCCCTCGAGCGAGTACGTAAAAAGCATGAGCTTAATCGCGTCATTCAACACATCTCTAAACTTGAGAGTCGAGGTGATACGAAGAAAGTTCTGAATGTGAGAGTGCGGGTTATCGATCTCATCGCCACAAAATTGGTTGGCACGAATGAGTGATAAAAGACCCGTCCTAATCTCATAATGATCCACCAAAATAGCCGGCACAACGATTTCTTCCGCGTACCCTTCGGCGGGTACACGGAGCAATTCCTCCATTGTTCGATTATCGGCCATCTCTACAACAATAGGTGGAAGCTCGGGTTCCACTATTCGTTGTTGACGATTTCTATTTCTACGAGGAATGTTTTCAAGCCTATCGTGATTAATCAAAAGCGATTAGATCGTAATTGCATAAACCAAAGTGATGAGAATTTAGAGGGTTGAAGAAAAGAAATTAGATTAGAAGAAGATTATTTTTGGTATTTTTATTTGGTATTGCTCAATCAAAAGATTGATAAAAACAAGGAATAATGATAATTACTATAGAAGTAATGTACCCTCGGTCGACTTTGAAACGTAGGTGAAAACCTAAACGTCTCGAGGTTCAATAAGTAAACAACAAAAATAATATTTAATACTACTTGAGTCGGCAAACCAATAATCGGTCGTCCCTATCAATATACGCAAAAGCAAGCGGGGAAACGAGGTGGCACAAAGTACTTAAAAACCTTTTTCCTTAGACGGCCTTTTATAGCTCGTCGCCTTATACCTTATAGTTTGTATAAATCGAGTTCAAACTTTTTATTAGTATTTATCTATTTTGCCTTTTATTTTTGTTTTTTGGAATCGAATACAATAGCTAGGTGATGAAATCCCAACTAAGGTCTTATTTGAAAGTAGGTAAATTTATTGTTCTACGTAATATAATATAGTAATAACAAAAAACACAAAAAACGATATATATACTATTAATAGAAAAATAACCAAACTTTCCGAGGACGGAAAGGGTCTTCAAATCAACGATCAACAAATCACAATCGAACGAATCGTACACAAGATCCCCGGCAGCGGCGCCAAAATTTTTGATGTATCGAGAAAGTGTCGGTGTATTTTAATTAAATACGTAATAGAGCAAATTTAAGAAATTATCTTTAGGAAAAGGTAATAATCCAAAAATAAGCTAATGACGAATCAATTAAACACGAGAGTGATCCCGGTTCATTATACACAAGGAACTTGTGAATTTGAGACTTTCGATTTAATTTTGACAATTGATTTGAATTCGGTTACAATTTTTATCTAAATTAATTCTACCAATTTTAATCCTAAAGTGCATGAATCGTATCCCAAAATAAAATCTTAAAAAAAACAATTATTTAAAACAATATTATTCTATTTAAAATTTACTTTAACTTTTAAATTGATAAAACTAATTTAAACAAAAATATTAAATCTAAATTATTTAAAACAAATTTAATTAAAACTATATTATTTTAAAACAAATTTTAAAACAATTTAAATTTTAAAAAGTAATAATATATATTTAATTATTTAATTATTTTTTTATTACTTTATTCTAACTAAAACTTATTACAAAATTTTAATAAAAAGTAATTAAATTATTTTACTTTAAAACTAACTATATATTGAAATTAATTGATTAATATAAACTAACAGACCAAAAACAAAAGTGGTATTTAAAATCTAAACATAGTTAATGAACAAAGTGAGCTCCTAGTTCACATGGTTATCACGCTTAGTAAATGACCAAGAGGTTGCAAGTTCGAGTCCTAGGAAGGACAGTTTTTCGTTATTATTATTTTTCGTCAGATTACAAATAATCTTACTATATCAAAATCAGTAAAATCTAAAAGTAAATATTTAGAAACAGTAAACAAAATTAACTGTAACCACTACATTAAACAGGCAAAATAAGTAAACCCAGATCAGATAATTGTAGATAACAAAACAGTTTATAAAATCAAATAAGCAGCAATTCAAACCATACTCAGTAATCACAATGAACTAATAAATCACATTAATCATTCAGCATACTTAAATAGCCATTTCAGCAAATAACTAAACCAAATAACAGCAATCTACAGTTATATCAGTAACCAAATTCTTAATGTCACACAATGCAATGAAACGCTACAAAAATATCAGTTTACAACTGATTCAAATCAAGCAGGTAAAATCTGATAATAAAAACAATCAAAAAATCTTTAATCAGGCAAGAGGCAATCTAAATCTAAACAACACTACAACAAATACCAATTGTTTACATCCGATTACCAAATCAGTAATATCAGTCACATAATCCATAACAATACAGTAATATATGATTATATCAGTAAAAACAAACTCACAGTAATATTCCAACCAATTTACCTAATCAGCTTCACAAAACCTCATTCGAAAACAGATAAAATCAATACTCAAATAAACATAACAGATTCAAATTATATTAATAAAAACAGTTAAAACACATAAATTGAAATCGAGCATTTTCATCACCAAAAACATATAGAGGATTACAAACATAAGCATATTTCTAACCTCATAAAACTTAACAGATTATGCTAAATATTTAATAAACTTAAAGAGAAAATGTACTTAACCTTATTTTGACGATACTTTGATGAAGAAGTCGCGCTGAGCATACTTATTTAAAACGTCACCAAATCACGAACAATCCACCATCATGAACCACCACTTATTCATCTCGAACCAATCAACCAAGATAATTCGATCCACAATTTATTTAAATCTAATAGTAGGTTAGACTTTTTCTCCCAATCTCACTTAATCAATCATATAAACTATCACGAAAGTTTATATGAATGAATAATATTCATAACATCAATTTAATATATTCGAAATTGCAAAATTAATCAAACAATAACAGTTAAAATGAAACGTGGCAAGAAATCGATTAAACTGAAAATCAAACTTTATCAATTTCAAACTTTCATTACAATACTATTCAAAAAGAAAATACAAATATCTAATACTAAACTGACATTATAACATTAAACTAAAAATGGGATACATTACTCATCTTTGAAGGGGGTATTTATAGCTAAAACGAAGGGGGTGGGGGTTTGCTGATGATGATTATAGGCAATTGGATCATCTTTTCTCTTTCTCTTTCTTTGCTGTTTTAATCCAAGGGTGGATAAGAGGCTTCTCGCACACAGATCGCCACGCTGGAAGGAATTTGTGCTAGTTGTACTTTCTTGAAGTTGAGGAGGCAGATCATTATTGGCTCAATAATTGTATTTCAGTGTATCAACCAATCACAAATAGGGAGTGACATAGCAAGAGTGCCACGTGAATCTATTAACAACACCATCTTCATCCCAAAAACTTGGGTATTATTTGGGCGCATGAGCTTTAATCTCCCAAGAAAAGAAAACCCCTAATTGGAGTTAGGGTTTGTTCTTGGTGGTGTTCTTCCCTTCGTCTTTCTTTCTCTCTCTTTTCTTTAGTGTCGCTTCCTTTATATTATTCCACCGTCTCAAATGTTTGACCTAAATGGGCTTGGACCCATTTAAGAATAATACTCCCCACCGTCCCATATGATTATACTTGGGCTTTTTGATAAGTAAATATTATTTCCATCCTTCCCATTATTTTTGGTATTGGGCTTGTAATGGGCCTTTGACCCATAAGTAAATATATGTTTTCCAATATTGGGCTTTTAGGCACAATACACAAATGTGGGTCCCACCAAAGCCCATTAACCTTTATTAAACTTTAATCCTCTAAAACGAACTTGATTTTTGGCTTCTCGATCTTTTCTTCAAACTCGTACCGTTTTTGCCAGTTTTCTTGATCTTTTGTACCTACACACATGAAACAAGAAACAAACAAATACCATACAATTTTCATAGGTTTAATGCAATTGATGTTTGTTTAAAGATACAATTGATATGAGTAATTTCACTCATATCAAGGATCTTATTCCGAACCATTGGCGTTAATGGCAAATCATCCAACATTGTCATATAACAACACTCTGTATGCTATCGGACAACAATCTTATCACAAACCCATGTTTCAGACTACAAGCATTCCATAGTATTCGATGTGACCACAACCACCTACATCATATTAGCAACAATATCAACTACCAGCACCATCATCACAATATGACTCACATCTATCACCATATGCTCAACAACAATACTCTCCTTATCAACCACCTACAAATCCTACCATCACCTACTAGCAACAAGAAGTTCCTCAACCCCACTATTCACAACATGTCAGTACTCCTTCAAGTGGGTATGTATCTCCACTAGCACCAGTTTTCTAATGCGATGATGTGGTTCCAGTTCCTGAGTTCAAACAAGGGGATAATCCCACTGATCTAGTAGCACAAATGTTTGCCTATATAACTCAAACGTTGAACAAAATAGGTTACAGAGGACCATCTCCAACAAATAATCAGTTGAAAAATTCTTCTAACTCTCGTGAACAAGCAACAATTCAAGATGGTAGAGTCACGGTGCAACCGCTTCAGGGGAGACCAAGTTCACCCAATACCAGTGCACGCCCATTCAACACTGCTCCAAGAGGAAACAATACTGGCAAAGTAAAGATGATTATCTTCTACAACTACAAAGGGGAAGGACACATGGCTAGGGAATGTAAGCAACCCAAAAAGAGAAGGGAGGCTTGTGGTTTGAGGAGAACGTCATGTTGGTAAAAGCTCAAGCAAATGGTCGTGAGCTCGATGAAAAGGAGTTATCATTTCTAGCAGATCCAGGAGTTACGGACACCGAAGGACTCACAACAGCTCTCACTAACAATGCAGCATATCAATGTGATGATCTTGATGCATATGATTCAGACTGTGATGATTACAACACCGCCAAGGCAACTCTTATGGCAAATCTTGCACTCTATGGGTCTGACCAAATCTCTGAGGTACCAAACACTGCCAATGATACTAGTATTGTACCTTCTCAAGTTGAGCAAGCGTCTCAGTATCTAGAACAGCCTCTGGTGGCTAGTAATTCAAATGAGGAGACAAACAATGGTAGTGATATCAATGAAAGTCCCCAGACATTGAGTAAAAAAAACCGGGAGCTATTACGATTACAAATTCGACTACTGAACAAGATTTGGTTATGTTGTCGGCATCTATGCTTGGCCAAATGAATACTGCGGTCCTTGAAACTCTTAGTGTTAATCAAACATTATTTGCCGAGCTTGCTTTGTACAAGGAAAAGGTTCAAACCTTGGAATTAACTCCATCGACCAACACCTTAACCAATCCAGAGTTTGATAAGTTTAGGAAAGTCCAAATGGATAGCTTGCTAGAAACTGAACATTTAAGAGCAAATCTTTCAAAAGAACTTAAAGAAAAAGCATCAGTCGTTACTAATTTTCAAAAACTCCAAACGGATTTTGAAATTCTAGAGTCTAAAAGGGTTGAAACGGAAATTAAGGCGTTTGAGAAAATTTATAAGAATGAAATTTTGCTTTTAAAATAATAATCTGCTTCACATTTAGTACACTTGTTTCATTCATCTTTTAAGGAATTTACTCTATCGCGTCTAACAGGGTTATGCAAAGCAAGCTTAGAACCACAACCCGCGACTTTATGATGCAACAAAATTAGGTTTGGTCTTAGACCCGATTGGTAATTCGAATGATTCTGAGTATATATCACTCATTAACGAGAGTCGGTAAAAAATGTGTTAATGCAAGTGATGCCTAAAAACATTATTAGTGTTAACTAATCTTTCTTAGTTTTGATCACAACAAACCATACAACACATTTAGTGTAAAACATAAAATGAATTATTTAACTAACACTATCATCAAGGTAATAATCATATCACTAACCTTTCTTAATCATACTTAGTGATCATCAAAATGATTATCCTTAAAACTCACTTTTGTTAATAAGACAAAAGTCTTTTTAATAAACTTTCTTTTTTAGAAAATGTTTTATTAAAATGGAAAATGAAAATTTGAAAATGGCATATTCCAAATATAGTTAGAATATCCTTTGAAGGGTTCAAATACCTCAGATATTCCCACCCCACTAAAAGACAAAAAACGGAGCGGAGTCTAGTGGCGGTACCTTAAGTACCTACGCGGTACCTTAGCGATATGGTACCGCGGGGTTAGATAAGGTACCGCGCACAGTAGCCGTTATAGATCCGTTGTAACTTTGTCTCCTTTAAATAGTGAGTCAAATCTCATTTTCCAGCAAGCCTCTTGGACATTTTTCTCAGCCCTCTTTCTATTTTCTATAGCATAATCATTAGTAAATGATCACTTAAATTGTTAAGGATGTTTACATATGATTATCCTCTTGATCCCCTCCTTTACCATGTCCAATGAGAAGATCACTCACTCACTAGTGTAGTGATAAAGATGAATCTATGATCTAGTCATATTCATCATGATACCCTTTTTGTTTTAGGTCAATCCAATGTATTTATGAATACTTGGACTAGTTGTGTTCATCCAAGTTATTTGTGGATACTTGGATTTGTTGTGTACATCCATTACATATGTGTTTGCTTGGATTTGTGTTGTGTAAATCCAAGCTACATGTGTGTACTTGGATAAGTCTAGTTGAGTTGTAATAGATTTGATTAGGAGTTCTCACTAAACTATAAAGTGATGTGATTGTGTCTTGTGAGTTCTCACTAAACTTTAGAGTGATTAGTAGTTGTGTTGTGTGAAGTTCTCACTTAGCTTCAAAGTGAAGAGTCGTGAAGATTGGTTCTAGCTTTCGATTAGAACTCGACATCTAGCCTTGTGTCGTTAAATTGTGAAGTAGGCAACGTCTTGTAGATTGGTCCTAGCTAAAGATTAGGTCTCGACATTTAGCTTAGTGTCGGAAAATAATGTAAGCAACGATGTAAGGTTTTCTCCTCCGAGAAAGGAGCTTGTGGATATAGTGGAAATCTCGAGTAGGTGTACTCGAGGAGTGGAGTAGAAACGAGGATAGAGCCTAGTTGTCGAACCACTATAAATCTTGGTGTCTTCCCACTAGGTTGTCTCCTTCCTTACTCTTTACTTATTTCATTATCATTATACTTGCATATTATCCTTGCTAGTACATTTCAATTGAACCTAATCATTATGCAACTTAGCATCAAGTAAAAGATAGTTTTGATACAAACCAAATTGAAAGTAATTTTAATTTGGTCACCAATCGAAGAGAAACTATTAACCCCCCCCCCCCCCCCCCCCCCTTCTAGTTTCTACAATTGGTATCAGAGCGATGGTCACTCAAGATCTTTGAAGTATATTGTACTTTAAAACTTGGATCGATCCATTGTCTCCTCAAATTAGAAGGTCTTGTTGTACTAAAGTTTCTCTTTGGTCAAAACTATGTTTTCTTTGAAAATAGGTCTTTTAATTGATAATATTGCATCCCACTTAAGATTAGTATCCTTTATGCATTTTAGATATACTCTTGAAATGTATCTACTAGGTTGCATCTTGCTTTGTGTAGGTACTCATGAAGATCAATCAATTAATTGGTTATGGATTGAGTTACTTGCACTTTTAGAAGAATCATCTTCATTGATCTTTAAAATCTTTGAATGATGATACCAAGATGATTGGGAATGATACTAGTCCTTGAAGACTTAGTACTCATCATAGTCATTGATTGGGCATAGCACTTATTTCTTCATGGATTGCTCTTTGTGGCCAAGGTACGCTTTCGTTCTTCCACACGCCCTTTGATCATTCTTTTGATCATTACTTGACTATGTGCTTGTTCACGGCATCCTTGCCTTGACATTTATTTGTGGTTTGTGCTTCTTTTCTTTTATCCTCTCAAACCTTCATTGCTTGGATACTTGACTCACTATGGTGATGTAGAGTGAGTTAGTAGAAGCTTAAAGTATCAAGCATGATTTCTAGGGTTTGCACCCATACGGTTAGTAGGCCCTTTGTGGGAGAGAAAGTGAATTAATACCTTGCTCATATTTTAGTTTAGACTAAGACTATTATTGAAAGTGATCTTCGTCTATACTTGAATAATTGCTTTGTGCTTATTCATTACCAAAGCCGTTTATCGTTTCGCCGGAAAGGCACGTCTTAAACCACTATATATGACACAAGCTCTTCGTTACAACTACTTGAAGATTGTCACTAATCCCTTGAGCATTGATCCTAGTCTTGATTCACTTCTCTTGACTTCTCTCCATTTAGTCGTTTTGCTACGAGTAGTCATTTGTCCGTTTCGGTTCTTTCGATGTTGATTTAACTTGTAATCCTTCATTAAGGCATATTGCTTAGTGTTATGATGATCCAATGATATTCTGAAAGGCTCATGATTTAATTTTAAGTATTTTAGAAAAACTGGATTTTCAAAATTTGGCGTTTTTCAGAGATAAAAACCTGCCTATGTAGGCGGTTCCTTATCTCCGCGGCTCAAACCCGCGGTTCCTTATCGATAAGGTACCGCGGGCAGTAACTTTTTTCAGAGCGCCAGTTTGATTTTTTTATTCTTTTTCAAACCAAACTTTCTCTCTCCCAAAAACACACAGCCGACGGGTTTTACCTTTTCCACCATTGTTGAAGCTTCCAAAACCTTCAATCACTCAAATAAATTGATTCCAAATTGTGGGTTTCACTCATCCTTCATCTAACATCAATTAATTGTAAGTATTTTCTTTCAATTTCATCTATTTTGTTCTAGGGTTCATCCTTTCATAATTGGGGATTTTTAAAATTGAAATTGAATTAAAACCTTAATAGGAATGTAGGTTTACATGGTAATCTTACTATGATTCCTTAGGTTGATATTCATTAAGATTTCACTAAAACCCATTTGTAGAACAAATCCGAATTTAGGCTAAATGATTTTGGTTGAATGATGGATTTGAGGTGAACCCATGAACAAGTAGGTAATGACATTGTTAATGCTTACCTAAAAACCTTGTTTTGAAAAACCAATGTTCTAATCCATTGTTGATCTAACATAGATCATGTGTTCTTGGTTAATGATGGAATAGACACATTGTGAACATGAAAATGATATGGATTCAATCCTATGTTTGTCAAGAAATTGATATACACATTTTCATTTTTCGTTTTCCTTTTTTGATTTTCATATGAGTGATTGGAAATATTTTTTTTTTGTATTTAGGTACTTAATCATGCCTTCTCAATATCAAAAAGATCATCAATTCACTAAAAATTATATGCCCGACATCTCTCAGACCTTTGTTTCCCCTCAACTCCAAAACGCTTTTCCATCCCTTTCCTCTCGTTGTTTCCATGAGGGTAGGATTGTAGATTCAAGAATAGCGGGAGATAATTATATCAACTCTATGTTCGAGCTTATTGGGTTTGATTGTTTGCTTTACATAGACGAGGTAATTTATCCCTTGTTCCTTCTTGAGTTCTTCAGTACTTACTCCATGCTTGAAATCAACGACCAAATATTTATTCGTTTCTTGTTGAATGGTCAAATCATTCAATATTCCCTCGATGACTTTGGTGATATTCTTGGTGTGCCATTTGAAGGCACTTGTCGTTTCACGGATAAGTGGAGACTAGATGCTCTCTTGGAGTCAAACGATAAACCTCCAAATGACACCACCGAAGTTGATCTAAATTTCATCCTTGAAATCATCACGAAAGAGCGTAGTGGAAACGTTGTGAGAAGCCTTCATACAAATGTGCGAAATGTGAATAGGTATGAAGTGCTCTCAAGCGACCTTAAGGATTACATGCTCCAATGGGCAAACATCCTTAGGGAAAATGTGTTTTGTCTTGGTGGGAACCGAGATCATATCCCGGCTTGCATGGGGCATATGTTGTTTTGCCTGTTGACTTCCACCAAGTACAATCTTGCATATTACATCGCTCGACATATAAATTATGCTCTTTCCAAACCCAAAACCAACCTCCCTTATGCTATGCTTCTTACTCGCCTCTTTAGAAGGGTTGGTCAAGATTTTCCTCAACTCGATCTTTCTCGCTTTCACCCGGTTCAACGGGTTATGTTGCCTATTCAAGAGGCGTATCAACGAAAGCCAAGAAGTGACCGTGGTTCGAGAAAATCCGACCATCAAGAGCCGGATGAGGAGGACACCGATATGCCACCAAGTGATGGTGATGGCATCGGTCCTAGTTCTCATTTTGACTCTTCGAGTAACTCCCATCCATCCTCAAATCAATTCGAGGATGATTTTGAAGACTTAGCTCCTCCTCCTCACCCTTCTAGTGATGTTCCTGAAAATCTCAATATGGAGCATCTTTATCGTGATAATCTTAGAACTCGGGGAGAATTACATGAACACCGAGTGGAGTCAAGAAAAGGGTTCAAGTATTTGGGAAAGATGATCAAGTGTTTAGGAAAGAAAAGGAGGTGAAGACTTTGAAGTTATGTCAAAGTTTGGATTTGATGGTTAAACATTTGGTTATTAACACTTTGGTTTAGTTGTTTATTAACTTGTGTTGCATGCTTGGATTACTATTTATTTTGATCCTTAATGTTGCTTATGCAATAATGTTTGTGCTTGTTTGTGCTTTACATAGCTTTGTGCATGCCTTTTGATAGTTAGCTTATTAGATTATGATCTGTAGTTAACTTTGGCTTGTGAAACTTTTGGGAAAAATCTGGGTTTATCAAAAACTGGAAAGGAAAATTTTTGAAAACCTTCTGGTCGCGGTTCCATATCGACCCACGGTTCCTTATCGATAAGGTACCGCCGGTCCTAGATAAGGAACCGCCGGTCACTGTGCACGAAAACATCTTTGCTTTACACTGTTTTCTTAATTTTGTGTAAACCTTGCATGATTTTCAATAATAAACTGCACATTTCCTAAACTAGGTTACCTAAATTCATTATTCACCTAAAATGATTTTAACCCATTACTAGTTTGGATCATCCCCTCACCCATTTAAACCCACCTTGTTTGCCATGTTCTTCACACATCAAACATACTTCCCTAAACCTTAAACCACCCTAATCAACCATGGTGTGTACCAAAACCTCAAACACTTCCAAGACCTCCACCCCAAGGATTACACTCAAAATAAGGGTTAAGGTAGCTAAGCCTAACTCCTCACCTTTCCACACACCTAAGAATGAGAATGCTCCTATCCTCATTTCTTCATCACCTTCCCCACCTCTTGCACCATGCAAGACTTCATCCACCCATGGTACTAACCACTCCATTAGTTCTACCTCCTCTTCATTCAACTCAAGAATGAATGAGCTTTCTTCACCATTCACTCCAAGTGCACCCTTGGAAGTAACCACACAACCTCAACCAATCCAAAGCATTCCTTTTGGAATGACTTTTGATGACACTTTGGTAACTTCACCATTTACCCCTCACAACTCACCCATTTCACCAACCTTGGAGGATTTACCTCCACACTCACCCATTTCCCCTTTGGGAAACATGCCTCCACTTTGACCCACATCACCCTTGGAGAACTTGCCTCCTCCACCTCCACCCAACTCAAACATCCCAATTTTGGGTGTCCCACTTTCCGTCCTCTTGGGTGATCCTTACTTTGGGTTTCAACAAACTCATGGTCCTAGATGTCCATGTTGTCTCTACAACCACTACATCATCCATAACCTAAGGATGGATATGTATGGACTACATAGGGGTTTGCAAGACTTCTTGCTTACTAATAAGTGTGTAAACACTTATCCTTTTACCACTAAAATCAAAGAAAAACAAGACCTAATCATGTGTTTTAAATTGTAAAAGTCGGAATTACGCGTGGTTTTGTGTTTTTGTGTTTAAATAGGTACAAATGATCAAAAGAAGAGAAAACACGGGATTTCACGGTCAAATGTTGAAGGAAAGTCCGAAGACAAAGTCAAAAGACCAAAAGTGTGCCCAAGATCACGAAAACTTGTTGAACCGACACAAGTTTGAAGAAATGATCAAAGAAGCCGAATTCAAGTTCGAGTTTTAACGGATTTTACTTTTTGAAGATATTCGAGCAAAGTGGGTCCCACACATGGGTATTGGGCCTAAAAAACCCAATAACCATTTTTTTCCTTTAATTATCTAACGGATGGAAGGGTTTAACTTTGGCCCAAGCCAAAGTTACAATTATTAAAGGGACGGATATAAATCAATGTGGGCCAAGCCCATTGCCAAAGCCCGTTTAATGAACTATTAGGGGACGGATTTGTCGAGAAAGAGTATTCAATTTTTTTTGGACCGGTCAACCCTTACCCTTTATGCAGTCAAAACAAGCAACTCCCATTTTGATTCACACGTGTATCCCTTAAATACGTGTATCCCACACGTACCACTCCCCACACCCACACACTTATTTAATTCACCCATTACCCACTCTTTTATATAACGTATTTTTTTACCTATCCCTCTTTTGGTCAGTCGTTAAAAACAAGAAACAGTCAACACACATCAAATTTTTCGGTCAACCCTTAATACTCCCCCACGTGTACACCTCAATATTAATTTACCCAGCCCAAGATTAATAAACATATTCACATTCCCCACTCACCAAATAATTTACCCACACCTTCCTTTTCTTTTTCGATACTACCGAAGATAACAAAACACTCCCCTCCATCTTTTTCTCCCAAAATCACAGTCACCCTCTTTTCCTCCATTTTTTTACAGCAAACCCTAAATCACCCAAACCAAAAATTACCCCATAAAAATTAGGGGTTTTATCCTCATCATTTAATTCACACGAATCCACAAATAAATCCCCCAAGTTTTTCGGATCAAGCACTCAAAGTGGTCCTATCTCTCATCCACGTGGCCTCATACCTTGATTTAATTGGTGAAACCACACCACCCTGGCAATCCGTGTGGGAAGGAGATTCTCAACCGTTGATTTAAAGAAAAAAAAGAGAGAAGATGAAAGAACGGCCAAGATTCAAGACCTTGGGCACCAAGGAAATGGTTTGAGGGTTTCTCCTATAAAAACCCCCTTTCACATGTATTAGATCAAGCTTTTTCTTTATTTTCAGTTTTATTTAAATTAATTAGGAGTAGATTTAAATTAGATTTATTTTTCAGTAAATTAGTTATACGTTTAATATTGTAATTTCAATTTCCAGTATTTGTATTTTTTTTATTGATTAATGAAAAGTTAGATTTTTAATTTAATGCGTCTCTTTTTAATTCCTGTTGAAGATTAAATTTCATCTTTAATTTCTTCCTTATTTACTGTTCTCGAAAAAAATATATATATATAAAAAAAAATAATAAATAAATAAAGAAGAAAGTGAAAAGATCTTCCCTACTGGAAGATATCAAAAGTTTCGGTTAATATTCATTCGGTTACTGTTTGGATCAAGAAATCGTTTGGTACTGTTCGGTGGGAAAGACTCGAAGGTGGTGTTTGTTTGTTTCTTCGGATCACAAGGTGGCTCAGCGCCAACCTTCGACCCAACGGTTTTCAACAATAGGTTCTAAATCTCTTTTCTCTTTTAATTTTATGTTTAAGTTTAATTTTAGGATTAATGTTTATTTAGTTTACTTATTGCTACTACTGAATCTGCTTAATTCATGTTTGCTTGGTTTGCTAGATTGTTTAGATGTTTAATCTGCTTATATGATGTTTTCGTTGGATCTGCTTATTTTTTTTGTTGTTTGGATTTGCTGGTTTTTATTTGTCTGCTTGTTTAGATTATTGCTTTGTTTGAATCTGCATTTGTAGTCACTGTTAGGCCTTAGTTTATTTTTCATTCGTAGAGTTTTATGCGGATCTGCTTATAGATTTGTTTGGCTTTGATATTATTTGGGGTATGCTTTTTCTGCTTATAAGTACTGCTTATTAGATATGTTTTGGATTTGCTTTATAGTTTATAGCTTATTTTGGGTTTAGCTTATCATTATTTAGCTTATTTGATTCAGCCAGTTTGCTTAATTGGTTCTTTAGTTCTCTGTTTCTTTTATGTGCTTATTTTTATTTTGGTGTTCTGCTTATTACTGCTTATTTCTGCTTATGTATTTTTACTGTCCAGAATATCCAATTTCCATAAAGTAAAATAAATTGTCTGTCCTCGGGTTCGAACCCAGGACCCTTCGCTCACAACTCTTACGCCCCATCCACTTGTGCTATACCTCTTTTTGTGTTTATTTGCTCCTTAGTTCATTAATATAGTGTTTTTTTTAGCTGCAGTTTATTTTAATTAAGTTTTATTCAAAGTTTTATTAGTTTTAATTTTAATTAAAAAGTATTATTTTAATTCAGTTTTTTATTTAAATATAAAAAGCCTAAAAAATATTTTAATTTTAGTTATTTTTATAAGATTTAAATACCTTTCATTGTGTTTTGTTTATTTTAAAAAAAAATATTTTTTATTAAATAGTTTTATGTTAAGTTTAAAAATTTAGTTTTGTTAAGTTTTCATAAAAATAGTTTTCATTTAAATTTTTTCTTTATTTAGTTTTATTTGTTAAATTTAGTTTTAAATAATCTTTTCTTTTAAAGTTTTTAAAAAGGTTTTAGTTTTATTTTCGAAATAGTTTTATTTAAAAGTCTTTATTTTCAATAAATTAGTTTAAAAAGTTTTTAAGTTTTATATTTTTAATTAGTTTAAATTAGATTTATGTTTTTTATTCAAGTTAAGTTTTATATTTTCAATTAGTTTTAAAATAGTTTTATTTAAAATTAGACTTTAATATTAAATAGTTTTAATTAGCTAAAAATACAAAAAGTTATCTTCACCAAAAACAAGTTAAGTCGATACGATAATTGCTAATCAAATTCGAGTCGAGTCGAGGAACAATAATAGAAATAAAAAAGGGTAAACAAAATCTCTTTTTCAAAATGGTGCCGCTGCCGCTTCGCTCGTACGATTGACGATTTTTCGTGAAGACGTTTGGATTTTGGGATCCGTTCATCTTGAACGTTAATTTTCTTGCACAAAAAATCAAAAATACAAAGAAATCAACAACTTAAAAATACAAAAAAATTTAAAAATCACAAAAGCAATTTCTTTCCTAAGAATTGCACCAAAAAAAATTAAAAAAATCAAAAGTAATACTTTTTCCTAAGTATTACACCAAAAATATTACGTATTAGTGTTAATTTTTAGTTCGATTTCTTTCAATTTTTCTTGTATATATTTTTCTAAAAAATACAAAAATATTCTTCTTTATCCTCTATTGTGTTTAATTCTTTTTCTCAACCCCTCTTATTTATAATTCTTCATGGATTTGTCTTGCGTTCGGTGTGGGAGACCATGGCTTGGTTTTCCAATATGTCCATGGTGTACTTGTGCGAAGTGTGGTTCCGATATCGACAATACACAATTTGGATTTTGTCCATTATGCAATTCAAGAAATTCGTACTTCTCCTCTTACACAAATTTCTCCCCACCTTCCGTCTACGACAATCCCTATCCACAACATGCACCGGGTTTTTCTCCATACCCGTGTTGCAACTATTGTGGGGGCCCTCACGATACTTCTTATTGTCAACCGATGAATTATGAGCCACATCCGTGCTATAATTCCGGTTTTCAAAATTTTGAACCCCCACAAAACTCCGTCGTTCATCAACCTTCTTTTACGGAACAAAGCACTAGTTTGGATGAAATTTTAGAACGCTTAAAACAACTCGAAATTAGCTTGCATGACGAAAGACAACAAGAGCAAGTATCTACTCTTAGTGTTTCTACTCCTCCTCTTGTGCGTTCTTACTATTATGATGATGATGACGATGAGACTACTATTTCTTGGAGTAATCTTTGTGCTCAATGTCCTAGTGCAATTGTAATCCCTTCTCTCAATATCCCAAATGCATCTAAGGATCTTGATACATCGAGTGAGATTAGCGATTTTGGGCTCGACAAATTCTTTGATGAAGTTTATGATGTGCCGACTTTTGCTGAGCTTACGGACACGGTCGTTCCGCTAGTCCATGATCACATACTCACAAATCCAAATGCGAAAATTAATTCTTCCAATAAGAGTTCTATATGTGGTGAGTATGATGATTTCGTCTTCGAGCCCGAGATTAAGGAAATTATCGACCGAGAGCTAGCTCTTTTACCTCCACTTCCACCTACAAGTGAGGTCGATTTTTCCAATATCGAGGCCGAACTTGATGAGTTGGAACGTCTTATTTTTAATAATAATGACGAACCAACTCACATGACCACGCATCCAATTCTCGAGGAGTTACCTAATCAATACTCCTCTAATGAGAATTACGTTTACCACATTCGTGAGGATTTAACTTATCAACAAATCCCACAAATGAATGATGGTTTCGTACTTGATCGTGATCTCTTCGAGAGAATTTCTAAAATCCTCAATGAGGGGAACGACAAACCTTTGTTTGACGAGCCTATCAATGATGAAGAAATCGAAGAGATTCACGTTCATGAGGATGAATGCTTTGACCCGGGAGGTGACATTGACCATTCTTTGATTGATACCTTTACGGCTTTGCCGAATAGTGACCATCCATTGTCTTTGGGGGATGACAATTTGTCTCCTTTACCCACCCCACCTCCATGGATCACGACCTCACATACTTCTCGTATGTTGAGCGGACTTTTCTCCCATCCAAGACTTATCCTCCTGCCTCTCATTTATTATGTTCATCCGGGACCGAGGACAAGATCTTTGATCCCGATATTACATTCGAGGCCTCCCCATGGACCATTTAATTCGGGGTCGAGTCAGGCTCGTGACTCGGTTAACAAAAACAAGCGCTTCTCGGGAGGCAACCCGATTATCTATCTTTTATTTATTTTCGAGAATAAGTGTAGGGGGAGCCGTGTAGGTTGTTTGTTTTGTGTGTTGTGATTGTGTAGGGACATGTGCTTAAATGATCCACTTTTGGTACTTTTGATGAGACCCGTGTTCCCGTGTTACCCATGTACCCGGTTCCTTCGATAAGTTTTTGCTATTGTGATTCTATCTTGTATATAAATAAAACGAATAAATGTAATCACTTTAGTTGTCCTTTCCTTAGCTCGATTTTAAACAACGTACTCAATGTCCTAAGTGTAGGGGAGTTTATTCTCCACATGCTTAAACATTGAGGACAATGTTTATATTAAGTGTAGGGGGATTTCTATCGAAATTTTAGTGGCCTTTTCCATGAATTTGACCCCATTTTAACCAGAAAATTTTTTAAAATTTTCAATTTTTTTCAAATTTTTGATCTATTTTGGCCTTGTAGTATTTTCATTTATTTTCTTTCCTTTTATTTTCGCATCGTATTAATATTTTCCATTTCAAGAATAAAGTCAAAAATAAATAAATAAATAAATAAAATGGTTTTAACAAGTTTAGATATCTTTGATATATTAGGCCCGTCGAGAATATTTTGACTCAACCCGAGTTTACTTATCTAAGTTTACTCTAGCTAGTATCCTTAACCATATGGACCTTAATTGGTTTATTAGGCTAAGCATCCACGAGTCTCATTCCTTGAGATTTTAAATTATGGAGAACGAGAGATGATAGAGTTTATTATAACTTTGGTATTCTTTCATAAACTTATGTGAGTTAGTTATGAGCTTTTTCTCCCATCACTTGTTAATAAATATATTTGCAATAAATAAGGTTGTACGATTTGAAAAGTTACTTAGCTTCAAGCACAAGATCGTTTAAAAGTTGCTCGGTATTAATTAGAGTTCATAGCCAAGGCATAACTTATTGAAGCGGGACGCGAAGATTGGCTTATCCAAAAAGGCCCTAAGAAGGCATGAGGATACCCGAGTCAAAAAAGGCCCTCACAAGGCATGAGGATTCACTTTTTGCTAAAGATCCTAAGAGATTGTGAAGATCATTAATCCAAATCAATAGGATGGATCAAGACACACGACGAGAAGCAATTACTCCCCTAAAGATCATGGAGAAGTCTTTCCAAAAAGACCCTAACAAGGTATGAGGATAAATAGATCCAAGTCCGAAAAGGAGGCGGATCGTTGTATATCAAAATCCTAAATAAAGAAGAGGATAAATGAAGAAGTCGTGGTCAACGTTTGAAGCATCTTTCACTCCTAATGAAGATGTATACCAAAATGAAGAGAAGACCATAATTTCAAGATCGTCTCTCAAGATTTGAAGTTTGAAGTACAAGCCAAATATCGGTCCGAGAAAGGTCTCAAATCGTGAAACGAGTTATGCCAAGATATGAACTTTATGAGGTTTCGAGAAGCCGTTTTAAAAGATTTTGTCCTTTAGCTAACTATTGATTAAATCGTCCCACTTTGTTTTTGGCCTTAATAAATTATCGAAATAAGTCAAAAAAACGTGATCATTCAAGACAAAAATAAAATACAAGAGATACACCGTAAGAATAAGGGGGTCTAAGTGATTAATTAAACCACATGAGTAAGTGTTAGTTGTGCTAACTTATGGTAAACAATGATCTCGTTTTTGAGCTTGGTATAGGGAGCGTGAAACTTGAGGGTGATTAATATTCATGACACAAAAGCCCTAATCTAAGTCTTAGATTTCTTTACGAGTTTCTTCCATCAAATAATTTCTAAGTAATAAATTTTTATAGCTTTTGTTTCATTTAATTTTTTTTCGTCGTAGTAGTAGTAGTAATAGTAATAAAGGCCGAGATGGATTATTAATGAGAAAAATGTAACTTTATGCTTTAAAATAATGCATTGCATGGGGTCATTGCAATGGTCAAGTGTAGGGGATTTAATAAGTGTGTAAACACTTATCCTTTTACCACTAAAATCAAGGAAAAATAAGACCTAATCATGTGTTTTATATTGTAAAAGTCGGAATTACGCGTGGTTTTGTGTTTTTGTGTTTAAATAGGTACAAATGATCAAAAGAAGAGAAAACACGGGATTTCACGGTCAAATGTTGAAGAAAAGTCCGAAGACAAAGTCAAAAGACCAAAAGTGTGCCCAAGATCACGAAAACTGGTTGAACCGACACAAGTTTGAAGAAATGATCAAAGAAGCCGAATTCAAGTTCGAGTTTTAACGGATTTTACTTTTTGAAGATATTCGAGCAAAGTGGGTCCCACACTTGGGTATTGGGCCTAAAAACCCAATAACCATTTTTTTCCTTTAATTATCTAACGGATGGAAGGGTTTAAATTTGGCCCAAGCCAAAGTTACAATTATTAAAGGGACGGATATAAATCAATGTGGGCCAAGCCCATTGCCAAAGCCCGTTTAATGAATTATTAGGGGACGGATTTGTCGAGAAAGAGTATTCAATTTTTTTTGGACCGGTCAACCCTTACCCTTTATGCAGTCAAAACAAGCAACTCCCATTTTGATTCACACGTGTATCCCTTAAATACGTGTATCCCACACGTACCACTCCCTACACCCACACACTTATTTAATTCACCCATTACCCACTCTTTTATATAACGTATTTTTTTACCTATCCCTCTTTTGGTCAGTCGTTAAAAACAAGAAACAGTCAACACACATCAAAGTTTTCGGTCAACCCTTAATACTCCCCCACACCTCAATATTAATTTACCCAGCCCAAGATTAATAAACATATTCACATTCCCCACTCACCAAATAATTTACCCACACCTTACTTTTCTTTTTCGATACTACCGAAGATAACAAAACACTCCCCTCCATCTTTTTCTCCCAAAATCACAGTCACCCTCTTTTCCTCCATTTTTTTACAGCAAACCCTAAATCACCCAAACCAAAAATTACCCCATAAAAATTAGGGGTTTTATCCTCATCATTTAATTCACACGAATCCACAAATAAATCCCCCAAGTTTTTCGGATCAAGCACTCAAAGTGGTCCTATCTCTCATCCACGTGGCCTCATACCTTGATTTACTTGGTGAAACCACACCACCCTGGCAATCCGTGTGGGAAGGAGATTCTCAACCGTTGATTTAAAGAAAAAAAAAGAGAGAAGATGAAAGAACGGCCAAGATTCAAGACCTTGGGCACCAAGGAAATGGTTTGAGGGTTTCTCCTATAAAAACCCCCTTTCACATGTATTAGATCAAGCTTTTTCTTTATTTTCAGCTTTATTTAAATTAATTAGGAGTAGATTTAAATTAGATTTATTTTTCAGTAAATTAGTTATAGGTTTAATATTGTAATTTCAATTTCTAGTATTTCTATTTTTTTTATTGATTAATGAAAAGTTGGATTTTTAATTTAATGCGTCTCTTTTTAATTCCTGTTGAAGATTAAATTTCATCTTTAATTTCTTCCTTATTTACTGTTCTCGAAAAAAAATATATATATATAAAAAAAAAATAAAGAAGAAAGTGAAAAGATCTTCCCCACTGGAAGATATCAAAAGTTTCGGTTAATATTCATTCGGTTACTGTTTGGATCAAGAAATCGTTTGGTACTGTTCGGTGGGAAAGACTCGAAGGTGGTGTTTGTTTGTTGCTTCGGATCACAAGGTGGCTCAGCGCCAACCTTCGACCCAACGGTTTTCAACAATAGGTTCTAAATCTCTTTTCTCTTTTAATTTTATGTTTAAGTTTAATTTTAGGATTAATGTTTATTTAGTTTACTTATTGCTACTACTGAATCTGCTTAATTCATGTTTGCTTGGTTTGCTAGATTGTTTAGATGTTTAATCTGCTTATATGATGTTTTCGTTGGATCTGCTTATTTTTTTTTGTTGTTTGGATTTGCTGGTTTTTATTTGTTTGCTTGTTTAGATTATTGCTTTGTTTGAATCTGCATTTGTAGTCACTGTTAGGCCTTATTTTATTTTTCATTCGTAGAGTTTTATGCGGATCTGCTTATAGATTTGTTTGGCTTTGATATTATTTGGGGTATGCTTTTTCTGCTTATAAGTACTGCTTATTAGATATGTTTTGGATTTGCTTTATAGTTTATAGCTTATTTTGGGTTTAGCTTATCATTATTTAGCTTATTTGATTCAGCCAGTTTGCTTAATTGGTTCTTTAGTTCTCTGTTTCTTTTATGTGCTTATTTTTATTTTGGTGTTCTGCTTATTACTGCTTATTTCTGCTTATGTATTTTTACTGTCCAGAATATCCAATTTCCAAAGAGTAAAATAAATTGTCTGTCCTGGGGTTCGAACCCAGGACCCTTCGCTCACAAGTCTTACGCCCCATCCACTTGTGCTATACCTCTTTTTGTGTTTATTTACTCCTTAGTTCATTAATATAGTGTTTTTTTAGCTGCAGTTTATTTTAATTAAGTTTTATTCAAAGTTTTATTAGTTTTAATTTTAATTAAAAAGTATTATTTTAATTCAGTTTTTTATTTAAATATAAAAAGCCTAAAAAATATTTTAATTTTAGTTATTTTTATAAGATTTAAATACCTTTCATTGTGTTTTGTTTATTTAAAAAAAATATTTTTTATTAAATAGTTTTATGTTAAGTTTAAAAATTTAATTTTGTTAAGTTTTCATAAAAATAGTTTTCCTTTAAAATTTTTCTTTATTTAGTTTTATTTGTTAAATTTAGTTTTAAATAATCTTTTCTTTTAAAGTTTTTAAAAAGGTTTTAGTTTTATTTTCAAAATAGTTTTATTTAAAAGTCTTTATATTCAATAAATTAGTTTAAAAAGTTTTTAAGTTTTATATTTTTAATTAGTTTAAATTAGATTTATGTTTTTTATTCAAGTTAAGTTTTATATTTTCAATTAGTTTTAAAATAGTTTTATTTAAAATTAGACTTTAATATTAAATAGTTTTAATTAGCTAAAAATACAAAAAGTTATCTTCACCAAAAACAAGTTAAGTCGATACGATAATTGCTAATCAAATTCGAGTCGAGTCGAGGAACGATAATAGAAATAAAAAAGGGTAAACAAAATCTCTTTTTCACTTACCTTGTTCTCCATGCCTCCTCCTAGGAGATGAATGATGGAGTTTTCTTAATAAGAGTTTTCAACAAAACCAAGCCTAAGAAAACTACTTATCTAGATTTAATTTTAAGCTAGCTATGTATTAGCTAGTCTTTATTTATCTTTGTACTTTCCTCATTAATGAATGTTTCATGTTGTTGTCTTATGGATTTAGCTTTGTGTGATTCTATCCTTTTGTGCACACTAATCAACTTTAATTTGAAATTAAAATTGAACCTAAATCTATCACAACCCCTAAACTTGACTAAAATTGGTTCAAAATGATATCTAAATTATTTTGTCACCCCTTATTCAAGAGATTCTTTGTGAATGTGTTGCTTTATGCAACCCTAGCATATTTTGGTTCTAATAGAGGTAAAATTCCAAGATTTGCAACGTTTTAAAAAAGTCTTAGTTTTTCCCAAAACCCAGGAAAAACATGGTTTAAAGTCCACTGGACACGGTTCCTTAAAGACCCGCGGCTCCTTAGTGATATGGAACCGCCAGCCCATATAAGGTACCGCGGCCAGAAAGTGGCTTTTGACGATTTTTTGGTCAAAAATTTTAAAACCCTATTCCCAGTCAAGATTCCTTGTTTACTCAAATTGACTAAACATTCCTTGACACTACACATTTTGTATTCAAATTCTTACCTTGATTACATTTTACTTATACCCCAACCTTGAGATTTCATTCTCACACCTTCCCAACCTTGAGAATTCATTCTCACATAACCTTGAGATATCATTCTCACACTCTCACAATGCCTAACTCCTACATTCCTAACCTTGACATTTCTTTGTCACAACCCCAAGCTTCCTCATCCAAGCTTTCAAAGAAACCGAAAATCTCGGTTCGACCCGTTTGGGTTAAGAATAATGAACCATCTTCGTCCAAACCACCCAAAAACCCTACCTTCTCTCCAATCAAGTATTGGAATGAGACTTACACCATAAACCCCATCACCGGAGCAAAAGAACATGTTCCACCACCACTACAATCCTTCAATACCCCTCAACTCAATGACCTTTCAACCTTCCCAAACCTCACAAGGCATTGTGAAAACACTCCCAAACCCTTTACCCCACCACCACCAAACCCTAAGTTTGATGCCATACCCCCATCAAACGATTTTGTGTTGCATCATGGATCCTCGTGTGATTGTTGCCGATTTCAACAAATTGAACTTGCTCATGTGTATGAGAAGTTAAATTTTTTTGAATTCCTCCTCACTCGATCTCCTATTCAAGTTTTCGTTCCGGTGGACAAAACTGAGAATGATGCATCGTCGTCTTTTTAGTTTTATTTTATTTTTGCAATCTTGGAAAATATCACTATTAGATTAGCTTATGCTTAGTGATTTATTTTCCATATTTATTGCTTTTAGATACTCATACTATGTGTATGACTATCTTCTTTGTTGTATTTTCTTATGTAACCTTTGTGTTATTTGTGTGTTATTTCATTAGTTCTATTTTGAGTTGATCTTGGTTAATTTTTTACAATTGCTTATGGGTGATTCCATCAATTCTAAAGCTTTAACCCATTGACAAGCTTATCATCTTCATTGGATTGAAGTTTGATTTTGTCAATTACCTCTTTGGACATACTTAGCAAAATACTTGCTTCTAATATGAGATTTCTTCTCTTTCTCCCTCTCAAGTTACTTAGTAGGTAGTGATCATATATACATTGGTGTTTCTTTCCTTTCTACTAACCTTTGTGTAGCATGTCACCTTAGCTCACAAACTTGGTGCCCCAAGCAAGGGGAGCAACCACCAAGGGGGAGCTACTAGCAAAGTTCGATGTTCTTCAAAGACTTATGCTAACCTTTTTGCTGCGACAAAGGGGGAGAAATGATAGTGATAAACTAGTTAATAATTCTATACTTTGTGTTTCTACGTAAATGAGTTTATCGTTTGTCGTAATCAAAAAGGGGGAGATTGTTAATGCAAGTGATGCCTAAAAACATTATTAGTGTTAACTAATCTTTCTTAGTTTTGATCACAACAAACCATACAACACATTTAGTGTAAAACACAAAATGATTTATTTAACTAACACTATCATTAAGGTAATAATCATATCACTAACCTTTCTTAATCATACTTAGTGATCATCAAAATGATTATCCTTAAAACTCACTTTTGTTAATAAGACAAAAGACTTTTTAATAAACTTTCTTTTTTAGAAAATGTTTTATTAAAATGGAAAATGAAAATTTGAAAATGGCATATTCCAAATGCTGTTAGAATATCCTTTGAAGGGTTCAAATACCTCAGATATTCCCACCCCACTAAAAGACAAAAAACGGAGCGGAGTCTAGTGGCGGTACCTTAAGTACCTACGCGGTACCTTAGCGATATGGTACTGCAGGGTTAGATAAGGTACCGCGCACAGTAGCCATTATAGATCCGTTGTAACTTTGTCTCCTTTAAATAGTGGGTCAAATCTCATTTTCCAGCAAGCCTCTTGGACGTTTTTCTCAGCCCTCTTTCTATTTTCTATAGCATAATCATTAGTAAATGATCACTTAAATTGTTAAGGATGTTTACATATGATTATCCTCTTGATCCCCTCCTTTACCATGTCCAATGAGAAGATCACTCATTCACTAGTGTAGTGATAAAGATGAATCTATGATCTAGTCATATTCATCATGATACCCTTTTTGTTTTAGGTCAATCCAATGTATTTATGAATACTTGGACTAGTTGTGTTCATCCAAGTTATTTGTGGATACTTGGATTTGTTGTGTACATCCATTGCATATGTGTTTGCTTGGATTTGTGTTGTGTAAATCCAAGCTACATGTGTGTACTTGGATAAGTCTAGTTGAGTTGATGTGGTTGTGTCTTGTGAGTTCTCACTAAACTTTAAAGTGATTAGTAGTTGTGTTGTGTGAAGTTCTCACTTAGCTTCAAAGTGAAGAGTCGTGAAGATTGGTTCTAGCTTTAGATTAGAACTTGACATCTAGCCTTGTGTCGTTAAATTGTGAAGTAGGCAACGTCGTGTAGATTGGTCCTAGCTAAAGATTAGGTCTCGACATTTAGCTTAGTGTCGGAAAATAATGTAAGCAACGATGCAAGGTTTTCTCCGCCGAGAAGGGAGCTTGTGGATATAGTCGAAATATCGAGTAGGTGTACTCGAGGAGTGGAGTAGAAACGAGGATAGAGCCTCGTTGTCGAACCACTATAAATCTTGATGTCTTCCCACTAGGTTGTCTCCTTCCTTACTCTTTACTTATTTCATTATCATTATACTTGCTTATTATCCTTGCTAGTGCATTTCAATTGAACCTAATCATTATGCAACTTAGCATCAAGTAAAAGATAGTTTTGATACAAACCAAATTGAAAGTAATTTTAATTTGGTCACCAATCGAAGAGAAACTATTCAACCCCCCCCCCCCCCTTCTAGTTTCTACAACATGCTTTTGGAATATCCTAAGTTTGATTATGACAAACAAAATCAAGAGATTGAAAAAACATATTTTAGAACTCGCTTTTATATATAAAGGGAATTTATCCATACACCGACTTACGTGTCTACTAGAGAAAATCCTAGTATATTTCCTACACTTGTCAACCCGAATGAACCTAAGGAACTTCCAAAGGGTCTTCCACCGGTAAGTACAGTATTGGAAAGCTTGAAAGAGATTAAACGATACTTTACCGGTTTTGACAAGGTCATTAAGGAATGTACGACTTCAACGGCTCAAACCGCCGGAGAACAGGCTTACGAACATATGAAATCGGTGTGTGAGAAAGAGATCGTTTCATTTGTAAACAATCTTAAAGAGGGCTTTCTAGATCTCGGAGATAATCTTAATTTTGAAATGGATGAAGTTCAAAAAGTTTTCTATGAAATGTATGATGCTTATGAGCAACATTTAGTTGAGAAAGAAAAGATTTTGTCCGAATATGATCGATTCTTGGAACAAGTGGTGTCGCTAGATGTGATGCAAGTTGTGACTATTAATTGTGCGAATGAGATTACATTTGCTGTGAATAAACGTGATGATGCTCATGATCTCTCTGTGAATATTGTTGACCCTGTGAATAATGTAGATAATCATTCTTGTCACGAATCTAACGCTGAATTTTTAAAGCTTCAAGATTCTTATTACTCACTTTCAAAATGTTTTGACGAGCTTCAACAACATTATATATCTCTTGAAATTGAACAACAATCTAAAAATATAACTCTTTCAAAAACAACTGATTGTGAAAACAACGTTGAGACAAGTGACAAGATGATTCAGGTGGTTCAGGCATTAGAGGAAGAAATCATGAGACTTAAGAGAGAGTCATTAGCAGAGAAAGTGTAACTAGAGGCTGTAGAGACTAAAAACCATGCCTTAGAAAATAGAATTACTTCTATGCTAGGGGAGTTTGATAAAGTAAAGCAGGGTTTCTCACAAATTTATGTTTTAATAGAAGAATGCTTCGCTTTTAATGCGGTAGAGCAAAAGTCACTTGTTGACCAACTAAACCAAAAGTGTGAGGAAATCTCTGACTTAAATATTCAGCTCATAGATAAAAACATGGTTTTAGCTGAATTAAAGGAGACACTTTAACTCAAAGGACAAGAAGTTGTTGATAACTCAGCTACCATCTCTGCACCGTCCTCTAATGCTCCCACACCCAACCCACGTGTGCTTTATCGGGACCCAAAATTTAAGCATAGTCCAACCAAGTTTGCAACCTATATGAAGAATGCCTTAGAACATACTGAGCTCGCTAGAGATGTAGTTAATGATATGCATAAACTAGATCCCTTAAGTCATCTTATTTATGAGCTTTGCTTATATGTCGATCACATTCAAGATTGTTTGGCTAACTTAGAATATATCGGTCAACCGATATCAGCACCACTTAAATAACAACCACCCACCATTGCCATGACTCCATTTAATAAGACCCCAGGAGCTAAGCCTACATTAAACACACCCATAAAGGTTAAATCAAAATCTACCACTAATGTTCCCTTGCTTTCTACAGGAGTAACTACGTCTACTAAGGCTAAAGGATCTCAAGTAAAGAAAGATAGGATCAAGCCTTCCACTAGTAGCACTATGAAGAAGAAAGTAGAAGTTCACCCTAGGAATGTTATTTCATATTTAAATAAAAAGAATCATGTAGATAAGACAAAAGGTTCTGCCTCTACGCAGAAGCCTAAGCAAAATGTGAATTCCAGTTTGAGATGTTGGAATTATAATGAATGCATGTTTTCTCAGCGTCATGATTTATGACTTGTTGACCATGTTAAAGAAATGTATGCCATTAGGAACAACCTTGATTGGAAACCAACGAGGAAGAAATTCACCCATTTTGGATGGCAATGGAAACCCACTAGTAGGACCTTCACTACAAATAGAACTAAGTGCCCTTTAACTAGGATCACATCCACTGAAGTTAGGTATCAGCGTCCTTCAAATAGGAACTCTAGCACTAATAAATGGAAAAAGCGCCCTTTAACTAGGTCTGCGTCAACTATTGTGCCTACCAGTGAAGAAGTACCTCAGGATCTTAGACAACTAGAATCTAAATCTACATCTAGGAAGAAAATCTAGAAACCTAAGAACTCTTCTGATAGCAAATCTAAGATAATTATATTTGTACCTACTAACACAGACGAATAATTGGATTCCGATACATCGTCTTTGTCTGGTGATATTTTCAGGTGGTCCAAATCGTCCTCTGGTACTTGGACTCTGGATGCTCCAAGCATATGACCGGAGATCGCTCGATGCTCAAAAATTTCGTCAGCAAGTTTCTAGGGATGGTGAAATTTGGTAATGACCATATTGCAAAGATCATGGGTTATTGTGAATATCAGATTGGGAATGTCACGATTCAAGGGTGTATTGTGTGGAATGACTCGGTCATAACTTATTCTCAGTGGGACAATTTGTGATTCAAACCTTGAGGTTGCTTTTCGACAACATACTTGCTTCATTCGTGATCTTGCTGGAAATGATTTGTTAAAAGGTTTTCGAGGGGATAATCTCTACACACTGTCCATTCAAAACATGATGTTCGCTTCTCCAGTATGCCTTCTCTCCAAAGCATCTAAGACCAAGTCATAGTTGTAGCATCGACGGTTATCTCATCTAACTTTGATGAAATTAATCATTTGGATAAAAACAAACTTGTTCGTGGTCTTCCAAAGCTCAAGTTTAACAAGGATCATTTATGTTCCGCGTGTTCATTGGGGAAAAGCACTAAGAAATCTTATAAACCTAAAGCTGAAGACACCAACCAGGAAATTATACATCTTTTGCACATGGATCTTTGTGGGCCAATGCGTACGGCTAGTGTGAGTGGTAGAAAATACATCCTCGTCATGGTGGGTGATTTTTCACGGTTTACATGGTTCAAGTTCTTACCGACAAAGGATCAAGCACCAGAATTTGTTATCAAATTTCCTAAGATGATTCAAGTGCGTCTTAATGCTACTGTTCGCCACATTCAAACTGATAATGGAACTGAGTTCGTTAATCAGACTCTACGAGACTACTATGAAGAGGTGGGTATTTCACATGAAACTTTAGTTGCTCGCACTCCACAACAAAAGGTGTCATGGAAAGACGTAATCGTACACTTATGGAAGCTGCTAGAACTATGTTGATTTATTCGAATGCTCCTTTATTCTTATGGGCTGAAGCAGTGGCAACCGCATGTTATACCCAAAACCGCTCTATCATTCATAAGCACCATGTAAAAACACCGTATGAGCTTCTTCATGGACGTAAACCCGATATATCATTTCTTCATGTGTTTGGTACACTTTGTTATCCAAATATAAATAGTGAGAATTTGGGCAAACTTCAACCGAAGGTTGATATAGGTATTTTCATTGGTTACTCACCCGCAAAGAAAGCTTACCGGATTTACAACCGTCGTCTTGGAAAGATAATAGAAACTATTGATGTCGATTTTGATGAGCTGACAGTGATGGCTTTTGAGCATCGCAGCTCTAAACTCGTACTTCATGAGATGGGAACCGGTACTATTAGTTCCGGATTAATTCCCAACAATTCTACTTCTCCATCATTTACACCACCTAAAAGGCTCGAGTGGGATGAGTTATTTCAAAGTATGTTTGATGAATTCTTTGATCCTCCACGTGATGATTCTCCAGCACCTGCAGTATTAGCTCAGATTCCCGAAGTTGTTGCTCAAGATAATAGAAATCAATCCGATGCATCTACAGTCACTACTGAATCGGATGCACCATCCCACAACAATTCTTAAACTACACCCGAATCAACACCCCCACTCGTTCCTGATGATGTTGAAGAGGATTATGATGACCACGATTTAAAAATTGCTCACCTACAAGAGTAATACGAGGCTTTTACCTAGTATGAAAATTAAAGTTCTTGCTCGTTGTCTAATCGAACTGATTACTAGATTAACGTGCGACTCAGCTGTCTTTTGGTGAAAACAATATTTGTGTCGTTGTAGTAAAAGGAAAAGTGCACAAACTTTAAAGTAAAAGCAGGTAAAATAAATCTAAACCTAATTAAAATAAATGGCGAGAAATTAGAACGTGACGAGAAATTAAAAGGCACTAAAAGTAAATAACGCGGACTTAAAACTATCTTAAAGGCAGACTTAAAACGCAACTAAAACTTAAACTAAGGCAAGGCTTAAAAGAAATCTAAGGCAAGTAAACTTAAAGTGCGACTAAGGAAAAATGCGGGAAAAAGTAAAGCTTAAAAATTCAAACTTAAAAACAGAAACTTAAAATAACCTGAAAACAGCTCATTCGGAATAAACCTTCGTTCGGAATAATTCTTCTTCACTCGGAATATTTAACAAAACCTTTGATCCGGAATAAAATGTTCACCCGGAATAAATGGTTCATCCGGAATAACTTGTTCATCCGGAATAAGTTGCTCATGCGGAATAAAAGCTTCGTTCGAAATATTGGGTTTATCCGGAATAACTCTTCATCCGGAATATGTAACTCATCCGGAATAAATGCTTTATTCGGAATAATCACTTGATCCGGAATAACAAGTTGGTTCGGAATAATCCTTTATTCGGAATAATTCCTTTATTCGGAATAAACACTTGATCCGGAATAATAAGTTGATCCAGAATAGTACACTTATCCGGAATAAATCCTTTATTCGGAATATCAGGCTTTATTCGGAATATCACTGATCCGGAATACTTTGCTTGGTTCGGAATATTGCACTGATCCGGAATAACAAACCGATCCGGAATATGTCACTTATCCGGAATAAGTCCTTTATTCAGAATAATCACAACACACCCTTCATTCGGAATGCAACACTGGTTCGGAATATTCTGGGCAAACAAACAATAGCGAAGAACACGGGGAAGAAAAATACCACGAATCTAACCAAAACTAATCAAATCAAACCAAAAGATTAAGCAAGACTAATCACAAATGATCAATTAATGATAATCTAACAATCCAAATCAATAAAACTAACAATAATAACCAAAATAATCAAAACCCACTTAATCAATTTAATAAAAACTCAAGAACATGAACATGAACATAAAGCATAAAGATTAAAGATTAAATAAGAAAGGAAGATAGAAGATTAACAATAAAAGTAAAGATTAACAACAATAAAAGGAAACATACTTGAATTAAAGGTATTAAAAGTGCAAGACAATTAATTAAATTGACATGAATTTAAAGAGTAAGTAATTAAAATGGAAGACTAATTGTCACACTTTGCCAACAAAACTTAAACATGAAGCTAATGATCTTTTTATAGGAGAGGAGGGGGTTAGTGGAAGGAAGCTTCCTCCTCTCTTTCTTCTTTCTTTAATTATCATTAAGTCCTTGTCTTCTTAATTCTTCGACTTTTGTCTCGGGATTAATAAACTCGTCTTGTAATTTCTTCAACAAATTAGACTTGAGTTCTTCGGCTTTTAGTAAACTTCCGTCTTTTGACTTTTTCGTCGATAAATCTTCAGAATTGGTCTTGGACTTCCGTTCTTTTTGCACTCTTGATTTCTTGACATTGTCTTTTGTCTTTTTCTTCGATAAAAGCCCGTGAAAGCCCGTGTTTTCTTTCCTTTTAACATTTTGATCCTAAAATCACAACAAAAACACAAACCACGCATAATTCCGACATTTACGACATACAATACACGTTTTGGCCTGGTTATTATTGTAATTAAGTGGTAAAAGGATGGGTGTTTTCACACCTATCAAATCCCCTACACTTGACCATTGCAATGTCCTCATGCAATGCATTAGTTACAAAGCACGTTTTACATTTTCCATCATAATCAATCCATATTGGCCTTTATTAAAGAGATAGAAAATTATAAACATTCAAAGGAAGAAAGTAAGTAAAGAAATCAAAGACATACCTTAGGGTTTTGGAAATGTCATGAATAATCATCATCCTCAAGTTTTCACATTCTCCAAACCAAGCTTAAAAACGAGATCATTGTTATTATAAGTTAGCAAACTAACACGAACTCATGTGGGCCAATTATTTACTTAGACTCCCTTATTCCTAGGTGTATCTCTTATATTTTATTGTTGTCTTGAATGATCACGAGGATGCATTGTTGAATTATTTTGATAGTTATTTAGGCTAAAAATAAAGTGGGATGATTTAATCAATAGTTAGCTAAAGGACAAAATCTTTTAAAACTGCTTCTCGGGACCTCATAAAGTTCATATCTTGGCATAACTCGCTTTGCGATTTGAGACCTTTCTCGGACCGATATTTGGCAGCAACTTCATACTTCAAATCTTGAGAGACGTTCATGAAATAATGGTCTTCTCTTGATAATAGGAATTTCTTCACTTGAAGTTTTGAGAGATTCTTCAATTTGGACCACGACTTTTTCATTTTTCTCCAATCTTTATTTTGGATTTTGATATACAACGATCCGCCTCATTTTAGGACTTGGATCTATTTATCCTCACACCTTGTTAGGGCCTTTTTGGATAGACTTCTCCATGATCTTTACGGGAGTTTTTGCTTTTCGTCGTGTGTCTGGATCCTTCATATTGATTTTTGATAAATGATTCTTCACATCACTTTTGGATCTTTAGCAACAAAATGTAGCCCTCATGCCTTGTTAGGACCTTTTTGGACTCGCCAATCTTCGCATCCCGCTTCAATAAGTTATGCCTTGGCTATGAACTCTAATCATTACCGAGCAACTTTTAAACGATCTTGGGCTAGAAGCTAAGTAACTTTTCAAATCGTACAACCTTATTTATTGTAGATAAATTTATTAGCAAGCGATGGGAGAATAGGCTTATAATTAACTCACATAAATTCACGAAAGAATACCAAACTTATAATTGACTCTATCACCTCTCGTTCTCCATAATTTAAAATCTCAAGGAATGAGATTCGTGGATGCTTAGCCAATTAAATCAAAGTTTTGGGTTTTCGAGTCATCTATAGGATCTTGCAAATTCTTAGATTTTTTCAAGTTTAGAAATCGCATTTTAAAGTTCCCTTGATAAACGACTCTCTAGGATCAATTATAGGAACTTGCGAAAAGTTCTTGTTCTTAACCCGTGAGAGTTAAGACTTTCGCGTTTTAAAGCTCCGTACATAAAAGCCTAGAAAAACTTGACTTAAACACGTTAAGGTTACTAGCTAGAGTAAACTTAGATAAGTAAACTCGGGTTGAGTCAAAAGATTCACAACGTTGAAAATTAAAACCACTTTATTAAAATTTATTCTAACAAAGAAAGAAAATAACTATACAAAGGGAAAAACTAATAGGCCAAAATAGATCAAAAGTTTTGAATAATGCCGAAAAATTGATTTTCTGGTTAAAATGAGGACAAATACAAGGAAAAGGCCACTTAACTTCGATAGAACTCCCCCCTACACTTGATATAAACATTGTCCTCAATGTTTAAGCATGTAGGAGTAAACTCCCCTACACTTAGGACATTGTGCACGTTGATTAAATCTTGCTAAGGAAAAGACAACTAACGAGATTCCTATTTTTAATATTGAAAAATATAACATAGTGAATCGAAAAGAGTTTAGGATAGAACCGGGAAGACGGAAACACGGAATCACGGGTCGTCAAAAATCATCAAGAGTGGATCATTGAAAGCTCGAATCCCTGAATATGTGAGGAGAGGAAATAGCAAACACCAACGGGTCTCCCCTACACTTAGGATATAAATAGCTAAAAGATAGATACATGGGTTGCCTCCCAAGAAGCGCTTGATTTTTGTTCACCGAGTCGTGAGTCTGACTCGACCTTGATTAGCATAGGAAGAAGCTTGAAACATATCCACCAGGATCAAATACATAGTTTTCGTCCATCAAATAGCACAAGCTTAAGGCGAACCAGGCAAGCCAAAGAAGAGTAGGCAAGGTTCCCTTAAGCAAAGATGGAGCACGGTGGTAGCAAGGGTGAAGAGGTGCAAGCATATATCCAGTAGTTCCAAAAATCTTTCCTTTTATTTCATCAGATGGATACTGAGATGGCTGAAGAATATCGATACCGGGGTCGAACACCTTTTCCTTTAGGGGAAAATAGCACTCAAGCTCAGCAGAATTTGAAGAGGATCCGCTAAGAAAATGCACAACCTCGTCCTCAGAAGGTGGACAAAGAGGTGTCAAAACATACGTGCTGCGGATGTTAGTGTCGTCCGGTTTCTTCTCCTTTGAAAGAATTTTCTTCAAATCCATAGAAGGATGAAGACCATAATCATCAAAGTCTAAAGGAGGGGCATCACTCTCATGACGGAAGTATGTATTAAGAAAAGTAGAAAAGTATTCCTCAAATGAGTAGTCATCCAAAGTAGGATCAAGTGATGTAGGCGGAGGATCTTCATCATGAGAAGAATCACTCGAAAGAGTATCGGCCTCATCAAAATCATCATACGTGGGCAAGTCGGGATACTCAGAAGTAAAAGCATCATAATCATCTCCATCGGAGCTAGAATCGTCATCATAAGCATCATTAACCGGTGGAGAATCATATATGGGTGAAGGTTCCAAATTGGAGAGAGAATCATCCACATCATCTTGAAAAAGTGGATTATCATTGCAAGAATCGAATAGAGGATTGTTGTAGACGACAAAATCATCAAGCACATTAATCATATTCACTGATTCTCTTCCATAGGATTTGCTTGTAAGCTTCCCCATTTCAAAAACTTGTGCATCATCCCCGACTCTTAAGATGAGTTCACACTTATCCACATCTATTAAAGCTCTACCGGTTCTCAAAAATGGGCGTCCAAGTATTAACAGAATACGAGGGTCCATTTCATAATCAACAACGACAAAGTCGACCGGAAAAGTGAATGTGCCAACTTTAATGAACACATCTTCGGCAATACCAACGGGGTAAGCGAGAGTGCGATTGGCAAGCTCAAGAGTCATTTTGGTGGGTGTAAGGTCGGGCAATGATAACTTTTTCCAAACACTTAAAGGCATCAAATTTATACTTGCCCCGAGATCGGCTAAGGCAGTAAATTTGTCGGTTTGGTTAAAAGTACAAGGTAGCACAAAACGACCGGGATCTCCAAGTTTTTCCGGAAGTTCTTTAAGAAGGATTGCAGAGCAATTTTCATTCAAGCGAGTATTAACAAACTCAACCATCTTCTCTTTCTTACTAAGCAATTCCTTAAACATCTTGACAAATTGTGGCATTTGGGCAAGAGCTTCAACAAGGGTAAAGGTGACTTTCATGCCGGCAACCTTTTCCAAAAAGTTAGAGACTTGAATGTCATTCTTAGTCAAAATTCTAGCCTTGTTGAGTCGAGAAGGGTAAGGAATGCTGAGGTTGGGTGGTGGAGGTGTAGAAGGTGTAGGTTGAGATGTTGAAGGATTAAAGGTAGAAGGTGGGGTTGGTGGATGGTTCTTCTTGGGTACTTCTTCATGACGAGGCAGAGACGGTAATGGTGAACTAATACTAGGTGTGGGAGTAGTAGGGATAAATGGTGGTGGAGGAGATGTAGATGGTGTAACTAGGGGTGGGATAGATGGTCCTACTAAAGTAATTCCACTACGGGTAGTAATAGCACTCACATTCGCTCGCGGATTGGTGACGGTGTTTGAGGGTAGAGAACTCGAAGTAGAGGGTTGAGTGGTGGGTAAGAAACTAGCCAGCATATTCTTCAAATCATTCGTTTGATTACTGAAGGAGGATTGTATATCATTTCGAAGCTTGGATCTAATGTCATTCCCTTGCTTAGTGATATCCCCTTTCAAATTGATAATTTGGCTTTGTAGATTTTTAATTTTCTCTCCTTGGGTTCTCATTAAGGCTTCAACATCATGATTAATGGGTGGGGCTTGCTGAGCGGGTGGGTGATAAGGATTAGAAGCTCGAGGTGGGATTTGGTTGCTTCTATTGTAATTGTTGTTGGGATTGTGGTTTTGAGGAGACAAACCGGGTGAAAGGTAGTTGTTAGACCGGTAACTTTGAAAATTTCGATCCCCTTGAGGTCGGGCTTGGTAATTCTCCGGTGAATAATTACCATAAGCCGCATACACGTTTTCCGGATTGCCTTGAGTAGAAGGACAATCAGTGTATGAGTGAGGACCGCCGTATGTCTCACAAGGATTGGTTATCGCTTTAACTTGTTGTTGTTGGTTTGAAGCGATGAGCAAGATATTTTTGTTCATTTCGACCATCATGCGGGTGAATTCGGTCATATCGGGGTTTGCTGAAGTAGAAGAAACATTTACTCTCGGGTTGTTCCTCGAAGAAGCGGAGGAATCCCAGTTTTTGTGATGAGTAGTCATGTTCTCAATAAGCTCTCTACACTCCTAGGGTCTTCTTTTCATAAATGTGCCACCGGCGGCTGCATTAATCGTATCACGATCACGAAAAGTCAAACCGTTGTAGAAGGTATCAATTAAGGTAACGGGGAGCATGTTGTGGTTTGGACAACGATCGATCAAAACATTATATCTTTCCCAAGCATCAAAGAGAGATTCATCAGGTTCTTGCATGAAACCGCTGATTTGATTTCGAAGGCTCGTGACCATGGATGGTGGAAAGTAGCGCGACAAAAATCGTTGAGTCAGTCATCCCAAGTATGAATGGAATTCTGCGGGAGACGATCAAACCATTTTTCGACGTGGTGTGATTAAGTATGTGGAAAGAGTTGAAGGCGAAGAACATCCATAGTAGCACCGGGAAACTTCATGCTTTGAGTAATAGTAATGAATTTGTCGAGGTGTTTATTGGCATCATCATCAGGTATTCTGCGGAATGGATTAGTTTGCACTTGCTGGATCATGTGATGCTTCAACGAAAACTCCGGAGCCGTGATTTGCATCGGCGCAATCGGTCCTCCTCGTCCAAACATGGTGGGTTGACAAAGCTCCTCCATTGTCCGAAGATCGGGCTGTGGAAGAACATTGTTGTTGTTATTATTGAGGTGCGGTGGATTATTGTTGTTGTTCACACCTGCCCTAGCTAAATCTTCACGAGTCTCGGGCTCTGGTTAAGTAGAAGATCTAGTACGCATACACCTGCAAAAGAAAAAGAAAACAATACCAAAGAAATAGACAATATATATACACTATAAAAATAAAATCTTTTTGGATTTTTGAAAAAAATTTTAAGCAAGAAAAATAACGCTCACGAATGAACGGATCCCAAAAAGCAACGCGTCTCTCACAGAAAACCGTTAATCTTTACAAAAAGAGCCGGCAGCGGCGCCATTTAATACGAGGCTTTTACCTAGTATGAAAATTAAAGTACTTGCTCGTTGTCTAATCGAATTGATTAATGGATTAACGTGCGACTCGGCTGTCTTTTGGTGAAAACAATATTTGTGTCGTTTTAGTAAAAGGAAAAGTGCACAAACTTTAAAGTAAAAGCAGGTAAAATAAATCTAAACCTAATTAAAATAAATGGCGAGAAATTAAAACGTGACGAGAAATTAAAAGGCACTAAAAATAAATAACGCGGACTTAAAACTATCCTAAAGGCAGACTTAAAACGCAACTAAAACTTAAACTAAGGCAAGGCTTAAAATAAATCTAAGGCAAGTAAACTTAAAGTGCGACTAAGGAAAAAGGCGGGAAAAAGTAGAGCTTAGAATTTCAAACTTAAAAACAGAAACTTAAAATAACCTGAAAACATCTCATTCGGAATAAACCTTCGTTCGGAATAATTCTTCTTCACTCGGAATATTTAACAAAACCATTGATCCGGAATAAAATGTTCACCCAGAATAAATGGTTCATCCGGAATAACTTGTTCATCCGGAATAAGTTGCTCATGCGCAATAAAAGCTTCGTTCGAAATAATGGGTTTATCCGGAATAACTCTTCATCCGGAATATGTAACTCATCCGGAATAAATGCTTTATTCGGAATAATCACTTGATCCGGAATAACAAGTTGGTTCGGAATAATCCTTTATTCGGAATAATTCCTTTATTCGGAATAAACACTTGATCCGGAATAATAAGCTGATCCGGAATAGTACACTTATCCTGAATAAATCCTTTATTCGGAATATCAGGCTTTATTCGGAATATCACTGATCCGGAATACTTTGCTTGGTTCGGAATATTGCTCTGATCCGGAATAACAAACCGATCCGGAATATGTCACTTTTTCGGAATAAGTCCTTTATTCGGAATAATCACAACACACCCTTCATTCGGAATGCAAAGCTGGTTCAGAATAATCTGGGCAAACAAACAGTAGCGAAGAACACGGGGAAGAAAAATACCACGAATCTAACCAAAACTAATCAAATCAAACCAAAAGATTAAGCAAGACTAATCACAAATGATCAATTAATGATAATCTAACAATCCAAATCAATAAAACTAACAATAATAACCAAAATAATCAAAACCCACTTAATCAATTTAATAAAAACTCAAGAACATGAACATGAACATAAAGCATAAAGATTAAAGATTAAATAAGAAAGGAAGATAGAAGATTAACAATAAAAGTAAAGATTAACAACAATAAAAGGAAACTTACTTGAATTAAAGGTATTAAAAGTGCAAGACAATTAATTAAATTGACATGAATTTAAAGAGCAAGTAATTAAAATGGAAGACTAATTGTCACACTTAGCCAACAAAACTTAAAAATGAAGCTAATGTATCTATTTATAGGAGAGGAGGGGGTTAGTGGAAGGAAGCTTCCTCCTCTCTTTCTTCTTTCTTTAATTATCATTAAGTCCTTGTCTTCTTAATTCTTCGACTTTTGTCTCGGGATTAATAAACTCGTCTTGTAATTTCTTCAATAAATTAGACTTGAGTTCTTCGGCTTTTAGTAAACTTCCATCTTTTGACTTTTTCGTCGATAAATCTTCAGAATTGGTCTTGGACTTCCGTTCTTTTTTCACTCTTGATTTCTTGACTTCGTCTTTTGTCTTTTTCTTCGATAAAAGCCGGTGAATGCCCGTGTTTTCTTCCCTTTTAACATTTTGATCCTAAAATCACAACAAAAACACAAACCACGCATAATTCCGACATTTACGACATATAATACACGTTTTGGCCTGGTTATTATTGTAATTAAGTGGTAAAAGGATGGGTGTTTTCACACCTATCAAAGAGCTTCCATTCTTTGGTATATAAATACCCGAAAACTCTAACGGTGCATCTACCTCAGAGGAAGCTCCTTTAATCGTTCACTCTAGACCACCACGGATTTAAAATCACAATACAAAATGGAAAAAGGATCACCCAATCCACAATATTATAGGTGACATCGACCGACCAGTCTTAACACGCCATCAACTACAAGAAAGTGCATTATACTGTTACTTTGATGCATTTATCTTCGAGGTTGAACCTAAAACTTGGCAACAAGCCATGACACAATCCTCATGGATTGAATCCATGCAAGAGGAACTTAATGAATTTCAACAACTTGAAGTATGGGAATTAGTTCCTTTACCCGACAATGTCGACATCCTTACATTGTTGTGGGTATATAAGGTCAAACTCGATGAGTTGGGTAGTGTTTTAAAGAACAAGGCTAGATTGGTTGCTCGAGTTTACAAACAAGATTTGGGTATTGAATTTGAAGAATCCTTTGCTCCTGTTGTTAGATTGGAGGCTATTAGACTATTCCTTGCTTATGTTGCTCACATGAACATGATCGTCTACCAAATGGATGTTAAGACGACATTTCTAAATGGTAAATTAGAAGACGTCTATTTAATCCAGCCTAATGGATTTGTCAATTTGGAGTATCCTAATCATGTGTACAAGCTTAAGAAGGCTCTTTATGGGTTGAACCAAGATCCACGCGCGTGGTACGATCTCTTATCGTCTTATCTCATCTCGGAAGGCTTCTCCAAAGGAAAAGTGGACCCGACATTGTTCATTCTCAAGGAAGGCAACGACATGATACTGGTACAAATATATGTTGATGATATAATATTTGCTGCCACTACTCAAAGAATGTCTTACGATTTTGAGAAAATTATGTCCACACGTTTTAAGATGTCGATGATGGGAAAAATTTCTTTTTCCTAGGGTTACAAATTTCTCAAAATCCCAGAGGCATCTTCATTAATTAGTCCAAATATGCTCTTGAATCTTTGAAAACTGTGACCCCGTGGATACTCTAATGGTGGAGAGATCCAAGTTGGATGAGGATCGGGATGAGATTGCTGTCGATCCTAAACTTTATCATTCAATGATCGGAACCCTTCTCTATCTGACTGTAAGCAGACCTGATTTGCAATTTGCTATTTGCATGTGCGCCCGATATCAGGCTCGGCCTACCGAAAAGCACTTATATGTTGTGAAAATGATTTTTCGGTATCTTAAAGGAACACTTCATCGTGGTCTGTGGTATCCGAAGGACTCCTCTATTGCTACAAAACCCGCATTAAAATACTATGAACAGTACACATGAACAGTGAACACACAAAAATACGATAAATTCAAAACTTTCTATTTAAAATATATTTCACGTGTCACGATAATAAATAACATGTACTTACGTATGTATATTATAAATGTGTTACGTTCATGATAATTAAATTCACAATAATTAAACATGAATGATCAAGAATATTTTAACTTAACAAAAGTTACGGGTTTTCCCTTTTGGGCTTAAGGGTGTCACGGCCAAGAGCAAGAAAAGGAAGGGATTGGGCCTTTTGGCCCATGACCCATGAATAGTTATGTTTAAGGAAAAACACAGGGAACTTTTAGTCATAATTTAGGTTATAGAAAAAGTTCATCCTACCTCCCTTCTTCTCTCTTGCCGCCGACCATAGCTCACCACCAGGAACGAAGCGGACGATTTTTCCACATGATTCTTTGTGTGTACGTGTTCGTGATCATAACCTTTTCTTTCACGCATTCGGTATAATCAAAACCTTTCTTTCTTATTAATTCTTTTATGAATTCATGACATTAATTTAATTAATCTTAAAAACAAATCAAGAAAACATGTGGGATTAATTAAAACATGACTAAAAGGGGTGTTTTGGTGTTTGTTGTTTGGCCAAGACACAACCGAGACCATAAGGGGGTCTCGGCTTGTTTTCATCACCACTACCAAGACCGCAAGGGGTCTTGGCTTGCTCCGTTTGGGCTCGGACGAAGGCAAGGATCCCCGACCGTGGGTCGGGGTATGGTTTTGGTTGGGATTCGAGGCTAACCAAGACCACTAGGGTCTCGGTGGGTCTTGGTATAACAAGAACGGTGGGAACCGGGTAAAAACCGGTTGGAACCGGTGGAAATTGGTGGGAACCGAGTTGGTAGTGGCAGCCGTGGCTCGGCAGTGGGAACTGAAGGCCACCAGTGGCTACAGGTCAGCCGGTGTAGCCACTGGTGGGGCTGTTTGTTTCGGCTTAAATGTTTCGGCTTATATGTGACACGGGTACGGGCTCGAGTTAATTTTAAAACACGAGTTTGGGTTTCGGGAAAGTGTTAAAAACCAGAAAATATGTTTAATTAAATTATTTCCTAGACTATTTAATTTAATTAACTACATGACCTAGGTTAAATATTAAAATTAATATTTCATATATAACCTAAGTATTTTAACTTAGCTTAATTTAATTAAAATGTGTATTTTTAATTAAATTCTTATAATGTATAGTTTAATTAATTAACCAAGTTATTTAATTAATAAGCTATAACCTTTAAACCATGACTTGTATTTTACTAATTAAACTTTACTTATTATTAATAATCCAGCTTATTTCTAATAATGGAAACTTACTATTTTTGGAAACTTTATATTTTTAGAAACTTACTATTTATGGAAACCAGGTATTTTTAGAAAGTTACTTAGTATTACAATACAAGTATTATAATACCATACTACATGAATAATAAACAACAGAATAAAAGAATAACTAAAGAATAACACTTAAATTAGTTAAAACATGACTTAACATGAATAATAAGCTAAGAACACACAGAACCAGTAAAACACATGTAATTCAGACAACTCATACACGTTCCCATTCTTATGTAGTATTATCCGTCAAGGCGTAGTAGGTCCTTCAGCGTTTCCGTTAACTTCTACTGGACACAAGGTACGGATTTCCCGTCCTTCAGTAAGGACAACCTCTTCCTTTATTAGGATTTCCCGTATGCAGCCAACTGTTTTCCCCAGTAGTTACAGATTAAATGCTTATGTTTTATTAGTAACCGTAACCATATACATGTATGCCAGTTTCACCTAGTTATGGAGGTACCATAACCATAACACTAGAGGCATTACTGTTATGACTTCACCACGGCAGAGTGATAGTTCGTGGCGTCCCTTTCAGTTTATTTGGCCATTATTATTCTATTATCATGTGGGGCGTATGGGTGCATCCTAGTTATAGTGTCAGTCAGGATTTCATGGTGAATGTGGTGTGTACCTTACATCCTTCACAAGGATCTGATCCCTCCTACCCATTACCATTTAATTAGAGGCATCCCCTCTAATTGCATGATGAGGTCACCCCTCCAAGTATTCATGCACGTTGTTGACCTCATGACCTATATTGGCTTTTGGTATATTAAACTAATACAGATTTTCATAAGTAACATAAGCTATGTTTTCAGAACTAAAACCAGTGAACATGACATACATCTAGGTTTCCCATGACTTATTCATTGCCGCTTCTTTTCATGCTTTATATGCTCTTTTATGCTTCATTACTCTATGTTTCCATGCTTTGTTGTATATCCGTGCACTGAGCGTTATGCTCAGCCGTTTTCGATTTTCATGTTCTCAAACGGCAGGTACCCAAGGTCGCAAGTAGGATCTCCAGAGTATGTGTATCCGGATGAAAGCTAACCAGCCTCTTTTACCTTATGCGTTTATTCCTACTTTCTCATACTTTAATTCATTTGGACATTCTTTAGTCCTTTCATTTACAGTACTTATATTTTCTTGTGTGTGAGTTAGTTAGACTACCGATGTTTGTTTATGGTATTTCTATTTATGGTCATGAATGTTTAGACATTTACCTTGTATGCTTTGATGACACGCCATATTTTACTGTAGCATTCCATCTTAACAAATGAGGTGTTACAATTATGGTATCAGAGACAAGGTTTCGACCTGTAGCTCTGTAAAACATGACCTGAGACTTACGGGTAGTCACCAACGTCTTCCTAAAAATGAAAATTAGTTTTCATGCATTCATTCATTTTCATTTATATTTCATGCATTCATATCATTTTCGAAGGTTTATGACTAAGTAGTGGTTGGTACAGGACCGGCCCTATTTAGTCGGATGTGCTTTTATCAAAACTTTTAACTTTGTGACCGACCCATAGGCGTCCCCCGCTATGTCTTTTGTTTTGGATAACCTGACCTTAGGCGTTTACCCTCGCGCATATAAAAGTTTTTGTAAACAACATCATGCATTCTAAACTGTTTCATGCATTATAAACTGTTTCATTAACTTATACATGGTTTATGCATTTTATGTTCATCTTATTTCAGACTTATCATTTATGTTGCATTTTTTTAAACTGTCAGATGGTAAACACACGCAATGCTCAGGAATTGGTTGCAACTATCAATGCAGCTTTGTAAGCCATCCTTCCCCAACTTCGTAAAGAAATCAGGGACGAAGTTCAAGCTGAAATTCAAGCTTAGGGCTTTCAATTTGGCCCTCATCCTGAAAACCACTACAACAATAATCCTCCACCACCACCACCTGTTACCCTTATGACTTGGTTGGAGCGATTCAATAAACAGCGACCCCATTCGTTTAAGGAGACTGATAGCCCCAACGAGGTTAAAGCTTAGATTTCTCACATCGAGAAGATATTCGATGTGATGGGTTGTGATGGCATTTTCAAGGCAAGACTGGCTTGCTATATGTTTGAAGGTGATGTGCTGCAGTGGTGGAAGTCTGTCAATCAGTCCAATGGTGGCGATAATTGGGTTGCACTGTTGACATGGGACTAGTTTAAGGAGCTCTTCATTAATAAGTATTTCCCACATGCTGAGCAGGAAACACTTAAGAGGGATTATCATAATATCCGACAGGTTGCTGGGGAGAACAGCAATGAATTCATGCAGAGGTTTCTCCGTTTGGCTGGTTTCTTGGGAGCAACAGCTGGTACTGTTAAGGAGCAAGCTGAGAAGTTTCGATGGGCTCTTCGCACTTCGGTTACCAACAAATTGGTTTGCGCTACGTTCACTATAGTGGCACAGGTGGCCGATGTAGCCCGAAAGCTGGAGATGCTTTAGGAACGAGAGGAGTTTGGTGATGATCGAATAGTGAAGAGGTATCTTCAATCACCAATAGTAAACCATTCATTTCTATCAGTATTTTCATTTTCATATCATCCTCTGTTCAACTCTACATTTCAGACAGAAAACTAACTACTGTAAGCCTGCTGCCGCTCAACAGCAAGCATCTAATGGAAACTATTAGACCAACGACCGTTCTGGTTCAGAGAGGCGTGGCGGTAATGATAATTATCGTAATAACGCTAATAACTCGAACAACAACAAGTCCCTACATTAACCTTCTTTCATGTTAAACTATCTTATGTTATGGTATTCTAACACTCCAACGATTCTAATTCAGGAACAACAACAACGGTAGGGATCAGGACCGTACATGTTCAGAGCCTAACCGTTCCACCTAATCTGGTAATTATTAAACCTTATATGTAATCATGTTTATGTTCCACGATAATGTCTCATGCATGTAATCCTAAAACAGGCTGTTAGCCTCAAAATATTGAGTCAAACAAGAATGTTTAGTCATAGGTTTATATTGTAATATTTAATAGAACGTTGTAATAGATAGTTAAATAGTCGTGGTTCACGGGCTTGGATTTAAACTAATTAAAGTCCAAAAGACAAGCCCGGCCCAATATATAGCCCATTAAAGCCCGCATGTGGGTGGACTATATATACTACCCTCCTGGCATGTTAGGAGGGTTGGTTGTTCATTTTGATTCTCACTTCTAATCTAATATTCTCCAAGTTAATCATCTCCTTGTCTCTACTTTCTCTCACTACCTTCTCTCTCTAGGAATCCAACTCTTTTCATCTATTTTCTATCATAATCATCATAATAAGATGGGACAACATTTGGTATCAAACGCCACGGGGTAGATTGTGTTTGGTTGTTTGGTTTTAGATTGATTCGGTTGATTTTTCCATCTAAATCATCCCGAATTAAATTTCTTTTTAGTATTTCGGGCTATAAATCTTGATATAACTCATTTATATCTATTTGGTAGGGATTTGTTTTGGTTTTTGTGGTCAAAATCGCAAGATTTTGAGGTGTTTGGATTCATTTTTGAGTTACGGTTCGTCACTGATTCAAGATCATTCCAAAATAAGGTTTTCGGATAAGGGTTAATTATTCCGAAAAAAAGTTTTTCGGATTAGGGTTTATTATTCCGAAGATTGCTTTTCTATGAGTTTAGTTTATTCCGAAAAAACTACAATTCTGAAAAAGTCTTATTCCGAAGAAGTGATTATTCCAAAGAAGGTACGTTTTTCTGAAATTTTCAATTTTTCTGAAAAAGTATATTATTCCGAAGAACACCATTTTTCCGAAATCTTCTCTTTATCCGAAAAAAGTGATTTATCTGAAAAAGTGACTTATTCCGAAGAAGGTCACTTTCTCCGAAAAAGTGGTTTTTCCGAAAACTTCTCTAAAATAATCCAATATTCCGAAGAAGCTCATTTCTCTGAAAACTTCAATATTCCGAAGAAGCTCATTTCTCTGAAAACATCAAATATTCCGAAGAAGCTCAAATCTCTGAAACCATTCATTATTCCAAAGAAAGACAATTTCTCAAAAAACATCAAATATTCCGAAGAAGCTCAAATCTCTGAAAACATTCATTATTCCGAAGAAACCCAATTTCTCTGAAAATATCAGTTATTCCGAAAAAACCCAAATTCTCTAAAAAAGTCTGTTATTCCGAAATTATCCATTATTCCGAAAAAGTCTGTTATTCCGAAATTATCCATTCGCCTTCGAATTTTTGGTTTCTTGTGAAGACAATTGTTAGGGGATTTTAAAATTTTTCATCGACAACAACAATCACAACACATCTACTTAAGATCCATTTTCACTTCATCGATTTCAAGTCTCTAGTCATGGATTCTACTCAAGAGTATCGTGTCACAAACAACAATATCATGGTGGCGGGTAATAAAGAGAGACCACCAATGCTTGTTTCTGGTCGGTATGCTCAATGGCAATCACGTTTCATACGATATCTTGATACAAGACCCAATGGTGATGCCTTGAAGAAATGAATTTGTTGGAAATACATTTTTACGTATAAAGAAAGTCTCGGTCACTCCAACATTATAGTTATAGGCTCGTAGTAATGTTTAAGTTACATTTATGTTAAGCCCGACCCATGAGCATGTTCATGGGCCGGAGGCCCAAGTCCATTAAGGACTTGGGTATATAAACCTCTTTCCACCATGGAAAGAGGTGTTGGTTGTTTCATTTCTCAATGTAATACACATTGTTTCTTTCACTTCTCTCTCTAAGTTTCTCTCTCTAGAAATACATCAACCCTCTTGAAATACAAAGATTATCATTGTTCTACAATTGGTATTAGAGAGTATGGGATGAAATATAGGTTGGTCTTTGTATTGTTTATGCTTTCTTAAGCATAACGTGTGTTTTTTGATTGTTTATTGCCAAAGCGTCAAAAAAATTTCGTGTTTGTTAGTGTTCTTAAGTCGCATACCTTCTTTATTCGTGTCATAGTGATTTGGGTATCTGGGTTTTGGTTAAAACACAAATTTTTTGGATCAAAAGTTAAGAACTTTCTTGTTTTTCATCTTTCCGAAATTCTAGTAAGTGATACCATCGGAAAGTACAAGTGAGTGAAACTCGATCGCAATAACCCAAGGGTTTTACTTTGCGATCACACGGATTCCGATACCTTATTCCGACGAGTTATTCTGATCGTTCATTGCGATCGCGGATTTCGACGGTTTTTAAGGGATATTGAGTCGTTACTCTGTCCAAATTGTTCTAGCCATATTGCGATCAAGACATTCCGACAGATCCAATATTCAGATAGAAGGACATTCAGACAGATCGACATTCCGACAGATCAAAATTCCGATAGAACCAACATTCTGATAGAACCAACAATCCGATAGAACCAACATTCCGATAGAAAGGGTATTCCGACAGAAGAAACATTCCGACACTTGACACATTCCGATAGAATTTGTTTTTGGATACTTAGAGGATTTTTCTATCTTGCATTAATTTGGTAATTTGGTAAATTTCAAAAATAAACACAACAAAAAGATAACAACATCTTTCATTTAACAATACAAAAACACATAACCTTATTTCATTGTTCGGTCATTTTTGATAATCTTTATTCAAGTGATCATAAAATGAATTCAAATTCATATATGCCAACAATGACTTCGCTTACCGATACCTCAATCATCTCGGGTACCGACACTCGCCCACCTTTGCTCATCAAAGATTTATTTGAAGCATGGCAAGGTCGCATGAAAACGTACATCATGGGCAAACCCAATGGTCTACTTATGCTTCAATCAATTGAAAAAGGTCCATTAGATTGGGGAGAAGTTACCGTCAACAATGTGACGAGGGAAAGGTTGTATCATGAGTTGACCGATGCTAACAAAATCATTGCCGATGTAGATGAAAAGGCCGTTCAGACAATACTTCAAACCCTTCCACCCGATATCTATAGAATGGTAAGTGAACACACAGTGGCAAAGAATCTTTGGGATCGATTAGTTGTTTTGTTACAAGGGACCTCTCTAACTAAGCAAGAACGAGTGTGTCAATTGTATGACTTGTTTGATAGGTTTACATACATTCCAGGGGAGACTCTTCACGATTACTATTGGCGTTTCACTACTTTGATGAATGACATGAACGTGTATAATCTAAGGATTGAACAGTTTCAACTAAACACAAAGTTCTTGAACACGTTACCCCAAGAATGGAGTCAATATGTCATCGATGTTAATATGATTCGAGATTTGCACAAGTCAAATTTAGATCAACTCTATGCTTTCTTACAACAACACGAGAAGCATGTGATCGAAAAACAAATCTCTCAGGGATCTTATCAAGAACCATTAGCATTAATGGCAAACCATCCTACATTTTCATACCACAACTCTCCGCTTGCCTTGGGACACCAATCTTCCTATCAACCATTGAATCAAACACCAAGCTTCCCACAGTACTCGATCTTGCCACAACCACCTACATCTTATCACCAACAATACAAGCAACCAGCAACATCATCACAAGGAGATTCACATCCGTTACCTTATGCTTCACACCAGTATTCACCTTAATAACCTCCAACAAACCCTGCTATTACCTATCAACAACTTGAGGCTCCTCAACCCCATTACTCACAACAAGTCAGTGTTCCATCAAATCAGATTGTAGCTCAATCAGCACTAGCATTCTATTGTGATGATGAGATCCCTGTCTGTCACACCCCACCATGGCGGAATATGGGGCACAATGTATTTATATCATCACAACAATAGCGTGTCTATAGAGATAACTAAATGAAATGGAAATATCATAAATGGTGACATAATGTCATGAAGATATCTCAAACAATGCAGGCGTCTAGGTAAGTAGGTAACAGGTCTACCTCTTACCAAAGACATACAATCAACAAATAACAAACATATAGGTGTCTACAAAGTATCACTTATTCAAACATAAATAAAGACTAAGAGGAAAGGGGGTTCCTCCAAATGCAATCCTAGGCCTTCCAGCTAGCCACTCCTATTCTCACGCTTAACCATATTCTCACCTGAAAGAGACATTAAAACACGTCAACATAAAGTTGGTGAGAGTCATAGGTTTACACTCCAACGCCAAATCAGTTATAAGCTGTGAATAACAACCATTAACAAAAGAACATATGGACAATGTGCTACAATTATGTATTAACAACTAACATTCAAGATTAACCAATAACCATAAATCCAAGGCTCCAAGCCTTACTAATAACCACAATTCCAAGGCTCCAAGCCTTACCAATAACCATGGTCCCATAGGCGCCCATACACCTATGAACCAATCCCAAGGCCCCGCCTTGTCAACATCCCCTTGGTACCAAGTCAAACCACAATAACTGAGACGGTACGTGTCCCCCGATCCAAATCATAAACACAATCAAGAATCACATAGCAGTTAATCGCATAAGTGCACACACAAGTCTATCACAAACCATAAAAATACTCACATCATTATTTACAAAACCATACAGTGTCTCTTCCATCCCATCTGTAAGTCAAAACATAAAAAGACATGGGACTATGAAACTCACTTGAACAAGCTTCTCCAAGTACCTGCGCTCTAGCACAAATCTAAACACACAAACGTATACAATCAAGTCATGAACCACACACCAATATGGCTCATCAATTTAAGATTGTTACAACCCAAACCCGAGGTCATTTATTTAATATTATACAATATTATTTTATGATATAGTGGTTGTTCCTCTTCTTGTGATGTATCTTTGGACCTTGCAGCTAAGGCCGCAACAATTAATGGTATGTAACCGTGTAATCTACATGAGGTTTTGAAATTATTTGGTGTAACGATTTGCACGGTTGGTGATGCGGGTGAATTTATGCATGATTTAAGAATGAAGAAACATCCTTTGTGGGGATTGATCTCACATGACCGTGCTAAAGAAATTCTGGAATTGCTTTGCAAATTTGAAGCTGATATGGTTACGTCTACTAATGGAGGTATTAATGCAGTCTCTTCTTCGTTTAATTCTGATAATGTCTGTGAAGGGGTTAATATTTCTATTCCTAAGAAGGTTGTTGAGAAAGTAAATACTCGCTACCAAAACACTTTATATGGTTACTTTCTTGGTAAGAGGATTGCATTTCCTGTGGTTGAGTATTTTGCTAAGAATAACTGGGCAAAACATGGTCTTAAGCGTATCATGATGAATGAGAAAGGTTTTTTCTTCTTTCAATTTGGGTCTAGTGAGGGTCTTAATGCGGTTCTAGAAGGTGGTCCGTGGATGGTTCGTAATTCTCCAATTTTTCTTAAGAAATGGACTATGAAAACGAATCTTCTAAAGGAGGAATTAACTCGCATTCCGGTATGGGTCAAGTTTCATGATGTCCCGATACAGGTATTTGAAGAGGAAGGTATTAGTTTAATTGCTTCGTTTCTTGGTAAGCTTATTATGATGGATAATTATACTGATAAGATGTGCAAAGAGTCTTGGGGTCGGTGTAGTTTTGCTCGTTGTCTTATTGAGATGAACGCTGATTCGGAGTTTATAGATAACGTTACTATTGGTGTCCTTGATCTTGAAGGCTCTGGTTGTACTAAGGAACTAATTCGTGTTGAATACGAATGGAAACCACCTAGATGTCATACTTGTAATATTTTTGGTCATTCCTTTGATTCTTGTCCGAAAAATGTTAAACCTACAATGGTTGAAAATGTGATAACTCATGTTGATAATGATGGATTCCAACAAGTGCAAAGTAAGAGGAAGAAGTACAAAGGTAATTTAGGGAATCAAGTTCCGAGAGGTGTTCCATTGAGTAAGGGTTCCCAAATAGGAAAGACGGTTGTTTTTCGTCCAAAAACTCGCTTGGATACTACAAGTACGAGTGGTGATAATAGTAGAAAGTTGAATACTACATCTGGTCAGTTGCAGCAGACTAGTAATCCTAATGGTCCGAACAAGGGTACAGCTCAAATGAGTAGTGTTTCTACATCTAATAAATTTTCATCTTTGTCCATGCCTGGTATTGATGAAGGGGTTCAACTAAGCGAGGAAGATAATGAGGAGGGAGTCGAGGTTGTCTTTGATGAATCGGTGAATCTTCTCAACACTAATTTTGGGGCAAGCACTCCTACTGGTTGATCCCATGTTGATATTTTATTATGTTTCTCGTAACTTTATGTTATCATCTTGGTTCTTGTCTAGTTTATTTATTTCCAGTATTCTAGGCTAGTTAATGTTTATGGCCTGTCATAAACATTTTGTTTAACAAGCTGCCTGTAGCTTGCGGTTAATGTGGCATGTCAGCCACATTCCTTGTACTTCAACGTTTTTTTGGTTCTATTTACCGGGGTCATTGTTACCCTTTTACCAAAAAAACAAGCTGTGAGCTTGAGATTAATGTAGCATTGCAGCTACATTCCATTGTACTTCAACGCTTTTTGGGAATATATTTTACCGGGATTGGAGTCCCTTTACCCAAAAAAAAAAAAAAAATTTTGAAATTTTTGATGAGTTGAATGGAATGAAGATTGATGTTTTATTTAAAACCGACGTTGGAGATCTTATGTTTATCTTTTTACTAATAGCGAGGATTATTAGTGACCACGATATCGATGGATGCCCGAGATTTTATGTTTTATTATTTGTTTTCTCGATATTTATATTTTTGACGTTTTTATTTTAAGTTCGTATTAAGTCGAACCGGGATCATATTATTATCATATTTTGAGTGCGTTTTAACTTTTGAAAAGTGTTTTTACGAAACCCGAGCCTCGTAAATATTTTCAAAATTGGAAATTTACATTTTCCACCCTTACAACTATTTAATTGCATTTTGGACCAAAACTATCACAAATTGGCAAAATCTACCCCTCCACCCCACTATAAATAGATTTTCCACTAGCAACTTTAAATAATAAATTAATTTTTCACAAAAACTCACCCACCCTTTCTCCCTCTTGTTCTTGCCGTCCAAAACACCAAACAAAAACACCATTGATCATTGATTTCTACTTTGAATCAATGAAAACTAATTCATATCCCACTCTTATAATTTGATGAGGTTCATTTTGATGTAGTTTTTGTACACATGCAACAACTTTTCAAATTTTGATGAAGAACAAGGTTGTTTGATCTATTTCTATGCTTGTATATGGTGTTAATATTATTATATTTGAAATTTTGAGTGCTTGCATGTATGGATTTATGAATGGGTAAAATTTTGTATGATCATCCAAGGGTGTTATGAGTTAGTTAAGTTGTTTAAAATGATATTAGGGTGATAATAGTAGCATAAGATTGATTAAAATTGGTTGAAAAATTTATTTAGTATGGTTTTTAAAAAGGTATTTTAGGGCAGTAGGTTCAAGGCCAATTTTGGCAACCTTACTTGTTTGAAAATGAACAAACTAATAAGATGATGATGTAGATAATTCATTTAGCTTCGATTTGATATAAGATAGAGCTTCTAGCTCCAAACGAGCGTGAAGTTATGATGTTTTGATTATTCGTGTACCGGGAGACGAGTATCGACACAATTCGAAGTTGTTGTCGATATTTGGATCGAATCTCGGGGACTATTGAATGAGTTGTAAAAATGGTCAAGGACTGATGTTTGGTTCTAAACTTAGGGTTGTGAGTCTATTTTCAAACCCAAGTGTCGGATTTGTAAACGGGATTGTTAGAATGGTTAAAATGGTTGTATGAGTCGGTGACGTACAACAGTCCGGTTTTTGTAGTTCAAAGATGTGTCGGGCAGGGAACTTTAAAAGTAAAATCTTTTGATGGGTTTTTAACAGGTCTTTCTATATATAGTAAGTGATGTCTCTGATTAGTATCATAAATATTTGATGTGTTTAAGTGGGGTGAACGAGCTCGTACATTTGGTATGTACCGGCAGATTTTTATTGAAAGGATTGGCTACTAAAGTAAACATATAGAATGAAGTAACAGGTCACATGTATTGTTTTCATTTTGGGTTTGTTGTGATTTTATTATTTTGAGTTTGGTGTTAGTAAGTATGGATTTTATTCGAGTTTATTATTGATGAACGTGCCTTAATTGATAGGTTGCGGTTTTTGTGTTTATCGGGCATCAACTATCGTCGAAGATCGTCGTACTACTGCTATTACTCCAGGTGAGTCTATAGCCTCGCTTTTTGATATGAGTGATTTTACTCATATAAATTGTAGCTTAAAACAACATATTATTGCAATAAATGTATCAAAAATGCCTTGTATATGTTTGTTTTGTGTTTCATGTGAGTAGGTACCAAAGATCGCGAAAACCGGCACGAGTTTGAAGAAAAAGATCGAGGAAGCCAAAATCGAGTTCGATTTAGAGGACTTAATATCTTTAAAGGATTATGGGCCTTGGTGGGACCCACATTTGGATAATAGGCCTGAAAGCCCATTAAGATAGAGTAAATTAGTTTAAGTTCAAAAACTCATCATTGGCCCAATTTGCAAAGTATTTAAACGGATGGGAATATAGTAAATTTGGGCTAAAAGCCCATTTACACAAAAGAAGAAAAGAGGAAGGAAGAAACGTTTGGACCAAGGCCCATTTGGAGATTGTGGACGTGTGTGAATGTTTATTCATTGATTCGGTTACAAAAGTAATAAAACGTATATTACGTTTACTTGGTCAACAAAATACCTATTCACTTTTCCAACCACACATTCACATGTTCTTTAATAAATATTACCCACTCTAACTTTTACACTATAAACTTTCGATATACTCTATGCATTCATTCTCTCTCAACCTTTTCTTCCCCAAAGTAAAAATGAAACCAGAAACACCATAGTTACTGTTCCCTTAAAACCCTAATTCACCCAAAAGTCAAAATAAATTTGGGCTTTTCATCACACGTTTGATTCAAGCGTGGGGGAATTAAATTCCCCAAGTTTTAGGAAGAGAAGAGTGGGCTATCAGGGGTACGTGGCAGCGAATAACTGGGTGAAACACCTCACCATCCCCCAATCTCCAATAAAAAGGGTACACCTCATCATCCAAGAAGCACAACTAGCAAAAACGGATGCCACGTTGGCGATCCGTGTGCTAGTTGTGTCTTATCAACCGTAGGATCAAAACCAACATAAAAGAGAAAGAAGAATCGATGATCTAAGGGCTAAGATTGAAAGAGGAATATGTTGAATAAGATGCGAATATACTCTCCTCAACAGCCCTTGGGATGGCTATAAAAACCCTTTATTTTCTTGTAATTCATCATCCTTTTCTTACTTTATTGTTATAATGTCATTTTGTAGCTAGAAATTTGTATTTCAGAATATTGTAATGTTAGATTTGATATAATAAAAGTTTATTTTCAGATTTGTTCTTATTACTTCACGTTTTAATCTTACTGTTTAAATCACTTACACTTTCTAAGTTGACAAAAGGATATTATTAATATTAATCGTTCATATAAGCTAAGTTAATAGTTTCTGTGAATGATTTATAATTTGAGTAAAGGATAAACGTTTATCCCACTGATAAACGTAAAGAAGCTGTTGGTTTAAATTTTGGTTCGTGATTCATAAGCTTTGCTGGTGGTTTATTTAACGGTGGTATCGGATTAGGTTCATAAGGAGGCTCGGCGCCGTCCTTCTTCTCAAAGGATTCGTCAAAGGTTTTAATTCTTTTTTAGTTATAATTTTGTTTACATGTTTTATTTTATGATTCTACCTAGTTAAGTTAAGTTGTTTGATGAATCTGTTAATTGTTTTAAGTGACTGCTTAGTTTGATTAGTTAAATCTGAAATTGATCATTGTGTAAGTGGTTTAGCTGGCGTATGCTTATGTATTTTTTAGTGAAGAATGACTTTGTTATAGAAGCTGTGAATGTAATGTGTGATGGGATATTTGTTTCATTTGGTTGATTATGTGATACTCGTTTACTAGATTTGAGGTTTTAAACGGAACTTTTATGAGGGACCTGTTTCTGATTGAAAGTGAATGTTTATATTTGTATGGACTACTGTTTACCTTGTGTTTATTTGAGGTCTCAGAGTTATATTTAATCTGTTTTTGTTGCCAAAAATTTAAGCTGAATTGATTTATGGAATTGTGAATCTTGCAGTTGCCATATTTTTTTTAGTTTGCTTGATTTAATGTAATTTTCTTTGACTAATTTTGATGAATCTGTGGCTTGTTTGATTTGATTCACTAATTTAGATAGATCGTGGTTATTAGGTTCAAATATTTGCTGAGTTTTCTTTTTAAGCTGTCAAGTTAAAATTGCTGAATGTTCTTGTAGTCTATTTTTATGCAACTTGCTAAATGAGATTTATTCTTTATTTAGACAACTTGTTACTGAATTTAGAGGATGTTGCTGCGATTGTGCTTTGTTTGAATTAGATTTGCGTTTGGTTATCAGCTAAATGTTTAATTACCCAGTTTATATTTATGACTTTCTTTTGCTGATAATTTAGTTTCAGCTTTTATTTTACTTTGTTGATCTTAATTTGATATATATAAAGGGCTAGCAGGCTCAAGTGAGCTGCTAGTCTTATACTGAATTTACTATTCGATTTGTCTTGCTGCCAAAAGTCACTCCTATGACTCCATTCGATTTAACTGTCAAAAAAATTTTAATCCAAAAAATGTGTCTCAATCTGGACTCGAACCCATGACCTCCTGGACATGGGCCTCAAGCTTTACCATTGAGCTAACTGGCTTCTTTGGTTAATTCTCTTTCAGCTTTATTAATATAGTTAAGTGGTGTCTGACTATGTTTATTTAAGAGTAGTGTAAGTAATTTACGTTTATATAAGTTTTAATTAATATTGTTATAAGTAAATTTCAGGAATAAAAAAAATAGTTTCAAAATAAACTAAAATAAAAATAATAAAAAAAATGTTTTTATTAGTTTTAAAAGTTTAAGTAGTTTTTAAATAATATGATTTTTATTGTTTTAGATTCGAATAAAAATATAGATTTTAATTTAGATTTGGTTTAAGTAAATTTTAGTAAATTTAATTAGTTTAAAAAGTTAATTAGATTTCTAAAAATAGTTTAAAAGTCATTTTTAATTAAATAGAATTATTTTTATATTTTTTTAAATTAGTTTAATTTTTAAATAGTTTTAAATTTTAAGTAATTGTGTTTAGATTTAAATATTTGGGGGTTTACGATTCATGCACTTTAGGATTAAAATAAGTTTTAAATTGGTAAATTTAATTTTTAGCTTAAAAACCGAAAACCAATTCGAATCAATTGTCCAAATCAAAGCAAAACGTCTCAAATTCATAAGATCTTCGTGTACAACGAACTTGGTTCACCAACGTGTTTAATTGAATTCGTCTTTGGTAATATTAGTCTATTACTTTTTCCTAAAGGTAATTTTCTAATTTACCCTATAACGTATCAAATTATCACTATACATATCTCGACACATCAAAAATTTTGGCGCCGCTGCCGGGGATCTTGTGTACGATTCGTGTTCGTGGAGATTTGTTGATCGTTGATTTGAAGACCCTTTCCGTCCTCGGAAAGTTTTGTTATTTTTCTATTATATAGTATGTATCGTTTTTCTCGTTTTTTTGTGAATAATATATTATATTACGTAGAACAATAAATTTACATACTTTTCAAATAAGGCCTTAGTTGGGATTTCATCACCTAGCTATTGTAGTCGAATCCAAAACAAAAATAAAAGGAAAAATAGATAAATACTAATAAGAAGATTGAACTCGATTTATACAAACTATAAGGTGGGTATAAGGCGACGTGCTATAAAAAGCCGTCTAAGGAAAAAGGTTTTTAAGTGCTTTGTGCCACCTCGTTTCCCCGCTTGCTTGTGCGTATATTGAGAGGGACAACCTATTATTGGTTTGCCAACTCAAGTAGTAATAAATCTTATTTTTGTAGTTTACTTATTGAACCTCGAGACGTTTAGGTTTTCACCTATCGTTTCAAAGTCGACCGAGGGTAATTTACTTCAATAGTAGTTATCCTTATTCCTTGTTTTTATCGATCATTTTTTATTGAGCAATACCAAATAAAATACCAAAAATGATCTTCTTCTTGTCTAATATCTTTTCTTCAATCCTCTAAATTCTCGTCTTTGTAGTGTATGCAATTACGTTCTTCTCGTCTTGTGATTGATTTTAATAGGCTTGAAAATATTCCTCGTAGAAATAGAAATCGTCAACAACGAATAGTGGAACCCGAGCTTCCACCTATTGTTGTAGAGATGGCCGATAACCGAACAACGGAGGAATTGCTCCGTGCACCCACCGAAGGGTATGGGGAAGCAATCGTTGTGCCGGCTATTTTGGCGGATCATTTTGAGATTAAGACGGGTCTTTTTTCGCTCATTCGTGCCGACCAATTTCATGGCAATGAGACCGATAGCCCGCATTCTCACATTCGGAATTTTCTTCGAATTACCTCGACTCTCAAGTTTAGAGATGTGCCGAATGACGCGATTAAGCTCATGCTTTTTCCGTACTCGCTCGAGGGTAATGCTAAGCTTTGGTATGAGAAAGAACCACCGGGTTCGATCTTAACATGGGATGATTTAGTGTCTAAGTTTATGGATTACTTCTTTCCACCATCTAAGACAACACACTTTAAGAACGAGATCACCAAATTTGAACAAAAAGTGCATGAATCGTTTGGGGTTGCTTGGGAAAGATTCAAAGGTTTGTTGAGAAAATGTCCACACCACGGTTTCTCGGAATTGCATCAAATAAATACTTTTTTTAATGGGCTTAATATGATTGAACAAGATTCTTTAAATGCCGACGTGGGTGGTAATCTTTTAAGAAAAACTCTGAGAGACGCGAGGAGAATAATTGAGGATAAGTCTAGAGCATAATATTCACGAAACACAACGGTTGTTTCCCATGTGAATTCATTAAATCCCGAGATTGCTAGATTGGACTCTAAGATTGATAGTAGATTCGCGACTTTGTTGAATGAGATTAGGAAGAATCCTCATGGATCCATTAATATGGTTGAGAATGTTTGTGTATCATGTGGTGGAGCACATCCTAATTATGCTTGTTCAACCACGGGGTTTGATCAAGCTAGTGCTTTTGCCGTGACGGGAACTTATGGCTCCAACAGTCAAGTTCCTCGTCAAAATCATGTTGCTCCACTGGGTTTTCCACCGGTTCAAAATAAGTACAACAATGGAAATAATGGGAATAATTTTAACCGTGGTAACCAAGGGAATTACAATCAAGGAAATGGGTTTAATGCTAATCAAAACAATCAAGGTTTTCACAATAACCAAAATGATTTGTCAAGCTACATTAAAACGAATGAGGCAAATTTGAAAGCTTTTCAAAATAATATTCAAGGACAAATGGCAACATTGAAAAATGAGTTTCAAAACACGATTAAAGGGCAAAACAATAAGATTGAGCTTAATCAACAAAGACTTGAACAAAACCAAAACCGTTTTGAACAAAGGCTAGAGCAAAGTCATAATCGTATGCAACAAAGTTTGGAACAAGGTCAAAATAAATTGCTTTCGATGTTTGAGGGATTTATGTCTAAACCATCTACTTCTTCGGGTTGCTTACCTAGTAATACCATTCCAAACCCGAAGGGAGAGCTTAAGGCCATAACCGTTTATGATGATTGTGAGAATTTAGAGGAAGTTGAAGTGATTGAGTTTAATCCTCTACCTTAGGAAACCTTTCTAGATGTCACCAAGGCTACTTTGAATGTGATTAGTACCTCGGTTTTCTTTGATTTCTTTCCCGAGAAGTATAAAGATCCGGGTCAATTCTTGATACCTTGTGTTTTCAATGAGCTTGGGGTTTGCAAAGGCCTAGCCGATCTAGGAGCTAGCATTAACTTAATGCCCCTAGCCCTTTGGAAAACTATTGACTATGCACCACTTAGTACCACTCGAATGATCATTGAGCTTGCTAATGGTACCACCACTCGACCGGTTGGTATAGCGGAAAATGTCGTTGTTAAAGTGGGAAATTTCTTGTACTTAGCCGATTTTGCTATAGTTGATTATGAGACCAATCCTCGTGTGCCAATCATTTTAGGACGACCATTTTTGTGCACGGCTCAAATTCAAGTTGATAGAGGAAAGAGGAAATTAAATTATTTTATGGAGATAAAAGCATTGTTTTCAAACCGAAAAAGATTCCAAGATTTGCTTCTAAGAAAGTTGAAAGTGTTAAACTTGTTGAAACAATTGAAAGTAATAAGAAAGCTCTTTTTGATAAAGGTGTTTTTATAATTTTGGAAACTCCATTTTGTGAAAATGAAAAGTTAAATTCAAATGAAGAAGCTTGCTTTGTTGAAACATGTTGTGATCTTTCCTCATCTCCATTCACTCCACACGAGGATGATAGTACTAAAACTGAAAAACAAACTGATGATTACTTAAGTGAGCCATTTGATGCTAGTGAGTTTAATAGTGAGAATTTTGATCCCGAGAGTGATATTGCTTTAATTGAACAATCTTTGAAAATGGACTCATTTTCACTCTCTTCGAAGGATCAAATTGATGTTCCTAAGGCACAATCTTCCGTTGAAGAGCCTTTGATTCCTAGCTTCACACCGAGTGAGGTTAGTGACTATTCATGTGATAAGTTTATCGATGAACTTTTTGCTATCATTGATCCACTTCCACGGGGAAGTGAAGACGTTTCCGATCTCGAGATCGAACGTGATTCTTATGTTTTACCTACCATTCTCGAGGAATTCTCCAATGAATTACCTTCTAATGAGAATGATGATCTTGTATCTGAGTGCGACACACTCGATACTTTGTCGGATATTTCTTGTGATGACAAGGATGACGACACTTCCGTGACTTACTCAAATCCTCTCTTTGAAGCTTCAATGAACAATAATCTATTGTTTCAAGATGATTTTGAGAGCATCATACCTCCTACATCTCACAACCTTTGTGATGATGATCTTCTCATGAAGGAGGTTGATGAGTTTCTTTATATAGACATTCCTTCGGAATTTGAGGAAGAGTCTAATAACGGTGATGAAGACTCTTGGTTTGATCACCCGATTTATGATGATGATAATGTTGACCCGGAGGGATAAATTACTTTTGCTCCAATTATCCTTCCCACTCGCTTTGATCTTAATGTGCGGGTTTTTTATGCGACTCATTTTGAGTATCATGACCCCTTTGTTCACATTCATAAGAGTGATAAGGTCAACAAAGTCATGCAAGTTGAAACCACTAGTGTTGAGACTTTTATACCACCATTACCATGTGCTTCATATGATTTAGGATTAGCATGGGTGGACGACACCGTGTTGTCTTTTTCTTTCTCCACCGAGGACGAGGTATTCGACCCCGGGATCGTTGATTTAGGGAAATCTCGGCCTTTCACCGATGCAATAATTGAAAGACTTTTTAATCATCTTGGTGCGAGTTTATCTCGGGGAGCATGCTACATCCATACCTTTATTTGTGACTACCATCTCTTTTTAGAGATTTGTGTTGGAGTTTTATCCTTTCGTTTGTCATCCGACAACGAGGATGTAATCTTTGACCCCGGCATCGTGCTTTATGTTGGATTCTATTCCATTATGCCGGTTTTCACCTTTTTCCCTAAGGACCAATGAATGCGGGGATCGAGTCGAGCTCATGACTCGGTGAACAAAAACGAGGTGCCTTGTGGGGGAGTCCCATACATTCTATCTTCTTTCTATTTTCTAACACTAATAAGGCTTGATCTTTCAAGCTCGTGCTCGTGTTTTGTTGTGTTGTGAATCTTAGGTATGACCCTAATACTTGAAGACTCTCGTGTTCGGTTTTTGCCGGTCCACTTGATCTTCCAATCTTTGAATACCAAAAAGGGGCACACTCTTTATCCCTTGATTTTTATCGGCTAACGTTTTATCTTGAGGCATAATTAATAAACGGCTTATAGATTTGCGTGCTCTTTCCATGCTAGGATTTTGCATTAGACTCTTCGTATCTTAGCAAGGGGGTGTTACTCTTGAGCTAAGAAACTTTGAGGACAATGTTTGGTTTTAGCATGGGGGAGTCAATCGATATAATCGCTTGTTATTGCTTTTGTCGTGTCCAAACGTAATTGTTTTTCTCATTTTTCTATAAAATTTTAAATTTTTAGTGTTATTTTTAAGTTTTAATAAATAAAATAAGTGCTTTTGACACGAATGTAGGCTTTCCGTTGGTGAAAATAAAAATATTTTTTGACTCGACTCGGTTTTTACCTTAGATTTTCCTTAACGTATTTGAATTAAGATTTGCTAGGCTTTTATATAGGGAGCTTTAAAACGCGAAAGTCTTAATTCATACGGATTAAGAACAAGAACTTTTCGCAAGCTCCTATAATTGATCCTAGAAAGTCGTTTATTAAGGGAACTTTAAAACGAAAATTCTAAAACTTGAAAGAGTATAAGAAGATGCAAGATCCTATAGATGACTTGAAAACCCAAAACTTTGATTTAATAGGCTAAGTATCCATTGATTTCACATTTTTGAAATTTTACAATATGGAGAACAAGAGATGATAGAGTTCAATCATAAGTTTCTAAAGTTAAATTCTTCTTTGTGGAAGTATTTTTGTGTTTGATTTAATCTCCTCGTATTTACTTTCCACGCTTGAATAATAATTGCTTAATAAATGAAGTTTTTAGCGGTTTAGGCTTGATATCTTAACTCGTAACTCCTTCTTTTTCTTCCCTTGTAATTAAAGTGAGAACACATTAAGGGTGTCAGCGTCATGGACTTTTGATCATGGGTTTCGGAAATTTGGCTTAATATAAATATCATATTAATAAAGAAGAATAAATAAAAACATGTTCTCTAGGAACCTTCGGGTGGGAGTCATGTAGCACTAACCTTGTCATTAGAGCCTTAGGGTGTATGTCAAGGGGCGTGTTGAATAAAAATTGCTTCATCATCATGATCCGTAAGGTGGGATGGTGAAGTCAATTTCCTTATTTTTGTCCATCGAGCCTTAGGGTGTGGATTTTAAATAAGGAGCACAATTGCATCTTAAAGAGCCACAAGGTGTTATGATGTAGTTGTTGCTAACTCCATTAATAAGTTCATAATTGACTTTGTAGGTTTTTTATTTTTGCTTTTAAGTAGTCCTATTAGCCAAATTTCGGGTCCAGGATTTATCCCTAAATCGTGTTAAGTTATCCTTGATGTGGGCTTTCTTTAGTGACAACGGTTTTTGAAGTAGAGGTTAGGTTTTGAGTGTTGAGTTTACACCGTTCTTGCCTTCATTTTTGGACTAATAAATATCAAATAAAGTCAAATGAGCCTTTGGGTGAATGACAAATAAAATCTAGAGATACAATTAGGAATAATAGGAGATTGAGTTTAACACAAACTACTTGTATGAGTTGGTTTAATTTTGGGGCTTATGATTGACAATGATCTTGTTTTTGCACTTGGCATGGAAAGGTGAAAAGTCGGGGACGATGAATCTATTTGAGTTTTATGATCCTTAAAGTTATTTTTCAATAATGAAAGCAATACATTACGTCTTTTCAAAATGAAAAGTCAAAAGTTGAATAATGGTGTAGTTAGTGTTTTATTTTATCATTGTGTGAGGACACGGCAATTGCTTAGCAAGGGGGAGTTTGATATGAGTGATTTTACTCATATCAATTGTAGCTTAAAACAACATATTAATGCAATAAATGTATCAAAAATGCCTTGTATATGTTTGTTTTGTGTTTCATGTGTGTAGGTACCAAAGATCGCTAAAACCGGCGGCACGAGTTTGAAGAAAAAGATCGAGGAAGACAAAATCGAGTTCGATGTTTAAAGGATTATGGGCCTTGGTGGGACCCATATTTGGATAATGGGCCTGAAAGCCCATTAAGATGGAGTAAATTAGTTTAAGTTCAAAAACTCATCATTGGCCCAATTTGCAAAGTATTTAAACGGATGGGAATATAGCAAATTTGGGCTAAAAGCCCATTTACACAAAAGAAGAAAAGAGGAAGGAAGAAACGTTTGGACCAAGGCCCATTTGGAGATTGTGGACGTGTGTGAATGTTTATTCATTGATTCAGTTACAAAAGTAATAAAACGTATATTACGTTTACTTGGTCAACAAAATACCTATTCACTTTTACAACCACACATTCACACGTTCTTTAATAAATATTACCCACTCTCACTTTTTCACCATAAACTTTCGATATACTCTATGTATTCATTCTCTCTCAACATTTTCTTCCCCAAAGTAAAAATGAAACCAGAAATGCCATAGTTACTGTTCCTATAAAACCCTAATTCACCCAAAAGTCAAAATAAATTGGGGCTTTTCATCACACGTTTGATTCAAGCGTGGGGAATTAAATTCCTCAAGTTTTAGGAAGAGAAGAGTGGGCTAGCAGGGGTACGTGGCAGCGAATAACTGGGTGAAACACCTCACCATCCCCCAATCTCCAATAAAAAGGGTACACCTCATCATCCAAGAAGCAAAACTAGCACAAACGGATGCCACGTTGGCGATCTGTGTGCTAGTTGTGTCTTATCAACCGTAGGATCAAAACCAACATGAGAGAGAAAGAAGAATCGATGATCTAAGGGCTAAGATTGAAAGAGGAATATGCTGAATAAGATGCGAATATACTCTCCTCAACAGCCCTTGGGATGGCTATAAAAACCCTTTATTTTCTTGTAATTCATCATCCTTTTCTTACTTTATTGTTATAATGTCATTTTGTAGCTAGAAATTTGTATTTCAGAATATTGTAATGTTAAATTTGATATAATAAAAGTTTATTTTCAGATTTGTTCTTATTACTTCACGTTTTAATCTTACTGTTTAAATCACTTATACTTTCTAAGTTAACAAAAGGATATTATTAATATTAATCGTTCATATAAGCTAAGTTAATAGTTTCTGTGAATGATTTATTAGTTGAGTAAAGGATAAACGTTTATCCCACTGATAAACGTAAAGAAGCTGTTGGTTTAAATTTTGGTTCGTGATTCATAAGCTTTGCTGGTGGTTTATTTAACGGTGGTATCGGATTAGGTTCATAAGGAGGCTCAGAGCCGTCCTTCTTCTCAAAGGATTCGTCAAAGGTTTTAATTCTTTTTTAGTTATAATTTTGTTTACATGTTTTATTTTATGATTCTACCTAGTTGAGTTAAGTTGTTTGATGAATCTGTTAATTGTTTTTAGTGACTGCTTAGTTTGATTAGTTAAATCTGAAATTGATCATTGTGTAAGTGGTTTAGCTGGCGTATGCTTATGTATTTTTGAGTGATGAATGACTCTGTTATAGAAGCTGTGAATGTAATGTGTGATGGGATATTTGTTTCATTTGGTTGATTATGTGATACTCGTTTACTAGATTTGAGGTTTTAAACGGAACTTTTATGAGGGACCTGTTTCTGATTGAAAGTGAATGTTTATAGTTGTATGGACTACTGTTTACCTTGTGTTTATTTGAGGTCTCAGAGTTTTATTTAATCTGTTTTTGTTGCCAAAAATTTAAGCTGAATTGATTTGTGGAATTGTGAATCTTGCAGTTGCCATTTTTTTTAGCTTGCTTGATTTAATGTATTTTTCTTTGACTGATTTTGATGAATCTGTGGCTTGTTTGATTTGATTCACTGATTTAGATAGATCGTGCTTATTAGGTTCAGATATTTGCTGAGTTTTCTTTTTAAGCTGTCAAGTTAAAATTGCTGAATGTTCTTGTAGTCTGTTTTTATGCAACTTGCTAAATGAGATTTATTCTTTATTTAGACTGCTTGTTACTGAATTTATAGGATGTTGCTGCGATTGTGCTTTGTTAGAATTAGATTTGCGTTTGGTTATCAGCTAAATGTTTAATTACCCAGTTTATATTTATGACTTTCTTTTGCTAATAATTTAGTTTCAGCTTTTATTTTACTTTGTTGATCTTAATTTGATATATATAAAGGGCTAGCAGGCTCAAGTGAGCTGCTAGTCTTATACTGAATTTACTATTCGATTTGTCTTGCTGCCTAAAGTCACTCCTGTGACTCCATTCGATTTAACTGTCATAAAAATTTTAATCCAAAAAATGTGTCTCAATCTGGACTCAAACCCATGACCTCCTGGTCATGGGCCTCAAGCTTTACCACTGAGCTAACTGGCTTCTTTGGTTAATTCTCTTTCAGCTTTATTAATATAGTTAAGTGGTGTATGACTATGTTTATTTAAGAGTAGTGTAAGTAATTTACGTTTATATAAGTTTTAATTAATATTGTTATAAGTAAATTTCAGTAATAAAAAAATAGTTTCAAAATAAACTAAAATAAAAATAATAATAAAAAAATGTTTTTATTAATTTTATAAGTTTAAGTAGTTTTTAAATAATAAGATTTTTATTGTTTTAGATTTAAATAAAAATATAGATTTTAATTTAGATTTGGTTTAAGTAAATTTTAGTAAATTTAATTAGTATAAAAAGTTAATTAGATTTCTAAAAATAGTTTAAAAGTCATTTTTAATTTAATAGAATTATTTTTATATTTTTTTAAATTAGTTTAATTTTTAAATAGTTTTAAATTTTAAGTAATTGTGTTTAGATTTAAATATTTGGAGTTTACGATTCATGCACTTTAGGATTAAAATAAGTTTTAAATTGGTAGATTTAATTTTAGCTTAAAAACCGAAAACCAATTCGAATCAATTGTCCAAATCAAAGCAAAACGTCTCAAATTCATAAGATCTTCGTGTACAACGAACTTGGTTCACCAACGTGTTTAATTGAATTCGTCTTTGGTAATAATAGTCTATTACTTTTTCCTAAAGGTAATTTTCTAATTTACCCTATAACGTATCAAATTATCACTATACATATCTCGACACATCACTTTTGTAATTGTTTTGAATGATTTTAAAACCCGCGAGGGGGATACATGCTATTTGAAAGTAAAATGAACACAAGTCATGATTGATTGTTTGGACCCGAATGTTCCCTTTGTTGCCTTTGTTGATTTGAATTGTATAAGTACCTAAGTTGCAAAAGTCCCTAAATTCATGAGCCGTTAACTATCTTCTGACTTGATGTTGTGAGTTGGGAATAGCCGCTTATTCTATTAATAGTACTATTGGGCTGACGACCCTATCTGAGACCAGGGCTTTACAACCCGCTGGGAAGGATAATTTTACAAGAATGAGAATGTGGTATACTTGCAACTGATACCCTAGTAGGGGCACTGGAATTCATCTAGTCATGCCGGCTTTAGGCCTGTGTGACTAAGTTAAGGGGTCGGTGTCATGAGCTTAATACAATTCAATAGCTATTGCTATATGCTAGAATGCCTGATTAATAGATTGTATACGTAGCAATTCTATTAAATGATCTTGATTGATTTTTCTCTTGTGTTCAAATGATGATTTGTAAAACCTATAGACTCACTCAACCGTTGTGTTGATGATTTTAAGCATGTATTTCAGGTGATTAAAGTTGATGATTTGCGGAGCTTGCTGGAGAAGGATTGCGAATTGCTTTTGTGATGATTGGTCTAAAACGGATTTCTTTCCCCTTTTATCAAAAATATATATATATATATATATATATATATATATATATATATATATATATATATATATATATATATATATATATATATAATGTACGGTCACGTACTTTGGTAAATTGTTTGTTGATTGATAAAATCTTTGGGGGACCTAAATGTACTCTGAAATTATTTCTAAAATTGTTTTGCTTGGGATCGAAAGTTTTAGACAATAGTTAAATTATTTCCTTTTATATTCCAAACGTACCATTTTGAGATTGTTCAAAGTGTCTTCTATAATGATGTTTGTATTTAGCACCCAAATGTGTATTTCCGTTGCGCATTGTAATTTGGGGGTGATAAAGATTGGTAATCAAAGCTTTTTAGTTATAGCGAATTAGGTCGATTTTTGAAAAATGTTCTAAACTATAACTTTGGTGTCGAAAATACTTTTACAAAAGCACGCAACTTCTCCGCAAGGCTTCGGTAAGATTATTTGTTTTGTATTGTTTTATAGTTAGATGTATCCCTTAAAATTGAAATGATTTTAGAGTATTTATTATGTAAATACTATAATGATGTATTGATGATGTATTGAAGATGTATTGATGTTGTTGAAAGTACGTTGAGTACTTCTTATCGTAATTTTCTTTATGTAATGCATATGTATATAATTTTAAATAATGACCTTATATACCGCCGAGGGTCTTGAACAGTAGACCAAATGTTGAACGATTTTACAACAGAATTCTTGCGACTTGCATCGGGTATGAAGAAGTTTGATTAGCTGATGTATGATAGATATGTGGTTGAAACTGGTGTGATTAAAAGGTTGATGTGAAAGAAAAGTTGTTATAAAGGTTGTATGTGGTATGTGGAGATTTGAGTTTGTTAGGCCTTGGAAGATGGATGAGATTGCTAGTCTTAGTTTGATTGTGATGAATTTGTGTACTTGAATTGAATGGTTTAAAGAGAAGTAGGTAAGTTTTGAAAGCATGAGTGAATGGGAGTCTCATGTGAGATCAATTTTGAGTCAAGTTGGAAGTTTAGGAATGTTGAGAGTCGTACTGAGACTTGTTTTGTGATTAATCTGCAGTGTAGCAGTGAGTATTTGGATTTTGAGAGCGAGCTGCCTTCATGTTAGGGATTCGACCTTGAAGTGTAAAAAGGAGAAATAGATGAGTGTGATGAAGCTGACAACAATGTTAAGGAGAATGAGGAGCCGGTATCTAAGGAACTAATCGCGAGATGGATTTCTTTGTATCTTATTTTATTTTTGTGATCGAACTTATTTAAAACCTTATGTCCTAGCATTGTGATGGAACTTATTATCTTTTAAGTTTGTTCGGTAGATGATTGTAGTGACAGACATTGCCACTATCATGTTGAATCCTCAACGCAATCTAAATCACCCTCATGATCTATGATGTGCCTTTATTAACTCATTTGAGTTTTGATTGATGAACCATTGTAGTTTGTGTTGTTTGTGCATGTAGTATTCATGAGATGTCAAGATAAAGAAATCTTTCTTTTATCTTGATATGTATACTTATCATGTTTCTTTCTTATGTGATGATGGAAGAAGGAGTAGGGGAATCATATTTCTGTCATTAGTGGATACCCATGTGACTAAGTATCTTGAAATATGTCGCCAAAACTAACGACTGCTACTGTGAACACTATGATCGAACAAGTTATTGCTAGAGCACATGAAGCTGATCGTCCTGCAGGGAATCAAGATGCTGAAGTTAGTTGTGTTGGAAATAATGATGTTGCTAAGAATAATGATGATGCTGCTGAAAATAATGATGATGCTGCTGAACTAAATGATGATGTTGCTGATCCAGATGATGGTGTTGTTGCTGTTTTACAAGTTCGAAAGATTGTACTTTTGATAATTTTCCGAAGTGTGGTTCTGCGCAGTTTTGTGGTATTAGCGGTGCATTAGAATTGCATAGTTGGATTGATAAGATAGAGTACTTCTGAAATTATTGGGTGATCCGAAATTAATAAGATGAAATTTGCTGCTGCTACATTTCAGAATGATGCACTAAGATGGTGGAATAACCAAGTGAATACTTTAGGATTGGTTGTGGTGAATGGTAAGACATGGACCGTGATGAAAGGACTATTGATTGCTAGGTTTTGTCCTAAATAGGAACTAGGACAATTGGAACCCGAATTGAGATAATTGGTGCTAAGGAACGATGTTGTTACTGCTTAATGATAAATTTTCTGAGCTATATTTGCTATGTCCTGATACTTTTGTGAATGACTGTAAGGCAAGGAAGCAGTACATTAGACGATTGTTTAGTGATATCAAGAGTGAGATTATTTCTTCAAAACCTGAATCTTTTGATGAAACTGTTTAGATGGCGCATGATTAAATAGACGTGAAAGTGTAAGATAGGAAAGATAGTATTGTTGAAAACAATAAGAGGAAGTGGGAATCTGCTCAGTCCAACCCGAATCAAGGTCAGAATTGTAAGGATTACTGTAATAACAATAACCAAAGACAGAACCGAAATCAGTATTTAAACCATGGAAGGAATGATGGGATTCGTGTTGCCACTGTGTCTAGAAGTGACAAGATAAATCTCGAGTGTGTTTGCTGTACTCTATACTATGTAGGTAATTTTCCACAATTGCGACTAGAGTTAGGACAACCTAGTCATAAAGCTGCGAAGTGTAGGATAAGAGGATTAGTTACTGGAATTTGTACCCTGGAATTGTGATATGTTTTTAGCCATGGCGAGAAAGGACATAAGCAAGGGAATTGTCCAAGGAAAGGAAATTGACAAGATAGGAATGTTGTCGCTCCAGTTACGTTTGAATGATGCTGACAAACCATAAGATCTGAATGTTGTAAATGGTATATTCTTACTTGAGATTCTTTATGTCAGTATGTTGTTTGGTTTCAGATCGGGTAGAACTATAGAACTGTAAAGATTCAGTTGTTTTATAAATGGAGAATTAGTAAGAATGACAATTAACTATGATGTGGAGTTAACCGATGGAAAGGTTATTAGTATTAGTTCTATACTAAGAGTGTATTCCTTGAATTCAGGAAAGTAGGTGTTTAGTATCGACCTGATGCTCATAAAATTGGGATCTTTGGATGTGGATTATTGGTATGAATTGGTTAATTGTGTGTAGTGCTGATGCTTGAGATTGGACTAATCTTCACCATGAATTGATAGCTGCTAGTTTAGATTTTGTTGAGAAGGTGGGTGTTGACTGTGAGAGATGATGAGTGAACTATCCATTTGGGAAGTGTATCTTGTTTGGAAATAAGGAAGTATGTGAAAGAGGGATATGATGTATTTCTGGCTCAGGTAAGTAGTGATAGGGTAGTTGAGGAGAAGTTGGGAGATCTGTTAATGACTTGAGAGTATTCAGAAGTTTTCTTGAAATTTTGCAGAGTTGCTGCCGTCTCATGAAATGAAGTTCGTGTTGATTGAGTGTTGTAAGCGATAGGTGCAGTTCTTCTGCGTTTCGTTGTGTAGTGCTTCTATATTTTGTTGAGTAGTAATTATATGCCTTATCATTTGGCACCGCTAGAGTGGAATGAGTTATTCGGTCAACTGTGAGAAGGATGGATTGTTTCGGATGTGTATTGACTATTGTGAGCTTAACAAATTAACCGCCAAGAATCGGTATCCATTATCGAGGATTGATGATCCGTTTGATCCTTGCAACTTGTCTGGATCCAGTGCGTACTCAAAGATCGCTTTGAGTTCTGGTTATCATTAACTGAGAATTAGGGAAGAAGATATTCCTATAGTTGTTTTTCGTACTTGATGTGGATACTTTAAGTTTCAAGTGATATTTTTGGAATGACGAACGCGTCAGATGTATTCATGGACTGGGTGAATCTTGTGTGTAAGATTTACTAGGATGAGTTAGTTATTATATCTACTGAAGATATTCTATTTTATTCCAAGAGGAATGGAGGAACATAAGTAACATATGAGGATAATTTTTGGGATGGTTGGAAAAAGAGAAACTGTATGTAAAGTTTTCTATGTGTGAATGATAGTTGAAATATTTGCGTTTTCTAAGGCAGTTGTTTGACAACAAAGGTATTCGTGAAGATCTTGTCAAGATTGAAACGATTAAGGATTGGTCGGTACCAACGACGCCGACGGAAATCTGTTAATTCCTTGGTCTAAGCTGAGAATAATCGGAGGTTTATCGAAAGGTTTTCACTGATTGTTGAACCATCGATTAAGCTGACTAAGAAGAATTGGACGTGTGAGTCCCACTTATACATCTAAATTGTAAGTTTCGAGATCTGATCCTTATCAGATGAGGAAGTTGTATTTTGAACACTGAAGGGTAGGTTGTGTTCTGCACCGATGTTGTAATTGTTGAGAGGATTTGAAGTATTTATAGCTTGTAGTTTGCTGTGATGTGTCTCATAAGGGTTATGTAGTTGTGGTGTTTGCTTTGAGATGGTAGAAATATTACTTGTATGGAATCAAATGTGTAGTGATAAAGGATCATAGAAGTTGCTCCATAATTAACTTCTTGGGAAGATAAAGGAGATGAGTAGAGGATTACCAATTATATATGTTTCGAGTATTTGAGTATGTTGGTTGTTATGAATTTGAGTGATTATGCCTACGAGATTCGCTACCATCCGGGAAAGGCGAATGTGGTAGTTGATGCACTTATCGGGAAGAAAAAGGAAAAATCTTCTAAGGTTTGAGTTTTGGTAATGACAGGAAGTGTGGACTTGATAGAAAGGATATTGAAAGTTTAAGTTAACGGTCTGATTTGAGAAGGATGTCAAGGTAAGTGATTTCAACATTTTGTAAAACTTATGGAAAGGGATTTTGTTGTAAAGACAAGTTAGACGTGGTATTTTGAGCACTCCTAACATACCTAAGTTGAGAGAGTGAGACTTAGAAGGAATCTCACAAGTCAAGTAATCGATACGTTTTAGTTTGGGTAATGGTGAAAGTTGAGTTGAGTACTGTGTGTTATACAGGGAATGATGGACAAAGTAAAAGGACGATTCGAGCATTGAACAATATACTTGTGCGTGTGTGATTGACTTAGGAATTCTTAGAATTCTTATGCGACAATGGTTGTCATGCTAGTTATAAGGTTGTACTATTTATGGTGCATAAAGAACTTCCACTTGTGAAGGTTAAAGATTGTGAGTTGTGGACGTAAGTTAGGTTTTCGGTGCATTGCAGAAATGTATGGGTTAAGGATCATTCATTAGTAACAAGGAATTATTAGAAGAGTTATGTTGGTATTCGAAGAAATCAATGGAGTTTGAAACTGGGAAACGTGGTTATGCATAAGGTGTCGTTATGAAGGGTGAAATTTGTTTTGGGAACAAGGAAAGAATTCAACTTGAAGGTAAGTTGTTTTATATAGAAAGAACTGTGAAGCGTTCTTATGAGGTCGAAACATAGTAAGGATATTATATTGTGAAGATACAAGAATTTTGGGAATGGATTTGAATTCGTGAAGGAAGCATGAGGATTTCTTTAAGGAAAAGAGTTCTTTTTTGTTCTGGAGGTATGGAATGTGTGTATAAGAGGGGCCGAGCGCCGGAATGTCGCTCTCTTTTAGGAGGGTAGGATGTGACAACCCAAACCCGAGGTCATTTATTTAATATTATATAATATTATTTTTACGAATAATTTTGAAATTTTTGATGAGTTGAATGGAATGAAGATTGATGGTTTTATTTAAAACCGACGCTGGAGGTCTTATTTTTATCTTTTTACTAATAGTGAGGATTATTAGTGACCACGATATCGACGGATGCCCGAGATTTTATGTTTTATTATTTGTTGTCTCGATATTTATATTTTTGACGTTTTTATTTTAAGTTCGTATTAAGTCGAACCGGGATCATATTATTATCATATTTTGAGTGCGTTTTAACTTTTGAAAAGTATTTTTACGAAACCAAGCCTCGTAAATATTTTCAAAATTGGCAATTTACATTTTCCACCCTTACAACTATTTAATTGCATTTTGGACCAAAACTATCACAAATTGGCAAAATCTACCCCTCCACCCCACTATAAATAGATTTTCCACTAGCAACTTTAAATAAAAAATTCATTTTTCACAAAAACTCACCCACCCTTTCTCCCTCTTGTTCTTGCCGTCCAAAACACCAAACAAAAACACCATTGATCATTGATTTCTACTTTGAATCAATGAAAACTAATTTATATCCCACTCTTATAATTTGATGAGGATCATTTTGATGTAATTTTTGTACACATGCAACAACTTTTCAAATTTTGATGAAGAACAAGGTTGTTTGATCTATTTCTATGCTTGTATATGGTGTTAATATTATTATATTTGAAATTTTGAGTGCTTGCATGTATGGATTTATGAATGGGTAAAATTTTGTATGATCATCCAAGGGTGTTATGAGTTAGTTAAGTTGTTTAGAATGATATTAGGGTGATAATAGTAGCATAAGATTGATTAAAATTGGTTGAAAAATTTATTTAGTATGGTTTATAAAAAGGTATTTTAGGGCAGTAGGTTCAAGGACATGTTTGGCAACCTTACTGTTTGAAAATGAACAAACTAATAAGATGATGATGTAGAGAATTCTTTTAGCTTCGATTTGATATAAGATAGAGCTTCTAGCTCCAAACGAGCACGAAGTTATGATGTTTTGATTATTCGTGTACCGGGAGACGAGTATCGACACAATCCGAAGTTGTTGTCGATATTTGGATCGAATCTCGGGGACTATAGAATGAGTTGTAAAAATGTTCAAGGACTGATGTTTGGTTTTAAACTTAGGGTTGTGAGTCTATTTTTAAACCCAAGTGTCGGATTTGTAAACGGGATTGTTAGAATGGTTAAAATGGTTGTATGAGTCGGTGACGTAAAACAGTCCGGTTTTTGTAGTTCAAAGATGTGTCGGGCAAGGAACTTTGAAAGTAAAATCTTTTGATGGGCTTTTAACAGGTCTTTCTATATATAGTAAGTGAGGTCTCTGATTAGTATCATAAATATTTGATGTGTTTAAGTGGGGTAAACGAGCTCGTACATTTGGTATGTACCGGCAGATTTTTATTGAAAGGATTGGCTACTAAAGTAAACATATAGAATGAAGTAATAGGTCACTTGTATTGTTTTCATTTTGGGTTTGTTGTGATTTTATTATTTTGAGTTTGGTGTTACTAAGTATGGATTTTATTCGAGTTTATTATTGATGAACGCGCCTTAATTGATAGGTTGCGGTTTTTGTGTTTATCGGGCATCAACTATCGTCGAAGATCGTCGTACTACTGCTATTACTCCAGGTGAGTCTATAGCCTCACTTTTGTAATTTTTTTGAATGATTTTAAAACCCGCGAGGGGGATACATGCTATTTGAAATTAAAATGAACACAAGTCATGATTGATTGTTTGGACCCGAATGTTCCCTTTGTTGCCTTTGTTGATTTGAATTGTATAAGTACCTAAGTTGCAAAAGTCCCTAAATTCATGAGCTGTTAACTATCTTCTGAATTGATGTTGTGAGTTGGGAATAGCCGCTTATTCTAATAATAGTACTATTGGGCTGACGACTCTATCTGAGACCAGGGCTTTACGCTGAGTAACCCGCTGGGAATGATAATTTTATGAGAATGAGAATGTGGTATACTTGCAACTGATACCCTAGTAGGGGCACTGGAATTCATATAGTCATGCCGGCTTTAGGCGTGGGTGACTAAGTTAAGGGGTCGGTGTCATGAGCTTAATACAATTCAATAGCTATTGTTATATGCCAGAATTCCTGATTAATAGATTGTATACGTAGAAATTCTATTAAATGATCTTGATTGATTTTTCTCTTGTGTTCAAATGATGATTTGTAAAACCTATAGACTCGCTCAACCGTTGTGTTGATGATTTTAAGCATGTATTTCAGGTGATTGAAGTTAATGATTTGCGGAGCTTGCTGGAGAAGGATTGCGGATTGCTTTTGTGATGATTGGTCTAAAATAGATTTCTTTCCCCTTTTGTCATATATATATATATATATATATATATATATATATATATATATATATATATATATATATATATATATATATATATATATATATATATATATATATATATATATATATATATATATATATATATATATATATATATATATATATATATATATATATATATATATACTCCCTTATAAAGCATGCATATCCCCAACCACAAACCAACCCTCCACTTTTAAGATTCAGACTTACAACCCTTAATTAAACCCTAAATTTACACACACCAAACCAACATTCGACCCTAAAAACATTTTCAAACCAAAAAACCATTTAAACCTACCATACAAACTAATAGAGCATAAAAATACACACGCTACTGAAAAGATAAACTCATTGAAAAAACTCACACTCCTCACTCTCTATAAAAAAACACATACATAAAAAATAACTCTCCTCCCAAAACACTCTCCACCACCCCACCATCGTTACCACCCCCTCATCACTACCCCGTCGTCACCCCTGGCTGACGTCAACACCGGTATATAATAAACGTCACCCCTGACTGACGTCAACACCATAGTACCAGTGTTTTCTCTGAAGTTTTATGTCCTTTTTAAATATTTACAATTTTTATATCAGATCTATCGCTTTTCTATATAGATCTATAATTTATAAATAGAGATCTATAGTCTAAAATTTTAAATCTATTTTTTTGTTTGTAAATCTATGTTTTTACTAACTTTTTTGTGTTTTTTTACCAGGTGCTACTGCCGACTCAGCTGGATAGCCGACGCTGGTGACTCAGCAGACACGCCGAAAAGCCGTTAAAGATTTTGCTACAAAGTTTATTTTGTATGTGTAAGTTTGTTATAATATTTGTGTGAAGTTCAAGTAAATGTCAATAGCTATATTTTTTCTTAAAATTTTCAGCCTTCTCTGGGAGTTTTTTTAGCTCGCTAAAAAATGTATGGTCGTCGCCGAATACTGGTTAGCCGATACGGTATCTGTTTTGTACTTGATATTTTTTAGTAATTTTTTTATTATATGTTGTTGAGTGTATGTGTATAGGTGTGAAAATGTGTGGGGAAATGAATGGGCTTCTAACAAAAGAAAGAAAAGAAAACAGAAGATGGCGGATCTGACGAGGTTTAGTTTGTTTGTATCCAACTATTTTCAACTTATGTTGTGACTTGCAGGGATTATTGAACTTGAAATAAAATGTGTTAATAAGGCGTAGGTAAAGTTATGTAATATAATTTTTATTTTGTGGTGAAACCTTTTATGTACTGTTTTTTTACTTTCTTTCAATTTGTTCGCATGTTATAGATTTGGTGTAGGTAACTTTGTTCATTTTGTTGGGAAAATTATTTCTTTTATGTTTTACGTAGTAAATTTTACTGTAGATCTGAGTTTTCTTATGCTTTTATTGTGGTTGTCACTTGCCGGAATCTACTTACACGCTGTCGGAGTTTGCTTAATTTTGGCTGGAAGTTGCTTACATTCACCCGAAAATGCTTGCATGCTGAATCTGTTTGGGTTACTTCATATCAAGTGTTGGTGGTTATCATAGTTATTATTGTAGGTAACTTTGCTGATAATGGTGTCAACCTTTAAATCGAAATAAGGTTGATAAATGTTGTAATTTGATTTATTTGTAAATATTATGTAAATGTTTTTGAAATAAATTGGAGTTTAAGTTTTTTGTAAAGTAGTAAGTGGTTTCTTTGGGGTTAGCTCAGTTTGTCACCAAGGTTCTACTAAGTGGTTTTTTTGTGGGAGGTTTCTTGGAGATCTTGGGTTCAAGACCTGCCAAGGGCCTTTCAGGCGAAGCGGATAAGGAGTCTAACATAACTAGGCGAGGGTTCGAATTGAAAATGTATTTCCATAAATTTAAACGTTTCTTAAAATTTAGAACATTTTTAATTTGTTGAATTTTTTCTAACTTCATTTTTTAAAACTTTTGATATTTCAAGTATTAAAAACAGTTAAATGGGACATGTAGAAATTTGAGATCTTAAACTTATAAAATTTTAAAATGTTAAACGATGGACATAATTGAGTTTTAAACTGTAGTGAAGTTGAGATCCACATTTAAAAGAAGAAACAAACATGTTAATGGAAAAAAGTGCTTTTAAGAGTACACTTCGGACTTAAGATTTATTATAGGGTGTTGTACAATTTTTTTTTATGATTATTAATACTAAATTTGTCTAATAATATCTAAAAATGGGTGTTGCACGTATAGAGAAAAAAACCTAATTTATACTAAATTTACCCTTCATAACTTAAAATCGGGTGTAGCCCGTGCCACACCCGGCTCCCATATGAGTACGCCCCTGAAAGTAACAACACCTACAAAAGAATAGAGCCAGATAGTGTTAGCAATGAAAATTGATCCAACTTTTAAAAAAGAATATAGATAGGTGACTAACTTTCAAAAGATAAATTAACATGTGAACTGACAAAGGCGAAGCATGCATGTATCGATAACGCATCCAAATTTTATTTTAAGTTAGTTAATTAAAAAATTGACGAAAATGACATTCATGGCTATTTATTCATAAAACTCTTTTTTTATATCGAAATGATACTTCTATTTTAAGTTATGTATTAAAAAATTTGTTAAAGTTTTTAAGAATGATTTCTAACAAAGGTATTACCGATATAATTATGCTTGATCAAATTTTCCTACTTCAGTCGTTTTAAATTATTTATAGCGATAAAAAACACACAATTTATAATAGTTTTTTAAGAAAAATAAATAAGTATTATTATGTTTTATTTTTACGTTCTTATATGTTTTTTTTTCATTTTATCTCGCGCCCGTTTAACCCGCCGTCAGTATAACCCGTCGTCCATTTTATTCACCGCCCGTTTTATTAGGCGCCCCTATCCGTCATGCCCGTCCATTTTACCACTTCTATTTTTTAGTAATTTAAATTTAAATTAAGATATCAAAAAACATGTTAGACGCGTTAGATGAGTGCTTCGGTCTCTTATTATTACAATCTTTATAACTAATGTTTTAGAGATAAACGTTATTAGAAGTGTAGATTCAAACCATAATTTCAGAACATCAATTTTCCGAAAAGGATTTGTTACGATACATACACGACGACAAAAAGTATTTGTCGTTGAAATTTTTTCAGAACTAGAAAAAACTGTCGATAGGCGTGAGTACTCGACTATTATTATTTTAATGACCACATGCAACTAAAAACAAAGTTATCACAAACAATGCAACCATGCTAACTAGAAAAAATTACGAAATACAACCTTGCCGTCAAAAAAGTTACTCGTCGATCAGTTTTTTAAAAAAAGTAAAAAAAGCTGCCGTTAGGCGCGGGTACTCAGCTAGTATATATGTATATATTTATATATATATATATATATATATATATATATATATATATATATATATAATGTACGGTCACGTACTTTGGTAAATTGTTTGTTGATTGATAAAATCTTTGGGGGGACCTAAATGTACTCTGAAATTATTTCTAAAATTGTTTTGCTTGGGATCGAAAGTTTAAGATAATAGTCAAATTATTTCCTTTTATATTCCAAACGTACCATTTTGAGATTGTTCAAAGTGTCTTGTATAATGATGTTTGTATTTAGCACCCAAATGTGTATTTCCGGTGCGCATTGTAATTTGGAGGTGTTAAAATGATGGATATCTAACCTTCTACTACAACTTAACCCCATTTATATGCCATATGAATCTCATTACACCCCTATATAAAGCCCTTAACTTAGTTTAGTTCATAACTCGTCCCGTTAACATTCAACCAAAAGCAGTCCCGTTTTTCATACTTCAAACTATTGGTTGAACACCCCTTAACAAAACTAACATCCCCTGTAAAAGAAACCCTATGCCCTTACATGTGTTAGGTAACTCTCCCCTTTGGCCTCAACCTTAAAGCTACTGTTAAGGCCTCCATATATATATATATATATATATATATATATATATATATATATATATATATATATATATATATATATATATATATATATATATATATATATATATATATATATATATATATATATATATATATATATATATATATATATATATATATATATATATATATATATGTATACTTTTACCTATCCAGAATTTACTGATTTTGAACATATAAAAAGTTTGTCATGATCAGAGGGGTTTAACCTATCCCATTTGCTTATCCCTTCTCCAGATATTTTATTTAATATATATTCTAAGTCTCATGTTCATTTGAATCTCCAATTATAAACCTAAGTACCCCAAACAATTCAAAACATAAAATGAAAACATGTTGATCCAAAAACTGTTTTGACACCTGACTGATGTAACCTATTTTTGATACACTTCCCTACCTCCAATTTAGTTCTCGTTTCTTGAATTTGAAAGATAATTCAATTACCTTTCCAGGGACATAAGATTATAAAATTAAAAGTTTGTAGAACTCTAGATATGATCAAAACAATGGACCAAAAATTCTGCCCAGTTTTTAAAAACGAATTTAAACATGATTAAACCCTAATTAACATTACTAATTATCACCAATCATTATCCTAATCTTGTTAATTGTTATAAAACCCCTAATTACAGATCTATTAAGAACCCTAATCCATCATATAAATTTATTAGATAATACTTGAAGACTTAATGATATAAAACATGAAAACTATAAGAATTAAATCAAGATTTTTACCTCAAATCTTCAAGAAAATTATTTTTGATGAATCTCTAAATTAGGGCTCATAATATTTTGGCCAAAAAGGGTGGAGGAGAGAAAAAACTGATCTTTTTGATATTATGATTAGTTTTTAAAGGATTTAATAAAAAGGCTTTCACAATTGGGCTCAATCTAGGCTTTTAACAACTTCCTCTTTTTTCTTTCTTCCTTGCATCGTCCAAACCGACCCCCTTTATTATTTTTTTATTTTTATTTTTTTAATATTAATTAATGTATTAATAATATTACCTTAATTTACCTTAATTTATTTCTGCTCCAAAAACCTCCAAAACCTCAAAACCGTAAAACTAAGTCAAATTTACGCGTATACCGTAAAAGACATAAAAATATACAGTTTTATAAAAACTCTTAGAATATGAAATAAACTATATAATTAAGTCCTAAATGAGTTAAAACCACCCCGTAAATTATTCCCGGGACTAAATAGCTCATCCTAGACCCCTAAATGCACAACCCTAAATCGTAAAAATACGATTTTCTATAATACATATACGTATACGTAAAACCACTAAATAACACCTTCATATTTCATAGTCACTACTATGTGATCTCATGAACATGAAAACATCACACATCGTTTCACTCACATGGTACCCCGTACCCGAAAACGATGTCCAAACCACAATCTATCACACCACATAACTCATAAACACATAAAGACACGTAATTCCACGAAATACGGACAAAATAAAACTTAGTGACGAACCTCAAAACCGTGGTTGTCACATCACTCCCTCCTAATAGAAATCTCGTCCCGAGATTTACTCCTTAGGATCAATCACATCAATCAACAAATCACATGAGGATACTTGTTCTAAAAGAACTCCTCTCATTTCCACGTGAACTTTAGTTCATGACTCAATTTACTAGATATATTAACCAAAATATTTAACTTCATTCTCAAACTCTTGACCTCATAGTACATAAATCTTACAATGACTCTTTGAAAATCAAAGACTCTAATTATCACAAATCCTGAATAACCGTATATGCAAATATGCATTCTCAAACCACATTTCTCAAATCTTAATACATGAAATATATCATGTACACCACTTAATTCCCCAAATAATTCTATACCCATAAGCTACTGGTCTGATCTTTCCAAAGATCATAAATGGACCTACAAAACTTGACATCAACTTTTCCCTTTTTACCAAAGCATACCACCCGTTACTATGGGTGAAACTTCCTACATAACTTTGTCACTAAATTCTAGTGGTTTCCTCCTTTTCAACATTGCATCTCTTGTTGCTCTCATTCTTTCCACAAACACCATTACTACATTAGTAGTATCTTTCACCAATTTTAGTCTACCATAAGGACAACTCACACTATCCTTCCATATAGTTCCTCAAATGGCATTCATCGACTTCTAGTATGATAACTATCATTATAAGAAAATTCAGACATCGCTAACGAGTTTTCCACCTCCCTCTAAATTAGTCACCCAAGCTCTCAACACGACTCCTATACTTGTAGCAATTTCTCACTTTGTCCATCCATCTCTAATTAGCCGGATATACTCATATCCAATATGTTCATCCAATCCCTTTAGTCCGTACCCCAAACCACTTAAAAATTCCAATTTCCTTACAAAAGTGACCTATGACGGTCTTTCACATATTCATTAGTTAGTTCTCTCAATTGCCATCCAAACCCATGCTACAACTACTTCCATTAAATTTGGATAGCTCATTAGTAGCACCCATACACTTATTTTCTCACTTTCCTCAATGAAAGATTTTTTAGTGATCCTTTATACTCAACTTACCCTTGAACATATTCAACTCTTTCTAAGACAATTAGCTACATTTCTTCCTTTTATCTACATAATGTCTTACCTTCAAAGTCATAGTGCTCCTCGTCTCTTCTTAGTTATACCATGCCCTTCGTCTCTCATGACACACCACATCTATAGATCCTCATCCCATTTATTATCGATACTAAGCCTTCCATTCACACCGTATAGGTCAGTGTCATTCCCTTTTCCATACTACAACAATATTAGCCTGCTTTGTGCTTTATTCTACTCATTAGGCTCTACCAACGTTTTACCTTCGGTTCCTATCTCGACCTATTTCATTCATGATTCGCTTCTATCCACACTTCCTTCTTCTTCCTAAACTCATGCCATACATCACGATGTGATGCTTCCCGTCTATCAAGTCGTCTACACGCCAAAATTACCTAAGTAGCTTCACTTGTTTTCCGTACGACAAACACTCCTACTCCCTCCTAATAGGGATAGATTAGAGTTTCTCGTGATTCCACTCGGATTACACTCTTATCTAAAACCCATGTTAGTTTTCATTGTCTAAACTAAGCTATATTATAAATTCTTACATAGGTCTCATAACTCTCTTTTTGACATTGCACCTATCATGTGGTACTTCAATCATCAACTTCTAGGGATACTTGTTTCTATCCTTCGAAGGTTCTCCCTAATTCCTTCACTACCATGTCCAACCAAAATTGCACACTCAATTCATCAACTCTATGAAATCGTTAGTGCATTGGATAATGCATAACTGTCTCTTCCAAAGATCCTTCATAAACACCTTCACTAGACTGACCCTCTAATCACTTCTCCACGAACTTATTTAGCTCAGCTTCACTACGCATCCCTCGATATTGATTGCCACGAAATTCTATCTTTGTGTAGTTACTCGACTCCCCTTGTTACTTCCACGAGTTCTAAATCTCCCATGTTATGTAGTCACTCCATCACGATCTATTGGTTTAGCTCTTTGTAACTCCACTCCGGTACTCTATCTGTCCTTCTTCGTCACGAACCATACGGAGATTCCCATCATAGTGCTTGTCATCTTTCCAGTCCTTTCGACTTCTGTGACTCCTTCGAAATCTCTTGCAGCCGGCACGTAGTCCTTTCAGCTCCTTGCTTCACGATGTAGCTCTTCACGCACTCCTTCTCGTCTCCATGATGTAAACTAGGAACTTCACACTACGCAGTAGCTTCTAACTTCAACTCATCTACCACAATATTTCTAACCCCTCAATGGCTCACTCTTCCTTACTTGTTGTACTTCACCATTAATCAGCTTCTTACCAATCATTCTTTCACATCCATGTTTTTCTTCACGTCTATACTACTACCTTGCCTCCATAACTATACCAATATCCTTGCGTGTTATTTGCCCAATATTTCCATTAGTAGAAACTTTCTACTCTACCCTCACATCCGCTAGTACTTTCATCAATCTCCTAATGGTACTTCAACCAACTTCTCATAGCCTGACATCTCGTTCCCACGACCAGTCAACTAACTTTACTTACTCCCTTATTCCCGTAACCAATCTAAGTTTCAAAACTCCATAAATCTTAATCATTCCTTCAACACAACCTTTAAACCAAAACACATCTCTCCATTCTAATATTTAACCATAAGTAATACTACCCAAATCTATCCTCTCATCCAAACGTTTCCACAACCGCATAACTAAATCATGACGTGTACCAAAAGAATTCCAAACAATCGTGTCCCAAAATAATATATAGGGTAAAATGAACCCTAGCGAAAACAACTGAAAACAAAACAATGTAATCTTAAATATCAATGGAGTGTGCCAACAATGAAAAATTAGACTCGTCACGATTAGTATTACCAAATTTCGATATCTTAGAAAATTTTAAACTTTTATCCCAATTAGTTACTTCTCATAAGAACCAAACTTCAATACTAAATAAAATCAATCATACTCATTTTTAACCATAAACTCATCTTTTATCTTCATTATTTTATGAAGGATATCAACTAGTTGGTATACTACAATCTTATTCTAACCATTATCTTGTTTACTCGTATTAAACTTATTTCACTTGTTATTATGAAACCAATACATGTTTATAAAATATAGTGTTTTTTTTCTTTCATTTTAATCTATATTATTATTATTATTATTATTATTTTATATAATCCATTTAGGCTGGTTATAACTAAACTATTACAAGTTTACAAGGTGTGGTGTTATTACTATCATTACTATAATAAAATCTCTCTTTTTACTCTTTCCGTCTAGTTAAATTCTTCTAAAATTTTAACTCTACTTAAGAAAATCATTGTAAAATGTCTTCACCCTTTAAAATGTATTATCACATGTTACCTAGAAAACTAATCCAATTATTTTCAAGACAATTTTTTTTATAACTTACTACCACAAACTTAAATAAAAGATATATAAGTCACGATATCATTACCATACACTTACAAATTATTTCCAAATCGTTTTCCTATAATTAGCCAGACTTATTTGCAAGAAAATTTAGTAGTTCTCATTAATTAAAATACATACCCAAATGTAGACACCCATCAAAAGACTCAAAACGTCGTTGGAACTCCATCAAACTCCAATACCATAAAACACAAGCAAACACAAGGTACGTTCAATTTATAATAACTATTGAACGACCATATATCATAACTTAACACATACTAGTATATATACATCCGCATATATATACCAATTAAATCACCCAAAACATACTCGTTACCATACATGTCAGATCAATCAATCACGTCATACACTCGTTTTTCCATACGAGTAATCACCATCTAACAACAAGGCATAAACCTATCACTAAAACCAGTCCATATCGTGTGACCCTCTAATCACACAACATGAGTATAACCCAAAACATATAACACACCAAAAAATAGCCATATGGTAGACAGCCGTTACATAAACCCATATATTATACATATACCCAAAAATCCACATCTCATCATATACAAGCATGTGCTAACCCTCTTTCATGCAATCATACTTGAGAACCCATTGAAGTTGTGGTACTTGTATAACTATGTTGGCCACCATACTTATGCAATTACCCTTTCCTCAATGCACTCCCTCCTATGATGACACTTATAAGAATCAATACAACATATAACACATAAATCCATCACTCACATAAGCTCATAACCACATAAACAATAAGGTCCAAAACTCCATCTATTAAAATAATATAGTCAAACTCTTGGAATACATAAATCCATAGTCTAGCTAAAACAACATAGACAAACTCCAACACAACATCATAATCAGTTATAAGTCATGTCGCCCATAAGAGTAGAAACAACTTATAATCCTTCCTATCCACCTACTCCTAGTAACTCGAACCACCACATGATTCTTAGGGAACATGACTTAAACATCAAAAGAAAATACTATACATTAGGTACACCAAATAACTTACTATGGTGAAAGTAATTTATATATCAAAAGTAAAACAGAAATTAACAGGTGACTAAGTATGAGCAACTACAGTTCAACTCATACTAGTCAGCATTCACAAAAAATAAAATTTAGGAAAATACAATCAAGACCACACGTAATCCTATGATGCCTATATGCAGGGATCCTTAAGCTATAGACTAGGCTAGGCAACCTAGTTCTCTATAACTATTGGTCTCTGATACCATTCTGTCACACCCCACCATGGCGGAATATGGGGCACGATGTATGTATATCATCACAACAATAGCGTGTCTATAGAGATAACTAAATGAAATGGAAATATCATAAATGGTGACACAATGTCATGAAGATATCTCAAACAATGCAGGCGTCTAGGTAAGTAGGTAACAGGTCTACCTCTTACCTAAGACATACAATCAACAAATAACAAACATATAGGTGTCTACAAAGTATCACTTATTCAAACATAAATAAAGACTAAGAGGAAAGGGGGTTCCTCCAAATGCAATCCTAGGCCTTCCAGCTAGCCACTCCTATTCTCACGCTTGACCACATTCTCACCTGAAAGAGACACTAAAACACGTCAACATAAAGTTGGTGAGAGTCATAGGTTTAGACTCCAACGCCAAATCAGTTATTAGCTGTGAATAACAACCATTAACAAAAGAACACATGGACAATGTGCTACAATTATGCATTAACAACTAACCTTCAAGATTAACCAATCAGCACAAATCTAAAGCTCCAAGCCTTACTAATAACCACAATTCCAAGGCTCCAAGCCTTACCAATAACCATGGTCCCATAGGCGCCCATACACCTATGAACCAATCCCAAGGCCCCGTCTTGTCAACATCCCCTTGGTACCAAGTCAAACCACAATAACTGAGACGGTACGTGTCCCCCGATCCAAATCATAAACACAATCAAGAATCACATAGCAGTTAATCGCATAAGTGCACACACAAGTCCATCACAAACCATAAAAATACTCACATCATTATTTACAAAACCATACAGTGTCTCTTCCATCCCATCTGGAAGTCAAAATATAAAAAGACATGGGACTATGAAACTCACCTGAACAAGCTTCTCCAAGTACCCGCGCTCTAGCACAAATCTAAACACACAAACGTATACAATCAAGACATGAACCACATACCAAAATGACTCATCAATCTATGATGGATATCTAACCTTCTCCTACAACTTAACCCTATTTATATGCCATATGAATCTCATTACACCCCTATATAAAGCCCTTAACTTAGTTTAGTTCATAACTCGTCCCGTTAACATTTAACCCAAAGCAGTCCCGATTTTCATACTTCAAACTATTGGTTGAACACCCCCTTAACAAAAACAACATCCCCTGTAAAAGAAACCCTATGCCCTTACATGTGTTAGATAACTCTCCCCTTTTGCCTCAACCTTAAAGCTACTGTTAAGGCCTCCATATATATATATATATACTTTTACCTATCCAGAATTTACTGATTTTAAACATATAAAAAGTTTGTTATGATCAGAGGGGTTTAACCTATCCCATTTGCTTATCCCTTCTCCAGATATTTTATTTAATATATAATTTAAGTCTCATGTTCATTTGAATCTCCAATTATAAACCTAAGTACCCCAAACAATTCAAAACATAAAATGAAAAAATGCTAATCCAAAAACTGTTTTGACACCCGACTGATGTAACCTGTTTTTGACACACTTCCCATCTCCAATTTAGTTCTCGTTTCTTGAATTTGAAATATAATTCAATTACCTTTCCAGGGACATAAGATTCGAAAATTAAAAGTTTGTAGAACTCTATATATGATCAAAACAATGGACCAAAAATTCTGCCCAGTTTTTAAAAACGAATTTAAACATGATTAAACCCTAATTAACATTACTAATTATCACCAATCATTATCCTAATCATGTTAATTGTTATAAAACCCCTAATTACAGATCTATTAAGAACCCTAATCCATCATATAAATTTATTAGATAATACTTGAAGCCTTAATAATATAAATCATGAAAACTATAAGAATTAAATCAAGATTTTTACCTCAAATCTTCAAGAAAATTATTTTTGATGAATCCCTAAATTAGGGCTCATAATATTTCGGCTAAAAAGGGTGGAGGAGAGAAAAAAACTGAACTTTTTGATATTATGATTGGTTTTTAAAGGATTTAATAAAAAGGCTTTCACAATTGGGATCAATCTGGGCTTTTAACAACTTCCACTTTTTTCTTTCTTCCTTGCATCGTCCAAACCGACCCCGTTCATTATTTTTTTATTTTTACTTTTTTTATTATTAATTAATGTATTAATAATATTACCTTAATTTAGCTTAATTTATTTCAGCTCCAAAAACCTCCAAAACCCCAAAACCGTAAAACTAGTCAAATTTACGCGTATACCGTAAAAGACGTTAAACATACAGTTTTATAAAAACTCTTAGAATATGAAATAAACTATATAATTAAGTCCTAAATGAGTTAAAACCATCCCGTAAATTATTCCCGGGACTAAATAGCTCATCCGAGACCCCTAAATGCAAAACCCTAAATCGTAAAAATACGATTTTCTATAATACATATTCGTATACGTAAAACCACTAAATAACACCATCATATTTCATAGTCATACTATTTGATCTCATGAACATGAAAACATCATACATTGTTTCACTCACATGGTACCCCGTACCCGAAAATGATGTCCAAACCACAATCTATTCACACCACATAACTCATAAACACATAAAGACACGTAATTCCACGAAAGATGGACAAAATAAAACTAAGTGACTGAACCTTAAAACCGTGGTTGTCACACTATCCCTGAGTTTAGACAAGGGGATAGTCCTACTGATATACTTGCTCAAATGTCTGCTTATCTCACTCAAACATTGAACAAACGAGGTTACAGAGGACCAACAACAACTAACAATCAGTTAAGGAACTCTTCTAACTCTCGACAACAGGCTACAATTCAAGATGGCAGAGTCATGGTGCAACCACTTCAGGGGAGACCCAATTCATCTACTGCTGGTGTACGTTCATCTAACACTTCCGCTACAAGAGTTAATAGCACTGGCAAAACAAAGATGATTATATGCTACAACTGCAAAGGGGAAGGGCACATGGCCCGAGAGTGTAACCAGCCCAAGGGGAAAAGGGATAGCACATGGTTTCAGGAGAAGATCTACTTGGTGAATGCTCAAGCCCAAGAACGTGAGCTCGATGAAGAAGAGTTGGCATTTCTCGCAGATCCGGGAGTCGCGGACACTAACGGTCACATAACAGCCATCACAAACAATGTCGCATATCAATGTGATGATTTGGATTCATACGACTCTGACTGTGATGATCTCAATACCGCCAAAGCAGCTCTCATGGCAAATCTTTCAGTTTATGAAGCTGACACAATTTCTGAGGTACCAAATACTGCTACGGATACTAGTATTGTACCTTATCAAGTTGAGCAAGTGTCTGAGTATCTGGAATAGCCTCCGGTAGTTAGTACCTCAATCGAGGAGACAAACAATGATAGCAATATCAATGCAAGTCCCTAGACTTTGAGTGAACCACAACCGGGAGCTATTACGACTACAAATTCGTTTGCTCAACCTGATTTGGTTATGGTCTCGGCATCTTTGCTTAGCCAAATGAATAATGCGGTCCTTGAAACCCTCAGTGTTAATCAGACTTTATCTGTCGAGATTGCTTTGCATAAGGAAAAGGTTAAAACCTTGGAATTAACTCCAGTGTCCACTACCTTAACTAATCCTGAATTTGATAGGTTTAGGCAAGTCCAAATGGATAATCTGCTAGAAATTGAGAGTTTAAGAGCAAATCTTTCGAAAGAACTTAAAGAAAAAGAGTCAGTCGTTAATAATTTTTAAAAACTACAAACGGATTTCGAAATTCTCGAGTCTAAAAGAGTTGAAACAGAAATTAAGGCGTCTGAGAGAGTTAAAAAGACTGAAATTTTGCTTTTAAAACAATACCCTGCTTCACATTTAGTACACTTGTTTCATTCTTCTTTTCAAGAGTTCAATCTATCGCGTCTAATAGACCTACCACCTAACTTGGGGTATGCAAAGCAAGCATTTCACCACAACCCACGACTTTATGATGCAACCAAGTTAGGATTAGTATTACATCTGATTGTGTTTTTAAATGAATCTGAGAGCATGTCACCATATGAAGATAATCGGTTAAAATTACTTCCTACATATCCTGAGTATGACTATGCACAAATGAATGCAACGAATGCAAAAATAGATCTTAGAACTCGATTTAATATGAAAAATAAATCTATCCATACATCCGCTTACATGCCTACTAGAGAAAGCCTTAGTATACTTCCTACACTCTTTAACTTAGACGAACCGAAGGAAATTCCTAAGAATCTTCCACCGGTAAGTACGGTAAAGCTAAGCTTGGAAGAGATTGAGCGATACCTTACCGAGTTTGACAAGGTCATCCTGGAATGTACGACTTCAACGGCTCAAACCACTGGAGAATGGGCTTTCGAAAACATGAAAACGGTGTTTGAGAAAGAGATCGTTCCGTTTGTAAACAATATTAAAAATGGAGTCTATTATTTCGCGGGAAATCTAAGTTTTGAAATAGGTGAAGTTCAAAAAGTTTTCTATGAAATGGATGATGCTTATGAACAACATTTAATTTAAAAAGAAAAGATTTTATCCGAATATGACGGATTCTTAGAACATATAGTGTCTCTCGAAGTGATGCAAGTTGTTACTCTTAAATATGCTCATGAGATTTCATCTACTGTGAATAAATGTGATGATGTGCATGATATATCTGTGAATATTGTTGAGCTTGTGATTAATGTAGATAATCATTCTTGTAATGAATCTAACGCTGAATTTTTAGAGCTTCAAGATTCTTATAACACACTTTCAAAACGTTTTAATGAGCTTCAACAACATTGTATATCTCTTGAAATTGAAAATCAATCTAAAATGAAACTCTTTCAAAAACAAATGATTGTGAAAACTCTGTTGAGACAAGTGACAAGATGATTTAGGTAGTTCAGGCATTAGAGGAAGAAATTATGAGACTTAAGAAAGAATCAGTAGCAGAGAAACTGGAACTAGAGGCTGCAGAGATTAACAATCATGCCCTAGAAGATAGAATTACTTCTATGATAGGGGAGCTTGATAAAGTAAAGAAGTGTTTCTCAGATATTTATGGTTCGTTAGAAGAACGCTTCGCTTTTAACGCGGCAGAGCAAAAGTCACTCGTTGGCCAATTGAACCGTAAGTGCGAGGAAATCTCTGACTTAAATATTCAACTCATAGACAAAAACATGGTTTTGGCTGAATTAAAGGAGACACTTCAACTCAAAGGACAAGAAGTTATTGATAATCAAGCCACCATCTCTGCCTGACCTCTAGTGCTCCCAAACCCTACCCACATGTGCTATATCAGGATCCAAAATTTAAGAATACTCCAACTAAGTTTGCCACATACATGAAAAATGCCTTAGAACATGCTGATCTTGCTAGAGAGATCGTTGATGACATGCGTGAACTAGATCCCACAAGTCATCTTGTATATGAGCTTTTATTATATGTGGATCACGTTTAGGATTGTTTAGCAAACTTAGAGTACATTAGGCAACCGATATCTGTACCCCCAAAACAGCAAACCCCCACCATTGCCATTACTCCATTCAATAAGAATCCAGGATCTAAGCCTAATTTAAACACACCCATCAAGGCTACATCAAAATTTGTCACTAATGTTCCCATGGCTTCTACAGGAGTAATTATGTCTACTAAGGCTAAAGTATCTCAAGACAAGAAAGATAGGATCAAGCCTTCCACTAGTAGGACTGCCAAGAAGAAAGTAGAAGTTCACCCTAGGAATGTTATTTCAGTTTCAAATAAAAAGAATCATGTATCTAAGACAAAAGGATCTGCTTCTGTGCAGAAGCCTAAGAAAAATGTGAATTCGAATTTGTGATGTTGGAATTGTAATGAATGCATGTTTTCTCAGCGTCATGATTTATGCCTTGTTGATCACGTGAATGAAATGTATGCAATTAGGAACAATATTGAATGGATTTCAACGGGGAAGAAATTCACCCAAGTTGGTTGGCAATGGAAACCCACTGGTAGGACCTTCACTGCTAATGGAACTAAGTGCCCTTTAACTAGGATCACATCCACGGAAGTTAGGTCTCAGCGTCCTTTTAATAGGAACACTAGCACTAAGAAATGGACAAAGCGCCCTTTAACTAGGTCTGCCCCCACTATTGTGCCTACCAGTGAAGAAGTACCTCAGAATCTTAGACAACCAGAATCTAAGCTAGCATTTAGGAAGCAAGTTTGGAAGCCTAAGAATTCTTCGGTTAGCAAATCTAAGATAATCATATCTTTACCTGCTAATACAGAGGAACTACTGGATTCCGATACATCGACCTTGTCTGGTGATATTTTCAGGTGGTCCAAAATCATCCTCTGGTACTTGGACTCTAGATGCTTAAAGCATATGACCGGAGATCGCTCGATGCTCAGAAATTTTGTCAGCAAGTTTCTAGGAACGGTTAAATTCGGCAACGACCATATTGTGAAGATCATGGGTTATGGTGAATATCAAATTGGTAATGTTACAATTTCAAGGGTTTAGTATGTGGAGGGACTTGGTCACAATCTATTTTCAGTGGGACAATTTTGCGACTCAAACCTTGAGGTGGCTTTTCGACAAAATACTTGCTTTATTCGCGATCTTGTAGGAAATGATTTGTTAAAGGGTTCTCAAGGGGATAATCTCTACACACTGTCCATTCAAAACATGATGGCCGCCTCTCCTGTATGCCTTCTCTCCAAAGCATCCAAGACCAAGTCATGGTTGTGGCATCGCCGGTTATCTCATCTTAACTTTAATGCTATAAACCATTTGGCTAAAAACGAACTTGTTCGTGGTCTTCCAAAACTTAAGTTAGACAAGGATCATCTATGTTCCGCGTGTTCTTTAGGGAAAAGCACTAAGAAATCATACAAACCTAAAGCTGAAGACACCAACCAAGAACCACTGTATCTTTTGCACATAGATCTTTGCGGGCCAATACGTACGGCTAGTGTGAGTGGTATAAAATACATCCTCGTCATGGTGGATGATTTCTCAAGGTTTACATGGGTAAAATTTTTAGCATCTAAGGATCAAGCACCACAGTATATTATTACTTTCTTAAAGATGATCCAAGTACGTCTTCATGCTACTGTTCGCCGCATTCGCACTGATAATGGAAATGAGTTTGTTAATTAAACTCTACGAGACTATTATGAAAAGGTAGGTATTTCACATGAAACTTCTGTTTCCCGCACTCCACAACAAAACGGTGTCGTGGAAAGACGTAACCGTACACTTATTGAAGCTGCTAGAACTATGTTGATTTATGCGAATGCTTCTTTATTCTTATGGGCTGAAGCAGTGGCAACCGCATGTTATACCCAAAACCGCTCCTTCATTCGTAAACGTCATGGTAAAACTCCATATGAGCTACTTCATGGACACAAACCTGATATTTCATTTCTTCATGTGTTTGGTGCACTGTGTTATCCAAATACAAATAGTGAGAAATTGGGAAAACTTCAACCGAAGGCTGATATTGGAATTTTCATTGGTTACTCGCCTGCAAAGAAAGCTTACCGAATTTATAACCGATGTCTTGGCAAGATAGTAGAAACTTTGAATGCCGATTTTGATGAGCTGACAGCGATGGCTTCTTAGCAACACGGCTCTGAACCCGCATTACATGAGATGGGAACCGGTACAATCAGTTCCGGATTAACTCCCAACAATCCTACTTCTCCATCATTTATACCACCTAAAAGGTCCGAGTGGGATGAGTTATTTCAACCTATGTTTGATGAATTCTTTGATCCACCTAGTAATGATTCTCCAGCACCTGTAGCAGTAGTTCCGTTTCCCGAAGTTGTTGCTCAAGATAATGGAAATCAGTCTGAGACATCTATTGTTACTCTTGAACTAGATGTCCCATCCCCCACTAATTCACAAACTACACCTGAATCATCACCCCCACTCGTTCCTAATGATGTTGAAGAGGATCCTTATGATCACGATTTGGAATTCGCTCACTTACAAGAGCTTCCTTTCTTTGGTTCACAAATACCTGAAGACCCTAACGGTGCGTCTACCTCAGAGGAAGCTCCTGCAATCGTTCACTCCCGACCACCAAGGATTGAAAATCATAACACAAAATGGACAAAGGATCACACAATCCGCAATATTATCGGTGACATCAATCGACCAGTCTCAACACGCCACCAACTCCAAGAACATGCATTATATTGATACTTTGATGCATTTCTTTCTGATACTTAACCTAAAAACCGGCAACAAGCAATGACTAAATCATCTTGGATTTAAGCCATGCAAGAGGAACCTAATGAATTTCAACGTCTTGAAGTGTGGGAATTAGTTCCTTTACCTAGCAACGTTGAAATCCTTACATTGTTGTGGTTATATAAGGTTAAACTCGATGAGTTAGGTGGAGTGCTGAAGAACAAAGCTAGATTGGTTGCTAGAGGTTACAAACAAGCTTTGGGTATTGACTTTGAATAATCTTTGCTCCTGTGGCACGATTGGAGGCAGTTAGACTATTCCTTGCTTATGCTGCTCATATCAACATGGTCGTCTACCAAATGCATGTTAAGACGGCATTTCTCAATGGTGAATTAAGGGAAGATATCTACGTAAGCCATCCGAATGGATTCGTCAACTCGGAGTATCCTAATCACGTGTACAACCTCAAGAAGGCTCTTTATGGGTTGAAACAAGATCCACGCGCGTGGTACGATCTCCTATCGTCGTATCTCATCTCGAAAGGCTTCTCCAAAGGCAAAGTGGACCCAACATTATTTATTCTCACGGAGGACAACGACATGATACTGGTACAAATTTATGTTGACGATATAATATTTGCTGCTACTAATCAAAGACTGTCTGACCATTTTGAGAAAATTATGTCCACACGTTTTAAGATGTCGATGATGGGAAAAATTTCATTTTTCTTAGGGTTGCAAATTTCTCAGAATCCCAGAGGCATCTTCATTAATCAATCCAAATTTGCTCTTGAATCGTTAAAGAAGTATCATTTTGAAAACTATGACCCCGTGGATACTCCAATGGTGGAGAGATCCAAGTTAGATGAAGATAAGGAAGGGATAGCTGTCGATCCTAAACTTTACAGTGGAATGATCGGCACCCTTCTCTATCTGACTGCTAGCTGGCCTGATTTGCAATTTGCTATATGCATGTGTGCCTGGTATCAGGCTCGGCCTACCGAAAAGCACTTACATGTTGTGAAAAAGGATCTTTCGATATCTTAAAGGAACACTTAATCGTGGTCTGTGGTATCCGAAGGATTCCTCTATTGCACTAATCTCATATGCAGATGAGGATTATGCTGGGTGTCAAGATACTAGACGTAGCACTTCTGGCAGTGTGCAACTTCTTGGAGATAGACTTGTTAGTTAGGCATCAAAAAGGCAGAAAAGCGATGTGATATCAAGTACAGAGGCTGAATACATTGCTATGTCCGGTTGTTGTGCTCAAGTTCTTTGGATGAGATCACAATTAACTGACTACGGTCTTGGATTCAACAAAATCCCGATGTACTGTGATAACAAAAGTGCAATTGCTCTGTGCTGCAACTATGTTCAACATTCCCGGGCGAAGCAAATTGACATACGCTACCACTTCATCAAAGAGCAAGTGGAAAATGGAGTGATCGAACTGTACTTCGTCAACACTGAGTATCAGCTGGCAGATATATTCACAAAGGCCTTAGAACGAGGACGTATCGAGTTTTTGATCGAAAAGCTAGGCATGAAATCATTCTCACCAGCGACACTTAAGGAGTTGGCAGAAGAATCTGAAGAATAGTGGTGATAAACTATTCTAGAGTATCCTTTGATCGTGATCTTTTATATTATCGTATATATCTAAACCACCAAAAGAAAATACAAAAATATAAAACATACAAAAACCATAAAAAATATAAAATTAAGAAAATCCAAAAATATTTTTTCATTTTAAACGGGCATGTCTTTTAGTACAGTAATATTTACGGCCTTAGAAATGTCGATTAAAATTGACACGGTGCTATAAATAGAGTCCGTATAAAAGCTATAAATGTTTTTAAAACATGCCCATTATGGTTTGTAGTTATTTTAGACTACAACCCGCTTTTCGCATCAAAATCACGTATTTCTTATGAAGACGTTGGCTCACAACGGAAATTAATTTTCTCGGGCGAGGTTTACTTTAAAACCTTGTAAGGGACTAAGTTTACTTTATAACTTGGTCTAACACAAATTAGTGTACTTATCAGTGCACTTATTTTGTCAAAATAAGAGAAATCTTATTGCCACCAGAATCGTTCCAACCAATCACTTAACCGGAAAATGTCTTCATGGATATTTGCTTCTTTAACATCATTGACTACAGCTCTTTAAATAGAAACGGGTCCGTGGTTAAGGGGGAGCAAATATTAAATCTTCTTGGAATCAAAATTGGTGTTCAAAAAGGGTCTTTAGAAAATATAAATTGTTAATCATCTTCATTAAGTGCTAAGTGTGCCTTGTGTGAACTATTCATTCAAGCATAGGTTATTTGGTATTTGGCGTTAAGTGTATATGTTCGTGTTTGTGAACGGGTTAGTACTTCGTTAAGTTATTTGGTTAATCCTAATGATCTTAACTAATGCTGCTAACTGGGGGACCATTTTTGCAAATGTTGCAAAGTGGAGGTTTCATGTGTAACTTTGGCACAAAGTTGACCAAGTCAAACACTATACCCCCTCCCCGTTCCTTGGTTCTTTTCCATCGCAAACACAAACACAAAAACACTCCCCGCCATTGTTGAACTTCAAAATTTGAGTTTTTGATTGCTTGCTTGCACTCTGTTCACTCATCTAGGTATCGTTTCATGCTTTTATTGTTATTACATTTATTATCTTAAAACTGACACAAACAACCCGAGATCAAAGTTAATAAAAAAATTAGGGTTTTTGCGTTTTGCGATGAAACTGTAAATTGAGTTGTGGGATTTGCTTAGATTGCCCAGATGCACAAAGGTCTTGCCCAGTTTTGTTTAAAACGTTGCCAAACTCCAGGATTTGTGAAGTCAACGTTTAGATCGGATCCCAGTCTCGGATTCCGATGATCATTGCGACACCACATTGCGATGCCTTGTCATTTCGATGAGTCATTCCGATGGCTCATTGCGATGGGTTATTGCGATGAGTCATTCCGATGGCTCATTGCGATGGCTCATTGCCATGACGCATTGCGATGGCATATTGCGATGGTGCATTCCGATGCATTATTGCGATGGCATTGTAATGGTATTGCGATGGGGACATATTGCGATGAATTCTCAAACATTCCGATGGAAACGAACTTATTGCGATGGAACTTATATATTGCGATAGAACAGGATTGAGATAGGATTGCGATGGTTTCACATTGCGATGGGGTGTAAGACTGCGATAGGATTGCGATGTTTTAAACATTGCGGTGGATATTTTAGGATTCCGATGGTTTGTAAGATTGCGATGGATTTAGGACTATTATTATTATGATGACTTGTAAGCTTGCAATGTGTAATGTTGGTAATATTGTGATAGCTTTTAATATTATGTTATCACTATAAGGTAGTGATGAGTAATAGGATTGTCTTGCTAGCATAATGTTAGGTGGCACCTATAGACATGTGTCATGATCTAGTTATTGTTGTTCTATAAATGTAATGTGCTAATGATCGTCGTGTGTTACTACAAATGCTAAAAATTAGCATAGATTTAAGGTATATATGTTTTGTGTATATCATTTGTGTTTATGTCATCGAAGCAGGAAAATGTCGATCACAAAAGAACAACAATGACAACGTGATCTCGAACTTGTTTCGCTCAGCGACAGGCTACCATATGCTTAGAACAACTCTCTATTACAAGAGGATTTTGATCCGTCTTTACCAGCTTTCAAAATCGCCACGGATATCCTTGACATCTCACCCATCAAAGATGCATTCAGATGTACTGCCTCTGTTCCCGAAGTCTACATGCACGAGTTCTGGAACACTGCAACACTTTCTAAAAAGACTATCTCATTCCAACTAAACAAAACGCCAATGGTACTTAACTCGATCATCTTTCGGCAACTGTTTAAATTTCCTAAGTTGGCACAAGGAGAACAATTTGTGGCTAACCCAAAGACCGATGAATTGTTTCGAGTCATTCGTGCTATGAATTATGAAGGTGAAATCCACAACCGATCCCAGTTCAATACATTACACATAAGGCAACCTTGGAAAGCACTTATCACCATCACTGTCAAATGTCTTACTGGAAAGACTCGGGGCTCCGACGCAATGAGACCACCTCAGGCTCACATACTTTGGGGACTTTACACGGCATCTAAAGTAGACTATGAACTCCTTCTCTGGCAAGAATTTTGTTATCAGTTTACTGGAACCAAGAAGAAATCAGTGCATCTTCCATTCCCAAGATTCACCAAGCTCATCATCAACCACTTTATGAAGAATGACCCAACCATTGACACTCGCGGGAATTCCTTCTACAACACAAAATATGATGACTATGTGATTCTACAAATGAATGCGGATACTAATTCCACAAAATATGCATTACGTCCTGCCCTAGTACCTGACACAATGATAAATGAAGGAATCAAGGAAAGTGATAAATATCAAGAGATGCTTAATGATATTGACGCACAGTTTCGACGAGCAAATTCACTTCCCTTAGAGAAGCAAAAAGGTAAACGAAAGAAAAGAGTCTCAAAGCGCCAATCGACTGCTTCCTCCAAAGATAAAGGCATAGGGAAAATGCAAATCGTTGATGAAGATGATGATGAAGATGAGACGATCCATACCGAGGAAGAACAGGAAGAAGTACCACTCAGAAGGCCAAAGAAAGCAAAGCAAACTAAAGGTAAAGAAGCAAGTGTTGCTTCAGATGAACCAGCTCAACAAACCATTTCTGAAGCCAAACGACTGCATATTATTCTTCAACAAAGCAGGGAGGAGGCTTTTGCAACCTCCACAGGATCAGGCTCAAGACTGTTTGAGGACTTAGAGGAATTTGGTAATCCTGATGCTGACATGGCATTTTATGAAGATCCTACCGATGAAGATGCTTATGAAGATGCTGATAACTTCCATTTTGAAAGCCGTGAGCAGAGTGAAGAAGGTGGTAGCAGTGCAAACACTGATACAAATTTGTTTTATCATGATATAAATGTCAACACATCTTTACCGGAACCAACTCACACGGTGGTACACGACGATGCTCATGCAACTTTCATACCAGAAACTCAACTTCAAAGTAAGTCTACTTCCGGCTCTGACGATGTTATGAAATATCTTAATTTGGAAGGGGAGGGTGTTGAGGTTACAAATACTGATCCATCGACAAATGAAAACATGGTGGATGTTCCCATGACTTCTGTTACATCAACCACCACTCCACCACTATCCACCCCGGTCATCCCTGATGTCTAACACCAGCTATAACACCAGCACTTGTTGAACAACCGGTATCAACTACCATCCTAACCACTGAATCTACACCGTCATCAACAACTAAACAACCTGTATCAACTACCGCCCCAATCACTACATCTACACCATCACCTATCCTTGAACAACCTGTATCATCCACCACCACTTTAACAGTCATGGTTACACCTTAATATTAGTACAAAAAGTATCATCCACCTCCAACCCATTCCTCACAGTCAGTGATCCACTGATCCAGTCTCTTCAACAACATCTGGAGGCTCAAGCTAAAAAATTGCTAAACTGACTGAAAGATTCACCACTCCCGACACACAACCTCTCAAGGAACCGCAACCTGATGAGCCTACACTTAAGAAAATATCCGACAGAGTGTCTAAACTTAAAGAACAAAACAAATCATTTCTTGGAGAGAAGAAAACTCGTGACAAAGAGAATGCTGCCTTTCTTGGGTCAATTGATGAGAAGATGACCAAGATCATTCGACGAGAAGTCAAGTCATATGTTGATCAGCAGCTACCAACTTTTGTCGGTAATGGTTTATCTACCCTTCAACTAATGACATTTTTACAGACACGTCTGCTAAATATGGGGGCTCATAAATCGAAAAATAAACGAAAAGTTCTGCAATATCTCAACAAAGAAATTATTGAAGATACACCTGCAGATACTACCGACTCTGAGTCTGACAATGAAGATGAGCTAGAGGAGAAAGATAATGAGGGTAACGGTGATGAGGATGATGGTGAAAATGATCAAAATGAGGAAGAGGATAAGGAAGGAGATGAGGAGGAAGAAGAGGATGAGGAAGAAAAGGATAAGGATGAAGATGAAGACGAGGACGAGGATACAGATGAGAATGAGGATGACGATGATGATAATGACGATGGTAATGGAACCAACTAGGGTGATAAGAATGACAAAATAGGTACTAATGCTGAAGAGTCAAATAAGGATGAAGGTGATAAGGCAACTGAGAAAGGTATTGAGGAAGCTGCAGAAAGCGTTGTTGAAACCGCCAAAAAGACGGTAGAGTCTAGTGTACCAGAAACTCAGCAAATTGACACAAGTATATCTACTGAACCAGTTTTTACTACTGATTCTCACAATGAATCTGTAGAACATATGCAAGAAGACGAAATTCCTGTGTCTACGCAAGAAGAAGAACCCACACGGTCAATGCTAGAAGAAGAACCTCACGATGATATACCGGTGACACAAGAACAACCTTCAACACCATCTGAAGATCAGCACATCTCTGATATGGAAGTTGAAGATTTAAATGTGCCAGAACCAACGTTTGATGAATCTCTTATCATCGATGACATGGTACATGAGCAACTCTGGCTTACAAATGCAGCACCACAGCATCCTTTCGACACAGCAACTGAAATGGAGCTGACTCAATTCCTAAACAATCCTATCGATTTCTCGGCCTTTCTAAGGTATTCTCATGGGAAACCGACAATGACTCTGGATCTTATCAAAATGGCAGCCGCAAATGTGTACTTCTTTGATACTTTGAAGATCAGCCATAATGAAGCAGAATATCACTTAAATGAGATTACAAAGGCAATAAGAGCGACGACTATGGGAATTCAGACTCCTGTGTTACGACCTCTTACACCCACGGTCATCGCCGGTTCTGCAACGATCCCAATAGAGCACTTTGTTTCTCACGATCTCGAATACCTTGAAAAAGGCGCAAAGAAATATGCCACGTCACTTACTATGCTCAAGGATGTTAATCTGGAGAATGTTCCATGGATCAAAGATAAAGTACCTGATGCACTATGGAGAAAGAAACTGCTCAAGTTTTATGATACTTTTGCTTCACTTGGCATCTCTCACTGGATTGCAAAGAAAAGGTTAGCTTACAATCATTTCCATCGTCCAAATAGAGGTTCTTCTATTGTCTCAGCTCACAGAATCAAAAGCATCCAAGGAGCAACCACTCAGACTGTCTTCGGTTATGATTACTTGAATGTAATCGTGTTCAAACGTACTGATGAGAAAGAATATCGAATTGACGAAAGTGATCTCCAGTACCTTCAACTTGAAGACATCGAAGATCTTCTGTTGTTATTGGCTCAGGAAAAAGTTGACCATCTACAACCTGAGATTGTCATTGCATTGAGCTCCAACTTTCGTCAATATGCAAGACAAATCGTCATTCAAAACCGGGTGGAAGATTTTCAACTTAGAGTAGAGAGCTATCAGAAATAGCTAAACTTGCAACGACCCCATACAACTCTGCTCAGTAATTTTCACAAGAACAAGAAGCCGTACATGGGGACAACGACACCGGAAGCAGGGATATTTTATCCAAATGAGACAGGAGTCATGTAGTTTATCTGACGGTTCAAGCATGGTCGAGATGATCTGACGGTTCTCAATGCCGACCTACCGCTTCCAGCAGTCAAGTACACCTGGACAAGCCAGTGCAAAAAGGGAGCAAAGTACGCGATCAAGAAGATCGAGGAACTTTTAAAGAAGCGCCGGTTTCTACGAAGTGTGGAACGATTCGTAGGTGGAAGGCCATATAGAGCTCACCATAGGTTCACAGAACGATCCCATTAATTATGGTTCGTCTTATAACAGGTCAACTCCATATGTCTATTATTGTGAATACGTTAATTTTTGTATAATCAGCTTTTGTGGCATGTTGTAGTGTAAAAGTATGATATTTTTCAAGAATTTCTCTCGAGATTCTAAATCTTTCAAACATATCGTACTCAAGCACTACAACTAACCCTCATTAATTTAAAGGGGAGCATTAATATGTTCTTTGGCCAACATCTAATTTCATTTTAATACCCAAAGACCGGTTAATCCATTAATATCCAAAATATTAATGGTTAACATTTTGGAAAGGGGAGAAAATGGGATTAAGGAGACTTAATGATATTTGGCTAAACAATGAAAAAGGCTTAAAAGATAAACCAACTTAATATGTGTAATGCACACGTTAAGGGGGAGCGTTTTTGATGATCAAAACACTTAAGGCACAAAAACTTTGATTACAATATCACAAGTGCTTTAAGTGATTTTTTCAAGGATTTTTCATGGTGACAATACTTACCCAAAACACACTTAACTCACGACGGATGTGGTGATAAAAGGGTGGTAGGTATAGGTATTAGTCCAATGATTCATCAGAACCGATGGAATCTTCCCAAGGATAATTCCCTAGATAGAATTAGAAGTCCTAGGAAAGATGGAGAATGATTGTGAACGTAGCTGAATGTCGACCAAGTACTTAAGCTAGCACTGGAACAATCACAACAAGGTGCTAGTGATGACGTATTGGTAAGCATTGAAGGGGTTGAAGAATGAAAAAGAATTGTAAAGATAAAGGGTGTAAAGAAAGAAGCCCTCCTTACAACTTTAGGCAGAAACCGGGTCAATACATATGCTATTGAGATCATTTTTTCAATGATTCTCGATATTGAAGATAGACATCATGGACCCAGTGATGCAATGCACAACCCTCCCCAGCTAACTCAAATATCTCTCAAAAGATATTTGTTTTAATCACACGGAGTTTAACACGTTATCTATTGGTCTATTCACTCCGAATGGACTGATATTGAATAGGTGGCAATCCTCTCCAGCCATCGCTCACTAAATCAAAACGCACTATCGAGTCTAGAGCCACGAGATCATCAAAAGTCTCATTAGGACACTTTCCATTTATTCCTTGCTTCTTCACACACTGTGAAAAGTAAGAGATCTTTATGAGTCCTACGCAGTATTCTTGTAATATTGCCAGAACATCCGAGTGATACGCAAGTATTACAATGAAGATGGAAATCCTGCTTGAGCCAACATCAAACAAGCTCATGGTAGGTGACACGTGCGGTTCTTTAAGAACCAATCTTGTGAAAAATGGAAAGAAACAATAGTTTAATTCTTATTTGAACTTAAACTCGTTCCAGGCCTCTACGCATTATCATATGATCTTGCCAGAACACTCAGAGTGACACTCTTTAGTGTTCACAGTGAAGAGTGGAACTCCATCTAGTGTTAACATCAAACAACACTTGGTAGGTGACAAGCAAGATTCTATTTGAATCAAGCTCGTGACAACTGGAAAGCAACGATGGTGAAAATCTTAATTGAAATTCACTTGTTCCAGGTTTCATGAATTGACGGCTTCAATCATAAGGATTTTTAATCCAAATGATTCACTCTTTATGTTCGCAGTCAGCTTTGGACGGTCGAATAAAGAGAACGGGTTTACCCGCGAAATCCTGTCAGGAAGTTACTTAATTGAAACTATCCGTCACGGGTACGATATCTAATATCATCCAACGGTCTTCACCGACTGGAGGTAAAATGCTACCGAATTAGAATAAAATGTCAAAGCCATTTTATTCGTGTCTTATTATGTTGCTGCATTCGAAGACGGTGGCGTTATGGTGTACCTGTTGAATTCGTCCTCACATACTTATTCCTTCTGCATCAAATACTTCTACAAATTCAAGAAAGTATGGCCTAAAAGTCTTCCGCTGTATCGACTCTGAAACTTTTAAGAATTTAACAAAGGATAAGTGTGTGGGACATGAAGTCACGAAGAGGCGAACATCACAAGAAGATAAAGACTGCACGTGAAAGGCCAAAAGAACGTGTTCCAAGCAAAAGGCTGATATTATTCAACACATATTCACAAAAAGAAGAAAATTAAAGAAAGAAAGAGAAAGTGGACTACGAGCTCAAGAACAAGATCTAACATGCTAGATTACGACTTTGTAAATTTGGAGTGACCTCCCTTTGGGGGAGATTGTTGGAAATACGTTTTTACGTATAAAGAAAGTCTCGGTCACTCCAACAATATAGTTATAGGCTCGTAGTAATGTTTAAGTTACATTTATGTTAAGCCCGACCCATGAGCATGTTCATGGGCCGGAGGCCCAAGTCCATTAAGGACTTGGGTATATAAACTTCTTTCCACCATGGAAAGAGGTGTTGGTTGTTTCATTTCTCAAAGTAATACACATTGTTTCTTTCACTTCTCTCTCTAAGTTTCTCTCTCTTGAAATACATCAACCCTCTTGAAATACAAAGATTTTCATTGTTCTACAGTATTACTCATGGACCATATGTATTCAAGAAAATCTCAATTCCTCCAAGACCAGCCACAGGTACTACTGATCCAATACCTGCAAGTGAACGTGATGAAACAAGAGCCGATCTCAGACCTGAAAATTGTGCTTGGCATGATGCGGAGAAGGAAGCCATCTATATGGTTTTAAGTGGGATTGGAGATGATATTTATTCCATGGTTGATGCATGCCCTACAGCACATGAAATGTGGACTGCTATTGAACGCTTGCAACAAGGAGAATCACTCAACAAACAAGATGTCAAAACAAACTTGTTTTTGAATTTTGGCAAGTTTACTTGAAGGGATGGAGAATCAATTGATTCATACTACTCCAGGTTCTATAAAATGATGAATGATATAACACCCCCACAATTGCTATGCGCAGCGGAACTACAACAATGGGTGCTACACAGTATTCATTGCACACAAGATATATCAAACGACGCTAAAAAGACGTCAACTTAAAACTTGAAATTTAAAATTGTTAGATGATACATGTCCACGGTTTTTCCAACCCCAAATAGTACACAGAGTTTAGCGTTTTCGGTCCCCATGAATCTCAACCCAAAAACTTCAGTTTACAACCACATGACATTAAGCATAAAAATTGTTTAAGTAGAAAAGGAGGGAAAAACAAGCGGACACCAAGCCTTACACACAACATCCATCCCATGCATGCTCCATTCTACACCTCAGCGGTTACCTGAAACACATGCCAAAAATTTGGTCAACGAAAACGTTGAGTGGAATTCATAGGTTTTACAATCCATTTGAACGTATATATAATAAAAACCATTCGTGATCATTTATAGTCTTGTCGATCAAACAAACTATAATCAGGATACTGACAATTGTGTTTAAGCTCATGACACTAATCCGTTAACTCAATCACCCGCGTAATAAGTACCGGCGTGATTCAGATGAAACCAGTGCCCCTTCTAAAGGCATCAGTTGCAATTATACCTTATTTCTCATACAAAATAATCTACCACAGAACTTACTAAAAGTACAGCTTCTCGGCTAGCATTGGGTCGTTAACCCCGTAGTACTACAAATTGCATAAGCGGCTATTTCCCCCTACTCGAGGGCAGGACAATAGTTAATAGTTCATGATTTTAGGGACTTTTGCAACTTTGGTACTCAACACAATTTCTAAGGCAACTTTCGGGTCTAACAATCATTCATGATATACGTTCCTTTTAAAAACTAGCATGCATTTCCCTCGCGGGTAAAACAATTTGAAATAATATAAGCGAGGCTATAAATTCACACCTTATATCTTAAGTAGTCGGTAGTTCGAGGGATGATCACTGACGACGAAACGGATGCCCGGTTAAATCAACACCTATCACAATTAACGCGTAATGAGTAATCTCATTTTAAATACTTTACGGTACTGTATAAAATACATATATACTAGTCACTTAGGACAAGTATAACTCACGCCAAAAACAAAATAACAAGTATCACTCATTTTATACCATTCGTTCTCATTACTTACGTTATCCATTTTTACCCATTCTCGCCGGTACTTGACTAAAGTACGGGCTGTTTTACCTTATTTAACCACACTTATAAAATTTGACAAAATTTCCAAAAATCCTATAAGACCTGTAGATAACATGTTTTTAAGCCCAATAAAAGTTTTTACTTTTACGACCCGTTACGCAACTCTTTTCCACGACTACATTTTACGGGCTGAAATTGCGCTTCGACCAATTTTGACCTCTTTGACCTATATGAAAAATACCTTTGACTTCTTTGACACCTAAGTCAACATATAGACCCATTTACACAGGTTAGGGATCAAATTTTGACCCTTGACCATTTACCAATTTATACTTGTGACCCTCGGGATTTGACTAAAACTTTGCACAAATTCGGATTATGAAAGTCCTCGTCTCCCGGTACCCGATCTTTAAAATGTCATAACTTTTAGCTCGTTTTGAGTCACGGGCTCTACCTTATACCAAATTAAAGCTAGGAAGACCCTCTATAACTACATTTAGTTTTCAAGACCTGGAAAAAAAAATAATTTTTATGAAATGGACCAAATGTTTCTGCCTAAAAATGACCATACCAAAAACGCACTTAGGCTCGATTCCAAGCCTTCTAACCACCACTAAACATCATCCTAAGCCTTCCCAAACATATCCTAACACCAAATTTCAGTCCTACCCCTATTGATCAACCAATCTCAAAATCAAACTTCAAAGAAATGAACATGCAACTAGTGAAACCTATGTAAAACATCCTAAAACATTAAGCCAAACATAAGAACAACACTCAAAATCAACAACCACCATGGCTCCCCAAACACCCCCATTGCCGTGGGGTTTGGGTGACCCAATCACCACAACCAAATTGATTTTGGTGGGTTTTCTTGGTGTTCTTGCATCCATAACACTTAAAATCAACATGCATTAGCTCATTTAGCCACAAAAACGAATTTGGATAATCTTGAAAAATCTTGGAAAATTTTTGTTAATGCATGTGGGATTTGAGCACATGAACATGTAGGGAATGACCAAACTAGATGTGGTCTAACCTTAGTTTTTAGGAAAATCAAGTGGAAAAAGATTTTTGGTGAATTTTTCTTGGTGTTGGGGGTGTCCGTCGGCTTTAGAGAGAAAGGAGGGAGAGAGTGTTTGATTTTTGGTGAAAAGTTTGTATGTGTTTGTGTGTTTGTCACTTTTGGCCTTTTTGGTGGGTTGGGAGGGGCCTAATTGCAATTTTTAGCTTCTTTTGTCCTTAAATAGAAAACGTCCTCAAAACTTTGCGGGTTCGACTTATTTGTCAATTTTGAAAATTTTACGGGAGTCGGAAATCTTCCCGAACGCTCCAAAATGTTTTTGGGATACTTTAAATGTACTCGGAAGGCTATAAAACTCACCCGACTCAACTTAACACGAACCGTAAGTAAAATTCTCGAAAAATTACATTATCGATAAATCGTCAAAAATTATATAAAATTGGGCATCCCTCGGAATCGTAATCGTAATCGTCATCGTCCTTCTTAAAACGTCAATCGTAAAAATTATAACCTCGAACATCGGCTTTAACCAAAATACTTATAAGTATAGAAATTAAAATTTATTAAAAATTTCAAAAATTAGCGTAATTTAGGGTATCGTTAATGACCTCGATTCTAGGGTGTCACATCCACCCCTCCTTAAAGAGAGCGACGTCCCGGCGCTCGCCTCTTCTTGTACTCACATTTCGTCTTACTGGAACAGATGAGGATACCTTTCCTTGAAAAAGTCCTCACGTTCCCAGGTGTATTCCGGTCCACGCTTAGAATTCCATCGGACCTTCACAATAGGAATCCTACTATGCTTCAACCGCTTGACCTCCCGGTCCATAATTTCCACAGGTTCTTCCACAAAGTGCATTTTGTCGTCTAGCCGAATCTCGTCCAAAGGAATCACCAATTCCTTGTCCGCCAAACTCTTCTTCAGGTTCGATACGTGAAACGTGTCATGTATAGCGCTAAGCTCGGTCGGCAATTCTAACTTGTACGCTACCGGTCCAATTCGTTCAACGATCTTAAACGGTCCAATATACCTCGGACTCAACTTTCCTTTCTTTCCAAAACGAATTACACCCTTCCACGGCGATACCTTGAGCATAACCATATCTCCAACTTCAAACTCCAACGGTTTCCTTCGGTTATCGGCATAACTCTTTTGTCGGCTTCTCGCAGCAAGTAGTCGGTTCTTGATCTGCACGATCTTCTCTGTCATTTCTAAAACCATTTCGGGTCCAGTCAATTGACTTTCCCCTACTTCACTCCAACACACAGGCGATCTACACTTCCTTCCATACAATGCTTCGAACGGTGCCGCTTTGATACTCGCGTGATAACTATTATTGTACGAAAATTCCACCAGAGGCAAGTGGCGTTCCCAACTTCCTCCAAAATCAATCACGCATGCTCGGAGCATGTCCTCCATCGTTTGAATCGTTCGTTCACTCTGGCCGTCAGTTTCCGGGTGATAAGCCGTGCTTAAACTCAGTTCAGTGCCCATCGCACGTTGAAGCGATTTCCAAAATTCCGACGTAAATCTACTGTCGCGATCCGAAATGATCGATAACGGCACTCCATGTCTACAGACGATCTCCTTCACGTACACGCTGACGAGTTTTTCCATGCTGTCCGTCTTTTTCATAGGTAAGAAATGAGCAGATTTCGTCAACCTATCCACAATTACCCATATCATATCGCTTCCACTAGGAGTCCTAGGTAAACCCGTCACGAAATCCATTGCGATTTTCTCCCATTTCCATTCTGGGATTTCTGGTTGTACCAACAATCCAGATGGTTTCTTATGTTCTGCCTGAACCTTCGCGCAAGTCAAACACTTACTAACGTAACGAGCAATATCCGCCTTCATATTCGGCCACCAATAGACTTTCTTCAGGTCGTGGTACATCTTATCCGATCCGGGATGTATCGAATACTTCGACTTATGCGACTCATTCATAACCAATTCTCGAACTCCAGGCTTTCCTTCTGATGACGTATAGTCCCCAGCCGGGTCATTAACCCGGCCCGAGGGTACTACCCGTATCCGGCCCATCATGTATGGGTGGGATGATGTCAGTCAGGCTTATGGGCCTGAGTGAACAGTAACCGCGCACACGTGTGCGGCCCACGGCCCGGTACGGCCGATACGGCCGACATAGGGTTAGACAGAATAATATTCTGTCTAGGGATATCTTTACCCCAATAAGAGAGGATATTCACTACCAGAATTAGAAGATTACAATCATTCTAATTCTGGTGTTTATCTCTTCCTTGGGGCCGAAGGATCAGTGAAAGCCCACTAGGGTTTCACTGCCTATAAAAGGAACCCCCAAGGGTTCCACAAAGGTATCACAATTCTCTCCAAACTCACATATAACCCTAAATCGATTACTTACTCTCACGCCGGAGTCTAATCGTGGGAAACCCTCCCACGATAAGCTTAACGCGTGTTGTTTAGTGTGCAGGATCCCAACCAGACGATTCACTTGGTGCAGGAGCCGGTACCCAGCCAACCCGAATTAAGCCTAATTCGGGTCTAGCAAGGATCAACCAACTTTTGCATCCACCTACGGCCCGCAATGGCTGTTAGCAGTTGAGGGCACAGTACATTGTCACGCTCAGCGGTCAGGGCATCCATCACCAATTCTTTTTGGGCAACTGCCTCTTTCAGCTCTTGGGTGATGGCCCTTTCCTCAGCAAGTTCTGTCTGCATTTTTTCCATGTTTTGGACGGCCAAATGCGCGTCCTTCAGCTTCTGGTTCAGATCATCTACTTGGCTGGCGTAAGAATGGGCAGAAGCTTCGGCCGTGGTCACCTATAGTAACAGACGTGTTAGTACATTCATTGTTTGGTATATATGGGTGGTGCGGTACGGATATGTACCTTGATGTTTGCAGCATCAAGTTGAGACTCAAGGTGGGCTACTTGCTGATCGTGTTCACTCGCACGGGCCGATTGTGTCTTGATAGTTGCCTCGGCATTCGCTAGTTTGGATTGGAGGTCAGCAATCATGGCTTCATTATCTTCAATCATCTTTTCTCTCCGTCCAACTTTTCTCTTCAAAGAATCCACGTGCCCAAGCGCAGCTTCAAACCTGACCCTCATCGAGGTTCCCATCGCCATCTGATGCACTAGCGTCCCATTATATTCATCTGCCAAATCCGCGTGACTGAGCGAGTTTACCTCTTGCACCAGGCTTGGTGGTATACAGTTATTGAGGTACTCTCGGCACTCGTCAGCACTCCTCAATCGCGATGCCGTGGTAATAGTCCAAATAGGGTTGAAAGGTTGAGGAGCGCCGGATGAAGGGAAGTCTTGGGAAACCAGAGGTGAACCATCTTCAAAAACAGGGCCGGACTTTGTGGGGGCCGCGGGGTCTTCTTCGACAGCTTTTCCTTTCTCCTTATTCACCTGGGTGTCAGGAGGAGGCGCGGCACCAGCTTGGTCGTCCCTGCGACACGAGTATTACGGAATATATTAAGTATGGCTTAAAAAAAAAAAAAAAAAAAGAAGAGAAGAGATGGCGCGGAGATTCTTGCGTATTGAGATGGCTTCTTACCTATTGCTTCTTGCTCCTTCGGAGGCGGTTGCGGCAATTTGTGTAACGGGATCGACATGGGCGCCCCGGTTAGCCTCGGCACCCTGGGTAGTACTCCCAACAGATTGATACATGGGGTGGTCCTCTCGAAGCCTTTTGGCGGGGGCATTATGTTCACCAATCTCCACCGATGCAGTTCCTCTCGCACGGTTGCCTCTCTTTCGGGTGCGCCTGGTAAGGGGCTGCGTTGTGACTTCAGCAACTTCTTCTTCGGCTTCCTCCTCTTCGTCCAAGTTAACATGTTGCACTTCATCATCATCATCATCGCCCATCATTCGGCGGATGCTGGAGTCGGTTTGTTCAATGTTATCTCCCTGATGTTCTCTATGAGGTGAGGAGGGCCCGGCCCCTCCTTGGTTCATTTGGTTACCATCACCATGATCTCCGTGTTCTTCGTCAGAATGGGGATCCGGTACGGCTTCCAAGGCAACCGTCACTGGTCGGGTGTGCTCGAGGAGGGGCTGCTCATTTTCGCGAAGCGGACGGAGACCTTCTGGCACAAGCTTTGGATCGCCCTGGCGCAACAGTCCAAAGAAGTTCATTTCTGTCCAGCACAACACAAAAGATGTTAGTTGTTATACAAACACATATACATTTTTATGGACGTACGGATGGTGAGCCTACCTTCACCCTGCCTTCTCCAAAACACAGGATACCTATTGGAGGGACCAAAGTAATTGCGGCTAATTCCTAGCAAGCATAAGAATGATTCCGGTAGGTTTCTGTGGAATCCAGTCCTATTTAGATCTAACTCTTGCGAGTGAAGGGGATTGTATGTACTGGCGTGCGGCTTAGGGTCGTGCGGTAGTCTGGTCCTAATGATGAAATCACCCGGCCATACAACTTCGTCAATGAAAAAATAATGGTCATACCAGTTTTTCAGTGAATCCATCGGTTTGTTGTGTGATTGTGGGCTGTTGGAGGCTCGTTTTTTGAAAGATACCCAACCGTTCACTAAGTTTGGGGTGTAAAACAACCTAAATAACTCTACGGTTGGGGGGATTCTCCTAGCACGGCAAAGGATTTCGAATTGGCTAATTTTACAGGCACCTATGCAGTGGAGCTGACTAATGTGTACATTGTAATATCCTAACAAATCTACGAGAAAGTGGGTGAAAGGAATACGGTAATTCGCCGCATCAAACAGGCGAGTATAGAGGCCTATCTTACCCGCTGGAGCCTCAGTTATGAGGTCCCCGACGCCAGGAAGTGAGGGGTGTAGGTTGGAAGGGATGAAGTAATTTGTACAAAAATGGTTTAACTGGTCTTGGGACATGACATTTAGCACGGATCCGATGGAAGGGCTGTTTCTATTGGCCATTACTAAAAAAGAGTGTAAGGACGTGGTATTCTAACCTGCGTGTGAAGGGATCCGTGCGTGCTTGGTTCAAGATAAAAGGAAAGCTTTAATGGCAGAAATGGAGGTTGTGAACTGTGTGTTTCACACAGCCGTAGGGGTGGCTTATTTATAGGGTTACCTTGAGGGTCACAGCCTGTTGGATGAGTGACACGTGTTGGCCACTATTCTTAATCGTGTGGCTAGGGGGCAACTGGCAAATGAAACGTCAGGTGGGACCTACGGGTCATATCTGACCCACACGTTTGCACTGCTCAATGTTCTGATTGTCTGCACTTTTGTCAGTCAAACAAGTCAGATGAACAGTTGTTCATGTCGGGTTATGCGGCTTTAACGTAAGACTTGGCATTTAATGATATATTTAATTTGTCTCGGCTACTATGTATCGAGCATTATTGTCCTTTGTTATGAATTCCTTGGTACGTCCGGGAGCATCTTTGTAGTCTAGAGGTTCCACCTACGGGTGTAACAACTAGACTGGGGGGACATGATGACGTATAGTCCCCAGCCGGGTCATTAACCCGGCCTGAGGGTACTACCCGTATCCGGCCCATCATGTATGGGTGGGATGATGTCAGTCAGGCTTATGGGCCTGAGTGAACAGTAACCGCGCACACGTGTGCGGCCCACGGCCCGGTACGGCCGATACGGCCGACATAGGGTTAGACAGAATAATATTCTGTCTAGGGATATCTTTACCCCAATAAGAGAGGATATTCACTACCAGAATTAGAAGATTACAATCATTCTAATTCTGGTGTTTATCTCTTCCTTGGGGCCGAAGGATCAGTGAAAGCCCACTAGGGTTTCACTGCCTATAAAAGGAACCCCCAAGGGTTCCACAAAGGTATCACAATTCTCTCCAAACTCACATATAACCCTAAATCGATTACTTACTCTCACGCCGGAGTCTAATCGTGGGAAACCCTCCCACGGTAAGCTTAACGCGTGTTGTTTAGTGTGCAGGATCCCAACCAGACGATTCACTTGGTGCAGGAGCCGGTACCCAGCCAACCCGAATTAAGCCTAATTCGGGTCTAGCAAGGATCAACCAACTTTTGCATCAACACCTTCCTCAGATGAACACAGTGGTAACCAAATCCGATTCTCAAAATATCTTAGTCCGTCAGACCTAATTACGAAAAGAGGTTTCAACATTCGTCCCAAGTTCTCGGCTTCAACATTCCCTTTCATTAATCCTCTCTCCTGAGCCTTCAGTATGGTTTCGGTTAAGTCAACGCTCTCACTCATCACTAAAGCTCTAACCCTCAAAGGTTTCTCCCGTTCTTTCCTACTCAATACGTCCGCTACAACATTCGCCTTCCCAGGGTGGTAGCGAATTTCGCAGTCATAATCACTCAATAGTTCGACCCATCGTCTTTGTCGCATATTCAACTCCTTTTGATCTAAAATGTGCTGCAAACTCTTGTGATCAGTGAATACAACACACTTTGTCCCATACAGATAGTGTCTCCACAGTTTCAACGCAAAAACTACCGCTCCTAATTCCAAATCGTGCGTCGTGTAGTTCTCCTCGTTCTTTCTTAATTGCCTCGACGCGTAAGCTATCACCTTTTCACGTTGCATTAATACCGCTCCATAACCTTTACGAGACGCATCACAATACACTATGAAGTCTTCGGTTCCTTCAGGCAATGATAAAATCGGTGCGGGACATAACTTATCCTTGAGCGTTTCGAAAGCAAGCTCTTCCTCAATTCCCCATTCATACACCCTATTCTTTTCGGTAAGCCGCGTCAATGGTTTCGCAATCAACGAAAATCCTTCGATAAACCTTCTATAATACCCAGCTAAACCCAAAAATTGTCGAACTTCAGTCGGCGTCGTCGGTGCTGACCATTCCCTGATCGCTACTACCTTAGCAGGATCTACACGAACTCCCTCACTATCAATCACATGACCTAGAAACTGCACTGATTCCAACCAAAACTCACACTTAGAGAATTTTGCATACAGCTTCTCCTTTCTTAACAACTCCAAAATCTTTCTTAGGTGCTTCTCGTGCTCCTCCTTACTCTTAGAGTAAATAAGTATATCGTCGATGAAAACAATAACAAACTTATCTAGATACGGCTTGCACACGCGATTCATAAGGTCCATGAATACAGCAGGCGCGTTCGTCAACCCAAACGGCATCACTCGAAATTCAAAGTGTCCATACCGCGTACGAAAGGCAGTTACAGGAATATCCTCCTCTCTTACACGCAGTTGATGATACCCTGATCTTAAATCGATCTTTGAGTATACGCTGGAACCTTGCAATTGATCGAACAAATCATCAATCCTCGGCAATGGGTACCGATTCTTAACCGTCAGCTTATTGAGTTCCCTATAGTCGATACACATCCTAAACGAACCATCCTTCTTCTTTACGAACAACACTGGCGCTCCCCAAGGTGATGAGCTCGGCCTAATAAATCCTTTGTCCATCAATTCCTTCAATTGATCCGCTAACTCCTTTAACTCAGATGGTGCTAAGCGATAAGGTGCACGTGCAACCGGCGCAGCTCCTGGCACTAAATCAATTCGAAACTCGACCTCACGGTTAGGCGGTAAACCTGGCAACTCGTCTGGAAAAACGTCCGGATACTCGCAAATAACTGGTACCTCTTCGATCCTTGCCTCTAAATCACCATCACTCGAAACCTGTGCCAAAAACACATCGCATCCGCTCTCTACGTACTTCATCATTTTTAAACACGAAATCACCTTCAAACGAGAAGTGCATTCGTCTCCCTTTACCGTCAAAACCCTATTCCTCAGCGGAATCTGAACCAATCTCTCGCCACAGACGATCGTAGCACTATGCGCCATTAGCCAATCCATTCCCACAATCACGTCAAACGATCCTAGCTCTATAGGCATCAAGTCGATTTTTAAAGCGTAATTTCCTAACTTCAAGGTACACCCTTTCAGTATAGAATTCGTACTAACAATTTTTCCATCGGCTAATTCAACATTATAACTAGTCGTTAACAACACCGGTTCTCTATCAATATGACGACTAAATCTAACGTCTACAAAACTCTTGTCGGAGCCAGAATCAAATAAAATACTAGCATAACAAGCGTCTAGCAAAAACGTACCGGTAACCACATTTGGACCCTGTGGTTTATCAGCAGTTCCCACTTGATACACAGCAGCCGCATTATTACCTCCCCGCCTGTTTCCTGCCTTCGGGCAATTCACTTGCACATGCCCTCTTTCTCCACAACTATAACATCCTCTCATCCTGATAGCATTAGCCCCAGTGGCTACTCCTCCCGTTCGACAACCAGATGTCCTATGACCTGCCTTTCCACACTTGCCGCATGCAGGCGGGCAATTTCCAACATGATACAAATTGCACTTCCCACAATGGGGATTCACTTTCACACCTCTAGGATTCGTCACTGCCCTCATCCCTTCGTTCCTTCTCTGATTAAACTGCTGATTTCTATTCGGCCCATGGTTGTTTCGATTTCCACCTCGGTTCTGGCCTTGGGATTGATTGCCTTGTGCTGCTTCCCATTTCCTTTTGTTGCCTTCAGCAATGTAGTTCTGCTTGTCCTGAAGCTTAACGTCCATCAAAGCGTGTGCCATTTGAACCGCTTCATCAAACGTTCCAGGTTTTGACGAAGTTGTTTCACCTTTGATATTGCTGGATAAACCCTTAATGTACTGTTTCATTTTCTTGGCATCATTGGCAAATATATCTGGACATAAAAGACTTAACTCATTGAATCTCCTGGTGTAAGCAGCTATATCGTTGTTCTTCAAGGTCAAGTGCCTCAATTCGTCCTCTAATTGCCCCAATTCCTCCTCTGGGCAAAACTTCTTAGTCAACAAAGCTTTGGTCGCATTCCACGTCCTTGCATTCGCTACAGCCAATCCAACCGTAGCTACCTGGGTATTCCACCAACTTAACGCATCATCGAGAAACGTAGCTGCTGCAAACTTCACTTTATCCGCTTCTGCACAACCACTGATTTCAAACGTACTTTCAACCTTTTCCAACCATCGTCTAAGTTCTAAAGCTCCACCCGTTCCACGGAACTGCGTGGGACCGCACTTCATAAAACTAGAATAGGTACACACCCTCGGGGCTTGCTGTCTCCCCGCGTTCCTTCCTGGATCCTGATTTCTCCCAGCTCGGTCCGCTTCCAACGCATTTGCTATAGCTTCCTGAATCATGGTGTTAACACGATCGGCAGTCAACTTTGGAGGCATGGTGTTATCGAATATCTCTTTCTGCAAGACAAAGAAAATAGAAAAACAATGTAAGTATTCATATCAAGTTTCCCAGACATAAAATACATACAACGACACATCACTACGGAGTTACTAATATTCATCAATTCACACCACAAAAGATCAAATTTAAGACATATCACAGATCATGAAAGGTAACATAGATTGTATTGATAGTTAACCAAAATCGTGACAAGTATTGCCACTACAATCGTTCACCATAAAACATCAAGTACTTGAGTTTCTCGTCATAATACCATCATACAAAGGTCTAAAATAGTTCTATTACAATGTTCAAAGAAAATACAAAACAAGTAACCAGGCATGTGGTGATCCACACGGCCTCTTGGATGGCGGCTCGTCGTCGTCTTCCTCGGTTTCCTCATCACTAATGTCCTCATCCACATCATCCACTTTTCTCTTTCCTTTCTCATCTGGCCCACATTCTGTTTCCTTTTTCGTCCCTGATGTGGATCCACACTCAATCGCTACCTGATTTCCCACCGTAATACAAGCACCTCTAGTAGGCGGCTGAATCATGAAGTCATTCGCCTCTATCTCTAAATCGTCCACGAATCTCCAATCCAGGGGCAATGAATCCCTCACACGATGCTCCCAACTCTGCATCCTCGACAACCTCATCTGATCCTCCCTAACACGGTCAAGACTAGCACTTAAATTTGCAACCATTGATCTTAAACTGTTGATGTCACTTTTGTTCACATTCCCGTCATACTCAATTCTTGCAGTCCTTTCCAACAGTCTTTGATGTTCCCTCTCAGTCTTATCAAACTTCTTAATTACCCTGGTCTCGACTACAAACCGCTCATACATCAACCTTTCCATCCTCCCCAAACGACCTGCGGGATCCCAGTAGTGTCTCGGTCTCGGAAAGCAGACCCTTGTAATGTTCTCATGAATCGATGGCGACTTGGATGACTTGCTGGACTCTCCACTGCTCCCATTACTTACTCTAACCAATCCTGGCACGGTTCTCAAATAATCCTTACAATTGTCCATCGGGCGATTAAAGGGTTGCTGCTCATAACGACCGGTCGGTGGTACCTCATAACCCTTCGGCGAATTCGGAGATTGAAACAAATCGGGTTCGGTCTGGCCTACGGCATCCTCGGGAATGCCATCATCCATTAGCTCCTCGGGTTCTTCTTCGGAATCCTCATTCTCGTCACTACTCATGCTGAAATTATCCACCTCACTTTCGTCATTGTCGTTTTCCGGCCCTATTTCGTCTTCTGGAGCGATCCATCCATTATTATTGTCCGGCGGGTTCGGAGGAAACGGTCCCCCTTCGTGACCTACGACGTAATCGTTTCCGTTATCGTTGGGCGGTACCTCGGCCATTCCTGCAATAACAGCGAATTTCGGAGGGTACATAAGTAATTATACAATAATTATAAATATATGCATGCAAATGCAATGCAAAGGTGGTACATATGCCCAAAATGTAACAATATGATGCTCATGCATGATTAATATGAAAATTACGATGTCGGATATTTCACGTAAAATTCAACGTCTACATATAGTAATTCCATACTTATGTAATAATTACCCACATATATACTTTACTCAAAAGTATACGTCAAATGCCATAAATACAACAATAAATCTTACCGGAGCCATGCAGGATAGTTGTGTGTGCTTGGACCCTTTCTTACGACACCAAAAGTTATAGTTTAGGATTTTCAAAAACGACCTAATTCTCTATAACTCGTGGCTCTGATTACCAATCTATAACACCCCCACAATTGCTATGCGCAGCGGAACTACAACAATGGGTGCTACACAGTATTCATTGCACACAAGATATATCAAACGACGCTAAAAAGACGTCAACTTAAAACTTGAAATTTAAAATTGTTAGATGATACATGTCCACGGTTTTTCCAACCCCAAATAGTACACAGAGTTTAGCGTTTTCGGTCCCCATGAATCTCAACCCAAAAACTTCAGTTTACAACCACATGACATTAAGCATAAAAATTGTTTAAGTAGAAAAGGAGGGAAAAACAAGCGGACACCAAGCCGTACACACAACATCCATCCCATGCATGCTCCATCCTACACCTCAGCGGTTACCTGAAACACATGCCAAAAATTTGGTCAACGAAAACGTTGAGTGGAATTCATAGGTTTTACAATCCATTTGAACGTATATATAATAAAAACCATTCGTGATCATTTATAGTCTTGTCGATCAAACAAACTATAATCAGGATACTGACAATTGTGTTTAAGCTCATGACACTAATCCGTTAACTCAATCACCCGCGTAATAAGTACCGGCGTGATTCAGATGAAACCAGTGCCCCTTCTAAAGGCATCAGTTGCAATTATACCTTATTTCTCATACAAAATAATCTACCGCAGAACTTACTAAAAGTACAGCTTCTCGGCTAGCATTGGGTCGTTAACCCCGTAGTACTACAAATTGCATAAGCGGCTATTTCCCCCTACTCGAGGGCAGGACAATAGTTAATAGTTCATGATTTTAGGGACTTTTGCAACTTTGGTACTCAACACAATTTCTAAGGCAACTTTCGGGTCTAACAATCATTCATGATATACGTTCCTTTTAAAAACTAGCATGCATTTCCCTCGCGGGTAAAACAATTTGAAATAATATAAGCGAGGCTATAAATTCACACCTTATATCTTAAGTAGTCGGTAGTTCGAGGGATGATCACTGACGACGAAACGGATGCCCGGTTAAATCAACACCTATCACAATTAACGCGTAATGAGTAATCTCATTTTAAATACTTTACGGTACTGTATAAAATACATATATACTAGTCACTTAGGACAAGTATAACTCACGCCAAAAACAAAATAACAAGTATCACTCATTTTATACCATTCGTTCTCATTACTTACGTTATCTATTTTTACCCATTCTCGCCGGTACTTGACTAAAGTACGGGCTGTTTTACCTTATTTAACCACACTTATAAAATTTGACAAAATTTCCAAAAATCCTATAAGACCTGTAGATAACATGTTTTTAAGCCCAATAAAAGTTTTTACTTTTACGACCCGTTACGCAACTCTTTTCCACGACTACATTTTACGGGCTGAAATTGCGCTTCGACCAATTTTGACCTCTTTGACCTATATGAAAAATACCTTTGACTTCTTTGACACCTAAGTCAACATATAGACCCATTTACACAGGTTAGGGATCAAATTTTGACCCTTGACCATTTACCAATTTATCCTTGTGACCCTCGGGATTTGACTAAAACTTTGCACAAATTCGGATTATGAGAGTCCTCGTCTCCCGGTACCCGATCTTTAAAATGTCATAACTTTTAGCTCGTTTTGAGTCACGGGCTCTACCTTATACCAAATTAAAGCTAGGAAGACCCTCTATAACTACATTTAGTTTTCAAGACCTGGAAAAAAAATAATTTTTATGAAATGGACCAAATGTTTCTGCCTAAAAATGACCATACCAAAAACGCACTTAGGCTCGATTCCAAGCCTTCTAACCACCACTAAACATCATCCTAAGCCTTCCCAAACATATCCTAACACCAAATTTCAGTCCTACCCCTATTGATCAACCAATCTCAAAATCAAAACTTCAAAGAAATGAACATGCAACTAGTGAAACCTATGTAAAACATCCTAAAACATTAAGCCAAACATAAGAACAACACTCAAAATCAACAACCACCATGGCTCCCCAAACACCCCCATTGCCGTGGGGTTTGGGTGACCCAATCACCACAACCAAATTGATTTTGGTGGGTTTTCTTGGTGTTCTTGCATCCATAACACTTAAAATCAACATGCATTAGCTCATTTAGCCACAAAAACGAATTTGGATAATCTTGAAAAATCTTGGAAAATTTTTGTTAATGCATGTGGGATTTGAGCACATGAACATGTAGGGAATGACCAAACTAGATGTGGTCTAACCTTAGTTTTTAGGAAAATCAAGTGGAAAAAGATTTTTGGTGAATTTTTCTTGGTGTTGGGGGTGTCCGTCGGCTTTAGAGAGAAAGGAGGGAGAGAGTGTTTGATTTTTGGTGAAAAGTTTGTATGTGTTTGTGTGTTTGTCACTTTTGGCCTTTTTGGTGGGTTGGGAGGGGCCTAATTGCAATTTTTAGCTTCTTTTGTCCTTAAATAGAAAACGTCCTCAAAACTTTGTGGGTTCGACTTATTTGTCAATTTTGAAAATTTTACGGGAGTCGGAAATCTTCCCGAACGCTCCAAAATGTTTTTGGGATACTTTAAATGTACTCGGAAGGCTATAAAACTCACCCGACTCAACTTAACACGAACCGTAAGTAAAATTCTCGAAAAATTACATTATCGATAAATCGTCAAAAATTATATAAAATTGGGCATCCCTCGGAATCGTAATCGTCATCGTCCTTCTTAAAACGTCAATCGTAAAAATTATAACCTCGAACATCGGCTTTAACCAAAATACTTATAAGTATAGAAATTAAAATTTATTAAAAATTTCAAAAATTAGCGTAATTTAGGGTATCGTTAATGACCTCGATTCTAGGGTGTCACAAATGACATGACAAGAAATAATCTGCAAGTCTCCACCATGCAAGTCAATGTTCAATTTCTTCAACAACTTCAACCAGAGTGGACACGGTTCGTCACTTTAGTGAAACAACAAGAAAAGTTAGACGAGGTCTCATATCATCGACTCTTTGATATCTTGAAGCAATTTCATAATGAAGCAAATAAGATTCGAGCTGAACGTATTGCCAAGACGGCTAGTCCACTTGCTTTAGTGACTACCACTCAACATGTTCAAGATCATCACTCTCGTGCTCCTAAGACATACTCCAGTACATCATCTTCACCATGATATTCCACTACATCATCTTCACCACGATATTCCACATCATCTAAGTCTTCATCTTCCACAAGATCTAGAGGCAAAGTGCCAAGAGCACCATCACCACCCTCTGAATCATCATCTGAAGAAGATAGTGATGAAGACCAAGCTCAAAAGAATCGAGAGATGAAACAACAAATTGCTTTCATAATGAAGACTTACAAGAAAATCTACAAACCCACCAACAACAATCTTCGCACATCATCCAACAGAAAGAACCAATATGTTGAGAGTCCTCCAAGGTATGACACACGTCGACGTGGTGAAAGTCCTTCTAGGTATGATCGACATAATCCAACGCATGTTGAGGGTTCTAAAAGGTATGATCGATAAACTGCCAAGTATGATACTCAGAGGATTGCTGTTGCTACTGGGAATAGGGAAACTGTTGGAAGTCAAGTGGTTCAGCAGAGTGGGATTCAATGCTTTAATTGCCAAGGTTATGGGCATATGACAAAGGAATGCAGGAAGCCGAAAAGGGTTAAGAGACTCCAGCTATCATAAGGAAAAGATGCTGCTATGCAAGAAGATGGAAGCAGGGGTTAAATTGTCAGCTGAGGAAGGAGCAATGCTTGATGACACTAATGATGAAAATTCTGATCAAGAACTCAATGCACATTACTCGTACATGGCAAAGGTTGAAGAAGTTCTCAAAGTCACTGAAGATGACAATGGCCCTATCTTTGACACTGAGCCAATCGATAAGGTACACACTACTGATGAATATAATATGTTTGGTGATATTCATGAGCATAGTGATCTACCCAATGCCATTAATGACACGTGTATGATGGAAACAGTTTATAGCAATACCACACCCGATTCATCAGACATGTGCAATAATGAGTTTGAGGATGATCAACATGCAAATGAGTTTGATGAAGAGGAATGTATTGCGCTTGCTAATTTAATTGCCACTTGACAAAAAGATGTCACTGAAAATATAAAGAGTCAAAAGCAATTAAAGAAGGCAAACGCTACGCTCACTCAAAATTTTGAAGAATGCAAAGCTGCTCTTATCAAATCTACTGAGATGACTGAAAGCTATAGACCAAAGAGCTTGAGGGGTACAAGGGTAGTGCGTTAAAAATTCAAAAGCACGATTTTGAAAACAAATATAATACAACTCTTGAGTTATTAGCCAAAGAGAAGCGTCAATATAATGTTCTCTTAATGGATGAACGTCAAAAAACGTACCTTGCCAATACCAATGTTAATGAATTTGAACAAAAGCTCTCTATGACCACTACCGATTCTGCTAAAATTCTTGAGGTTAAGAAACAAGAGGTAGATGCGTTAAAACAAGACTTTAAAAGTAGATATGATAAAGAAACCGAAAAAGTAACAAAACTAGAAGAACAAGTTGAATTTTTGAAGAAAGTTGTTTATAAAACGCATGATTCTATTCAATCTGTAAGAATGCTAGCACCTCCGTCGATGTTTAAGGGTCAAGCTAGCTTTGCAAGTCCTGATTACCTTGCCAAAGCTCAAGCTGCGAACCCTTGTCTTTATCTTGATGAGACTGAAAGGACTGATCTTGATTGCATGCCTGTTAGTGCCGATAGTGAAGAGATTGCCCTTTGGGATGATGATAGTCGCCCACTTGTCAATAAGGAGTTTGTGAAACCATATAATTATTCTTACATGAATAGTCTTTATGGTCTTTTCAACAAACAAACTCAGAAAACCCGTGAGGAAGTGTTTTTAGAATGCAAACAAAAGAGAATTCAATGGAAGAAAGCATTTGCCCCTAAGAAATCTAATGTTTACAAATACATAAACTACCTCCCTCTAGATGAATCTAAAAGCCAGAGTAGGAAAACATTAGGTATTCTTAAACACCACATAGATAATGTTAAATCTATTGTTGAAAGAGATTGGGCAAAACGTGAAAATGCTGAGTGGCAACGCCCGATTCCTCAAGATATTACCTTGCTTGTAAAAGAACTCTTAATTCCAAACACGGTGTTGATTAAAGAAACTGTTCTTCAACTTGAGGAGTTATTCGGACTGAAATGTATAATGATTTAAAATATGTTGAATCTCTTGAGAAACACATTGATGATCTTCAAATGGAGAAGTCTGATTTTTCAGATGAATATGATTTACTCTTGCAAGAATGCGTTTCTAAAGATGTTATGTGTGCTTATTTTACATCTTGTGCTGATATTGATGAATATTCTGATGTTGCATGCAAATATCTTGATAAGATCAAAGAATGTGAGCGTCTTGAAATTAAGCTTTCGAAACGTAAAGAAAATGATGATAAAAAGGCTTTTGAGTTACTTCAACACAAAACTGAGTTCCTTCAAAAACATTGTCATTCTCTTGAACTTGCTTTGCAAAAACACGTTGGTAGTTTTCCACATGATAATAACTTGCAAGAAAAAATTTCCAAAATGTTTCGAGAAATGAATGAACAGAATTTGGAAATTAAAGGGTTCAAAGCTCACTTACAAGACAGGGACAGAGCAATAGCCGAGTTGCAGAAACTCGTTGCTAAAATGGGTGGGAAAGTTTTGGAACCTAGCATTAAGAAACATGTTGTTAGACAACCCAATGCCTCTAAAGAGACTAGATCCTCTATCTTGGGAAAACATCTGCTTTATCAAATTCCTCGTTCGCAAAACCTGTGTTTGCCCCCATGATGGATGGAAAGGAAAGGTTACCACATAATCAACCCATAAGGAATGTCATAGCACCAAGCGTTAAGCACAATAATGTGATTAAACCAGGGATGTATAGAATGACCACTAAGCCCACAACAAAGTTACTCAATCGCCTCAGAAACACTAATATTCGTGTGTCTTCTACTACAGAAATAGTCTCCACTACTAGTGTTAGCCGACCTTAGCTTAAGAGCATTCAAGTAAATGATAAGGTCTGGAAACACAAGAATCAAGGGAGGATAAAGGAAGTAGAAGAACACCCTAGGAATTTGAATGTTTTTAAGAATAAAAAGTCTGTAATCGCATGTAATGACGATTTGAATGTTGTGAATGATTTAAATGCTATGAATGTGAAATTTTTTTGTGTCAAATGTGGAAAGTGTGCTAATGCTAATCATTCTATGTGTGCTATGAATAATGTCAAAGGCGTAGAAACTATAACTAAGAAGCAAGTTGCGATGCCTATTAGTGCTAGTAAACCCAAACACAAAGTGAACCATTCTGGTGCAACCCCCACTAAGAAAAGTCATGCATCAGACTCCACCGCTAAGAACCCTAGAAGCGGAATTAAGGAATTATATGAGTCTGCTAGAAAGTCTTGGAAATGGTGGTTTGCTAATCAATGTCCTCCCGGATATAAATGGATGCCTAAAGATAGGACAGAAAATGTGACAACGAGTGTTAGTATGCCTTTAAATGTTGCTAAGAACACTAATGATTCTACCATCACAAATACTGTGGTATCCAATTTAGCAATTGCTCCATCGTGTTCTAACTCTTCTGTAGGTGATACAAATAATTCTCTTCATACTGGACTCTGGATGCACGAAGCACATGACGGGGAATCTCAAGCTTCTAATTAACTTCGTGGAGAAGTTCCTAGGTACGGTCCGATTCGGAAATGATCAATTTTCACCGATCCTAGGATATGGAGATTTGGTTCAGGGGAATATCACGATTAAAACGATATACTACGTCGAAGGGTTTAATCACAATCTTTTCTCGGTTGGTCAATTCAGTGATGAGGATTTGGAGGTTGCTTTCAGAAAGAAGACATGTTTTGTTCGTGATTATGATAGGAATCAGTTACTTACCGGTACATGGGGTACTGATCTTTACACAATTTCACTACAAGACACAACTTCATCAACTCTAATTTGCTTCATGGCTAAAGCTTCAATGACTCAGGCATGGTTATGGTATCAACGTCTTTCTCATCTCAACTTTGATACCATCAACTTGCTTTCCAAGAAAGATATTGTGAGAGGCCTTCCAAGCTTGAAATTCATCAAAGATCATCTTTGTTTTTCTTGTGAACTTTGTAAAGCTAAAGGAAGTAGCTTCAAAACAAAGTCCACACCAAGCTCTAAAGGACGGTTAGATCTTCTTCACATGGATCTGTATGGTCCCATGCGTGTTCAGAGTATCAATGGAAAGAAATATATTCTGGTAATTGTGGATGATTACTCAAGGTACACATGGACTCACTTCTTGAGGTCCAAGGATGAAACACCCGAAGTTCTCATCAACTTTCTTAAACTGATACAACATGGTCTTCAAGCTCAAGTTAAAGTGGTTCGTACTGACAGAGGTACATAATTTTTGAATTCAAAACTGAGAAACTATTTTGAAGCCGAAGGAATTGAACATGAAACATCTATTGCTCGAACACCCGAAGAAAACGGCGTTGTTGAAAGACGAAACCGTACTTTAGTTGAGGCTGCTCGAAAATTACTATCCGCTTCAAAACTTCCACTATACTTTTGGGCCGAAGCCGTGTCAACCACATGCTACACACAAAACCGTTCCTTAATTATCCCAAGACACAAAAAGACGCCATATCACATAATCATGATCGAAAACCTTCACTCAAACACCTCCATGTTTTTGGATGTACTTGTTACATTATTCGAGATGGTGAAAATTTGGATAAGATGAAAGATAAAGGTGATACATGTATTCTTGTGGGATATGCAACTCATTCTAAGGGATATAGAGTGTACAACAAGAGAACAAAATTGATAGTCGAGACTATTCACATCCGATTTGATGAATTACAAGAGAGGGCACTTGAACAAAACAGTTTAAGTCCCGATCCACAACGACAAACGACTTCTGTTAACAACCGCACGGAACTCGGAACTCAAGACCACAGCAATGAACCGTCAAGTTCAACGCTCGTTCCAAAAAATGTTCCTAGAGCTGATATGACAGTCGACACGCAATTGAAGAGTTGGAAATGTTATATGGACCAATGTATGATGAATATTTCACGGCGGAGAAACAAGTTGTATCGAAGTCTTCCGCTGTCACTCATGATAAGAATGATGATACCGATCATCGTCAACCACTGGATACAACTTCATCTACTTCAACACCGGTTGATGCAGATTTACCTCCTCAGAATATCCCTTCAACAATCGATCCTACAACATCCACAACTACTGTCATTGCTCCAGAGAACACAAATCAAGCAGACAATGCATTATCTGACGAAGATGAATTTATCAACCCATTCGGTACACCGGTACACGAAATTGGAGAGTCTTCTACTCGCCATGTTGATCCGTCAAATATGCACACTTCTACCAACGACATCCTTCAACACATCATTGGACCCGAGATCATCCTTTGGTTCATGTAATTGGAAACCCTTCACAGCCCGTTCGCACAAGACGACAACTAAACACCAATGGCGATGTTTGTATGTTCGCACTCGCCGTGAGTTCAGCTGAACCGAAAAACATCAAAGAAGCCTTGGCTGATAATGCTTGGATTGAATCGATGACGGATGAACTTCAACAATTTGAAAGACAAAGTCTGGGAACTTGTTGACAGACCATTCGATGTATTTCCATTAAATATTCGATGGATCTAGAAAAACAAGATGGATGAAGAGAACACGATCATCAAGAATAAATCTAGGCTAGTGGCTAAAGGGTATGGACAGAAAGAGGGTATTGATTTTGAAGAATCATTTGCACCAGTAGCTCGAATGGAAGCGGTCAGGATTTTTCTTGCTTATGCTGCACATAAGGGATTCATTGTCTATTAAATGGACGTAAAGACGGGCGTTTCTTAACGGTCCTATGAAGGAAGAAGTCTATGTCACACAGCAGGAAGGATTCATCAATCCTCATTATCCTGACAAGGTGTATCGTCTCCACAAAGCACTTTATGGACTCAAGCAAGCTCCAAGGGCGTGGTACGACGAGCTCTCGAAAGTTCTGGTATCCAAAGGTTTCTCAAAAGGTTCCATTGATCTAAGTTTGTTCACTTATAAACATGGGGATGACATATTGCTTGTGCAGATTTATGTTGATGACATTATTTTCGGGTCTACAAACCCAAAACTTCAAAATGGTTTGAAAAGTAATGCACAACAGATTTGGAATGTCAATGATGGGCGAACTAAAATTCTTTCTAGGAATTCAAGTTCACCAATCCCCAAGTGGTATCTTCATTAACCAAGCTAAGTATTGTCAAGAGATAATCAAAAAGCATGGTATGACCTCATGTGACCCCGTCGGGACACCATTATCAACCACATCCCTAGATGCTGATTTTGAAGGATTACCCATAGATCAAACGAGATATCGTTCCATGATCGGGTCCCTCATGTACTTGCCATCAAGTAGACTTGATATTCATCATGCTACATGCTATTGTGCACGATATCAAGCACGACCCACTGAAAAGCACCTCAAGGAGGTTAAACGGATCTTTCGGTACCTTAAGAATACCATTCACATGGGACTCTGGTATCCGAGGGAAATCGGTTTCTTTCTAACGTCCTATTCAGATTCTGATCATGCAGGGTGTCTTGATACACATAAAAGTACTTCTGGTGGTGCACAATTTCTAGGTCAAGATAAGCTTGTGGGATGGTCGTCCAAGTAGTATGATTGCACATCATTCTCATCAACCGAAGCGGAGTATGTGTCTCTATCTGCATGTTGTGCTCAAGTTCTTTGGATGAGAACACAACTCACGGATTATGGCTTCCACTTTGATAAAGTACCTATGTACTGTGACTCAAAGTCCGCCATAGCCATCTCCTGCAATCCGTTACAGCATTCCCGCACGAAGCACATCGATGTCAGATATCACTTCATAAAGGAACAAGTTGAAAAGGATATTGTTGAATTATACTTTGTTGGAACTGATTACCAATTAACTGACTTGTTTACAAAAGCTCTTTCGAAAGAGAGGTTTGCGTATCTTGTTAGGAAAATTGGTATGAGATGTTTGACTCCAGTAGAACTGGAGATTCTGGCAAAGAAGCCTGCTTGATTCATCTATCAAACATCTACTTGTAAATTTTAATGAAAAATAAAAATACAAAATTAAAAAATCTTTGATAATCCAAAAATATTCTTCTCGACATGTCTTTCTGTATCGATAATATGGACGTACCTAGAAAGTCGCTCAATAACGACACGGGTGTGTACATAAAGCTCGAATGAAAGTTGTAAATATTTTTCAAAACATGTCATTTCTATCTTTTTTAAAGGAAATTGTCTATTTTTGGACAATATTTCCAACAACGGGTAGAGCAATCTATCTTGGGTTGAGCTTGTCACAAAACATTCAATATTTTGAGCTCAACACAATGGCTTGTAATCACTTTCAGATTGCAACCCGGATCTATTTTCACGGGGGAGTGTACGCTTTTGTGCCCTCACCCTTAGCAAAAGAAGTTAAATCTTCTAACACTTGAGTGGATTCATCAAGACATTCAAAGTCTATGAACTCAAGTTTATGCTTTAGAAAAACCTTTTCGTCAAAAAAAATTTATTTTTCAAAAAGCGTTGAACACAATTTTTTCAAGAATTTCTCAATGATATTCAAAATCTTTCAAAAATTGTGTGTTCAACAACTCCTATCCTCAAAAGTTTAATGTGGATCAAATCCTCATAATGACAATTCTATTGGATCAATTTTTGAGGGGGAGCGTTCCAAAATTCATGCTAAATTTGACACATCTTTCTCCCGAAGATTTTCAAGACTATTTTTCAAAATATATTTTAATCAAATTTGGTATCTCTAATATCAAAAGATTTTATATATTAGAGATAGGGGAGAAAATGTGATTAAAATGTGATCGAAAGACTCAAGCACTCATGGTGACAATCAAATACCCACAACATCTTTAATTCACGACATTATTGGTGTCAAAAGGGTGGTTAGGTCAAGTCCTATGATCCAACCAGAACCGGTAGGATCTTCCCAGGGACAATCCAATAGATTATTAGAAGTCCTTAGGAAAGATGGAGTAGAATGTGAACGAAGCTGAATGCCGACTAAGTACTGATGATAGCACTGGAACAATTACAACAAGGTGCTATTATTGATGTCTTGGTAAGCATTGAAGGGGTTGAAGAATGAAAAAGAAATGTAAGGATAAAGGGTCTAAAGAAAGAAGCCCTCCATACAACTTAGGTAGAAACCGGGTCAACTCATCATGAAGACAAACTCATCATGGACCCAGTGATGTGATGCACAACCCTTTCCTAGCTACTCAGGCTTCTCTCAAAAGAATTTTGTTTTATTGTCACGGATATCAACACGACTTCTACTCACTTTCTCACTCTAAGATAGTTGATATTGAATAGGTGGCATCTGCTCCAGCCTCCGACCACTAAAAGTGAACAAATCGAGTCTAGAGCCAAGAGATCAATCAAATCTCGTTAGGACACACGAATGAAGATCAAGAGAGTCCTACGCCATATCCTTGTGGTAATGCTAAAACACTCAGACTGATACTACTTAGTATTCACAATGAAGAGTGGAAATCCTTCTAGTGTTAACATCAAACAGCACTGCAGTAGGTCATGTGTAAGATTCTTTATGAATTGAACATATGTAAAACTGAAAAGCAACAATGGTTTGATTCTGAATTGATTCAAACTCGTTTCAGGTTTCTACGCAATATCTTTATGGTCTTGCCAGAACATTCAGAGTGATATTCATTAATATTCACAGTGACGAATGGAAATCCTTCTAGCGTCAACATCAAACAGCGCTACGGTAGGTTACTTGTGAGATTCTCATGAATCAAACTTGTGTCAACTGGAAAGCAAAAATGGTATGATTCTTAATGAATCAAACTTGTTCCAGGAATTTGAATTGACGACTTTAATCAAGCAGATATTTATCCAATTGATTCACTCTTTATGTTCACAGTCTTGCTTTGAGACGGTCGAGTAAAGAGAACGGCTAGTACTGCCGCGAAACCCTGTCAAGGAGATTTTTAATTAAATCTACCTAATCACAGGTATGGTATTTAATATCGTATAACAGTCTTCACCAACCGGAGGTAAAACGCTACCGATTTCGGACGAATGTCAAAGCCATTTAGTCCGTGTCTATGTTTTGTCTCGAGAAGGTGGCGTCACGGTGTACTCAGCAAAGTCAAATATTCATTTACCACATATTCATGCCCAAAGACTTATTCAACAATTAATAGTGTGAGTATGTGGATAAAGACACAAGATCGCAAGATGGCAAAGACAAGTCAAGAATGATTTGAAGATCTCAAGATAAAAGACAAAGTCGAAAGACAACGACAAAGGCTCAAAGATCACAGCATGAAGGAACAAAACTACTATTACACGTTCAAGATTCATTTATGACGAAATTCATAAATCTCCATTGGAATCCAAATAATGAAGAGGAATGACCTCACATTGGGGGAGATTGTTAGCCTCAAACTATTGAGTCAAACAAGAATGTTCGGTCATAGGTTTATATTGTAATATTTATTAGAACGTTGTAATAGATAGTTAAATAGTCGTGGTTCATGGGCTTGGATTTAAACTAATTAAAGTACAAAAAACAAGCCCGACCAAATATATAGCCCATTAAAGCACGCATGTGGGTGGACTATATATACTACCCTCCTAGCATGTTAGGAGGGTTGGTTGTTCATTTTGATTCTCACTTCTAATCTAATATTCACCAAGTTAATCATCTCCTTCTCTCTACTTTCTCTCACTACTTTCTCTCTCTAGGAATCCAACTCTTTTCATATATTTTCTATCATTGATCATCATAATAATATAGGACAACATTGGCTCTCAGCTAGCTAGGACATTTGTTGGAGGATTCACGCATCCTATTTGTCCTACTTGTTCGCGCAGACATTCTGGTGTTTTTCGCCGAGGTACTGGTGGTTGTTTCAAGTATGGCCGACAAGGCCATCAGCAGAAGGATTTTCGCCAAACTGAGATAGAAGGAACACTGGGCATGCCGACACCAAACCACCTCCTACTTCTGGTCGCGTGTTCACTACTACTAGAGATCAGGCGAACAAGACTTCAGGTACCATCACTGGGAATCTCTTTATATGGTTTGGCAGCATGTGTTCTATTTGATACTGGACCGACTCATTCAGTGATATCCACTACTTTTTCTGTACGTGTTAGGATTTCACCTATGCCAGTAGATAATTCCTTATGCATTTCCACACCACTTAGGGATTCTGCACGAATCACTCAGGTGTACAGAGATCTTCCCCTATAATTTGATGACAAAATCCGCAGAGTTGACACACTTCCTTTGGACATGTGCGATTTTGATTTGATATTGGGCATGGACTGGTTATCCAAACACTAGGCTACGATAGACTGCAACACTTATCGAGTTATCTTTGGTGATGTTAAATCCCCAGAGTATATACACCATGGTTTTGTGCCTGGGAGGTCGGTACAAATTATCTCATCCATAGAGGCACGTGTATTACTAACACACGGCTGTCAGGACTTCATAGCCAATATTCATGACATTACTGCCGAGTCTCCATCGATCCAAGATCAGCCTATTGTGTCAGAATTTCCTGACGTATTTCTTGATGAACTTCTGGGCATACCACGTGTTCGTGAAGTCGAGTTTGGAATTGAGCTCATTCTAGTTGTGGAGCCAGTTTCCAAGGCTCCTTATCGCATGGCTCCTATAGAGCTTAAAGCATTAAAAGATCAGTTGCATGAACTTCTGGAAAGAGGTTTCATCAGTCCCAGTGCATCGCCATGGGATGCACCGGTACTTTTCGTGAAGAAGAAAGACGGCAGCATACGTTTGTGCATAGACTATCGTGAGCTGAACAAGATCACGATCAGGAATCGTTATCCTTTGCCACGAATTGATGACCTGTTCGATCAACTTCAAGGCGCCAAGTATTTCTACAAGATCGATCCGAGGTCCGGCTACCATCGGTTACGGGTTAAAGAGCAAATATCTCTAAGACTACTTTTCGTACACGTTATGGGCACTACGAGTTCATAGTCATGCCCTTCGGACTCACAAATGCACCAGCAGTCTTCATGGATTTGATGAACCGTGTCTTCCATGAGTTTCTGGACAAGTTCGTTATCATGTTCATTGATGACATCCTGATTTTCTCCAAATCCAAGGAGGAACATGACATCCTGGTTAAGCAAGGTGGCATTTATGGGCCATATTGTATCTACAGAAGGGATCACGATGGATCCTACAAAGGTTGAAGCTATCACCAAATGTCCAAGACCTACATCTACAACTGAGGTCAGAAGTTTTCTGGGTTTAGCTAGCTACTACCGCAGGTTTGTAGAGAACTTTTCATGGTTAGCCTTACCTTTGACTAAGCTGATGAGGAAAGGAGAGAAATTCGTCTGGACGGAAGAATGAGAGAAGAGCTTTGAAGATCTTAAGCAGAAGTTAGTGAGTGCACCTATTCTTACTCTTCCATCTGGCTCAGGTAGATTTCAGATATATAGTAACGCTTCAGGAAATGGTTTAGGCTGCGTTCTCATGCAACATGGGAAGGTTATTGCATACGCATCACGACAGTTGAAACCTTATGAAGAAAACTATCCTAGTCATGATTTGGAGCTTGCAGCAGTTGTTTTCGCATTGAAGATCTGGAGACATTATCTGTATGGTGAATCATGTAACATATTCACCGATCATAAGAGTCTCAAGTACATATTCACCCAGAAGGAAGTTAACATGAGAAAGAGGAGATGGTTAGAGCTATTGAATGACTATGACACTAACATTCAGTACCATCGTGGTAAGGTGAATGTGGTGGAAGACGCTCTAAGCAGAAGGTCAGGTATGATTGTTGGCATCTGGATTGCTAAGGAGATCATCTGTGACCTAGAAATGACTGATATTGAGTTTTATGTACGAGGACAACACGGTTACTGGGCGAATCTTAGAGTGGAACCAGACTCACATTCTAGGATCAAGGAAGCTCAGTAGGACGATGGTGAGATTTAGGCTATCATTCTGACCCTTGATCAGCAGATGAAGTTTCACGTGGACAATGACGGTATCTTATGGCAGGGCACTAGACTAGTGGTTCCTGATGACTCTAAACTCAGGGAAGTAGTGCTGACTGAAGCTCACAGTTCCCCATTTACCATACATCCTAGTTCTACCAAGATATACCACGACATCAAGCAACATTTTTGGTGGGGTGGTATGAAGCAGGATGTTGCCACCTTCGTTTCTAAATGCATGGTCTGTCAACAGGTGAAGATTGAACACCATAGAGCTAGTGGTTTACTAAAACCATTAGATATTACAGCATGGAAGTGGGAAAATATATCCATGGATTTTTTACTGGTCTTCTTGTGACTCAGAGGAAGATCGGCGACATCTGGGTTATTGTTGATAGATTGACTAAATCTGCTAATTTTCTGCTGATCCGCAAGGAGCATCTGGTCAGCAAATTAGCAGACACTTTTCAGAAGGAGATCATGAGAATGCATGGTACTCCATCAGAAATCATCTCTGACAGAGATCCCCGTTTCACATCACGTTTCTGGCAGAGTCTAAAGAAAGCTTGGGGCACCAGACTTAAGCTCAGCACTGCCTTCCATCCTCAGACCGACGGACATTCTGAACGTACTATTCAGACATTGGAGGACATGCTGCGGGCGTGTGCTCTAGAGTAGATAGGAAGCTGGGATCATTATATCTATCTAGTGGAGTTTGCATACAACAACAGTTGGCACGCTAGCATCAAGTCTGCACCTTTTGAGATGTTGTATGGAAGAAAGTGTCGCGCCCCAATCTGTTGGGATCAGGTGGGCGAACGACTAATTTCGGGTCTAGAGATGATTAAGGTGACAATTGAGATGGTCGCGGTTGCTAACGCGAAAATTCAGGAGGCTCGTGCTCGCCAGAAGAGCTATGCTGATAAACGTCGTAGAGATGTATCTTTCAACGTAGGTGATCATGTTATCCTCAAGGTATCACCTGTACGGGGAGTTAAACGTTTTGGAATCAAAGGGAAGCCCAACCTTCGCTTCATCGGACCGTCCGACATCATAGAACGCGTTGGTGAAGTGTCATATCGGTTAGCGTTACCGCCTCAGCTATCACACGTTCACAACATGTTCCATGTGTCCTTACTCAGGGGATACAACTATCACCCAGTTCATGTAATCCACTATCTGCTTGATCAGATTCGAGAGGATCTTTCATATGTCAAAGAACCCGAGAGAGTTCTTGAACGACAAGATCGTGTCATGCGGAGGAAGACGATCCCTTTCGTCAAAATCCTCTGTAGGGATGATCCTGAGCGGGAAGCCACTTGGGAGACGGAGGAGTAAATACAGACTTCTTACCCTCATTTACAGTTCTGATTCAGGTATGTTTCTTTCAGTTTATGTTTTCTCTAATTCGAGGACGAATTGTTCTTTTAGAGGGGAAGAGTTGTAAAACCCGCATTAAAATAGTATGGACATTACACATGAACAGTGAACACACGAAAATATGATAAATTTAAACTTTCCATTTAAAATATATTTCACGTGTCACGATAATAAATAACATGTACTTACGTATGTATATTATAAATGTTTTACGTTCACGATAATTAAATTCACAATAATTAAACACGAATGATCACGAATATTTTAACTCAACAAAAGTTACGGGTTTTCCCTTTTGGGCTTAAGGGTTCCGCGGCCAAGAGCAAGAAAAGGAAGGGATTAGGCCTTTTGGCCCATGACCCATGACTAGTTATATTTAAGGAAAAACACAGGTAACTTTTAGTCATAATTTAGGTTACAGAAAAAGTTCATCGTCCCTCCCTTCTTCTCTCTTGCCGCCGGCCATAGGTCACCACTAGGAACGAACCGGACGATTTTGCCACTTGATTCTTTGTGTGTACGTGTTCGTGATCATAACCTTTTCTTTCACGCATTCAGTATAATAAAAACCTTTCTTTTCTTATTAATTATTTTATGAATTCATGACATTAATTTAATTAATCTAAAAATCAAATCAAGAAAACATTTGGGATTAAATAAAACATAACTAAAAGGGGTGTTTGGTGTTTGTTGTTCGGCCGAGACACAACCGAGACCAGAAGGGGGTCTCGGCTTGTTTTCATCACCACCACCGAGACCACAAGGGGTCTCGGCTTGGTCGGTTTGGGCTCGGACAAAAGGAAAGGGACCCCGACCGTAGGTCGGGGTATGGTTTTGGTTGGGATTCGAGGCTAACCGAGACTACTAGGGTCTCGGTGGGTCTCGGTATAAAAAGAACAATGGGAACAGGGTAAGAACCGGTAGGAAACGGGGGAAACCGATGGGAACCAAGCTGGCAGTGGCAGCCGTGGCTCGGCAGTGGGAATCGAAGGCCACCATGGCTACCGATCAGCCGGTCTAGCCACTGGTGGGGCTGTTTTTTCGGCTTAAATGTTTCGGCTTATATGTGACACGGGTACGCGCTCGGGTTAATTTTAAAACACGGGTTCGGGTTTCGGGAAAGTGTTAAAAATCAAAAAATATATTTAATTAAATGATTTCCTAGACTACTTAATTTAACTAAATACATGACTTAGGTTAAATATTAAAATTAATATTTCATATATAACCTAAGTATTTTTACTTAGCTTAATTTAATTAAAACATGTGTTTTTATTAAATTCTTATAATGTATAGTTTAATTAATTAACCAAGTTATTTAATTAATAAGCTATAACCTTTAAACCATGACTTGTATTTTACTAATTAAACTTTACTTATTATTAATAATCCTTCTTATTTCTAATTATGGAAACTTACTATTTTTAGAAACTTTCAATTTTAGAAACTTACTATTTTTGGAAACCTGCTATTTTTAGAAAGTTACTTAGTATTACAATACAAGTATTATAATACCATACTACATGAATAATAAACAACAGAATACAAGAATAACTACAGAATAACCCTTAAATTAGTTAAAACATGACTTAACATGAATAATAAGCTAAGAACACACATAACCAGTAAAACACATGTAATTCAGACAACTCATACATGTTCCCATTCTTATGTAGTATTATCCGTCAAGGCGGAGTAGGTTCTTCAGCGTTTTCGTTAGCTTCTATTGAACACAAGGTACGGATTTCCCGTCCTTCAGTAAGGATAACCTCTTCCTTTATTAGGATTTCTCGTATGCAGCCAACTGTTTTCCCCAGTAGTTACAGATTAAATGCTTATGTTTTATTAGTTACCTTAGCCATATACATGTATTCCAGTTTCACCTAGTTATGGAGGTACCATAACCATAACACTAGAGGCACTAGTGTTGTGACATCACAACAGCAGAGTGATAGCTCGTGGCGTCCCTTTTAGTTTATTTGGCCATTATTATTATATTATCATGTGGGGCGTATGGGTTCATCCTAGTTACAGTGTCAGTCAGGATTTCATGGTGAATGTGGTGTGTGCCTTGCATCCTTCACAAGGAGCTAATCCCTCCTACCCTTTACCATTTAATTAGAGGCATCCCCTCTAATTGCATGACAAGGTCACCCCTCGAAGTATTCATGCACGTTGTTGACCTTATGACCTATATTGGCTTTTGGTATATAAAACTAATACAAATTTTCATAAGTAAAATAAGCTATCTTTCAGAACTAAAACCAGTGAACATGACATACATCTAGGTTTCCCAGGACTTATTCATTTCTGCTGCTTTTCATGCTTTATATGCTCTTTTATGCTTCATTACTCTATGTTTCCATGCTTTGTTGTATATCCGTGCACTGAGTGTTATGCTCAGCCGTTTTCCATTTCCATGTTCTCAAACGGCAGGTACCCAAGGTCACAAGTAGGATCTCCAGAGTATGTGCATTCGGATGGAAGCTATCCAGCCTCTTTTACCTTATGAATTTATTCCTACTTTCTCATACTTTACTTCATTTGGACATTGTTTAGTCTTTTCATTTACAGTACTTATATTTTCTTGTGTGTGAGTTACTTAGACTACCAATGTTTGTTTCCGGTATTTCTATTTATGGTCATGAATGTTTAGACATTTACCTTGCATGCTTTGATGACACGCCATATTTTACTGTTGCATTCCATCTAAACAAATGGGGTGTTACATTTGCACTAATATCTTATGCAAATAAGGATTCGCTAGATGTCAAGATACTAGACGTAGCACTTCTGGCAGTGTGCAACTTCTTGGAGATAGACTGATTAGTTGGGCATCTAAAAGGCAGAAGAGCGTTACGATATCAAGTACAGAGGCTAAATACATTTCCATGTCTGGTTGTTGTCCTCAAGTTCTATGGATGAGATCACAACTAACTGACTACGTTCTTGGCTTCAACAAAATTCCGATGTACTGTGATGCCACACCCCACCATGGCGGAATATGGGGTGCGACGTATGGATATCATCACAACATGGCGTGTCTATAGAGATAACTAAATGAAATAAGAAATGTCATAAAATGGTGACACAATGTCATGACAATATCTCAACAAAGCAGGAGTCTAGGAAAGTAGGTAACAGTCCTACCTCTTACCAAAGACAAACAATACATAAACAAAGCAAACATATAGGTGCCAACAGTATCACTTATTAAACAAACAAAAGAAACTAAGAAGGGACGGGGATCTCCTTATATATGCAATCCTAATGCCTCCAAAACTAGCCACTTCTATTCTCAAGCTTAACCACATTCTCACCTGAAAGAGACACTAAAACACGTCAACATAAAGTTGATGAGAGTCGTAGGTTTAGACTCCAACGCCAAAATCAAACCATAAGATGTGAACAACAACCACTAACAAAAGAACATATGGACAATGTGATACAAACATGCATTAACAACTAATATTCAAGATTTAACAAACCAAACCAAATCCAAGGCTCCCAGCCTTACCAAACACCATGGTCCCATAGGCGCCCATACACCTATGTACCAATCCCAAGGCCCTGCCTTGTCATTATACATTGGTCCCATAGATGCTCACACATCTATGTACCTCCCCAAGGCCCCGCCTTGTCAACATCCCCTTGGTACCAAGTCAAAACATAAAACAATCATGAATCAAATAGCAGTTAATCACATAAGTATGCATAAGTCCATCACCAAACACAAAACATTCACAACATAACTTATAAAAACAAGACAGTGTCTCTTCCATCCCATCTGGAAGTCAAAATCATTAGTATACATGGGACTATAAAACTCACCTGATTGAGCTTCTCCCAATAATTCGTGCACTAGCAAAAAGCTAACAAACAAAAACACAAAATCAAAACATGAACCAATCACTAAAACGGCTCATCAAACTATGATGGACATATAATCTCCCATATATATACCTCATTTATATGCTCTAAGCATTTCAATACACCCCTCTATAAAGCCCTTAACTTAGTTTACTTCATAACCTGTCCCGTTAATATTTTACCCAAAATAGTCCCGGTTTTTAGGTCTCCAAACTATAAGCCAAACGCCCACCTAACCATACCCATGACCTCTGTAAAGGAAACCCTATGCCCTTACATATGTTAGCTAACTCCTCCTTTTTGACCCACCCATAAAGCTACTGTTAAGGCCCCGATATATATATATATATATATATATATATATATATATATATATATATATATATATATATATATATATATATATATATATATATATATATATATATATATATATATATATACTTTTGTCTATCCGGATTTTACTCATTTTAAACATACAAAAAGTTTGTTATGATTAGAGGGTGTTACCCTAACCCACAATCTTAGCCCCAATGCAGATACTTCCTATAATATATAAACCAACTCCCATGTTCGTTTGAAAGTCCCAATACAACCCTAAGTACCCCAAACAACCCAAAACATAAAAAGAAAACAGGCTGATTTCAAAACTGTTTTGACCTCCGACTGTTGTAGCTTGGTTTTGACTCACATCCCCACTTCCAATTTAGTTCTAGTTTATTGCGTTTGAAAGCCAACTCAATTACCTTTCCAAGAATACTTGGATCGAAAAATAAGAGTTTGTAGAACTTCCTATATGATCAAAACAATTGACCCTAAATTTTGCTCAGTTTTTAAAAATGGATTCAATTAAATTAACCTAATTAATTACCCATAACTCCACTAATTACAAGCCCTAATTCACATAATCATTATAATATCATTAATATACATATTTCAATTTAAACCCTAACCTAAATCCATCATAAGATGATTATAAAAACATTAAAAACAATTAAATTAAAAAGGGTTATAAAGATTTACCTTTGATTTATGAAAACCGCAAAATTTTTGATGAAACCCTAGTTTTTCTGTGTGTGACCGTCGACCAAGACTCCAGGAGAAATAAATATGACTTTTGGTTGTGAATAAAACAATATATAGGGTGTGGGTGAATCCTAGTCCAAACCAAGCCCAACTTCCTTTTTTTCTTTTTCCTTCTTTTTTTAATGTCGTATAAACCGACTATTCACCCGTTTTTTTATTTATTATTATTACTTTACTAATATTTCCTTAAATTTACTTAATTTATTTCAGCCCCTAAAGTTTCTAAAATCTCAAAACCGAGAAACTAGCAAATTTTACGCGTTTACCGTAAAAGACGTAAAATATACAGATTTAAAAAAAATCTTAAATTTTGAAATAAACTTTATAACTATGTCCTAAATGACATAAAACCATCCCGAAAAATACTCACATGACTAAACACCATACCCGAGACCTCTAAATGCTAAACCGTAAATCGTAAAAAAAATACGATTTTCTATAATACATATACGTATACGTAAACCACTAAATAACACCATCTCATTTCATAGTCACTACTATGTGAGCTCATGAACATGAAATTATCACACATCGTTTCACTCACAAGGTACCCCGTACCGGAAACGATATCCAAACCACACTATATACACACCAATTAGCACATAAACACGTAAAGACACGTAACTAGCACAAAATAAAACTAAGTGACAAACCTCAATACCGCGGTTGTCACATCACTCCCTCCTAATAGAAATCTCGTCCCGAGATTTACTCCTTAGGATCAAACATACCATTAGCAAACAACTGAGGATACTTGTTCTAAATGAACTCCTCTCATTTCCACGTGAACTTTAGTTCAAGTCTCAGATTACCACATATACTAACCAACAATATTTAAATTCATTGCCAAACACTTGACCTCACAGTCAATAAATTTCATAAATGAATCTTTGATAACACAAACCCTTATTAACACAAATCTTGAATAACCGTACATGCAAATATGCATTCTCAAACAACATTTACCAATCTTAATACACAAAATATAACATGTATACCACTCATTTCCACCCAGGTAATTCTATCCTCATAAGCTACGGGTCCGATCTTTCCAAAGATCACAAATGGACCTACAAAACTCTACATCAACTCTTACATTTTACCAAAACATACCACCCGTTACTATGGGTGAAACTTCCTACATAACTTTGTCACTAAACTCTAGTGGTTTCCTCCTTTTCAACATAGCATCCCTTGTTGCTCTCATCATTTCCACAAACACCATTACCACATCAGTAGCCTCTTTTACCAATTCTAGTCCACAATGGGGACAACTCACCCTATCCTTTCATATAGTGCCTCAAATGGCAGTTATCGTCTTCTAGTATGATAACTATTATTATATGAAAACTCAGTCATCGCTAAAGAGTTTCCTAACTCCCTCTAAATCAATCACTCATGCCCTCAGTGTAACTCCTAAGGTTGCATAAATATCTCACTTGCCCATCCTTTTCCAGTTAGCTGGATATACTCATATCCAATCATGTTCATCAACTCCCTTTACTCCGTACCCCAAACTACTTAAAAATTCCAATTTCCTTACAAAGTGACCTATGACGGTCTTTCACGTATCCATTAGTTCTTCCAATCCAAATCAACTTATGATCTATACACATCATCAAAAGGACGGTTATCTCAGTTAGACCAAGCCCTTCGTCCCTATGGCACGTCACACCTATAACTCCTCATCCATTCGATTATCGATACTAAGCCTCCCAAACAATCAGTATAGGTCAATGCCATTTCCTTTTCCACACTACGACAGTATTAGCCTGCGTTGTGCTTTATTCTACTCATTAAGCTCTACCAAAGTTTTACCTTCGGTTCCTATCTCGACCTATTTCATTCATGCTTCACTTCTATACACACTTCCTTCTTCTTCCTCAACTCCTACCATACATCACGATGTGATGCTTCCCATCGTTTCTTCCCTTGCCCTAATCCTTTATAAGTCATTCCATACATACTAGGCTAACTTTTACGCAAAACCCTCTATTCCATCACATCCGTACGCAATCCTTCTAACTTCTCAACTACGTGACTTCTCATTCCTCTTGAAATATGAGATGAATTAGTTAGTCTATCGACTATCACCCAACTCTCGTCGTACTTATTCCTCCACCCCATTATGTATCCCTTTCACCAATTTCGTCCTTACATCGCCCTTTCTAAGCTAATCCTATCTATGTAGGAAGTATAGTCTACGTCCCTTTTCTCCATATGATTGTCCAAGCCACACAACATACATGTTGACGCGTTCTCTGCTTTAGACAACTCAACTCGTGCAACCTACATCCTTCATCCAAACCACCCTAATACGTCATCCATATAGTTCAAGTTCGTCTCATCTTCACTTCATTATTCTTATTCCATGTCTCATCAACCATGCTTGCCTTTCCCAGATGGTACTTGGCCTTGCAATTTTCTTTCATCACTTAACTCCACCCATCACCTTTTCCAAATGTTCAATCAATATGATTAAATATGTGTTGGAGACGTTCATGATCTGTATAGATCATTCTCTACGTCTCGTACCCCAAATGCCTCTAGCATTCTAGGCAGATATAACAATCCAGCTCCACTAACTAAGCCTATCTAGTCATCTATACGCCAAAATTTTCCAAGTAGCTTCACTTGTTTTTTTTTCTCACAACCAGTTCTCCTACTCCCTCCTAATAGGGACAGACTAGAGTTTCATGTGATTCCATACGGATCACACTCTTATCTTATACCCACATTAGTTTCCATTTGTCTACCGAGCCATATTTTGAATTCTTATTCAAATCTCATACTTCTACTTTGATCTTGCACCCAACATGAGGTATTTTCAATCATCATCTTCTAGGAATATATGGTTCTCTCCTTCCATGGTTCTCTCTTATTCCTACACTATCCCGTCCAAAAAAAATTCCATACTTCATTCATCAAATCTATGGAAATCACTAGTGCATTGGATAATGCATAGCTGTCTCTTCCAAAGATCTTTCATAACACCTTCACAAAACCGACTCTCTAATCACTTCTCCACGAAACTTATTCAGCTCAGCTTCACTTCTCATCCCTCGACCCCCTGGTTACTTCCACGAGTTCCTAACCTCCCATGTCATGTATTCATTTCATCACGATCCACCAGTTCAGCTCTTTGTAGCTCCACTCTTATACTCGATCTGCCCTTCTTCGTCACGAACCATACGTAAATTTCCCATCATAGTGCTTGTCACCTTTCCAGTCCTCGCAACTTTTGTGAATCCTTCGAAATCTCTTGCATCCTTCTTGTAGCTGACACGTAGTCCTTTCAGCTCCTTGCTTCGCGATGTAGCTCTTTACGCACTCCTTCTCGTCTCCATGATGTTACCTAGGAACTTCACACTACCAGTAGCTTTTAACTTCAACTCATCTACCACAATATTTCTAAAAGTACCTCAACCCAAAACTATGCCAATCCCTTGCGTGTTATTTACCCAACCTTTCCATTAGTATAACTTTCTACTCTACCCTCACATCCGCTAGTACTTTCATCAATCTCCTAATGGTACTTCAACCAACTTCTCATAGCATGACTTCTCGTTCCCACTACCAGTCAACTAATTTTACTTACCCTCTTATTCTCGTAACCAATCTAAGTTTCGAAACTCCACAAATCTTAATCATTCCTTCAACACAACCATTAAACCAAAACACATTTCTCCATTCTAATATCTAACCATAAGTAATACTACCCAACTCTATCCTCTCATCCTAACGTTTCCACAACCGCATAACTAAATCTGCCATGACGTGTAACAAAAGAATTCCAAACAATCGTGTCCCAATAAAATATAGGGTAAAACGAACCCTAGCCAAAACAACTGAAAACAAAACAATGTAATCCGAAAGATCAATGGAGCGTGCCAACAAAGAAAAGTTTAGACTCTTCACGATTAGTATTACCAAATCTCGATACCTTAGAAAAAATTTTAGACTTTCGTCCCAGTTAGTTACTTCTCATAAGAACCAACCTCCAATACTACTAAAATCAATCATACTCATTTTTAACCAATAACTCATCCTTTATCTTCATCATTCTATCAAGATATCAACTAGTTAGTATACTACAATCTTATTCTAACCATTATCTTGTTTACCCATATTAAACTTATTTCACTTGTTATGAAACCAATACATGTTTATAAAATACACTTTTTTTTCATTTAGGTTGGTTATAACTAAACTGCTACACGTTTACAAGTTGTGGTGTTATTATTATCATTACTATAATAAAATCTCCTTTTTTTTACTATTTCCGTCTTAGTTAAATTATTCTAAAATTTTAACTCCAGTTAAGAAAATTATTGTAAAATTTCTTTACCCCTTTAAAATATATTATCACATCTTACATAGAAGACTAATCCAATTATTTTCAAGACAACTTTTTTTATAACTTACTAATACAACTAAAAAAATGTAAGTTACGATATCATACCATACACTTACAAATTATTTTCAAAACCACTTCCTATAATTAGCCAGACTTATTTTCAAGAAAATTTAGTAGTTCGCATTAATAAAAATACATACCCGAATGTAGACACACATCCAAAAGACTCAAAACGTCGTTGGAACTCCATCAAACTCCAGCACCATAAAACACGAACAAACACAAGGTACGTTCAAGTTATAATAACTAGTGAACGACCATATACCATAACTTAACACATAGTAGTATATATACATCCGCATATATATACCTATTAAATAACCCAAAACATACTCGTTACCATACATGTCAGATCAACCAATCGCGTCATACACTCGTTTTTTTTTACGAGTAACCACCATCTTACCACAAGGCATAAAACCCATCACTAAAACCAGTGCATATCGTGTGACCCCATAATCACATAACATGACTATAAACCAAAACAATAAGACACTAAAAAATATCCATATCCTAGGAAACCGTTACATAAACCCATATACAATACATATACCAATAATCCACATCTCATCATATACAAGCATGTACTAACCCTCTTTCATGCAATCATACTTAGGAATCCATTGAAGTTGTGGTACTTGTATAACTATGTTGGCCACCATACTTATACAATTACCCTTTCCCCAATGCACTCCCTCCTATGATGACACTTATAAGAATCAATACAACACATAACACATAAATCCATCAACTCACCCTAGCACATAACCACATAAACAATAAGGTCAAAAACTCCAACTAATAAAGTTACATAGTCAAACTCTTGGAATACAGAAATCCATATTCTAGCTAAAACAGCATAGACAAAATACAAAACGAAAACATAATCATTTATAAGTCATGTCGCCCATCATAATGGAAACACCTTAAAATCCCTCCTACCCATGTACTCCTAGTAACTTGAACCACCACACAATTCTTAGGGAACATGACTTAAACATCAAAAGAAAAATAACATACCTCAGGTACATAAAATAACTCAACAAAAGATAGAAACTACCTTGTACCAAATTATGTACTATAATGTACAATTTAAGCAAAATACAACAATGACTAGCGTGGACGATTATGGTTCAACCCGAACTAGTCACAACCCGAAAAGAAAATAACATGTGGCTAAGTATGAACTACTATGGTTCAACCCATACTAGTCAAAACTTAACAAACATCGCAAGTAAAAACCAATAACATCCAGAAAACTTTAATTAATATAAAATGCACACATACTCTTATGACGCCTATATGCAGGGACCCTTAAGCTATAGACTAGGTTACTAGACTAGGCAACCTAATTCTCTATAACCATTGGCTCTGATACCATTCTGTCACACCCCACCATGGCGGAATATGGGGCGTGACGTATGGATATCATCACAACATGGCGTGTCTATAGAGATAACTAAATGAAATAAGAAATTTCATAAAATGGTGACACAATGTCATGACAATATCTCAACAAAGCAGGAGTCTAGGCAAGTAGGTAACAGTCCTACCTCTTACCCAAGGCAAACAATACATAAACAAAGCAAACATATAGGTGCCAACAGTATCACTTATTAAACAAACAAAATAAACTAAGAAGGAACGGGGATCTCCTTCTATATGCAATCCTAATTCCTCCAAAACTTGCCACTTCTATTCTCAAGCTTAACCACATTCTCACCTGAAAGAGACACTAAAACACGTCAACATAAAGTTGGTGAGAGTCATAGGTTTAGACTCCAACGCCAAAATCAAACCATAAGCTGTGAACAACAACCACTAACAAAAGAACATATGGACAGTGTGATACAAACATGCATTAACAACTAATATTCAAGATTTAACAAACTAAACCAAATCCAAGGCTCCCAGCCTTACCAAACACCATGGTCCCATAGGCGCCCATACACCTATGTACCAATCCCAAGGCCCCCCCCCTTGTCATTATACATTGGTCCCATAGATGCTCACGCATATATGTACCTCCCTAAGGCCCCGCCTTGTCAACATCCCCTTGGTACCAAGTTAAAACATAAAACAATCATGAATCAACTAGCAGTTAATCACATACGTATGTACAAGTCCATCACCAAACACAAAACATTCACATCATAACTTATAAAAACAAGACAGTTTCTCTTCCATCCCATCTAGAAGTCAAAATCATTAGTAGACATGGGACTATAAAACTCACCTGATTGAGCTTCTCCCAATAATCCGTGCACTAGCAAAAAGCTAACAAACAAAAACACAAAATCAAAACATGAACCAATCACTAAAATGGCTCATCAACCTATGATGGACATCTAACCCTCTCCCATATATATACCTCATTTATATGCTCTAAGCATCTCATTACACCCCTCTATAAAGCCCTTAACTTAGTTTACTTCATAACCCGTCCCGTTAATATTTTAACCAAAACAATCCCGGTTTTTAGGTCTCTAAACTATAAGCCAAACGCCCACCTAACCATACCCATGACCTCTGTAAAGGAAACCCTATGCCCTTATATATGTTTGCTAACTCCTCCTTTTTGTCCCAACCTCAAAGCTACTTTTAAGGCCCCGATATATATATATATATATATATATATATATATATATATATATATATATATATATATATATATATATATATATATATATATATATATATATATATATATATATATATATATATATATATATATATATATATATATATATATATATATATATATATATTTATATATATATATATATATATATATATAGAGTTGGGGTAAAATAAAACAATTCTTATAATAGAATAAATAAAATAGAAGGGATGGATGTGGGAGTGACATGTGTCACAACATTACCACACATCACTTTTCCATATCATCTCCTTAATAAAAAATTTTCAAAAATAATTTTTTTTTCGAAAATAATTTTTTCAAAAATATTTTTTTTCAAAAATTTTTTTTTTTTCGAAAATATTTTTTTCAGAAAATATTTATTTTTCAAAAAATAATTTTTTTCGAAAATATTATTTTTCAAAAAATAATTTTTTTCGAAATTTTTTTTTTCAAAATTTTTTTTTTCGAAATTTAAAAAAAAAATATATTTTTTCATAATTTTTTTTTCGAAATTTTTTTACCAAAATTTTTTTTTCGAATTTTTTTTTTAATTTTTTCGAAATTAAAAAAAAACTACAAATTTTTTTTTTCAAATTTTTTTTAAACTATTATGGAAAAAATAATATAGAGCATCACGGTTAGATAATTTAGTGCATCACGAATAAGACACTAATTTATTATCTTTATGCACCATATTTATACTTTTGATACACTGAAATTTGGAGTGTGATGCGCTACAACAATTCAATAAAAATTTAGCACATCACAGTTATACGTTTTAGAGCATCATGTTTATAAGTTAATGGATCACGGTTTTAAGTTATTGCATCATAATTCCTTTACAAAACTTATAACTATGGTGTAATTCTCATATATATAATGCAACACATTTAAAACTACGATGTGTCAAATTATAACTATCATGCACAAAAAATACATGTGATTACTAATAATATAACATTGATTTTCTATATGCATAACTATGATGCAGTAAGTAAAAATCATAATGTACCAAATTTATAACTAGTGCATTATATTTTTAAGTTTTGTGCATCACGAATGATGGAGTAATTTATAACATTAATGCATCATAATTATAACAATTATACATTATAAGTAAATGCATTATAGTTATCCGTTAGAGAATACAAATATATCATTAATATCACTTTTATTTTTGGTACAATATAATAATTGTGTATCGCATTGTAATTAAGTTTTGTGCATCACGAGTGATGTAGTAATTTATAACTTTAATGCATCATAATTATGACATTGATACATTATAAGTAAATGCATTATACTTAATGCATTTAAGCGTATCATGATAAATGAGAAAGGTTTTTTCTTTTTTCAATTTGGATCTAGTGAGGGTCTTAATGCGGTTCTGGAAGGTGGTCCGTGGATGGTTCGTAATTCACCAATTTTTCTTAAGAAATGGACTATGAAAACGAATCTTCTAAAGGAGGAACTAACTCGTATTCCGGTATGGGTTAAGTTTCATGATGTCCCGCTTCAGGTATTTGAAGAGGAAGGTATTAGTTTAATTGCTTCGTTTCTTGGTAAGCTTATTATGATGGATAATTATACTGATAATATGTGCAAAGAGTCTTGGGGTCGTTGTAGTTTTGCTCGTTGTCTTATTGAGATGAATGCTGATTCGGAGTTTATAGATAACGTTACTATTGGTGTCCCTGATCTTGAAGGCTCTGGTTGTACTAAGGAGTTAATTCGAGTTGAATACGAATGGAAACCGCCTAGATGTCATACTTGTAATATTTTTGGTCATTCCGGTGATTCTTGTCCGAAAAATGTTAAACCTATAACGGTTGAAAAAGTGACAACTCATGTTGATAAAGATGGGTTCCAACAAGTGCAAAGCAAGAGGAAGAAGTACAAAGGTAATTTAGGGAATCAAGTTCCGAGAGGTGTTCCATTGAGCAAGGGTTTCCAAGCAGGTAAGACGGTTGTTTTTCGGCCAAAAACTCACTTGGATACTACAAGTACGAGTGCTGATAATAGAAGTAAGTTGCATACTAAATCTGGTCAGTTGCAGCAGTCCAGCAATCTTAATGGTCCGAACAAGGCTAAAGCTCAAATGAGCAGTGTTTCTACATCTAATAAATTTTCATCTTTGTCCATACCTGGTATTGACGAAGGGGCTCAAGTAAGCGAGGAAGATAATGAGGTGGAGGAGGGAGTCGAGGTCGTCTTTGATGAATCGGTGAATCTTCTCAATACTCATATTGGGGCAAGCACTCCTACTGGTTGATCCCATGTTGATTTTTTATTATTTTCCTCGTAACTTTATGTTATCGTCTTGGTTTTTGTCTAGTTTATATTTTCCAGCATTCTAGACTAGTTAATGTTTATGGCCTGTCGTAAACATTTTGTTTAACAAGCTGTCTGTAGCTTGCGGTTAATGTGGTATTTCAGCCACATTCCTTGTACTTCAACGCTTTTTTTGGTTCTATTTACCGGGGTCATTGCTACCCTTTTACCAAAAAAAGTAAATGCATTATATTTTTCCGTTGGAGAATAAAAATTCTATCACTAGTCATCACTTGTATTATTAGTGCATTAATGTAATAATTTACCGCATCGTAGTTATAATTTTTGTGCATCATAGATAAAACATTGGTGAATGCACTATAATGTAGTAATTAAAATTGTAATGCATTAATTTATAATCATGATGCACTAAAACATGTAACTGTAATGCAGTAAAAAATTATGAAAAAAACATTTCCGAAATTTTTGTTTTTCCAAAAAATTATTCGAAAAAAGTATTTTGAAAAAAAAATTACGAACTTTTTTTTGGAAATTTAACTTTGATGCAGTAAAACATGTAACTGTGATTTAGTAAAAAATTTGAAAAAAATATCCGAAAAATATTTCTGAAAAAAATATTTTGAAAAAAAAATTCGAAAAAAATTTTCGAAAATTTTTTTTCGAAATTTTTTTTTTTAAATTTCGAAAAAATATTTAACGAAATTTTTTTTTTCGAAATTTATTTTCAAAAAAATTCAATTTCTTTTGAAGTTAATTGACATGATATGGCAATATAATGTGGAATAATGATTTGAAAAGATGACACATGTCACCTCCACAATTCACCTTATTTATTGTATTATAAGATTTCTTGTAGAATAACCATATATATATATATATATATATATATATATATATATATATATATATATATATATATATATATATATATATATATATATATATATATATATATATATATACTTTTGTCTATCCGGATTTTACTGATTATGAACATACAAAAAGTTTGTTATAATTAGGGGGTCTTACCCTAACCCACAATCTTAGCCCCAATGCAGATACTTCCTATAATATATAAAACAACGTTTGAAAGTCCCAATACAACCCTAAGTAGCCCAAACAACCCAAAACATAAAAAGAAAACAGGCTTATTTCAAAACTGTTTGACCTCCGACTTTTGTAACCTGTTTTTGACCCACTTCCCCACCTCCAATTTAGTTCTCGTTTCTTGCATTTTAAATCCAACTTAATTACCTTTCCAAGAATACTTGGATCGCAAAATAAGAGTTTGTAGAACTCCCTATATGATCAAAACAGTTGACCCTAAATTTTGCCCAGTTTTTAAAAACAGATTCAATTAAATTAACCTAATTAATTACCCATAACTCCACTAATTACAAGTCCTAATTCACCTAATCATTATAATATCATTAATATACATATTTTAATTTAAACCCTAACCTAAATCCATCTTAAGAAGATCATAAAAACATTAACAACAATTTAATTAAAAAGGGTTATGAAGATTTACCTTTGATTTATGAAAACCCCAAAATTTTTGATGAAACCCTAGTTTTTCTGTGTGTGACCATCGACCAAGACTCCAGGAGAAAATAAATATGACTTTTGGTTGTGAATAAAACAATATATAGGGTGTGGGTGAAACCCAGTCCAAACCAAGCCCAACTTCCTTTTTTTCTTTTTCCTTCTTTTTTTTTAAGTCGTATAAACCGACTATTCACCCCCTTTTTTTAATTTTTTTTTCTTTTTATTTATTATTATTACTTTAATAATATTTCCTTAAATTTACTTAATTTATTTCGGCCCCTAAAGTTACTATCAAAACCGAGAAACTAGCCAATTCTACGCGTTTACCGTTAAAGATGTAAAATATACAGTTTAAAAAAAATCTTAAATTTTGAAATAAACTTTATAACTATGTCCTAAATGACTTAAAACCATCCCAAAAAATACTCACATGACTAAACACCTTACCCGAGACCTCTAAATGCTAAACCGTAAATCGTAAAAAAATACGATTTTCTATAATACATATACGTATACGTAAACCACTAAATAACACCATCTCATTTCATAGTCACTACCATGTGAGCTCATGAACATGAAATTATCACACATCGTTTCACTCACAAGGTACCCCGTACCGGAAATGATATCCAAACCACAATCTATACACACCAATTAGCACATAAACACGTAAAGACACGTAACTAGCATAAAATAAAACTAAGTGACGAACCTCAAAACCGCGGTTGTCACATGTGACAACAAAAGCGCCATTTCCCTTTTTTGAAACTACGTTCAACACTCCCAGGCGAAGCAAATTGACATACGCTACCATTTTATCAAAGAGCAAGTGGAAAATGGAGTGATCAAGCTGTATTTTGTCAACACTGAGTATCAGCTGACGGATATATTCACAAAGGCTCTAGATCAAGGACGTATCGAGTTTTTGATCGACAAGCTGGGCATGAAATCATTCTCACCGGCGACTCTTCAGGAGTTGGCAGAAGAATCTACAGAATAGTTGTGGTAAACTATTCTCGAGTTCCTTTTATCGTGAGCATGTATATTATCGTATATATTTAAACCACCAAAAGAAAAATACAAAAATATAAAACCTACAAAAACCATAAAAAATATAAAATCAAGAAAATCCAAAAATAATTTTCATTTTAAATAGGGCATGTCTTTTAGTACGATAATATTTACGGCCTTTGAAATATCGATTAATATTGACACAGCGCCATAAATAGAGTCCGTATAAAAGTTGTACATATTTTAAAACATGCCCATATGGCTTGTAGTTATTTCTGACTGCAACCCGCTTTTCTATTTCCTTTGAAAACGTTGGCTCACAACAGGAATTAATTTTCTCGGGCAAGGTTTACTTTAAAACCTTTTATAACTTGGTCTAACACAAATTTATGTACGCCTCAGTGTATTTATTTTTTAAATAAGAGAAATTTTATTACCACAAGAATCGTTTCTTAAAATCACGTAAAAAATGTCTTCATAGGTGTTTGACTCTTTAAACAATGACTACAACTCTTTAAATAGAAAACGGGTCAGAGTTTAAGGGGGAGAAAATGTCTTTTCATCTTGGATTTTAAATTGGTCTTAAAAAAGTATTTTCTGAAAATGATGTATGTCCTCTTTATGTGCTATGTGTGCCTTATGTGGAATTGAATTGGCCTTAGGTTATATTTCACATGCCTTAAGTGCGTTAATTTTGTGTTCATGTCATCGAGAAAGTTAAGAGGTATTAGGTTTTAATGGTCCTTGTGATTTACTTGGCTCAAAATAGAGGCACCAAAATGCAAAACTTTGCATAATGGGTTATGAGTTGACTAAGTCAAACCATACCCTCCCCCACGCCTCTCTCTTTCGTCTTCACAAAAAACACACAAACACAAACACCCCTCCCTATCACTGCCGCCATTGATTTCCACTCCAAGCTTTGAGATCTCTTTGATAACTTGTGTTGATGCAAAAGTTGGGTGATCCTTGCTAGACCCGAATTAGGCTTAATTCGGGTTGGCTGGGCTCCGGCTCCTGCACCAAGTGAATCGTTTGGTTGGGATCCTGCACACTAAACAGCACGCGTTAGGCTTACCGTGGGAATGTTTCCCACGATTAGACTCCGGCGTGAGAGTAAGTAATCGGTTAGGGTTTATGTGAGTTGAGAATATAGAACGTAATCCCTTTGTGGAACCCTTGGGGATTCCTATTATAGGCAGTGGAACCCTAGTGGGCTGCCACTGATACTTCGGCCCCAAGGAAAGGATAACTATCAGAATTAGAATGATTGTTATCTTCTAATTATAGTAGTGAATATCCTCCTCTTTTGGGGTGAACCTATTCCAAGACAGAATATGATTCTGTCTAACCCTATGTCGGCCGCACAGGGCCGTGGGCCGCACACATGTGTGCGGTCGCTGTTCATCCAAGCCCATAAGCCTGAATGACATTATCCCACCCATCTACGATGGGCCGGATGCGGGTAGTACCCGTGGGCCGGGTCCATGACCCGGCTGGGGACTATACGTCATCATGTCCCCCCAGTCTAGTTGTTACAACCATAGGCGTAACCTCTAGACTACCAAGATGCTCCCTGGACGTACCAAGAAAGAATAGGGAATGATAAGTTGTCCAAGAATTTGTGTTGGCCGCACATGGCAACCTGCCTTAGGAAATTATTCCATTATTACCTCAACCGTACATGGCGACCGAGACAAATTAAATATAGTATTAAATGACAACTCTTACGTAAGAGCCGCATATCCCGACATTAATAACTGTTCACCTGACATGTTGACTGACAAAAGTGCAAACAGTCAGAGCCTTGAGCAGTGCAAACGTTTGAGTCAGAAGTGACACGTGGGTCCCGCCTGACGTTTCACTTGCCACTTGCCCCCTAACCACACGATCAAGAATAGTGGCAGACACGTGTCACACATCCAACAGGTCATGACCCACGAGGCAACCCTATAAATAAGCCACCCATACGGCTGTGTGAAACACACAATTATAATCTCCATTTCTGCCATTAAAGCTTTCTTCTTAGCTCGAATCAATTACGCACGGATCCCTTCATACGCAGGTTAGAACACCACGCCCTTACATTTTTATTTAGTAATGGCTCACAGAAACAACCCTACCATTGGATCCGTGCTGAATGTAATGACCCAGGACCAACTAAATCACTTTTGTACAAACTATTTCATCCCTACCAACCTACACCCCTCACTTCCTGGCGCCGGAGACCTCATAACTGAGGCACCGGCGAGTAAGATTGGCCTGTACACTCGCCTGTTTGATGCGGCCAATTACCGCATTCCCTTCACCCATTTCCTTGTAGATATGTTAGGATACTATGATGTACATATTAGTCAGCTCCACTGTATAGGTGCCTGTAAGATTAGTCAATTCGAGATCCTCTGCCGTGCTAGAAGAATCCCCCCAACCGTAGAACTATTTCGGCTCTTTTATATCCCCAACCTAGTAAATGGTTGGGTATCCTTTAAGAAACGATCCCCTAACAGTCCCCAGTCTCATAATAAGCCAATGGATTCACTGAAAAACTGGTATGACCACTACTTTTTCATTGACGCAGTAGTATGGCCGGCTGACTATACCTTTAAACGTAGGATATCCCACGACCCCAAGCCGCACACTAGTACATACAACCCCCGACATTCCCAAGAATTAGATCTAAATAGGACCGGGTTCCATAGAAATCTTCCCGAGTCATTTCTATGCTTGCTAGGGATTAGCCGCAATTATTTTGGCCCGTCCAACAGATATCCTGTGTTTTGGAGAAGGCAGGGTGAAGGTAGGCTAACATCCGTACATAAAAACTTATTCAATCACTTTGTAAATGGCTAACATATTTTGTTTTTGGTGAGCAGAAATGAACTTCTTTGGACTTCTACGCCAGGGCGACCCGAAGCTCGTACCGGAGGGCTCCCGTCCCCTCTGTGATAATGAGCTACCCCTTCTTGAGCATACCCGACCCGTGACGGTTGCTCTTGAAGCCGTGCCAGATCCCCACTCAGACGAGGGAGAGCAAGGAGACAATGAGGGTGGTGATAACAGGATGCATGAAGGAAGAGTCGGGCCCTCCTCTCCGCATGGGGAAGAGCAGGGAGATAATATTGACTTAACCACCTCCAGCCTTCGCCGGATGATGGGCGATGATGATGAAGAAGTGCAACAAATCAATGAGGAAGAAGAAGTCGAGGAGGAGACTGAAGAAGCAACAGCTCAGCCCGTCGCAGGGCGTACCCGCAAAAGAAACAAACGAGCAAGGAGAGCTGCTTCAGCCGAGATTGGCGAACACAACGCCCCTCCTAAGAAACTTCGAGAAGACCACCCCTTGTACCAATCTGTTGGGAGCACCACCCAAGCTTCCGAGAATATCCGGGCCGCACATGTCGATCCGGTCACTCAGATTGCCCCAACCACATCAGAATTAGCAAGAAATGACATGTAAGGCTCCATCCTAACACGTAAGAATGACAACTCCTTTTTGAAGCAACACTTAATATGTATCCACATGCTTGTTTTCACAGGGATGAACAAACTGGTGCCGCGCCTCCTCCTGACACTCAAATAGATAAGGGAAAAGGAAAAGAAGTTGAAAGAAACCCCATGCTTCACACGGCCGCCACAAAGTCCGGCCCTGTTTTTGAAGAAGGTTCACCCACAGCCTCCCAAGACCTCCCAACGTCCAGCCCCCCTCAATCGTTCAACCCTATATGGAATATCACAACTGCATCACGAATGAGGGACACCGATGAATGCCGGGAGTACCTCAACAACTGCATACCACCAGGCTTGGTGCAAGAGGTGAACGCGCTCAGCCATGCGGACTTGGCGGATGAGTATAATGGTGCCTTGGTAAACCAAATGGCGATGGGCACCTCGATGAGGGTAAGGTTTGAAGCCGCGCTTGGGCATATGGAATCTCTTAAGAGGAAGGTTGGACGGAGGGAGAAGATGATCGTGGACAATGAAGCTCAAATTGCAGACCTCCAATCCCAACTGGCTAGCGCCGAGGCGACCATAAAAAAGCAATCGGCCCGCGCGAAGGAAAACGACCAACAAGTGGCCAACCTTGAGTCAAAACTAGATGCCGCGACCACCAAGGTACATATCCGTGTTGCACCACCCATTTTCTAAAAGAAATATTTTCTAACGTTTTATCTCTTATAGGTAGCCACAGCGGAAGCGTCTGCCCAATCGTACTCCAGCCAGGTATCCGTGCTTAACAAGAAATTAGAAGACGCGCATATGGCAGTCCAAAGCATGGAGAAGGTACAAAAGGAACTTACTGATGAGAGGGCCGTCACCCAAGAGCTGAAAGAGGCGTTTGCCCAAAAAGATTTGATGATCGATGCCCTCACCGCCGAGCGCGACGACGTGCTATGCCCCCAACTACTAGCGGCTATTGCCGGCCGTAGGTGGATGGTAGGGCATGGAGCACGCTTGGCCGTCACAAAGGTACTAGAGGCCCCCGAATTTGTGCAACAGTTTGCAAGTCTTGTGTCCGATGGCATTGACCACGGACGTCATGAGGGAATTGTCCAGGCCGTAGAGCTGATCAAGAAAAGGGAGAACTTCACCAGACATGCTTTCTTTAACCCTGAGGCGGCTAACAAGATGGCTGCTTCTATGGATGCAATGCGAGACTTGCATTATCCATTCTTGGCTGAGCTGGAGGCCACAAAAGATGCATCCAACATGGAAATCATGGAAAAGCTAAGTCTGAGTGCGTTCTCCCAAGATGAGAGTCATTCCCGTGCCTCCTTCACCCCATCGCCCAGCCACCTGACGCTCCCCGTCTATGAGGATGTAACCAGGATCGTGCTTGATGAAGAACCTTTAAGTGTGGTGCTAGAGAGGAAGCTGCTCAAGCCCGGAAGCGGAAGGAAAGTGGTGAGTGGTTGTCATCCTTGATCGAGGAACAAGTGGAGATAGGTAAGCTTCTCCCCCTATGTAGGGTGCTTCTACTTTATGATCAATTTTGGATAACTCTGGTTTGTAACCGCTGAATATTTGTTGTTTCTATTCGTCCGTGTATGTACACGGCTAAAACATGTGCATTTTGTATGTAAGTCCGTAATGACCACGGCCATTTTTGCTATTTTATTTGGAAACTTGTGTATTTTGATTGTGTTGAATATTGTATACCAATACTGCATGATAGGTCACGTCTTACACACAAAAAAGGAAAATACATACAAGCCTATAATTTACTAGACGTGCGACGTGCGTCTTTACTATGCGAAGCACGGTGTGACTACGGCATACGAAACTTACCACAACGTCTTGTGAGTAAGGTGTCTAGTAAGGATACATGATCCGTGCGGCTGGGGTTGCATCCCTCTTACGCGGCAAGTTGAATTAGTAGGTTCACTTAATCCTCTTACCCCGCCTGGAGGCGTATAGTACATGTACAGTGGTTTGAAAGAATGCATATGAATGAAACATGGCATATTATAATATAAGTAAAATTCATACGACTAACAAAAAAAATCTAAAAAATGATTTGCACGAAACAAGCCGTGGGGCTAGCTAGGCACCACGGCATTTTATTAGAACGTTTACATTTTTGTTTGAACAATAATGACAAGTCCTAAAAAACAAGAAAGGAAACTAAATATACATAAGAAAAACAAAACAGATAGACCGCATGGTTCTTCATTAAAGCCACATATAGCGAAGTACCCATGCGGAAGCCGTAGCTTTCAAAGATAGCACCTTTTGAGATTGGAAATGTTCCATGTACGCTCTAGGTCGCGGCCATCCATGTCACGTAACTTGTACGCGCCTCGTCCCAAGTCCTCCGTGACTTCATACGGTCCTTCCCACTTAGGGCCCAGTTTTCCTGTATTCTCCGCTCGACTCGCTTCATTAGCACGATAGACATAGTCTCCCGGTCGAAAAGAAACACCATTGACCTTGGCGTCATAATAAGCTTTCATTTTAGCCTTGGACTTAGCCTCATTGATGGCTGCTATTTCCCTTTTTCTTCCAACAGATCCAGGTTGATTCGTAGCTGTTCATTGTTCGTGACGACATTAACCTCCGCCGTGCGGATGGTAGGCATTCCTATTTCTGCTGGTATAACAGCTTCAGTGCCGTAAGCCAATGCAAATAGAGTATCTCTGTTGGCTGTTTTGATCATAGTTCTATGCGCCCATAGAACATGTGATAACTCATCGACCCATTTGCCACTTCGTTCATCCAGACGCGCCTTGATGCCATTTCCCAAGCTTCTATTTTCCCGTTCGACGAGGCCATTTGTTTGCGGATGCTTAACAGATGCGAAGCGCCGCTTGATGTTTAATGATGCACACCAGTCTTTGAATGGATTGTCCGTGAACTGCTTACCGTTGTCTGAGATGATTTCTCCTGGTAGACCAAAACGGCACACAATATGTTCCCAAACAAACTTTTTAACTTGTTTGCCTGTGATAGACTTGACTGCCTTGGCCTCTATCCATCGTGTGAAGTAGTCCATCGCAACAATCAAGAATTTAACTCCCCCCGCAGCTACAGGAAATGGTCCTACAATGTGGATTCCCCACTTATAGAATGGCCATGGGGACGTGATAGATGTAAGCTCCTGCTGAGGGTGCCGCGGTACTGGCCTATGCACTTGGCAATCACTACACTTGCGAATCATGTCGCGCGCGTCTCTGTGCATGGTAGGCCAATAATATCCTGTTCGTAAGGCTCTAGCTACTACGGATCGTGGACCCGCATGCATGCCGCACAACCCTTCGTGTATGTCACTGATTACGTAAGCGGCCTGACGTGGTCCAACACACCGCAGCCATGGCTGCAAGAAAGAGCGCTTGTAAAGGATGCCTTCTCGAAGTTCGAAATGCTGCGACTTCCTTCTGACGCGCCGTGCTGCCTTTTCCTCGTCTGGAAGGGTCTCACTAGTCAAATAGTTGATAATCGGGGTCATCCATGTAGGTCCATCCTCCTCAACTATAGCAGCAACCTCCCCTTCTGTTATAGATTTCTCCTTGAGTATTTCCACCAAGACTTGTTTAGACAAGTGAGCGAAGCTTGTGGATGCGATCTTGCTAAGAGCGTTCGCCTTCTTGTTCTCGCCCCTTGGCACCTGCTTGATGGGAAACTTACTGAAAGTCGCGATTAGCGACTTGACTTTTTCCAAGTACCTGACCATGTTGTCCTCCTTAGCCACATATCCACCTAGAATATGGTTCGCGACATGCCGTGAGTCCACGTAGGCCTTAAGGTTGCGGACTCCCATTCTAGCAGCGATTTTTAAACCCGCAATTAATGCTTCATATTTCGCTTCGTTGTTAGTGGTCGTGAACTCAAAACGGAGGGCGTACGTGAATTCCATTCCTTCTGGATTTGTGAGGATGAGACCGGCTCCGGACCCGTCCGTACACGAAGATCCGTCCGTGAATAACACCCATGGTTCTATTGGGATCTCGTCTTGTTTAACGATTGGCCCTTCCTCATCCGGCTTCTCGATCAGGAAATCTGCCAAGATCTGGCCTTTCACAGCCGTCCTTGGCCTATAAGATATATTGTGCTCCCCCAATAAGATGCTCCATTTTTGTAGCCTCCCTGCCACGTCCGGTCTAGAAATATCCTGCTTGATTGGCTGATCCGTAATGACCACAATTGGGTGCGCCTGAAAGTACCGGCACAGCCGCTTTGTAGCAAACACTAGTGCTAACACCAATTTTTCCATAGAGGAGTAATTCAGCTCCGGCCCTTGTAGTGTTCTACTTATAAAGTAGACCGGAGTTTGCACTGTATCTCTATCTGTCATGAGTACCGCACTTATTGCGCCATGAGTGGCTGAGAGATACATAATAAGTTCCTCCTTTGGCCGAGGAGCTACTAGCATAGGGAGAGACGCAAGATGCTGTTTGAGCTGGCCGAAAGCTTCCTCGGCTTCCTTCGTCCACCGGAAGTCTCCCTTCCTAATGCACTTCTTGAGTGTCTTAAATAGGGGTAATGACTTCTCTGCGGATTTAGATAAGAACCTATTCAGCCCGGCTAGTTTCCCATTCAAGGATTGCACCTCCTTCCGTGTCTGAGGGGACGGCAGTTGTATGACTGCGTCCGTCTTCTCTGGGCAAGGTTTGATGCCGTTTGGGTCAATCAAATATCCAAGGAACATTCCCTCTGTTGCCCTAAACGTACATTTCTTTGGATTTAGCTTCATGTTAATCCTTCTCAGTGTGTCGAATGTCTCTTGGACATCCCGGAGAAGTGCCTCCTCCGTATGACTTTTTATAACCAAGTCATCCACATAGACTTCCAAGTTGCGGCCTATCTGTGATTCAAAAGCTTTGTCCACAAGCCGTTGATATGTAGCACCGGCGTTCTTCAGTCCAAACGGCATTTTCGTATAGCAATATACGCCCTGGCTCGTATGGAACGCCGTTTTTTCTGCATCCTCCTCCGCCATCTGGATCTGGTGATATCCTTTATATGCGTCCAAGAAGCATTTAAAAGGATACCCACATAGGGATTCCACCTTCCAGTCGATTTCCGGTAACGGGTAACAATCCTGTGGGCAGGCTTTGTTCAGATCCGTAAAATCCACACACATGCGCCAACTTCCGTCATGTTTTTTGACCATGACCGGATTGGATAACCACTCGTGGTAGTACACCTCGCGCATGATACCTGCGGCCACTAGTTTCCGTACTTCCTCTAATATCACTTGGCTGCGCTCAGGCGCCTGACCGCGCTTCTTTTGCTTGACGGGTTGGTACCCTTGGCGGATCTGGAGCTTATGCTCTGCTATCGCACATGGCACGCCTGTCATATGCTTTGGCTCCCATGTGAATATATCTAAGTTTGCACTTAAAAGAGAGCACATTGCCCTTTTGCCGCTATCCGAGAGCGCCCCTCCTATGGATACCTCATGTTCCGGATAGTCAGGGTGAATTGCTACCTTCCAATTGGGAGGTGGTGATCCATCCTTGGGTGGAACAGGTGGAGCCGGTGTTGTCACGGTGTGACACTCGGATGCCGGTACGATTGTGTTGTAAATGGTAACAATTCCCCCCTCAACGGGGAATTTGATCATTCCGTGCGCCGTGGAGGGTACCGCCCGTATAGCCAAAATACCTGGTCTGCCTATGATCCCATTGTACAGACAGTGTGAGCGTATCACCATGAAGTTCATCCACGCCGTAGTGGAGTGTTCCTCATTCCCAATGGTTACAAGCAGTCGTAGTTGCCCTATCGGCCAGATAGTGTCTCCACTAAAGCCGGTGAGAGGCGCCGTGGCCGGTACTTATTGGCTTCTTATTTCTGGGCATAACTGCACAAAACAGTGTTCATACAGTACCTCTGCTAACGACCCTCCATCCACATACATGCGACGGACATTGTGTGTTCCAATGCTTTTCTCAATAGTGAGAGGCGCATCGGTCACATCGCTTGCTGTGATGGGAGGGAACGAGATTTCCCTGCCGCGTGAAATTTTTTGGCCAACTTTCTGCCTCGTGCGGCGTTGTCTGGATTGGATCATGTATATGGTCGAAGGTTTGTCCTTTTGGGGATCCTTCTTATCGTACTTCTTGTTGTTGTCTTTTCCATCCTTCCAATCCTTAACTAGGTGCCTGAGTTTACCTGATTTGATCAGCGACTCAATATGCTTCTTGAGCTGGATACACTCCTCCGTACCGTGGCCTTTGTCATTATGGAACTCGTAGAAGCGATTTCCTTACCGACGTTCCGACGGAGTGGTCATTGGGGGAGGCCTTGGAAAGTTCACCCCTTCCGTCAGCAAGATCTCCCGGTATGACATCTTTAAGGGGGTGAACTTATCGTTCGGCCGTCCTCCTTTGCTCTGGCTCTTATAGTCTGAGCCCTTGCTATTGTTCTGATTGCCTTGACCGTCTGACTGTCTCCGAGACTGGTCATTTGACCGGTACCCATTTCCTCGGGATGGGTAGGCCGCGGCAACAACTGTTTCTCCTTCTATGAAATTTCTGACCCTTTCCATGAGGTCATCATATCTCTCTGGACGCTTGTCATTGAGGCGCCTGATCAACTCCCTGTCTGTTATGGCGTGCATGTAGTCAGAGATTTTCAGGAGCTCCGGCATTGTTCTTGTACGCGTGCACTCATCATTGAAGCGTTCAGTGAAGGCTTCTGTGGACTCCCCCGGCCGTTGTTTGACAGTTTCCAATGAGGCCGGATCCCTATTACACTTTTTCCTCTGAGTATAATTGTTCTCGAATGCAGTGCGTAGTTCCGTGAAACTATCAATGCTCCGTGGAGGGAGCGCCTCAAACCAGTCACGGGCATTTCCAATCAAAGTTGAATTGAACATTTGGCACCATATAGGCATGGGCCATCGCTCAATTTTAGCCTGCGTATCAAATATTTTAAGGTGATAAACCGGATCACCAGTCCCATCATAAGTCTTGACACACGCCGACATGCGACGTTTGGTGTCCTCAGAATAGTTCCGTATGCGGAGGGTGAACGGGTCTTCCCTGGGATCCGCCCATGGCCGGGTGAGCCTAGGGTCATCCCATGGTTCACACCATGGACGCGAAAGATCCTCCGCTCTGCATCTCGATAATAAGGGCCACCATAATACTCATCATTGTTTGGTGGTGGTGGAGGGGCGCGCCTAGGTCTGCGACGCTTAGGCGGATGGTCATCTGAGTCCTCTCCTGACGGGTCTGGAGACGGTGGTGGTGCCCCATCCTTTGGCTAGGGGCTAATTTTTTGGGATGAACCGGAAGCCTTCTTCCCAGTGTTCATCCTGTCCCACACGCTCGTGCGTCGAGCAGTTCTGGCCAACTCTCGATCTGGCCGCTCGGGTGAACCATCAGACTTATCTCCTCCTTCTCGAGACTGCATTAGTTCCTGTATGAGGCGATCTCCTATGCGCTCAAACACATTCCTGGGTTGAGGGGTTTCCTCAAAGATGCTCTGCTCCTGAGGCCGAGCTCTCCTTTTCCTCTGATTTTGGGAAGAGGTGATTGGTCCGGTGTCGCTAAAGTTGAGTCTGGATTGGAGGTTCCTCCCCAGATTCAACCTTGACGCGATTCCTGGGACGATCCTATCGAAGTTCTGCGTGAGAACTCGAGTAAGATCCTCCTCGCTGAGTGGTAGGACCTCTACCTCTTCCTCTACCGATGGTCTGCGCGGCTCCTTGTTAGGAGGGTTGGGCGCACTCCCAGGATCCGGATTGTCCAGGGTTGAAGTAGGTGGGGATGTCATGGAGATCTGCTCGTCACCCCCAAGGGCTGAAAGCCGCCACGGTTACCAGGTCCGCCTGCAAGGCGGCTAGGTGATTGATTGGGGATGAGTATCCCTTCCCCTTGGGACTTCCGATTTCTAGGATTCGTATTCCTGGGGTTGGCTTGCTGATGCCCCTTCGTCATTGGAAATTCAGAATGAGGTTTTGTTCTAGCTTAGTGTAATGGGTCCCACGGATGGCGCCAACTTGTTGATGCAAAAGTTGGGTGATCCTTGCTAGACCCGAATTAGGCTTAATTTGGGTTGGCTGGGCTCCGGCTCCTGCACCAAGTGAATCGTTTGGTTGGGATCCTGCACACTAAACAGCACGCGTTAGGCTTACCGTGGGAATGTTTCCCACGATTAGACTCCGGCATGAGAGTAAGTAATCGGTTAGGGTTTATGTGAGTTGAGAGTATAGAACGTAATCCCTTTGTGGAACCCTTGGGGATTCCTTTTATAGGCAGTGGAACCCTAGTGGGCTGCCACTAATACTTCGGCCCCAAGGAAAGGATAACTATCAGAATTAGAATGATTGTTATCTTCTAATTATAGTAGTGAATATCCTCCTCTTTTGGGGTGAACCTATTCCTAGACAGAATATGATTCTGTCTAACCCTATGTCGGCCGCACCGGGCCGTGGGCTGCACACATGTGTGCGGTCACTGTTCATCCAAGCCCATAAGCCTGAATGACATTATCCCACCCATCTACGATGGGCCGGATGCGGGTAGTACCCGTGGGCCGGGTCCATGACCCGGCTGGGGACTATACGTCATCATTTTGTTGATTATAACATTAGGTATTAATCAATACATGCGTATCTATGTTTATCATTTGTGATTTTCATTACAAACGAACCCTATGTCTCGTTTAATCAGAATTAGGGTTTCGGTATGTTCTTAATCAAACATGAAATTGATTGAGGGGTTTCGTGGATTTTGGATAGATGATCATAGGATAATGATTGGTTTTGCTTAAATCAGTGTATCGAACCCGTAATCGAACCAACCGCTTTGCCTCGTAATATCCGTCCTGTTTTGCGACGAACATTGCGAAGGTATTGCGATGTGACATTGCATTACGATGCACATTGCCACATGTCACTAGTGACATTGCGATGGATTTGGTATTGCGATGGATTTGGTATTGTGATGGTATTGTATTGCGATGGATATTGTATTGCGATGGATATTGTATTGCGATGAATATTGTATTACGATGGACATTGTATTGCAATAGACATTGTGACATGATTGAATGATAAACATTACGACACAAGTGATATATATTGAGATTGCGACATGATTGACATTACGACAGAGTGACATTGCAAAACATGTGCTTACATTGCGACATGTCTATTTTTTGACATTGCGACACTCATGCAACATTGCGATAAGTATCATATGTCCACATTGCGATAAGTGGATTCATAGACATTGAGAGATGTTTAAATATGAACATTGTGAGATTAAGAGTTTTAAAACATAAGAATCGCTAAGTGTTGATTCTTTTCAAATTTGTCATAATGCATGTTACTCTAAGTTTAATCCGACAACATTTGACATGATAAATATAAAAAGACTTAGGATTTATTCTTAGATTACGTCATCAAGCAAATTTATGTGACTTGACACGTTTCTCCGTGCAAAATGACTATATGATGTATGATATATATAATTCTTCATCTATCATTTGCATATGTTGTTTATCTAAGCAGGAAAATGTCGATCACCGAAGAGCAACAACTACAACTCGATCTTGCACTCGTTCCACTCAGTTCCAGGCTGACACATGCAGAGAACAACTTTTGTCTGAAGAACGACTTTGATCAAACTTTTGCACCCTTCAAAGTTGCAATGGATATCCTGGACATGTCACCACTAAAGGATGCCTTAAGAGCCACCGCATCAGTACTTGAAGTTTATATGCACGAGTTTTTGGCAACAACATCAATCTCACAGGGAAAACAATTATCAAAGAAGATTATCACCTTCATGCTCAATAAGAAGAAAATGATGCTTGACTTGAGTCAATTCAGGAAATTGTTCAGGTTTCCTAAGTTAGCAAAAGGAGAACAACATGTGCCTAACCCAGATACAATAGAGATGCTTAGAGTAATTCGACTTCTGAACTATGAGGGAGAGATTCGTAATCTGTCTCTGTTTCATACTTCACACATCGGGCAACCGTGTAAAGCAATTTTCACCATCATTGTCAAGTGCTTCACTTAAAAGAATTGTGGATCAGACACAATGAGACCCCCTCAGGCTCATATATTTTGGGTTCTCTACACTGGTGCTAAAGTGGATCATGCCCTACTTCTTTGGGATGAATTTCTATACCAGCTCACTAATACCAAGAAGAAGTCTATGCATCTACCTTTTCCCAGGTTCACAAAGCTCATCATCAATTACTTCATGAAGAGTAACCCATCTATTGATAAGCGTGGGAACTTTTTCTACCATACACCAGATAGAGACTACATGATGGAGCATATGAATAAAGACGATATTTCTACTAAGTACTCACTGCGTCCAGCTCTAGTGCCTAATGTAATGATCAATGAAGGGATCAAGGAGAGTTAACCATACAATCAAATGCTCAGGGATATTGAAGCACAAATGAACATGTCAAAATAAGATCCATCTGCTAAGCAAAAGGGTAAAAGAAAGAAAATCGTTGCCAAGCGCCAAAAGACTTCTTCACCCAAAGCTAAAGGCAAGGCTAAAGGGAAAGAGCAACTCCATGATGAAGGTGAAGAGGAAGAAGATACTACAGCATCAATGTCTGAAGAAAAATAAAAGAGAATTGCACTTCAGCAGAGTCGGTTGAAAAAACTTTCTAATAAAAAAGGTAGTGGTTCTGGATCAAAGACTCCTGAAGAATTAGCCTTGGAAGCTTTTGGAAATCCAGACAGCTCAACTGATGAAGAAGACCAAGGGACCAGAAAAGAAGAAGGCCCAAAAGACAAATCAATCCAAGATGATGAAAACATAGAGGATTATTTCAACTATGATTACGAAGACCAAACTCTAGAAGGTGGAGGAGAAGATATGGAAACTGTTCTGTACAGGGATGTCAACCTTAGTAGACCGCTCCCTACTGCATCAGCAATGATTGTATCAAACGACGCTCATATGACATTGATTCCCACCAAACAAGAAACACCTCCTCCGCCACCATTGTTTAGCACTGTTGTTACAACTGTTCCCCTGATTGAACCCACAACCGAATAACCTACACCAACCACCAACTTACAACCCTTCCAACCACCGCCCAAACGACTGTCCCAATACCGCCACCAATCATCCAACAACCCGTACCAACCACTGCCCAAATGACTGTCCCAACACCGCTACCGATCATCCAACAACCTGTACTAACCACCACCCCACAACTTGTACCATCCACAACCCCTCTAACACTCATGGTAACACCTCCACCATCAATAGTACAACAAGTACCATCCACCTCCAATCCATTTCTCATGGTCAATGATGCAGTCATTCAGAACCTTCAAAAACAATTGGAGGTTCAAACAAAACAGATTGCAAAGCTGAATACATCGAACACTAATCCAGCTACACGAGCCCTCAGAGCACAAAACTGTGACGAGTCCAATCTTAAAGAGATATACGCCAGTGTCAAAAGACTTATAGAGCAGAATAAAGAGTTTATTACCGAAAAGGAAGAACGTGACAAAGAAAATCTTGCCTTCATCGACTCCAATAATGATACTATGAATAACATCATTCAAAGTGAATTAAAGTAATGTGTTCATCAGGATCTTCCAGCACTACTAACAAAAGGCCTTACCGACCTTGAGTTAATGAAGACTTTGGATACTCGATTAACCAAGATCGAGCTACCAAAAACAAAGGCTCAACACAAGCTTCAGAGAGCTCTAACTAAAGTGATACTTGAAGCTTCTCAAACATCACCATCGGACGACACTGAAGTTCCGCAAACCACAAACAAAAGGAAACGCCAGGAGACTGAAATGGAGGATGAGGATGTCAATGATGAAGATGAGGAAGAGGATGATGAGGTGAAGAAATACACTTCTGATAAGAATGACGAAGTGGATGAGGATGACGTAGAAGAAGAGGACGAGGAAGAGGATGAAGGGGAGGAGGAGGATGAGGAAGAAGAGGACGAGGATGAGGATAGTGATGGCGATGAGGATGATGATAATGATGATGGTACTGGTAAGGGAGAAGGGAATGGTGATGCTGGTAAAGGTGAGGATACGGGTAAAAATGGCGAAGAATCAGAGAAAGGTGAAGATGATGAGGATTCTGAGAAAGGTGATGAGGATGAAGAAGAAAGTGATGCTGGTACTAAAGAAAAAGATGTTGATGAGCAACAAAATGAGAGTGAAAACACAAAGAATGACGGGGATGATCAATCCAAAGACACAGGTAAGTCCTCTGAACCGGTTCCTACTACTGTTTCACCAATAGAACCTGTAGAACCTATGCACGAAGACGAACCTATGCATGAAGATGACTCGATACAGTCTGTGGAGCATCACTCTCCACCACCAACAATTGTTCAGCATTACACCGATATGGATATTGAAGATTTAACTCAACAAGGTCCTGAGTTTGCTGACACATTCAATGTTGACGAGACTATTCCAGAGGATCCTTGGCTCACAAGCAGCAACTGTACGTACAATCTCTGATCATGAAAAGGAGAATCTTACACAATTTCTCAATAATCTAATCGACTTCTCTGGATTCCTAGTGGACACATATGGAGTACCTACAATGGATGCAAACGTACTTCAAACGATGCTTAAAGATAAAAGCTTTTGGGATACTAGGAAGATTGGCAAAGATGAGGGAGCATATCACACCAATGAGCTCATGAAAGCAATGAAATCAACAGCTTCAGGTGAACAAACTCCAGCACATCTTCCATTAACAGCTTCTGTCATTGCTGCAGCCAAGCACCTCCCAACGCAGTACTTTGTCAACCGTGACCTTGATTACTTAGAAAATGGTGCGAACAAGTACGCTACATCATTAACCATGGGCAAGGCAGTAAACTTGGAGAATGTTCCTTGGATTGAAGATAAGGTTCCAACCCTATGATGTAGAAAGCTTGTTAAAGCATACGATCCATATGCGGAACTAGGTATCTCTCATTGGTATGGCAAGAAAAGGTTGGCTTACAACTTCTTTAATCATGAGAAAAAAGGTAAACTCATCACTTCAAATCGTCGAATTATAAGCATACAGGGAGTTACTATTCTACAGATATTCGGGTATGCATACTTGAAAGAGATCAGGTTCAAACGAGATGACGGTAAGACTTATGTTGTAAGTGAAGGAGATCTCCAATTTCTACATCTTGAAAATATAGAAGATTTTCTACTTATCCTGGCTAAGGCAAGGTCCCTCACTTAGAACCTGAAGATGTCATTGCCTTAAGCTCCAACATTTTCCAATACACTTGAAGAGTTGTTATCAAGCATCGGGTTGAAGACTTATAACTAGGTGTGGAGACTTATCAATCCATGCTAAATATGACGGGTCCTCACATAACGCCTTTGAGTCATTATCACCAAGATAAGAATCCATACATGGGTACACATAAATCGGAAATCGGCATCTTCTACCTGAATAAATCAGAGGTAAAGCAATATATGAGAATATCAGAACTACACAAATTCAGCGATGGTACTCTCAAGCATGTTCGTGACAAGCTGCTGATGCTGAATTCCAACCAAGGCCTTCCAGATGTGAAGTATCAATGGACAGGAAGGTTTATCAAGAGTGCCAACTACACCCTCTAGAAGATTTAGGAGAAGTTAAGGGAACGACGGTTGATTTGCAGTCTGGAACGATTCGTGGGTGGCAGACCATATGGTGTTCACCACAGGCTTATGGAACGATCCATATAAACGTGGTTATCGTACTACATCAGGCCAACTCCATACACTCACTTGTGAATATGTATATATCCTGTGTTCATTAGGCTTTTGTGGCTTGTTGTAGTGTGAAAGTATGATGTTTTTCAAGAATTTCTCACGAGATTCTAAATCATTCAAAACATATCGTACTTAAGCACTACAACTAACCCTCATTAATTTGAGGGGGAGCATTAATATGTTATATGGCCAACTACCGATTTCATTTTGTTACCCAAAGACCGGTTAATCCATTAATATCCAAAATATTAATGGTTAACATTTTTATAAGGGGAGAAAATGGTATTAAGGAGACTTGTAAATATACCTGGCTAAAAATTAACAACACTTAATAGAAAATCCAACTTGATATGTGTTATGCATATGTTAAGGGGGGTCATTTTGTTGTCAAAAACGCTAAAGGTACAAAAACTCTTGATATTTATATCACAAGTACCTCAGTGATTTTAAGGAATTTTTAATGGATACGAATACTTACCCAAAACACACTTAACTCACGACGGTTGTGGTGACAAAAGGGTGGTAGGATTAGGTACTAGCCAACGATTCTTCCAGAACCAGAGGAATCTTCCCAAGGACAATTCCATAGTTAGAAAATAGAAGTCCTCAGGAAAGATGGGGAATGGATTGTGAACGTAGTTGAATGCCGACCAAGTACTGATGCTAGCACTAGAACAATCACAACAAGGTGCTAGTGATGATGTATTTGTAAGCATTGAAGGGGTTGAATAATGAAAAAGAAATGTAAAGATAAAGGGTGTAAAGAAAGAATCCCTCCTTATAACTTAGGCAGAAAACGGGTCAACTCATCTTGAAGACGAAAGTATCATGGACCCAGTGATGTGATGCACAACCCCTCCCAGCCAACTCAAATATCTCTCAAAAGATAATTTTTTTAATGTCACGGAGTTCAACACGTTATCTATTTCACTCTGAATAAATTGATATTGAAAAGGTGGTAATCCTCTCCAGCTTCTGCTCACCAAAACAAAATGCACTATTGAGTCTAGAGCCACGAGATCATCAAAAGTCCCATTAGGACACAATTTTAAAACAAGAAATATTTTTATGAGTCCTACGCAATATTATTGTAATAATTCCAGAACATCTGAGTGATACGAAAGTATTACAATGAAGATGGAAATCCTGCTTGAGCCAACATCAAACAAGCTCATGGTAGGTGACACGTGTGGTTCTTTAAGAACTAATCTTGTGATAACTAGAAAGAGATAATGGTTTGACTCTTAATTGAGATTAAACTTGTTCCAAGGCCTCTACGTAAAATCCATGTGATCTTGCCAGAACACTCAGAGTGGGACTCTTTGGTGTACACTGTGAAGAATGGAAATCCTTCTAGTGTCGACATGAAACAGCAATGCGGTAGGTGACAAGAAAGATTCTGTTAGAATCGAGCTCGTGACAACTGGAAAGCAACGATGGTGAAAATCTTAATTGAAATTCACTTGTTCCAGGTTCATGAATTGACGGCTTTAATCATAAGGATATTTCTTATCCAAATGATTCACTCTTTATGTTCGCAGTCATCTTTGGACAGTCGAATAAAGAGAACGGGATACCCGCGAAATCTTGTCAAGGAGATCTTTAACTAGAACTACCTGTCACAAGTACGATATTTATTATCGTCCAGCGGTCTTCACCGACCGGAGGTAAAATGCTACCGAATCAGAATAAAATGTCAAAGCCATTTTATTCGTGTCTTATTACCTTGCTGCATTTGAAGACGGTGGCGTTGTGGTGTACCAGATGAAGTCGTCCTCACATACTTATTCCTTCTACATCAAATAATTCAACAAAATTCAAGAATGTCTGACCTAAAAGTCTTCCGCTGTATCAACTCTGAAACTTTCAAGAATTCAACAAAGGATAGGTATATGGAACATGAAATCACGAAGAGGCAAACATCACAAGAAGGCAAAGACTGCACGTGAAAGGCCAAAAGAATATGCTCTAAGCCAAAGCCTGATGGTAATCAACACATATTCACAAGTATGAAGAAAAGAAAAAAATTAAAGAGAAAGTGGACTAGGAGCACGAGAATGAAGATCTAACATGCTGGATTAGGAATTTGTAATTTGGAGTGACCTCCCTTTAAGGGGAGATTGTTGGAAATTCGTTTTTCATATTTAGAAAGTCTCGATCACTCCAACAATATAGTTAAGAGCTCGTAGTATAGTTAAGTTACATTTTATATTAGCCCGACCCATGAACATGTTCATGGGCCGGAGGCCTAAGTCCACTAATGGACTTGGGTATATAAATCCCTTTCTTTCATGGGAAGGGGTGTTGGTTGTTTCATTTACTTAATACATTTCACACATTTTCTCTCTACTTTCTCTCACTAGAAACATCAACCCTCTTGTTAGATCATAGATTACCAAGGTTCTACATACTGTTTGCATCTTGCTTTGTGTAGATACTCATGAAGATCTATCACTTAAGTTATTGTGGATTGAGTTGCTTACACTTGTAGAAGACTCGTCTTCTTTGATTCCCAACATCATTGAATGATGATGCTTAGATAGATGAGAGTGATAGAAGTCCTTGTAGACTTAGTAGTCACTTTAGTCAAGATTGGGCCTTGCATTAGCTTCTTGAAATCTTAGAGTGCTCTTTGCAGCTAAGGTACGTTCTCATCCTTCCACACGCACTATTGATCATTCTTTTGATCATTACATGACTATATGGTTGTCCTTGGCATCCTTGCCTTGACATTTTTTTTTGTGGTTTGTGAATCTATTCTCATATCCACTCAAACCTTCATTGCTTGGATACTTGACTCACATAGGAGATGTAGAGTGAGTTAGTAGTAGCTTAAAGTATCAAGCATGATATCCATGGTTTGCACCCATACGGTTAGTAGGCCCTATATCATGTGTAATTTGTGCAATTGAGCTCATCTCTAGGATGATTGTTTAAACCCTTGAGATACCTAATTACTCCATAAGGTGTAGTTAGGATATTAGACATTTGGAATTGAAGTATTCCAAGCATATTGTCATTATAATCCCTAGCAATGATAATTCTCAGATAATGTGGGAGAGAAAGTGAATCTACATTTTGCTCACTGTCTTAAATAGCATTAAGACTACTATTAAAAATGATCTTAATCTATTTTGTACAAAATTGCTTGATATAGTTCATTACCAAAGCCGTTTAAGCTTTCGTTTGAAAGGCACGTCTTATACCACTATAAATGACACAAGCTCTTCGTTTCCGCTACTTGAAGTTTGTCACTTGGTTCTTGAGCATTGACCTTGGTCTTGATTCACTCCCCTTGGATTCTCTCTATTTTACCTCTTTGCTACGAGTAGTTGTTTCTCCGTTTCAATCTCTTTTCGGTCTTGATTCCACTCGTAATCATTCACTTGGAATTATCACCTAGTATTGAAGTGGTCTAATGATTTCCAAATAGCTTAAGATATATTTTAAGTATTTTAGAAAAACGTGGTTTTGAAAAATTCTGTGTTTCTTTGTTAAAAACCAGCCACTGTGCGCGAACCCTTAATTGTCACGGTGCTAAACCATGGTGCCATATCAATAAAGCACCGCGGCCCCACCATGCGACTAAAGTTTCAGGTTTTAATTAAAAACACTATTTCAAAACAACCCTCCCTTTCTTCTCCATAGAGGCGACGAGTTTCCTTCATTTCACCATTGTTGAATCCTCAAAAACTCCAATTTACTCAAGATTAATTGATTTCAAGTTGTGGGTTTCAATCATCCCTCTTCCAACATCAATTAATTGTAAGTACATTAATTCAGTTTCTTCTATTTTGTTATAGGGTTCTTATTTTCATAATTGGGGATTTTTAAAATTAACATTGAATTAGAACTTTGCTAGGAATATGAGTTGATATAGTTATATTACTATGATTCTATAGGTTCGAATTCATTGAGATTTAACTAAAACCCACTTATAGAACAATCCATATTTTGACTAAATATTTTTAGTTAAATGATGGAATTGATATGAACCCATGAACAAAATTGGTAATTTCATTGTTAATGCTTACCTAAAAATGTTTTTCAAGAACCTTTGTTCAAATTCATGATTTATTTTGCATTACTCATATTTAATAGGCAATAATGAATTGAGTTCATTGTAAATATGAGAATGACAAGGATTAACCCTTTGTTTATCAAGAAATTGATTAAAACACTACAATGAATTTGATTTTCAAGTCTTTATGTAACATAAGAGTAATTAGAACAATATTTGCTTTATGTTTAGGTACTTGATCATGCATCTGGAAACTCATAAATATCATGAGAAAACTAGAGAATACATGCCTAATCTTTCTTCCTCTTGTCGATCTCGTTCCCTTTGATATGATCGTGATAGTATAGTGATAATTAGATACGTTATAGGGTAAATTAGAAAATTACCTTTAGGAAAAAGTAATAGACTAATATTACCAAAGACGGATTCAATTAAACACGTTGGTGAACCAAGTTCGTTGTACATGAAGATCGAGTGAATTTGAGACGTTTTGCTTTGATTTGGACAATCGATTCGAATTGGTTTTTGGTTTTTAAACTAAAACTAATTCTACAAAGTTTAAACCTAAAGTGCATGAATCGTAAGCCCCTAAATTTAATAAAGCTAAAAACAATTACTTAAAAATTAAAACTTATCAAAAATTTAAACTATCTAAAAATCTATAAAAATTAATCTATTTAATAACTTTAAACTATTTTTATAACTCTTATTTAAACTATAAAGATTACTTTTACTCTTTTAATAAACCAAATCTATTTTTAAAAACTATTTCTTTATATTTAAATCTAAAAATAATAAAGATCTAATTATTTAAAAACTAACTAAACTTTTAAAATTAATAAAACATTTTTATTTTTATCTTTTCTTTTTTTATTATTATTTTAGTTTATTTTAAAACTACTAAAATTTACTTTAATAAACTTTTTAATTACAAATTAGTTAAGCGTACATTAATCAAACTACAACTTAAATAAACATTGCTAGGAAGAGATCTTCAATATTAATTAAATTTAAGAAAGAAAACTCAAAAGAGCTTGCACCTCAGATGGTAAACGTGTATGCTGTGAACCGAGAGGTCTCGAGTTCGAGTCCTAGGAAGGACATGATTTTGTGATTATATTTTTGGTAAATTAGGATCTGATTATATTCATAATCAATCATTCCTTATATACATAACAGTACATAAATAACCATAAATAGCGAAAATCAAATAATAGACTAAAAACATGAACAATAAATGGTAACAAAATATCTCAGAATAAAATCCTAATATCAGACCAATTACACAATCCCAACGAATTTTAGCAATTCAAATTAAACTAATACAGATTTATCAGCAAATTAAACAACAAAATCTACCCAAATTCAGTAATCAAAGCCAAACAATTTTGACTGGACTTAGACTAAAACGCAGGCAAAGCAGCTTGCACAAAATTCTAATTATATAGCTCTTAACCCATTTATCAGAAATAAGCAAAACTCATAAAAGTTCACTTATCAGATAAAGAAAATGAGACAAGATACAGAACTGATGAGGCAATTCTAATTAAATTCAAAAGCTAGCAAACTAAGTGCAAACACCAAACCGAATAATATACATCAGTTAAAAACTTCAACTATTATACTCAAATTAATCCCAAACTTATTATCTGATATTAAAACCTAGCAGATAAAATTATTAAGCAACTTAACACCTTTTCCAAATAAGGACCAGAAATCTCAGTACAGAAACAATTGCACAAATGATTCATCTAATACAGAACTAGCAAATCTCAATAAACCAAAAGACTCAGCAGACTATAACAGAACTCATTCGAGAAGTATTACAGTCAGCAATATCAAACTCAAGCTAGAAGTGCAGATTTCATAAAAACACAACAAAGATCAATTTCATAATCCTTATCACTTAAAATTATATAACTAATCATTCAATTCAAACACATCCATTAAAGGTAAATACAAAATCTGAACCATTTAAACATCTAACAATGGCAGATTAACTAATAGATTATATCACTTATAAAACTTCATATAAATCAGAGTCAACTAGAACAAATCATAAGCAAATACATCACTATTAAACTAAGCAGAAAACAAAATCATTAAAGCAATTAAACAATAAAAATAAACTGAAAGAGAACATATTGGAGATTCCTTTGAGTAGAGATTTGCGCTGAGCAATCTTAGACTAATCGACACCACTTTTAAACCATCTAACCGAACCACGAACACCATAAACAATACTACCTCCGAACAATAGATGATTCTTGATCCACGAACATAAGACGAATCACCAGTGATTTAAATTCAACCAGTAGGGTTAAACTTTATTTTTCCCTTTTTCTACTTATCATTCACAAAAGCTATTGACTCCAGCTTAAATGAATAACTTTAAATCATAACATCAATTCATAAACTCAAATTGTAATTTTCTTAATAAAAGTGAACAAATACGTAAGATAGAAATCAATAAACTGAAAAATTATATTTTATTAAAATGAGTCAAACATTACAACTTTAAAAGTAAAATACAACTTCTAAAAATAAACTAACATTATAACAATACAGTAAAGAAAGGGATACCGACTACATAAAAAATAGTGGGGTATTTATAGTTGAAGAGGAGGATGAGGGTTTGTTGATGAAGAACAATTTGTGACCTTTGGATGAGCATCTCTGCTTTCTCTCACTTGTTTGTTTTCATCCTAAGGCTGAGAAATGCCTCTCTTCACACAGATTGCCAGCTTGGCACGCATCTGTGCTTCTTGTGCTAGTTGGAGGCTGATTTGGCTCTCTTCTATTGGAGGAATGGAAGGAATGCGCTGTCATTTCCAATTAATCGCTGCCATGTACCCTCGCCTCTCCATCTTCTGCCTTCCGAAAACTTGGGGGATTATTTACCCACTCGTGTGAATCACACGAGTACATCAAAAACCCCAATTTATTTGTTGATTTTAATGGATTAGGGTTTGGAACAGTGTATGTTTTATTTGTCTTGCAAGTTTATTTTTGGGTGAAGTGGGAGAGAAGAACTTTGGGAGTAACGAAAAGATGAACGTTTGTGGGTGAGATAAATGTGAGTGAATAAAAAACGTGTGAGGTTTTAATATGGTTGACCAAAAAACATTGATAATAACTTTGCAAAACTTCCATTCGTTACATTTTCATTCCAAAATGGGCTTGAAACCCACAATGCACACTTCTGTCCCATGTAATCAAATGGGCCTTTGATTGTTATACTCCCATCCGACTTAAATACTTCAAGTTTGGGCTTTATTTGGGCCTTGTCCCAAAAGTAATTCAATGTCTATCCAATATTGGGCTTTTAAGCCCAATTGCTCCAATGTGGGACCCACTAGGCCCAAATCAATTATTTAAATATTAAATCCTCTAAATCGAACTCGATTTTGGCTTCCTCGATCTTTTTCTTCAAACTTGTCGGTTTTTGTCGATTTTCGCGATCTTTGGTACCTACACACATGAAACAACAAAACACACATATACAAGGCATTTTTGATACATTTTATGCATTAATTGGTTGTTTATAGATACAAATGATTTGAGTAAAATCACTCATATCAAACTCCCCCTTGCTAAGCAATTGCCGTGTCCTCACGCAATGATAAGATAAAACACTAACTACTCCATTATTCAACTTTTTTAAACTTTATATTGCAAAGACATAATGTATTGCTTTCATTATTCGAAAAATAACTTTTAGGATCATCAAACTCAAATAGATTCATCGTCCTTGACTTTTCACTTTTCCATGCCAAGTACAAAAACAAGATCATTGTCAATCATAAGCCCCAAAATTAAACCAACTCATACAAGTAATTTCTGTTAAACTCAATCTCCTATTATTCCTAATTGTATCTCTAGATTTTATTTGTCATTCACCCAAAGGCCATTTGACTTTATTTTGATATTTATTAGTCCAAAAATGAAGGCAAGAACGGTGTAAACTCAACACTCAAAACCTAACCTCGACTTCAAAAACCGTTGTCACTAAAAAAAGCCCACATCAAGGGTAACTTAACACGATTTGAGGGATAAATCCCGGACCCGAAATTTGGCTAATATGGCTACCTAAAAGCAAAAATAAAAACCTCCAAAGTCAATTATGACCTTATATGGAGTTAGCAACAATCACATCATAACACCTTGTGGCTCTTTAAGATGCAATTGTGCTCCTTATTTAAAATCCACACCCGAAGGCTCCTTGGACAAAAATAAGGGAATTGACATCACCATCCCACCTTATGGCTCATGATGATGAAGCAATTTTTATTCAACAGGTCCCCTTGCCATACACCCTAAGGCTCTAATAACAAGGTTAGTGCTACATGACTCCCACCCGAAGGCTCCTAAAGAACATGTTTTTATTTATTCTTCTTATTAAAATGATATATATAGTAAGCCAAATTTCCGCAATCCCATGATCAAAAGTCCATGACGCTGACACCCTTAATGTGTTCTCACTTTAATTACAAGGGAAGAAAAAGAAGGAGTTACGAGTTAAGATATCAAGCCTAAACCGCTAAGAACTTCATTTATTAAGCAATTATTATTCAAGTGTGGAAAGTAAATACGAGGAGATTAAATCAAACACAAAAATACTTGCACAAAGAAGAGTTAATTTTAGAAACTTATGATTGAACTCTATCATTTCTTGTCTCCATATTGTAAGATTCCAAAAATGTGAAATCAATGGATACTTAGCCTATTAAATCAAAGTATTGGGTTTTCAAGTCATCTATAGGATCTTGCATCTTCTTATACTTTTTCAAGTTTTAGAATTTGCGTTTTAAAGTCCCTTGATAAACGACTTTCTAGGATCAATTATTGGAACTTGCAAAAAGTTCTTGTTCTTAACCCGTATGAGTTAAGACTTTCGCGTTTTAAAGCTCCCTATATAAAAGCCTAGCAAAACTTAATTCAAACATGTTAAGGAAAAGCTAAGGTAAAAGCCGAGTCGAGTCAAAAACTATTTTTATTTTCACCAACGAAAAGCCTACATTTGTGTCAAAAGCACTTATTTTATTTATTAAAACTTAAAAATAACACTAAAAATTTAAATTTTATTGAAAAATGAGAAAAACAATTACGTTTGGACACGACAAAAGCAATAGCAAGCGATTATATCGATTGACTCCCCCATGCTAAAACCAAACATTGTCGTCAATGTTTCTTAGCTCAAGAGTAACACCCCTTGCTAAAACACGAAGAGTCTAATGAAAAATCCAAACATGGAAAGAGCACGCAAATCTATAAGCCGTTTATTAATTATGCCTCAAGATAAAACGTTAGTCGATAAAAATCAAAGGATAAAGAGTGTGCCCCTTTTTGGCATTCAAAGAATGGAAGATCAAGTGGACCGGCAAAAACCGAACACGAGAGTCTTCAAATATTAAGGTCATACCTAAGATTCACAACACAACAAAACACTAGCACGAGCTTGAAAGATCAAGCCTTATTAGTGTTATAAAATAGATAGAAGATAGAATGTATGGGACTCCCCCAAAAGGCACCTCATTTTTGTTAACCGAGTCACGAGCTCGACTCGATCCCCGCATTCATTGGTCCTTAGGGAAAATGGTGAAAACCGGCATATTGGAATAAAATCCAAGATAAAGCACGATGCCGGGGTCAAAGATTACATCCTCGTTGTCAGATGACAAACGAAAGGATAAAACTCGAACACAAATCTCTAAAAAGAGATGATAGTCACAAATAATGGTATGGATGTAGCATGCTCCACGAGATAAACTCGCACCAAGATGATTAAAAAGTCTTTCAATTATTGCATCGGTGAAAGGCCGAGATTTCCCTAAATCAACGATTTTGGGGTCGAATACCTCGTCCTCGGTGGAGAAAGGAGTAGACAACACGGTGTCGTCCCCCCATGCTAATCCTAAATCATATGAAGCACATGATAATGGTGGAATAAAAGTCTCAACACTAGTTGTATCAACTTGCATGACTTTGTTGACCTTATCACTCTTAGGAATGTAAACAAAGGGGTCATGGTACTCAAAATGAGTCGCATGAAAAACCCGCACATTAAGATCAAAGCGAGTGGGAAGGATAATTGGATAAAAAGTAATTTCTCCCTCCGGGTCAACATTATCATCATCATAAATCGGGTGATCAAACTGTAACACCAGGTAATTTTCCCTACTTTGTAAAATGACTATTTTACCCTTTGACTTTTTATTTAGTCAACTATGTGATTTAACTGTGTTGGAACCGGGAAGTTATCCCGCATCTTCTGAAAAACTGTTTGCTGACGAGTAATGGCCTGACACTGTGCTCAGTCATTATTCTGAACATTTTCTGTGAACCTGACCAAAGTGCTGACGGTCAATGAATTGACGATAATCCATGAGATTATTCGTTATCTGTGAATTATGTGCTTAACTGTTTAGTTTTTAACAGCGTGATCGTATTTTCTTGAACAGCGTATTTAAATATTTCTGTATATGTTTATATATGCCTGTATTTTAGTATTTTTGCTATTTATAGTAATAAATCGTATTTACTATGAATATTTAATTAACGTATCGTGTTTTCGTATTTTACGTCGTTTTTACGTTTAACCGTCGTTAGCGTGCATAAAATACTTTACCAATCATAAAATGTCAGTTTTCGTCGAAAAATCGTAAATTTAATATATTTCGTCAAATTTTTAAGTTTTACGTAATTTTAAACTTAACTACATACTTTTTGATATTTACCTAAAACTAACTAACCTTTTTACCTTAAACCTTTTAACTAGTTACCATAGTAAAATTTTTGAATAATTTACCACATATGGGACCCCCATAACCGGCCAAATATCACCACCATGTGCATGATGCACCAAAATCTTACTCTTTGCCATTTTAAGCTTAGGCTTACACATCTTACAACATTTAACTTATTAACCTATATCACCTCAAATAATTCACACATTATTCACTCTTCACTTCACAAAAAAAACACACATCTCTCTTTTTCTCTCTCAAAACTCACGGCACAAACACACACACATTTTCCACCATTGTTGATTTCTTAAAGCTTCATTTTAAGAAGAATTAACACAAAATAAATACACCCTAGAGTTTGTACAAGCATAAAGAAGAATGGTTATTCTTGGTTTGTTGATTTGAGTAGTTTTTGGGTTAAAGTTGTAGAAGTAGAGTTCTTGTTGATTATTAGTGGGTTAGAGCGTAGATCGGGTCGTTGTGATTACGTAGAGTCGCTACTCAAGGTTACTTCTTAAACCTTTTTCATCTTTTCATTTTCCATGCATAATCTTTGTAGATCTATGCATGCATGTTACTCATCAACTATTTTCTTGAAATAAAATGATAAAAAACTATTTTTGGTCATGAAATATTTTAGATCTATGAAAATTATGTGTGGATCTATTAGATCCATGCATGAAAATGGTTTAACTGAAAGACTTGTGAAAATATAAGTATGTATATTTTTAGATTTGTGAACTTGAAGAAAAATCTTTGATTTTGTTGGTGTTTATGAATAATTAGAAGGAACTAGTGGTGTTACTACTAGTGGTTACGCTTGAAAATGGTCGAAAACGAGTTTTTACGGAAAACATACAATCTGTCCGACTTTTGTAAGAGGCGTAGAGAGTCGTAAAAATTGTTTTGACACTAGTTTACTACGATATTACGAAAATATAAGTTAATACCTTCGTTTCGATATATTATGGGCTAAAAACGGAGCTAAAATGAGTAAGTTGTGGTCGTTTAAATTTCGTTGTCGGAAAACTTAATTTTTGGAGAACAACACTATAAGTGGTTGCTGTCCAGATTTTTAAAGTGGTCGAAACGACATTTTCGAGTTAAACGGAGTTGTTTTAAGTGTCAAAATGGTTACTAAATGGTATGTATGGATGTTGGACTTGTTTTGTAAAAGCGTATTAGCTCGAAATGTGAATACTTGTTGTACTATTGAAAGTTGAACGTTGGAAGTGGAAATTGTTACGATTGTGAACAAAAAATGACTTGTTGAATTGTTGGCGATTGAGAAATTGCTGAAAATAGGGGTTTTAGGACGAGATTTGAGTATTTACTAAAAATGGCAAATTTTTATGTGACGCCGAAAGGCTGCCGAATTTTCGTTAGAAATCATGTAGCAAAAATTTGTTAAGATAAATTTTGGTAAATTAAAATTTACGCCGAAAGGCTGTCGAAATTTCGTCAAGTCAAAAATAAATATTTTTCCCTAAGTATATATATACTATAATGTTTATAACGATATAACATTTACAAGTCACGATTTTAACAACAAAATATATACTTGATTGATGAGTAACGTACGTGATGAACTTTTGTAACTTATTTGCTAGCGCCTAAACTATAGTATTATATTTAGGTTGTTGCTAGAGTTGCTCGCTACTATTTGATCTTACTTGTGCGGTTTGAATCGTTGCTTGAGGTGAGTTTATAGATCCCTATTAAACATGTTTTGTATGTTTAATGTTTTGGGACGTGATAAATGCTTTGATGACTTGCTTCTGGACGCAAGTAAAACTTGATTTCTGTGAACGCTTTGTGAACACTATTTATGAGATAGCTTAAGTTGCTTTAGCCATAGTCCCAACTATCGTGAATCGTTAGTTACTCTGCTGGAGTAAGCTATTATGTTACGGATAGATCTATTGAGGGTTGACAACCTCCACTCGGGCATTCTGACGCCGGACGAGTGTGTACCATTTGTATGAACGGAGTCATCTTGGCTAGGTACTCCATTGGGGCAATTTATGTATGCAATCTATTGCATGCACTGGATCACTAGTTTCGATGTCACGAGCTTAGCTATCATAAATATTGTGAACACCCAATTTATCCTACACTTGGCACTATACCTTCTATAGTTGCATGTGTACATGAAATGAAATCTGAAATTGAATTACTATGAATTTTTACTTGAAACCTATATTCTCACCAACTTTATGTTGACCCAATTTAGCATTTATCTCAGGTAATTGATGATGATTTGTATCTGTTGTGTGAAGTACTTGGAGTCCGCATGCATTTCTTGGCTATCTTCGGACATTTATTTACTTATGCTTTTGAACTATTATCTCGTTGATGTTTAAAACTTTTACATTCCGCTGCACTATCTTTTGAAACTGAGACCTTTTGTATTGTGATGCTTTTAATTTAAATTCAACGAGGTATTTTTATAAAACGTCTCATTTAGAGTCGTTCTCTTGTACCTTGAACTATGATACAATGACGTAACAGCCCCCGAGCTTCACCGCTTCCGCATATCACATTTTGGGGTGTTACAGAATTGGTAATCAGAGCCTTGGTTATAGAGAACTAGGTTTGCATCTTAGGCCTAGACTATAACCGATGTGGCTACTTGTTACTCTGTATATATATGTGTACTACGTAATGTATTACGAAGGATAACATTATAAGTAATATGTAATATATATTATGTAATACGTAATATGTATTATATACATATGCATTTCGTTTATTTGCATAGTTTAATTTCTATACATGATTATTTCATGCATACCCTACAACTGCTCTAACGCGTGAATGGTTGTTGTAGGATATGTCATCGCATACTATCACGTATCATTTCGATTACATCTATAGTCTGATTCTAATCCAATCACCATTTTCGGTGTTATTTTTTGTTTTGTTTTGATCTTTGGGGATCATTTAATCGAAACTCTTATTTTATGACTATGTACTTGATATTTTGATTATGAATGGGAATTTAACTTTATGACCTTGACAAGTGACTATCCTTTTTATGTTTGTTGTACTGTTAAATTCTGCATTCTATTTTAGCATATGAAATATATAACGTGTATATTCATGCTTGAACCTTATTTGCATTGTTGTCTTAACGCAGAGAAACAATGGTGAACACACGTAACAGAATGACTGACGCACAATTAGAAGCACTGCTTACGCAACGAGTGACTGCTGCACTAGCAAACGTTCAAGCTAACAACAACGTGAACGAAGCACCACCGAACAATGTTAACAATCGACCGCCTAAGCCGTGTACTTACAAGGACTTTAGGAGCTGTGACCCTTTGACTTTTAATGGTACTGAAGGAGCTGTCGGATTAGCTCGTTGGGTCGAAAAGATGGAAGCTGTGTTCCGTGTTAGTGGATGTGTTGTTGAGAACCAAGTGACTTATTCTACTTGTACTTTAGCTGCTGGAGCGTTGACATGGTGGAACACACATGTGCAGACGGCTGGAGCCGAGGAGGCGTATGGAATGAGTTGGGAGGAACTTAAGAAGTTGTTGAGTAAGGAGTACTGTCCTCGTAATGAGATTCAGAAAATGGAAATTGAACTGTGGAACTTGACTGTGAGGAACAATGACATTGGTACGTACACAAGGAGGTTCCAAGAGTTGTGTTTGCTATGTCCTGAAATGGTTCCGGATGAAGAAAAGAAGGTTGAGCGCTATATTTGGGGTTTACCTGGTAGAGTTCAAGGGAATGTGACATCGTCTGGACCGACAAAAGTTAGTGATGCTATAAGGATGGCTCACAGTCTAATGGACCAAGTTGTTCGAGCAAATGCTGGGAATGCCGCGGACAACAAGAGAAAGTGGGGTAATAACCAAAGGAACAACCATGGTAACTATCCGAATAAGAGGCAAGACACTGTGAAAGCGTACACTGCTGGTACTGGGGAAAAGGGAGTGTACAATGGGACGTTACCTTTGTGCAATCGATGCAAGCGTCACCCTAATGGACAATGCAATGTATAGTGTCACAACTACAAGAACACTGGACACATTGCTAGGGATTGTAAGTCACCACCCAACACGAAAGCCAACGTCACTTGCTTTGAATGTTAGCAAAAGGGACACAACAGCAACGAGTGCTCAAAGAAAAAGAACAAGGACAAGGACCAAGGAAAGAATGCTAAAGATGGGGAAGCTCGTGGAAGGGTCTATGTGATAGGAGGAGGAGAAGCGCAACAAAACCCCGACGTCGTGACGGGTACGTTTCTTCTCAATGGTCGTTATGCTTCTATTTTATTTGATACTGGAGCCGATAGGAGTTTTGTGTCGATTGCTTTTAGTGTTTTGCTTGATGTGACCCCTTCTCCCTTAGACACTAAGTACACTATCGAGTTAGCTAATGGGAAGTTGATAGAAGCCGACACTATACTTCGTGGATGCACTTTAAATCTTCTAGGTCATCCTTTCGTAATAGACCTTATGCCTGTTGAGTTAGGGAGTTTTGACGTGATTGTCGGAATGGATTGGTTGTCGAGATATCGTGCTACGATTGTATGCGACGAGAAGATCGTTCGTTTACCATTTGGAGATGAAGTTTTGGAGGTAAAAGGGGATACAAGTAACGGAAAAGGGAAGTCACGACTGAACATTATCTCGCGTGTCAAGGCTCAGAAGTTGTTGTCGGAAGGTTGCCACGTATTTTTAGCATGTGTTACTGAAAAGCAGACGGAAGAAAAACGGTTCGAAGATGTACCTATTGTACGGGATTTTCCGGAAGTCTTTCCTGAAGATTTGCCTGGATTACCGCCTGCCAGACAAGTTGAATTCCAAACCGGTTTAATACCGGGAGCTGCACCTGTTGCTCGAGCGCCTTACCGTTTAGCACCGTCGGAATTGCAAGAACTAGCGACGCAACTACAAGAGTTGACTGATAAAGGATTCATAAGACCGAGTTCTTCACCCTGGGGAGCTCCAGTCTTATTTGTAAAGAAGAAGGATGGGAGTTTTCGGATGTGTATCGACTATCGTGAGTTGAACAAACTTACCATCAAGAACCGTTACCCGTTACCTAGGATCGATGATCTGTTTGATCAGTTGCAAGGATCGAGCGTTTACTCGAAGATTGACCTTAGGTCTGGTTATCACCAATTGAGAGTCCGTGAGGAAGATGTTGCAAAGACTGCTTTTAGGACAAGGTATGGACACTATGAGTTCCAAGTGATGCCGTTCGGTTTGACAAACGCACCTGCTGTGTTTATGGACCTCATGAACCGGGTGTGTAAACCGTATTTGGACAATTTTGTCATTGTGTTCATCGATGACATACTGATTTACTCAAGGAATGAGAAGGAACATGAGGAACATCTTAAGATAATATTGGAATTGCTTAAGAAGGAGGAATTGTACGCTAAGTTCTCGAAGTGTGATTTTTGGTTGCCAAGAGTACAATTTCTAGGTCACGTTATAGATAGCAAGGGGATTCATGTTGATCTTGCCAAGATTGAATCAATTAGGGAGTGGACTGCTCCTACGACACCAACTGAAATTCGCCAATTCTTAGGACTCGCCGGATACTACCGAAGGTTCATCGAGGGATTCTCGAAGATCGCGAAACCATTGACGAAGTTGACTCAAAAGAAGGTGAAATACGAATGGGGAGATAAGGAGGAATTATCATTCCAGAAGTTGAAACAAATGTTGTGTAGTGCACCTATTCTATCGTTACCAGAAGGATCAGAAGACTTTGTGGTCTACTGTGATGCATCAGCAAAAGGATTGGGAGCTGTGTTGATGCAGAGGAAGAAAGTTATCGCCTACGCGTCACGACAATTGAAAACACATGAGAAAAACTACACTACGCACGACTTGGAGCTAGGAGCGGTAGTATTTGCCTTGAAATTGTGGAGACACTACTTGTATGGAACCAAGTGTGTCGTCTATACCGATCACAAGAGTTTACAACATATTCTTGACCAGAAGGAACTGAACATGAGACAACGTCGATGGATCGAGTTGCTCAGCGATTATGACTGTGAAATCCGCTACCACCCTGGGAAGGCCAATGTAGTGGCGGATGCGCTAAGTAGAAAGGAACAACTGATGACACGTAGAGTTAGATCGTTAGCTATGGTTATCAATCTGAACTTACCCGTGCAAATTCGTGAAGCACAAACCGAAGCCCTTAAGCCTGAAAATTTTGAAGCTGAGAAATTAGGGGGAATGGTTACAAAGAAATTGGAGACTAGCAATAATGGAACGCTATGTCTGAATGGTAGAAGTTGGTTACCACGGTTTAGAGGACTAAGGGACGTGATTATGCATGAGTCGCATAAATCTAAGTATTCGATTCACCCAGGATCTGACAAAATGTATCAGGATATGAAGAAGCTATACTGGTGGCCAAATATGAAAGCTGAAATCGCTACTTACGTAGGGAAGTGTCTGACTTGTGCTAGAGTGAAAACAGAACACCAAAAACCATCTGGATTGTTGGTTCAACCTATAATTCCTATGTGGAAGTGGGAAAACATAACCATGGATTTCATAACTAAGCTACCTAAAACGACCAACGGATACGACACAATTTGGGTAATTGTGGATCAACTTACGAAATCTGCACACTTTTTTGCTATGAAGGAAGATGATTCGATGGATAAGCTTACGAGACTTTATCTGAAGGAAGTAGTCGCAAAACATGGGATACCGATCTCGATAATTTCTGATAGAGATGGTAGATTTACTTCGGAATTCTGGAAATCACTTCAGAAAGCATTGGGTACGCAATTGGACATGAGTACTGCTTATCACCCGCAGACTGACGGACAAAGTGAGAGAACTATTCAAACGCTGGAGGACATGTTGCGTGCTTGTGTGCTTGACTTTGGGAAGCAATGGGACAGACATTTGCCTCTAGTGGAATTCTCTTACAATAATAGTTATCATACCAGTATTAAGGCTGCACCGTTTGAAGCGTTGTATGGTCGTAAATGTCGCTCACCTGTGTGTTGGAGTGAGGTTGGGGATAGTCAACTCACTGGCCCTGAACTCATCCGTGAAACGACTGAGAAGATTGTTCAAATCAAGAGCCGAATTCAAGCAGCCCGTGATCGTCAAAAGATTTACCCCGACGTTCGACGTAAGCCTCTCGAATTTCAAGTAGGAGACAAAGTGATGCTAAAAGTATCGCCTTGGAAAGGTGTGGTACGTTTTGGCAAGCGAGGAAAGCTGAACCCCCGCTATATTGGACCTTTCAAAATTCTGGCAAAGGTTGGAACCGTAGCCTATCGTCTCGAATTACCGCAAGCGTTGAGCCGCGTGCACAACACTTTTCATGTGTCGAACTTGAAGAAGTGCCTATCTGATGAGACACTCGTTATACCATTGGAGGAACTCCGAATTGACGACAAGATGCAATTTGTCGAAGAACCTGTTGAAATCATGGATTGTGAGGTCAAACGATTGAAACAGAGTCGTATTCCTATCATCAAGGTGAGGTGGAACTCTAAACGTGGACCTGAATTCACTTGGGAGCGTGAGGATCAATTTCACAAGAAATATCCGCAACTCTTTGACAACTCTAGAAACCGTGACACTCCTAAGCTTTGAGGACAAAGCTTCTCTATCAAGGGGATGATGTAACACCACGTAATTTTCCCTACTTTGTAAAATGACTATTTTACCCTTTGACTTTTTATTTAGTCAACTATGTGATTTAACTGTGTTGGAACCGGGAAGTTATCCCACATCTTCTGAAAAACTGTTTGCTGATGAGTAATGGCCTGACACTGTGCTCAGTCATTATTCTGAACATTTTCTGTGAACCTGACCAAAGTGCTGAGACGGTCAATGAATTGACGATAATCCATGAGATTATTCGTTATCTGTGAATTATGTGCTTAACTGTTTAGTTTTTAACAGCGTGATCGTATTTTCTTGAACAACATATTTAAATATTTCTGTATATGTTTATATATGTCTGTATTTTAGTATTTTTGCTATTTATAGTAATAAATCGTATTTACTGTGAATATTTAATTAACGTATCGTGTTTTCGTATTTTACGTCGTTTTTACGTTTAACCGTCGTTAGCGTGCATAAAATACTTTACCAATCATAAAATGTCAGTTTTCGTCGAAAAATCGTAAATTTAATATATTTCGTCAAATTTTTAAGTTTTACGTAATTTTAAACTTAACTACATACTTTTTGATATTTACCTAAAACTAACTAACCTTTTTACCTTAAACCTTTTAACTAGTTACCATAGTAAAAATTTTGAATAATTTACCACATATGGGACCCCCATAACCGGCCAAATATCACCACCATGTGCATGATGCACCAAAATCTTACTCTTTGCCATTTTAAGCTTAGGCTTACACATCTTACAACATTTAACTTATTAACCTATATCACCTCAAATAATTCACACATTATTCACTCTTCACTTCACAAAAAAAAACACACATCTCTCTTTTTCTCTCTCAAAACTCACGGCACAAAAACACACACACATTTTCCACCATTGTTGGTTTCTTAAAGCTTCATTTTAAGAAGAATTAACACAAAATAAATACACCCTAGTGTTTGTAAAAGCATAAAGAAGAATGGTTATTCTTGGTTTGTTGATTTGAGTAGTTTTTGGGTTAAAGTTGTAGAAGTAGAGTTCTTGTTGATTATTAGTGGGTTAGAGTGTAGATCGGGTCGTTGTAATTACGTAGAGTCGTTACTCAAGGTTACTTCTTAAACCTTTTTTATCTTTTCATTTTCCATGCATAATCTTTGTAGATCTATGCATGCATGTTACTCATCAACTATTTTCTTGAAATAAAATGATAAAAAACTATTTTTGGTCATGAAATATTTTAGATCTATGAAAATTATGTGTGGATCGATTAGATCCATGCATGAAAATGGTTTAATTGAAACACTTGTGAAAATATAAGTATGTATATTTTTAGATTTGTGAACTTGAAGAAAAAACTTTGATTTTGTTGGTGTTTATGAATAATTAGAAGGAACTAGTAGTGTTACTACTAGTGGTTACGCTTGAAAATGGTCGAAAACGAGTTTTTACGAAAAACATACAATCTGTCCGACTTTTGTAAGAGGTGTAGAGAGTCGTAAAAATTGTTTTGACACTAGTTTACTACGATATTACGAAAATATAAGTTAATACCTTCGTTTCGATATATTATGGGCTAAAAACGGAGCTAAAATGAGTAAGTTGTGGTCGTTTAAATTTCGTTGTCGGAAAACTTAATTTTTGGAGAACAACACTATAAGTGGTTGCTGTCCAGATTTTTAAAGTGGTCGAAACGACATTTTCGAGTTAAACGGAGTTGTTTTAAGTGTCAAAATGGTTACTAAATGGTATGTATGGATGTTGGACTTGTTTTGTAAAAGCGTATTAGCTCGAAATGTGAATACTTGTTGTACTATTGAAAGTTGAACGTTGGAAGTGGAAATTGTTACGATTGTGAACAAAAAATGACTTGTTGAATTGTTGGCGATTGAGAAATTGCTGAAAATAGGGGTTTTAGGACGAGATTTGAGTATTTACTAAAAATGGCAAATTTTTATGTGACGCCGAAAGGCTGCCGAATTTTCGTTAGAAATCATGTAGCAAAAATTTGTTAAGATAAATTTTGGTAAATTAAAATTTACGCCGAAAGGCTGTCGAAATTTCGTCAAGTCAAAAATAAATATTTTTCCCTAAGTATATATATACTATAATGTTTATAACGATATAACATTTACAAGTCACGATTTTAACAACAAAATATATACTTGATTGATGAGTAACGTACGTGATGAACTTTTGTAACTTATTTGCTAGCGCCTAAACTATAGTATTATATTTAGGTTGTTGCTAGAGTTGCTCGCTACTATTTGATCTTACTTGTGCGGTTTGAATCGTTGCTTGAGGTGAGTTTATAGATCCCTATTAAACATGTTTTGTATGTTTAATGTTTTGGGACGTGATAAATGCTTTGATGACTTGCTTTTGGACGCAAGTAAAACTTGATTTCTGTGAACGCTTTGTGAACACTATTTATGAGATAGCTTAAGTTGCTTTAGCCATAGTCCCCACTATCGTGAATCGTTAGTTACTCTGCTGGAGTAAGCTCTTATGTTACAGATAGATCTATTGAGGGTTGACAACCTCCACTCGGGCATTCTGACGCCGGACGAGTGTGTACCATTTGTATGAACGGAGTCATCTTGGCTAGGTACTTCATTGGGGCAATTTATGTATGCAATCTATTGCATGCACTGGATCACTAGTTTCGATGTCACGAGCTTAGCTATCATAAATATTGTGAACACCCAATTTATCCTACACTTGGCACTATACCTTCTATAGTTGCATGTGTACATGAAATGAAATCTGAAATTGAATTACTATGAATTTTTACTTGAAACCTATATTCTCACCAACTTTATGTTGACCCAATTTAGCATTTATCTCAGGTAATTGATGAGGATTTGTATCTGTTGTGTGAAGTACTTGGAGTCCGCATGCATTTCTTGGCTATCTTCAGACATTTATTTACTTATGCTTTTGAACTATTATCTCGTTGATGTTTAAAACTTTTACATTCCGCTGCACTATCTTTTGAAACTGAGACCTTTTGTATTGTGATGCTTTTAATTTAAATTCAACGAGGTATTTTTTATAAAACGTCTCATTTAGAGTCGTTCTCTTGTACCTTGAACTATGATACAATGACGTAACAGCCCCCGAGCTTCACCGCTTCCGCATATCACATTTTGGGGTGTTACACAAACCAAAAGTCTTCATCACCGTCTTTAGACTCTTCCTCAAATTCCGAAGGAATGTCTATATAAAGAAACTCATCAACCTCCTTCATGAGAAGCTCGTCATCACAAAGGTTGTGAGATGTAGGAGGTATGATGCTCTCAAAATCCTCTTGAAACAATGGATTATTGTTCTTTGAAACTTCAAAGAGAGGATTTGAGTAAGTCACAAAAGTGTCATCAATCTTGTCATCACAAGAAATATCCGACATAGTATCAAGTGTGTCACACTCGGATACAAGATCATCATTCTCATTAGAAGGTAATTCATCGGAGAATTCCTCGAGAATGGTAGGTAAAAAACGAGAATCACGCTCGATCTCGAGATCGGAAACGTCTTCACTTCCCCGTGGAAGTGGATCAATGATAGCGAAAAGTTCATCGATGAACTTATCACATGAATAGTCACTAACCTCACTCAGTGTGAAGTTAGGAATCAAAGGCTCTTTAATTGAAGATTGTGCCTTAGGAACATCAATATGATCCTTCGAAGAGAGTGAAAATGAGTCCATTTTCAAAGATTGTTCAATTAAAGCAATATCACTCTCGGGATCAAAATTCTCACTATCAAACTCACTAGCATCAAATGGTACACTTAGGTATTCATCAATTTGTTTTTCAATCTTAGAACTATCATCCTCGTGTGGAGTGAGTGGAGAAGAGGAAAGATTACAACATGATTCAACAAAGCAAGCTTCTTCATTTGAATTTAACTTTCTTTTATCACAAAATGAGGTTTCCAAAATTGGAAAAACACCTTTATCAAAGAGAGCTTTCTTATTACTTTCAATTGTTTCAATAAGTTTCACACTTTCCACTTTCTTAGAAACAAATCTTGGAATCTTTTCTGGTTTGAAAATAATACTTTTATCTCCATAAAACAATTTAATTACCTCTTTCCTCATATCAACTTGAACTTGAGCCGTGCACAAAAATGGACGTCCTAAAATGATAGGCACACGAGGATTGGTCTCATAATCAACTATAGTAAAATTGGCTAAGTACAAAAACTTTCCCACTTTAACAATGACATTTTCCGCTATACCAACCGGTCGGGTGGTGGTACCATTAGCAAGCTCAATGATCATTCGAGTGGTACTAAGTGGTGCATAATAAATAGTTTTCCAAAGGGCTAGGGGCATTAAGTTAATGCTAGCTCCTAGATCGGCTAGAGCTTTGCAAACCCCAAGCTCATTGAAAACACAAGGTATCAAGAATTGACCCGGATCTTTATATTTCTCGGTAAAGAAATCAAAGAAAACCGAGGTACTAATCACATTTAAAGTAGCCTTGGTGACATCTAGAAAAGGATCCTTAGGTGGAGGATTAAACTCAATTACTTCAACTTCATCTAAATTATCACAATCATCATAAACGGTAATGGCCTTAAGCTCTCCCTTCGGGTTTGGAATGGTATTACTAGGTAAGCAACCCGAAGAAGATGATGGTTTAGACATAAATCCCTCAAACATCGAAAGCAATTTATTTTGACCTTGTTCCAAACTTTGTTGCATACGATTGTGACTTTGCTCTAATCTTTGCTCAAAACGGTTTTGGTTTTGTTAAAGTCTTTGTTGATTAAGCTCAATCTTATTATTTTGCCCTTTAATCGTATTTTGAAATTCATTTTTCAAAGTTGCCATTTGTCCTTGAATGTTATTTTGAAAAGCCTTCAAATTTGCCTCATTCGTTTTAATGTAGCTTGACAAATCATTTTGATTATTGCTTTGAAAACCTTGATTGTTTTGATTAGAATTAAACCCATTTCCTTTATTATAATTCCCTTGGTTACCACGGTTAAAATTATTCCCATTGTTGTACCTATTTTGAACCGGTGGAGCAACATGATTTTGACGAGGAACTTGACCGTTGGAGCCATAAGTTCCCGTCGCGGCAAAAGCACTAGCTTGATCAAACCCCGTGGTTGAACAAGCATGATTAGGATGTGCTCCACCACATGATACACAAACATTCTCAACCATATTAATCGATCCATGAGGATTCTTCCTAAGCTCATTCAAAATCGTGTCAATCTTAGAGTCCAATCTAGCAATCTTGGGATTAAATGAATTCACATTGGAAACACCCGGTGTGTTTCGTGAATATTTTGCTCTAGACTTATTCTCAATTATACCCCACGCGTCTCTCGGAGTTTTTCTTAAAAGATTACCACCCGCGGCGGCATTTAACGAATCTTGTTCAATCATATTTAGCCCATTATAAAAAGTATTGATTTGATGCAATTCCGAGAAACCGTGGTGTGGACATTGTCTCAACAAATCTTTAAATCTTTCCCAAGCAAACCCAAACGATTCATGCACTTTTTGTTCAAATCTAGTGATCTCGTTCTTAAAGTGTGTTGTCTTAGATGGTGGAAAAAAATAATTCATGAACTTAGACAATAAATCGTCCCATGTTAAGATCGAACCCGGTGGTTCTTTCTCATACCAAATCTTAGCATTACCCTCGAGCGAGTACGGAAAAAGCATGAGCTTAATCGCGTCATTCGGCACATCTCTAAACTTGAGAGTCGAGGTAATTCGAAGAAAATTCCGAATATGAGAATGCGGGTTATCGGTCTCATTACCATGAAATTGGTCGGCATGAATGAGCGATAAAAGACCCGTCTTAATCTCATAATGATCCGCCAAAATAGCCGACACAACGATTGCTTCTCCATACCCTTCGGTGGGTGCACGGAGAAATTCCTCCATTGTTCGGTTATCTGCCATCTCTACAACAATAGGTGGAAGCTCGGGTTCCACTATTCGTTGTTGATGATTTCTATTTCTACGAGGAATATTTTCAAGCCTATTAAAATCAATCACAAGTCGAGAAGAACGTAATTGCATACACTACAAAGACGAGAATTTAGAGGATTAAAGAAAAGAAATTAGACAAGAAGAAGATTATTTTTGGTATTTTATTTGGTATTGCTCAATAAAAAATGATCGATAAAAACAAGGAATAAGGATAACTACTATGGAAGTAAATTACCCTCGGTCGACTTTGAAACGATAGGTGAAAACCTAAACGTCTCGAGGTTCGATAAGTAAACTACAAAAATAAGATTTATTACTACTTGAGTCGACAAACCAATAATAGGTTGTCCCTCTCAATATAACACAAGCAAGCGGGGAAATGAGGTGGTACAAAGCACTTAAAAACCTTTTTCCTTAGACGGCCTTTTATAGCATGTCGCCTTATACCCACCTTATAGTTTGTATAAATCGAGTTCAAACTTCTTATTAGTATTTATCTATTTTTGCCTTTTATTTTTGTTTTGGATTCGACTACAATAGCTAGGTGATGAAATCCCAACTAAGGCCTTATTTGAAAAGTATGTAAATTTATTGTTCTACGTAATACAATATATTAATCACAAAAAACGAGAAAAACGATACATACTATATAATAGAAAAATAACAAAACTTTCCGAGGACGGAAAGGGTCTTCAAATCAACGATCAACAAATCTCCACGAAATGAATCGTACACAAGATCCCCGGCAGCGGCGCCAAAATTTTTGATATGATCGTGATAGTATAGTGATAATTAGATACGTTATAGGGTAAATTAGAAAATTACCTTTAGGAAAAAGTAATAGACTAATATTACCAAAGACGGATTCAATTAAACACGTTGGTGAACCAAGTTCGTTGTACACGAAGATCGAGTGAATTTGAGACGTTTTGCTTTGATTTAGACAATCGATTCGAATTGGTTTTTGGTTTTTAAACTAAAATTAATTCTACAAAGTTTAAACCTAAAGTGCATGAATCGTAAACCCCCAAATTTAATAAAGCTAAAAACAATTACTTAAAAATTAAAACTTATCAAAAATTTAAACTATCTAAAAATCTGTAAAAATTAATCTATTTAATAACTATAAAACTATTTTTAAAACTCTTATTTAAACTATACAGATTACTTTTACTCTTTTAATAAACCAAATCTATTTTTAAAAAATATTTCTTTATATTTAAATCTAAAAATAATAAAGATCTAATTATTTAAAAACTAACTAAACTTTTAAAATTAATAAAACATTCTTATTTTTATCTTTTCTTTTTTTATTATTATTTTAGTTTATTTTAAAACTACTAAAATTTTCTTTAATAAACTTTTTAATTACAAATTAGTTAAATGTATATTAATCGAACTACAACTTAAATAAACACTGCTAGGAACAGATCTTCAATATTAATTAAATTTAAGAAAGAAAACTCAAAAGAGCTTGCAGCTCAGATGGTAAACGTGTATGATGTGAACCGAGAGGTCTCGAGTTCGAGTCCTAGGAAGGACATGATTTTGTGATTATATTTTTGGCAAATTAGGATCTGATTATATTCATAATCAATCATTCCTTATATACATAACAATACATAATAACCATAAATAGCGAAAATCAAATAACAGACTAAAAACATGAACAATAAATGGTAACAAAATATCTCAGAATAAAATCCTAATATCAGACCAATTACACAATCCCAACGAATTTTAGCAATTCAAATTAAACTAATACAGATTTATCAGCAAATTAAACAACAAAATCTACCCAAATTCAGTAATCAAAGCCAAACAATTTTGACTGGACTTAGACTAAAACGCAGGCAAAGCAGCTTGCACAAAATTCCAATTATATAGCACTTAACCCATTTATCAGCAATAAGCAAAACTCATAAAAGTTCACTTATCAGATAAAGAAAATGAGACAAGATACATAACTGATGAAGCAATTCTAAGTGCAAAAACCAAACAGAATGATATACATCAGTTAAAAACTTCAACTATTATACTCAAATTAATCCCAATCTTATTATCTGATATTAAAACCTAGCAGATAAAATTATTAAGCAGCTTAACACCTTTTCCAAATAAGGACCAGCAATCTCAGTACCAGAAACAATTGCACAAAAGATTCATCTAATACAGAACTAGCAAATCTCAATAAACCCAAAGACTCAGCAGACTATAACAGAACTCATTCGAGAAGTATTACAGTCAGCAATATCAAACTCAAGCTAGAAGTGCAGATTTCATAAAAACACAACAAAGATCAATTTCATAACCCTTATCACTTAAAATTATATAACTAATCATTCAATTCAAACACATCCATTAAAGTAAATACAAAATCTGAACCATTTAAACATCTAACAATGTCAGATTAACTAATAGATTATATCACTTATAAAACTTCATATAAATCAAAGTCAACTAGAACAAATCATAAGCAAATACATCACTATTAAACTAAGCAGATAATAAATTCATTAAAGCAATTAAACAATAAAAATAAACAGAAAGAGAACCTATTGGAGATTCCTTTGAGTAGAAGATTTGCGCTGAGCAATCTTAGACTAATCGACACCACTTTTAAACCATCTAACCGAACCACGAACACCATAAACAATACTACCTCCGAACAATAGATGATTCTTGATCCACGAACATAAGACGAATCACCAGTGATTTAAATTTAACCAGTAGGGTTAAACTTTATTTTTCCCTTTTTCTACTTATCATTCACAAAAGCTATTGACTCCAACTTAAATGAATAACTTTAAATCATAACATCAATTCATAAACTCAAATTGTAATTTTCTCAATAAAAGTGAACAAATACGTAAGATAGAAATAAATAAACTGAAAAATTATATTTTATTAAAATGATTCAAACATTACAACTTTAAAAGTAAACTAAAATTTCTGAAAATAAACTAACATTATAACAATACAGTAAAGAAAGGGATATCGATTACATAAAAAATAGTGGGGTATTTATAGTTGAAGAGGAGGATGAGGGTTTGTTGATGAAGAACAATTCGTGACCTTTAGATGAGCATCTTTGCTTTCTCTCACTTGTTTGTTTTCATCCTAAGGCTGAGAAATGCCTCTCTTCACACGTATTGCCAGCTTGGCACGCATCTGTGCTTCTTGTGCTAGTTGGAGGCTGATTTGGCTCTCTTCTATTGGAGGAATGGAAGGAATGCGCTGTCATTTCCAATTAATCGCTGCCACGTACCCTCGCCTCTCCATCTTCTGCCTTCCGATAACTTGGGGGATTATTTACCCACTCGTGTGAATCACACGAGTACATCAAAACCCCCAATTTATTTGTTGATTTTAATGGATTAGGGTTTGGAACAGTGTATGTTTTATTTGTGTTGCAAGTTTATTTTTGGGTGAAGTGGGAGAGAAGAACTTTGGGAGTAACGAAAAGATGAACGTTTGTGGGTGAGATAAATGTGAGTGAATAAAAAACGTGTGAGGTTTTAATATGGTTGACCAAAAAACATTTATAATAACTTTGCAAAACTTCCATTCGTTACATTTTCATTCCCAAATGGGCTTAAAACCCACAATGCACATATCCGTCGCATGTAATCAAATGGGCCTTTGATTGTTATACTCCCATCCGACTTAAATATTTCAAGTTTGGGCTTTATTTGGGCCTTGTCCCAAAAGTAATTCAATGTCTATCCAATATTGGGCTTTTAAGCCCAATTGCTCCAATGTGGGACCCACTAGGCCCAAATCAATTATTTAAATATTAAATCCTCTAAATCGAACTCGATTTTGGCTTCCTCGATCTTTTTCTTCAAACTCGTGTCGGTTTTTGTCGATTTTCGCGATCTTTGGTACCTACACACATGAAACAACAAAACACACATATACAAGGCATTTTTTATACATTTTATGCATTAATTGGTTGTTTATAGATACAAATGATATGAGTAAAATCACTCATATCACTCTTCAAGATACTTTTTGATCTTAAGATTCTCGTAGTTTTCATGAAGGACACATTGTTCCTTCTAACTTTCTTGGACTTGACTTCATTCGATTCATGTTCAAATCCATTGGCTTTGATTGCTTGCTTGATATTAATGAGCCAATCTTTCCTTCCTTCATTTTGGAATTATTTAGCTCGTACATACTAATGTGCATCAATAATGGTTTATCTATAAGATTTTCCATCAAAGGGAAAACCTTTGTATATACTCTTGAAGAATTTGGTGAAATTCTCAATGTTCCATAGAAAGGTGAATGTAGGTTCACCGATACTTGGTTATACTCTTTAGAATCGACCCCTATTGATGTACATCACGTGACCGAGATACCCTCGGCTTCGGCCATTTCTTGTGCTATTGGTAAACCTCGTGAACATCCTATTCTTGGTAAACTTGAAGGAGAAGTTCGTGCTCTTACTCCTTGGGAATTACTCACTAGCGATCTTAATGATTTTATGATCCCTTGGGCCGAAATCATTAGGGAAAATGCAATATGTGTCGGTGGTGATCGCACCTTGTGCCTACTTGTCTTGTACATATGTTGTATTGTGTTGCAACTTCCACTGCATAAAACCTTGCATTTTTCATGGCTAGAAGAATAAGATTTGTTCTCGGCGGGTCTCACTCTAATCTCCCTTTTGCTATGATTATCTCACGGCTTCTCAGAAAAATTATCCTTGACTTTCCACCTTTAAATGCTTCATCCTTTCACTTCGTAAATAGAGTCATGCTTCCCATTGAAGGAAACCTATCACTTGAACCCACGAATGATTCAAATGAATACGGAAATGTCTCTCAAGATAATTCTCTCAACTCTAGCAAAAATTTGTCATCTACCATCTCTCAATTGTGTTCTCTAGAAATTGATTCCGAGTATGAATTCTATCTCAAGCATCGTCTTCTCGGAGATCTGAGGGGTGGATCAAGACAACGGAGAAATGTTAGTGAATGAAAGTGTGTTGAAGAATTGTTCTTGGTTGTTACCACGTGTGGCTCTTGGACTTATTTATTTTTCTTGTCCTTAGGATTTGGTGCTCTCTAACTAATACTTTGTGTTTAGATTTCTAGTTATTTTAATCGCTATTCGTTCATGCTATCGATCTTTTGATTTGCATATTTATGTGCATTTTCGTGTTAGTTAGCTCTCTAGATTTTGGTTAGTAGTCAACTTTGGCTTGCTATTGACTTGTGAAAAATCTGGGGATTTGAAAATTGCTGGAACATCACTTTTCTGAGACCACTATCCACGGTAGCTTAAATACCTGCGGTTCCTTAGCAATAAAGAACCGCAATCCTATTTATGGAACCTCAGGCTCTAGTCTCGACAGAATCTTTGCTTTACACTGTGTTCCCTAAATCTTTGTAAACATTGATAAAGTTTTTGCTAAAAGACCACCTTTTTCCTAAATTCGCCTACCTAATTCATTGTTCACCAAAATGACTTTTAACTTATTTCTTCTTTAGATCACCCCTTTCCCTTCTTAACCTCCTTTGTTTAATCTTCTTCTTCATTGTAACACCCCACCATGGCGGAATATGGGACGTGACGCATGGATATCATCACAACAATAGCGTGTCCATAGAGAGAACTATATGAATTAGAAATGTCATAAAAGGTGAAACAAATGTCATGACTATATTTCATCAATGCAAGAGTCTAGGTAAGTAGGTAACAGTCCTACCTCTTACCCAAGACAAACAAATCAACATATAGGTTCATAGTATCACTTATTGAAACAAACAGAAAAATAAACTACGAAGGAACGGGGATCTCCTTCTAAATGCATTCCTATGCGACTCCAATCCTAGCCACATATGTTCTCACGCTTAACCACTTTAATACCTGAAATAGACACTAAAACACGTCAACATAATGTTGGTGAGAGTCATAGGTATTGACTCCAACCGAAAATAGATTATTATAAGCTGTGAACAACCATAAACCACTAAAACATATTGACAATGTGCTACAAGTATGCATTAAGAACTAACATTCAGGATCAATCATTCCAAACCAAATCCAAGGCTCCCAGCCTTACCAAACACCATGGTACCATAGGCGCCCATACACCTATGTACCAATCCCAAGGCCCCGCCTTGTCATTATCTATTGGTCCCATAGATGCTCACACATCTATGTACCTCCCCATGGCCCCGCCTTGTCAACATCCCCTTGGTACCATGTCAAACCACAATAACTGAGACCGTACGTGTCCCCCGATCCAAATCATAAAACACAATCAAGAATCACATAGCAGTTAATTACATAAGTGCACACACAAGTCCATCATAAACCATAAAAACATTCACAACATTAGTTACAAAACCATAGAGTGTCTCTTCCATCCCATCTAGAATTCAAATCATAAAAAGACATGGGACTATGAAACTCACCTGATTGAGCTTCTCCTAAAAATCCGCGCACTAGCAAAAAGCTAACAAACAAAAGCACACAATCAAAACATGAACCAAACACTAAGATGGCTAATCAATCCATGATGGACATCTAACCTTCTCCTAAATATATACCCCATTTATATGCTCTAAGCATCTCATTACATCCCTCTATAAAGCCTTAAACTTAGTTTACTTCATAACCCGTCTCGTTAACATTTTACCCAAAACAGTCCCGATTTTTAGGTCTCCAAACTATAAGCCAAACGCCCATCTAAACATACCCATGATCTCTGTAAAAAAAACCCTATGCCCTTACATATGTCAGCTAACTCCTCCCCTTTTCCCCAACCTTAAAGCTACTTTTAAGGCCCCGATATATATATATATATATATATATATATATATATATATATATATATATATATATATATATATATATATATATATATATATATATATATATATATATATATATATATATATATATATATATATATATATATATATATATATATATATATATATATATATATATATATATATATATCTATATATATATATATATATATATATATATATATATATATATATATATATATATATATATATATACTTTTGTCTATCCGGATTTTACTGATTTTAAACATACAAAAAGTTTGTTATGATTAGGGGGTCTTACCCTAACCCATTTTCTTAGCCCTCCTCCAGGCCTCTTATTTAATATATAAACCAACTCCCATGCTCATTAGAGGGCTCAAGTGTACTCCTAAGTACCCCAATCACCCTAAAACATTAATTGAAAACACGCTGATTTCAAAACTGTTTTGACCTCCGACTGTTGTAACCTGTTTTTAACCCACTTCCTGACCTCCAATTTAGTTCTCGTTTCTTGAATTTGAAAGCTAACTCAATTATCTTTCCAGGGATACTTGGATTTTAAAATAAGAGTTTGTAGAACTCTATATATGGTCAAAACAATTGACCTAAAATTCTGCCCAGTTTTTTAAAAACGATTTTAACATAATTAGTCTAATTAATTACCCATAACTCCACTAATTACAAGCCCTAATTCACCTAATCATTATAATATCATTAATATACAGATTTTAATTTAAACCCTAACCTAAATCCATCATAAGATGATTGAGAAAGAATTAAAAACAATTAAATTGAAAAGGGATTTGAAGGTTTTACCTTAAGATTAATGGAAACCAAGATTTTTGGAAGAACCCTAATTTTTTGTAAAAACCACGTCACCTCCTTTTTTTCTTGGAGAAGATCTGTGTTTCTTTTAGTAGCAATGTATTTATACCCTTTAAACAAGTCTTTTCCTAATTTAATACAAATTCTAATGGGCTTTCACCCATTCTTTTTTCCTTCTTTAAACCGACTTTACAAAAGTATTTTCCAAAAATATAATTATTTTTTTTATTTATCTTTTAATCCCTTAATTAATTAATTACACCTAAATCTTTTAACTAGTCATTTTACGCGGTTACCGTAAAATACGTAAAATATACAGTTTTATGAAAATTCTTAAAATATGAAATAAACTTTATAACTAAGTACTAAATAACTTAAAACCATCCCGTAAATTATTCCCGTGACTAAATACCTCATCCGAGACCTCTAAACGCTAAACCCTAAATCGTAAAAATATGATTTACAATAATACTTATACGTATACGTAAAACACCAAAATAACACCATTTCATTTCATAGTCACTAATTTGTGAGCTCATGAACATGAAATAACCGTTCCTCGATTTACTTATGAGTACTTTATACCCATAAACGATATCCACACCAACCTCGTTCACGTAAAATAACATGTAAACACGCAAATCACATAGTCACACATAAATTAACCTTAAAATAAGACCAAGTGACGAACCTCAAAACCACGGTTGTCACATCACTCCCTCCTAATAGAAATCTCGTCCCGAGATTTACTCCTTAGGATCGTCATTATCAATGAGCTGAGGATACTTGCTCCTCATAAATCCTTCCCGTTCCCACGTGAACTCTAGTCCACGTTCCAAATTCCATCTACCCATAACTACGGTATATTACCCTTTTTATCCAACGTCCTAGCTTCACGACCCAAAATCTCTATCGGCTCTTCGATAAAACGAAGACTCGTATCCATACTAATATCATCTAACGGTACTTGCAAGTCAGTTCTTGCTAAGCATTTCCTCAAGTTTGATACATGAAATACGTCATGCACACTACTCAATTCCTCTGTTAATCTCAACCTATACGCCACTAGCCCAATCCTTTCAAGGATTTCAAATGGACCGACAAATCTGGGTGCTAACTTCCCTTTTCTTTCCAAACCGCATCACCCCTTTCCATGGTGAAACCTTTAGCATAACTTTATCTCAAATCTCAACGGCTTACGCCTCTTGTCCACATAGCTCTCTTGTCGGTTCTTTGCTATTTTCAATCTCTACTTAGTCATTGCCACCACCTCCATAGTTTTATGATCCACCTCCAGTCCAATACGTTGGCCGCTTCTAACTTCATCCCACTGTAACAGTGATCCACCTCATCTCATATGAATTAACTCCAGTATTTTCTACTATAATTCCTATCACCATACCTAACGGCTTCTATCCTCTACGGATTTTCCATCATTCGGATGTTCTCCCAACCTTAAACACATCCAATGGTATATGCATGATTGCATAACCAAAAGCTTCCCATAATATTCTCAAGAAACATGTCATAACCACCACCTCATCCTTGCTTTCCCATGCTCGACACCAAGTAACTAACCATCCTTTGTACTAACATGTGTTACACCTTTTCTCTAGGTGGACGTTCCATTGTTCGTGACTACTAACCTCTTGCTCTAACGGGTTCTCTTCAATATCACCCCACTATCTTCATAACCTCTTGCTCCCTCGAATCATTCTTCCTCCATACTACTTTTCGCTTGTCTCTCCACAATCTTAATTTCCATACCATCTTATATCCCATCTTCAGCCTATAATTTAGGTGTTTCCTCCTTTATTCCTTACATCCTCATCAATGGGGAATATGCCCCTCTCACCGGTGACTCTCTCTTTGTAGGAGAATTCTTCCTAATATAATGCGTTCTCCAACTATCTAAAAATCTCACGCCAATGCTCTAGGCGTCTTTCTCAATTACCCCTATAGTATGCTCATACCAAACATTAGTCTATCAACGGTATACTACGCTTGCTTCCCATCGTTTCTTCCCTTGCCATAATCCTTCATAAGTCATTCCATACATATTAGGGTAACTTTTACGCAAAAACCTCTATTCCATCACATCCGTATGCAATCCTTCCAACTTCTCAACTACGTGACTTCTCATTCCTCTTTAAATATGAGATGAATTAGTCAGTCTATCGACTGTCACCCAACTCTCGTCGTACTTATTCCTCCACCCCATTATGTATCCCTTTCACCAACTTCGTCCTTACTTCGCCCTTTCTAAGCTACTCCTATCTATGTAGGAAGTATAGTCTACGTCCCTTTTCTCCATATGATTGTCCAAGCCAAGCAACATACATGTTGACGCGTTCTCTGCTTTAGACAACTCAACTCGTGCAACCTACATCCTTCATCCAAACCACCCTAATACGTCATCCCTATAGTTCAAGTTCGTCTCAGCTTCACTTCATTCTTCTTATTCCATGTCTCATCAACCATGCTTGCCTTTCCCAGATTGGTACTTGGCCTTGCAATTTTCTTTTATCACTTAACTCCACCCATCACCTTTTCCAAATGTTCAATCAAGATGATTAAATATGTGTTGGAGACGTTCATGATCTGTATAGATCATTCTCTACGTCTCGTACCCCAAATGCCTCTAGCATATTAGGCAGATATAACAATCCAGCTCCACTAACTAAGTCTATCTAGTTCTTCCAAATCTTTAGTTCCCACAATGTATAAATAACCGCCTTTCTTTGTCGTTCTCGCATACATCCAAATCCTTGCTCCACGTATCGTCATGCTTCGCGAATTCATATAGTCCTTCCGATAATTCCAAGATCTGCTCATTATCCAATCCACCTCTTCAGCCTCCAAAACGCTTCCTCACCCTTCTTCACTTTGCCCCTTGCTGGTTCCACGATATGCCATCATCTCTGACTACTCGTCCTGGCCAACTTAATCCTAAAACTCACACTTGAAAATCTCACGTATAATTCCCTTTCCTAACAACTCCAAAACCAACTCATAATTCGCCTCACTTTCCTTCTTAGATTTGAGTAGACCAAGATGCCGTCGATGCTCCCGATGACAACTCGTTTATATATTGTCATGCACCCTCGGTTCATTGACTCCATGAAAACTGCTAGCTCCTCGGCGAAGCCAAAATCATAACCGTAAAACCAAAGCGTTCATACAACATCCTTAGCAATTTCAACTACGTCCTCCTTGCACCCTCTCTTAGAAGCAATACGAATAAATTTCTACCTCGTTCTACTCGCGAAAATCTACACGTATTCTAAAAGACCAATACTTCCTCTTATCAGACCACTCAACCGCTTTTCACAGTCAATCTACTACTAAGCAACTCAAATTTTACCTTGCATCCGTTGCAATTTCTAACAACTCTTGCTCTTAAAATCATTCCATCAACAATTTCCTTGGAAAGGCACTAACTACAACTCCTCTCACTTCTCCTACTTGCTCTATTTATGGTTCTACCTCACAGAAATAGGCAAACCTACTAAATCTTAGGAAATTTTCGGAAAACTTACATGCCTTACGAACAATCATAAATACCTTTGAGGTATTATATCCCCTTTCCAACACTCTCTATGGCGCGTTACTTGTGCCAATATCCATACATTATACAAATCTCTATTCATCTCCCTTGGCACTCCTAAGAGACCTCATGACCACATTATTCATCTACGAACTTTTAACTCTTTCAACCCACTAAGGGCATTCCGACCATTCTCTCAGGGCCACCTACTTAATCGTGTAGGCGCGACCAAGTCTTTCATATGTCTACCTCAACGCTCCCAATCAATACGAACCTAAAACTACATCCTGAATCCACTAGATACGATCAACGAATCAAACCCACAGATAACTAACGACATTTCACGTGCACGAGTTAAAACAAACCAAAACCATGAAAACTCAAAAGGAAATATCAAACATGTACCAATTCAAATGACTCATGACAACGAAAAATGATCCAAGAAACACTTAATGGCAACCAAAACATCTTATGCCCCGTCGACATATTATTTAAACCGTGCACAAGATCGACTTTTCCAAAAGAATATTTTTTTTCTTTCCTCACCACATCTATGTGACTCAAACAATCTACAAACAACCTTCTAGACGATCTCAAAACTCAACTCAAAGACTAGGTATCCCGTGCATCCCAAATCATAAAAAACTACTATTCAAAACTCAACCTTGAACCCGTCACTTGTACCAAAATTTCGATCAAGCTACTGACACCCCATGACTATACATACCAAATATTTGAAAAGTACATTCCGAGTACATAATTTTAGGCTTTTGAATCACCCAAAAAGCTTTAAAAACGAACAAGTTATGACCAAAACAGTTTTATACTATTTGTTTTTAAAAAAAACTAAAGAATCCTCTTAGTAATTAACGTAATCCTTTTTAAATGAAAAGAAATAAATGTATGTGAAATTTTCATGAACTTTGTTTAGTCTTGCATAAATAATTTTAAATGACGTATATTGATTAAGCTCATTTATATAACTATTTAAGTAGAAAGAAATTTTATTTCGCTTTATTTTAAAGAAAGTCTTTTAGAATTTGAAATAAATAAGTGTTGATTAAAAAAAATCTTATGTTACATCTTGTTTCAAACACGACTCCAACACCTTACGCTTATTTTACCGAATACAACCAACTATCCAACTCTATAGTAGATTTCCAAGTCTTTTCAATATATACCGACTAAAAGGAATGTAAGACCCAACACAAAAGATTTCATTATCTCAAAAGAAATCCCAAGTTATTTCAGTAGACTTAAAACCAAGAACACCATTTTAAAACGTACATGTGAAATACGAAACTCAAAGAATACGCTACAACGAAGGTTTAATATAAAAAAAAAAAAGAAAAACGAGCTTGCCATCCTCCTAAGGATACAATCGATATTGTAGGGGATCATACATATATAGGCATATCGGGATATATATACTTAAATCCGTCTAACATCTACTATACAAGCATGTACTAACCCTCTTTCATGCAATCATACTTAGGAATCCATTTAAGTTGTGGTACTTGTATAACTATGTTGGCCACCATACTTATACAATTACCTTTCCCCAATGCACTCCTTCCTATGATGACACTTATAAGAATTAATACAACACATAACACATATATCCATCTACTCACATAAGCTCATAACCACATAACCAAAAAAAGTCCAAAACTCCATCCATTAAAATAACATAGTCAAACTCTTGAAATACATAAATCCATAGTCTAGCTAAAACAGCATAGACTAATCCAAAACGAAAACATAATCAGTTATAAGTCATGTCGCTCATAAGAGTGGAAACAGATTAAAATCCTTCATATCCACCTACTCCTAATAACTCGAACCACCACATGATTCTTAGGGAACATGACTTAAACATCAAAAGAAAAATACTATACCTCAGGTACATAAAATAACCCAACAAAAGATAGAAACTACCATGTACCAAATTATGTACTATAATGTACAATTTAAGCAAAATACGACAATGACTAGCGTGGATGATTATGGTTCAACCAGCACTAGTCACACCCCAAAAATAAAATAACATGTGGCTAAGTATGAACTACTATGGTTCAACCCATACTACTCAAAACTTAACAAACATCACAAGTAAAAACCAATAACATCCAGAAAACTTTAATTAATATAAAATGCACACATACTCCTATGACGCCTATATGAAGGGACCCTTAAGCTATAGACTAGGTTACTAGACTAGGCAACTTAATTCTCTATAACCATTGTCTCTGATACCATTCTGTCACACCCCACCATGGCGGAATATGGGACGCGGCGCATGGATATCATCACAACAATAGCGTGTCCATAGAGAGAACTAGATGAATTAGAAATGTCATAAAAGGTGACACAAATGTCATGACAATATTTCATCAATGCAGGAGTCTAGGTAAGTAGGTAACAGTCCTACCTCTTACCCAAGACAAACAAATATCACAAACAAATCAACATATAGGTTCATAGTATCACTTACTGAAACAAACAGAAAAATAAACTACGAAGGAACGGGGATCTCCTTCTAAATGCATTCCTGCGCGACTCTAATCCTAGCCACATATGTTCTCACGCTTAACCACTTTAATACCTGAAAGAGACACTAAACACGTCAACATAATGTTGGTGAGAGTCATAGGTTTAGACTCCAACCGAAAATAGATTATTATAAGATGTGAACAACAATAAACCACTAAAACATATGGACAATGTGCTACAAGTATGCATTAACAACTAATATTCAAGATCAATCATTCCAAACCAAATCTAAGGCTCCCAGCCTTACCAAACACCATGGTACCATAGGCGCCCATACACCTATGTACCAATCCCAAGGCCCCGCCTTGTCATTATCTATTGGTCCCATAGATGCTCACACATCTATGTACCTTCCCAAGGCCCCGCCTTGTCAACATCCCCTTGGTACCAAGTCAAACCACAATAACTGAGACGGTACGTGTCCCCCGATCCAAATCATAAAACACAATCAAGAATCACATAGCAGTTAATCACATAAGTGCACACACAAGTCCATCACAAACCATAAAAACATTCACAACATTAGTTACAAAACCATAGAGTTTCTCTTCCATCTCATCTGGAATTCAAATCATAAAAATACATGGGACTATGAAACTCACCTGATTGAGCTTCTCCAAAAAATCCGCACACTAGAAAAAAGCTAACAAACAAAAGCACACAGTCAAAACATGAACCAAACACTAAGATGGCTCATCAATCTATGATGGACATCTAACCTTCTCCCATATATATATCCCATTTATATGCTATAAGAATCTCATTACACCCCTCTATAAAGCCCTTAACTTAGTTTACTTCATAACCCGTCTCGTTAACATTTTACCCAAAACAGTCCCGGATTTTAGGTCTCCAAACTATAAGCCAAACGCCCACCTAACCATACCCATGATCTCTATAAAGGAAAACCTATGCCCTTACATTTGTTAGCTAACTCCTCCCCTTTGCCTCAACCTTAAAGCTACTGTTAAGGCCCCGATATATATATATACTTTTGTCTATCCGGATTTTACTGATTTTAAACATACAAAAAGTTTGTTATAATTAGGGGGTCTTAACCTAACCCATTTGATTAGCCCTCCTCCAGGCCTCTTATTTAATATATAAACCAACTCCCATGCTCATTAGAGGGCTCAAGTGTACTCCTAAGTACCCCAATCACCCTAAAACATTAATTGAAAACCCGCTGATTTCAAAACTGTTTTGACCTCCGACTGTTGTAACCTGTTTTTGACCCACTTTCCTACCTCTAATTTAGTTCTCATTTCTTGCATTTGAAAGACAACTCAATTAACTTTCCAGGGATACTTGGATTGTAAAAAAAGAGTTTGTAGAACTCTATATATGGTCAAAACAATTGACCTAAAATTCTGCCCAGTTTTTAAAAACGATTTTAACATAATTAGTCTAATTAATTACCCATAACTCCACTAATTACAAGCCCTAATTCACCTAATCATTATAATATCATTAATATACAAATTTTAATTTAAACCCTAACCTAAATCCATCATAAGATGATTGAGAAAGAATTAAAAACAATTAAATTGAAAAGGGATTTGAAGGTTTTACCTTAAGATTAATAGAAACCAAGATTTTTGGAAGAACCCTAATTTTTTTTAAAAACCACGTCGCCTCTTTTCTTTCTTGGAGAAGATCTGTGTTTTTTAGTAGCAATGTATTTATACCCTTTAAACAAGTCTTTTCCTAACTTAATACAAATTCTAATGGGCTTTTACCCATTCTTTTTTTCTTCTTTAAACCGACTTTACAAAAGTACTTTCCAAAAATATAGTTATTTTTTTATTTATCTTTTAATCCCTTAATTAATTAATTACACCTAAACCATTTAACTAGTCAATTTTACGCGGTTACCCTAAAATACGTAAAATATACAGTTTTATGAAAATTCTTAAAATATGAAATAAACTTTATAACTAAGTACTAAATAACTTAAAACCATCCCGTAAATTATTCCCGTGACTAAATACCTCATCCGAGACCTCTAAACGCTAAACCCTAAATCGTAAAAACTACGATTTACAATAATACTTATACGTATACGTAAAACACCAAAATAACACCATTTCATTTCATAGTCACTAATTTGTGAGCTCATGAACATGAAATAACCGTTCCTCGATTTACGTATGAGTACTTTATACCCATAAACGATATCCACACCAACCTCGTTCACGCAAAATAACATGTAAACACGCAAATCACATTGTCACACATAAATTAATCATAAAATAAGACCAAGTGACGAACCTCAAAACTACGGTTGTCACATTCATCCCTCAAACCTTCTTCTAAACATTGATATATAACCATGGTATCCTTAAGATCATCAAACTCTTCCAAACAAACCTCATCCAATAGAAACCTTAAGATGAAATTCAAGTTTCCCAAACTTGGTTCTCTATCTTCTCACAATCCCAAAAGTAAAACTTCTCCTATTTTCATCTCCTCGTCACACTCACCACCTCTTACTCCATGCAAGACTTGCTCAACTCATGGTACTAACCTCTCACATGGTTCTACTTCATCTTCATTCCAATCTAGGATGAATGTAGTGTTCTCACCTTTCACCCCACCAAATTCACCCATCTCACCTTTGAACACCTTGCCTCCTCCTTCTCCTCCAACAAACACTCCACTTTTGGGTGTTCCCATTTCTTACTTCTTGGGTGATCCACACTTTTTTGACTTTTTCATGCACAATGGAACCAATTGTCCTTGTTACTTAAACAACTCCCCCCTCATTGGTATCCTTAGGTTGGAGTTGATTGGGGCTCACATCAAGTTGCAAAGCTTCTTATTGAACCTATTTTCTAATCATCCACCTCCTAGGAGATGAATGATGATTTTCTAAAGATAAATGTTTTCAGAAAGAATAGTCAAGCCAAGGAAGACTATCTATCAAGAACTAGTTTAGCTAACTTTGTAATATTTATTTTGTTTTTCATTTCTTGTATTTCCTTTCCTTAATGAGTTTTCATGAAGATGTGTTATGGATTTAGTATTTGTGTGTTTGAAATCTATGTGCTCACACTAATAAACTTCAATTTATTTAAAATTGAACCTAAATCTATCACAACTATTAAAACTTGACTAAAATGTATCAAAATGTTATCTAAATATTTTGTCACCCTTTGTCAAGACACCCTTTGTGAGTGTGTTGTCTTTTGTGCAACCAAAGCATAATCTAGTGCTAAAAATGGTAAAAATCCAAGATTTGCAACTTTTTGAAAATGTCTTACTTTCTCTCATAACCTTGTAAAATCGATTTTTCATGTCCACTGTATGCGGATCCCCAAAGACCGCACGATCCCTTATATATAAGGAACCACAGGTTCCGATAAGGAACCGCGGATAGCAGGACATATTTGGCTCGTCTTTGGTCTTTCCTCTGTAACACCCCCAAATTTCGGTCATAACAGCGGAAGGGTCATTGGGTGTTACTATCATGGTTCAATCTCATAATCATAGAAAACGACTCAAAACAAGTCGTTTTAATAAACATCCATTCATTATCATTTAATAAAAGTACAATTTCATACACGGTCCCAGATAACTTCAAGTTTACAAAACCTAGTAAATGGTAAAAATTATTTGAATGGATATAATTTATAAAAGCGGGCCAAAACATTTCAATAAGCAAGCTTCACGAAACCGCCTTCCTCGAGTGCCTTCTATATGGACCTGAGATAAAAACATGTTAAAAAGTCAGCAAAATTTGTCGAGTGAATCTATAGAGTTTAATTTAAATAAAGAGAACACAAGTATCCAAAATACCTTCCATGGTTAATAATTTATAAAATACAATTATGTTGTACAGACATAATTATCGTGTCATTACATAAGTCTCGTGACATTGAACGTTAACATATATTATTTCAGCCCAACACACCTAGCCAAGTGCGTATATTTCTCTTATACAATGCATCCGATGTTTCATTACTAGTGCATCACAACACCACGCGAGAGCTAGTCGCGACCGGACTGAGCGTCACCCCGATATATCTATCCATAGCATTAGCGTTACTTTGATTAACAATTCACAATTCATGGGTCTTTTAAGGCTAAACAAACTTATGTAATAACTTTCATCTAAACATACAATTAAGTTCCTTGTGTTCAATTTTAAAACACTCATGAGTTTACCACAACTTTTAGTTGTACCTTTCAATAAATACTTTTCAAGTAAATAGGGTTCCCACAACTTCTCGTTGCACCCATTAATGGGATTTCCACAACTTCTCGTTGTACCCATTATTTTTAATAAAACAAGCATGTTATCCCCCTCGCGGGTTTTTATAAAACAAGTAAACATGTTAAAAGCGAGGCTATAGACTCACCTTAGCCAGTAGTGGTAATGAGACGATCGCCGACGATTAGTGATGCCCGTTTAAACACGAAAACCGCAACCTACCAAATAAGGCGCGTTCGTTAAAAATCGACTTAAGTATAAATCAAACTTAAATAATATAAAAATCAAAATTACAAAACCAAGACAATCCCGAAAAATTTAATAATACAAGTGTTATTACAATACCCTTTTATTCAACATTATTCTTTTAAACACTTGCACTCTCGATATTGACCCGTCTTAAGACGCCAAGTCAACGCAAGTCAAATTATCATTTTACTTCCCTCGGACCAGTAGCTAAGTTATTTATATAATGACTTAACACTTGAGTAAATCACCATGTCCAATAGTGAATACTCAACTCACGTCACATAATTATTAAACTACATGTCCAAAATACCAATCAGCATGTACACTCCAAATGTACACACCAATTTACCCTATCTAGACTTGTCCGATTTCGACGAAACTTGGTCACAAACTCACATATAATATGAATAAGACTCAGTTTAAATTTCATTAAAAAATATTACTTCTAAGACCTTCTGCCCGACACACCTTCGTGTTATAAAAACCGGACAGTTTTACGCCTTTTACTTGTAAAACCATTTTGACATATCTAAACAATTCTGTTTACAAAACCGACACTCGGATTTGAAAATAGACTCATGACCTGAGGTTTAGAAACTTATATCAGTACTTGAACATTTTTAAAACTCATTCTATAGTCCCCGAGATTCGATCCAAATATCGACAACAATTTTCGGATTGTGCCGATACCCGTCTCCCGGTACACAAATACTAAAAGTAGCATAACTTTTCGCTCGTAATGAGTTAGAAGCTCATTCAAGCGGCAAAACGAGCGTCTTAAAGATTACTATAACAATATCAAATAATATAAGACTATCTCAGAACTTAAACCCACGAAATAATCTGTTATAAGCTGCTGTCCCAAAATACATTTTTAGAAATCAAGTCAAATCAACTTTTTACCCCAATCCAACAAATTTTATAGTCCTAATATCATCTACTACTCACCGTAATTTTATCCTTATACCCCTAATTCACTTGTATGTACCATCTTAATAAATTATACTCAAAATTTCAAACATACAAACACTCCATTAACAAATATAATATTCTTAACACCTATATACAAATACAAAATAGATCAAACACTATTAGTTCTTCAAGAAAATAATTTTTTTTTGAAAAGTTAATGCATGTGGGTAAAAATTATACCAAAATGATCCTTGTTGAATTTGCAAAGTGGGTCTTTGATTAGATTTCAATGAATCAAAGTAGAAATCAAAATGTTTTTGAAGTATATAGGGGGGGTGGACGGCTAGATTGAAGAACAAGAGAGAGGTGGTGAAAGTTTTGTAAGAAATGAATTTTTAATTATAACTTGTTAGTGGAAAAAAATATTTATAGTGGGTGTGGAGGGTAATTTTTGCCAATTTGTGATAGTTTTGGTCCAAAATGAAATGAAATAGTTGTAAGGGTAGAAAATGTAAATATAAATTTTGAAAATATTTACGGGACTCGGGTTTCGTAAAAATACATTTTTTTTTAAAGTTAAAACGCTTCTTAAAAATAATAATATCACTTCAACACGACTTAAAACGTAATTAAATCGAAAACGTCGAAAATATAAAATATCGAGACAATCGATAATAAAACATAAATTTTTGGGCATCCGTCGGTATCGCGATCACTAATAGTTCTCGTCATTCGTTAAAACGTAAAAAACGAGAAATAAAAATAAATACAATAAAATCATTTATATGATAATTTGAGAATATAATATCGATACTTAATGTATTTCTTGTCAATTTTCATCGAAACGACATTCTTACGTTAAGTTTCAAGTCATAACTTTCTCGGTTAACCGAAAATTTAAAATTATCATTAAAGTAAATATATAATACTTATTAGTCGAGATTAAAATATTGACCTGAAATTGACGGATTGTCACATTATCCCCACCAAATTGGGATCTTCGTGTGGAAGATCAACTCGCGTTCTTCCTCGATCGCTCGTTGAAAACAAAGAGTTAAACGTATTTTGGTCCTCGTCTTGAGTTCCATCACACATGACAATAGGAATTCGACTTTGCTTCGGTTGCCTAACTTCCTTATCAATAGTATCAACAAGTACTTTGATGAAATGCAACTTACCATCGATTCATACTTCATCAAGAGATAATAAGATCTTCGTCAGGAAGGAATTTCCTAAGGTTCGACATATGAAAAGTATTGTGAATTCCTTGTAGTTCTCGAGGTAATTTAAGTTTTCATGCCGCCGGACCTACACTCGATATCATCTCGAATGGTCCAAACTAACGGGACTTAATTTCCCACGTTTTCCAAAATACATAACACCTTTTCAGGGTGATAGCTTTGGCATAACTTTTCCATCTACCTCGATTTCCAAAGGTTTTCGCTTCACATTGTCATAACTTCTATGTCTACTACGAGCAATTAACAAACGATTCTTAGTTCGCACGATCATTTATTTATCGAAATAAAATGAGCAGAGTCAATCAATCAACACTGACAGAAATCGAGTCATATTCAAACTGAGTTTTCGAGAGCTTAACAATGAATCCATTGTAATTTGCTCCAACTTCACGAATGATAACGAATAACACAATCGTAATCACTTAAAGTCTAAGTTACCTATTTTATTCCAGAATACATTGTAGGCTCTTACTATCAGTGGATATCGTACCTTAGTGCCATACAATTAATGTCTCAATAGACGAAGAGTAAAATCACCGCACCCAATTACAAGTCATGGGTTGTGCAGTTTCCTCATTCTTCCTAGGTTTCCTACAAGCATACACAAATCAAACAGCTCTAAATCCTATAGGAGATGTATCACGATCAACAACAAAACCTTTAGTTCTTTCAAGTAACGATAAGATCGGCGTGCTGCAGAGTTTTCTTTTCATGGTTTGAAAAGCTTTCTCTTCATCAATGCCACACACATACGGTTCATTCTCTGAGTTAGCTTAGTTACTAGTTTTGATATCAAAGAGAATACTTCAATAAACCTTCGGTAGTAACCAGCCAAACCTAGAAATTGTCGCACTTCAGTAGGAATAGTTGGAACATTCAAATTTTCGATGGCTTCGATTTTCGCAGAATCAACAAGTATGCTACGTTTGCCAATCACATGACGGAGAAGTTGTACAGAACAAAGCCAAAAATCACACTTTCAAATTTTTGGGTACATCTTTTCGTTCTTTAACAGTTCAAGATAATCCCTAAGTGTTCGGCATGTCCTTTCTCGCTCTTAGAGCAGATTAGAATATCATCAATGAAAACAATCATGAATTTATCAAGACACGGCTTACACATACAATTCATTAAGTCAATGAATACAACAGGCGTATTGGTCAAACCAGAAGGCATAACACTAAACTCATAATGATCATCACAAGTTCTAAACGCCGTAATAGGAATATCTTCCTCGCGTATGCGAAGTTGATGATAAGCAAAACAAAGATCAATCTAGGAGAAAACACCAGAATCTTGGAGAAAACACGAGAATCTTGGAGAAAACACGAGAGTTTTGAAGTTGATCAAATAGATCATCAATTCTTAGAAGCGGGTAACGATTCTTGATCGTTAGCTTATCCAACTCTCAGTAATCGATGCACATACGAAACGAATCATCTTTCTTCTTAGCGAATAGAATAGGAGTTCTACAAACTGACAAGATCGATCGACTAAAACCTCTATCAGATAGTTTTTAATACTACAAAAACAATTACTTCAACTCAGAGGGTGCTAATAAATATGGCTCATGTGCCACAGTTGCAGCACCAGAGATTAGATCAATTAGGAATTCTGTTTGCCTTGTAGGCGAAAGCCTTGGCAATTCTTCCATAAATACTTCAGAATAGTCACAAATGACTAGAGTAATTCTAGTTACTTCTCTTACGATTCCTTCTTCGATTCCTAAGCCATGAATAATCCACAACCTTTTCGATATACTTACGAGCTCTAATGCACGAAAAGAATTTTCAATTTGGAATTATTTTTCCCTTTAGTAACCTCATCAGCCTTGCCTTGGATTATGTGTCCCATGAGCTAATCAGCCGTGCAGACAGCTTCACAAATAGCAATTGGCTTAGAAGAAGTCACATCACCGCATTTATTCATAGTCTGTAGAATATTGATAATCAATGAATCTATGAAGGGGTTTGTTAATTTCTAGAGAGAGAAAGTTAGAGAGAGAAAGTGAGAGAAAACTATGTGAATTTTATTAAGTGGAAATTAAGAAATGATAACAACCAACCCCTTTCCTTAGTGGAAAGGGGTATTTATAGTTCCAAGTCATAAGTGGACTTGGGCCGGTCCATGACAAGCCCATGGACCGGTTCTTACTTAAGTTAATAAGCAAATAATAACTAATTACTAACTACGAGCTATTACAACATAAATCATATTGTGGAGCGACCGATACTTCTAATATACGTTAAAACGTATTTCTAACAATCTCCCCCTAAGGGAGGTCACTCCACGTTACAAAGTTCTAAACCTAGCATACTATACTAAGTCTTCGTTCTTTAGCTCGTAGTCTTTTCTTCTTTTCTTTCTTTTGTTGTGAATATGTTGATTTGATCTTTTTGGCTTTGACTTGAGAGCATTGTTCTTTGGCCTTTCACGTGCGATCTTTGCCTTTCTTGTGAACTTTGCCTCCTCGTGACTTCATGTTCCACACACTTACGTCTTTTTGTTGAATTCTTGAAAGCTTCAGAGTTTGGTACAGCGGAAGACTTCATCTTGTACTTTCTTGAATTTTTGTTGCAAAAGACATAAGCATGTGGGAACGACTTTTCCAGGTACACCGCAACACCACCGTCTTTACTGGTACTCAGCAACGCCACCGTCTTCAACAGGTACACAGCACCGCCACCGTCTTTAGCAGGTACACAGCAACGACACGAATAAAATGGCTTTGAACATTTTATTCTAATTCGGTAGCATTTTACCTCCGGTCGGTGAAGACCGTTGGACGATATTAGATATCGTACCCGTGACGGATAGTTTCAATTAAGTAACTTCCTGACAGGATTTCGCGGGTAAACCCGTTCTCTTTACTCGACCGTCCAAAGCTGACTGCGAACATAAAGAGTGAATCACTTGGATAAATTATCCTTGTGATTAAAAGCCGTCAATTCATGAAACCTGGAACAAGTGAATTTCAATTAAGATTTTCACCATCGTTGCTTTCCAGTTGTCACGAGCTCGATTCATAAAGAATCTTGCACGTTACCTACCAAGTGCTGTTTGATGTTGACACTAGAAGGATTTCCACTCGTCACTGTGGTCAATAAAGAGTCACTCTGAGTGTTCTGGCAAGATCATATGATAATGCGAAGAGGCCTGGAACGAGTTTAAGTTCAATTAAGAATTAAACCACTGTTACCTTCCAGTTTTTCACAAGATTGGTTCTAAAAGAACCGCACGTGTAACCTACCATGAGCTTGTTTGATGTTGGCTCAAGCAGGATTTCCATCTTCATTGTAATACTTACGTATTACTCGGATGTTCTGGCAATATTACAAGAATATTGCGTAGGACTCATGAAAATCTCTTACTTTTCACAGTGTGTGAGAAAGCAAGGAATAAATGGAAAGTGTCCTAATGAGACTTTTGATGATCTCTTGGCTCTAGACTCGATTGTGCGTTTTGATTTAGTGAGCGATGGCTGGAGAGGAGTGCCACCTTTTCAATACCAGTTTATTCGGAGTGAATAAACCAATAGATAACGTGTTGATCTCCGTGTGATTAAAACAAATACCTTTTGAGAGATATTTGAGTTAGCTGGGGAAGGGTTGTGCATTGCATCACTGGGTCCATGATGTCTTTCTTCAATACCGAGAATCATTAACAAAAATGACCTCAATAGCATATGTATTGACCCGGTTTCTGCCTAAAGTTGTAAGGAGGGCTTCTTTCTTTACACCTTTTATCTTTACATTTCTTTTTCATTCTTCAACCCCTTCAATGCTTACCAATACGTCATCACTAGCACCTTGTTGTGATTGTTCCAGTGCTAGCTTAAGTACTTGGTCGGCATTCAGCTACGTTCACATTCTTTCTCCATCTTTCCTAGGACTTCTAATTCTAACTGGGGAATTGTCCTTGGGAAGATTCCATCGGCTCTGATGAATCATTGGACTAAACCTATTCCTACCACCCTTTTGTCACCACATCCGTCGTGAATTAAGCGTGTTTTGGGAAGGAATTGCCACCATGAAAACATCATTGAAAATCACCTAAGGTACTTGTGATATTAAAATCAAAAGTTTTGTACCTTAGGTGTTTTGACATCAAAAACGCTCCCCCTTAACACGTGCTTAACACATATTAAGTTGGATTATCATTAAGTCTTTTTCATCTTTTAGCCAAGTATCACTTACGTCTCCTTAATCCCATTTTCTCCCCTTATCCAAAATGTTAACCATTAATATTTGGGATATTGAATGGATTAACCGGTCTTTGGGTAAAAATGAAATCAATGTTTGGCCATAGAACAAGTTATTGCTCCCCCTTAAGTTAATAAGGGATAGCTGTAGTGCTTTGGTATGACATATTTTGAAAGATTTAGAATCTCGTGAGAAATTCTTGAAAAATTATCATACCTTAACACTACACCAAGCCATTCAAGCACATTATTCACAAATATACATATTCACAATTGAAAACCAATATAAAGTGACCTGAAATGTACGACCCATTAGATGGATCGTTGCAGTAGCTTGTGGTGCACTAAATACGGTCTTCCACCCACGAATCTTTCCAAGCTCCTCATCAATCTACGTTCACGGAGCTTTTGATCGATCTTCTTGATCACGTACTTCGCCATCTGCCGGTAACCCGGATGCCAATCCTCCGTCATCTCTGGCAAAGTCCCACCCGAGTTCAGATGCTCCAACTTATCTCTGACTTGTATAAGAGTGCCATCGCTATACTTGTGGAGCTCCCCCACCCTCATAAACTTCATCAAACCTCGACTGTTCAAATAGAAAATGCCGTAATTCGGGACAGAAATTCCGGTATATGGACATCTTTCTACATGTTGAGGTAGCACTTGATTCACAGGACGGGTTAAATTGAGCCTCCTCTGATAGCTTTCGACTCCCAACTGAAGATCCTCAACTCGTGACTTGATGACAACGCTTCGTGTGAACATACGAAGTGCTGTATTCAAAGCAATCAAGTCTTCACGAGGAATGTGAGTAAGTTGATCTCGGGTCATCAGAAGCAGCATATCTTCGATATCCTCAAGGCGAATGATGGAAAAATCTCCTTGCTGGATTTTGTATTCCCTGTCATCCTCCCTTTTCAAGCGAATCTCCGTCACATGATAGTAGCCGTTCTTGGCTTCAGTTTTCATTCCTAAGATGCTGGAGATGCGGATGTCGGATCTAACATTGCTTCCAGACTTGACCAAGCAGCAACCCCTGTACGCCCTTCGGACTCTTTCGTCCCAATGAGATGCACCTATGACAGCATACATATCATAATTACGATTCATTTTAGGGACCCAGAGTCGATTTACCTTTTCCTCGATATAGGGTATTGTTCCCCAGTTGGCAGCTTTCAGCAATGTCAGAGAGGTTGCGTACTTTGATGATCCCTTCAGTAGATACTCAAGATCGTTGGTGACGAAGAAGTCAAGAGCAATCTGATTATCTTGAGCAGGATCCATTGGAGGTGGAGCTCTTTCTGATTCATGAAGTCCTGGCCTTTGAACGGTTTTCAAAGCCTTTATGATCTCATCGGCATAATACTCGAACTCCATTCGGGGTAATCGGGTTTTGGCACGCAGTCTCTTATCTTTCATCGCTTTCTTGACCAAGGATGGAGTAACCGAAGTCTTATACTCATGAGCAAGAAATGCACATAAGTCAATCGGACTTCGGATACGCAGATACAGCACATCTTTGTCAGCATCTGTGATCGGATCATATTGAGCTGCTGCCGTGATCCAAGCTTGTGGTGGTGCAGACTCGTCTATCTCCAACGTGTCTTCCCAGGCACGAATGCTTGGTTCAGGAACCGTAGATTGTTGAGCTTGTTGTTGAGGAGTGGAAGTGCGAACATCTACTGGTTCTGTTTCAGGCATTTCGGCAGTGTCGTGAATTGGGGAGTGTTGTGCAGCTTCGGGTTTCGTCACTGATTCTGCAATCACAGGAGTAACAACAGCAGAACTAATGGGGTTAGTTGTAACAGGTAAAGATACAGCGATAGAGATACCGGGAGCCGAAGACGCTGTAGTGGCATTCACATCGTGGCGCCACTTAGTTCGTCTTGATTCCGAGGATGTCGATTTGTCCTTCTGTGCTGCATCTTTTGTGGACTTGGTTCCAGTCTTAGTAGCAGTCTTCTTAGAGCTGGTAACCTTGTTTCCCTCTTTCGGCTGTTCACCCCCATCATCATCCTGATTGTCATCCCCGTTACTATCCCTAACACTCTCCTGATTCTCATCACCACCATCGTCGCCATCATCATCATCCTCATCCTCGTCATCATCCTCATCATCCTCATCATCATCACCACCTTCGTCATCGTCTTTCTCCTTTTCACCTTCTTCTTCTTCTTCTTCCTCTTCTTCACCCGTACCCTCTTCTTCACTCTCTTCCCTTTCTTCCTCAGGTAAGATGTGATATGGTACCACACTTCCAAACATTTTGAATAATCTATCATCCTCCATGATAGCATCATTCAGGGATTTATATAGAGCCCGTTGAATCCTCGATTTATCATGCGACCCAAGTTCCACCATTCGAGCCTTAAGGATCTTCTTCAATTCAAAATCCGTCAGGTCATAAGCAATCTTATAGGCGGCTTCTGAAGGGTTGGATGATTTGACCATCAAGTTGTCAGCAGCAAGTGTCTTCAACTCGTCACGAAGCTTAGGCATTAAGGATTCAACGGATTCTTGCACTCTTTCTTTCACAGATGCTTCAAGTGCTTCTTTTTGTTCCTTATATTTATCCCTCATTGCTTGAAGTCTGGTAATGCGTGCAGCATGTTTATTAGCCTCAGCCTGCTTAACCTGAGCAATTTCCTCTGCATGAGCTTTACGTGTAGCTTCCAAGTCTGCAGCGAACTTGGCAATCAACTCTTCTTGAGCTTTCCTTGATGCTTCTTCACTTTGAGCTCTTCTATTTAACTCTTGGCGAAGTTCATTCATTTCTCTCTTGTGAGCATCCGTATGTTTATCCAACATCTCGCCCAATACTATTGCTGCCATTGCAGATGTTGCAGATGTTGCAGATGTTGATGGAATAGGCTCGGTTGTAACTGCTGTACTAAGGGTAGGCATTATGGGTGGTGGAAGAAATGGTGTGGAAGCCGGTCGGGTTGGTCGGGTTGTTAAGGGTTGGATTGGTGGTGGTAGAGTTGCCAAAGGTTGAGTTGTCACCATGATCGTAGGAGCAACAGGTTCCTTTTCCACACTTGTTGAAATAGGGATTGATGGTTCCTTCGAAGTGGAATAGTTTTCAGGTGACCCAAATTCATCAACATCATCTGGTTCCACGTACTCATCCTCAATATCTACCCTTGCCCCTGAACCACTACCTCCAGTGTCTTTCCTACTCCTTTTAATAGCAATCTTCAGCATTTGTTGCTCGGTTTTATCAACAGTAGGATCAACAATATCTTGTTCGTCACGTAGACGCATCAAATCCTTACCCTTTCCCTTCTTTCCCTCTGTCCTCTTCTTCTTGGGTTCGGGTTCAGGTAACGTTGCTGGTTGTTTGCGTTTACCCTTACTCTTAACCGTTGTGGATGAGTCTTCTCCAGTTTGAAGGTTTGCTTTCAGCCTTTCGATTTCTAGCTGCAGTAGCTTGTAATCAGCAGAACCTTTGATTTTGTCTGACAGAAGGTAATCAGGAACAGGACCCGGAATCACACCAGTAGACGGTCCTTCATGCCTCAGATCTACAGTATCATCAGCTTCTTCAGTGTGATAGCGACCTCCTGCACGCCTATCAATAGTAGCATCAAGCTTCATAAAATAATTTATGATGAGCTTAATAAACCGAGGATAAGGAAAGAAGTTTGTCTTCAGCTTCTTGTTGTGGAAGAGTTGAAAGGTGAATTCTTCCCATATCAACAAAGCATAATCTGAATTCGCAGCTTTGTACATGCCATAGAAGAGGTTCATTATCGGACTGCGCAAAGCATCATGGCCACTCGTTTTTGGTGTAAGGCATTTACTGAGAATACCCATCAAAGCTCTCCAGGGTTGTCCTACCTTAGCAGTAGTAAACTCAGACGCAACTCGTATTTCCGGACATCCAAGTGCGTCAAATAACTCCGCGAGTTCATCTTTATTAGGATCCCTTGAGAAAGACATGCCCTTGGGTGTATCCCGTATACCAAGAATCTTACGGAAATCTGAAACGGTGAGTGTCTGCTGCTTGTTGTCGATGGTGAAGGTGATCTTGTTCGAAGTGAAATCCTTGGTTGCCCAAAATTCAAACATATACTCATAAGGCACCGAGGCTGTACTCCTAAGGGCGTTCTTGAAATGAGAGTTATCAAGAATGGCTATGGCGACCTTAAAACCATGGTGAGTGGATTTAGAAACTTGCTTCAGCCTATAGTTGTTGGGTATAAACTTAAGGGTTCGGGCTTTAGCAATATCGGCTTCCCTAGATTCTTGGATAGCTTGTACTGTTGGATTAGTCATTTTATCTGCTTAAGATAAGACATGAAAGGTTGATGCACAAAAACAGATAGATATATATCATTCTTACTTCTAAGCATAACACATTTCATAAGATAAAACAACAAGTACATAGATAGCATGCAAACAAGAATAATCAAACTCTTCATCCGGAACTTTTCCTCATTCGGAACATATTCATCCGGAACTTTTCCTCATTCGGAACTTCTCCTCATTCGGAACTTCTTCATCCGGAAGTTCTTCATTCGGAACTTCCTTCATCCGGAAGTTCTTCATTCGGAACTTCCTTCATCCGGAAGTTCTTCATTCGGAACTTCCTTCATCCGGAAGTTCTTCATTCGGAACTTCCTTCATCCGGAAGTTATTCATTCGGAACTTCCTTCATTCGGAAGTTCTTCATTCGGAACTTCCTTCATTCGGAAGTTCTTCATTCGGAACTTCTTCATTCGGAAGTTCTTCATTCGGAACTTCGTTCATTCGGAAGTTCTTCATTCGGAACTTCCTTCATTCGGAAGTTCTTCATTCGGAACTTCCTCATTCGGAAGTCCTTCATTCGGAACTTCCTCATTCGGAAGTTTTTCAGAAGAAATCCTTCATTCGGAAGTTTGTATCCAGTGTTCATTCGGAACTTTTCAAACGAAGCTTGTGATGAATAATCTAAGTGCGTTTGTGAGTTTCTAAGGCAATCTATGATAACCAAACATAATCTAATGCTATTACGCGCAAAACCCATCAAAAACCCTAATCAATTAACTCTATTTAAGCAGAACGAACCCTAGATTGATAAAGTTCTTTACCCGAATCAATTAATAGATTTAATGATGAATTTAGACGATATATAAATCAAAGATTCAATGTTATTACCTTGTTAATCGAATGAACAGGATGGAATAGATTAGAATGCGGTTTGAAAAAGCTTGTGTATGTGATAACAATGGCGGCAAGAATGATAAACAGTGAAAAGATAATAGTGAGGGGCGGGGTGTGTGTAGTTTGACTTAGGTCAAAATTTTGACAAGTTTCAACTAATATCACTTTAGTCCCTACATTTTCATTCCTTTTTCTTTTTGTTTCCTAGTTTTTTCATTTTACTTAACCCTTGTTTCACTTACACCTAACTTAGCAAACACAATCTATTAGCATATCCCCAAAATCTAAAAGCCATGCCTATCACTTAGAACGAACACAAGTCGTTTTCTAAAGCAAAACCACTCAATTACCATGTAGCCCCTAATTTTCACAATCACTTTTGAAAATCACTTTTAATGACAAAGATGATTTTACTATTTTCTCCCCCTTAAACAATGGCCCGTTTTCTATTTAAAGAGCTGTAGTCATTGTTTAAAGAGTCAAATAGTGATGAAAGCATTTCCATTTTCTCTTGAAAAATTTTGATTCGTGGTTATAATAAGATTTCTCTTATCTTAACAAATTAATGCACTGAGACGTACACAAATTCGTGTAAGACCAAGTTGTAAAGTAAACTTGATCCCTTTGCATGATTTGGCTTGTAAATCACGCCCGAGAAAATTAATTCCCGTTCTGAGCCAACGTTTTCCAAAGAAATACGTGACTTTAATATGAAAACCGGGTTGCAGTCTGAAATAACTACAAGCCATAATGGGCATGTTTTTAAAAATGTACAACTTTTATACGGACTCTATTTATGGCACCGTGTCAATATTGATCGACATTTCTAAGGCCGTAAATATTACCGTACTAAAAGACATGCCCGTTTTAAAACAAAAAATATTTTTGGTGTTTCTTGATTTTATACTTTTTATGGTTTTTCTAGGTTTTATATTTTTTATGGTTTTTGTTGGTTTTATATTTTTTATGGTTTTTTCTTGGTTTTATATTTTTGTATTTTCTTTTTGTGGTTTATATATTTACGATAATATACATGATCACAACCAAAGGATACTCTGAATAGTTTACCACGACTATTCAGCTGATTCTTCTGCCAACTCTTTGAGAGTCGCTGGGGTGAATGATTTCATGCCAAGCTTGTCGATCAAAAACTCGATTCGTCCTCGATCTAAGGCTTTGGTGAACATATCCGCCAGCTGGTACTCAGTAGTGACAAAATACAGCTCGATCACTCCGTTCTCCACCTGCTCCTTGATGAAATGGTAGCTAATGTCTATGTGCTTGGCCCGAGAGTGTTGAACATAGTTGCAGCAAAGGGCAATGGCGCTCTTGTTGTCACAATACATCGGGATTTTGTTAAATCCAAGACCGTAGTCAGTTAATTGTGATCTCATCCAAAGGACTTGAGCACAACAACCGGACATGGCGATGTATTCAGCCTCCGTGCTTGATATTGCAGCGCTTTTCTGCCTTTTTGACGACCAACTTATCAATCTATCTCCTAGGAGTTGCACAGATCCAGAAGTGCTACGCCTCGTATCTTGACATCCAGCATGATCGGCATCTGCGTATGATATTAAAGCAATCGAGGAATCTTTCGGATACCATAGACCACGATGAAGTGTTCCTTTTAGATACCGAAAGATCCTTTTCACAACATGTAAGTGCTTTTCGGTAGGCCGAGCCTGATACCGGGCACACATGCATACAGCAAATTGCAAATCAGGCCTGCTAGCAGTCAGATAGAGAAGGGTGCCAATCATTCCACGGTAAAGTTTCGGATCGACAATAATCCCATCCCTATCTTCATCTAACTTGGATTTCTCAACCATTGGAGTGTCTACGGGGTCACAATTCTCAAAGTTATATTTCTTAAGTGATTCTAGAGCATATTTGGATTGATTTATAAAGATGCCTCTGGGATTCTGAGAAATCTGTAATCCTAAGAAAAATGAGATTTTTCCCATCATCGACATCTGAAAGCGTGTGGACATTATCTTCTCAAATTGTTTAGACAATTCTATGTTAGTGGCAGCAAAAATTATATCATCAACATAAATTTGTACCAGAAGCATGTCGTTGCCGTCTTTGAGAGTGAATAGAGTGGGGTCCACTTTGCCTTTGGAGAAGCCTTCCGACATGAGATATGTTGACAAGAGATCATACCACGCGCGTGGAGCTTGTTTCAACCCATAGAGAGCCTTCTTAAGCTTGTACACATGGTTAGGAGACTCCGTACTCACGAACCCATCCGGTTGACTAACATAAACCTCTTCCCTTAGTTCACCGTTCAAAAATGCCGTCTTCACATCCATTTGATAGACGATCATATTCATATGAGCAGCAAACGCAAGGAATAGTCTAATCGCCTCCAATCTAGCCACAGGAGCAAAAGATTCCTCAAAGTCTATACCCAAGGCTTGTTTATATCCTCTAGCGACCAATCTTGCTTTATTCTTCAATACCGAACCCATCTCATCAAGTTTAACCTTATAAACCCATAACAAAGTAAGGATGTTAACCTTGTCAGGGCGAGGAACCAATTCCCATACTTCTAGTCGTTTGAATTCATTGAGTTCCTCTTGCATAGCTTCGATCCAAGAAGATTGGGTCATAGCCTGCTGCCAATTTTTGGGTTCAACTTCAGAGAGAAATGCATCAAAGTAACAATAAAGTGCACTCTCTTGTAATTGATGGCGCGTAGAGACTGGTCGATCTAGATCTCCAATAACATTCCTAATTGGGTGATCTTTTGTCCATTTAGTGCTATGGTTTTCAATCCTAGGTGGTCTGGAGTGAACAATAGATGGAGCTTCTTCTGAGGTAGACGCGGCTGAAGGGTTTTCAGGGATCGCTACACCAAAGAAAGGAAGCTCTTGCAAGTGAGCATATTCCAAGTCGTGATCAGTAGTATCCTCTTCTACATCATTAGGCACAAGTAGGGGTGATGATTCAGGTGTAGTTTGTGAATCACTTGGTGAAGGTGCATCAGGTTCAACTTGAATTGTAGATGCATTAGATAAAGGTTCATTAACTTGAGCAATCACTTCAGGTATTGGAGCAATTACTACAGGTACTGGAACTTCATCAGTCGGGGGATCGAAGAATTCATCAAACAACGGTTGAAACAGTTTATCCCACTCGGGCCTTGATGGTGGTAAAAATGATGTGGAAGTAGGATTGTTGGGAACTAATCCGGAACTTATAGCACCGGGTCCCATCTCATGAAGCGCGGGTTCAGAGCTGTGTTGCTCAGAAGCCATCGCTGTCAGCTCGTCGAAATCAGCGTCCATAGTTTCTACAATCTTGCCAAGACGACGGTTATAGATTCGGTATGCTCTTTTGGACGGTGAGTAACCAATGAAAATACCTATGTCTGCTTTTGGTTGAAGCTTACCCAAGTTCTCACTATTGATGTTTGGATAACACAGAGCACCAAACACATGGAAGAATGAAACATCGGGTTTGCGGTCATGTAGAAGCTCATAAGGGGTTTTTCCATGGCGTTTCCGAACGATAGAACGGTTTTGGGTGAAACATGCAGTAGAAATAGCCTCTGCCCACAAGAACAATGGAGCGTTCGCATAAATAAGCATGGTCCTAGCAGCTTCCATAAGTGTACGATTCCGTCTTTCAACGACACCGTTTTGTTGTGGAGTGCGTGCAGCGGATGTTTCATGTGATATACCAACTCCTTCATAATAATCACGAAGAGTCTGGTTGACGAACTCTGTACCATTGTCTGTACGAATACGGCGGACAGTGGTATTCAAACGTACCTGAATGAACTTCAGAAAAGTGATGATAGCCTTCGGAGCTTCATCCTTTGTACGTAGAAATCTAACCCATGTAAACCTTGAGAAATCATCCACAATGACGAGAATGAATTTCTTACCGCTCACACTTTCAGTTCTCATCGGTCCACAAAGATCCATATGCAAAAGATGAAGTTTTTCTTGATTAGTGTCTTCAGCTTTGGGTTTGTAAGATTTCTTGGTGCTTTTCCCCCTTGAACACGCGGAACATAAATGATCCTTGTGAAATTTAAGCTTGGGAAGACCACGAACTAACTCGTTTTTAGCCAGATGATTAATAGCATCAAAATTAAGATGAGATAATCTGCGATGCCATAACCATGACTTGGTCTTAGAAGCTTTAGAGAGAAGACATACTGGAGAAGCGGCCATCATGTCTTGTAAGGACAAAGTATAAAGATTTGCACCACGAGATCCCTTCAACAAATCTTTTCCTTCCAAGTTGCGGATGAAACAAGTGTGTTGTCGAAAAGCAACCTCAAGGTTGGAATCACAAAACTGTCCTACTGAGAATAAGTTATGACCAAGACCTTCAACATAGTATACCCTAGAAATCGTCACGTTTCCAATCTGATATTCACCATATCCCATAATCTTTGCTATATGATCATTCCCAAATTTAACCGTACCAAGAAACTTGCTGACGAAATTTCGGAGCATCGAGCGATTTCCGGTCATATGTTTTGAACAACCGGAGTCCAAATACCACAGGATGATTTGGACCACCTGAAAATATCACCACACAAAGACAATGTAGAGGTATCGGAATCTGAGTGTTCCTTGTTATTAGCAGGTACAGATTTAATAATCTTAGATTTGCTAACTCTAGGTTTCTTAGATTTCCTAGCCTTTTTCTTCTTAATTGGTGGTGTAGATTCTAATTGGCTCAAATCCTGAGGTATTTCTTCACTGATAGGCACTACAGTGGGGGCAGACCTAATTAAAGGGCGCTGTTTCCATACTTGAGTGCGAGTGTTCCTAACTAAAGGACGCTCAGACCTAACCTCGATAGATGCATTCCTAGTTAAAGGGCACATTTTTCCATCTAGTGTAAAGGTCCTACCAGTGGGACGCCATTGCCAGCCAACTTGGGCACGAGTTCTACCCGTTGGCTTCCATTCAAGACCATTCTTAATAGCATTCATTTCATTAACGTGATCAATCAGACACAAATCATGACGCTGGGAAAACATACATTCATTACAATTCCAACAATTTAAATCAGAATTCACGAATGGTTTAGGCTGCTGCACAGGCGCAGAGCTTTTAGTCTTAACATGATTCATTTTATTTAAAACTGAACTAGCATTCCTATTGTGGACTTCTACTTTCTTCTTTGTGGCACTACTAGTGGAGGGCTTGATCTTAGCTTTCTTGAGTGGCGATCCTTTAGCCTTAGTAGTCTCTTTTAATCCTGTAGAAGGCAAATTGGGAACATTAGCAGCAGATTTTAAAGGTGTCTTACTTGATTGTGCCAATGACGGTTTCGCTCCTGGAGTCTTATTAAATGGAGTGACAGCAATGGGCCTATTATTAAGTAGTGCAGAACCTGGTGTACCTATATATTGCAAATAAGCCAAGCAATATTGAACTCGCTTAACATATTCATGAGCCGAATAATAGTCGCTACTTGAGGGATCTAAGGCATAAAGATCGTCTAAAATATCCCTAATAAGATCGACATGCTTAATGGCATTCCTCATATAATCATCGTATACAACCGGGTTTCTCTTATGAAGCGGATTCTTATAAAGCACTACTTTCTTGGTTGTTGGAGCACTAGTGGACGGTGCAGAGTCGGTAGCTAAGTTATCAACAACTTCTTGTCGGGTGAGAAGAAGTGTCTCCTTTAACTCAGCCAAAACCATATTTTTGTCTATGAGCAGGATGTTCAAGTCAGAGATTTCTTCGCACTTTTGGTTCAGTTGTTCAACATAATAATGTTGCTGTGCTGCATTAAAAGCGAAGCGTTCTTCTAGTGAACCATAAAGAGCGGATAGTCCCTGCCTGGTCCGATCCATCTCCCCTAGAACAGTTGATAGTCTAATTTCTAAGACTTGGTTTTTAGACTCTGCGGCCTCTAGTTCCATTCTTAATGTTTCCTTTGATGATATCTCTCTCTTCAATCTCATAATTTCTTCCTCTAATGTCTTAACAATTGCAATCATCTTGTCACTTGTCTCAACACCGTTTTCACAAACATTTGATATCAAAAGATTTTCATTTTGAGCTTGTTGTTTTAATTCTAAAGATATACAATGTTGTTCTAGTTGATTAAAGCGTTGAGAAAGTAAATTATAAGAATCTTGTAGCTTTAAAAACTCAGCGTTAGATTCGTGACAAGAATGATTATCTACCTCATTTACAGTTTCAGCAACATTTACAGAAATATCACAAACATCATCACAAATATCCTCACAAATATTCACAGCATCACAATTTATCATAGCGGATGTAAGCTCATTCGAATATTTAACATTTACAATAGTAAGCACATCACACGAGATTACTTCAGACAAGAATCGGTCATATTCGGTTAAAATCTTTTCCTTTTCAATTAGTTGCAGTTCGTAAGCGGTGTCCATTTCATAAAACACTTTTTGAACTTCCCCAATTTCAAACTGAAGATTTTCCTTAAGAGATGCAAAACTTCCTTTTAGACTTTCGACAAACGGATTGATCTTAGTTTTAAACACCTCGTTCATGTGTTCGAAAGCCCATTCTCCGGCGTTTAAGCCATTTGAAGTCGTACATTCCAAAATGACCTTGTCAAAGGTAGTAAAGTATCGGTTAATCTCTTTCAAGTTTAACCATACAGTGCTAACCGGTGGAAGATTCTTTGGAATTTCCTTAGGATCTTCCATGTTGACAAGTGTAGGAAATGTACTAGGGCGTTCTTCCTCTAACATGTAGGTCGGTGCTGTGATGAGATCTTTATCCATATGGAAACGAACTCTAAAATCAGTTTTAGCAAGCTCCTTATTCATTTTAAAATAATCACATTCGGGATATTTTGCAGAATTGTATGACCGATCCTCATCAACTAGATCCTTACTTGTTCTATCATTGGGAAAAACAATCGGGTCTAAAGCCAATCCTAATTGAGTTGCGTTATAAAGTCTAGGACTATGTCTTAAAGCTTGTTTTGCATATCGTGGATTAGGGGGAAGGCCTTTTAGACGTGATAAGTTAAACTCTTTAAACGAAGCATCAAATAAGTGAACTAGTTGTGAAGCAGCGTATTGTCTTAACAGCAAGTAGTCTAGACTTCTAATCTTATTAGTAGCATTAATCTCCATTTCAGTCTTCTTAGATTCGAGTAATTCAAAATCAGTTTGAAGTTTTTGAAAATTAGTGACCACTAACTCCTTTTCTTTAAGTTCATTAGACAGATTTGCTCTTAAGTTTTCGATCTCTTGCAAGTGACCCATTTGCTTGTTTCTAAAATGATCATATTCGAGATTTGTGAGAACACTAGACGAAGGCACTAATTCCAAAGTTTGTACTTTCTCATTGCTTAAGGCAAGCTCATCAGACAAATTCTTATTCTTAGCTAAGGTTTCTAAGAGTGCAGCATTCATTTGGCTAAGTAATGTAGCAGGAACCATGACCAAATCTTGTTGAGCAGGAGTAGGCGTATGCGAAATGGATCCCGGTTGTGATTCACTCAAAATCTGGGGACTCACATTGATATTGCTATCGTTGTTTGTCTCCTCATTTGAAAGACTCACCACCGAAGATTCATTCGAATCAGCACTCTCTTGCCCAACTTGATGTGGTTGAATACTAGCATCAGTGGCATTATCGGTGTTATTAATAAGTACCTCAGATTTCTTATCTGGCCCTAAGCTGGAGAAAGTCGCCATGAAAGCAGCCTTTGCAGTTTGAAAGTCATCACAGTCGGAATCATACGCATCAAGATCATCGGCTTGGTAAGCTGCATTCTGCGTAGTGACAACGTCTTGTTCAGCGATCCCTGGGTCAGCAAGAAAAGCAAGCTCCTCTTCATCAAGTTCCCTTCCTTGCGCCTGAGCATTTACCAGATAGATCTTTTCTGCAAACCACTGTCCATCCCTTCTCCTCTTGGGTTTCTTACAATCCCTGGACATATGACCCTCTTCCTTGCAGTTGTAGCATGTGATCATTCTCAACTTGCCTGTATTAGCCCGTGGAGGATTGTTGACCATTGGAGCAGGAGCAGGAGTAATTGTGCGAGCATTGGTTGAAGTGGAAGATCTCCCCTGATATGGTTGAATTGGCTGAACCATGACTCTGCCATTCTCAATTGTAGCTTGTTGGCGAGAATTGGATGAATTCCTCAACTGATTGTTGGTAGGAGCTGATCCTCTGAATCCTCGTTTGCTTAAGGTTTTTGTGAGATAAGCAGACATAGTAGTTAGCACTTCAACTGGGTCAGCTCCTTGTTGGAAAACAGGAACAGGGACTTCTTCATCATCACAATACAGTGCTTGATCTGGATGAGCTGCATAATCAGTAGAAGGAATACTCATTTGATCAGGATAGCTTGTTTGATATGCTGCATTCTCTTGATAAAACGAATATGAAGGCTGAGCATAAGGTGCAACATTTGCTGGATGAAGTTGTGAACCATACTGTGGTAAAGGTGCATTGAACCGATACTGTTGCTGATGTGAGGTGGGAGGTTGTGGTAAAATCGAGTATTGGGGAAAAGTTGGTGTCATGTAAGGTGATGCATGATAGGCTTGATGTCCCAAGATATAGGGTGTGTTGTTGTGTGACAAACTTGGTTGATTCGCCATCAAAGCTAAGGAATCTGGATACATACCACGAGGAGAACGATGCATAATCACATGCTTCTCATGCTGCTGAAGGAAGGCATATATTTGATCCAAATTGCACTTGTGCAGATCCCTGGTTAACTTGACATCGGTAATATACTCACCCCATTCAGCTTGAGGTAGAGTATTCAAGAATTTGGTGTTAACCTGGAATGGAGCAATCTCAAGATTGTATACATTCAGATCATTCATGAGTGTGGTGAATCTGAAGTAATAATCGTGAAGTGTTTCCCCTGGGTTGTAGGTGAATCTATCAAACAAATCATACAGCTGACACTCCCTTTCTTGTTTGGTGAGAGACGTGCCTTGTAGCAACACCTTAAGACGTTCCCATAAATCTTTTGCCACAGTATACTTGCTTACCATCCTATAAATATCATGGGGAAGAGCTTGGAGAATTGTTTGAAGTGCTTTTTCATCTGCATCTGCAACAAGTTGTTGAGCTGGAGTGAGTTCTTCAAATTCTCGTGGTCTAGTCACGTTGTCAACCGTAATGGTACCGTAGTCGAGTGGACCATTCAAAATCGATTTGACCATAAGCCTTCCGTATGTCGGTTTCCCCTTTAGATATTGCATCATTCGACCTTGCCATGCCTCAAATACCTCTTTAATAAGCATCGGTGGACGACTATCAGTTCCCGTTATAATCGATATATCCGTAAGAGATGTCATCTGAGGCATTACTGAATTTGGATTCATTTTGTTTTTCTTCAAAGAAACAGAGATTATCGGTTGATCGAGCAGTGAAGTAAAGCTTGTGAATTGTGTTGTGTTTTTGTTGTATGAAACCAAGATTAAATCCTCTAAAAAATCGTCGAAAAAACAAGCAAAATAACCCTTGATTCGGAACTTTTTGTTGATTCGGAAGTTTGATTCGGAAGATTACCTTGATTCGGAACTTTGTGTTGATTCGGAAGATTACCTTGATTCGGAACTTTTGGTTGATTCGGAAGATTACCTTGATTCGGAACTTTTTGGATTGATTCGGAACTTCTTGGTTCGGAAGTTATTGATCCGGAACTTTGGCTTGATCCGGAACTTCTTGACTCGGAAGTTCTTGGTTCGGAACTTTAGCTTGATCCGGAACTTCTTGACTCGGAAGTTCTTGGTTCGGAAGTTCTTGGTTCGGAAGTTCTTGGTTCGGAAGTTCTTGGTTCGGAACTTCTTGGTTCGGAAGTTTTCTTGATTCGGAACTTCTTGACTCGGAACTCCTTGATCCGGAACTTCTTGATCCGGAACTCCTTGATCCGGAACTTCTGCTGAATGAACAGAAACTTCCTTGATGAACAGTCGAACCGTAAAAAAATGAGATTAAGCCCCGATTTTGACCAAATAACCCAAAAAGTTTTGTGCTTTCGACTAAAATAAGTAACAACTAATACTTATCCACTAATCCCAATCACAAAAACACCAAAAACACCAAGAATCAAGATGATTTTTCTAAAAGAACACTAATACAATCAAAAACTAAAAAACCACACAAATCACCACCTTAAATCACCCCATAGCTCTGATACCAAATGTAGAATATTGATAATCAATGAATCTATGAAGGGGTTTGTTAATTTCTAGAGAGAGAAAGTTAGAGAGAGAAAGTGAGAGAAAACTATGTGAATTTTATTAAGTGGAAATTAAGAAATGATAACAACCAACCCCTTTCCTTAGTGGAAAGGGGTATTTATAGTTCCAAGTCATAAGTGGACTTGGGCCGGTCCATGACAAGCCCATGGACCGGTTCTTACTTAAGTTAATAAGCAAATAATAACTAATTACTAACTACGAGCTATTACAACATAAATCATATTGTGGAGCGACCGATACTTCTAATATACGTTAAAACGTATTTCTAACATAGTCAGCCGTGAATATACTGCTTGACCTTGACGGTTTGGGTTACATAATTCTTGGACATAAAGGAGTCAACTTGTGGAAACACTTGATATATCTACCAATGTTAGTTCCCTTCAGTCTCAGATTGTACAAACACTTGCGCCATACTTTGGGAATGCTTCGAGGACAAGCTCCTTAGTTAACCGTTTTCTCACTTTAGTCCATGGTGTCCCATAAGTAACGATACCTATGGAAGCAAGTCTGCCATTCCACCAAATTAATGCACGACCTTGGAGAGTAGCGATTTCAAACTGCACCTTATCCTCCTGATTAGGGTCACTGATTCGAAAGACTGACGCCAGCTTTCAATAACTGACACAATCCTCCATCATCTTTAGTCCCCTTAAGAGTCTATAGTTTGCACTTAGTGAATGAAGTGTAGTTATAGCCTCTAACTTCGGGCACATTTGTTTCATCCGTACCACGAACATTATCGGCTCCAACTTCAGTTCCACCGGTTCCAGATCCATCATTCATGTTGGCCATGAATTCAACTAAAGATACAGCAACTTATTCACTAATAACTTGGCGCATTCGTGCCTCAGTCATAGCTTTCATTGACTGCATGAGTCTTGTGTAACGCAAATCAAATCATAATAAGTATTCATTCAATGATTGAATTATACCACATGAATTTACAAGAGAAAAGTAAAGAAGGATAATAATAGAACGATGTAGAATTAGGAATCAAAAGATAGTCATTCCATTGATCACAAACTAGTACACGTCATATTGTCAAACATTATAGATAATCATCGTCTAATGTCATATAATTTAAAAGACTAGTCCTACTAACTGTTGTCACAGTTTAGTTAGGGATTTATGAAAAGATACTACAATTGATAAACTAATCCACAAGATTTACTAGGTAATATACATGGCTAAGAAAGCTCCTCGGTCCCATAAGAAGAAGATTTCTTTAATGTCTTTCAGAGACGCTTGATATCCTCCTCAATTGGTGCTTTTAGAACAGCCCCAATACAACCATTTCACGATTAAGGAATTAAAGGAATAAAATCAAAGAATGAATCGAGCAAAAGAATTATGAGTCAATAAGAGTTTAATCACGCAGATGCTATATGCTTAAGCCCATACCTTTATGAATCATTATTTCAATGGATTGATCAAGTCCTTCCGAATAAGATTCAAAAATTTGTAGTTCAACAATTTATAATTTCCTTGTTCAAATAAATGGCCAATTTATTTCAACGATTTTAAATCACTTTATTCAAGCATCTCCAACTCAACGCAAAATATCAAGATAGAAACAAATGAGAAACTGATATAACAGAAAATGATCAGTGATATGATATGGAATCCTGGTTGGCATGTGAATACGATACAAATCAATCTCAATTCCTAACAATCAATAGTACCATCTCGGACAAACCTGTTTTTATCAAAAAAGTATAATGTCGAAGATTAATGAAAAGACAAATTAAATTTTGCTAAACGAAATAAGCGAATCGATAAATCAAGAATAAGAACCAAGGAAATCAAAATCCTCGTAATCAGAAGAATATCAGCAAGAATATTAACCATTTCGTTGGGATCATGTCTATCCACAACTTAGTTAATCTCGAGAATAACAGGATTCATTTCAGGAATAGCTTCAGCGCTAGCATTAAAATGACTAGGGTGGCTTCGTGACAATCGACGTCGTATAAATCTCGTATAAATATAAAATTATCATTTATAATTAAATAAATGAAAACATACCTTGTAATTCACAAGTTCAAATAATCGATAAAGATTACAACATATATATAATCCCATATATATATATATATATATATATATATATATATATATATATATATATATATATATATATATATATATATATATATATATATATATATATATATATATATATATATATATATATATATATATATATATATATATATATATAGAGTTGGGGTAAAATAAATCAATTTTTATAATAGAATAAATAAAATAGAAGGGATGGATGTGAGAGTGACATGTGTCACAACATTATCACACATCATTTTTCCATATCATCTCCTTAATAAAAAAATTTCAAAAATAATTTTTTTTTCGAAAATATTTTTTTCAAAAATATTTTTTTCAAAAATATTTTTTTCAAAAATATTTTTTTTTCGAAAATATTTTTTTTCAAAAAAATATTTTTTTTTTTTTCGAAAATATTTTTTTTCAAAAAATATTTTTTTTTTTTTCGAAAATATTTTTTTTCAAAAAATAAATTTTTTTTCAAAAAATACTTTTTTTTCAAAAAATATTTTTTTCGAAAATATTTTTTTTTCAAAAATAACTTTTTTTCGAAATTTAAATTTTATTTTTTTTTCATAATTTTTTTTTCGAAATTTTTTTTACCAAAATTTTTTTTTCGAAACATTTTTTTTTTGAAAATTTTTTCGAAATTAAAAAAAAAAATTTCGAATTTTTTTTTTTCAAAATTTTTTTTTTAAACTATTATGGGAAAAAATATAGAGCATCACGGTTACATAATTTAGTGCATCACGAATAAGACACTAATTTATTACCTTTATGCACCATATTTATACTTTTGATGCACTTAAATTTGGAGTGTGATGCGCTACAACAATTCAATAAAAATTCAGCACATCACAGTTATACGTTTTAGAGCATCATGTTTATAAGTTAATGCATCACGGTTTTAAGTTATTGCGTCATAATTCCTTCACAAAACTTATAACTATGGTGTAATTCTCATATATATGACGCAACACATTTAAAACTACGATGTGTCAAATTATAACTATCATGCACAAAAAATACATGTGATTACTAATAATATAACATTGATTTTCTATATGCATAACTATGATACAGTAAGTAAAAATCATTATACTTTTAAGTTTTGTGCATCACGAATGATGGAGTAATTTATATCATTTGTGCATCATAATTATAACAATTATACATTATAAGTAAATGCATTATAATTATCCGTTAAAGAATACAAATATATCATTAGTATCACTTTTATTTTTGGTGCAATATAATAATTGTGTATCGCATTGTAATTATAAGTTTTGTGCATCACGAGTGATGTAGTAATTTATAACTTTAATGCATCATAATTATGACATTGATACATTATAAGTAAATGCATTATATTTTTCCGTTGGAGAATAAAAAATTCTATCACTAGTCATCACTTGTATTATTAGTGCATTAATGTAATAGTTTACCGT